>CM031544.1:5536861-6929373 GCA_018361395.1 Boechera stricta | reverse complement strand
GTTTAGGCCATCCTGCTTTACCTATTCTTCAGAAAACTATTTATACTTTTAATTTACGAGTAGTTTCTCATAATTTATCAAACACTCCTTGCTATGCTTGTTCTATTAATAAAATGCATAAACTACCTTTTGGTACTTCTTCGTTATCATCTACTCATCCTCTTGAACTTATCTTTTCAGATGTGTGGACATCTCCTACTCTGTCAATTGATGGTTTAAAATATTACGTGATTTTTGTAGATCATTTTACTAGATATACATGGCTTTATCCATTAAAACAAAAATCTCATGTTTTGGATGTTTTTACAAAATATAAAGCTTTAGTAGAAAATCATTTTCAACATAAAACATATTCTCTATAGTGATAATGGGGGTGAATACATAGCATTAACTAATTTTTTATCCTCTCGTGGCATTTCTCATATGAGTAGTCCGCCTCATATGCTTGAGCATAATGGCATTGCAGAACACCATCATCGTCATATTGTTGAAACAAGTTTAGCTCTTATGTCATAAGCATCGATGCCTAAGATGTATTAGTCTTATGCGTTTGCCACTTCAGTTTATTTAATAAATCGCATGCCTACTCAAAATCTTGATTTTCAAAATCCATTTCAAAAATTGTTTGGGTTTCCACCGAATTTACAAATATTAAAAATTTTTGGTTGCTTATGTTTTTCTTGGTTAAAACCATATGCATCAAATAAGTTAGATGCTCAATCTACACCTTGCATCTTCCTTGGTTATTCTATTACTCAAAGTGCTTATTTTTGTTTAGATAAAATGACAAATCATATTTACACGTCTAGGCATGTTACATTTCATGAATCTATTTCCTTTTCAAAAATCTATCACTACAAATAATGATGATTCTATACATGTTTCTAACACTATTCCTTCAGGTTTTCCGATAGTGTCTTTACTTCCACAGGTTGCGCAAGGACCTCCGGGTGTCGTACAATTAGATGCACCTCTTCCATCACCTTCTTCGTCTGCACCATTACTGCCTTCTCCAGAACAAACGGTGTCTAGTTTATCATCTCCTTCATCATCATCTCACCAACATGAATGAAACACCCTGATTTTACTTCAAAAACACGGAAACCACTAGATAACTTATAACTCAAGTAATTTCATACTTAACCGGAAATAACAAACAAAATCCAATAATTCAACTTAAACGTCTTTCACTTCCACCACTTGAGTTATTACGAAACTGAATATCCAATCCAATAAATCCAATAACGAATTAAATAAAATAGAAAAAAAAACCTAACTCCTTCCAACTCCAACTGACAAGCTCCAAAGAACTACTCCTCAAGCACTCAGAAGAGAGAGGAGCAATATAGGATTTCGAGTGAACTTTAGTGGCCACGAATTCTCCATACACAAACACACTTGAAAGTCACAAAGCCTAAACCCAAGCATAAACAGACAATCACACAACACACACCTATCAAACAAATGGAACCACGCCATAACCGCCACGCCGGATACAACGCCAGCGACATCATCCTGCATACCGGATCTCGTCTCCCGGACTCTCCCACGCACCTTTCACTCATGCCGATCCTCGTCATGCGACTGCCCCAAAGATATGAAAACTCGCGCTGTCACCAATCCCCGACCTACCGCAATCCCTGCCCCAGCCATCACACAACCATCTCTTCAGATATCTCTCGCGCTTAACCGCATCTCTTCACACAACACTTATTTAATCACAAAATAACATGCATTTCACATAACCACGCAACACACATTAAAATATTTATTTTAATTTATTTATCTAAAAAACTAATTATTTTTTCTTATATTCTAGATAAAATATATTTATATATTTAATAGTATTAATACACTCAACAAACAAATACGGTTACTCATGTAATTATGTAACTCGCAGGTATACGTGGCTTAACCTTAAACTAAGTAACTAACTAAATATATTTATATACGAAGAAGACACAAACTTGTCCTCACCTTAAGAATTTGAACGACTTCTTAGTGATTAATAAAAGTAAATACTGCCCAACAACAATCTCAATCGCATCTGCTAGACATATCAAAGATTAAATCAAAATAATAATCATGATTTAATCCATTAAACTAAACCAAATCCTAAGCTTCGATTAAATTAGTTTGGGTTTTTTTCAGTTAAATTAATTAGACCGATTTAATAATTAACTAAACCGAATCTAGTTAATTTAAAAAGACCGATTTAATAAATTACTAATAACCCAATTCGATTCTAGAATCCCAAAATCACAACCAAGGGACCAGTTCTCCAACGCCACTCACGTCCGGCTTAATAATCAAATCCCATCTCACCATAACTAAACCATTTCAATAATAATAAACTAAAGCAGCCCAACACCACATCACAACTTTGACAAGGCCAACAACAGACGAAGCCCACAATTCAACTTTATTATAATTAAGTTTGGTTATGGGATCAATAAACGTAGGAGCTCTTGGTTTAGCTGGTTTACTTTGGTTCAATAATCAACAAAAGAATACAGCATCGTCATCGAGAATCAAGGTTTGACCATTTACCTTTCTCTGCAACTTTTCTCGACGGTGTTAGTCGACGACTTGAACGGCGGAGGTGGCGGCTTGGTGAAGCGAATCTGCTACGGTTCAAAGCATGGTCAGATTGGTTCCACAATCCAAGCAAATCAGAGTTTAGATCGAAGATGGGTTCACGTTGTTACCTCTCCGGTGAAGACGATTCACGCGGCGGCTCGGGCTGGACACGACGAGTGTCTCCGGTGGTGTGCAGTTGACGGCTGAGAGTTTCTAGGTCGAGCCTAGGGATTTGTGTCTTCCTTTTATACACATGAGGGAAATATAGGGTTTCGTTCGGGTTGGGCTCTTGTTGGGCCTCGCGGTTCGATTCCGGATTTGGGATGTTACAATGAACAAAGTGCTCCTGTTCAGTCAACAGTTCAACCGATTGCACCTCCTCTTGATCCTCCTCCTCGAAGGAGCACCCGACAGTCATAACCAATCCAAAAACTGAATCTTCATACGTCTACTGTTGTCTCACCGGATTACATTCCTTCTCCAGTGATGGAGGCTCTCAAGATTCCTCATTGGCGCAATGCCATGAGTGATGAAATTAATTCTCATATACACAATCATACATGGGATCTTGTTCATACTAATAGAGCTTCTAATGTTGTAGGGTGTCGATGGGTTTTTACAATCAAACGACGGCAAGATGGATTGACTACCAAGAGACATTCAGTCCGGTTGTCAAACCCGCTACGGTTCGGATTGTCCTCAGCTTGGCGGTTACTCATGATTGGCCTCTTCGGTAACTTGATGTTAACAATGCATTTCTTCAAGGAAATCTTCATGAGGAAGTCTTCATGGTTCAGCCAACAGGTTTTCACGACAAAGATAATCCCCAAGCA
Organism: Boechera stricta; assembly: GCA_018361395.1. NCBI lineage: Eukaryota > Viridiplantae > Streptophyta > Magnoliopsida > Brassicales > Brassicaceae > Boechera > Boechera stricta. Next base: position 6,925,960 of record CM031544.1, on the reverse strand, counting down.
CTTTGTAAATTGCGTAAAGCAATCTACGGTCTCAAACAAGCTCCAAGAGCATGGTATAATGAGCTTCGGACGTCCCTACTTCACTATGGATTCCACAATTCCCTTGCCGATGCATCTTTGTTCACATACACATTGGTAGAGTCCTAATTTTCATGCTAGTCTATGTTGATGACATTATTGTCACCGGCAACGATCCTCGCCATATATCCCGGTTTATCGATTTCTTATCTCAACGCTTTTCATTACGAGATCTTGGACCTCTCTCTTATTTTCTTGTTATTGAAGTTACTAGAACTTAAAAAATGGGTTTACAGCTAACTCAGTCTCGGTATATTACAGACTTGTTTATCAAGACTCAGATGCAACATGTCAAACCAGTTTCGACTCCGATGTGCTCCACCACAACTCTCACACTTCTCCCCGGATCAGCCTTGGATGATGCCACTGAGTATCGTATGGTTGTAGGCAGTTTGCAATATTTATCACTCACACGTCCGGACATCTCGTCAACAAGATGTCTCAATTCATGCACCACCCAACAAATGATCATTGGACTGCCATGAAGCGTATTCTCCGCTATCTTGCTGGAACAAAAACACGTAGTATCTCCTTCAACACCAAGAACACACCCACTCTTCATGCCTTTACATATGCAGATTAGGCAGGCAATAAAGACGATTACACTTCAACCAGCGCCTACATTGTGTAGCTTGGTCAACATCCTATTGCGTGGTCATCAAAGAAACAAACAGGTGTGGTTAGGTCATCTACGGAGGCAGAATATCGCTCTCTCGCATCAACCACGGCTGAACTATGTTGGATGTCCTCTCTACTGAATGAACTTGGTGTTCATGCACCAACATCACCTCCCACGATATACTGTGAGAATATTGGAGCTACATACTTGACAGCTAATCCGGTTTTTCATTCACGGATAAAACATATAGCTTTGGATTATCACTTTGTTCGTCACTACGTCCAAAATGGTTTAGTTCGGGTAGCACATGTAACATCGGCTGACCAATTGGCCGACGCTCTAACGAAGCCTCTTCCACGTTCTCATTTCGAGCAACTCGTAGTCAAGATCGGACTCTCTACTCCCCATTCGTCTTTAGGGGGTGTGATAACACATATGGAAACTTCTCAATCACACATTCTCTCATCGTTGTGAATATTCCCTAACGGCTACAATATCATAGCTTACCATGTATATCTTATTGCTAATCTCTTATATATAGAAGAATTCTCTTGTAATATTCAAGTAATACAATACACTTATTCTATAGACCCAGTCCTATATATTAAATATATTGGACCAAATTAAACCTAGATACTTGTTTATCTTTAACCAAGTCATATACCCAAATTTTAGTTAATCGGTCCCTGAACAACCTCTATTAAGCGGTAATAGAATTGTTAAGGATAAACGGGACAATATTATCCAATCAAATCCAACTAAATAATATATAAATTTTCTCTCAAAAATATTTCATTGCTAGTGGCTTACCCAAAAATCATTCAACCTAATGATTTTTCACTCGAAACCCTAGGGACGTGACTTCTTTCACACTTGATTTAAGCTCCCCTTGGTTCCAAACCCTAAACCAAACCCTGGACCCATTAGAGTGCTCGGCAGGTAAGCGCAGACATGGATACACCAAACGATTTGATGAGAGAAGAGAAGAGAAGAGAAGAGACGAAAAGTTTCTGAAAATCACGACTGGTCCAAACTTTATCCCGATCTCTTACGGTCAATCCTCGAAAGCTTGAGCTCTATTGATTTTCACTGAGCAAAAACCGTTTGCTCAGATTGGTGTTCAATTTGGAAAACATGCGTGAAGCGGCCTCTTTGTCCATGGCGGATCATATACGTAGAAGATTCTTTGATGTTATTGGAGTATATCAACCGGTTTAATTGTTTGTAACTCGGTTAGATTTTGTTTAATTTAAACCATGTATATATCCGTTAACTTGTAATTGTACAGATATACGATTGAATAAACTTTTCAGTTTTAGATATTTTTCTCTGCTTCTTCTTCCTCATAGCATCGTTTGTAATATGGTATCAGAGCTTGTGAGCTCAATTTCTCTTTGATACTTCGATTTTGAGCTCAGATTTCACTTTTTTCTCTTCAAACGATGGTTTCATATAAGAAGATTCTGAGAAAATCAACTCGATCCACCACATCGGCGAAGTCAGTTGCGATTACTCCTCCGGAAACTCGCGATCCGTAGTTGCTGTGGACTCTTTCGATTCGATTCATTCACCGTTCTTCATGCACAATGCCGATCATCCAGGTTTGTTACTCATCTCTCTCAAACTCGATGGGACAAACTACGATGATTGGAATGCTGCGATGATGATAGCATTAGATGCTAAGAATAAGATAGGATTCGTAGATGGAACCTTGCCTCGTCCTCTTGAATCTGATTCTAATTTCCGCATCTGGTCTAGATGTAATAGCATGGTTAAATCCTGGCTATTAAACTCAGTTTCACCTTAGATCTACCGTAGTATAGTTCGTATGAATGATGCTACAGATATCCGGCGTGATCTTCACAGTCGATTCCACATGACAAATCTTCCTAGAACTTTCAATTTAACTCATGAAATTCACTCTCTAACTACTACACGACTTTGAAAACATTATGGAGTCGGTTAGATAGTAGTGAGGAGCCAGATGATCCATGTACGTGTGGAAAGGTTGAACGATTACAATTGAAGACAGAGAGAGCAAGAATTGTTAAGTTTCTTGCTGGACTTAATGAGTCTTATGCAATTACTAGGAGACAGATCATTATGAAGAAGGTTCTCCCAAATATTGTTGTTGCTCCTGCTTCAGCTTTTCAAGTATCAGAGAGCAATCTGTCTGAAGCTATTTTCTATGTCCAAACTGGACCTAATAAAGGTCGCTCTATGTGTTCATTCTGTAATAAGATTGGACACATTGCTGAAAGATGCTACAAGAAAAATGGTTTTCCACCAGGTTATGTTTCTAAGTTCAAGCACCGATAAGTAAATCTCAACTCAGATGCTCAGTCACTGGACTAATGAGTGAACTGTGAAATCAAGACTCGAAGTTTGATTTGAAATCATCAAAGACCATTCGTAGTTTCATTGCCTTCTTCGCTCTCACGTAGATCGAATCTCATTCTATTCAGAATCAGAATATTGCAAGTTGTTCCAATGCAAATGACAAGTCTGGTATATCCTTCTCATCCTCCACCTATCATTTTGTTGGAATCTTAAATATTTCACAACATGTACTTTCTGGATCAACATGGGTGATTGACTCAGGAGCCACTCATCATGTATCATATGACAGATCTCTATTTGTTCATATGGATACAAATGTTATGAGTTTAGTGAATATGCCAACAGGTTCCACAATCAAAATCAGTGGAATTGAGAATATTCAGCTTAATCAACATATCTTCTTGAAGAATGTTCTGTTTATTTCTGAATTCAGATTAAAACTGATTAGTGTGAGCTGTTTGACTTCTGATCTTGGCTCGAGAGTTGTGTTTGATCCCTTTACTTGTGAAATTCAGGATCCTACCAGGGGGTTGATGATTGGAAAAGGTAACAGGATTGCAAACCTATATGTGCTAGATGTTCATTCTTCTTCAGCTTCAGTGAATGCAGTTGTTGATATTGGCGTCTGGCATAAGAGACTTGGACACCCTTCGCTATCACACTGGGATGCTATCTCAGATGTTTTGGGAATCTCTAAGCATAAGAATAAAGGAGCTGCCTATTGTCATGTTTGTCATTTGGCTAAGCAGAAGAAACTCTCTTTTAATTTTCAGAATAACATTTGTAATGAAACTTTTGAGCTATTGCATCTGGATATTTGGGCACCATTTTCTGTTGAAACTCATGAAGGTTATAGATATTTTCTCACAATTGTTGATGACCATTCAAGAGCAACCTGGATTTACCTACTGAAAACAAAGAATGAGGTGTTAACTGTGTTTCCAGGATTTGTCAAAATGATTGAGACTGAGTACAACACCAAGATAAAGTCAGTAAGGTCAGATAATGCTCCTGAATTGAGATTCTCCACATTGTTTCAAGAAAAAAGAATTATTTCATATCACTCATGTCCAGAGACACCAGAGCAAAACTTAGTTGTTGAGAGAAAACATCAACATCTACTGAATGTTGCAAGAGCTTTGATGTTTCAGTCACAGGTTCCTTTGATCTATTGGGGAGAATGTGTGTTAACAGCGGCGTTTCTGATTAACCGGACTCCTTCTCAATTGCTAGCTAACAAGACTCCTTATGAGGTTCTAATGAATACAACTCCATACTATACTCAGTTGAAAACTTTTGGTTGTTTGTGTTATGGTTCAACATCACCAAAAAGCAGACACAAGTTTCAGCCTAGGTCAAGAGCTTGTTTGTTTTTTGGATATCCCTCAGGTTATAAAGGATATAAACTGCTAGATTTGGAAAGCAATGCTATCTTCATCTCCAGGAATGTGGTATTCCATTAAGAAATTTTTACTCTTGCTAAAAGTCAGCAAATAGAGGTAAATGCAGAATTCTTTAACTCTCTGGATCATTCACTGGATAACTTACCATCTCATTCATCCATTTCACCTTCTTTCATTACAAATTCAGATAATCTACCATTTCATATCCATCTTCCATTAAATATCAGAAAATTCACCATCTCTTATATCATCTTCTGTTCCTTCTCATAGACAGAAGAAACCACGTACACATTTGCAAGATTACCACTGTTATTCTTTGCAATCTGATATAAAATATCCAATATCAGATTTTCTTTCATATTCTCATCTTTCTCTTTCATATCTCTCTTACATCAATCTCATCACTAAAATTCCTGAACCACAAACATATAATGAGGCTAAGGAATCCAATGAGTGATGTGAGGCAGTTAATGTAGAATTTACTGCAATGGAGACTAATGATACTTGGGATGTTGTTTCTCTACCTGCAAAGAAGAAACCAGTAGGCTGCAAATGGGGTTTTAAGTTGAAATTTCATGCTGATGGGAGCTTGGAACGGTATAAAGCTCGATTGGTTGCAAAGGGATATACTGAGAAGGAAGGGTTGGATTATACTGAAACATTTTCACCAGTGGCAAAACTAGTTATAGTGAAACTGTTATTGAAAGTCTCTGCATCAAAGAAATGGTCATTGGCTCAGCTTGATATTTCTAATGCTTTTCTCAATGGAGATTTGGATGAAGAGATCTTCGTGAAACATCCTGAAGGTTATGCAGAGAGATTGGGATCATCATTACCACCAAATGCTGTCTGTAAACTTTAAAAGTCCATTTATGGTCTCAAACAGGCATCAAGGCAATGGTTTCTCAAGTTTTCAGAGTCTTTGCTAAGGTTAGGCTTTACAAAGGCATATGGTGATCACACATTATTTGTGAAGTGTTCTGAAGATGATTATTTGGCAGTGTTAGTGTACGTTGATGATATAATCATTGCTAGTACGAGTAATCATGCTTCCGCAGAATTGACTCAAGCTTTGAAGAATGATTTCAAGCTAAGAGATTTGGGAGATTTGAAGTATTTCCTTGGCTTAGAGGTAGCAAGATCTTCAGAAGGTATATCTCTCTGTCAAAGAAAATATACTTTCGAGTTATTATCATCCACTAGTCATTTAGGATGTAAACCATCTTCTGTACCAATGGAATCAAACTTGAAACTTTCAAAGAATGATGGGGATTTGCTTGACGATCCAGAGATGTATAGAAGTCTTGTTGGTAGACTGATGTATTTGACCATCACAAGGCCAGACATAACTTTTGCTGTGAATAAGTTGTGTCAATATTCCTCTTCACCTCGTTCTACACATATCAAAGTTGTGTACAAGGTTCTAGCTTATCTTAAAAGAATTTTTGGTCAGGGTCTCTTCTATTCAGCAGATGACGATCTTACTCTCAAAGGATTTGCAGACTCTGATTGGGCTTCTTGTGTTGATAGTAGATAATCTACCACTGGTTTCTGTATGTTCTTAGGTTCTTCTTTGATCTCATGGAGGTCTAAGAAACAGAACACAGTATCAAGACCCTCTGCTGAAGTAGAGTATAGAGCTCTTGCTCTGGCTTCTTGTGAAATGGTCTGGTTGAATACACTTCTTCAAGACCTGCGCATTACTACATCAACTGTTCATATTCTATACTCTGATAGTACTGCTATTATTCACATTGCTACCAATCCTGTGTTTGATGAAAGAATGAAACACATTGAGATAGATTGTCACACGGTGCGTGAGAAGCTGGATGATGGCCTCATCAACATGTTAGAACTGAGAATCAATTGGCTGACTTGCTCACTAAGCCTTTGTTTCCATATCAATTCTATCATCTTACATCCAAGATAAGCTTATATAACATATATGTCTCATCTTGAGGGGACCTATTGGAGTATATCGACCGGTTTAATTGTTTGTAACTCGGTTAGACTTGGTTTAATTTAAACCATGTATATATACGTTAACTTGTAATTGTACAGATATACGATTGAATAAACTTTTCAGTTTTAGATATTTTTCTCTGCTTCTTCTTCCTCAGAGCATCGTTTGTAATAGATGTTGTTCAATCCCAGAGAAGACAAGTTTTACAAAGGAACACTTGTTGGACTCTCCAACGACAGCTATTATATGGCTAGCTCCGAAAGATGGCTCTTGCTGGTAGATTCTCTTCTCGATTTCTAAATTTTTAACCTGTTAACGTGCAAGAGAATCGATCTTCCATCCATGGATTCTTCAATTCGCAATGGAAAAGTGAGATTCGAGCGAAACGTCGGCCAATGGGAACACTTCGTCGAGCCTTGTCGTAAGGATGAAGTGTCAAAAGACACCATCATATGCAAAAGATCAGCTGTTCTGTGGTTGCTTGGATTTTCAATAAGCATTACTTGTTCTCATACAAGAAAGGAGATGATTCGTGGTGGAACTGGAATAACGATTGGAATATCAAAAGGCTAAATTTAAGTTTTTTTTGATTTGGCTTACAGAAACAGCAAGCTTTATCTCTATACTACTAATGATCACATCAAGATTATTGATTTCTCTGGAAATAATCCCATAGAAGTAATCGAAAAAAACCCGTATTGGGATCATCCGTTTCGCTACTTTCCGAAAGAATGGGAATACATTTGTCAGAGGAGACTGGCAATTCAGAAATCAGGAGAGGTTTTGATCATCTTGAGTGTATTTGAAATGATATTGGAAGAGAAACTTTTGTTTTACATCTTTAAGATGAATCTTGAGAGTAACATCTAGGAAAGAGTAGATTCTATTGGAGATGATGAGATGTTGATCTTTGGTCATGGGGTTACAATAAAAGCACCAGTTCAAGATGTTGGTGATGGAATCAACAGTGGTTCAATATGTTTCGTTATTGATGACTTATGGCCAATATATTATTGTGCTGTTTTAAATTGCGGTGTCTTCGATCTTGCCACAAGTATAATCAAATGGCCTGAGGAATCCAGTTTTAATAACTCTGTTATTAAAACTCAGTGATTTGGTCCAGTGATTTAGTCTTTTGGTTAACTAGTTTTCTTCAATTTTGATTGAAGTATTTTGATTGCTACAGGCTTCTACAATATGTTCTTCTTTTTGTTTTGATTTTTTAATGATTTAGCATGATTGGCAGTGGAAAAAAAGGAAACATAGAATCTAGAAACATAAATTTTGCATTCTGATTTTGAATTTTTATGTTAACGTACACTTTTGATAAATAGGGCTGTCAACCTATTTTTCCTTCAGACTAGTTTCACCCAAATTATTATCTTAGTGTTATTTTCACAGAAAACAAAATTTCAGACCTAATTTCCCCCATATTAAATGTTCGAAACTTATTTACCCCCATATGATAGTTCGAAATCATTTTACACACTATGTTGGTTTGTTGTTGATAGCATCATAATTGACATGCTTTCTTGCATACATTTAGCTTAGTTTTATATGTTTCTAACTTGCATTTAGGATAGTTCTAGTACATTTGCATTTGTTTATGTGTTTATACGTACTTGGAGGAAATCATGCACTTTTATAGTGTTTTGAAGTCTTAAGAAGGCATAAGGACCATGGAGCTACTTACTGGGGGGCCAAGAACATCATGAAGAGACATCTCAAGAGCTTCACAAAAGAAGCACCGGCCCTGGCATCGACCAGGAGTGGTCGATGCTCTCCTTGGACAGAACCATCGACAGACAGCATCGACTCAGGGAGGTCGATGCTCTGCCTCGGACCAAACTTGAAGCCGTCAACGAAGCCCATCGATGCAAGCATCGACCAGGAGTGGTCGATGCTCATCCTGTAGAAGCCCATCGACCAAGACCATCGACCCAGGGCCGTCGATGCTGACTCACTTTGCAGAAAAGAAAACTTCGGTTAATGCGAATCTTCAAGTTATGGAACTTTGGGCTCGAGTTTAATGACTTCCAGAACCTTCTTGTGATGCCCTAGACCCCTAGACTCTATATAAACTCATGTAATCTCACTAGCCAAGGAGATTAAACTCTCTAGCCAACTTTTGTCTCACCTTCAAATAAAGAGTTCTTCTTTAGGTTTACATCTTTTTTATGTTTTATGTTTATGTTTATGTTTATGTTTTGATTTAGATTTCTGCTCTTGTCCTTTAGTTTCTTATTTACTGTTTTATGAACATAATTCTTGTCTTTGCCGTCACCCTCGGAAAGACAAGAGAGTAGATCCTTTAGACCACTAGGGTGGTGGTCAATGATGGGATTGAAGATTTAGGATTCAATATGTCTCATTGCTCTTGACCGATTTAACTACTCTAATATGCATTCTTAATGCTAAGTCATGTCCTATGGGATGTGCTTAAGGTTATAACCAAATCAGTAGATGAGGTTATACGAATAAACTTAGCAGAGTGGGTTAAAACTTCACACTTGCATATTAGGGAGTATTAGTTAGCATCGAGCTTGTTGTTTGATAGAATATCTTAATGCTTATCTAGCTGTGGCCAAAGTTAGATAATGATCTCAGGAATACATCATCACGAGAGTGAGATTGTATTCTAGAAACAGATCTGTCATTCACTTTTCGTCTTAGACACAACATAGAGGTAAACACTTGGTTAATTGGCTGTGTGTGACACATCGATGTGTCTCACATAAGAGTGATGATGGGATCTTTTGCGTGAAAGTTCGCGAGAGTGGGTCCCCAGTATCTAGCATACCACGAGAGTGGACTAGCCTACTTTGAATATCCCTATATTGACAACATAAACTTAAAAGGTTAAGCATGAATCCTATAATCTGAAATCCCTGATAAATCGACTATCACCTAATTAACTGTAAATATTTAATTAAGTATTTTATTTATGTTATGTTATTTATGTTATTTATATTTCTGCAATTTATTTTCTGCATTTTTAATTTATACAATTTACATTTTCGCAATTTACATTTATGCAATTTACTTTTCCGCATTTTAATTTATGTAATTTAATTTCTGCACTTTAAACTATGCAAATTATTTTATGCACTTTATTTTCAGTTATTTAATTTATAGAACTTAATTTCAGTAATTTATTTTATGCAATTTATTTTAAGTACTTTATTTCATGCAATTTAATTTATGTTATTTAATTAATGTATTTTATTTTATGTCTATTTATTCTATAACATCATATAGCTTAGGACTCGACACCACCCTATTTTATTATTCCTCCTAGATTAGATTTGCATCTGCATCCTCTGTGTAGTTATTCTATTCTCTCCGAAGATCGATCCCGTATTACTACAATTGCATGACTGTGCACTTGCGGTCCTATGGGTTAAACTCTCGAGACTACCCTTTGGTAGCGCTCGGGTGAAACCTGAGACGAGGTGGAAGCAAAACTCCCTCGATGTCAAGTTTTTGGCACCGTTACAGGGGAGAATATGCAATAGCCATAGAGTTTTGGTGTGAATCTGAGACTAGGTTTTTTTTTCGTTTTACTAATCTTCTCATTTCTCGAACCTCAGGTGTATAAACACCAGGAGAAGCGGTAAAAACATTTCAGCTGACCCTATTTGTGACATCCGAGAAGTCGAGAAAAGAGCTAGAAAAGAAAAGAAAAGAAGAGAGAGGATGGAGCAGCAAAGAAATGAGCAACCCACTGATAACATTGAGGGCGTTGAAGGTGTCAACAACGCCATCCAAGCTGATTGGGCTCCACGTCGGGCGGCTGGCCACCAACACCGAGCTGCTCCAGCAATCGGTACGATTGATGAGCCAACCACAGCAGCTCAAAGATCCGGTATTCTTCCCCCAACGGTGGAGAATAACAATTTCGAGATCAGGTCAACCTTGATCAACATTGTGCAAGGCGACAAATTCCATGGTCTGCCTATGGAGAACCCACTTGATCACGTAGATCAATTCAACAAGCTATGCGGGACCGTGAAGATTAATGGAGTTTCGGAGGACGCTCTGAAGTTGCGTTTATTCCCATTTTCCTTGGGTGATAAAGCAAAGCAGTGGGAGAAGAGTCTACCAGCTGGGTCGATTCTTACATGGGAACAATGCAAGAAGATGTTCCTCGCAAAAATTTTCTCAAGTTCTCGAACAGCTCGTTTGAGAAACGAGATATCGAGTTTTGTACAAAAAGGATCGGAATGTTTCGGGGAAATATGGGAAAGGTTCAAGAGTTACACCATGCAGTGCCCGCACCATGGCTTTAGTGAGGAGTCGCTACTAAACACTCTTTAAAGAGGAATCCTACCCAAATACCGTATGCTTCTCGACACCGGAAGCAATGATAACTTTTTGGTACAAAACGCTGAACACGAAATGAGATTGGTGGAGAATTTGGCTCATAGTGACGCCAATTTTGGAGGAGACTATGATCGAAGAGATCGAAGTTTAGCTGAAGGAGAAGAGAGAACGCGCTCGGATATCAAGGCTTTGAATGATAAACTCGACAAAGTACTGCAATTCTCAAAACGACAAGTTCACTTTGTCGATGAGTTGGATGCTGCAAGAGGATATGCTGAGGAACACGATGGTGAAGGGAACCAATGCGAAGTCAACTTTATTGGTGGCTATCGACAAGGCGGAGGTTTCAACTCTAACTACCAAAACCACCTAAATCTCTCATACTAGAGCAACAATGTTGAAAACCCGCAAGACCAATTATATCCATCAATGAGGGCGCCAGACTCTTCATATCAACAAGGAGGATTCAGGCCGAGCAATCAGTTCAACTGACCTTCATACAATATGCAACAATACCAAGGCCAAGGAAGTCAAACTATTCAACCAATGGAAGAGAAGTACGAAGGGATGCTTCAAAGAATTCTCAAGGGACAAGCTAAGGTTTCAGTGGAGATCACTGAAGGTTTCAAGAACGTGCACAGGAGGTGCAATGAGTTGAACAACAAGTTCGACAGACTTGCTTCGCTCATTAATGTTTTGGAGACACAAACCGCTCAAGTCGCATCCTCGGCTCAAAGACCCCAAGGAATGCTCCCCGGGAAGCCTGAAATGAACCCTCAAGAGTATGTCAACGCCATCACGATAAGGAGCAACAAGACAGAGGGAAGAAGTGGTTCCAGCCGAACCACCACGGAGAGCATCGACCGACGCCATCGACCGTGTGTGGTCGATGGCCTCAAACGTAGACAAAAGCATCGACCGGCTAGGGTTGATGCTAGACTGGAATGGAGGCCTGTCGGACTGCCACATCGACCCCACTCCGTCAATGCCAACTCGATGCACAGGCTAGTTGGACAACACCATCGACCAGGTGAGGTCGATGGCCTCTCAGGAGCAACCGCCAACCCACATCGATCCCATGCAGTCGACGGTCTTCGTGGAGCCGACGCTGATCCTCAGCATTGACCCCACTAGGTCGATGTTGTGCCTGAGACTGGCGATGACATTACAGAAGAATGGGATTCACCAAAGAGCAGCATGAAGAAACAATTCATAGACCCCGTGAATGGAAAGAGATTCCAAGTACTAGTCAACAACATCCCGGCACACCTTACTTTCAAAGACGCATGGAAACAGTATAAGTTGAGAGACCTCTCCGAGGAGACCGATGAGACGATTCAAGACATATAACAGTATTTCCGAGGGACACGTTTCGCAAGAGACTCTCAGCTAGGACGACCACACCATCCAACAAAGGCATCCGACACAACTTGGTTCTTTAGACGAGTGAACAAGGAGAAGTTACGCCAATTCAAACGCCTTGTCAAATCACTTCCGGTGAACATCACCTTCAGTCAAGCTCTTTTCAAGTACAACCTCGATCTCTACTTCACAGACACTAAGGAAACCATAGAGGACAAGTGCGACATTTTCATGGAAACACGACTTAAAGGAGCAGTCATCACTCTCCCTAAACGAGAAGACCTCCGAACTTTACAAGGTATGTTACTCTATACTAGTTTGTGAATTTGGTGATGCTCTATGTTATTCAAGTGCCACCATAAACGTGATGTCCATGGAGAGAGCGAAGGCATTAGGACTCCAAGATCTAAAGAGGTCAAACGTTTGCATCGGCTTAGCAAATGCTGAGGTTATGAAATCATACGGAGTAGCCAAAGACGTGATAGTGTGGATTGGAAAATGTTGCATCCCCGCCGACTTCCATGTGATCGACATGAAGGAAGATGATTACAACTCACTTCTGGTGGACCTCCTTACAACAAATTGGAGCTGTCACATCAGGGAATCTTCTAGTTCTTCCATTGAATCTTCAAACTGATCAATGGACAAAGAAGAGAATCTCGTTCACATATGTGAACCGAGACGTATTCTACAAAGCCACACCGGCTGATCACACTCCAACATCTCCAACCATCGCCCATTCTGTAAGCCCGTCGAGAAAACGACGATAAATAACATCCTATCTTTGTAAATACTTTTTTTTTTCATGTTTTCATTTTTCAATTCTTTTTAGATTTTATGATACTTTTAGTTTGTGTTTTTGCTGTTTTCCTTTTTGTGTTTTAAATTTTGCAGGTGATAATTCACCATAAAAACTAATAAACCAAGGACTTGAAACCGTGGGAGCTATCAACCCACACACCCGATAAGAGAATTACGGTAAATTTCTCTTACTCTTACCCCTTTTACAATTTTTGTCACAACGGGACGTTGTGATTTAAGTGTGGGGGGGAGTCTTGCAATCTATGGAGGTAATTCTTTTTCCTTGACATCTTTTGGTGAACGTTTTATCATAAGTTTTTTGCATTTTGAGAGATTGTTACACTTTTTTCCTCGTTCATAGGTTCAATAACATGTGAAAAAGTTTTTAATGAGGTAGCAATAGAATTTGTTAAATTGTGTTATTTGTGCTAATGTTTGGATGCTTTGCTGGATAGTATGTGATCTTCACTAGGAAATTTCGAAAATCCATGAGTGGATCAATAAACCCCAAAATGATCATTCTTTCGGAGACTTAGACGATTCGGAGTTAACTTCTCACCTTAATGAACTTTAATTTTCTGATCATTTTGAGATACATTGATGTGACCTCTATGAGACACTGCAAGACACGCCTCAAAATCTTCCTTCCCTTCAACAATTAGAGAAAAGGATATAGGTATTAAGGAAGTGAAACGGGTATTGGAAGCTACCTCTTTTAACATTCGCGTCTCATGGAAACATGTCCTAAGGGGAAGAAACGGAAATGATATAGGTATTAAGAAAGTGAATCGGGTGTTGGAAGCTACCACTTTTAACATTCGCGTCTCATGGAAACATGTCCTAAGGGGAAGTTAAGAGCTTAAAAGAAAAGGGATCGATAAAACAAAAAAATGATACCCTAGAAAAGTAAGGAAAAATCGATTGACCTTGAAATGAGAAATGGAAGGGAAGAGAAATTGCACTAAGACGGTCTTGAGCTTACAGAAATCCAAAAGTGTAAGTGTTCATATCCTTTGATCGATATTTCCAAGTTGAGAACCCATGCTTAGAATAAAAAGAGAAGTCAACAATGAGGAGTCTAAGATCAAAGGACGAGCGGTTCAAACTAAGGTGAGTTGCTATGCTTATGGAAAAGTACATAAGTACGGTAGAGATCATTCCACTTCCACAAGGTCGAAAAGCATTAAGCACAACAATGTCACAAGGTTGCTCTTTCCTTATCTTTAAGATTTCTTCACCATGCTTAGCTTTTGTTTGCTTGAGGACAAGCAAAAAAGTAAGTGTGGGGGAGTTGATAGCATCGTAATTTACATGCTTTCTTGCATACATTTAGCTTAGTTTTATATGTTTCTAACTTGCATTTAGGATAGTTCTAGAGCATTTGCATTTGTTTATGTGTTTATACGTACTTGGAGGAAATCATGCACTTTTATAGTGTTTTGAAGTCTTAAGAAGGCATAAGGACCATGGAGCTACTTACTGGGGGGCCAAGAACATCATGAAGAGACATCTCAAGAGCTTCACAAAAGAAGCACCGGCCCTGGCATCGACCAGGAGTGGTCGATGCTCTCAGATAGATTACATCGACTGAGGCCGCATGCTCTGCCTCGGACCAAACTTGAAGCCGTCAACGAAGCCCATCGATGCAAGCATCGACAAGGAGTGGTCGATGCTCATCCTGAAGAAGCCCATCGACCAAGACCATTGATCCAGGGCCGTCGATGCTGACTCACTGTGCACAAAAGGAAACTTCGGTTAATGCGAATCTTCAAGTTATGGAAACTTTGGGCTCGAGTTTAATAACTTCCAGAACCTTCTTGTGACGCCCTAGACTCCTCTAAGACCCCTAGACTCTACATAAACTCATGTAATCTCACTAGACAAGGAGATCAGACTCTCTAGCCAACTTTTGTCTCACTTTCAAATAAAGAGTTCTTCTTTATGTTTACATATTTTTTATGCTTTATGTTTATGTTTATGTTTATGTTTATGTTTATGTTTTGATTTAGATTTCTGTTCTTGTTCTTTAGTTTCTTATTTACTGTTTTATGAACCTAATCTTTCTTTGCCACCTTCGAAAGCAAAGAGTAGATCCTTAGACCACTGGTGGTATGATGGATGAAGATTTAGGATTCAATATGTCTGATTGCTCTTGACCGATCTAACTACTCTAATATGCACTCTTAATGGTAAGTCATGTCCTATGAGATGTGCTTAAGGTTATAACCAAATCAGTAGATGAGGTTATACGAATAGAAACCCTTAGCACCACGAGAGTGGGATAAAACTTTAGAATTACATATTAGAAGATAGTTAATCATCTGTTGTGATGTAGTATCTTAATGCTTATCTAGTTGTGGCCAAAGTTAGATAATGATCTCAGGAATACATCATCACGAGAGTGGGATTGTATTCTAGAAATAGATATGTCATTCACTCTTCGTCTTAGACACACTTCTAAGGCAAGTTAAACACTTGGTTAATCGGCTGGTAGTGTGACAACACCAATCGATGTGTCTATCACACATAAGAGTAATCTATGATGGGATGCGTTTAATGCGTGAAGGTCGCCACGAGAGTGGGTCTGACACAGTGTCTAGCATACCACGAGAGTGGACTAGCCTACTTCGAATATCCCTAGATTGACAACATAAACTTAAAAGGCTAAGCATGAATCCTATCATCTGAAATCTCAGATAAATCGACTATCATCCAATTAACTGTAAATATTTAATTAAGTATTTTATTTATGTTATTTTATTTATGTTATTTAAATTTCTGCAATTTATTTTTTGCACTTTTAATTTATGCAATTTACTTTTCCGAAATTTACATTTATGCAATTTAAATTCCCGCACTTTACTTTTATGCAATTTACTTTTCCGCAAATTAATTTATGTAATTTATTTTATGCACTTTATTTTCAGTTATTTAATTTATGCAACTTAATTTCAGTAATTTATTTTATGCAATTTATTTTAAGTACTTTATTTTATGCAATTTTAATTTATGTTATTTAATTAATGTATTTTATTTTATGTCTATTTATTCTATCACATCATATAGCTTAGGACTCGACACCACCCTATTTTATTATCCCGCCTATATTAGATTTGCATCTGCATCCTCTGTGTAGTTATTCTATTCTCTATGTGGATCGATCCCAGACTACAATTGATGATGGACTTCCCTCAAGTTCTCGAGACTGCCCTTTGGTAGCGCATGGGTGAAACTTGAGACGAGGTGGAAGCAAAACTCCCTCGATGTCAGTTGTATACCAATTGACGCTTTAACCACTTAAATCAAACTGGAATCGTCTATTAAACCAAATATTACCGTTTAAAAACCGGATTACAGCAAACCCTAAACCCAAACACACCCCTGGAAAAAAAAAATTTGTTTGCGATTTGAGTTTCAAAAATCTACCAGTCGAGGAACCCTAATCCCCAATTCACATGTCGATAGTCGAATTCGACGAACCTCCTCCTGTTTGCAAAGACCCGATGACAAAGAGTTGCGGGAGAGGTACGATTTCGAGATTGAGCAAACCGTAGCTGGGTTCACCGATGAACAGGCCATCTGTGACAACGTGTACCCGGATAGTACTAATGAAGAAGATATTCGGCAAAGATCGCACAAAGATAAAAGGCGAGGCGATGGAAATACGTACAAAGGACAAGTGTTTTTCAGCCCTATCGCGTTTAAAGAGGCTGTTCTCGACAATGCTTTGAGGACAGGTCGAAACATAAAGCAATACAGGTACTGGAATATCGATGTTTCTTCCACCTGATGCACTTAACTCATCTAAGATAGCTCTATCCTCAGGATCTGAAGGGGGCGAGACAATGTAACTTCGTCTGCCAATAACATCCTCACAGTCTAGCTTGGTAATGTTGCCTCTCAGAAGAAAATCCTCCATTAAGTTCGAAATCCTTGGACCAGGGCAGTTGTAAAAAAAGTTGACAGCTCGGTATAAGGTGAAAATGGAAGAACTTGCTGCTGGTTGATTGTTGCCTTCTCAGGGTATTGGGGGCAAAGATTGTTGAGATAATCTGTTCTGGTAACTCTTATGATACGAGACTCATGGTTCATCTCAAGGATTTGGAATTTAACCGAGGATATACTAAACTCTGTGAAATCTCTGCTGCAGTTGACCTTGAATTTCGGGTGAACGCAATCTTCTCTCTCAGGTGTCCTAAAGGGATAATAGAGATTTGTCTAATTGCCGCATCTAAACCTAGAAGCGCAGCGTATGTGACCCTCATCAACTGAAAAAAGACAAGAAGGGATCACAAAGAGCATCCATTTGATTGTCGGAGGCAGACAAAGATTTGTTGTTTTACTAACTCAACTAATAGGAATCGTGTCTGTCCAGTTCAAAATGAGAGTTGAACTTTTTTAAAAGGGCAGTTATAATAACCAAAAAATTACTTTCCAAAATTTTGTCACTGGATGCAATTAAATACTCTACTAAGGTACCCAATATATATTTTCTTAAATAATTAAATATTTATAATAGGGTTCAGAAACTTACGAGTTACGACTAGATCCAGATGGAATTATTGAAGTGCAGATTCCACCACTGGATTTACATTCTTGGCAGTCTCTCATCAATACTTAGCTTTACCTGGAATCCTTCTTTCAGAACACTTTCCAAATTGGGAACAGTAATGTTGAAACTCGCACTACAGTGTTCTTGATAGTCATCATCGTTCTGATGTATCAAGGCAACACCAATCCTTGGACATGTGAAATTCGCGGTATTATGCAAACGAGAGTCACAGAGATAGGGAACATAGAGGGTTTTGTAGTCTGGCAAAAGC
Organism: Boechera stricta; assembly: GCA_018361395.1. NCBI lineage: Eukaryota > Viridiplantae > Streptophyta > Magnoliopsida > Brassicales > Brassicaceae > Boechera > Boechera stricta. Next base: position 6,908,248 of record CM031544.1, on the reverse strand, counting down.
TCAAAGAGTTTACGAGTCAAAGTTATATTAGTGAAAGTAGCAGAGCAGAGTGATTCACCTAAAAGTCTTGCCTCACAAGTCTAAGAGTGTTAGAGATGATTAAAGATATCTTGTTTGAAGGGTCACAGTGAAGCACCAAAGAAGGATGACTACAATGTTCTGGTCGAGCCTCTCCCCAGAAGGGAAATGAAAAGACCTACCCTTTTTTTTTATCGATGGATCCGATCCTCCTTCGACCGATCGATCTAGAGATGAGGATCGACGATCTGTTATGGATCGATCGATCTCGAGACCCCCGATTTCCTCTAGAGCTCTCTGGCCAAAAATGGCTGGATCGATCGCTCTTGCCTTAAACGATCGATCGATACCCCACTGCCCGAGAGCACATCCAATCGAACAACTTTTCAGGATCGATCGTTCTTGCCCAGGAACGATCGATCTCTACCCCCAAAAATCGACCAGAGGCTCTCTGCCCAAAATCGACCCCTYAGGATCGATCCTTGCCTTGAACGATCGATCTCAATCCCCAACAAAACGATATTACAGGATCGATCGATCCTATATGGATCGGTCGATCCCTTCTTGCTCTGCAACTCAAGAACAACACTAAACAGGCCACAATTCACTTCAAACACATCACAACAACATCCAAAACTATTTTAGCATACCGTTATGCATCATATAGAGTTAAATCATTAGCATCCCAAGAACACAAGTCTATAAACAACACACAAGATCACAAAACACAAGGAAATCAAAACCCAAAAAAACTTCAAACCCGAGATCATCCTTTCCCCTCGGCCTTGGCTCCACGCGCTCCAACACTAAGCCTTTTCCTTATCCTTACCTGCACCAAAAGAGGCGCATAAGCATTGATAATGCTTAGTGAGGCGGTCATCCCGTCTCACGGCCATGAACACATATAACCAAAGATTTAACGCAATCAAAATGTACTTAAGGAATAACCGAAACACATACCGTAATAGAGCTCCATTACACACAACACACAATATGGCTAAGCCATGATTCACACCCAATGGTCTAGTTCCTAAGCACACAACAATCACGAAAATCAATGATTATATATGCGGACCACGGTCACGCACTCACCTTTGCCCAACGGTTTGAACAAGAATACTTTGACGGTTTCCAAGCTTTAAGCTTACTTCTTCTTGGCTCCAATTCACCTAAAATGCCACCTCTTGTCAAGAAAGAGACCAACAAACAAATCAATTGGATGATCATTAGATCAAAACCCTTTGAACTCGGAGTACCCCTAATCCCCAAACTCGGATTCTCTTACTCAAAAACAGGGGCAACTCCGGTTGCTCATAACTTAATCTCCAGGCCATATTTTCACAATTCCTTCGGTGAACCTCAAGACAACACCCTCAAGAACTCATCTACCAAATTTCACCCAAAACTAACAAGATTTGAGTGTCCAAACACTCACCCAACTCAACTTGGCGCTACAGCCTCAAAAACAGAGTAGTCTAGGGAGAAAATCCATAACTCCTAAACTACCCAACAAAACCCCACGAAATTTGGTAGACAAGTACACAAGAGAAGGAAGAACTTACTCACCAAATCTCAGCTCAAACCGAGCTCTCTTGCTTGGTCGATCAGCCTCTCAAACTCAGCTCCAAACTCTGTTTTCTTCCTTCTTCTTTCTTCTCTTCCTCTCCTTCTTCCTTTCTTTCCTCTTTTCCCCTCCTTTTCTCTCTCTTTCTCTCTCTCTCTCCTTTCTTTTCTCCCCAAAGAAAAGAAGTTTCAAGAAGCCTCAAGAATTATAGAGAGAAAGGGGAGATATACATATGTATGTATATGTTTTGGTTTAATTTAATTAAACCAAACCAATCCAATTTCACTAAACCGCAACAATTAAATTCTTTTCTTAATTCCTTTCCACACGGCTTAGTAATTCCACAATTCTCAAATCACCCGAGACCTCTCCCGCCTCACAATATTTCTTCCATATCAAACCCGAATTACCGCTGCATTCCGCTAAACCGAACCACTCGAGATTCCTCAACAACGATCAATCCTTTGATCGTTTCACCTCATTTCCCGCCCCTAGGGCCACCGATCAAGCTTAGTACCGTTCCATACTCGGTTCCATAACATCCCCGGATCGACAACTCAATACATGAAATCTCCCATCATGTATTATAATCCGCCATCAATCCATAACACCATCATATTAATAATCATCGTCAAAATACAATTATCCCGAGGGTTCATTACAATAACAACATAAAACAATTACAACTCGAGCGGACGACTTAGGAACACGGATGTTACAATTCTCCCCCACTAATTTAGATTGCCTCAATCTCCGCAGCTTGTTCCCTGAACCATTCGAGAATCTCACTTATTCGCCTCTCGTTCCCAAGTCCTCTTCCACCCCGTCACAATCCCAAAGGATCCTCACCTCGGGAGCTCTCCTCCTCCCGTCAACCCTGATTCTGCGATCTAAAATCCTCACGGGTCTCGCCTCAACCCTCAAACTCGGCGACAACTCAGGCGGAACTTCCGGTAACACCTGATCATCCCTATGCAAGCACTTCTTCAACTTAGACACATGGAACACATCATGAAATGCTTGCATAGACGCTGGCAACTCCAGCCTGTAAGCAACAGGTCCAACGCGTTCCACCACTCGGAACGGTCCCAAATATCTCGGGCTCAACTTGCCCTCGGAAAATGACCTGTTAGARCCCTTGAACATCGCCATTTTGAGATAAACCATATCTCCTACTGCGAATTCCAACTCTCCCGCGGTTATCCGCATAACTCTCTTCTCGACGATCCCGAGCCTCCTTCATGTTGATCCTCAAGACGGATCTTCTCGTAGTCTCCTGCACCAAACTCTCTCCATACATGCTTCGCCCCCACTGAGCCTCAGCATAATGGCCCTACAAGGCCTCCCATACAAAGCCTCATATGGTGCCATCCCGATACTCGCCTGATACTGTTATTATACGTGAACTCTACCGGCTCAGTAATCGGCCCAATGGCCACCCCAATCCAGCACACATCCTCAAAAGATCCTCGAGTCGAATGGTCCTCTCGACTGACCATCACCGAGGATGATATCTGTACTCATGTGTACCTTAGTACCCAACTCCTTCTGAATTTCGCCAGAAAACCAAATGCGAACTTACTATCGCGATCCGACACAATACTCGCAGGTACACCATGCAATCTCATAATCTCATTAATGTACTTCCTCGCCAAAACCCGAGCTCCATCGTTTTTCTTATGGCTAGAAATGAGCGGACTTAGTCAAGCGATCAACAATAACCCAAATCGCATCCTTGCCCCGAGAATTCACCCCACCACAAAAATCCACCATATCCCACTTCCACTCGAATAGGCAAACTCGTAATAATCCGCTCGAACCTGATGCTCGGCCTTCACTAGCTGACAAGTCTCACAGCTAGCCACCCACTTCACATCTCTTCATCCCAACCCATGATAATACTGCTTCAAATCTCTACATCTTGGGCCTGATGAATGAAAATCGACTTTGGTGTGCCTCCCAGGATATCTCTCCTCAACTCCTCATCACTAGGCACACACACTGCCCATGAACTAAAATGGTTCCATTATTCAGATTCAGACTTCTCATCCCTCGAAGCCTTAATCAAAGCCTCGCTCTTCTCGAGCCGCCGTACCTACTCAAAATATCGGCTTGTTAGCCGCCTAACCCCAACGGCTCTAACTCATCTGAATAACACATAGCTGCAAGGTACTAATCATACCCATCAACTCCTCGGCATCCTTCTCTGCATTCGCAGCTATCCTTCCTACTAAGGCATCCGCAACGAGATTAGCTTTCCCGGTGATAAGCTATCTCGAGATCATAATCCGCCATAAGTTCCATCCATCTCCTTTGTCTCAAGTTCAACTCGCTGAGTAAACACATACTGAGACTCTTATGATCGTGAACAACCTTACCACCATACAGATATGATCTCCATATCTTCAATGCAAACACTACCGCAGCCATCTCCAAATCATGAGTAGGGTAATTGGCTTCATGCTTCCTCAACTGTCGAGAAGCATAAGCAATCACCTTCCCATGTTGCATCAAAACGCAACCCAAACCCAATCTCGATGCATCCAGATAAACCACATATGGCTCCTAGGATCCGTAAAGCCAATACTGCGGTATAACATATCCTTAAGTCTCAAGAAGCCTCACACTTCGAGACCAAACAAAGGGAACATCTTTCCTCCAACTTCTGCCATGGTTGCAATACTCGCAAAACCTTTGACGAATCTCCTGTAATACCCCGCTAGACCGAGAAAACTTCTTATCTCCGTAGCATTCTTAGGTCTCGGCCATTCCATGATGGCCTTAATCTTCTCGGGGTCAACGAAAACTCCATTCTCGGAAATCACATGACCCAAGAATCCGATCTCTCTTTGCCAGAAGCTACACTTACTCAGCTTAGCAAAGAGCTTCTGCTCCCTTAGTTTCTCCAATACCCTTCTAAGGTGATCACCATGCTCACCGGAACTCCTCGAATACACCAAGATATCATCTATAAAGATGATTACAAACTCATCTAAGTACTCCCGGAAAACATCGTTCATCAACCTCATGAATGCTGCTGGTGCATTCGACAACCCRAAAGGCATCACYACGAACTCATAATGCCCATACTCGCCCGAAGGCCGTCTTCTGGATGTCCGACTCCTTAATAGGAATCTGGTGGTACCCAGACGCCAAATCAATCTTCGAGAACCAAGTAGCACCTCTCAATTGATCTAACAGCTCATCAATTCTCGGGAGAGGGTACTTGTTCTTTATCGTCGTCGGTTTAGACCCCGTATTCATACATAACCGAAAGCTTCCGCCTTTTCTTCACAAACAAGACGGTGCTCCCCTACGAACTACTCGTCTTATGAAACCCTTATCCAATAGTTCCTCCAACTGCTTCTTAAGCTCCGCCATCTCCGCGCCATACGATATGGAGCTTGAAAAGAGGCCCCGTTCCAACTCAATGGTAAAGGGATCCGCCTGGTGGTGGTAATCCCTTCAACGGCCGGGAATACATCCTCAAATTCTTTTACCACCGGATGTCTGAAGCCTTATCTCTTTACCATCTTCAATGAAATGGTAGATACGGTTCACACCCATTTTTAATCATCTTCCGCTTGAATAGCGGAAATCACCAAACACCCCGTGGTAGGTCTCACTCGATACACCACCCATGATCATTCTCGAACACCACTCTACCTCGATGACAATCTAGGTGAGCCTTATACTTCCCAAGCCAATCCATCCCAAGATCACATCATAAATCTTTATCACACAATCATATCCGGCTTCACTCCTCCAAATGATATGAACTTCTACGCCTCGCACTGTGCTATGACAAAGGTCTGACCTCCAGCCACTCTCACCCTTCTCAAACAATTACTAGGCTCTCGAGCCTTCCTTCTTACCAATTCCGAGTAAAACAATGCGATGCTCCGAATCAAACAACACGTGGATGTAATCCTCCCACACTCGTGGTCCCTACACATAGCCTACATCGAGACTACCAAACAACAACAATAACAACCACCACCACAAAAACAAAACTCATAAACACATTAGAGTAATCATGAAAAAGGAATTCTAACCAGTGATCGGCTTGGTGTTGCTCCCTTCTCCAGACTCGATGGTCAAGGAGTAGGCTCGAGGAGTCACCGCCTTCTTAGCTGGTGGAGCTCCCGAACTTCCGCTACCTTGTTGGAGCTTGGGGCATGAAGTCCTGATATGTCCCACCTCCTTGCAATGGAAGCAAGCCCTACTATCTCCTTTAGGACAGTTGGCAACCTTATGTCCTTTGTCTCCACACTTGAAACATCCAGATTGAGTGCTAGAGGCACTCTGAGAGGAACCTTCCCACTTCCTCTTTTGTCCTCCCGGAAACTTACCACCTTTTCCGGAATCAGAAGTAAACGACTTCTTCCTCGAGTTTGAGGTTTGAGCTTTACCTCCTCTATCATACCCTCCTCAATTATGGCCGCTCTCCACTAACTCGGCCACCGTTGCATATGATCTCACATTGCATCTATTCCTCAACTCCAAACGCATTCCCTTAGAAACTTTCTTACTGGGCCGGTTCATCCCAAGGCCCCTTCCCGCAAACCTTCAAGTCGGTTAAACTCCACTTCATACTCGAACCGACCTCCTCGAGAGATAATTCCAAAAATTGCCTCCAAACGATCCATGGCCTCTCATGGAAGTATTTGAGGTTGAACTCCTCACACTCCTCCCAAGTATTCACACCTTGGCTCTTCTAGCCAACACATTTCTCCACCACATATGCGCATCTCTCCAGGTAATGCACCGCGATATCCACCTTATACTCCTCAGCATCTTATGAGTGGAAGTTTCTCTCTACTCGCCTCCACTCATCCGCTTCCACCGGTTTGGCACCCCATGAAAGAACCTGGTGCCAAGCCTTTGCATATGATCCATCACGAGAGATAAGATGGGATCATTTGCCCGCAACATGAGCCACAACTTGGTGGTTTCCTGCGGCATCTCATGAGTCCGTAATCTGAGCCCACCCATCATTGCCCCTTCTCGACCTTGTTGCGAACTCGACTGTGACACCAACAGCAGGAGCGCACCCCCAGCAACTCCAACATCCTCACCACCAAAGAACGGGTCAACTCTTCGTTCATCATCATTGGGCTCCATTTACCACACGCTCAGCTACCTCGCCTCGCCACCACTTTCGCACTCTTCTAAATCTCACCATACTACAAAAGCAACACAAGGTTCAATACACAAACAACTTAATCATCCAATATCTCCGAAGACTTACCGTGGAACCATTTCCCTAGGCCGAAGAGGATGATCTTTAACCCAACCCGCAATCAACAATTAATCACAACAAATATCAATCACAAGCAAGACTCCCCACACATCCTAGAACCGTYTTGCTCTGATACCAAATTGAAAAGACCTACCCCTTTTTTTTTTTTTTTTTTTTTTTTTATCGATGGATCGGTCGATCCTCCTTCGACCGATCGAGAGGATCGATCGATCTCGTTATGGATCGATCGATCTCGAGACCCCGATTTCTAGCTCTCGCCAAAATGGTTTTGATCGATCGTTTGCCCGAAACGATCTTGATACTTCCAGAGCACATCCAATCGAACAACTTTTCAGGATCGATCGTTCTTGCCCAGAACGATCGATCTCTACCCCCAAAAATCGACCAGAGGCTCTCTGCCCAAAATCGACCCCTCAGGATCGATCGTTCTTGCCTAGGAACGATCGATCTTGAATCCCCAAGGACTTCTGCCACAAAACGATATTACAGGATCGATCGATCCTATGGATCGGTCGATCCCTTCTTCGCCTCAGAACTCAACAACACTAAACAAAGCCACAATTCACTTCAAACACATCACAACAACATCCAAAACTATTTTTAAGATACCGTTATGCATCATATAGAGTTAAATCATTAGCATCCCAAGAACACAAGTCTATAAACAACACACAAGATCACAAACACAAGGAAATCAAAACCCAAAAAAACTCAAACCCGAGATCATCCTTTCCTCGGCCGCCTCCACGCGCCCAACACTAAGCCTTTTCCTTATCCTTACCTCGCACCAAAGAGGCGCATAAGCATGATAATGCTTAGTGAGCGGTCATCCTGCTCACGGCCATGAACACATATAACCAAAGATTTAACGCAATCAAAATGTACTTAAGGAATAACCAAACACATACCGTAATAGAGCTCCATTACACACACACACAATATGGTTCATGATTCACACCCAATGGTCTAGTTCCTAAGCACACAACAATCACTTAAAAATCAATGATTATATATGACCACGGCCACGCACTCACCTTTGCCCAACTCAACAATACTTGACTGCTTCCAAGCTTTAAGCTTACTTTTCGCTCCAATTCACCTAAAATGCCACCTCTTGTCTAGAAAGAGACCAACAAACAAATCAATCGATGATCATTCAAAACCCTTTCAACTCGGAGTACCCCTAATCCCCAAACTCGGATTCTCTTACTCAAAAAACAGGGCAACTCCTGCGTTGCTCAACTTAATTTCCAGGCCATATTTTCACAATTCCTTCTGGTGAACCTCAAGACAACACCCTCAAGAACTCATCTACCAAATTTCACCCAAAACTAATCAAGATTTGAGTGTCCAAACACTCACCCAACTCAAGCGCTACAGCTCGAAAACAGAGTAGTCTAGAGAAAATCCATAACTCCTAAACTACCCAACAAAAACCCCACGAAATTTGGTAGACAAGTACACAAGAGAAGGAAGAACTTACTCACCAAATCTCAGCTCAAACCGAGCTCTTGCTTGGTCGATCAGCCTCTCAAACTCAGCTCCAAACTCTCTTCCCTTCTTTCTTTCTCTTCCTCTCCTTCTTCCTTTCTTTCCCTCTTTTCCCCTCCTTTCTCTCTTCTCTCTCTCTCTCCTTTCTTTTCTCCCCAAAGAAAAGAAGTTTCAAAAGCCTCAAGAATTATAGAGAGAAAGGGAGATATACATATGTATGTATATGTTTTGGTTTAATTTAATTAAACCAAACCAATCCAATTTCACTAAACCCAACAATTAAATTCTTTTCTTAATTCCTTTCCACACTGGCTTAGTAATTCTCAAATTCTCAAATCACCCGAGATCTCTCCCCGCCTCACAATATTTCTTCCATATCCACAAACCCCGAATTACCGCTGCTAAACCAACCACTGATTCCTCAACAACGATCAATCCTTTGATCGCTTTCACCTCATTTCCGCCCCTGGCCACCGATCAAGCTTAGTACGCTCCATACTTCCATAACATCCCCGGATTTACATCTCAAGATCCCATATGGTCCCCAACTACGCTAACCCCCAAAATCCAATCAACCAATTCAACGAGTTAAGTCGTCAAACGACCTAGTACATCCAATCGCCTGATCCTAATATACTAAGGCCCCGTGAGATCCATCAAACGACCTAGATATTGAATCCAATCGCCCGATCCTAATATATCTAAGGCCCCGTGAGATCCGATATGACCCACCGTGGTTCACCGCCCATTAGATTAAATCGCCCATAATCCTAATCAAGAAACCACCCGTTAGATTAAATCGCCCATAATCTAACCCACGCTATTAGAGCTAATCTCACATAACTCTAATGACCCGTCATTAGATTAAATCACCCATAATCCTAATGACCCCGCCGATAATTAGGACGTCATCTAATTCTACCGACCCCACCATATGGTGATCGCTGACGTAAACCCAAAATCCCCGAACCGGCAAATGAATATTCTGAATCCGCGACTCATGAAATACCACATCATTCGCCGCCTGCCGATACATGAAATCCCCCATCATGTACTCGACAACTCAATACATGAAATCTCCCATCATGTATTATAATCCGCCATCAATCCATAACACCATCATATTAATAATCATCGTCAAAATACAATTATCCCGAGGGTTCATTACAATAACAACATAAAACAATTACAACTCGAGCGGACGACTTAGGAACACGGATGTTACAGGAAACCTGCTGTAAGATTCCCACAATGAAACAGAGTATCACATAACCTAAGTTCTCGTTGACTTAAAGCACAAGGAAGATGGTGAAAATAGAAGAAGAAAAAATCAAGACAAGAAAAGAATTGGGTTTTGAGCAGTGGCAGAGCTATAAAATTTTGTAACCAGGATCAAAATAATTATTTATTATAAGAATAATTAAATATAAGTAAATAAATAATAAAATTATATTTGGACCCAAAAAATCGTAGTATGTTATGTACATATATCAAAAAGTTTTTGTACTGCTATTTTTACCGCTAATTTTTACTTCTTTTAACTATTTTTATATCATTTACCATTTTTTTTTGATAAATTTTTTTTTACTGCTTTGTGTTACCAATCGGATTAACCACTCATCTTACATTTCATGATACAAGATTGATGAGTTCAACTATGACATTTTTTAACTTATGAAAAATCTAAAATATAAATTTCTGAATATCAAAATAAAATAAATTAATAAAATCAGAAATTTATCTACCAAAAATTCATTGCAAAATTAATTTAATTTTAAGTGTTTATGATTTGTCGTTGTTAAAGACTCATGAGAAAAGAAAACTTATGTGTTTTGTAAAAAAAAAAAAAAAAGGACAATATCGGTAGATTTTTAACTTAATCATATAAATCTTTGATAGCTACGTAGGTATGTATACATTACTATTACGATTAGTACTTAATTAGCTACGTAGTAATGTATACATTACTATTAGTTCTTAATTAGTTTTAAATTTGTACAAGAATCAAGTAAAATAATTTTGTTTTTCTTATGTAGATTGGTTGGTTTTGCATAGGGGTCAATAATTATTTTATATTGGAGTCACTGTACTTGTTAATAAACCAAATATAATGAATTTTAAGATTTTTCTCCGCCACTGGTTTTGAAAACCCGAAGAGTATTGGAGAGAACATGATTGATCACTGAATAGTTTCTTTCGATGGGTTTGGTTTTTGCTAATCAGATAAGCGATTAAATATAGACCATTAAAAAGAAAAAAGAAAGTCGTAATGTTGAAGTAGCAAGTTTCGTTGAGTTTAATCATACGTCGCTGTTTCGTTGACTTTAGAAGACTTTTCTCTTCATTTATTATTATTGTTTTTTTGTGCACTCACCCGAGAATGGACAGCCTTTTCATACTAGCCATTGTGGAAAATTTTGTTAACGTATAAGAAAGACTCGATTATGAAATGGTTTCCAGCTCGCCGATTTTTAAAATTTTATCTTTCACCTCCAGTTAATGCAATTTTACCCTCTACCTCGAAGATAATACGCAATATAACCCTTATATGTTACCGTCAAGTTTGTAAAATGTTGATAAATAATATATCAAATCGAAACTCTCACGACGAGGAGTCCAAATCTACTTTTAGAATTTGAAAAATCTAATGTATATTATTGCGAAAACGTTTAGAAAATACGTATAAGGGTTATATTGTGTATTATTTTTGAGGTGAAGGGTAAAATTGCATTTTTTGGAGATGAAGGGTAAAATTGCAAAAATCGGCGAGGTGGAGGTTTTTTTTGCAGTGCAAAAAACCCATTATGAAACCCACAGCTCCATTATTTTGGATATTTTATGTAAAGAGTATTTTTTAGCTTTTGGTTTACTAAGACTTTAGACCCGACCATTGTTCATAAAACAGATAATTTTGGCTATAGAGTAGAGGACACAAATGAATCCAAATGTAGTTCATTGATTTTGACTTAGATTCAAAAAACATCTCTAATAAGATTTGGTTTCCAGTTTCCATGACAACTCAAACGCTCTCTTCCTAATTTACTCCAATGTAAGCCTTGACTGGCCTAACTATCATGTGGATATACAAGTAAACGACCACAAGGAAGGTATCAAAAATAATTATCTATCAGTTTTACCATATTCGGAGATTTAACTTGAAGAAATAAATCCCTTAGATATTAAAAATCTTGGGGAAATGTAAGATTTTGTTCCATGGATGCAATGGAACAAAATCTTAACCAAATCCAAAAAATTATTTTGGAATCTGTTAACGAGTCTAAAAATTACACATTTTGGGATACTCAAGTAGTCTAAGGGAAAGTTTTGAAACGCTTATATGCATCACATAAAAGAAAGATATACTTCGAAACATTTTAGATTTTAAACATACAGAATCTTTTCTTAAATAAATTTCTCTTGCATGGTTACAACATGTATATGATGGAGTCTCGGAAATAATTTTCAACTTGTGGACCATATAAAAACCCCGGAGTTCTCGTCTGAAAGCAAAGACGATTTCGGAAGAGGCTCTGCAGAAAATTGTAAAGAAGGCTTAGGAGGGACTTCAAGGGCATCCAAACTTCCTTCCATCATCTCAACAACTCGGTTCATCAGTGGACGATTAGATGGACTTGGCTGAATACACCAAAGACCCACCAAGATCATCTTTTTTTGCAATCTCTTTCCCCTCTCTAGTTATATCATAACCAAATTTCCATGTATGCTTTCCATTTTCAAGATCCTTATAGATCCAATTTGGAAAGTAAGCTGAACTTGAGTTAGAAGCAGTGGTTTCTTCTGTTTCTTTGTTCCTCACTCCGATCATCTCGAGGACCAACATTCCATAGCTATAAACATCTGATTTGTGGGAGACTCTGCCATACATTCTTGAAAATACCTCCGGTGCGATATAGCCTATCGTTCCTCTTGTGTCTAGTAATGAAATGATGCTTTCTCTTTTCTCACACAGCTTAGCAAGACCAAAGTCTGAGAGTTTGGGGCAAAGATTGTCATCTAACAGTACATTTTGAGGTTTGATGTCAAAATGCACAATCCTTGTTTGGCAGCCATGGTGCAAGTACTCAAGTCCTCGAGCAACACCTAGCGCGATTCCGTATAGAGTACTCACATCCAGATTCAACGACTCCTCTTTTTCTATGAACTGATCCAAAGATCCATTTTCTAGAAACTCATACACAATTTCTCTTTTCGACCCTTCATAGCAGAATCCAAGCAAAGAAACAATGTTAACGTGAGATGTTTGGCTCATGCTTGAGATTTCGTTGATGAAATCTTCACCACTGCTTTTAAAGTCCTTCAAGATTTTCACAGCCACCTTACGGCCATCGTAGAGATTTCCTCCATAAACAGTTCCAAATCCTCCACTCCCAACCTCGTGTGAAAATGATTTTGTAATTTTCTTCACTTCTGCATAACTGTACTGTTTTATTTCTACTAGTGCCTTAAGGTTGTGGTGTCTTGGATGATGTGAATTTCTTCTCTTTCGGATCATGAAAGACAAAAAACATCCAATGACAAGAGTGACACCCAAAAATCCACAAACATATCTGATGCCTAAAGACAAAGAAAAAGCTGAGAGCGTTGTTAGATTTTGCTGTTTCTGAGGTATGTTCTACTGAAATTAGTTTCTTGAAAGGTAACGGTTAGACATCTACCTATTTTCACTTTTTTGGAGATATCTGCATGAACAAAACCATGATAAAAAAAGTCAGTTCAAATTCATGATAGAACATGAGAACCGTACATAAAACAAAGCTTGAAACTCAAGGGAGTTTCTGAGGAAGGGAAAAGATCTGGTTCTTATGGAAGAAGATCAGCAAACTAGATTCAAACACGGATTTAGATTCAGATTAACTAAGGTCAGCTAAACTATTCGGAGAAACGGAGCAAAAGAAATCAATACCCTTCTTTCTACAAATATGCCTATGCGACTCATTTTCACAATAGCAGACGAATGCTCAAGAGCTCTGATTATATCCACAAGCACCCATTGATGCTACGCATTGCGAACTGTCACTGTTAAGTCAAGAGCCTGGGAGTTTAATCCAATTTCAGAACTTAGGGGGATTATAGTTTTGGTATGTGTCTTAGTGGAACTAAAGAGGCTGCAGATGATTATTCAAAAAAAAAAAGAGGCTGCAGATGGACAAGACTTGTTCAGATTTTTGAGCAATCCGTTATTTTCTGTTTTTAGTCTAGTTGCATCGTAGTAATACTGCAAAAATTTGGCAAGGAGGATACTAATATGTAATGAATAACAAACTTGCTGATAGTTCAGAAACTTACCAAAAGATCTAGATGGAATCATTGGAGTGCATATTTGTTCTGATGACGAGTTTGTCTTGCAGCAAACTGGAGTTGCTACACGGTAGGCGCAGCTACCACCAGTGGATTTACATTCTTGACACTGTCTCTCATCAATCCTCAGCTTCACCTCAAATCCTTCTGTAAGAACACCTTCCAATTTTGTTACATTCAAAGCTTCTTCCTCTGGAGCATAACTCCTGGGAACAGTGATGCTGAAACTCCCACCACAGTCCTTGTAATAGTGATCGTTCTGATGCATCAAGCCAACACCCATACCTGGACATGAGAAATTCGCAGGATAATGAATATGAGGGTTGCATAGGTAGTAAGCAAAGAGGGTCTTGTAGTCCGGCAAAAGCTCAAAGAGTTCAGGAGTCAACGCTTCGCCACTGAATGTAGTGTTGCAGAATGGACCTAAAATGTCTTGCCTTACTAATTTAAGAGTACTAGTTGTGATGTTTACTTGGAGAACGAGGTACATCAGGCTTGAGGTGATTAGGAAAGTAGAATTTGTTTTTGGGTTGCAGCGAAGCCCCAAGGATGGATGACCACAAAGTTGGACCCGAGCCCCTCCCCAGAAAGGGAAGCCGGCTGTGAGATTCCCACACTGAAAGAGAGTATCACAGAACCTATGTTCTCGTTGACTTAGGACACAAGGGTGATGGTGAATATAGGATAAAAAGAAGAGCAAGACCAAACAAGAATTGGGTTTTGAGAATCTGAAGAGTACTGGAGAGAACATGATTGAAATCTGAAAAGTTGTTTCTTTTTCTGGGGTTGGTTTGAGTTAAAGCAGAGTAGATAATTTGATTAAACAAAAATAAACCAGAAAAAAAAAATTCAAGTGGAGACAAAGACAGCTAGTGGAAATCTCCACTAGAAATCGAAGGTGAGAGTCTTTGGATTTTGTGAAGAAAGATGTGTGAGAACTTCACATAATTTTCTTTTAATCACCTTGTAATTGTATATTATGACAGTGTGAAATGGGTCAAGAAAATGAATATATAATTCCATTTGTATGAAATGAAACTATTCATGTACAGAGGAATAACTCTGAGAACTCACACCCTTAAATGCAGTATGAGGTAGGTGATTATGTGGAAATTAAAAACTATGAATGGTGACACGATAGATTAAAGGCTATTTTGCTTAAAAACTATGAATAGTGACACAATAAATCAAAGGCTATTTTGCATTCATAGTTTTCTAACTAAAAAAGGTTAATTAGCTATATAACTAAAAGTTGACTTCAAATTAACAAAAAATAATAATATTGATCATGGTGCTCTTCTCTGTATTTTGGAAATTAAGAACTATGAAGATGATGAACAAAAGAAGAAGGATATAACTTATACTAACTCAACTAAAAGGAATCGTGTTTGTCCAGTTCAAGATGATAGTTGAAACTCTTTTTTTTTAACTAAGTTTGATTGGGCAAATTAATGAACTTCTACTACACGACTCTCACAAGTGACAACAGAAACTTCCGCACAAACGTCTAAGACACGGCCATCAGTATAATGAAGACTTGGTCATATTTTGAGACCTTTCTTTATAAGAAAAAGCATATTTTGAGTGAGACTTGAGGAGGAGTAAAGACAAGATCTATTTTTTTTTTTTGCTTAATGACAAATGTAATCAATTAATCTATTCGTATTTATCCATTGGAGGTACTGCTTGGCTCTCCTCCCTTATTGAAGAAGAAAGACGAGATTAATTTTAACTTTCTCTTTGATTTTTAAGCTTATGTTGCTTTGTCTCTATTGAGCTTTTGCTCTGTTTTCCTTAGTTTGGTTGAGCTTTTGCTCTCTGTCTCAGACATTGTTTCTTTAATTAATGATGACAAAAAAAAAAATACCCGTCAACCATCATGCATGTGATACCGGATTCAAGATACATGCACTATCTTGCGGATATTGTTTTTCTTCAAGTTTTTGAAATCCTAGGACCATAAAATCTTTCTGACCAAACATGTATGAATTTCGTAATTCGTCAGATATACTAGGCATTCAAAATTTATTGTATATTAGGTACCTTAATTTTATCGTATACTAGGTATCTGAAT
The DNA here is from genome assembly GCA_018361395.1 of Boechera stricta. Taxonomy (NCBI): domain Eukaryota; kingdom Viridiplantae; phylum Streptophyta; class Magnoliopsida; order Brassicales; family Brassicaceae; genus Boechera; species Boechera stricta. Next base: position 6,892,519 of record CM031544.1, on the reverse strand, counting down.
TTTACCATACTATCGATCAAACTCGTTAAAGGTGTGTAACATTACTTCAATCCAAATAAAAATGATAAATTTGTTCATATGTGAGTCCTGTTACTCTTTTTTTTTTTTTGGGTAAAAGAATTTGTTACTTAAACAATAAATTTACTAAAAACAATTGAATCCATATCTATTTGTAGGATTTTATCTAGAAGCAAATATGTTTCTTGATATCTTGGCTACTGAGAAAGATAACACACCGTACCTTGTGCTAGCTCTGTTTTCAGGAGTTTAAATTCACGTTGCTCTCTTCCAAAATATCTTGTACCGCTTCCCAAATAACCAACATAAAATAGTCTCCGTCAATAAACATCATCTAATAAGCATAGAATCGAAGTTTTATAAAACGAATCGTCAGTCGAGAAGAATACCTCAAGATCTTGACAAGTTTTAAGAGATCCCCTCTCTTTTTGACTTTAGTTTAGGAGGACCTTGATCTATGTTGACTTTCTTCAACAATTTCTTGAACCATTTCTTTGGAAAAGTGTAAATCATCTTCACTAGCTGAAAGACTACATCTTTCAAACTGAGTTGGGTTAGAGAAGCTTGAAGTCTCATTACTATCTTCAAGAGTTTCTGGAACCGTTGTCGAAGGGAGATACAAGAGAGGTTTAGGTGGAACTTCGATAGCCTCTAGATTCCCCTCTAACATTTCAATGACTTTGATCATTGGTGGACGGTCAGATGGATTCGTCTGAATACACCATAGACCAACCAATAACATTTTCTTCGCAATTTTCTCTTCTTCTTCGGTTATCTTATCTCCCAAAATCCTCATAACTTCTCCTTGCTCAAAATCCTTATAGATCCAATCTGGAAAATACACTGAACTATTATTGGATCGAGCATTTTTAACCTTTTCTATATTCCTTGCTCCAATCATCTCAAGAACCACCATCCCATAACTATACACGTCTGATTTATGCGAAACTCGCCCAAAATTCTTTGAAAATACTTCAGGAGCAATGTATCATGCCGTTCCTCTCGCGTCTAGCTTTGAAATTATACTTTCCATATTTTTGCAGAGTTTAGCAAGACCGAAATCCGAAATCTTAGGGCAAAGATTTTTGTCCATCAGTATGTTCTGCGGCTTTATGTCGAAATGCACAATCCTCGAGACACAACGATTGTGCAAATACTCTAGGCCGTGAGAGACACCAACCGCAATGTCGTATAATGTTTTCCATTCCATCTTTGTTGACATATTCTCGGAAATATACTTGTCGAGGGATCCATTCGGCATGAACTCATAGATTATAGCTCTCTTTTTCCTTTCATAACAGAATCCAAGCAGAGAAACAATATTGACATGAGATGTTCTACTCATGCTAGCTACTTCATTGATGAACTCTTCTCCATTCCCCTCTGACTCTTTCAAGATCTTCACTGCAACATCCCGACCGCTATCAGGTAATTTTCCTTTGTAGACAGTTCCAAATCCCCCTTTCCCGAGAACATGCGCAAATGAGTTTGTCATCGTCTTAACTTTTTATAACTATATCGTTTCAACATTACAACTGCTTCAACGTTCTGGTCATTCCAATCACTCTTTATCGCATTATTTGTTATCACTATTATCACGACTACAATAATGATCATCACTGTTAAAGCTGTTGAGACTCCTGCAATAAGATAAGAAGCATCAAAACGTAGATGTTATGATATGAGAGTACTATACTACTAAGAGATGGATTGAGCGATAGGGTACCAAGTATGAGTTTTAACTTCCTTGATGATTTTTCTGGAAAAAAAAAGTTTAAACAAGAATTATTATTTAGGAAAAAAACATAAGATATATTGGTATGAAAAGGTCAATTTAAAAAACTTACGTTTTGTTCCTCCATTAATTTCCTTGGAAGGTTTAGACTCTGAGGGAGGTTCAACAGTTCCATTTTTTGTTTGAGCTGGAAATGGAGATTCAGCCGCTGAGGTCCTGTTGTTGCTATATCCAACAAGTGACATAATTACATATCAGTTTACAAGACATAAGTAGAAATATTTTAAATATCTGTAGGAGACACTAAGGGTTGATCCAACAAGTGACATAATTACATATCAGTTAATAGGACATAAGTAGAAATATTTTAAAAATCTGAAGGAGACACTAAAGTTTTGCCTAGCACCTAAACCATTTAGGCGGCCGTCTGAGGACTGATTAGTTTTAAGATTTTTCAGTATGTTTCATTTACATTCCTTTTTCAAAAATTGCTTATAATGTATTAAACTGTCTTCCATATGAATAAATCGGCCGCCTAAACCGCATAAACTCCCGTAAAAATGCTTTTTTTTTTGGGTTAACTGATTTTCAACAAAGTTGAAAAGTTGAAAAATGTAATTATTTATTGACGACTTAGGGGAGATGAACAATTTAGACATCTAGACAACCAATTTTTATAACAATTTTTGGTATTATATATGGATTATTAGAACATTGGATCATATACTAAACAGGGTGGAAATATCGGATCAACTCATTAGCGTGATGAGTTGGATTGGGTTGTGTTATGTATTTGACACAACTATAAACACCAAACGGAATTACTTCGTTATAATTTCGCTAGAGAACAAATATCATTGTAATTGTCAATTCAAAATATATGGTCCATTTCAACTATCAACATTCTAAAAAATTATCTCTAGAATGAATGGTCAAAATTAAAGCCGTGTATGATCCAATCAATATCTCTAGAACATTGGATCTAACTAATTTACACGTCTTCAACGAAATAGAAAGTGACTAGAAGAAATGTATTTACGGGAACTTACTTGGTGATGTTCGGAGTAATCGGCGGGCAAAAGGTGATGACGTAGTTAGGTGAGTTTGAGCATGTGAAGATGCTGGTTGCATCGTCATAAGCATAGCTATAAGCGAGTGGACACTCGTTCTTGAAATTCTTGGCGTAAAGCGATGGTGGGCATTTCTGAGGTGTCGAGTACTCGCCGCGGCAGCAGAACTCCGCCGCTTTGAATTTCTGACAAGCGTTCATGCAAGCGATTGGCTCTTCCTCGCCGGAGCTTCCCATCACCATAAGCTCTGACGGGCACGTCTTGGTCAGGTTGACCACGCAACCAATGCTGAGGCATGTCTGGCCACTTTGCGGACGTTGTGGGACCACCACCAACGGAAGGTTGTAACCGTCCACTAGGCTTACATCATAGAAGTCTTGACCGTTGGAAGCGTCCAGGGTAAACTCGGCTAGAGTCGTTGGAGGCGCTGAGCCTTTAGAGCACTCAATTTTACCAGAGCCGCAGTCTCCGGTGGCGCAGGAGAAGTTTCCTGTTGAGCTGGTGGAGCAAATAGACCTACCCCAGAAACGACCAGTCCATGACGACGGCGCGTTGATGACACGCGTCTCTCCTTTCTTGAGAACGAAGCCGGTGGTGGAGAGCTTAACCGTACCCGAGCTTAGAACTCCCGGCCAGACAGTGTAATCACATTTATTCTCTATGGTAAAGTTTCTCGACGTTACTCCTGCGATTAAAACAATTAACAATTAAGAAAAATATCATCAAATAAATAGTGACTCAACCAAAAATGTTCTCTGGAATAATGGAAACGGCCGTACCTGAGACGAATAAAAGTGAAACAAGGAGGAACATCAATGAAAACCCTTTAACCATTGGCTCGAAGAAGAAGGCATACGAAAAAGAATATGAAAGAATGAGAAGAAATAGAAAATGAATCCAGAATTTGACTACCTTTGTCCTCTATATTGATTAGGAAGTAAATTGGAAATTTCTCGAGGCTAAAAAGTATATAAATAATACAATAATTGTTTTTTTTTTCATCTGAATAAAATTGCATTAAAGTCATCCTAGCCAAAATAAACAATGTCCAAAAGTAAAGAAACAGGACAAAAGACCTTCAATCAAAAACAGAACAACAAGAATGTAGAGAACAGAGGAGTGCCAATTACACTATTGTAACAAAAGAGACCTCTTAGCCAATCTGGTCCACGTTTTGCCGATCATTTGGTCACCATGTCGATAAGATCCCACTGTAGATCAATGATTATTAAAAGTTAATTTAAATCAAGAATTTAAGCTGAAAAATCTTGACAAAAATATAACATCGTATTTTAAAAGTTAATTTACTAGTCAAATTTTTTAATTTTGTTATAACTTTGAAAATAAATAGTTTAAAAATTAGATTATTAAGTGGCATATATATGTAAATCGTGAAAATGGCATCTATGTAAATATCTCACAAATATAAGATTGTTGGTAGAGAAATTGCACAATCTACCAAATATTTGGAAAATAATTAAAAGAAATTTGATATATTCCTTCTCTAATATATACAAGTATACAACTATAATTAGTTCATGTTTCTAACTTAAAGTCGTATTTGATATATAATGTAATTTTTGTATACCATTTTTGGTAATCTATTTTACTTCATATTTGTTTCTAACTTAAAGCCGTATATGATATGTAATATAACAATTTATTTAATTTTATTTCTACTGTCGTTCAGTACACCATCACATATAGTCATTTTTTATTCGATTGATTTCTATATTTTCTTCATCGGTTTCGGTATGGCTATTTTCATCAATATAATTTATTCTTTCACTTTTATATAATCGATATAATCTAGTAGAAACTTATTTTAAACTTTCAATTTTCGGAGATTTTAATTTGTTTAATTAAGGGTTTAAAAAAGGTTACAACGGGATGGTCAGTTGTGACGCAACGGGATGGTCAGTGGTGACGTCTTCTGCAAGAAACTCTCCAAGTAAGAACGGCTCTGATAGCTCTCTGTTTTCATCTCCAAAGGCAGCAGGTTTAAGTAATGGAGATTCATCTTTTGTATCTCCTTCTCAGTTTGAAACTCTTGCTCTTATTGATGAGGAAGAAGAAATAGAGGAAGGTGAAATTGATGGTAAGGATGATTCCAACGTTGATGATGCAATTGACGTTTTATTCAAAAGGAAAGCAAAAACAAGATCAAGTGCTAGGAATAAGAAAAACAAGCCAATTGTTACTCGTAAGGATCAACTGAACAACAACAAATCTCTAGTAAACATCAAAAAGAACATCAAAGCTTCCTTCGGGAAGTACTAATGATAATGACGTCATTTTTTGCGTGGAATACTCGCGGCTTCAACAAAATGCGCAAACATCGTTCTGTCCGTCATTGGCTTCGTACTACATCTTCAGCTCCTTTGTTTGGGTGTCTTCTTGAGACTCGAGTTCAAGAAGAAAACTCGAAGCAAATTTTTGATTTTGTGTTCCCAGGGTGGAACTTAGCATCTAATTACGATTTTAATCGTCTTGGTCGTATTTGGTTTGTATCTTCTCCTTTGATCACATCTACGGTCCTTTACAATTCAGCTCAACTAATTACTCTGGGCTTAACAACGCCTAGGGGAGAGAATCTTCTTTGCTCTTGCATTTATGCTTCTAATTTTCAGAGGGAACGCAAAGCTCTTTGGAAAGACATCAGAATCTGTGACAATTTATACGGCCAATCTGGCTTGCCCTGGGTCTTGATGGGGGATTATAATGAAGTTCTTTCTACTGGGGATCACTCACAACAGCGAGTCATTCACAATTCAGGCATGAACGAGTTCCAGCAGGTGGCAGCGGATTGCAACCTCAGGGATCTTCCTTACACTGGACCTAAATTCACTTGGTCGAATAACACCATCAGCAAAAAACTAGACAGAGTTCTAGTGAATGGCTCTTGGTCTACAACCTTTCCGCAATCCTACGTGGCCTTTGAATCTAATGGGATATCAGATCACACTCGGAGTACGGTAACAGCCTCTGCATCCAATGCTCACAAACGGCCTACTTTCAGATTTTTCAACTACTTAACAGAGCTTCCTGATTTCAAGCAAGTGATCTATCAGTTTTGGAACTCGACGGAACCTCTTCATCACTCACGTTCAGCTCTCCATCGTTTTCATAAGAAGCTGAAAGCTCTCAAACAAATCATTCGCGCATTGAACAAAAACAAGTATGGAGATATCACWCGGCTCGCACGCGAAGCTTTTGAGAACCTATGTAAAAAACAAGATGAGGCGCTAACCAATCCTTCGGGTAATTCTTTCCAAGTTATTACAGAAGCGACAGCAACTTGGGATCACTATGCAAGCGTCGAGGAGAAGTTCTTTAAGCAAAAACCTCGAAACACATGGTTAGAATGTGGTGATCACAATACTACTTTCTTTCATAACTCTATTAAATCCCGAAATTCTGGCAACACTATCAAGCAGCTCACAACTTCTGAAGGGCATTTAATCAAGGATCCACAAGAAATTAAATCAGAGGCTGTAAGTTTTTTCAGGAATTTATTACAAGCGCCAGCTTCTCAAGAAACAATTAGTGAGGTGTTTTTGGAAGATTTGATCAATTATCGCTGCCCCTTAAGCACTACAGAGAGACTAACTGCGCTTGTATCCGTCGAAGAGATCAAAAAAGTTCTTTTTTCGATGGCACCAAACAAATCATCAGGACCGGATGGATACACAGCTGAGTTTTTTCAATCTACTTGGGATATCACTGGATCGGATTTTATCACTGCAGTTCAATCGTTTTTCTTCTATGGTTTCATGCCACATGGAGTTAATGCCACTACACTTGCTTTGTTACCTAAGAAGGAGAACGCCCAAGCTATGAGGGATTTCAGGCCGATCGCTTGCTGCAACATCATCTACAAAACTATCTCAAAACTTTTGGCCAATCGACTCTCAACAATTTTGCCAGAGGCCATTGAACCAAACCAATCTGCGTTTATCCAAGGTAGACTCCTTCTCGAAAATGTTCTTTTGGCAACTGAATTGGTTAAGGATTATCATAAGACATCGATCTCTCCTCGAAGCAGCCTCAAACTCGACATATCAAAAGCTTTTGACACACTAAGATGGGATTTCATTGTGGTAACTCTTAAAGTTATGGGTTTACCGGATATTTTCATACACTGGATCTTCATGTGTATATCCACAGCCTCATTCTCGGTCAGTGTTAATGGTGAATTGAATGGATTCTTTCAAAGCTCTCGGGGGATCCGTCAAGGATGTGCTCTGTCACCTCAGTTATATGACATTGCAAACAATGTTCTCTCCCTCCTCCTCAATAGAGCAGCGCTAGAAGGCCAGATTGGGCATCATCCTCAGTGTAAGGAAGTCCATATCACTCATTTGAGTTTTGCAGATGATATTATGGTTTTCTTTGATGGAACAGAAAAATCGCTAGAGAAGATTATGGTTGTTCTCAATGCTTACTCCGCAGCCTCAGGTTTAGAGGTGAACATGGCTAAGTCAGCGATCTATATAGCAGGGAAAGTTCAACCATCATTTATTTCCATGGTTAACTCCATGAACTTTCAAGTTGAACAGTTGCCAATTCGCTACCTTGGTTTACCTCTCACCACCAAGATCATGTCAAAGGAAGACTACGAACCTCTAATTGATAAAATCAGAGGTCGTTTCCTCTCTTGGAAAAATAGGACTCTTTCTTATGCTGGAAGATTGCAGTTGATCAAATCTGTCATAGCTAGTACCTCAAATTTTTGGTGTTCGGTGTTTWATTTGCCACAAGCTTGCCTTGATCTCATTGAGAGTATGTGTTCGGCATACTTATGGTCTGGATCTCCCAATATTACTACAAAAGCAAAGGTCTCTTGGGAAGAGGTAACACGTCCAAAAAATGAAGGAGGGTTGGGAATTCGAAAACTCAAAGACATCTCTCTAGTATTTTCTTTGAGTTTAATTTGGAGGCTACTGAGTAAATCCGATTCATTGTGGGTAGCTTGGGTTGATAAAAATCTTCTATGTGGAAAAACTTTTTGGGAAGCGAAAAGCTCACCTAAGGGGTCCTGGATATGGCGCAAATTACTCCAACTGCGAGATATAGCAAAGGAATTCGTTCGTTATAAGATAAATGATGGTGTCTCCACAAGTTTCTGGTTCGACATTTGGACAGAGATGGGCTGTCTTTCGAATCTTGTAGGTGATAATGGCTTTCATAAACTCGGGATTCAGAGGTCGGCTTCAGTAGCGGATGCAACAAGTGATGGGAATTGGAGTTTGCGCAGGTGTCGAAGCCAACAACTCATTGCGATAACCGACCACATTCATTCAATTCAGCCGCCATCACCGGAAGCTGGAGCGGATGTTATCCACTGGAAAAGCAGCAGCTCCGAATTCAAGATTGAATTCAATGCAAAATCAACTTGGAATCTTCTCCGTAATCACCATCCGACCGTTCCTTGGGGAAAAATAATATGGTTCGCATATGCTATACCCAGATTCTCCTTTGTATCTTGGTTAGCTATGAGAAACAAACTCTACTAGCCGCACAATGGGAGCTCAACAGGTATGCCCATTATGCGGGAAAGGAACGAAACACGTGAGCACCTATTTTTCGCATGTCCGTATTCTTTCAACATTTGGGTTCCTCTCTGCTTCAAGCTTCAAGGACGCATTCCAACACCGGATTGGGCTTATACAATCAACTCACTGATACATAACAGAAAAGACCGACTAAACAACATAATATATCGTTTGCTATTCCAAATAACCATATATTATGTCTGGAGAGAACGCAACCAAAGAATACATCACCACCAACGACAACCTCATCAGCGAATCATGCAGCTTATAGCCAAAACAGTTCTTGAACGCATAAACTCCAGAAGGAAAACTCATGCGGAAGAAACAAAGAAACTAGCTGATCGTTGGAGTATATTACGTCCACCGATTAACTAATCTTTGCATCTTGTGTTTGTTGATCGTTTTAAGTTTGTTGTTTCCAAAACATCGTAATTTCTTGTTTTCTCTTGCATTTTCCCATCCTAATCATATGTAAATTTTCATCCCTTAATCAATAAATATCACATTTCATCAAAAAAAAAAAAAAAAAAAAAAAGGTTACAACATTATGATCAGACCAATGTTCAAAAAATGCCGCTCAAAAGAGTTTAAATTCACGTTGCTCTCTTCCAAATCATCTTGTACCGTTTCCAAGAAAAACATCAGAAAATAGTCTTCATTAGCCAACAATGTTGAGTGTCTGCGTTAATACACATCATCTAATAAGCAGAGAATCAACACTATTAAGTCAGAAATTTTTAAAACTAATCGAGAAGAATAGCTCAAGATCTTGACAAGTTTTAAGAGATCCACTCTCCGGTTGACATTAGTTTAGGAGGACCTTGACCCATGTTGAATCTCTTCAACAGTTTGTTGGAACACTTCTTTGGAAAAGTGTAAAGCATCTTCACTAGTTAAAGAGAGTATCTCTTTCCAAATGACTTGGATTAAAGAGGATTGAAGTCTCATTACTATCTTCAAGAGTTTCTGGAACCGTTGCCGCGAGTGAAAACAAGAGAGGATTAGATGGAACTTGGAGAGCCTCTAGATTCCCCTCTTAACATTTCAATGACTTTGATCATTGGTGGACGGTAAGATGGATTCTAGACCAATTCTTTGTAATTTTCTCTTCTTCATCAGTTATACTATCTCCAAAAATCCTTGTGATTTCTCCCCTCTCAAAATCTATATACACCCAATCTGGAAAATACATTGAACTATTGTTGGATCCAGAATATTCAACCTTTTCTATATTCTTTGCTCCAATCATCTCAAGAACTACCATCCCATAACTATGAACATCTGACTTATGTGAAACTGCTCCAAAGTTCTTGGAAAACATTTCAGGGGCAATGATCCAAATGTCCCTCTCATGTGTAGCATTGATATGACGCTCTCCTTATTTTTGCAGAGTTTAGCAAGACCAAAATCTGAAATCTTAGGGCAAAGAGTTTTTCCATCAGTATGTTATGCAGCTTTATGTCGAAATGCACAATCCTCGTGACACAACGATTATGTAAATATTCTAGGCCACGAGAGATACCTACCGCAATGTCATATAATCTTTCCCATTCCATCTTCGTTGACATATTCTCAGAAATAAACTTGTTGAGGGATCCATTCGGCATGAACTCATAGATTATAACTCTCTTGTTCTTTTCATAACAGAATCCAAGCAGAGAAACAATATTGACATGAGATGTTCTATTCATGCTAGCTACTTCATTGATGAACTCTTCTCCATTCCCCTCTGACTCCTTCAAGATCTTCACTGCAACATCCCGACTGTTTCGGGTAACTTTCCTTTGTAGACAGTTCTAAATCCTCCTTTCCCGAGAACATGCGCAAATGAGTTTGTCATTTTCTTGACTCTTGTATAACTATATCGTTTCAACATTACAACTGCTTCAACGTTCTGGTCATTCCAATCACTCTTTCTCACATTCTTTATTCTCACTATTATTACGACCACAATTATGATCATCATGGTCAGCACTGCTGAGACTCCTGGAATAAGATAATTAAGAAGAATAAAAATCTAGGTGTTTTTGGTATACAAGAGTACTATCAGATGGAATAAGATAATTAAGAAGAATAAAAATCTAGGTGGTTTTTAGTACCAAGTATGAGTTTTAACTTCCATGATGATTTTTCTGAAAAAAAATTTCAAACAAGAAGTCTTGTTAAGCAAAAAAACATCATAATTAAGATATGTGTATGAAAAGGTCAATAAAGTAAACTTACGTTTTGTTTCTCCATTAGTTTCCTTGGAGGGTTGAGACGCTGAGTTTATGTTGTTGCTATCCAACAAGTGAAATAATTACATATCAGTTTCTAAGAAATACCAACGTTTTAAAAATCGATTGGGGCTAATCAGACATTAGGGTTTTGCCTAGAACCTAAACCATTTAGGCGGCTGTTTAAAGACCGATTAGTTTTAGATTTTTCTAGTTTTCCTATATTTTACTATGGGCTTAACTGGTATGTCAAATAAATTGCAGAATAACGGAATAATTGAATAATTGTTAGCGGAACGAACTGAACTGGATAAAGTTTTCGTAGAATAATGATAAAACACCCAAAAACTAGTTTTAGTAGATTAATCACCTTTTTTTAGTTATATTTTTAACATGTTAGTGATATATACCGGAATAATTCTGCTAAAACGTGAAAACTTGATGAATATTTTGAATGGTAAAAAGTAACGGAATTATGATTACAAAACGTGAAAACGTAAACAACTAGTATACCATTCATCCCATGTATGTTTAATATTTTTCACTTACATTCCTTTTTTTTTAAATTGCCTATAAATATATTGAATTGGCTTCCATACAAATAAATAGATCGCCTAAACCGCTTATAACTACATCCTAAATTTTTTTTCCTGTTAACCTATTATTTATTAACAAATTTGACCAAAGCTGAAAAAATGTAACTATTGTTTGACGAGTTAAGGCTAGATGGACAATTAGACACCTAGACAACCAATATTTACAACAATGATTGGTATTATGGATTTCTTTAACATTAGATCATATACTAAACATGGTGGGACTTGGGAGTATGGCATCAACTCATTATCGTGATGAGTTGGATTGGGTTGTGTTACGTATTTTGCACAACTATAAACACCCCCCGGATTCACATTGTAATTATTGATTTAAAGCTGTGTGATGTCTAACGATCCTACTAACGTCTTTGACGAAATCGAAAGTGACCATAAGAAGGGAAGGGAATTTACTTGGTGAGGTTCGGAGTAATCGGCGGGCAAAAGGTGATGACGTAGTTAGGTGAGTTTGAGCATGTGAAGGTGCTGGTTTTATCGTAATAAGTATAGCTATATGCGAGTAGACACTCGTTCTTGATACTCTTAGAGTAAAGCGTCGGTTGGCATTTTTCAGGTGTGTTGTACTCGCAGCAGAACTCCGTCAACCCGAATATCTGACAAGCGTTCATGCAAGCGATGGGCTGTTCCTCGCCGGAGCTTCCCTTCACCTTAAGCTCCGACGGACACGTCTTGTTCAGGTTGACCACGCAACCAACGTTGCTGCATGTCCGGCCACTCCCTGAACGCTGTGGGACCACAACCAACTGAAGGTTGTAACCGTCCACGACGCTTATGTCGTAGAAGTCTTGACCGTTCCAATTGTCGAGGGAAAACTCGGTTATCGTCGTCGGAGGCGTTGGTCCGGCTCCGGAGCACTCAATTTTTCCAGAGCCACAGTCTCCCGTGGCACAGGAGAAATTGTTGAACTTTGCTCATTCAAAGTTGTTAAAGGATCGGACAACGTAACACAGATTTTATTCTGTTTTGCAAGACATTGAAGTTTCTTGAGTAACACTCAATCTCTCTATTGTTGTGATGGAATCGATCTCTTACAAATGAAAACCACACTTTATTACTGAAACATATACAATATATTTATACAAGAGAATAGACACATTGAAGAAACACATATCTTCGACACCAACTTACGGCATAACCGTTTAACGGTTACAACTTACGAAACATTACATACATATTATACTAACATATATGAAACTCAATTAAATTCCAATAGAAATTCCCTGTTGAGCTGGTGGAGCAGAGTGATCTACCCCACAAAAGACCTGACCATGAATATGGCACATTGATGACACGCGACTCCCCTTTCTTGAGGGAGAAGCCGTTGGTGGAGAGCGAAACACTGGTCACGGTTAGGATTCCCTGCTAGACAGTGTAAATAGCATTTGTTCTCTATGGTACAGTTTCTCGACATTACTCCTACGATTATAACAAAAGAATAACACTTAACAATAAAGAAAAAAAAAATCATCAAATTTATAATTTTGTGAGAAGAAAATCTTGACAAGGAAGAAGTAAATTGGAAATTTCTCAACGCTAAAAGTGATAAAATGGAAAGTTTTACTGTAGATTTTAATTTGTCAATGTCAAGCTATGTTAATAAAGTTGTTTTCCATTTAAATTTCTACGTGGGTTCAGCTTATGCATATATTTTCCAATTTAAGTCAACGAAACAAAGATATAAAGAAATATAAAAGCGGCAAACATATTTGTATCCAATTCGACATGAAAGTCATGTACTGATTAACATCGTTGTCTCAATGCTTTAAAGAAATTTGCCTCTAATTCTTTTCATATTTGGTTTACCTTTTTAAGTTGTTGCGTCTTTGTTTTGACCAATGATTCCAATGTAGAAGTTGACTCAATTTGTGTGCCTAAACCAAGCCTGCGATTCAAATTTATAAAAAACAACAACAAAATTTGTTGACTCCATAAAAATATTGAAGAGAAATAGGGATTAGACTCACCCTAATAAATGAGAAAGGTTAGTGGGAAAAAAGGTGACTCAGCCAGAGATCCCCAGTCAACGCGCTGATTCTGTCGATTTGAATCCGCCAATCACAGTGAGCCTTCAACGATTACAGTGACTCATAGATACTTAGAGACAGCTTAAATCGATGACATGATGAATCAATTAGTGGCTTCATTGATCTCAGATCGATTCTCTATAACTCAGAGTTGACGAAACCTATGTAAAAATTTTCCCTTTTCATTCCCTTTTTTTTTTGTTATAGGTCATAACGAAATTTATGTTTGTTTTTTTGTCTTCTTTTATGTCTACTCAAAACTCAGGCGCGTCTTCTTTTTAGTTTTTGCCTTTGTTTATTTCAATTTTTTTTCCTTTTCTATTTTCTTTAACCCCTTATTTCGTTTATGCGCTTAATCAAATAAAAACATGTATTTCTATGTTTTATTAACTTAAATTTTTGGCCAGCTTTTCCCAAAAAAGACAGCAAAATCAGTGACTGATAAACTCATCATCGCTTGTGCTTATCCTTTTTAAGGTTTCGTTTACAATTCTAATAATCGTTCTTCGAAATCCTCAAAAATCTCCGCAAGTTTTTCTCTTTACACTTGAGAGTTCATCAGAAGCTCGTCGCCATTGATGGGTTAGTGTTACTTTTCCTAAAGAAGATAAGTTAACGAATTTGGAATTTAGGGTTTTAGGGTTTTTCCAGTCCAGAATCAATTCTTGACGAAGCAATTTCCCATTTTGTTTGTTTCAGTTACAGCGATGTTTTGTGTGTCATCTCCTCTGATTTCATCTCCACTCTACCCAAAAGCTTATAAATTGGGTCAAACAAAATCGAATACGAAGAGATTCTTCTCTTTGTGTGCTTCGTTGCCTATTTCTGATAACAAGCTTACAGTTGAATACACACCATGGCTTATCGTTGGACTTGGTAACCCTGGAATCAAGTATTATGGAACAAGACATAATGTAAATTTCACTCATTTACATTCAATTTTGATGTTTTGAAATCAAAATTCTCTTCTTGTTTGATTCTTGATTTGTTTTGTTATGTGCAGATTGGTTTTGAGATGATTGATCATATAGCTCGAGCAACGGAGATTTCTATGAACACTATACAGTCCAAGGCTTTAGTTGGGATAGGTAGGTTCTCTTCTCAGCAATTTCCCTGTTTTTGATTCATTTGGTTTCCGGCGTTTTTTCACTTGTTTGTTCGTTAATTTGGGATTCCCTATGTGACCAGAACAGGTTCTGTTGGAGAAGTACCGATTTTGTTGGTTAAACCTCAAGCATACATGAATTTCAGCGGTGAATCGGTTAGTCTTTCTTACATTGTTATCCCTTGAATGATACACTATAACCGATAATGTTTTGTCTACATGAGTTTTGATATCCTAAAGACTTTGGCTTTATGTTTTAACTCGAAATGGTGGTATATTTATCTTTGATTTCTTCGTCTTGTCATGTTTTGCAGGTTGGGCCGGTAGCTGCTTATTATCAAATACCGTTACGCCACATTCTGATGGTAAGTTCTGAGTCATATTGTTTGCTGTGTAAGGATAATGAAATGGATTTGATCAGAAGATTGTATTTGCTTCTATGGTGTAGGTATATGATGACATGGGTTTGCCTAATGGTGTCTTGAGGCTTCAACCAAAAGGTGGGCACAGCCACCACAATGGGTAAGTAATTTCGTTGAATAGTGAAGTGATCAATATGGGTTCATTTGGTTTAGGGAATGAACAAAAACTGTGTCTTTGCTTATAAAGTTACAAGAAACATATATAAAGTCAAAAAATTTCCTGCAATCCTATTTCCGAGTGACTGGAATTAGAAATGTTGAATTTGTTCAATTTCTAAACTTAATACTCACCTTTGAGGAAGAGAGATGTTATTTTGAAAGGACACTAAAGTTCAAGATCTAAGATCTACGGATAATGAAGAATAGAATCTAACCCAAATAGTTTAAAGCTTTTTATTGTCAGGAAATGAATCATACTATGACGAAAGTAATGTATAGTGATTTGCGATTGTTAATCAGAATTATAACAATATCCTCTGCTTTTCTGAAAGAGCCTATAATTCTTTTACCATGTGCCAGATTGAAGAATGTGACGGAACATTTAAACGGTTGTCGTGGCTATCCTCGCTTATCAATCGGTTTGTGTTCCAGTTTATTCGATGTAACTCCTCTTTTCCACCAAACAAGCTCTTACAATCATAGTAAAACTGTCTGGTAAATTGCAGGAATTGGGAATCCACCAGGTAATATGGACATGAAGGCGTTTCTTCTCCAGAAATTCAGCCCCTTGGAGCGCAAACAGGTAAAAACTTGAGTTCATCAGTCAATTGATCTCTGAAAGTCTGAAACTTTTTCGGATCAAAGACATTCTATATTACTATTTGTTCATCGAATTTACATTGAATCTAAATGGCTGTGTTTAACTGAATCATGTTTAGATCGATGATGGACTGGAACAAGGTGTTGAATCTGTGAAGACACTTGTTGAAGAGGGATTCAGTGACTCGATATCTCGATTCAATTTGGGGCAAAAATACAAGTTTCACACAGTTTGATTCCTTCACATTTTCTTCATCATGATACCTGTCACAGTAACTAGTAACACCATAGTCCATTATCCTTATCATTTCTCTTACTGATAGGTTAATATTGTAAGCTTTCTAAGTTATTTTCCTCTATTAGTTTAGTTTCCCCGACATTTGCTTCATTATGTGAATGTTTACATTACTATTATTGATGTTATGGTTGTATGAATAAACAAACAAACGATCAGATATCATCATTAAAGGACTAAACCAAATTATAAATTATAGATAATTGATTATTAAGGAAATTAATGACCGTTAGATTGATGATTCCCTTAGGTCCCACACTCCCAAAATAAGACCGTTACACGTAAGAGTCTAAAGAGTCTCTCCACTCTCCACCATACTGGTTCTATTTTCTATCAGACCGTTGCGAAATAAAATGAAGAACAAAAACCAATAAAAACCACTTTTGTTTACATTAAATAAAGCCTTCGCAATTTAACAAACAACGAAAAAATAAAAAAGATCTATAAAGAAGAAGTTTTTGATTCGAGATCTTATCAATCAATGGCGGATATAATATCAAATCCGACAATGGAACCACTCTTCTTCTCTGTAGATCCAATGTCTCTAATACTCTCACAAAACTCCGACACACAACATCATCAGCTTAAACTCTTGTTAGACGGTTTCTCAGGATTCGAAAGAGGTCCAAGATACAATGAATACTCGAAATTACGTGAATCAAAGCTTCGTATGAAACGAGATTTCCAGAAATTTCTCGAAGAAGAAGTAGAAGAAGAGCCTAGGATGATAAAGAAACAAGTCAGATTCGAGGGTAATTCACATGAAGAAGAAGAAGATAAAGGTAAGTTTCTTTCGCCGGAGAAGATGATGAAGAAGAAACAGAGTCGATTTGGGTTGAGAAAAGCTGTTCCGTCTTCGTTGGCTCAATCGGTTCCTGATTTCTCCGCCGTGTTACGTAAAGAGAATCGTCGTCCGGTTAATTTCAACACTACTACTACTACTCCGCCTCCGCCGAGTTCTAAGAGTAGAAACGGCGGCGTTTCGACGGGATCGGCTTCGAGAGGGAGTAAATCGGCTAGTGCAGGGGAGAAGAAGAGTAAAGGGATGATGATGATGGGAATGGCGCGTAAGAGTTACGCGACTGTTGAGGATCTTAAGAAAATAACAATGGCGGCTGCTTCTGCTATTAATGGCGGCGCAGGAGGAGGAGGAGGAGGGAGAAGAGTCGGTGACGGTGGTGGTGGTCGTCGGACTATTCTTGGTTACAGACAAATTTACTGATTTCGTTTCCAAAGCTTTGATTTTTTTTTCCACAATATATTGGTTTTTTTTTTTGTTTTATTTGGATTTTTTTTTTTTGCTTATTGGTGTGTTGGTGATTTGATTTGTTTGTAAAAATAAAACATACATTCTTGATATAAAATTTGTGTGATTCTTTCAAACTAAACAAATTTGTGTGATTCACCACAAAAAGACATATCATCACCATAGGCAAAATCATCAGACCTTACATTATCATCGTCACACGTAGATTAATAAGGTTACAAGGATTGCAATATTTATCCACGCCGACAAAGCCTTTCCAAATATCAAATATCAAATTTCATTTTATTTACTCCGTTACTTCATAAACCCAACACGAATATTTTCATCGTTCATTAGCAACTTGCTTGCCTCTCACTAATGTATTCATTGGCTCGATAGGTAAACGATTCTAGTATGGCAAGTGCTTGCCTCCCACATTCAGTAATTCTCCTCGAGATTTTCCATACGTTAAAATCTTCTATCAATTTGCGTTTCACAATTAACTCTTCTCATATGAGTACGTCATGTAGATGAGCTTCGACCACGTGAAGATGACTTCTTACTAGGATATGGAGAATGAGTGATCTCTTGGAAGATCATTCTTACTTTACGAAAAAGAAGAGACAATAAAAAATTGGAAAAAGATAGGAAATTGAAATAAAATATTTTCCAAAATCCAAAATCCGATTGGTTTGAAAACTGAAATATACATTTTTACTCTACGAGGTTAATATTCTTTACCCACTTGGTTGTCCAAATTATATTATCACCCTTCTAATTTCTCAAGTAATCACGCGAATGACATTATATTCATTTTTCTTTATTTTAGTTTTAGTTTCTTAATTATTTTTGATGATAAGATGAACTTTATTCTGTTGACCAAAAAAAAAAAAGGGATGAACTTTATTCCTATTTAAACATTAGTAGTTTCGAAATTCCCAATTTCACGATTCAAAACTCTTAGAAATCCTAATCAACCCCGATGATCCAATTCTCCATAAAACCTCGTCTAAATCCTTAAAAAATATTTCATGACCCCTGATCCTGAGAATCGACAAACTTTGGAACAATAATTGTAGATGTTTCTGAAGATTCTTGGTTAAGCCACTCCCAAATGTTATTCGACTGTCCGACTTGGTCCAACTCCATATGAATCCGGTCTCTTTTTGTACGACGCTCACAATTTTAGTGAAAATTACAAATGGTCTGTGTGAGGCAAGAAATTTTAGTAAACAAACGTTGATCTTAACGTCGTCGTTAGAATATAATTTGAAGTTGTGTTTATTTTCACGATTTTTTTTTTTCATTAACTGATGTAATCTATATATTTTAGTGATCACTCGTACAATAAGAATGATCATCATCAGCGACAATAAGTTCAAGCAGAATACGAGTAGTTCTAGGCATCCATTTATTCTTTTACTTTTTTGTACAAGGATCCATTTATGCTAAACAACATTCTAAAATTTTCAAAAAATTCAACCATTAGTGAAATGTTTTTTTAAAATAAACGTGAAAATAAATTGATGAATTTTTTAGATAAGCATACATTGCGTGTTGGACCATCACCGCTCGTTCTGTCACCATGAATCGATGATCCTGCACTATGTGACCTCTCGTACCGCGCGGTCACCACGACTCGATGATCTTGCACGAGTAACTCGACGACCTTTACTAGAGGTTGTGTGTATTTGCAATCTATTATTCATTTGTGTAAGATAATAAAATTATAAATTCAATAAGATTCAATATTATAACATTTTATATTTATAATCTTAGAATATTTTTATTAAAAATGTATTAATATTTATTGATGTAAGATAAAATACAAAACACATAAGATAAATATTTTATATATCATTCTTTTTGCATTGATATGTTTAAGAGAATTGATATAATTACTGAACATGCTTCATATATATATAGTTTAGATATATTAAAATAAAAATTGGATAAAGTAATATGAATTTTTTTCGTGATGCAAACATTAACTATGAATATTATAAGAATATTTATAAGTGTTATGAATAAATATAAGTAAAATATTACCTGTGTAGTTTTACAAGTGATCGATTTTAGATTTTTTTGTGGAATAAAGTTTTTGATAAAACTATTTTATTCTCTCGCAATGTTTCGGAAGAAGAGATTTATGAAGTAATAATATGGAGGAAAAAGGTTTGTTGGAAAAAATATTTATAGTCAACCGTATTTATAGTCAAAGTATTTAAAAGAAAAAAAGAAAAATATTTATTCCACACATTATAGGCACACACATAAATGCCAGTTCCAGCCTACTTGAAAGAATCTTATTCTTTCTATTTTTAATGGTATACGATAATAATGTTTCAGTCACTGTTCTCTTACTCCAACACGTACAAACAGTAGAACCTAAGAAAAACATTGTTATTTGTTAATAATAAATTACAACAAACTGAATTAAAAAAGTTTTGAATGCAGACTGCTCTGCATTGTACGGGTGCGGTTCAAATAGTATCATCTCGACGTCTTAGGCTCCGAATGGAGATGAACATTGCAATTGTGGGGAAAGTGTGGTATAATTCTTTTTTTTTTATAGAATGTAAATATTATTAAGACTAATGATAGTGTTGATCATACAAAAAAACAATCCTTAGATCGGTTTCATGCCAAAAAAGATATAAAAAAAAATAAAAGCGAAGAGATCGGTCTAACTGAATTTTTTTCCGCAAATTCAAGTTAAAACGATAAAGAGTAATCCGAAATCCCAAAAAGAGAGATTACAAACCGACTAAGAGTAGAGATAATACATAATGAGTGAAGGAAACAAACAAGGACCGTGGTAGTCCCTTCCCATGAAGCTCGAACCTAACACGATCCTCGGATACCGGGGTCTCTCCCCATCAACTTAACTAGCATCTACAAGAACAGTTAGGAGCGGAGCAACAAGACACAACTCATCCAAATTCTAATATTAACAAAAATATATAAAAGATTGATGATATTAGTATAATTTATTTTAAATAAATTAATGACCGAGCATTTTTCACAAATTATTTAGGAACCATAAATACAAAAATTTTAGAATCAAATATTCTTATAAAATTACACTTTTCATTACTATGGTAAACATTACATGATTAATAAATTAAAGTAAGCTTTCTTATAGATACTGTTCATTTATTTTATTCATGAAAATTGTTACAAATTTTTAAACGTATAGATAAATAAAGAGTTTTCTGCAAAAAAATCTCTAAGTCGCCAACTTTGCAACTTTATCCTTCACTCTAAAAAAATGCAAGTTAATCCGCAAGTCAAAAATAATACGCAATATAACCCATATTCGTTACCGTCAAGTTGTAAAATTTTGATAAATAATATATCAGATCAAAGCCCCACGACGAGGAGTCCAATTCTAACTTTAGAATTTTTAAATATCTAATTTATATGACCATAAAAACGTATTACTAGTTTATATGCATAAGGATTATATTGCGTATTACTTTTGATTTCGCGAACTAATCTGCATTTTTTGGAGGTGAAAGGTAAAATTGTAAAAGTTGACGAGTTGAAAGTTTTTTTTTGGTAGAAAACCATAAATAAATGATTAAAATTAATAATAATGATTTAATTTGAGTACTTTAAACGTTTTAGTTCATCTTTTTGACATTTATCTATGAAAGTTTTCAAATAAATGTTAGAAAACAATAAAATCATTGCGTTTAATTTAGGCTTATAGTATATAACTTCTAAATTTAACTTTTATTCTAGTAATTACAATTTGAATGAATTGTTAAGAAATATAGCTTAGAAATATTACTTCTAAATTAAAGTAATTGCAATTTTAATAAATTATTAAGAAATAAAATTCATATTTTTTTAGATAAATATGAAAAGCTTAGAAAATGGATATGGATGTCCATTTTGAATATCAGAAAGGATAATAGCAGGAAATGATCAAGAATGAATAATACATGTGTTAAAATTATTGAATAAATATGGGACGGAAGATTCAGATAAATAGATAATGGATAGGGTTTGGTGATTCTAGTATCAAAAATATTGACATAATTTATATAATTAACCCACCCAATTTTTTCTAAATCTTTGTATATCAATTAACCAACAAGATTAATTTCTCAATAAATTGTGTTACCATTACTAAAAATAGAGAAAAAAAAGAAAAAAAAATTCATATGTTAAAAGAGAACCACACGGAAAAGTATGTGGTATTACCGTTTACTATGGGAGAAAATCTTTGTTTTGGACCATATGCAGTTTAATATTTTAATCGCATATTTTTATATATAACAAAACGGTTTGGTGTTCATATAATTTTGTTGAATGGCAACGTTAATCCACACCAGCAAAATGATTCGCAGGCTCTGTTTTCTCTATTCACAGTCTAAAGTTCTGAATGAAGATATATATATGTAACTGCAACACATTTCACCTTGGACATATTAAAATAGTAAAGGGCATACAATAACCGTGTCACTGGGCATGGCAGCTATACAAAAGTAAAAAGGAGATGTGCAGCAAAATATATAAATAGTTTGGATATATTGCATGACCAATACCCATTGTTATTCTTTTTGCATAAGTCTAAAATATAAAATATATATAACATTCATAAATATTTTATAAGTTTGGACGGATGTCGGATGTTCCTGATGTGTATATCGACACATAATTGGAATGATGTCGTCTTCGATATGTGTATATATTATCGACACACATGTACATCTTAACTTTTTCAATAAATAGAGAAATATTAGAGGTTCATACTTTACACATCATGTACATGTTGAAATTGAAATGCCGCTATCTTTTATAACACCTCACAGAAAGTCCATTAAAAAGGAACCATTTGAAGAAATCTCACCTGTTTAATTAGATATAGTGGCTGTATTTGTTCTATATTAATTTAGACTCCACAGCTAATGCATATCCACTATTTTAAAATAATTTTTTGAGTTTTCTTCATAATTAAAGGCTTTAGTTATAGTATAACAGACACATATTAGTTATCTTTTGCTATACTTAAGTGTTACCCTTCCTATCATAGAAACATGTGTAATGCCTTTTGTTCAATCAACAAAAAGCTAAAAATTGGAGTTTGATCAACAGAGAGAAATAAGAATCGAAGAGAGGAAACAAAAAATTATTAATAATACTTATTGATTATTTATGAGAATCCTACATATTTCGAAGAGAAACATAAACGACATGACAAACCTTTTATTATTCTAGCAAGACCTAAATTAATTATTCCATAAACTGTTTGAAGGTTAAAATAAACGACAATGTGAAATACTATTAATTCTTCTTTTCTTTGTCATCCGAGAGCATTTATTTAGATGATGAAGCCTCTTTCTCCGCAATAGCGTTGCGTAGTTTCTTTGTCAAATCCTAAATTTTACAAAAATCTAATTAGCATTTTTATACACACCAAAAAATAATAATATATGTATAAAGTTGTTATAATTAAGATTATTAAAATGAACATTTTACCTGCAAATGCTTAGCATCTAGTGCTTTTGCTGCACTGATACTACGGAGTTCAGCGATAAGATCTAGTGAGGTCAACAACTCATTTTTCACACTAGGATTTAGTGACGGTATGACGAGACTTGAGAATACTTTATCGTAACAATCCTGATTTTTTACAAAAAATCTAGTTATATTTTGTACACACAAAAGAACAAAAAACAATATAAAGTTGTTATAATGGATATTAAAATGAACACTTACCTTCTCACGCTTTTCATAAGCTGCTAATGCTTCGTTGACACGATCGATTTCAGCATCAAGCTGAAGAAGCTCAGCATATGTAAGAACCATTTCTTGAATTTTTTTTTGTTTGGTAGTTGAACAAGAGTGAAAGACTTAGGCCGAATTTTTCTTTGCTCTTCTCTTTTGATCTTCGTAATGTTTGATCGTGAGTTTATAAAGAAAATTATAGATGTAATGTGTCAAGTAGGTAAAATGCATTAAATTATGAATTTCCTTTTTGATGTTCTTCTTCCACAAAAGTCTTTGATATATTACTATTTATATTTGGCTTTTTGAAAAAAACCACAACTTTTGCGATTAGGAAACTCTTTTTTACAATGTATACTACTAAATTTGTATGTAATTTCTTCTTTTTAATTTATTAGATCAACCACCAACTAAAATTTTCAAAACTTTGTTCTATAAATGTAATGTGCGTAGACATACACTTACACGTTTCTACTTTCTAAACTTTCTATAAATACATTAATATTCAAAATTCAGTTGTGAAAACAAGCCATGTTTTATAAACCACATAACCTTTATTTGACATTTCATATGTTTTTATAATTTCTTTAAAAATCATTTTTATTTTATTTTTAAAATAATTGTGATTGTGAAGAAGAATGAAGACAGTCTGTGATTTAGCTTTTGTATATTCTTTTCCTTAGTTCTTTTTTTTTTTGAAACTTTGAATCTGTTATTTAATTAGTTGGTAAAAAGTTTGGACATACTTGATTTCCTTCCTTTACCATTTAGCATTTTATCACAACATAATTTCATACATGTCATAAATTTCAAAAACATCATATATTAATATATAAATCCCATCATCGATTACTCTTATGAGTGATAGACACATCAGTTGGTGTTGTCACACATCCAACCGATTAACTAAGTGTTTAGCTTGCGTTAGAAATGTGTCTAAGACAAAGAGTGAATGATAGATCTATTTCTAGAATACAATCGCACTCTCGTGATGATGTATTCCTGAGATCATTATCTAACTTTGGCCACAGCTAGATAAGCATTAAGGTGCTCCATCAAACAACAAGCTCGATGCTAACTAATACTCCCTAATATGCAAGTCTGAAGTTTTAACCCACTCTCGTGGTGCTAAGGGCTTCTATTCGTATAACCTCATCTACTGATTTGGTTATAACCTTAAGCACATCCCATAGGACATTTCTTAGCATTAAGAGTGCATATTAGATCTAGTAGTTAGATTGGTCAAGAGCAATCAGACATATTGAATCATAAATCTTCAATCCCATCATCGACCACCACCCTAGTGGTCTAAAAGATCTACTCTCTTGTCTTTCCGAGGGTGACGGCAAAGACAAGGATTATGTTTATAAAACAGTAAATAAGAAACTAAAGAACATAAATATAAATCAAAACATAAACATAAACATAAATTAAAGCATAAGAAAGGAGTAAATCTAAAAGAATAACTCTTTATTGAACGTGAGACAAAATGTGGCTAGAGAGTCTAAACTTGTGTCTAATGAGAATACATGAGTTTATATAGAGTTTAAGTGGCTTGGGGGAGTCTAGGGCATCCTTAGAAGGTTCTGGAATGTCATAACTCGAGATCCTAAGCTTCCATATCTTGCATGTTCGCATTAACCGAAGTTTCCTTTTCTGCACAGTGACTTAGCATCGACAGGCCCTGGTCGATGCTCATGGTCGATGGGTTTCTTCTGGTCGGGCGTCGACCAGCCACTGTCGATGCTTGAGGTCGATGGGTTTCTTCTGGTCGGGCGTCGACCAGCCGTGGTCGATGCTTGCGTCGATGGTTTTCGTCTTGGCTTCCGTTCAGTCGAGCAGAGCATCGACTCTTCATTGATCTTTGATGGCTTTCTCAAAGATGGGCACCACTGCTTCCTTTGTGAGGCTCTTGAGATGTTTCTTCATGATGTTCTTGGCCCCAACAAGTAGCTCCAAGGTCCCTATATCTTCTTAAAGTTCCAAAATGCTATGAAAGTGCATAATTTCCTCCAAGTACCTATAAACACATAAACAAATGCAAATGCACTAAAATTATCCTTAATGTAAGTTAGAAACATATAAAACTAAATTAAATGTATGCAAGAAAGCATGTAAAATACAATGCTATCAATCAACCACCAACTCAAATTTTCAAAACTTTGTTCTATAAATGTAATGTGCGTAGACAAACACATACACGTTTCTACTTTCTAAACTTTCTATAAATACATTAATATTCAAAATTTACTTATGAAAGGCCATGTTTTATAAACCATATAACCTTTATTTGAAATTTCATGTTTTTATAATTTCTTTAAAAATCATTTTTATTTTATTTTTTAAATAATTGTGATTGTGAAGAAGAATGAAGACAGTCTTGATTTAGCTTTTGTATTTTTTTTTCCTTAGTTCAATTTTCTTGAAACTTTGAATCTGTTATTTAATTAGTTGGTAAAAATTTTGGACATACTTGATTTCCTTTACCATTTAGCATTTTATCACAACATAATTTCATAAATGTCATAAATTTCAAAAACATCATATATTAATGTATAAATTTTTTTTCTTAACAATCTTCCAGATCAGTCTTGATTTATTTTCTTGAAAATCTGAGTAAAATTGTTGGACAAAACCGACTAATTACACAAAAATCAAAATTTGCAAGAAATATTTGATGGTCTGTCAAACTTGTCGCAAATAGCTAGAAATTATAGTTTAGGGTTTCAATTTTTTCCTAAAAGTAAACTAGTTTATGACAAATATATACATAAGAATTCATACTTTCTAAGGGATATATATATATATATATATATATATATGTATGAAGTAGGTATTTTCAAAATTTTATATAGTATTAATCTTGTTAAGTATACAAATTTCCTCAATTCTATAGTACTACTTATTGCCGCAGTTGCTAGCTTTGGTAAAGTTTCCCCTATATATTATTTGGAGAGTACACTTATAGATAAAACTTACAAAATATTAATAATTAAATCACATTGCCATTACTTCTAAGAACAAATCAAAATTTCTCATTAAAGGTATTTTAGTCAATTAATTATTATGTGATCATTTAATTAAATATTAAATTAATTATTTATATTTTTTGTTTTAAGTAATTTATTTATTTTAATTTTTTGAAAAGAAGTTTAAAATAGATTTTGTGAAGATTTTATTGACTTAATTAAAGACACTAACTAAATTAAATTAAATATTGATTTAAATTTCCAAAAATAAGAGATTTGATGTAGATTGCGATTTTTTCAAAGATTTTAAGGAAGAATTTAAAACGATTTAATTCTATTTTTTGATGGTAACAAAGATTCTATATTATAAAAATTGATATTATAATTTTCATAAAGTTTTGGAAGAATTACAATTTTCTAATATCCTGATTCTATAGCACGGAATATATCCTGGTATATCATGACCTAGTATTATACCCCGGTGCTATTGCACCGGAACATAATATTATATTATATTTTATTTATATTTATATGAAAATATATTTTATCAAAAATATATATTTATAAATAGATTGGTCGCCAAATGTTTTGAAGAAGAGAATGATGCACAAAACCTTAATATGTATTTTCTGTAAATAACCATATAAATTTGAAATAAATATTTTAAAATAAATTTTCCACAAAAATTAAGTTGCTAAAACAAATTATTACCTTTTCATCAACTACTAATAACTCTATTTCCATGAGTATATTATTTGTTTTGATATTTTTTGCTTCCCATTTTTTAAGCAAACGTACAATAGTACGACGATAAACACGATTTTTTTTCTAATTAATTTAGGATAAGATGAACTCCTAAATTTATTTTTCTGATTTAATATGATGAATAACAAAAACTAAAAGTTGAATGAGAAGGTGATTGTTAAGAAATTATATGTTTGTATTTATAACCAAACTACTACAATATTAATTTTAAAAATTAACATAATCGGGATGTAAAATATTAAATATTATTTTGCTAAAACTGACAATTGTCTTTTCTAATGAGACATTAACAGTAAGTTGCCTTTTCTATTATTTTCTTTATTTCTGCTGTTTATATTTTTTGTTAAACTGACAAAAATCTTAATTGATAATCTATTCTACATTTTTATATAGAAAATTACTATTATTTTACATTGTAATATAGAAAATAATATTTTGCTAAAACTGACATTTGTCTTTTCTAATGAGACATTAACAGTAAGTTGTTTTTTCTATTATCTGCTGTTTATATTTTTGCTTAAACTGATAAAACTTTTAATTGATTATCTATTTTACATTTTTATATAGAAAATTATCATTATCAGAAAGTTGGCACATGAAAAATTCTTATGACTTATCTCTTTGACATGTGTCACAATCTAAGATTAGCGATGACACGTGTCAAAATCTAATGAATTATTCCTTTGACACGTGTCACGCTCACGTTAAACGCGTCCAAGTTTATATAATAAGATTCCAATACTATTTGTGATCTCTTCAACTTTGTCCAGATAAGAACATTTGTGATCCGTATAATGTGAATAACATGGCTTATCTTAAGCTGCCTTCAAGAGTGCCTCAGTACCGGCTAGTAAGATTTTATTTTCGGTCTAAATGTCTTCCTTGTCCAAATCTCTTTGATTTGGTACAGTTTGATTTGGTACAGTTTAGTTATCGATCACGCAGGTTTTTGATATCTAGCTGCAAATGTCTTCATTTCTAATATTTTTTAGATAAAGATGAAAAGCTTAGAAATTGGATACGGATGTCCATTTTGAATATCATAGAGGATAATAGCAGGAAATGATCAAGAATGAATAATCCATGTGTTTCAAATTATTATCAAAATATATTAAATAAATATGGGACGGAAGATTCAGATAATGGATCGGGTTTGGTGATTCCAGTATCAAAAATATTGACATAATTTATATAATTAACCCAAAATATATATATTTTTCTAAATCTTTGTATATCAATTAACCCAACAAGATTAATTTCTCAATATATTGTGTTATCATTACTAAATGATTTTTAGTGAATTCTTCGTCCCTATTGTTTACCATTGGGGATTATCATTTATTACCGGATTTAGAAATTCTTCTTTTTTAATTTGAGAATTGAATGTTTGTTTTCTGAATTTGCAGTCGGAATCTGAGAAGAAGATTCTTACGGAGGAGAAGCATGAACAGAAGATGAAAAAGGAAGAGAAAGTTTGACTTCTGATTATTATTAATTTTTTATCATTATTTTTTTCGTCTCTTCTGCAGAGTGATTCTATTTGAAATTCATGATTGATCTTGATAATCTTGCCTCTTTGATTGCATATTTTTAATTTGAAAGACCTGTGTTAAGCTGTAAGCTATTCAACAAGTTGCCACTTGGATTCAACTACTTCTTGAAGCTAATAGCTCTGGTATCTTTAAGAGAAAAGTTTAGTACGTAGGATATTTAGTTCCATATTGTATTACTTAGTCTATCAATATTATGTGCTATGATTATGAACTCGCCCATTATTAGGATCATTTTCTATATTGCCCTTTTTGAGAGCTAAGCAAAATTGCTCTTCTTTTACTGCTCTCATTGAAAGGAAAATCTAAATTTGATCATTTGGTACAGAAAGTGCAGTTATCAAGTGATACATAGTCTGTATCTTTCATTTCTAGTTATGCGATTAAATATCTAGTTGTCTGGTTATGCCAGATCGAGTTTCGAACCAGTCGCTGTGTGCGAATCGAATCTAATCTCACTCAGTATTTAGTTGATATCATTTACATTTACAATATATAAACCGATTTAGGAGTAAAATAGTCATTTGCTCCATAAGGGGCAAAGGAGAATAAGATTTGGCCTAAAAGAGCAAATCAGAATTTGATCCCCATTATTATTACTAAGCGGAAGAACGTCCAATAGGCCCAATTTTTATTCATAGCAATATCAACCACAATTAATTTATATCTGTTTTTTAGATGTCTTTGCCTTCACTTGAAGATGACACTGAGTTGCCTCATGTAAAGATTGATAGACCAACATTTACGGACTCTGCTTCCGCTAGCGGAAGTAAAAGGACAGAACCACTGAGGTCAAGTTTTGAAGTTTTGTTATAAATGTTTTGTTTAGAATTGTGATTTTATTTTGTTGATATAATTTTTGAGATTTATTATTAAAGAATCAGAAAAGAGTGTTTAGAATGTTCCTTATCCAATAATAGAAACCAAAACAAAACAAAAAACTTACACGCTAGTACTTTCAGAATCAACTGTTTTAATTTTTATTCAGCTTCTCCGCAATCAGAAAGCGAAGAAGATTCGGCAATAAGTCCACTGAAAATATGCATAGAAGGCTTAGGAGGGATTTCAAGAGCATCGACACTTCCTTCTATCATCTCAACGATTCTATTCATCGGTGGACGATCTGATGGGCATGTTTGAATACACCAGAGACCTACTAAAATAATCTTCCTTGCAATCTCTTTTTCCTCTATGGTTATTTCATCACCAAATATCCATGTTTGTTCTCCCTCTTCAAGATCTTTATAGATCCAATCTGGAAAGTAAGTCGAACTAGCGGCGGAATCAATGGTTTCTACTATTTTTTTGTTCCTTGCTCCAATCATCTCGAGGACCAACATTCCATAGCTATACACATCAGATTTATGGGAGACTCTGCCGTGCATTCTTGAAAATACCTCAGGTGCAATATAACCTACAGTTCCTCTTGCGTCTATCGATGACAAAATGCTTTCTCTTTTCCCACAAAGTTTAGCAAGGCCAAAGTCTGAGACTTTAGGACAAAGATTTTCATCTAACAGGATATTCTGAGGTTTAATGTCGAAATGTACAATTCTTGTTTTGCAGCCATAGTGCAAGTATTCCAATCCCCGAGCAATGCCTAGCGTAATTCCATATAGTGTTGTCGCATCTAGAGTCAATGACTCTTTTCTAGACATAAACTGATCCAGAGACCCATTCTCCAAAAATTCATACACAATTGCTCTTTTGGACCCTTCATAGCAGAAACCGAGCAGAGAAACAATGTTTACATGAGATGTTTGGCTCATGCTGGCGACTTCGTTGATGAAGTCTTCACCATTTCCTTTCGAATCATTCAAGACCTTTACTGCAACCTTATGACCATTACAAAGGTGTCCTCCATAAACAGTTCCAAATCCTCCTTTTCCAACGGTGTGCGAAAAGGACTTTGTAATTTTCTTCAATTCTGTATAAGTGTAATGTTTCAGCAATACCTTAGACATGACGACACTATTGTCCTTCCCTTTCTTCCTCTTCATCTGACGCATCGACAACATGAGAACAACAATGAAAGTCGCCAGCCCAACTGCGGAACCAACAACTATTAGGATTATCACGAGAACATGTGACTTACCTGTTTTTTTGGTATTTGGATTAGGCCCAGCAAGATTACCATCAGAATCATTCAGCTTAAGAATCTCTACACCATTCAGAATAGCGCCATAATACTTTGGAGCAATGTCAAGTCGTAGATCAGGTCTTGGCCCACTTTCGTTACCAACATATACACTGAAATCTAGATACATCGGAATTCTAGAACCACCGCTCATCCAAATAACGTCCATAGGAGGCATGGCCGATTGATTTTCGAGGAAGATGGAGAAGACGCGTTGTCCCCATTTGGTCACTTCTGGCAGAATCTCACAGAAGTGAAGCCTAACAAGGTACTGAAACCCAGCGTCGACTGTGAATAGCCACGTCAGATTGATATTCAGGTTGAGTTTGGGGTTTTCGACGTTCCCAATCGTACGACATGTGGCATACACATCTTCCGGCGCAACATACGCCGGCGTTTTCTCCGTGTAGTTGATCTTTACATTCGGTACGTGTGGCACAATTCCTTCTGCTGCTTGATAATAATCATCATCGGACAGCCACCGCCGGAACATTCCCGAATCGCGGACTTCGTTGACCATATTTCCACCTACGTTTAATCGGTAAACTGTCTCGAAAGCCGTTGAATATTCTACATGGTAGTCAACGGATACGGAACTACCATCGTTTGATACCATGTTGTCAAATTCTCCCTTTGAGTAAAACCGGTCAGGCATGGAGACAATTTCGATTCCGTTGACGAAAGCAAACGAAGTTACTATCGACGGCGTGAACGTGAGATTCAAAGTCTCGTTAACCGGAACGATAAACTCTTTGATTATTGTCTCTGCTTTGGAAGCTTTTACAGTGAAATCGTCGCTGAAGTTTCGCAAGAGAGTGAAACCGTTGACAGTGACAGAGAAGAATGAATTAACGGCGTCAAAACCGGATTTGTATAGGGTCGGGTAAAAGTATAACCGGATGAATTTCGAGCCAGGAGAGACTCGGAAACTATAGGTGAACTCAGATCGGAAAATCCTAGCTTCAATATACGGCACTGTAATGAAATCAGATTCTGCGTAAAACGCATCTGAAGAGAACGACAGATTGACTGAATTGGACGGAAGAATTTCCTGCTGCTCCGGTGTCCAAGTTCGACCGCCGGTGTCGTTGCGATCGGAGTGGGCACCGCAGTTTATAAGAAAGACATCAATGGGCTTGTATGCCGCCGTAGCTCCTCCTCTGCCATCGGTGATGGAAACAAGAATAGAGAAAATAAACAAAACGTAACAAATCATCGGAATTTCTAAAAAAGATAAGAGGAGGGAGACGAAGATAAGAGATGAGTGCATAATTGAAGTTTAAGCCATGTGTGATGATAGAGTCAATGGGTCAACCGTTGACTGACAAACCAAAATAAAATAATGTTTCGAAGAAATTTCATACAAAGAAACAAACCACAACTTACTCTAGCGAGATAATGGAATAATAAGTACCTTTCTCTTTTGGCTTTAGAAAAGTCTCATTCTTTGGAGTGACACCCCTTCATGGCCAGAGTTCTCATAGAGATTAATTCCCCTCTCATCATAGGGTTTATATCTCACATCAAAATGAGCAAACTGCTCACGATTATCATTGAATCTGAATGTTATACTGCCTATTACCTCAACCATGGAGAAAATATCATTACCTATGAATATTTTTCCTCCTACAATCATCTCTAAAACAGTAAACCATTATCTTTTAGAAGTTATACTGTGAGTGCAGTGAGTGTCTTCCACTCATACTTCCGTCGGGTCATTCTTCAGGTAGAGAGAAATTCACAAGAAACCTTAACCTGGTACCATTCTGTTGAAAATTGATGATTTTGAATAGTTTGCAATCCAGTTGATTCAAGTAATGTCGTGTGAGTGCATAACCTCGGCATTTGCAAGCCCATTTTGATGTGGACATCCAAAAGGAGCCGACCCAGCTGGTAGAGATCCAACCACTACGAGGAGCGCCAATGACCCGAGTCCGAGCTAAAAGCCTCAAAGGACTCACCAAGGCTGTGGGCCTCTTTCTCGATACGGGGCCGGCGGACACTACCGAGGACAATGCCAACCCAATGACATTTCCGTTCACCACCAATGCTAGACAAGCATCCACGAGTGATCTTGGAGCCGAGACAAACCACAAAATTCTCCAGAATGCTTCATGCTCGCACATAACCGAGTGGCTCCTCATGCGGACAAAGACGGTGACTTCCCTCTTTGTACTCACGTTAGCATGATCGGGGCATAAAGACATCACTAGGGATTGTACTATTTTTTTTTACCGTTGGTTTTATCCCGTGTGGTTTTCCAAGGAAGGTTTTAACGAGGCAACAACCTAGTGGTGCGGAGTGGCTCAAGGCATTCTTGAGGGCTGAATTGTCTAAAAGCCCATATTATGCTTCTGTTCGGTTCAAGCATTCTAAGGGAGCTTTATGAAGTCCATCTCGCCCCTAAGAAGAAGGTGCAAATAGCCACTTGACACATCACTTATGTTTTAAGGCATTTTTGCCTTGTCATTTTATGAACTTTCCTTTTTCGAACTTTTTCCTTTTCGTTTTGGGAAACCTCTCGGCCATGTGTTAGGCCACGCTTTGCGAGTTGTTTTTGCACTCATTGTAACCTAAAATCGAGCTTATTTAACAAGACTCGCAGCCCTAGAGAAGGGTAGACTTTGAGTAAAAAACAAAACCTTATTTGCTTAAGCTGTCGCCGCTTAACTCTTCTTTTTCTTACGTCTTGTTTGTGCAAATCCCACTAGAACGTCCAAACTGCATCACGAGTCCTCTCACACCTCGTGTGGTTGCTTATCCATTCATTGGCCCACGCCAAATCCCACGTTTCCATCGTTGCCCATCGAATCGCGCCGCACAGTCCATTCGAAGACAACACCCGTTTGACGCTTGTATCACATTTCGAACAAATAATGAAACTAGAAAGGTGAAAAAGAAAAGTGGTATTTCGTAAAACTTCGAACCTAAAACTGGCATTTTAGGTTAAAATCTCGTATATGTATCCTCTTATCCATCAGGTGAATTTCCCGATTATTATTTTTATGTGGAGTTTTGTTGTTTCGGTTCATGATGTTGGGTTCTGAATCATTTTTGTTTAATTCTTTGGGTTCATGATGTTGGTGGACAAATAACAGAGTAGTAGACAAATAAAAGAGTGGTGGACAAATAACGAAGTGGTAGACAAATAACAGAGTGATGGACAAATTGAATTATTGAATTATTGTCTAATTCATAATTCGTGTTAGCAGGTAGAAGACTTATGAGATTAAGTCTCTGCATGTCGAATACTGTTGAGATTATGAGAATTGAGACATCAACTTTATTACTTTATACAAAACTCGTATACATCAAAACGATGGAAAAATTATTGTTTTCGTCCACTAAGTTTGTTATTTGTCCACACGAATTGTATTTTATCCATAATTCTTGTCCACGAAATGAATTACTTGTGCACATGAATTGATTAATTTTTAAGAGATACACATTAAAATGGTATTGACAACAAAAACATCAAAATTTTTAAGAGATACACGTTGAAATGGTTGAAAAATTACTGTTTTTAAATGATTAAAGTTTTTGAAACCATCACAAATGCTTCTTGATGAGTTTTGTAATGTGCGTCGTAAGATTTATTACTTGCTTCACTTTATTTTTCAAATCTGTTTTTCTATGATGATATTTGAAACAACTATATCTCCCTGTATTTTTCTTAAAATTGTGCACCTGCTTTCTGGACAAATTATTAGAACGAAGAAAAAGTCACAACACCTAAAAAAAAAAAAACTTTTACTTTCACATTTTATAAATAATATAATATAAAATACTCTCATTTTCACTCTCAATTCTTTCTTCCCCGAAGAAAAAAAAGCAAAAAATATCATAAAATAATTGAAAAATACTTTCCTCTTTCCATCAAATTACCTTTCCTCCAAACATTTAAAATTGCTTCCAAATGGCAAGGGTAATTTCGACAATTGCTCCAGCCACACTGTACGTGAAAGTGGTAGTTTCTGAAAGGTTTTGAGAAAGTGGTAGTTTCTGAAAGGTTTTGAGAAAGTGGTAGTTTCTGAAAGGTTTTGAGAAAGTGGCATTTTGGGTAAGATCATGCTCATAGTGACTTTTGTCCTAAAAATCTCTAAACATAAACCATTAAAAAGGAAAAGAAATTCCTAATGTTGAAAGAGCAAGGGCTTGTTTGTTTTGTCATTCAGATGGTTAATCTAGATGAAGATGAGAATTGATGTTTGTTTAGTGTCTAAAATGAACATCATCCAGATGAACCATCTGAATGAGTTATAAAAATTTAGGCAAAAATTTAAAACTCATCTGGCTGATCCAAATTGGATCATTTGAACGGAGATGAATCAGTCAAACTAACAAATATCAAATATACCCCTCACTAAATTAAAAAATTACAAAAATACCAAAGCTTGCCAGGTTAATGGGCGCATCACTCATCGTCGTCCCCGACTCGTTTCTTCTTCGCTATAGAAGAGGAAAAAAATATTGAATTGCTCCGAATCTGATTCCCCGAGATCTGAAATCTCCCCGTCGACCCAGGTTTCGCTCTTCTTCTTCTTCTCCCTCTCCGTTTCTTCTTCTTCTCCCTCTTTGTTTCTGTATCAACCCAGATTTGAGTAGGTTAGGTTATATGGTTGCCTGTTAAATCTATGAATGTTTCGTTTGTGATGTCCACAGATTTAAGTATTTCGATTTGAAACGTATCTGCGTCTGTTCGTTCCTGTAGTAGCGGATCTGCATTATGGGTTTATCATTTTTGCATAGATTTAGATGCTAGCTTCGATCGTGTGTGTATGATTTTTGATTTTATGGGTTTATCATTTTTGCATAAATTGTATCAGTATAGGTTAGATAGGAGTAGTTCTCTGAAATCTACTGATTTGGTAGTTTCTAGGTTTGTGAGGTCTTATTTGATTGTACTGCTAAATGTCTGCTTGAATTCATATTGCTGACTTGCTGAGGTTTGGCGATGCTATGCTTATAACAATTCAACTCCTTGAGCATAGTGAGTGTTCTTGTACATGATCTTTGAGTGTGAGTTAGATACATCCTTTGAACTTGAGAAGTGGTACATGAATCTGAGTAGATTTTGTTGTTGTCTCATTCTACAAGGTAGCTCATGGATTTTCTAAAATAAATGAAGCTCTTTTGTTTTCAGATTTTGACTTTCTTGTTTCTCCTTCTCCTTCTATTGGTTACTTTGGGGCTGTGAATTGCTTGGATTTTCAGTTTCCATATTAATAGGTATGTGATTTCAATTCTTGTCTGAAATTGTGATTTGTAGTTGCTTTAACATTGTTGGTGATCAATGCCCTTGTTGTCTTGTTTAATGAATGGAGAAGCTATTTGCAGGTAGATAAGAAGCAAGAAACCAAAGGAGAAAGATAAACAATGACATCCATCCCTGGTACCGATGTGAGTATCTTCCCCTCTAAACTCATATTTTACTGAATGTTTTTCTGAAATTTAGATTGATTTTTTTACAAAAAAAAATGTTTGTATCTTCAACTAAGAATCTTGCATGGAGTGATGAGCAAACCCATTTGAAACTGAAAGGAAATATAAGAAAACAAATTGTGAATGATGCGGGAAGACAGTCAATTATAGACAAGTTCTACGAAGTATTTGGGGAAAGACATCCATGGAAAAAACTGATGTTGCAGCTGAATCAAGACGAAATATCCCTCCTACTCAAGAAATTGATGTTGCAGCTGAATCAAGAAAGGTTGGCCCCTCATCTTCCAGTAGGTCAAAAGCTAATAAAAAAAGATCAAGGGCTTTACAAGCAGGACAAGTTGTAGCAGATGTGATAAGGGATAGTATTGAGTCACGTGATAAGATTCTTTCCCATAAGAACCAACTAATAGAGAGCCACCCTGAACTTAGTTGTAGTCAGCTTCGAGCTATGGAGGTTCTATACTCGTTGCCTGCTATAAGGATATGGTCTCCCTTATACAAAACAACAATTAACCATCTCAAGCAAGATCCTGCCAATCATCTGGGAATGTCAAACCATTCAGAGGCAGAAAAGCAGAAGCAACTATGAATGTGTTAGGTATGTGTAATTTGAGTATGAGATTCATATATGCTTATGCTGGAGTTCCCGGGAGAGCACATGACACAAAGGTCATAACTTATTGTGCTACACAAGAAGCTTCTTTCCCTCATCCTCCATCTGGAAAGTACTTCTTAGTCGACTCAGGTTACCCAACAAGAAATGGTTATCTAGGCCCTCATCGTAAAAGTAGATACCACCTAGATCAGTTCAATAGAGGAGGACCACCGACTAATATAGGGAATTGTTTAACCGCAAGCATTCTAGTTTGAGATCAGTAATTGAGAGAACCTTTGGTGTATGGAAGGCTAAACGGAGGATTTTAGACATAAAACACCCCAAGTATGAGCTAAAGAAATGGGTCAAAATTGTGACAGCAACAATGGTTCTCCATAATTTTATCCGAGATTCAAAGCAAGGGGATTGTGTGAACAACATGGTGATGAAAATGTTGAGCATGTTCCATATTTACAAACTGGTGATAGAATGATGGAGGCTATGCGTGATTCTATCACTATAGAGATGGCGAGAGGAACTAGACTTCCATATTAATAAGTATGTGATTTCAATTCTTGTCTACTATTGTTACGGTTGCTGAGATATTGAAGAATAATGGTTTTGCTGGATTTTGTTATCTTGGATTTTGTTCTCTGTACCTGTGAACATTTTTATGTTAAGGATCATATGTGTTTGCTTAAATTACCTCTTGAATAAGTTGCAATGATATTTTATAAATATGTAAATAAATGAGTTTAAAAGATCAATATTTTATAATATTTTATCTGTAAATATATTTTA
This sequence comes from Boechera stricta, assembly GCA_018361395.1. Classification (NCBI taxonomy): domain Eukaryota; kingdom Viridiplantae; phylum Streptophyta; class Magnoliopsida; order Brassicales; family Brassicaceae; genus Boechera; species Boechera stricta. The sequence goes on along the minus strand of CM031544.1, from coordinate 6,855,462 downwards.
TATCAATTTATAAATGTCAAAAATAATAATTTGAAAGGTATTTAGTTGTAAATATATTTTAAATCAAGAATTAAAATTAATTTGATTAAGGTTAAGGTTAAAAATATGATTAGATTAAAGTATGGGTATTTTAGTTATTTTCTTATTAAAACATTTAGATGGAGATGAAGATTTACAAAAACTAAACAAACAAACAAATGTTCATTGAGATGGATTATCCAGATGAAAACTCAAATGGACAAACAAACAACATTTAAATGGATCATCCAAATGCTCATTTGGATGGAAATATTAGATGAAGAAACAAACAGCCCCCAAGTCAAGAGTGAATGCGACAAAACTGACACAAAAGACATGGTGAGTTTGATCGCACACTCTGTTTCGTTGACTTTAGTTGACTTTTCTCTTCATTTATTATTATTATCTTTTTTGGCACTCACCCGTAGGGCTGGGCAAAATATCCGTTATATCCGCTTCGATCCAGTATTTGCTTTGATTCGATCCAAAAAATCCGGATATCCGTAAATTTTTGGAGCAAAACAAATACTAAAATATAGTATCCGTTAAAAACGGGGCAAATCGCAAATATTGTTTTGAGAAAAACTGGATATCCGCTCCGATCCGTAAAAACTTTACTTGGACACATATCTATATATAACTAATATATTTTTAACAAGTAATGTTTTAAAATATTAGACCAAAAAATCCAATTCCATATATATATATGGGCTTATAAAAGAAAAACAATATAATATTTTGTTGGCCCATTAAAAACTTTGATTCTCCATAATAATTTTTTTTTCTTTTGTTTGAATTTGTTTTTTTTTGAATTTTTTTTATGTGTGCAGATTTTTAGTGGAAGAAATGAAGGATATATGGCTTTTGGGAGAGTTTCTGAAGAAATATTTATTTTTTGGTGTATTTATTTGTTTTTAAAAGCTAATGTATTACTCTATGTTTTTTGAAAATTTAAAAATATATTTAAGGAATCGGAGCGGATAATTAGCGGATATCTAAAAATATTCCGAATTTCTGGATATCCGAAAATTTCTGGATCAGAGCGGATCAAAAAATCAAATATCCAGTTTGGGCGGAGCGGATCACGGATATTAGTTTTTTTTTTCCAGGATATCCGTTCCGTGGCCATCCCTACTCATCCGAAAATGGAAAGCCTTTCCATACTAGTCATTGTGGAGAATCTTGTTAACATATAAGAAGGACTCGATTATGAATTCCACAGCTCCATTATTTTGGATATTTTATGTAAAGAGTATTTTTTAGCTTTTGGTTTACTATAAGACTTTAGACCCCACCATCGTTCATAAAAGGGTTTTACCACCTAGATTTTTGATTTCTCCACCAGAAAATGCATTTTACCCTCATCGAATGTCTTATATAACATACGTTCTGTCGAGTTTGTAAAATGTTGATAAATAATATATCAATCGAAACCTCACGGTCAGAATCTACCTTTATAATTTGAAAAATCTAATGTATATGACCGTGAAAACGTTTAGAAAATACGTATAATGGTTATATTGCGTATTATCTTTGAGGTGGAGGGTAAAATTGCATTTTCTGGAGGTGAAGGGTAAAATTGCAAAAATCGACGAGGTGGAGGGTTTTTTTGCAGAAAACCCTTCATAAAACGGATAATTTTGGATATAGAGTGGCGGACACAAATTAATCCACAAGTACTTCATTGGTTTTGAGTTAGAAGATCGTATTTTCAAAAAACATCTCTAACAAGATTTGGTCCAGTTTCCATGACAAGTCAAATGCTCTTTTCATTGTTTGCTCAAATGTTAGCCTTGACTGGCCTAATTATCATGTGGACATACAAGTAATCGACCACAAGGTAGGTATCAAAAATCATTGTTCATCAGTTCTACCATATTCGGAAATTTTTTTGGACAACAAATTTCTTTCATTCATAGTAAAACACGATACAACATAACAAGAGACCCTTAAAGAGGTCCTCATCCCAAATGTTCAGCATTACACAAATAACTGAAATAAATAACTTAGAGCGATAGAAAACGACGATGAGTGTCGGAGATTCGCGATTCCACAAAGGAGTCGGATTGAAATGAGGTTCTTCTTGCAAAGCTTCGAAGGGATCCCAAAGGTTAGCTCTTAGTTCCACAAAGGCTGAGTGTTTAAACGGTTTCTCTGAACGGGAAATGTTTTGTGGAAGTGATCTCTCTCGTAACGAGGAGGAAGTTTGGACTAGATTTTCAATGAAAATATCACGCCAAGATAACGATATGATGGTGAAAAGGTTCTCTCTCTTAACGGGGAAAGATCTCCCCGAGGAGGAGGATAATATGTGATCCGATAAAAGAAGCATTGCTCTTTTCAGAAAGATAAAGTAATATACTTAGTATTAGATGGCAGAAACAAATATTATTGGGCCAATCAAAATTGAAATCAATGAAAAAAGAAAATTGGGCCAATATGTATGGGCTGACTTTTAAATAGTTTAGATGTGGAATTAGGCCCAAATTCTGGCCCGTAGGATTAATAGAGCTGTGCTGCGATTGGGCCAGGGACACAAGGCTCATTAGGCGAATTATGGTGTTCCCTAATTCAGCAGTTTCTAGGGATGACGACGGCGGCTGAGTGATGAACGGCCGGTTTTGACTGGGGCTTAAGGTCGGGGGAGAGGTCGCCGGTGGGGATGGAAGCGTGTGGACCGACGGTGCCGTTCGTCGACAACTTTTCCAGACAGAGTCGCCTGAGATCCAGAGTTCGTCGACAATGTTGGGTTTTGAATTGGTCTACGATTAATTGCAGAAGTAAGAACAAACTCCTTTGTTTAGAAGTCAATTAGTTGTCCTAGTATTTCATTCTGTTTTTGATAAGTTCCTGTAATTTCTCTTTCAAGTAGTTATAGAAGACTGAGTCTTCGTTGTAAGGCTATTTAAGCCAAGCTTTCTATCATAATAAAGGTGTGAGCGTTTCCAACCTTAAATTTAGTGTCCTCTGAGATCAACAAATTAGGAGCTGTTATTGGATCTTCATTTAGGTAGATTTTTAATGATTTTAAAAATAATAAAAAATAATAACTTTAAAAAATTTTAAAAAATTGCAAAAGAGTATCTTCAAAATTCTATATAATATTTTCAAAAATTACAAAAGTATCTCAGCTTTTATAGCTTTTTAAAATTTATCAAACTTTTATAGTATTAAAAAATTTATCAATATAGAAATACTCAATTATTTTTTCCATCTTCAAGAACAAACATAAAAAGATAGATTTTTCTTTTGAACACTCTACTGAACAACTGTCAATGCTGCGTTATATATAGATTCGCTCATTCATTAAAAAAATGGACCGAACTTTCACAATTTTGTAGTGAATAAGAGATAGATACATACACTAGGGTCATCGTCGGTTAATCTTGATACGGTACTCGTGCATGATCAATCAGTCTTTTGGCCATGAGGCTCTTCCTTTGTAGAATCAAGAGTCTTCCTCATCTATCTTCTTGTAACAATTTCTTATGCATTTGTCACGTCTTGTCGCTTCCAACCGAGTGGATCAAGCGGTTAGATCCTTGAACACAGTCGGATATTTTCTATCCTTATGGCTGAAGAAATACCACTCATTTTGAGGCGTTGATCTATTTTGCATCTATCTGAAAAAGAAAAAAGCAATCTTATACAAATAGTAATTAGTTAGAGAATTGGATCACGATTATAAAAATTAAAGAGCATTACCTTGTAAATCCAGTGATCTTGTTGAAATCGGCACTCATGATGACTTATATCTCGAACTTTTCATAAGAAACTTCTTCTTCAATTAGTAATGAAGAAGTTCTTCGTCCGTTGGATGAAACCTAAAACCGGGTGGTACACCTCAGTTAGAGCGAACTCATTTTCCGGTTTGTAATGATCGATGTTTGTTTGAGTCTAAAGCTATATGATAGAGATCTTCTGATGATCGCATTTTGTTTTAAGCACTCTTCTTGTTCTTGGTTTATATATAGAGAGAGAAAATCCAGAGAGATTACCACACGTGTCGTCACTCTCTCGAAAAATTAAATAATCAAAGTTAATAGTATGATGAAGTTGGTGGGTGACAACGCCGAGGTGAGAATATTTTGAGAATATTTTATCATGTACAATCTTTGATGATTTGAGTTTGTGAAGAAAATATGTAGAATCGATAAACCAAATAACAATATTTTAATTGATGACAAAATGAGTCACTTTCATTTTATTTGAATATGAAACTTTTATTGACTTTATAAAATCATGGATCAATAACTCTGACATAAAGATTTTAGATGACTTTTCTGAAATCATAAGTAATAACGAAATTTTAATAGAGTTTTGAAAAATCTTAAATGAATAACAATAGAATCTTCATAACTTTTAACTCTTTAAAACTCTATCTAATTACACAAACCAATAACACCCCCTTAGTATCAGAGCATAATTTCTGGGTTAAGAAAACACGAGCGAGAGAGAATGAAAACACGGGTGAGTGATTAAGAGAGAAATGGGAGAATATAGAAACTTTGCACAACCGTGCATACCGAAGTTTGATGGGGACTATGATCATTGGAGTCTTCTCATGGAGAATCTCCTTAGGTCAAAAGAGTATTTCGGAGTGGTAAAGGATGGCTTGGAAGAACCACCTAATGAAGATGAGCTGAGTGAGGTGTAACGCCCGCGATCCTCAATAGGATCGTCGGATGGGACTTAGTCCAAGAAAAGAAGATTAGATCTCGGACAAGTCTAAGGAAAGGGCCGCCATCAGCTCAGAAAGAGTAATCGAAGCGGAATTAAGCTTAAGTCCCGAGCTTAGCTGAGGTGACCGAGCTAACTAGCTGGATCAGCTGTCGGAAGCTCAACTAAGCTCGTTAAACTATTGGGCAGCTGGCCGTGCTAAGTCACCGGGGCGACTGTCAGCTAGCTCGACGATACCCGAGTGGCGAACGGTTAACGTCGGTAGTTACCCGAACTGTAACATCCGTGTTCCTTAGCCGTCCTCTCGAGTTGTAATTGTATTTGACTTATGTTGTAATGAACCCTCGTGATTGTGTATTTGGATGGAATTAATATCATGTGGATGTTCATCGAATTGTCGAGAATGAGTAATACATGATGCGGTATTTCATGTATTAGGGATGTCGAGTACATCATGTGGTATTTCATGTATCGACGGGTTTGACACGTGATGTGGTATTTCATGTGTTGCGGAGTTGGGAGCGGTGTGTTGTTCCGTCTTGGTTCAGGGATTTATGGATTTACGTCATTCGATCCTAATACGTGGTTGGGGTCAATAGGGTTATGTAGTATTTAATCTTATTGACGGGATCATTGGGATTATGTGGTATTTAACCCTAATGATGGGTTATTAGAGTTATGTGGTATTTAGCTCTAATGATGTTGGTTAGGGTTATGTGATATTTAATCCTAACCAAGGGGTTTGCCGATTAGGATCATGTGGTATTTGATCCTAATAGATCGGTAGACCGGGGTGGGCTCTTGTGGTATTGGATCTCACGGGGACTTAGTATAGAGTCCTGTGGCATTGGATTCTAATATGCTAGGTCGTTTGACGACTTATTTCGTTCGAATCCGAGGATAATTGGATTTCGACGGGCTAGCCGTTGGGTGAACACGTTAGCCCGTTGGGTGACCACGTAGGATCTGGTGATGTTAGATCCAGGGGTGTTATAGAACCGAGTATGGGACAATACTGAGCTTGATTGATGGCCCTAGGGGCGGTGATTGGGTTGATTCGATCAAAGGATTGATCGTTGAAAAGTAATCCCGAGCGGTTCGGTTTAGCTGAATTGTGCGGTAATCCCGGGGTCTTGACGGGAGAGAAGGAAATATTTTGAGACGGAGTGATGTCTCAAATATTTCGGGAAATTTGACGGAATTACTAAACCGAGGGAAGGAATTAATCGGGAGAATTAGATGTTGCGGTTTAGTGATTTCGGGTTGGTTTGGTTTAATTTTAATTAAACCATCAATTATATATACATACATGTATATATATATCTCCTTCTCTTCTACATTATTCCTGAAGCTTCTTCTTTTTTCATTTGGGGGAAGGAAGAATCGAGACTTAGAGAGTGAGAGAGAAAAAAAGGAGAGAGAGGAAGAAGAAGAAGAAAGAGGAGAAGAAGGAGAAGGAGAAAGAAGGGAGGAAGCTTGCCTAGTTGTGGGTAAGTTCGTCAATCTCTTGCCTAGTTGTCTACCAAATTTCGTGGGATTATGTTGAGTGGTTTGGGAGATATGATTTTTTTCCCTAGACTACCCTGTTTTCGGGATGTAGCGACGGGACGAGTTTGATGGAGTGACTGGGCACTCGAATCTTGTCCTTTTGGGCTGAAATTTGGTAGATAGGTTGTTGGGATTATGAACTTGAAGTTCACCGAAGGAATTATGGAAATATTAACCAGAGAAGAAGTTATGCTCAGTCGAAAATGGCCCGTTTTTAAAGAAGAGGAATCCGAAATTAAGGGGTTTAGATATTAGAGTTTAGGAGCTTGTGATCAATTGTTTTGAGAGCGTGTTTGATGATCTCTTAACAGGAAGTAATAGAGATCCTAGTGCTTGTGTTAAACCAAAGAGGAGCCAAGTTTAAGTGTTGAGTGTCACTTTGTTCAACCGTCAACAAGGTGAGTGCGTGAACGTGGTTTGTACCATGTGATCATTGAATTACCGTGTTTGAATTGTGTGTTAGGACTCGACCATATGGGTGTGATTTATGGCTTGTCCAACTTGTTGTGTTGTGTGTTTGATGGAGCTCTATCATTCCTTGTTTGATTGCTTGTTGTGTTGCTTTTAATTCAGTAAGTCTTCGATCACGTGTGTGTGTAACCGTGAGACGGGAGGACCGCCTCACTAAGCATCATCAATGCTTACGCGCCTCTTTTGGTGCAGGTAAAGAGAAGTCATAGGTTGTGGAGCTCATGGAACCAAGGCCGAGAAAGAAGAGGGATGATCTAGGCATAATGGGTTCCCTTTTTGCATCTTTTGTGTTGTTTATGAACTCGTGCTTTTAGGATGCTAACGTTTGAACTTACCATGTTGCGTAGTGGTGTGTTTTGGATTCATGAGAATGCTTGTTAAGAGTTGTTTATGTTGAATGTGAAATTGTCTTCGTATTGGGTTTGTTGTGTTGTGCTCGGGTTCAATGTAAAAGGGTCAGATCGATCGATCTTACGGGTGATCGATCGATCTGTTTTTTGTAAAAGTCTCTGGATAGCTTTAGAGGGGTCAGATCGATCGTAAGGGGGATCGATCGATCCGTTTTGCCGTAAGATTTCAAGATCGACTTAGGGCTTGAAGATCGATCGATCGAAGGGTGGATCGATCGATCCTTAAGTCTAAATTTCGCCGTAAAGTTTTTGGATCGACCGAGGGGCTTCGGTTCGATCGATTGGGTTTCTGATCGATCGATCCAACATATGGATCGATCGATCGTGTTTTAAAAGAAAAAAATTTGAATTTTTCGTATATATTTTTGTCTATCGTTTTCGGGGTAGGGCGTGTCACGAACGGTTATTTGGTGTTGCCGAACGGACGCGTGCGTTGGCGAACGGTTACTGCATGTGACCGAACGGGCGCGAGTGTTGGCCGAACAGTCGCTAAATGAATAGGCGCATAAGGGAGCGGTTCTGGACGGTTCTTTGGCCAAAAACTCTATAAATAAGTGGCATTGGGCGCAGATTCAGGATATAACACAACAAGGGAAAATTTCTGATAAAATCACCAAAAAATCTCTAAGTAATTCCCGAGTGAAGTCGGATTATCAAGAGGAGTGAGCGAAGGGTTCGTTCGACGAAGGAGGAGAGTGTTGCCGTGGCTTTGATCTTAGTAACAGAATTTCCGGCCAAACAGTTTGTCTGAATGTTCGATATAATGCTTGCTTGAATGATCAATTCACATATTCTGCATAGTCGTTCATGAGTACTTCATATATTCTGCATAACTTGGTTCGGATGTAAGACTTGGTCCAAAGGGCGACGAGATTAGGCGAGCGGCTTGGGGATCGGTCTGAATCCGCCAAGACTCGGCCCAAATCCAAACGATCGTCCTCGGATCCAAGCCTTACTTCAGAATAAGTTAATCAAGGGACTTAGTGGGCATAAGCATAAAACGTGCATCATTTCACTAAGTAAAAATTGAATACTTATGTCTGTTGGGCATTTCAGGGAAAGATGGTGATCGTGGGAAGGACTCGGTTTAGGCGCGAGAGACTTATGGCCGTGGGAAGATGGGTGGTGGTGTATTCAGGGTAGATAGGATCGAATGTATAACTTGTAATAGCCTATTGCAAACTAATAAGTTATACCGAATCCTTTACATATTAATAAAATCCATGTTTTGTTTATTGACTCTAAGTATTCTTGCATATCGACTCTAAGTATTGAATCACAGAATAAAATCAAGGAAATAACTAAGGAACATACTTAACTTGGTAGAAGTGCGGATCAAGTATGATTTGGACGAGAGAACCTCCACGGACTTAGGCAAATCCGGGATGGGATCTTTCATGAGGTGCAAAAGAAGCTTTGAACTGCTGGAGATGAAGAATGGAGAGTCCATTTCTGACTACTTCACGAGAGTGATGGTGGTGGCGAATGACATGAGGAATTGTCGGAATGATATGCAAGATGTCAAGATAGTGGATAAGATCTTGCGTACTCTGACAGAAAATTTCAGCTACATCGTTTGCTCGATAGAAGAGTCCAAAGACATTGACAGTCTCTCGGTGGATGCGTTGCAGAGCTCACTGTTGGTGCATGAGCAAAAGATGAGGAGATAAAGCAATGGGACAGAAGAACATGATCTTAAAGTCTCTCATGAAGATCGTGGTGGCAGAGGCAAAGGTGGAGGAGCAGGACAAGGAAGAGGAAGAGGTCGAGGGAGGTTCATTAACAAAGCAAAAATAGAGTTCTTTAAGTGTCATAAATTTGGACATTATCAATATGAATGTCCAAGCTGGGAGGGTAAAGCTAATTACGCTGAGATAGAAGAGGAAAAAGATGATGTTTTGCTGATGGCATTCACAGAAGAAAATGTGGAAAAGAGAGAAGTTTGGTTCCTTGATTCAGGTTGCAGCAATCATATGTGTGGAGATAAAGAGTGGTTCTCAAATCTTGATGAAGGATTTCGTGATAAGGTGAAACTAGGGAACACCTTCACTTTGATAGTAACAGGAAAAGGAAGTGTAAGCTTTCATGTTGATGGAAGATCAAACACGATCACTGATGTGTATCTTGTACTAGAGTTAACAAGCAACTTAATCAGTGTTGGACAGCTTGTTGAGAAAGGTTGTGAAGTCTTGATGAAGCAAGGAACATGCAAGCTGTATCACCCTGATTTCGGCCTCATTATGGAGTCAAAAATGACAACAAACAAACTGTTCAAGATCATGGTGACTAAGAATGCTATTAGCGAAGTGTCTGAGTCTCTGCAAATCACTGTAGAAAATGAATTTAAATTGTGGCATCGTAGATAGGGTCACTTGAATTATAAAGGGTTGAAGACATTAAAATGTTAGAATATGGTGAAGGGATTGCCACAGTTAGAGGCAACAGAAGAAGTAGTAAAGTGTGTTAGTTGTTTAGTGGGAAAACAACATCGAAAAATCATCCCAAAGAAGAGTGAATGGAGGGCATCACGGTGACTAAAACTAATCCACTCAGACCTTTGCGGGCCAATTTCTCCAACTTTAAACAGTGACAAGAAATACATTCTTACCTTTAGGTATGGATCTATTTATTGTCAAATAAATCTGAAACTTTCATGTTGTTTACAAGATTCAAGAGCCTAGTGGAAAGAGAATCTGGAGAGGCTTTGGCTTGTCTAAGAACAGACATAGGAGGAGAATATATGTCAAACGAGTTTAAACAGTTCTGTGAAGAGATGGGTATAAGCAGATAGTTAACAACTACATTCACGCCACAACAAAATGGAATTGCTGAAAGAAAGAATCGCACCATCATGAATATGGTGAGAAGCATCTTGAATGATCAAGAAGTCCTTAAACGATTCTGACCTGAAGCAGTAATATGGGTTGTTCATGTAATTAACCGAAGCCCAACCACAATTTTAAAGAAGACACCTGAAGAGATGTAGAGTGGAGTAAAACCAACAGTAGAATACTTCAGAGTATTCGGTTACTTGGCATATGTACATGTCCCAGATCAAAGGAGAACGAAATTGGATGACAAAAGCATCACTTGTGTACTGATCGGCGTAAGCAAAGAATCAAAAAGATATCGATTGTATAATCCAGTGATAGAAATTGTGTTAACTAGTCGGGATGTAGTATTTGATGAAGAGAAAGGCTGGAACTGGAAGAAGATAGCTGGAGAAACAGAGAATGAAAAGCTTATTTGGGAAGATTGTGAGTCAGATATATAACCAGATGAGGAAGAAACAGTCCAAGATTCTCCATTGCCACAAGATGCAGTCCAAGTTTCCCCATTACCACAAAATGCAGCAGCAAGAACAAAAGAGATTCTGCAAAAGTCTCAGACTTCACGAATTCGTAGGCCACCCACCTATTTAGAAGACTATGCAACTAGAGAAGAAGAGGAAGAAGAAGATATGACTAATTTTGTCATGTTTGCTTCTGTTACTGATCCAGTCTCGTATGATGAAGCTAAAGGATATACAAAATGGATAAAAGCTATGAAGGTAGAACTGGAATTAATTGAAAAAAACGGAACATGGTATCTTATCGATCTACCAAAAGGAGCAAAGAAGATTGGAGTAAAGTGGGTATACAAGACAAAGCTCAACGAAAAAGGAGAAGTAGACAATACAAAGCCGGATTGGTAGCCAAGGGATATGCACAACAACAAGGATTGGATTATAACAAAGTATTTGCTCCTGTAGCAAGATGGGACACAATACGCATTTATCTGCGATAAAGATCATATTTTATAATGCTTTCATGCATTCATTTAGTTTTATATGTTTTAACCATGCTTATGATAGAAGCATTGGTGTGTTATATGCTATGCGCATCAAGAGCCAAATCACTTAAAAACCATTCAGTTATAAGACGACGTAAGGGGTCGACGCCCTGCCGTTGCAAACCATCGAATAACGGTCGACGCACTTCAATTTAAACTAAGCCAAAGACGAGACTATCGACGAAGATCGACTAAAAGTGTTCGACGCTCATCATGGTTGCAGCATTCAGCATCGAATCCGTCGATGCCGACTCACCCAGCATTGGAAAGTTCCGCTTTTATGAAATGCAAGCATGAAGCTGGCTGCACGAATGGCCTTCCGAAGCTTCCTGACGCCTCAGCCTCCAAGCCTCCTAAACTCTATATAAACAATCTTAGATTCTCTACCAACTTTGTCTCACTTTCAATAAAGCAGCTTCTTCTTTGCGCTTACTTTCTTACGCTGCTTATGTTCATGCTGATTATACTCTTCGTTTCGTAGCTTATTATCAGTATTTCGCTTTTTCATACCTATGCTTTATCTCATACCGTACCCAACTAGATAAGGGAGATACCTTGACTCATGGTCGATTTATGGGTTCTACTTCATGATTTTATTTATGTTCGCTTGTTCTTAACCGACCTAGATACTCAGATTCAATCTTAATGTTCCAAAATCCTATGGGAGACGAGATAAGTTATAATCGAGATTATACGAATATAACCTCTAAAGACATAGAAGGTTAAAACTTCATCCGAATATTGAAAGATAAATTTACGAGCTTTGCTTGATGGAATACTATCATTCTGCCAGTTCCAAGCTAGTATCGATCTAAGGAATACATCATCACGAGTAGATTGATCAGAAATGATTTGTCATTCACTCTTCATCTTTACACGTTATAACGTAAGCTAATAATCTGTAATCGATGCTGATGCCTCCAATCGACGCCTTTCACATATACGAGAATCGATGATACGATGCATGTAACGCGCTGGCGCATGGCCCGACACATAATTCAATTTACCCGAGAGGTAACGATCCTAACTTCGAATATCCCTAGATTGACAACACAAACTTAAAATGGTAGAACATAAATCCTATAAGTTAAAATCCTGACAAATCGACTATCACCCAATTCACTGTAATTATTTATTTAAGTATTTTAATTATGTTATTTTATTTATGTTATTTATATTTCTGTAATTTAATTTATGCACTTTAATTTTGGCAATTTAATTTATGTAATTTATTTGATGTCATTTAAATTACGCAATTTATTTTATGCACTTTATTTTACACACTTTATTTTATGTTATTTATTTTATGCAATTTATTTTAAGTACTTTAATTTATGCAATTTAATTTCAGTAATTTAATTATGAAATTTAATTCCAGTTATTTAATTAAGCAATTTTATTTAAGTTCTTTAATTTAAGTTATTTAATTTATGTTTCAGTTTATTTAATTGTTTTATTTTATTTTATATTTTATTTATTTTGCATCATATAATTTAGGACTCGACACCACGCTGCTTTAATATCCCGCATAGATTAGATTTGGATTTGCATTCTCTGTGTAGTTATTCTATTCTCTCTCATGCGATCCGCACGCATTACAATGCATTTAATCGCTCACTCATGTTAAACTCTTTAATTACTTTAGAATGCTTGAAACCACGGGAAATAAGAATGAAATAACCATTTCCTGATGACCAGCAGGTCAAGAAGATTGGTGTGTGTTCTGTTTTTGATAAGTTCCTGTAATTTCTCTTTCAAGTAGTTGTAGAAGACTGAGTCTTCGTTGTAAGGCTATTTAAGCCAAGCTTTCTATAATAATAAAGGTGTGAGCGTTTTCAACCTTAAATTGAGTGTTCTCTGAGATCAACAGACAAACCTTCCAGTAAGGATGGCCACCGGGATGGTTCGTTGGAGCGCGGACGGTAGTAGTCGTTCTATGAGTTATCTACTCACCGCCATCGGCGCTAGTTGGATCTGAGGTAAGCAGAGATACTCGAAGATTGTTCCAGGACAAAGATCAGCTTCAATGAACAATAGATCTACTAGAATTCTGGTGAGAAGGGCTGACGGGATGTGGATCCCGAGAGTTTCAGTCGGTAGCGGTGGTCCATAGCCAGTGGTTATTCCTTGGTTCATGACCATGAGATGTTTTGAAACGGCAAGTAACGATTTTTCCTCGGTCATTGACCGGGAGATTTTGAGTACAAGAGATGACGGTGGATGCAAGGTTGAACGCAGATTTTCTTGTCTGTTGTGCCCGAGAGAAGCTCCAATGATTTCTTTTGAGTGGTCTCATTTTCTCATTTCTTGGGAAAATGTAAGATATCAAAGTACTTGCATCATGCCATAAGAAGAAAAAAGAAAATGTAAGACCATTTACGTAGCCATGAATGCAATGGAACAAAATCTTAACCAAATCCAAAAAAAATATATTTTGGAATCTGTTAAAGAGTCTAAAAATTGAACATTTTGGGACACTAAAGTAGTCTGAGGGAAAGTTTTGAAACGCTTATATGCATCACATATAAGAAAGATATACTTTGAAACATTTTAGATTTTAAACATACAAAATCTTTTCTTAAATAAATTTCTTGCATGGTTACAACATGTATATGATGGAGTCTTGGAAATAAATTTTTAACTTGTGGATCATAGAAATACCTCGGAGTAGTTCGACTTCTCGTCTGAAAGCAAAGAAAATTTCGAAAGACGCTCTGCAGAATATTGTAAAGAAGGCTTAGGAGGGACTTCAAGAGCATCCAAACTTCCTTCCATCATCTCAACAACTCGGTTCATCAGTGGACGATTTGATGGACTTGGCTGAATACACCAAAGACCCACCAAGATCATCTTTTTTGCAATCTCTTTCTCCTCTCTAGTTATATCATCACCAAATTTCCATGTATGCTTTCCATTTTCAAGATCCTTATAAATCCAATTTGGAAAGTAAGCTGAACTTGAGTTAGAAGCAGTGGTTTCTTCTGTTTCTTTGTTCCTTGCTCCGATCATCTCAAGGACCAACATTCCATAGCTATAAACATCTGATTTGTGGGATACTCTGCCATACATTCTTGAAAATACCTCCGGTGCGATATAGCCTATCGTTCCTCTTGTGTCTAGTAATGAAAAGATGCTTTCTCTTTTCTCACACAGCTTAGCAAGACCAAAGTCCGAGAGTTTGGGACAAAGAGTGTCATCTAACAGTACATTTTGAGGTTTGATGTCAAAATGCACAATCCTTGTTTTGCAGCCATGGTGCAAGTACTCAAGTCCTCGAGCAACACCTAGCGCGATTCCGTATAGAGTACTCACATCCAGATTCAACGACTCCTTTTTTTCTATGAACTGATCCAAAGATCCATTTTCTAGAAACTCATACACAATTGCTCTTTTCGACCCTTCATAGCAGAATCCAAGCAAAGAAACAATGTTAACGTGAGATGTTTGGCTCATGCTTGTGATCTCGTTGATGAAATCTTCACCAGTGCTCTTAAATTCCTTCAATATTTTCACCGCAACCTTACGGCCATCGTAGAGGTTTCCTCCATAAACAGTTCCAAATCCTCCTTTCCCAACCTCGTGTGAAAATGATTTTGTAATTTTCTTCACTTCTGCATAACTGTACTGTTTTATTTCTACTAGTGCCTTAAGGTTGTGGTGTCTTGGATGTTGTGAAGTTCTTCTCTTTCGGATCATGAAAGACAAAAAACATCCAATGACAAGAGTGGCACCCAAAAATCCACAAACATATCCGATACCTAAAGACAAACAAAAAGCGAGAGCTTTGTTAGATTTTGTTGTTTCTGAGGTATGTTCTACTGAAATTAGTTTCTTGAAAGGTGATGGTTAGACACCTACCTATTTTCACTTTTTTGGAGATATCTGCAAGAACAAAACCATAAGAGAAAAAGTCTGTTCAAATTCAAGACAGAACATTAGAATCGTACATAAAACAAAGCTTGAAACTCAAGGGAGATTCTGAGGAAGGGAAAAGATCTGGTTCTTATGGAAGAAGATCAGGAAACCAGATTCAAACACGGATTTAGATTTCAGATTAACTTAGGTTAGCTAAAATATTCGGAGAAACGGAGCAAAAGAAATGATTACCCTTCTTTTCACAACTATGCCTATGCGGCTCATTTTTACAAGTACCCATTGATGCTACGCATTTTGAACAGTCACTGTTAAATCTAAGCTTGAAACCCTGGTCAAGAGCCTGGGAGTTTAATCTTAGGGGATTATAATTTTGGTATGTGTCAGTGGAACTAAAGAGGCTGCAGATGGACAAGTCTTGTTCAGATTTTTGAGCAATCCGTTATTTTCTGTTTTTAGTCTAGTTGCATCGTAGTAATACTGCACAAATTTGGCAAGGAGGAAACTAATATGTAATGCATAACAAACTTGCTGATAGTTCAGAAACTTACCAGAAGATCTAGATGGAATCATTGGAGTGCATATGGGTTCTGATGACGAGTTTGTCTTGCAGCAAACTGGAGTTGCTACACGGTAAGCGCAGCTACCACCAGTGGACTTACATTCTTGACACTGTCTCTCACCAATCCTCAGCGTCACCTCAAATCCTTCTTTAAGAACACTTTCCAATTTTGTTACATTCAAATCTTCTTCCTCTGGAGCATAACTCATGGGAACAGTGATGTTGAAACTCCCACCACAGTTCTTGTAATAGAAATCTTTCTGATGCATCAAGCCAACACCCATATGTGGACATGAGAAATTCGCAGAATAATGAGTAAGAGGGTTGCATAGGTAGTAACCAAAGAGGGTCTTGTAGTCCGGCAAAAGCTCAAAGAGTTCAGGAGTCAACGCTCCGCCACTGAATGAAGCCGAGCAGAATGGACCTAAAAAGTCTTGCCTTGCTAATTTAAGAGTACTAGTTGTGATGTTTAATTGGAGAACGCGGTACATCAGGCCTGAGATGGTTAGGGAAGTATAATTTGTTTTTGGTTGGCAGCGAAGCTCCAAGGATGGATGACCACAAGATTGGAGCCGAGCCCCTCCCCAGAAAGGGAAACCGGCTATGAGATTCCCACACTGAAAGAGAGTATCACATAACCTATATTCTTGTTGACTTAGAGCACAAGGGTGATGGTGAATATAGGATAAAAAGAAGAGCAAGACCAGACAAGAATCGGGTTTTGAGAATCTGAAGAGTACTGGAGAGAACATGATTGAAATCTGAAAAGTTGTTTCTCTTTCTGGGGGTTGGTTTGAGTTAATAAAAGCAGAGTAGATAATTTGATTAAAAAAAAATAAACCAGAAAAAAAAAAATCAAATGGAGACAAAGTGAGCTAGTGGAAATGTCACAAGGACTAAGATTGAAACGGATATTTACATTAGATTTGTGAATTTAATCACACGTCTTTGTTAGACTTTTCTTCGTCTTTTGGTGAAGTCATCCAAATCAACTAAAAAGCCTTTCAGCGTGGAAAATCAACTAAGAAAAACTATTTCAGACAAATATTTTTAGGAAGAAAAAGTGATTAAGTAGGGTTCTAATTGTAATTTGTAATGTTGTTATGTAGAAATAGCATTTTACGTTTGTTCATACAAAAATATGCTAACAACTATAAATATTATACGTTATTACAGTATAAACAATTGTCACACTTTAGTCAAGAGAGGAGAATGCATTATTGACTAATTAAATAGAAATAAAGCATAGACTTCAAATCGACTGAAAAAATCGAAGATGAGAATCTTTGGATTTTGTGAAGCGTTTGAACTCCACATAATTTTCTTTTAATCACCTTGTAATTGTATATTATGAATATATAATTCCATTTGTATGAAATGAAACTATTCATGTAGAGAGGAACGACTCTTCGGAGAACTCACACCGTTAAATGCAGTATGAGGTGATTATGTGGAAATTAAAAACTATGAATGGTGACACGATAAATTAAAGGCTATTTTGCTTAAAAACTATGAATAGTTACACGATAAATTAAAGGCTATTTTGCATTCATCGTTTTCTAACTAAAAAGGGTTAATTAGGTATATAACTAAAAGTTGACTTCAAATTGGCAAAATAAAAATATTGATCATGGTGCTCTTCTCTGTATTTTGGAAATTAAGAACTATGAAGATGATGAACAAAAGAAGAAGGATAGAACTTTTACTAACTCAACTAAAAGGAATCATTTTTGTCCAGTTCAAGAAAATAGTTGAACTCTTTTTTTTTTCTTTTACTATATTAAACAAAATAAATGTCAAGAGTGTCATAATTATATACCAAAACTTACTTCTTCTCTGGAAATGAGTGTGAATTGGCAAATTAATAAACGTCTACTACACGACGCTCACAAGTGACAACAGAAACTTCCGCACAAACTTCATAACAATAAACGTCTAAGACACGGCCATCAGTATTATGAAGACTTGGTCATATTTTGAGACCCATTTTTTATAAGAAACAGCATATTTTGAGACCTGAGGAGTAAAGACAAGATCTAATTCTTTTCTTAATGATAAATGGAATCTATTAATCTATTCGTATTTATCCATTGGAGGTACTGCTTGGCTGTCCTCCCGTATTGAAGAAGAGAGACGAGATTAATTTTAACTTTCTCTTTAATTTTTTAAGCTTATGTTGCTTTGTCTCTATTGAGCTTTTGCTCGGGCAAAAGGTGATGACGTAGTTAGGTGAGTTTGAGCATGTGAAGGTGCTGTTGCATCGTCATAAACATAGCTATAAGCAAGTGGACACTCGTTCTTGAAATTCTTGTTGTAAAGCGATGGTTTGCATTTCTCAGGTGCCGAGTACTTGCCGCGGCAGCAGAACTCCGCCGTTTTGAATTTCTGACAAGCGCTCATGCAAGAGATTGGCTCTTCCTCGCCGGAGCTTCCCATCACCATAAGCTCTGACGGGCACGTCTTGTTCAGGTTGACCACGCAACAGATGCTGAGGCACTTCTGGCCACTCTGCGAACGTTGTGGGACCACCACCAACGGAAGGTTGTAACCTTCCGCTAGGCTTACATCGTAGAAGTCTTGACCGTAGTCACCGTCGAGGCCAAACTCGGCTAGAGTCGTTGGAGGGCTTGCTCCGGCTCCGGAACACTCAATTTTTCCGGAGCCGCAGTCTCCGGTGGCGCTGGAGAAGTTTCCTGTTGAGCTGGTGGAGCAAATAGTCCTACCCCAGAAACTACCAATCCATGACGACGGCGCGTTGAGGACACGCGTCTCTCATTTCTTGAGAGCAAAGCCGGTGGTGGAGAGCTTCTTAGTACTCGAGCGAATTCCCGGCCAAACAGTGTAATCACATTTATTCTCTATAGTAAAGTTTCTCGACGTTACTCCTGCGATTAAAACAATTATCATCAAATAAATAGTGACTAAACCAAAAATGTTCTCTGGAATAATGGAAACGGCCGTACCTGAGACGAATAAAAGTGAAACAAGGAGGTACATCAATGACAACCATTGGCTCGAAGACGAAGGCATACGAAAAAGAATATAGAAGAACTCTAGCGAAAATGAATTCAGAATTTGACTACCCTTTATCCACTATATTGATTAGGAAGTAAATTGGAAATTTCTCGAGGCTAAAAAGTATCTAAATAATACAATAATTGTTTTTTGTTTCATCTGAATAAAATTGCATTAAAGTCATCCTAGCCAAAATAAACAATGTCCAAAAGTAAAGAAACAAGACAAAAGACTTTCAGTCAAAAACAGAACAACAAGAAAATAGAGAACAGAGGAGTGCCAATTACACTATTGTAACAAAAGAGACCTCTTAGCCAATCTGGTCCACGTTTTGCCGATCATTTGGTCACCATGTCGATATGATCCCACTGTAGATCAATAATTATGAAAAGTTAATTTAAATCAATAATTTAAGCTGAAAAATCTTGACAAAAATAACTTCGTATTTTAAAAGTTAATTTACTAGTTAAATTTTTAATTTGTTATAACTTTGAAAATAAATAGTTAGAAATTAGATTATTAAGTGGCATTTATGTAAATTGAGAAAACGAAATATATGTAAATATCTCACAAATATAAGATTGTTGGTAGAGAAATTGCACAATCTACCAAATATTTGGAAAATAATTAAAAGAAATTTGATCTATTCCTTCTCTAATATATAAAAGTATACAACTATAATTAGTTCATGTTTTTAACTTAAATTAGTACTAGAATGTATCCCGTGGTATAGCACGGACAAATTGCAATTATAAAATTTTTTCTAACATATTAGTTGGCTAATTTGATTTAAAATTAACCACTTTTCAAAAAATTTAAAATAAATTAATTAATTAAAACAAAAATTATAATCTATAAAGAAGTTAAAAAATCTACAATCTACATAAATTCTTACTTAATATTTTCCAAAAAAAATCACAATCTACATAAAATCTCTTATTTTTGGAAAATTAAATCAACATTTAATTTAATTTAATTAGTGTGTTTAATTAAATCAACAAAATCTTTATAAAATCTATTAATAACTACTTTTCAAAAAATTTAAAATCAATTAATTAATTAAAACGAAAATTATAATTAATTAATTAATTAAATGATCACATAATAAGTAATGACTAAAATACCTATAATGAGAGATTAAATTTTTTTTTTTTTGAAGGAATGGCAATGTGATGTAAATATTAACACTTTTTAATGTTTATTTATAAATGTACTTCCCAAATAATAAATATAGAGGATTTGATATATAATGTAATTTTTGTATACCCATTTTGGTAATCTATTATATTTCTTATTTGTTTATAACTTAAAGTCGTATATGATATGTAATATAACAATTTATTTAATTTTATTTCTACTGTCGTTCAGTACACCATCACATATAGTCATTTTTTATTCGATTGATTTCTATATTTTCTCCATCTGTTTCGGTATGGCAATTTTCATCAATATTATTTATTCCTTCACTTTTATGTAATCAATATAATCTAGTAGAAGCTTATTTAAAACTTTCAATTGTCGGATGTTTTTTTTTTTGTTTAATTAAGGGTTTGAAAAAGGTTACAACATTATGATCAGACAATGTTCAAAAAATGCGCCGGTTAGGCGCTCAAAGAGTTTAGATTCACGTTCCTCTCTTCCAAATCATCTTGTACCGTTTCCAAGAAAAACAACAGAAAATAGTCTTCATTAGCCAACAATGTTGAGTGTCTGCGTTAATACACATCATCTAATAAGCATAGAATCAACACTATTAAGTCAGAAGTTTTTAAAACTAATCGAGAAGAATCTCTCAAGATCTTGACAAGTTTTAAGAGATCCACTCTCCGGTTGACTTTAGTTTAGGGGTGTAGGAGCTGCGAAATCGGACATGAAAACCGCGTATTACAAAACCGAACCGACATGGAGGCGAGATATGATTTCTTTCCTTAATTCAATAAACCTCCGATGTGGCGGTTTAGAGATTCGAATCAGGATCACCATGGCTAGACCGATCCCTCATCGGTTAAATCTACAGACTGTAGATCTACTTTCTCAAACTTACTTTGGGACAGAATCTCAGAAGCTTTGCTTACACAACTTAGAAACCAGTGTTAATCTAAGAGTGTAAGGGCCTTGAGAGAGGAGAGGGAGAGGAGTTGGTGTGAGTAAAATGAATGAGGGGGAGACTTTATTTATATAGAGTGGAGAGAAGAGGAATTTTTCAATCCTTCCGATGTGGAACATTGTAACATGGTTGACTTTTTAGCCATCCAGATTACTAACTTTGACCCAATATTTTTCATTCAAATTTACTCCGATTTTGACATGTAAATACACTATCTCATAATGCTCATTACAAGAAATCCAAAGAATCCATAATTGCGTATTCCGGTGACGGAGTTCACCAGAAACAAATCGCCGGAAAATTGGCCGGAGCCATATGTCAAAATTTGAGTTCCAATAATCCCCAACATGAATAAAAATGAATCTAAACATAGTAAGACTTTACTAACTAGACTTTAAAGACTAGATAGACTTAAATGACTCGATAGACTTTACTGACTAGATAGACTCTACTAACTAGATAGACTGACAGACTTTCGAGAGTATTTTTGAAGAATCACTGTGTATGAGATGTTTGTATTTTTCAACCTTGAACAACTCATTGTTAATATCTGTCGGGTTTACTCGGCTAGAAGGTGAACGCGATGTCTTGAACCTCCTCCGGATTTTTGTGTAAACCGAGATAAAAGATAAAACCCAGTTTCATCTTCTAGTAGAACTAAGTTCTCTATTGTGTTCATTTTGGCCTTGAACTTGCCTGGTAATCATGAGTGAACTTAGAGAATATAGCATGTCCTTCATTCTCCTAGAAACGGCCGCATTTCACACTCACTAGGTGATGTGCCATAAGCTTTTCAATAAGTATACAGTAATACTTTATTGTCATAACAAAAGCTATGTAATCATTAAAAGCTAACGCTTATCCTTTTTTCACACAGTAAGCATTGTTCATCATCTTATTTCACACAGAAAGCATTGTTCATTGATAGAACTCATAATTGCATGGTTTTATGTATTATAATAAGTTAGTTTTAGGCTTTATACCTAACATTTAGTATAGTTTTAGTGTGTTTTGCATATGTTTATGTTTTTCTAGGTACTTGAACCTAAAACTCGATGTTTAGAGTGTTTCTGGAGCTTGCTAGAACATAAGGAAGAGTTGGCATTGCCACTTGGATCATGGACATTCGGAGAAGGATTTCAGGGAGCCGTATAAGACTAATATCGACCCTAATATCGACCTGTGGGGATCGATATTGAGTCCGAAGAATTTCCAGAGAGAAATCTTGGAGGAAAAAATCGACCAGTCAAAGGAAGAAGCAGAGAATCGACCACATCGACATCAGGTCGATGCTGAGGAAAGTGGAAGATTTCCTACATGGCGATCCAAGAGTGGGCTAATCTTCTATTTTTGGTTTTGAGACTTTTAGGGATATGATAAACTCGAGTTTTTTAGATCTAACAACCCTAGAACTATAAATACACATGTAATCTCATTCATATGAGACACACAGAGACACACAGACAATTCCCTACACTTTGAGATCTAATAAAGTTTCTAGGTTTTAATTCTTCTAATTTACGTTTATGCTTTTACTTTGATTATAGTTTTAGATTAGTCTACTTTTCAATCTTGTTTATTATTTTATAAATCAGATGTTGTCTCTATAACCCTTAGGAGACAAGAGTCTAGATCCTTTAGACCACATAGGGTGGTGGTCAATGATGAGATCTATGTTTTAGAGTTCATTACTGTACTTAACCGATCTAGCTACTTTAGTATGCACTTTAATGCTGAGTATTCTCTCATGGGAGATACTTAAGAGCACAACTGAATCCAGTAGATGTGGTTGTCTATTTAGAAGTGCTTGATGCCACGAGAGTGGATAAACCTTCAGATCTGCATACTAGAGAGTCATAGCTAGTGTCGAATTTGTTGTTTGACAGAATTAATTATAGATCTAGCTTTGGCCAAGTTAGATTGAATATCTTAGGAGTATTTCGCCACGAGAGTGGGTTGTACTTTAGAAACAGATATGTCACTCACTTTGTATTTTTGAGGCGAAAGTCTAAGGATAATTAGTATTCGATGATGAGATTAATGGAAATACATATCCAGTTTATCACGAGAGTGGATCTGGATATAGAATCTAACATACCACGAGAGTGGACTAGCAAGATATGAAAAATCCCTAGAATGACAAATATTAATTATTTTTAGATAAAACATGAATTCTATATTTAGGTTTCCTGATTTAGACTATCACCCAATTATGTGTAAATATTAGTTTAGGATTATTTAATATTTAATTCATGTTCATTAGTGCTTAGTTTAGTCTATTTGCTGTTTTCTTAGTTTAGATTTATCGTTTTCTATTTATTGCTTTATTTAATATAACGCTTAGTAGATTAGGAAACCCCCCCCCGCCCCCCAACTTCGGTTTATCATGTCTAGATTATATCTGCATTTACATTCTGTGTAGTTATTTTTT
This sequence comes from Boechera stricta, assembly GCA_018361395.1. Lineage (NCBI taxonomy): Eukaryota > Viridiplantae > Streptophyta > Magnoliopsida > Brassicales > Brassicaceae > Boechera > Boechera stricta. The sequence continues at coordinate 6,832,516 of CM031544.1, read as the reverse complement.
TTCTCTGTGGATCCACCCCGTATTACTACAATTGCATTTAACTGTGCACTTGCGGTTTTAAGGGTTAAACTCTCGAGATTAATTTCTCGGGTGAAACTTGTGAAGAGGCATAAAAACCTCTGCATCAAGTTTTTGGCGCCGTTGCTGGGGAAATAAGCAATAGCCATAGGGTTTTGATGTAGATCTGATACTAGGCAATTATGTTTTGCTGACAAGTTATTCTTTCGAATTTCAGGTGCACTAGCAAATTTGAGAGAACAACTACTCGAAAAGAAGAGAGAGACGAGATAAGATGAATGAGCAAAGAACCACATTATCTCCTGAGGATATGAGCCCTAGAGCTATAGTCAAAGTTATGACACTGAGAAGCAGGAAGAGGATGAAGCAAAGCACATCAACGAGCACAGCTAAGAGCCGAATCCGATTCCAAAATCGACCTATCAGGGTTGATTCTCTATATCAGATTAACTGTCCCAATGCACCTGCCTGGACGCCTGCCCGACCCCTAAATCGACCAAACAGGGTCGATTCTGATGCCACGCCAAACTCACATCGATCCCTACATCGCCCAGTCCAGACCGATACACCTCCAGGAGCAACAATTCGAAGCCTAAATCGACCAATCAGAGTCGATATCAGCCTGTTTGGAGACAGAATTCGACCCATCGTCATCGATTCTTCCTCTGAAGAAGAAGAAGACCCTGATTAAGATGAAGACCCTTCTGAAGTGACGAATATGAAGACCTTGACGAGAGTGGATCTGGATATAGAGTCTAGCATACCACGAGAATGGACTAGCAATATATGGAAAATCCCTAGAATGATAAATATTAATTATTTTAGATAAAACATGAATTCTAGATTTAGGTTTCCTGATTTAGACTATCACCCAATTATGTGTAAATATTAGTTTAGGATTATTTAATATTTAATTCATGTTCATTAGTGCTTAATTTAGTCTATTTGCTGTTTTCTTAGTTTAGATTTATTGTTTTCTATTTATTACTTTATTTAATTTAACGCTTAGTAGATTAGGAAACCCCCCACTTCTGTTTATCATGTCTAGATTAGATCTGCATTTACATTCTCTATGTAGTTATTCTATTTCCTTGTGGATCGACTCCGTATTACTACAATTATATTTAACAACGCACTTGTTGTTTTAAGGGTTAAACTCTCGAGATTAATTTCTTGGGTGAAACCTGTGAAGAGGCATAAAAACTTCTGCATCATTCATCATCCTAGGAACTGGGAAGAAACTAGTGTCTCTCATTGTTTTTAACATATTTTGATTGATTTAGTTTTCCTTTTGAACATATTTTTTGGGATCTCCAGTCATGTAGGTTGGGTTACCACCAATCATCCTCTTTAGTCATAGGCTTTAATCCCATTCCTCTTGATGATTTTACAATATGATCTCGTGACCAACCTTTATTATTTGGATCCATAGGTTGTTAGTCAAATTGATATAATCAGTTTAGATTATACATCATTTGAGATCAATTGTTTAATGGCTTTACTTTATCTACTTATAAGATAAGTTTTACCATTTCATAACTTTTGGTATAACTAAGTAGTTCAGTACCATTAGTTCAGATTATGACTTTGTAGTGTATATGATTTAGAATTTTCGTGTTACAACTTAGCACAACAACTAAGTGCATCATCATATTGAGTCTAGTACTACTTGTTAAGTATCTCAGACTTCTGTTTACACTTTCATATTCTAATCAAAATACCGTTTTACTTTGAATTTCTTTTTCAAGTAAAGACTAGTCTATGAGAGTTTTTGTAGTCTACTTTGAGTAGTTGTTGAAACTCTCAAGTAACTTTACAACATAATCAGATATGATGATTTGTTCATAATTTAATATGTAGAACGTCATCTTTTGATTTTACATCTCTCATGTATCAAATACAGAGTATATGTCTACACACATACATAGCAACATGTATGTTATATGTATTGTGATATTGAGTCATTAATCTCATTTATTAATACTGACACCATTTAACCTTGTCAACATTTTATGTCATCGTATTGAAGCTTGTTTAAGCTCGTACGTGAACTTCACAAGTTTATATACCTTGTGGATTTTGTCTAGGGACTACATAACCTTGTTCTATATATCGACTAGATATATTTCACATTCATGTGTATCATATATCAATTATCTCTCATGAATGATTTCTCATAATGGAGACGTTATCACCATTAACAACTTCCTTCCAAAAAGGTGTGTCTGGTGTAAGCATGATAACTGTGAATTCTTTAGCTAATTTGCAAATAGCTATCATGGAATGAATACCATAAGAATTTTCTTTACGAGCTATCATGATACGTCAAGGTTCATCTCTTTTTGCACTTACTGAAGTGTGAGAAAGCTATCTTCATTTGTTGAGGTGCATGTGCCTCTATGTTTACATATTCACTTTGGATACTTATTCTGACAAGGTAACACATGTTCAAAGAATGACACCTTCATTGATTCTATGTTTAAATTTACATGGATTTTTGATATGTTTGCTTTAAGAAACAAAGACTGACCACCACTCTCAAAGTGTGTATATCCTATGAATATATAATTCACAGATTTTGGTCTGATGATGACCACTTTCAGTAGGTTGCTTTACGAATTTCGATAGACACCCCCACACTTTCAAGTATTTGTACAAAATTACTTGAGCTCTCCACAATTTATATGGCTTTTTCCCAATATTTTTGTTGTGGTATTTTGTTGAAATTACTATTTTTGGTAAGCAACGCTTCCCCCACATTTTCTGAGAATACTCAGTTTTCAACAAAAATGCGTACATATTTTCAATAGAGTTTTAATTTTCGGTCTGTAACTCTATGAAAATCCAGTGAGTAGAGATAAATTTTCTTATAAAAAATATTATCATCCTCTATCAATTAGAGCAAATATGATTGCTTTTTACAAACTCATATTATCACTCTATTAAGTTTTTCAAACGCAATCGCTAGCACTTTAGAGCGTTCTGGAAAAAATAACTATTTTATCCAGCAATCGCTAATGCATAGCTTTTACACTGATTCACAAACTCTTGTAAGAGCGTTCTTCGAATTCACAATTTATAAGCCCTTACAAAAAAGGATTTATAAGACCCTTATAAATCCGTGTGTGTGTTTCGTAAACTCGATTTTCAAGCGTCCACGGAAACAGTTATTGTTGTGTTTTACACCGTTTAAATAGTTTTGCAATCTCGTTTATAAAGCGTTCACGTAAACTTTAAATGTTATAATCCGTTTTCAAAAAGAAACTTTTCGGAAGTTTCATAACGGACTCAAATCTCTCTGTGTACTTACTCAAAATTTGCGAGTAATATATCACTAGATAGATAATTTTGATATCTACGCATAGACACTGAAATCGCTCAATTCCAATATCTGATCGGAAAGTTATGAGCTAAAAAATATTCAATCAAATAATATTGTCTATAGAACCACATGTGGCTGACCTCTCCCAAATTTGGGCATCGACTCACAAAAATATTTCGGATTTCACCGGGAAACCATCGAAATATATTATTCCGCAAAAGTTTCGGATTTCACCAGGAAACCATCAAAATTATTTTGTTGGGAATGCTCTTTTGATCTTTGAGATCGCCGGAAAATGTGTTTCACGAAACTGCCCACGGCCTTCACGTAAACAACATTTTGCGGTTAATGCGGTTCGGTTTTTGTAAAACTGATCGCAGTTTCCAATCTATTTACATCGATAAGCGGACATGGATTTATTGAATTTAGACTGTAGGAGCTGCGAAATCGGACATGAAAACCGCATATTACAAAACCGAACCGACATGGAGGCGAGATATGATCACTATCTTTAGTTCAATAAATCTCCCACAGTGTGGCAGTTTTAGAGATTCTCGAATCCTAGGATACAACCATGACTAGACAAGAACCGCATCACCCGGTTAAAGAATCTACTGAACTGTAGATCTACTAATACACTCAGACTTACTTTGGGGCAGAATCTCAGAAGCTTTGCTTACATAACTCAAAAACCATTGTTAATCTAAGAGTGTAAGGTCCTTGGGAGAGGAGTTGTTGTGAGTAAAATGAATAATGGGGGAGGCTTTATTTATATAAAATGAATAATTAAGAGGAATTTTCTAATCCTTCCGATGTGGGACATTGTAACATGGTTGACTTTTTAGCCATCCAGATTACTTCTTTTGACCCAATATTTCTCATTCAAATTAACTCTGATTTTGACATGTAAATACACTATCTCATAGTGCTCATTACAAGGAATTCAATGAATTCATAATCCGGTCATTCCGATGACGGAGTTCATCGAAAAAGTTGCTGAAAAATTTGTCGGAGGCATATGTCAAAATTTGATTTCCAACAAGGAGGACCTTGGAAATCAAAGTTTACTCTCTTCAACAGTTTGTTGGAACACTTCTTTGGAAAAGTGTAAAGCATATTCACTAGTTAAGAGAGTACCTCTTTCAAAATGACTTGGATTAAAGAGCATTGAAGTCTCATTACTATCTTCAAGAGTTTCTGGAACTGTTGCCGCAACTGAAAACAAGAGAGGTTTAGGTGGAACTTGGAGAGCCTCTATATTGCCCTCTAACATTTCAATGACTTTGATCATTGGTGGACGGTCAGATGGATTCATCTGAATACACGATAGACCAAACAATACCAATTTCTTTGCAATTTTCTCTTCTTCATCAGTTATACTATCTCCAAAAATCTTTGTGATTTCTCCCCTCTCAAAATCTTTATACACCCAATCTGGAAAGTATTGAACTATTGTTGGAACCAGAATATTCAACCTTTTCTATATTCTTTGCTCCAATCATCTCAAGAACTACCATCACATAACTATTATCTGCCTTATGTGAAACTGCTCCAAAATTCTTGGAAAACATTTCAGGGGCAATGTATCCAAAGGTCCCTCTCATGTGTAGCATTGATATGATGCTCTCCTTATTTTTGCCGAGTTTAGCAAGACCAAAATCTGAAATCTTAGGGCAAAGAGTTTCGTCCATCAGTATGTTCTGCGGTTTTATGTCGAAATGCACAATCCTCGTGACACAACGATTGTGTAAATACTCTAGGCCAAGAGAGACACCTACCGTAATGTCATATAATCTTTCCCATTCCTTCTTCGTTGACATATTCTAAGAAATAAACTTGTCGAGGGATCCATTCGGCATGAACTCATAGATTATAGCTCTCTTGTTCTTTTCATAACAGAATCCAAGTAGAGAAACAATATTGACATGTGATGTTCTACTCATGCTACCCACTTCATTGATAAACTCTTCTCCATTCCCCTCTGACTCTTTCAAGATCTTCACTGCAACATCCCGACCGTTATCGGGTAACTTTCCTTTGTAGACAATTCCAAATCCTCCTTTCCCGAGAACAAGCTCAAATGAGTTTGTCATTTTCTTGACTCTCGTATAACTATATCATTTCAACATTACGACTGCTTCAACGTTCTGGTCAATCCAATCACTCTTTCTCACATTCTTTGTTCTCACTACTATTACGACCACAATTATGATCATCATGGTTAAAGCTGCTGAAACTCTTGGAATAAGATGATTAACAAAAACAAAAAATATAGGTGTTTTTGGTATACAAGAGTACTAACAGATGGATTGAGCGAGATATGATACCAAGTATGAGTTTTAACTTCGAGGATAAGTTTTCTGCAAACAAATTTCAAACAAGAAGTCTTGTTAAGCAAAAAAAAACCATAAATATTGAAATATTAGAGAATATACGATGTAGTGTTTGAGACAAAGAGAATCTTATGGTAAAAAGTAATCGATATATTACTTAAGAAATAGTTTTACAAAAACACACACACATACTCTTCATGACTAGGACTCGATCTGTATTTATAGTAATGAGAGAAGACATGTGAATAGATACGATCGTATAGACATACCCTATACGAAAGTATACAACTTTTAGATACATGCCTTTATACGAATGGTCACACCTATACGAAAGAACACAAACTCTCAATTGTACCCATTCGTATGATAACTAACTTATACAACTGTGTTAGATATAATATAAAATACTAAAGTTTATACGAATTACATTTGGATGAAATGTAACTAAAGATTTGTATTTGATTACCATCTTCAACACTCCTCCTTAATCAAATCTTCATGTTTACGCCAAGCCTTCTTCGAAGATCTTCAAATCTTCCAACGCTTAACATCTTATGATGCAGGGATTTTTTTTCGATTATCCCGTTCTCGGGTTTCATCCAAGTCTACCCATAGGGTATTCTCGAGAGTTTAACCCATAAAACCACAAGTGCACAATCATGCAGTTGTAGTAATTATGCGGTTGATCCACAGGGACTGAGAATAACACACAGAGAGTACAAGTCTAAATCTAATCTAAGCATAATAGAGATAAGGGGTTTTCCTAATCTACTAAGCATGAAATTAAATGAAACAATAAATAAGAAAACATTAAATGAAATCTAAACTAATATTTATAGAAAATGGGTGATAGTCATAATTCAGGAATTCTAGATCTAGGGTTCATGATCTACCTAACAAGTTTATGTTTGTCATTTTAGGGATTTTCCATGTCTCGCTAGTCCACTCTCGTAGTATGCTAGACTCTATATTCAAACCCACTCTCGTGGCGAATGAATATGCATTTCATACAATCCCATCATCGAATACTAAGTATTCCTAGACTTTTGGAAAAGGCACATAAAGTGAATGATAAATCTATTTCCAGAATACAGCCCACTCTCGTGGCGAAGCATCCCTAAGATCTTAATCTAACTTGATTAGGGCTAGATCAATATTTACTCTATCAAAAAACAAACTCAACACTAGCTATGACTCTCTAGTATGCAGATCTGAAAGTTTAACCCACTCTCGTGTTATCAAACACTTCTAAACATACAACCACACATATTGGATTCTATTGTACTCTTAAGTATCTTCCATGAGAGAATACTCAGCATTAAAGTGCAGACTAGAGTAGCTAGATCGATTAAGAACAAACAAACATATAACAAACCCTAAAAATAGATCCCATCATTGACCACCACCCTAGTGGTCTAAAAGATCTACTCTACAACAGAAGAGAATAAGTGAAAAGAATAACTCTTTATTAGATTTAAAAGTGGTGGCTGCAAAGTCTAGAATGATTAATGGATGAATATTAATGAGATTACAAGTGATTATATAGAACTAGGGTTTCTTAGAACTCTCCATTTTGTCCTTATCTTGTTTCTGGAGGCTTAAAACTCGAGATGACAAGGTCGCTCAAGTCATTTCTTGCCACGTAGGAAATTTTCCAGCTTTCTCGGAGGCTAGAATTGACCTTGATACGTCGATTCTAGGGTCGATTCTATGCCTGCTCCTTTGACTGGTCGATGCATCCTTCAAGATTTCTCTCAGAAAATTCTTCAGACTCAATATCGACCCCCATAGGTCGATATTGGGGTCGATTCTGCATCTTCGGACTCTGTGAAATCCTTCTCCGAATGTGCACAATCTAGGCAATGTCACCAGTCTTCCTGTAGGTTTCAGTAAGCTCCAAAAACATCTCAAAAACTCATGCTTAGTTCCAAGTACCTAAAAATACATAACCACATGCAAAAACACTAATACTACACTAAATGTTAGTTATAAAAGCTAAAACTAACTTATTCAAATGCATAAAAACATGTAGAATATGATGTTATCATCTACAAAACTCGACTTGAATTAGGCCCTTGCTTATCGCTTCACGAACGAAATGATATTTGATTTCGATATGCTTCGTTCTCTTGTGTTGTACTGGATTTCTTCCTATGGCAATTGCTGACTTGTTATCGCAATGAATTTGAACTCCTTTATTAATCTTCATGCCAAAACCCTCCAGCAGCCTTTGAAGCCATATCGCTTGGTTTACGGCTGCACACAAAGCCATATACACTGCCTCCGCGGTCAATTGAGCAACGGTTTGTTGCTTACTTGATTGCCAACAGAACACGGCTGAACCTAGGCTGAACACATAGCCTGTCGTGCCCTTTTTATCTTCTAAAGATCCTCCCCAATCGTTGTCCGAGTAACCAACTAGACTCGACCCTTCTACACATGTGAATTGTAGACCATAATTTGATGTACTTTTAACGTACCTTAATACTCTCTTGGCCTCTTGATAATGTCCTTCATTTGGAGATGCCATATACCTTGAGAGATAAGCATTAGCGTACATTATGTATGGTCATGATGCACATAAATATAAAAGCCCACCAATGATGAATATCTTGTTGGATTTCCATACGGCTTGTCCTCTTCTACTTGTTTTCCTCGTGGGGTTAATGGCGTATTAACACTCTTACTTGTCTTCATACCGAACTTCTCAATGACTTTCTTTGCTTATTTCTCTTGTAAAAGAAATAACCCATTTTCACCTAAAATTACTTCCATGACAAGGAAGTAACTTAGTAAACCGTGATTAGTTATCTCGAACTCATTCTTCATGAACTCCTTGAATGAGTTAATAAGTCTATCATTGCTTCCCGTGATGATAATATCATCAACGTTGAGGCTAATGATTAAGACAATGCTTCATGATGTACAATGCATATTCTTCATCTTGCTTCATGGTGTACAATGCCGCATCATTTGAACTTCTCTTGAATACTTTTTGATTAAAATAAGCATCACTCCTTCCATACCAAGCTCTTGGGGCTTGTTTCAAGCCATATAAGGCTTTATAAAGTCTTAAGACTTTCTCTTCCTCTCCTTTCATAACGTATCCAGGCGGTTGACTCACATAGATCTCTTCTTCAAGATCGCCATTAAGAAAGGCTGATTTGACGTCTGATACAAATTCCATCACATTTGAGCCAAGTATGCAAACAAGGCTCTTATTGTATCATGACGTGAGACCGGAGCAAACGTTTCTTCATAATTGATGCCATACTCCTGTCTGAATCCCCTTGCAACCAATCACGCCTTATATTTTGTCGGAATGCCATTTGCATCCGTCTTTATTCTATAAATCCACTTGACACTTATTACGTTCTTCCCTTCCGGTGTATCAACCAGCTTCCAAGTCTTGTTCTTCTCAATCATCCTGATCTCTTCATTCATCGCTTCTCTCCACTCTTTAAAATCACACACATCTTCATAACATTGCGGTTCTTCATTGATTAGAAAACACGATTCAATGGCTTGAGCTGTTTCTTCAAAATCTACTCTTGGTGTAGATTCAATGATCTCATTTACGGACTTAAACTCTCTTGGTATCATGTCCACGAGTTCGCCTCTGTTTTCTCTCTCATTGTTGATACTTCTATCAACTTGAGATGACGTAGGACTCATATTTCTTGCCTTTGTTCTTCTTGCGGATGCACATGCTCCATTTTTTGAGGTTATTGTTCTAGAATATCGATTGGTACGATCATATCTTTCTTGACTTCTTTCTTTTATATTCTTTAAACACCACATCTCTTGAAACTTGAATCTTCTCATTTTCCAAGATAAATGTTCTATAACCCTTGGATTGATTGCTATATCCAAGAAATACACCATGTTTTGCTTTAGTATCCAGTTTCCTTCTCTTCTCATCTGCAATATCCTCATAGCATATGCTTCCAAACACCTTCAAGTGAGACATGTTCGGTTTGTGTCCACACCATTTCTCCATTGGTGTTTTATCATCTTCAATCGCTTTAGAGGGTAAGCGATTTTGAATGTAGGCTGAAGTGTACACGGCCTCCACCCATAACTTAAGTGTTAACGCTTGTTCCACCAACATCGTTCTTGCCATTTCAACCAACGATATGTTCTTACGTTCGGCTACTTCATTTTGTTCTGGAGAATAGGGTAGAGTAATTTGTCTTTCGATTCCTTCTTCTTCACAAAATTTTTTAAACTCTTGTGAAGTAAATTATTGTCCACCGTCCGATCTTAAAGTCTTGATAGAGCATTGTTATTGCTTCTCAACCAGCGCCTTGAACTTCTTGAACGTCAAGAATGACTCCGACTTGTGTTTAAGGAAGTACACCTGTTAAGGATATAGCGTATGTTACGTAATCAAGTCGTTCATGATTTGTTAGTGATTTGCTCTCAATCATCGATTTTGTATCACTGTAAATTAGGAAAATTAGCTTCTCTTTATTCCTATATATTCGTTTGTAAGGAGACTCATAAAGGACATACAGAAACATCTTTCACCATTACTATGAATCATTGATTTTTTTCATCAAAACAAAACATCGAATACGTCGTATTCTGACCCCCAGAAACTTTGAAAAATCGATGCTTCTTGACCTGGTTTCATCAAATTGAAATCTGACATAAGTCGAAGATGGCCTCTTCTGACTATATGGTGGAACGCACGGAGGTGAGATGCACCATCTCTCCTTATGATCTCACAGCTGCCGATAATCCAGGGGCTGTGATTTCGTATCCACTGTTGAAAGGCTCCAATTATGATAAGTGGGCTGTTAGCATAAAAACATCTCTCTGTTAGCGAAACAATTACGGTTTCCTCGATGCATCAATCGTAAAACCAGAATCTGAATCTCCTCGTGCCACGGCAAATGCAGTGAATGCTTCAGTGGCAGCTTCACTGCCAATGATTACCAACACAGATCGTGATGGTGTAATTGGTCTCACAGACAAACAATGGGAGCAAATTCGTCGTCTCCTCAATGCTGGAACTCCTCCTACACCAGAACAGTTGACTGGTATGTATTCCTCCACTTGGATTCTTGATACGGGTGCATCACACCATATGACGGGCCATTTTGATAAATTGTCCACTGTCCAAAATATAAAACCAGTCTTGGTTATTCTAGCGGATGGAACATAACGTCTTGCTACACAAGAGGGAACAATACACTTGAGTTTAAAGTTGGTGTTGAAGTCTGTGTTCCATGTAGAAGGGTTAAAGTCCGAGCTTATATCAGTGGGACAGTTGCTAGACAAAAACAACTGCGTGGTGCAACTTGCTAATAAATGTCTTGTGATCCAAGACCATATTACGAGGATGGTGACTGGAGTGGGGAGACGTGATAATGGGAAATTTTTCTATCGAGGAATGGAAATGGTAGCTGCTGCTGCAACTCACAAGAAAGATACTTATGATTTGTGGCATCAACGCTTTGGACATCCTTCTTATCGTGTTTTAAATTCAATTTTTGGTGTTTTTGTTTCTACTTCCAATAAACCTTGTGATGCTTGTCAGAAGGCCAAACAAACAAGGAATTTTTTTCTGGTGAGTTTTAAGAATGCAATACATCCATTTGATTTAATCTCATTGCGACATATGGGGTCCGTATAGAGAAGTATCATTTTCTGGGGCTCGTTACTTTCTCACAATTGTTGATAATAATACCCGAAGTGTTTGGATCTATTTGTTAAAATCGAAGAGTGATACTCAGGCACGGCTACGAGAGTTCTTTGCACAGCTGGTGTCAAGTGAAGAAAGTACGTAGTGACAATGGGTCTGAATTCTTGAGCCTCACACAGTACTTTGCAGACAATGGGATTGTTCACGAGACTTCGTGTGTGTACACGCCAAATCAAAATGGTCGGGTTGAGCGAAAGCATCGCCACATTCTCAACGTAGCTCGAGCTCTCAGATTTCAAGCGTCATTACCCGTTCAATTTTGGGGAGGATGCATCTTAACTGCGGGTTATCTTATCAATAGGACACCCTCTTCGATTTTGAAAGGAAAAACTCCCTTTGAGATGTTGTATAAGACTGCTCCATGTTCAAGCATCTCCGTGTTTTTGGATCACTTTGTTATGCACATAACAAGGATATTAAAAATTTTGAATCAAGATCAAAGAAGTGCATATTTGTTGGTTATGCGTATAGACAGAAAGGATGGAGGCTTTTTGATCTGGAATCAGAAGAATTTTTGTGTCCAGATATGTGAAATTTTTCGAAACAGAATTTCCATTTGCTTCAACAAATCGAGACGAGAGTGAGGTTGAAGTTATTGTTGCAGAAAATTCGACTGGGCCTACTTCACATTCAAGCCTCGTAGAAATTCTGCATGATGCACCAATTGGGCCCGGTTTTCAAAATAAGCCCAATAACACCTTCTTCCCGACGTTGCTACTAATGAAGGATCGTCTCTCTCCTCTGCAATTCACGTGACTGAACCTGCAGATTCATTCACTTCCTCTCCAATTTTGGACTCGGCTACAAGTAACGACACAAACCCAGAGTCTCCAGCGCAAACTTCTTCACCAATTGCTCGGGATTTGTCATCTCCGTCATCTCCTGCTTCCACGTCGGCATCTCCGTCTTCCACGCCGGCATCTCCGTCTTTGATGCTAGTGGAGCAGCTTGGGAAGGGTCACCGCTAAAAATTACCTTCTGTCAAGCTCAAAGGATTCATCACCAACAGAGTTCTCACAGCTTCTGATGCAGAATCCCCAACGACATCATTATACTCAATCTCCAACTATGTTTCTTCCACACGCTTGTCTACCTCTCATAAGGCGTTTCAAGCTGTTATATCAGTTGCCACTAAGCCACAGTCATATGCGGACGCTGTGAAGAACAAAGACTGGCGAGATGCAATGTCTTCTGAAATTTCAGCTCAAGAACTTAGGAAATAACAGAACTTCCTCCAGGAAAACGAGCTATTGGTTGTAAGTGGGTATATAAATTTAAATACAGATCAGATGGAACCTTGGAACGACATAAGGCCAGGCTTTCGGCACTTGGAAATAAACAAAAAGCGGGTGAAGATTACAGCGAAACATTCGCACCAGTAGCTAAGATGAATACGGTTCGCTTGTTTCTTAAGTATGTTGTCGGACACAACTGTTATGTCCATCAAATGGACGTACACAATGCATTCCTTCATGGAGATTTGCAAGAAGAAGTATACATGCGGTTACCTCCAGGCTTTCAATCCGCTGAGAAGAATAAGGTTTGTCGTCTTAACAAATCAATTTATGGTTTGAAACAGGCACCTCGTTGTTGGTTTGCTAAGCTCTCACAAGCACTCAAGAAGTATGGTTTTCAGCAATCAAACGTTGATTACTCATTGTTCACACTGAACAAAACCGGTTATGCACTTCGGATCCTTGTCTACGTCGACGATCTGATTATTAAAGGGAGCTCCGAGATTGAGATAACCAAGTTCAAGGATTACTTATCTACTCAGTTTTACATGAAGGACTTGGGTTTCTTGAAGTATTTCTTGGGTATTGAAGTGGCCAGAAGTAAAGAAGGATTTTTTCTCTGTCAACGCAAGTATTCACTAGATATTATCGAAGAGACACGCCTACTTGGTTTTAAGCATGCTGTAGTTCCGATTCTACAGAATCACAAGCTTGCATTATCGGATTATGCACCCCTATCAGATCCTCTTCCTTATCGACAGTTGATTGGTAATCTAATATATCTTGCGAACACTAGGCCTGATTTGTCTGATGCAGTGCACACGTCGGCACAGTTTATGCAGAAGCCACGTGAAAAACATTGGAACTGTGCCTTGCGGGTTGTTCGCTACTTGAAAAACAACCCTGGTCAAGGCATACTTCTCGACTCCTCATCAAATTTTTAGATTAATTGATGGTGCGATTCTGATTGGGCAAGTTGTCTCACCACTCGACGCTCGCTAACAGGATACTTTGTCCAACTTGGGTCTTCTATTATATCTTGGAAAACTAAGAAACAACGAACAATCAGTCGTTCTTCAGCAAAAGCAGAGTATAGAGCAATGGCAGCATTAACTCAAGAACTTATTTGGTGAAACGCTTATTAGCAGACTTGGGCTATATACACACCACGCCAATGATGATCTTCTCTGACAGCAAGGCCGCACTTGATATAGCAAAAAATCCAGTGTTTCACGAACGTACGAAGCATGTTGGTGTGGACTATCACTTTATCAAAGATGAGATTGAGGCTCGGAATGTAGTCACACGTCATGTTTCAACTACACAACAATTGGCGGACATTCTCACCAAGGCTCTTGGACGTTCAGAGTTGGAAGCACATAATGGCAAGTTGAGCATTATGGACATACATGCTCAAGTTGAGGGGGGATGTTAAAGATATAGCGTATGTTACGTAATCAATTCGTTCATGATTTATTAGTGATTTGCTCTCAATCATCGATTATGTATCACTGTAAATTAGGAAAATTAGCTTCTCTTTATTCCTATATAATCGTTTGTAAGGAGACTCATAAAGGACATACAGAAAACATCTTTCACCTTTTCTCTATCGATTCTCTCCTCATTATCAACACCTAATACATATGAGTGTAGTCATCCAAAAACAAAATGAAGTATCGACTCCCATCGAATGATTCGTTTTGCATCGGACCACACACGTCCGTATGCATAATCTCTAACTTCTCCTTGGTTTTTGTTAGAGATTCTTTTGGAAAACCCTTCCTTGCTTGCATTCCAAGATTACACGCTTCGCATAACTCCTTGTGTACTTTAAATTTTTGTAATCCATTTACCAAATCATTCTCTTGAACTTGTTGTAGCCGTTTGCTACCAACGTGACCAAGTCTTTTGTGCCATATCTCCGTTTCTTTTTGCTCTCTTGAAGACATCTATTCATCTTGTATAGAGTTCCACTTAATCCTAAAACTCTTGTGAGTCATAGGAATCCTCATGATCTCCTTATCATTCGCATTTTGAATGATACAAAGTTTGTTTTCAAAAATAACACGATATCCACTAGCGATCATTTGAGGAAAGCTTAAGAGATTTTTTTCTAACCCCGGCACCACGAAAACATTTCTTATTAGTCTCTTGCCATCTTTTGTGATCACTATAATGTCACCATTCCCAGCGGTTGATGCAGGGATTTTCTTTCGATTATCCCATTCTCAGGTTTCACCCAAGTCTATCCATAGGGTATTCTCGAGAGTTTAACCCATAAGCCCGCAAGTGCACAGTCATGCAGTTGTAGTAATTATGGCGTCGATCCACAGGGACTGAGAATAACACACAGAGAATACAAGTCTAAATCTAATCTAAGCAAAATAGAGAAATGGGGGTTGGTTCCTAATCTTACATGCATAAAATAAATAAACTAAAACATTAAATAGAACCTAAACTAATATTTACAATATTTTGGGTGATAGACAGATTTCAAGGATTCAAGAGCTAGGTTTCATGTTCTACCTAAGAAGTTTATGTTTGTCATTCTACGGATTTTCCATGTCTGCTAGTCTACTCTCGTGGTATGCTAGTCTCTATATTCAAACCCACTCTCGTGGTGAATGAACCCACTCTCGTTATTGAATACTTTCATGAGTGATAAACACATCGCAAGGGTTGTCACACCTCCAGGCGATCCAATAGGGTCAGTATTGGTAAAAACGTGCCTAAGACAAAAAAATAAATGATAGAACTATTTCTAGAGTCCATCCCACTATCGTGCTGAAGTCCTCCTGAGATCTTTACCTAACTTGATCAAGGCGAGATAAGCATAGAGATACTCTATCAAATAACAAACTCGACCATAGAATACTCCCAACTATGCAGATCTGAGATCTCTACCCACTCTCGTGGCGCAGGGAATCTCTAATAGTACAACCACACCTACTAGATTCAGTTGTACACTTAAGCATCTCCCATAAGAGAATACTTAGCATTAAGATGCATAGAAAGGTAGCTAGATCGATTAAGAACAATCAAACATATATTAAACCCTAAAAATAGATCTCATCATCGACCACCACCTTAGTGGTCTAAAAGATTTACTCTAAAACAGAAGAGAAAAAGTAAAATAAGAAAGAACTTCTTTATTAGAGTTTTTAGAAGTAGTGGCTACAAAAGTTATAGAAAAAGTATGAGAAGTTATGTTTTCTAGTGAGATTACAAGTGATTATATAGTCCTAGAAATTCTTAAAATATTTCAAAAATATCCCAAGAATATCCCAGGAATATCCTAAGAACATTCTAAGAATATAGATGACAAGTTTGAATCATGTATGAAATTTTAGCTTTCTCGGATATCAGAATCGACCTTGATTGGTCCATTCTAGGGTCGATTCTAGCTCATCTTCTTTGACTGGTCGATGCAAGCTTCGTGAGTTTTCTCAGGAAATTCTTTGGACTCAATATCAACCTCTATAGGTCGATTCTGGGTCAATTCTGGTGCTCTTCGGTTTCCTGAAATTCCTCTCCGAATGCATGATCCAAGTGGTGGTGCCAACTCTACCATAGGTTCTAACAAGCTCCATAAACACTCTTAATATCAAGTTTTAGCTCCAAGTACCTAGAAACACATAAACACATGTAAACACACTAGAACTACAATAAATGTTACTTATAAGGCATCAAACTAACTTATTTTAAAGTATAAAAACATGTAAAATACGGTCTTATCAGCGGTCATCACTACGTCACCATTTCTAACTCTTATAGGCACTTTGATACTTCTATCAATTTTTGAGAAGTAACTCTCCTCCTTGGTCATATGATTGGTACATCAACTATCTACCAACCAAACATCATCTCTCAATGTTGTGTGTGCTTCCTCACTGGCACTAAGCAACATATGATCATCCTCATCCGAGTCATCTTCCATTTGACTCACATGCGCTCTCTCCTTCTTTTTGGAGAGACATACACTAGCGAAGTGGCCAGCCCTGCCACAATTGTAACATACTTTGTTACTCTTCTGTTTCTTGCCTAGATCATTGTCCTTAAGTTTCATGAAACACCTATCTTCAGTATGGTTGCTTTTCTTGCAGTAATCGCACCATCTCTTGCCATTTTTCACTTCACCATCATGGCTTCTCGTGTTTCCTTGTTTGAAACCGGTATTCTTCTTTTTTACTTGAATGTTGTATGCACCTTCATTCACACTCTCTTCTCTTGCTGAGATACATGCCTCATGAGCCTTCAAAACACTGATTAGTTCGGTCATGGTCATTAAGCTTAGATCTCGGGTTTGCTCCAACACGCTCACGATGCTATCGTACTTGGCCGGTAGTGAGATCAGAATTTTTTGCACAATTTGTTGGTTGCTTTTCTTTTCACCATTATAAGTTAATTGATTTTCCAAATCGATTAACTTATCGGTGAAACTCTTGAGCGATTCACCCTCATACATCTTCAGATTTTCATATTCTCTTCTCAATGTTTGGAGTTTAACCAATCGAACTTGTGGTGAGCCTTGATATTCATCCTTCAATATATCCCACGCTTCCTTCGATGTTGTTGATGATGCAATACGAGAGAATATATGATCCGATACGGCAGTTTGCAATAGTTGCAATGCCATAGTATCATTTGCGGTTGCTTCTTCTTCACGTCTCATTCTCAAACGAGACACTTCGGCGGTTTCTTCCTCCGCCGGTACCAACGATTCTGGTATACCATTTTTAACTACGGACCATGACTTCCTAGTCCGAAGTATCGTTGACATCTTAATGCTCCAAAAGTCATACTTTTCCCCATCAAAAAGAGGAATAACTTGTTGACAGGAGCCTTGCATAGTTACGACTTTCAACGTAACGTATACAATAACTTTTTCTTCTTGCTTCTTCTTGCTTATGTGTTTGTTTTACTCTCGGTCCTCTCTCAATCGTATAGCTCTGATACCATGTTGAAATATTAGAGAAGATAGGATATAGTGTTTGAGACAAAGAGAATCTTATTGTAAAAAGTAATTGATATATTACCTAAGAAATAGTTTTACAAAAACACACACACATATTCTTCATTACTAGGACTCGATCTGTATTTATAGTCATGAGAGAAGACATGTGAATAGATACGATCACATAGACATACCCTATACGAAACTATACAACTTTTAGATACATACCTCTGTACGAATGGTCACACATGTACGGAAGAACACAAACTCTCAATCGTACCCATTCGTATGATAACTAATTTATACAATTGTGTTAGATTTAATATAAAATACTAAAGTTTATACGAAATACATTTCGTATGAAATGTAACTAAAGATTTGTTGAAGATTTGGTTACCACCTTCAACATGAAAAAATATATAAAATTAAAACTTACGTTTTGTTTCTCCTTGGAGGGTGGAGACGCTGAGTTTATGTTGTTGCTATCCAACATGTGACATAATTACATATCAGTTTCTAGGAAATACCAATGTTTTACTGTCTAAACATACCAATGATTTAAAAATCGATTGGGGCTAATCAGACATTAGGGTTTTGCCTAGAACCTAAACATTTAGGCGGCTGTTTACGGACCGATTAGTTTTAGATTTTTCTAGTTTTCCTATATTTTACTATGGCCTTAACTGGTATGTCAAATAAATTACGGAATAACGGAATAATTGAATAATTGTTAGCTAAACTGGATAAAGTTTTCATACAATAATGATAAAACACCCAAAAACTAGTTTTAGTTGATTAATCACGTTTTTTTAGTTATGTTTTTGACATGTTAGTGTTATATACCTGAATAACCTTTCTAAAACGTGAAAACTTGATGAATATTTTGAATGGTAATAAATAGGGGAATCATGATTTCAAAACGTGAAAAAGTGAACAAGTGGTATACCATTCATCCCATGTATGTTTAATATTTTTCATTTACATTCCTTTTTAAAATATTTGCCTATAAATATATTGAATTGGCTTCCTTACAAATAAATAGATCGCCTAAACTGCTTAAACTACACCCTTAATTTTTTTCCTGTTGACCGATTATTTATTAACAAATTTGACCAAAGCTGAAAAATGTAACTATTGTTTGACAACTTAAGGCTAGATGGGCAATTAGACACCTAGACAACCAATTTTTACAACAATAATTGGTACTATGGATTTCTATAACATTGGATCATATACTAAACATGGTGGGACTTGGGAGTATGGCATCAACTCATTATCGTGATGAGTTGGATTGGGTTGTGTTACGTATTTTGCACAACTATAAACACCACACGGGATTCGCATTGTAATTATTGATTTAAAGCTGTGTGATGTCTAACGACCCTACTAACGTCTTTGACGAAATCGAAAGTGACCACAAGAGGGGAAGGGAACTTACTTGGTGAGGTTCGGAGTAATCGGCGGGCAAAAGGTGATGACGTAGTTAGGTGAGTTTAATTGAGCATGTGAAGGTGCTGGTTGCATCGTCATAATCATAGCTATATGCGAGTGGACACTCGTTCTTGAAACTCTTCGAGTAAAGCGTCGGTTGGCATTTTTCAGGTGTGGTGTACTCGCCGGTGCAGCAGAACTCCGCCAACCTGAATTTCTCACAAGCGTTCATGCAAGCGATGGGCTGTTCCTCGCCGGAGCTGCCCATCACCTTAAGCTCCGACGGACACGTCTTGTTCAGGTTGACCACGCAACCAACGTTGTTGCATGTCCCGCCACTCCCTGAACGCTGTGGGACCACAACCAACGGAAGGTTGTAACCGTCGGCGACGCTTACGTCGTAGAAGTCTTGACCGTTCGAACCGTCGAGGTAAAACTTGGCTAGCGTCGTTCCGGAGCACTCAATTTTTCCGGAGCCGCAGTCTCCCGTGGTACAGGAGAAATTCCCTGTTGAGCTGGTGGAGCAGAGCGATCTACCCCACAAACGACCTCCCCATGAAGATGGCACATTGATGACACGCGACTCCCCTTCCTTGAGGGAGAAGCCGGTGTGGAGAGCGAAACCGTAGTAGTCGTCGAGGTTAGGATTCCCGGCCAGACAGTGTAATCGCATTTGTTCTCTATGGTAAAGATTCTCGACATTACTCCTACGATTATAACAAAAGAAAAAAAAATCATCAAATTGAAATAGTGATTAAACCCAAAAAAAAGTTCTATGCAATAATGGAAACGGCAGTACCTGAGATGAATAAATGTGAAACAGTGAGGAACATCAATGGGAACCCTTCAACCATTGGCTCGCAGAAGAAGATATATGACTACCCTTTGTCCTCTGCATTGGTTAAGAATTTTCTGGGAAGAAAATCTTCACAAGGAAGAAGTAAATTGGAAATTTCTCAACGCTAAAAGTGATAAAATGGAAAGTTTTACTGTAGATTTTAATTTGTCAATGTCAAGCTATCTATGTTAATAAAGTTGTTTTCCATTTAAATTTCTACGTGGCTTCAGCTTATACATATATTTTCCAATGCAAGTCAACGAAACAAAGATATAAAGATATATAAAAGCAACAAACATATTTGTATCCAATGCGACATGAAAAACATGTACTGAATAATAACCTATCTATCGAGTTAAACATATTTGGTGAGGACATTACATCGTTGTCTCAATGCTTTAAAGAAATTTGCCTCTAATTCTTTTCATATTTGGTTTACCTTTTTATGTTGTAGCGTCTCTGTTTTGACCAATGATTTCAATGTAGAAGTTGACTCAATTTGTGTGCCTAAACCAAGCCTGCGATTCATGTTTATTAAAAATAAAAAAAAATCTGAAATTTGAAGCTTCGTTATGGAACAACAACAAAATTTGTTGACTCCATAAAAATATTGAAGAGAAATAAGGATTAGACTCACTCTAATTAATGAGAAAGGTTGGTGGGAAAAAAAAAAAGTTAATTATCTAGAATGAATGACCACAGAACGGAATAAAATAACTAGAATAGACCAAGATCTAGTAATTATTTCAAAATCTTTTGAAATGTCCAGTAAACCAGGTTTTTTTTTAAAATTACGAAAATATCATTCAAACAATGAAAATTGAAACATTTTAAAATTTCCACCAATCCAATTTGATATATTTTCAAACATAAAACTGTAACCTCACAAACAAAAAAAAAACCAAAACCTAAAAATCTCACTATCTCCTTCGACGTCATCTCTCTTCTTCTCTCTCATTATTTTTCTGTAACGTTCGATCATCTTGTCTTTCATTACAGCCACTCACTCAAGTGAGTATATTCTCTAATTGCTTTCTTTAGATTCTTTCCTAAACGATTCCGATTGATTTTTCCGATTAGGTTTTGAGCTAGATTCTCTAGATCTGTTTCGCCGATTTGTTTGATTTCTCCGTCACTCAAGTGAGTGCATCTTGTAGTTTGCAGTGTTTTTAATTTGTCTTAGGAAGAATCTACTATGGCGACGAAGAGAAGCGTTGGAACTTTGAAGGAAGCGGATCTGAACTCGAATACTCAGGAAATGAAAGGGGCAAGTGTCATTGGAGAGAGACACTCTGAATTGGTTCTTATCGATGAAGCTAGTTTGGATATAAAGCTCATTAGTAGTCAGTCTTATCGATCAAAGTTGTGGCCTTTTTTGTTCTTGAAGTGCCTACTTTTGTTTTTACTCAGATGTGGCCACAGATTTTGTTGGTTATGATAGCAGATTTTTTCCTTGTAGCCGCAGATTTTTTTTAGTCGTACTCCACTACAGCTTTTCACAATCATGCTTAGTGACGATGTGATAATGCTTAGTGACGATGAAGAAGGAAATCAAAGAGCAAGCAATCGAAGACACAGTAACTCATCACATCAGGATTCCTTCATTATGTGATCAAGATCTCTAATCAATTTGTTTATTTGATGCCGCAGATTTTTTTTATCCCATTCCTAGTTTCAAAATAGCTAAGAGAATGATGATATTATCCCATTCATATCACTGCATAACACGATTAAGTAATCAAACAACCTCTCTTCCAGTTCCCACCTATCTAATTAAAATTTATGTTTCTACCAATGACATCATGGAGAAATTTGTATGCAGCTGAGTAATGGAATCAAATGAGATACAATGATTCTCGTATTTATTGGCTAATTTATTGGCTAATTCCACTAAAATTGTTGCACAGATGCCTATGGATCCTGATGACGTAAACTACTCATTTCATGTTGTGCAATGATCATAAATAAAGAAAAAAACAGCCTAACAAGATTGATGCAGTAGATATAGCTGTGAAGAACAGTTTGAATATACGTAAGATATGGCAACATAAGAGATACCTTTAACGAATTCTACTGCTTCATTAAGAACAAGATTGAGTAATTGATTGCAGCCTTTTAGAGTTCCAGTGACTGCAAAGAAAAGTATGATTACTCAAGCCTCAGCCGAAAATGTCAAGGATATTGCTAAGGCTTCCTTGCGTGGCGAACGTGATGACAGAAAGAGGAACTGAAGGAAAATAAAGAAATTGGAGATTGTATGAGACTTAGAAAAGCTACAGTAATGGAGTCAAGTGGTGAGAATGTTAGAAAAAAATAGAGGCTTAAGGGTTCAAGTTGTGATGAAAGGAGTTGCCTTTTGGTAGTGAAAGTTGTAATAAGGATAGAAGAGTTAGTCAGGAAAATGGTAGAGATAGTGCTTCCCATCTACCTTTTACAGCCTCCTCTCCAAGTTTATGTAAGGATTTGGGCTCTGAAATTATCTAAAATAATGTCCACGAAGCCAAAGGTTCACTAGTTGAATCACTTGCCCCTTTAGCCTTGAGGGTGATAGACTCACGTGAGCTTAAATCAAGAAGAATTTCAGAGAGTGATGAAATACCATGATGCTGACTTTAATGCTGGTGATACGTAATATGAAGGTTTTAGCAAAGGATAATCCCATATAACTGCACTTGGAAGAAGGTTCCCATATAAGACAAAATTTGTCCCAAGCCAGGACTTGTTCTTTTCGTACGGACGAGATTTGTCAGATTTATTTATAGAAATAAATTTGCGTCTACAGGGTGTCAACAAATCGGCTGAAAATAAGTCTACACCTACTAAAAGATTAGTCTGGTCAGGAATAAATCTGCCGGTACATGGTCTAACAAATCTACCTCCATGGCAAATAAGTCTGTCGCGGAAAACAAATCTGTCAATGCTTAGCATAAATCTGTCATCGCTACGAGTCAATTTAGTAATTATCTTGGTTACAGACAAATTTACTGCTTTCGTTTCCAAAGCTTTGATTTTTTTTCCACCATTTATTGGTTTTTTTTTTGGTTGGATTTGATTGTTGATTTGGGTTTTTTGTTTTGCTTATTGGTGTGTTGGTGATTTGATTTGTTTGTAAAAATAAACATACATTCTTGATATAAAACTTGTGTGATTCTTTCAAACTAAACAAACCGAATCATTTTTGTCATCGTTTTATATACTTTCATGCTTCTGATTCTGATTCGACTTTGACATCATCATTGTCATCTTACATAATTTTTTATTTAAAGGTTGTAACACACAAAACCATTACTACTTATGCCCAATATCATCCATGGTCTTGTGAAAAGTTGATCATATTTGGAATATTATCAAAAATTGATCCTACAGATTTTGGTGGGTCTAAGCCAAGAGGAAAATCTAGTCTCTTATGACCATGAACCAAAAAAAATCTCTTGACCCTGAACTAAATCTTGCCAATGAAAACGAGAAGGCAGGGTACATCATCATTTTTTATAATTAGTGAAATTCTATGTGCCTAGCCCAAACCCTTGATCACCAATAGACCCTCCACCACCAGATTCACCACAAAAAGACATATCATCACCATAGGCAAAATCATCAGACCTTACATTATCATCGTCACACGTAGATTAATAAGGTTACAAGGATTGCAATATTTATCCACGCCGACAAAGCCTTTCCAAATATCAAATATCAAATTTCATTTTATTTACTCCGTTACTTCATAAACCCAACACGAATATTTTCATCGTTCATTAGCAACTTGCTTGCCTCTCACTAATGTATTCATTGGCTCGATAGGTAAACGATTCTAGTATGGCAAGTGCTTGCCTCCCACATTCAGTAATTCTCCTCGAGATTTTCCATACGTTAAAATCTTCTATCAATTTGCGTTTCACAATTAACTCTTCTCATATGAGTACGTCATGTAGATGAGCTTCGACCACGTGAAGATGACTTCTTACTAGGATATGGAGAATGAACATGTGATCGAGAGAATCTTGGAAGATCATTCTTACTTTACGAAAAAGAAGAGACAATAAAAAATTGGAAAAAGATAGGAAATTGAAATAAAATATTTTCCAAAATCCAAAATCCGATTGGTTTGAAAACTGAAATATACATTTTTACTCTACGAGGTTAATATTCTTTACCCACTTGGTTGTCCAAATTATATTATCACCCTTCTAATTTCTCAAGTAATCACGCGAATGTCATTATATTCATTTTTTCGTAATTTTATTCTCGGAAAATTAGTAGTTAGAAAGAATTTTGAGGGCTTTGGAGAGGAACAGCTATTCTTTTTCTCACATCTTGATTTCCCTGACGATCCCTAGGTTGCAGCACGTTCGATCGTTAACTCCTCGCGCCGTTGCCGTCGTTTCTAGAACTGACCAACGAATAAGAAATGGGGTTTGTTGTGGTAAATAACAGAACATAATGCCATCAATTTCATTTTTGATGATAAAATGAAATTTATTCCTGTTAAACATTATTAGTTTCGAAATTCCCAAGTTCATGATTCAAGACTCTGAGAAATTCTAATCAACCCCGATGATCCAATTCTTCAAAAAACCTCGTCTAAATCTTTGAAAAAGATTTCATGACCCCCGATCCTGAGAATCTCCAAACTTTGGAACAACAACTGTAGATGTTTCTGAAGATTCTTGGTTAAGCCACTCTCAAATGTTATTCGAGTATCCGACTTGGTCCCACTCCATATGAATCCGGTCTCTTTTTGTACGACGCTCACAATTTGTGAAAACTACAAACGGTCTGTGTGAGGCAAGAAAATTTAGTAAACAAACGTGGATCTTAACGTCGTCGTTTTTTTTTTTTTTTTTTTTTAACTAATGTAATCTATATATTTTAGTGATCACTCGTACAATAAGGATGATCATCGTCAGCGACAATAAGTTCAAGCAGAATACGAGTAGTTCTAGGCATCCATTTATGGAATAGAAACTGTTAAAACTACTCGTAGTCTTTTTGAATTTCTTTTCATCTTAGATTGTAAGCTGTTTATTCGAAAAATGTAAGCACTAACGTGCAAAAATGATGTTTTTTTCTTGAATATAGTTTAACATTTTATTCAAAAAAAAAAAATTTCAAAAAATTCAACCATTGGTGAAGATTAAAAAAAGAAAAAAATAGACATGAAAAGAAATTGATGAATTTTTTAGATAAGCATACATTGCATGTTGGACCATCACCGTTCGTTCTGTCACCATGAATCGATGATTCTGCACTATGTGACCTCTCGTACCGCCACCACGACTCGATGATCTTGCAGGCGACCTTTACTAGAGATTGTGTGCATGTTTTGCGATCTATTATTCATTTGTGAAAGATAATAAAATTATAAATTCAATAAGATTCAATATTATAACACTTTATATTTATAATGCTAGAATAAATTTATTAAATGTATTAATATTTAATGATATAAGATAAAATGCAAAACACATAAGATAAATATTTTATATATCATTCTTTTTGCATTGATATGTTTAAGAGAATTGATATAATTACTGAACATGCTTCATATATATATAGTTTAGATATATTAAAATGAAAATTGGATAAAGTAATACGAATTTTTTTTGTGATGCAAACATTATAATCCAAATAGAAATCATTAGAAGAGCAATTTAAAGATTTTTTTGGTAATTATCATTATCAAACTTTATATATTTACTTACTTAAATTTTTAAGTATATATATATTATAAAAATATATAAATATAATGTTAACTATGAATATTATAAGAATATTTATAAGTGTTATGAATGAATATAAGTAAAAATTACCTGTCTAGTTTTGCAAGTGATCAAATTTAGATTTTTTTGATAAAACTATTTTATTCTCTTGCAATGTTTCTGAAGAAGATATATTTTTTTTGGTCAATTATTAGATTACTAAACCAACCGGTTAGAGTTTAACGGTTACAACAAACCTAGAACCACGATCTCTTGTTTCAAACAGATGAAACAGGCAAAAAAATCAACAATTAAATGATTATAAAACTTCGTCTAATCTAACCACCCATCTTTTACATCACAACAAGAAGATTCAGATCATTCAAACTCAAAAAATATACCTCTTTCCTGAAAATATGTTTCAAGAACAAAAGAGAGGCTCACCACAACATTAAAACATTACCTTGATAAAAACTTTTCTCTTTTGAAGAGAACCTTGAGCCAAACAGGATGACCAAATACATATGAGTTTAATATATAATCAGAGGTGACACTCTTCGCAATTAGAAAAGCACTAACATTTTCCGAACCCTCAACACATGAAACTTTCATTTCCTTTATTTGCATCATTACTTCTTTTACTTGCTTCACTTGATCTATGAAGGCTGGCCAAGCTTTTGGAAATCAATCCAGCCAAAAATCATAAAATTTTGGATTTCAAAGATGACTTTACTCAATCTATGCCTAATCATACTTTCCAAAACCCATAACAGAGAGATTGAAAAGGCCTCATCTTTATTTTTTACTCAATCTATGTGATCTGAAGAAGATATTTATGAAGTGATAATATGGAGAAAAAGGTTTGTTGGAAAAAATATTTATAGTCAACCGTATTTATAGTCAAAATATTTATAAAAAGAAAAATATTTACTCACATTGTCGGCACACATAATCAATGCCACTTCCAGCCTACTTGAAAGAATCTTATTCTTTCTACTTTTACTGGTGTACTCTAAAGTAAATATAAGACAATAATGTTTCAGTCACTGTTCTTTTATTCCAACATGTACAAACAGTAGAACCTAAGAAAAACATTGTTTTTTGTTAATAATAAATTTCAACAAATTGAATTAAAAAGGTTTTGAATGGAGACTGTTCTGCATTGTACGGGTGCAGTTCAAATAGTACCATCTCGACGCGTTAGGCTCCGAATGGAGATGTACATGGCAATTGTGAGAGAAGTGTGGTATAATTCTAATAGTAACAAAAATAAATAAATGGATTGATGATGTTAGTATAATTAAATTTATATTAAATTAATGACCGAGCATTTTTCACAAACTATTTACGAACCATAAATACAAAAATTTTAGAATCGAATATTCTTATAAAATTACACTTTTTATTATTATGGTATTCATTACATGATTAATAAATAACAGTAAACTTTCTAATAGACACTGTTCATTTATTTATTCATGAAAATTGTTACAAATTTTTAAACATACTAATAAATAAAGGGTTTCTGCAAAAAAAATCCTATAAGAGCATCTCCAAGAGTTACTTCATTTTTAGAGTAGACATACTTTATATTTGAAGTTTCCAAGTCTTATTCTCCAAGAGTGTACTTCAAATTTGAAGTTTTTAAAATATCTATTTTGCAATATGGTCCTTATATTATTAATGATTAACTAAGATAATAAAATATTTATAAATAGCTCTAAAACATACTTTAAAATGTTACACATGATATTATTTAATAAAACATTACATTTTTAAAGAAAAATACATGGAAATAAAATTAAAAACATAAAAACTTAATTATAAACCATACGTTATTCAATAAAACTATTTCCATAGTGTTCCCATATATGATCAATCAATGCATTCTGAAGAGATAAATGAGTCTCTTTATTTTTTATTTGTAGATTACGAGCTAAAAACCGTTGAAATCGGGTATTTTCATTTATTGCCATTTCAACCATTACTTTCGACGCTGATTTTGCTTCTCTAACCGGTGTGTTGATATCGCGCTCATCCTCAATTATCATGTTATGCATTATGATGCAAGCTGTCATTATATCATGCAAGATCTCTTTCTTCCAGTAGCGGGATGATCCTGCTATGATAGCAAACTTGGATTGTAGAACTCCAAACGCACACTTAACATCTTTTCGACATGCTTCTTGCTTTGCTGCAAACAATTGTTTTTTTGGACCTTGGGGATTGCTTATAGTTTGAACAATAGTCGACCATTTTGGGTAAATACCATCAGCTAGATAATAACCCATATTATATTCTTTTCATCAAATGAACAAATCCTTGATTTTTTAAAAGAAAGTGCAGCAACTAGGAAAAAAAGTTATGAGATAGCTGAATTACGTATGCAAAATGATGCAAAAAAATTAGCTTTCAAAACAATGAAAGAGGAAAATAAAATCCTCTTAAAAGATTTAGACTCTATCCCTGTTAGTAATACCCGTGAGTTTTTTCGATCTGAACAAGCAAGAATCATACAAAAAAGAAAACAAGAACAAGAACAAGAACATCAACCTTCGGTCACACCACAATTTTATGAACCATATTTTGGGGATCTTGGTGGTTCAAGATCAAATTTATCTGAGTATTAGTGTTGTTGTACTATTTAAAAATTTGTGTTTTTATGTGTTAATGTAATTTTTCTTTTTATAGAAAAAGTCAAAATTAAACCCCAAAAATTTGCAATATTTATGGAGAAATTGTTTTTGTTTTAGTTTGAATTTTCTTAAAATTTTAGTTTGATTGAAACAAAATCATAAATTTTATTTATATATATAAAACTTATAAAAATTATAGAATTTGTGTATCTCTAACTATCTATTATGTTCGATCAGCCAATAGATTCTCTTCGATACCAAAATCCCTTAGACTCCAAACACTCTTACAACGATGGTTGAAGTTAGAGGTTTCCAATAGATTTATCTTGGGCTATATATTTTTCTTTCTTTTCTACTTGTTTCTACATAACTTTCACTTTGGTGATTAATTAATTTAATATTTCATCAAGATAAAGTTCATATTTTTCATCTGTTTTAAAATGGATTTTTGTTTTCTATGTAAAATAATGGATACCTAAATTTTCAGATTGAAATGAAACATATCCAAACGACTATAACAAATATTTTGTCCATCTAGTTGTACTTCAGTCAAGCCTAAAAACAAAATGCTGCTCAAAACATTCTAATAAATTTGCTTTTTAGTTTTCCAAATGGTTTTTGATTGTTGATTTCTTTCAACAAAGTTCCATCTATACTATTTGGGTTTTCGATCTATTTCCCCCCGGGAACTATCGTTACGCGTCATATCCACCCAAACTATTGGTCTAGTGCTAATTCCACTCCCATCGTAAGTTTCAGATTTTTTCCCCCCATATCGTAAATTAAAACTTTACTTACATCTAAATCGTAAGTTCAAAATCTATGTCCACCATGATCTGGGTTTTCATTAACCGATGCGCTAACAGAAACCGTATTAACTAAAAAAACAAAATTAAACCCGTTAAAATATCCGATTACAACTAAACCCTAACCCAAACACACCCTAATCTTGTATCTACCCCCAATCGAACTCTTATTCTAAAAAATCCCCAAATTAAAACCTTCAAACCCTAAATTCCAAATTCTAACCTTTGAACCCTAAATCTCCAAATCGAGCCGAAATTCTCCAAACCATTAACTCGACTATCGTCTCTATGTCGATAGTCCTAACAAACAATCCTCCTCCAGGTAACGAAGATTCCGATGAGGAAGAGATCCGGGAGAGGTACGATTTCGATATCGGCAAAACTGTCAATGAGTTTACCGATAAACCCACCATCCGTCACGAACTCTACCCAGAATCTTCTGATGAAGAAGATAATGAAGAAATCCGTAAAAGAGAGTTCAAAAACATACGGCGAGGCAATGGGAATCTGTACAAAGGGCAACTGTTCTTCAGTCCAATCGCGTTTAAGGAGGCCGTTCTTGATCATGCTCTAACAAGTGGTCGCAACATCCAACAATACAGGTACGACAAAAACAAGGTTGCTTTTATGTGTGTTGGAGGTGAATGCAATTGGCGTGTGTGGTGTTCAATGAAAAAGGGATCGGATAAATGGAAAATTAGTGTGTTTGAAGATAAACATAGTTGTGTTCCTAATGGAGAATGTGAAATGCTGAAGGTTCCTGTAATTGCTAGATTATTTGTTGATAAAATCCAAGATGAACCTGAGTATTTTTTGCCGATGAAGATAGAAGAATTGATTATGGAGAAATGGAAGATAAATGTGAGTAGGCCGCAATGTCAATTTGCTAGGAACAAAGCTT
Source organism: Boechera stricta (assembly GCA_018361395.1). Classification (NCBI taxonomy): domain Eukaryota; kingdom Viridiplantae; phylum Streptophyta; class Magnoliopsida; order Brassicales; family Brassicaceae; genus Boechera; species Boechera stricta. The sequence continues at coordinate 6,802,633 of CM031544.1, read as the reverse complement.
TGAGGTGGATAGAAAAAGCTTATGATGAAAAGCTTATCATCAAGCCACTTGAAAGCGTGATTATCATCAGATAACTACAATGAGAAGATTACAATGAGCTCCAAAAAACAAGTGAACTACAATTGAATCATTACTGAATTACCTTATGCGATGCAGCAAACGCACAACGATAGTACCGACGACAAGGGTTGGCTTCAGATTTTGACATATGAGCTACGATTGATGCTCCACACCAGCAACGCTTCGGAACACCAGCCACGCTTCGTTTCTGTCGTGCAATTGCAGATCCACTCGCTGTTCCTGACACATTGGTCATCCTCAGATCTCGAATTCAAACAAGAATTCCTGAATCCCAAATCGCAAATGAGAAGCTCTAAAATTAGGGTTCTTCGATATGGGGGTTTATAGAATCGGGGGTGGAGTGTAAAATCGGGTCGGGTTTTTTCTTCTTTCGGGTAAGAGTATCGGTTTACACTTGGATAAAAATGGTTTGCTCTCGGTTAAATTAAATCTACCGAACAAACCATACTGGGTGTAAATAAAGTTTTAACTTACGATATGGGGAGAAAAAATCTGAAACTTACGATGGGAGTGGAATTAGCACTAGGCCAATAGTTTGGGTGGATATGACGCGTAACGATAGTTCCCGGGGGAAAATAGATCGAAAACCTATACTATTTCGACAAAGTATTTACTTAGAAGATCAGTATAAGGTAGTTAAGATTACAAGTATCATTAAAGGTAGGTTATGATTAAAATTTAAAAAAAGAAAACAGGTCGGCGATAAACTGACCTGGTTTCAATAGATTTTGACCCTAACATTTAATCTCACATTTATTCAATCCAAAAATCTGATAACATTTTAAAAAATAAAAATCTAATCTAATCTTTTAAATCTTATTAATAAATATTAATTAAATATACTCTTTTCAAATATCAAACCTTCTCAAATAAATTCAAATATCAAATCTTCTAAAATAAAATAAAATCTGTAAAATTAGAAATTATGGAGCAATCTTCTCAAATTAAATAACAATTTTTCTAATTAATAAATATATACTATTTATATATTTGACTAATCTTTATAACTATTAAAATAAGAAAAAACATTATTAACTTATAAACGAAAATTATATTTAAAAATATAAAAATTTATCATTAATTTTAATTTTGCAAAATATATTAATTCAAATGGTCTTAATTAGTTAATTTAACTTATTTTTCAAAATCTATTACTTTCCTGTTTAAATTATTTTCGAAATTTGATAAGATCATTTTAAAATTTTTCTCTTAACTATATAATTTATGAAATTATTTTCGGATTCTTATTTTTGGTAAATTCACCTTGACAATATAAGTTAATAAAACAATAATCTTAACTAAATAATTAAACATTTAATTAATTTTGAAACATTTTTCTAAAATATTTGATTTTGAAACTATCTATATAAATAAAATAGAAGTACTTATATCATCTTTGTTTGCTGTTTTTTTCAATTGCTTTGAATCGTCATATAAAATTAATAAAAATCTAGATTTTACAGCATATGTTATATTCCAAATTTTTAAAAACAGGCATAGATTAATCAATCAATGAAGAAAAAAGTGTGTTCAACCCCACATCAGCTAAAAATTGTAGACAATGTTTCAGAGCCATATTATAAAGAAGAACAAAATGAATCCAAATCTTAATGAGCATGAAACTTGACTTAACATGCACCTAAATTTAAAAGTTTGTATCCGGTTTAATTTGTTTTAGTTGAACCGTTTAATTATTCTAGATATAATATATTTTAAACTTTTAAAAGGTTTTAAATACAATTATCGATATATTTAAACTTTTAAAATATTAAAAATATTACCGAACACGTTATATGGCGGGACATGTTAGGATCACCATTAATATAAATTTTAAATATCATTAACCCGGTGCTACAACACGGGTTAAATCCTCATTTTGTTATTTTGTCAACACCACCAATACTAGAATATTAGACATGTCAAAATTTTATCTCAAAAATATCCTATATTCTGACTATAAAAGAAAAGAAAAGAAAAACGAATTTCAATAGCTCTCCAATCATATGGCCGGATGGGTTAGAATCGATATTAATATAAGTACAACAAAGGTAATTTTTTATAACAAAATATTATTAAATTTAAAATAAAAAATCGCAATGCAGTGTACCACGGATTAAATTCTCTTAATTTTTAAAATAATCCAAAATAAATTAATAAATTATATTTAACTAATTTCATAAATTATTTTCATATTAGTTTGGAAGTAATCCATTTTAAAATTGTGTCTACATATATTATATGAACTACAATATGTATAATCCAAAATGTTATACATAGTATCAGCTATTTACTTTTACAATAACTAATTTTAATTGATCAAATTCCAAATTAAAACAATTATTTTGTTACTTCATCAAATAACCAAAATTACTCTAACCACCAAATATGTTTATATTATTCTACAAAAATAAACAAATCTTAAAATTTATATTATCCAACATAAAAATACAAATAAAATTTTTATATTTTAAATTATAAATTATATAAAATATTAATAAACCATAATCCCACAGTGTTATATCCTTCTAGTTATTTATTCTTGCATAATAATTACGTTGGACTAATCTCAAGAGGAATTCAATGTTATTTTCAATTTTTTGGACGCTGGTTTTCGGATTTCAAAATATTTACCAGTTCGACTCTTTTGACCATGAATTAGAATTTATATTTTCATGCCAAAGAAAAATAAATGAAAAATCCATATATCTAGCTATTTTTATACATTTACACAAACTATATGACAACAAATGAAAAATCCACATCTCTTTAGCTGCTTATTCATTTTTTACAATCCAGGCCTGATCCTTCTTACTCTATATTTCGAGACTACTCAAAATCCAAATTTACGTCGTTTTATATTACATCGAACAATATTAACGATGTAGCAAGTACCCAATACGACAATACAAGTAATCAATCAACTTTATTCTCTAATTATCTATCAGTCAACTTTGGTCAATCTCATTAGTCAAAGGTTTTCAAATTCACACATTTAATCAATCGATGTGTACAGACTATTCTACTATTTGATCATTTGTCGGGTTTAATGGTTTTTGCCGGTATAATATTTAACCATTTCACAAAACAGTATATTTCCTCCTATGAAATGTGAAATTTACATTTCTAAAGTATTTTTCTTCTTAACAAAATAGATTATTTTTACCACAAAAAAAAACAAAACAAAATAGATTATCTTTACTACACCCAACGTATATATACATGTTACATCAATCTCTAAATTAATAATAATTCTCATAAACTAAATGTCCAAACAAATCAATAACATGAAAAAGAGAAAAAAAAGACTCGAATTAGATTCTTAGCTATGTATGAGTATGACGATCCGCATTAAGATTCTTAGTTCGTCTTGCTCCAAATTTATAGCTTAAACCAATCATACACCTAACTGTTCACATGTTCCAGAAATTAGTCCAGGATCCTGGTTATGAGATAAAAGCACACTTCATTTTCTCCGATCACGGCTACCGGAAAAAACAGGGCCTAGGCAAAATATATCAGCCAATGGGACTTTCAACGCCGGATTATTCATGGATCTTGGAGCTCTAAACTCTGTAGAATTCATCTTCTGCAAACTCTTCTTCTTCTTCTTTTGCGGATCACTATTGCTCCGTTGATATTCCGAAGAAGAATTTGTTTTCTTGTTTCTCATTGAGTACCCAACAGACTTGCTTCTGACAAGCCAAAACCCACAGCCAAAACTTGGATCATCTGAGTCAGAATCTCTTGTGTCGGAATTCGCGGCTAGGGTTTGAAGATTGCTTCTCGGAGAAGTAATCTCGGTCTTCTTTGGAATCGTGTCGGTGGCCGAGTGAGAGAGGTTTTTCCAGTCTGAGAAGAGCTCGTCGGCGTGAGAAAACCGTTGTTTTGAGTTCTGACGGAGACAAAAATCGAACTCTGGGCTTGAATTCAGACAGGACTGGTCTGAATCTGATCGAAGAGGGACTCTCTCTTCCGAATGATGAAGATTGTGAGAAGATATTGAGCTTACTCTGCTTTTAAGGCTCATCGTGAAGATTATAACAAAAAAGAAAACTACAAAATAGTTACTTTTGACGAATGTCTTAATAAACAAATTGTGAGGTATAGAAAGAAGAGCAACAAGGTAGATAGATATATATACGAAGAATGTCTAGACAACAATTCACCTACCATTATTGACTATGTGCAAAAAGTAATTTTTTGTTTTTCTTACTTTTTTACATTTTTTTGAAAATTGTTTTTCTATTTTATTATTATTAAAAAAATCGATTACATGAAAACTTTTTGTCACACATGGTTTTTCTGCTGTTAGATAAAACGAAAACGAATTATCTCTTAGTTATATAATATATCCCATTTACATTTTTTTTTGTAAATAGGCCATTTACAAATTTGATTTTACACGAGATTACATAATAAAACATGAGACACTAAAGTAACTTTGCAAACCCACGCGTAGTGGTACGTCAACTTACACAATTTGGTCGATTTAATTTCTGCCACGAACAAAAGTAACGTGTGTGAGATATTTGGTTGATTACATTTTCGTCTAGACTATTTATTCTAGTGCGTTTACGGAAAACTCTCGAGTAAAAATATGTTTCTTTAAGATTAATCGGTGATTTGGCGATCGGACACCTGGGGACAAAAAATAAAACTTAGTAAAACCAAAAAGAAATGCAAAACCGAAAAAAGTAGAAAAGTAAAATCTAATTTGGAATTTAAGTTTTTTTTGCTTTATTGGGTGTAGGAAAGACTTTGACTTCAGCACTGATATTTGGTAGACTTTGAAGCATTGATTTTTTGGTCGACTTTGAAAAGTTGTACGTAGGGAATGGAGAAGACTCTACATCTCAGTTTGTTGAACACAGAATTTATTCACCTAATTTACTAACATCTCGCTAGTATTTATAATAATCATTCTTTCTATAATATTAATAATTGTATTAATCACTGAGAATAATTCCGCAGTACAATGTTTTGTACTTTTGTTAACTATGAAGCCTTGGAGGAACAATGAAGTATCCAATGATCAGGGTTACGGATGTGTATATATATAGTACTTTGAGGAGAAAAAAAAAGGTGGTTTGTTAGTTCATGTATTTTAAAAATTTAAAGAATCTACGAACCTAAATATATTTACTTTATTTTAAAACATATTTTAAAGTTTATACGAATTTATTTGATTTTCACATGAAGTTCCAAAATAAATAGGATATAGCTAAGATGTGTTTCTTTGTATGTTTAACTAGAAAACCTTAAAGATTTGTGTCTGTAACTTCTATTTCAAATTTACTGATTAAAAAATAGGAAAATATAAACAGTGTCAGAAACCATAAAGGGGGGAAAATTGATCAATAAATAAAACTATTGATCGAATAACATCAAATTTTACTTGGAAACAATTACCAATTAGAATACTCAATCCAATAAATCCTTAGATATCCAATATTGGATCCTCTTAAGTACTAGATTTTCATGTATGTCTTTAAGTAAAGTAAATTCTGGGTATTTAAAATTTTAGATATCTAGTGAAAATCTAGTATACATTAGTCCAACCAGTTACTAAAAAAAACTCATACTTATTTATTGTATTTTTTATAATCAGAATCTCAGCTTATTGTTTTTTCGCATTTCATAATAACATAGTGTAAAAAAAACCTTCAACTCTCCAAGTTTTGCAACTTTACTCTCGGTTTAAAAAAAATCAGATTAATCATACAAAGTAAAAAATAATATGTAACATAACTCTTATACGTATCTTCTAAATGTTTTCACAGTCATATACATTAGATTTTTAAAATTCTAAAGGTAGATTTGGATTATTCGTTGCGAGGACTTCGATTTGATATATTATTTATCAAAATTTTACAAACTCGACGGTAACCAAAACGGGTTATATTGCGTATTATTTTTGATTTTGCGAGATTGACCTGTATTTTTGTAGATAGAAGAGTAAAGTTGCAAAAAATGGCAAAGTTTTTTTGGCAGAAAACACCTTTAAATAAGTATCAGAAATATTAAAGTAATTTGAATCATATCCAAATATTTTGGCTCCTATTGCTTAGTAGAATTTATGATTCGAGGATTAGAGTTTAGGACATTGATTTTGGGTATTTTGACCATATATTTAGGTAATTGGTTTTTTAAAAAATACATGTATTTCGAATCCGGTCCATACACGTTAATGTCAGAGTGGAATATATGAACGGTTACATAGCAAACACCAAATATATAACATGTGTATGTTCTCAGTCCTACCAATTTATATCATTTTCGTTTTCATAGAGAATTGGTCTTACCAAATTCAAGAAATCAAAATACTAACTATATATTTCGTTTCGCTATTAAATTATTTACTGGTATATGGTTCACCAAACCCATGAAGTTAATTTTCTTAGTATAAAAGTCTAAAGTTGTATCGTAGTATGTTACAATACTTTTAGATGTAAATTAAAATATCACTATATGATTAACGAACATTAAGGAAATAATTTGGTAAACGAACATAGAGATAACTTTTTTATAAACCAGTGTTTGTCATTTGATATTTTTTCGATGATCGGAGTATATAATTTCAATAAACTTTTGCTAAAAACTAATCCAAAAAAAAATATTTCTTTAGATGTCATATGTTTGTGTTAATATGCAAATGAAAGGACTAAATTTGGAATACATCATCTTAAACTCTGTTGAGTTAAATTATGTACACAAATTTGTTGATCTTCATCGGTACGATTTTATTTAGATAGCATTGTATCGATAGGTGAATACGAAAACAAGTAAAAAAAAAAACACTGATTAAAATACTACAGAATGGCTATAAGCGCAATACCAAAATGGTGATGAAGATATCTTTGGTAGTTGGTACTTCTAACGTTCTAAACTGTGAACGTTAATCATAAATAAATATTATTATGGGTTTCACTGGTTTAAAAGTAACTGGTACGGGAATTTGCGGAAAAGAGAGATTCCAATTTCAAATGTTATTAATGATTTATAGGATTGATATAACAGTTGAAAATGAGTGCATTTGCTGTGAATTTTTGACTGCTTGAGAGCGGTTATGGTAGCGGTTTAACATAAAATCTACCAGAATACATATAATATATGATTTATATAAGAAAATAAAAACATTTGCTATTATAAAACGAATTTATAATTGTATCTATAAATAAATCATAGAATAGCTAAGTAAAATTTGTAGAGGTTGAATTTGGAGTCAGCTAACTGGAAAACAATAATATCAAAATTTAGGTTGAAAAACCGAATACGAGAAAAATATAAATCATCATACATATTATATTAGAGATGGTGAGCCATCTCCGTAGTTTACCATATAAACATCTCGAGCCCTCTCTCACCGTGGATCTGCTGGAGCTTATGGTTAACAAGGAACGATCTCATCTTCCAACAAAAAGAGCAGCTCTGCTGAAGATTGCATCCTTAAAGCAGTCGCAATGGCGAAAGATTGGGAGAAGGCTCAAATCTTTGATGAGGCCAGGAGAATCCGGCAAGAGCTTCCTGAGTTTCGTTCATCAGAAGGTACTTTCTGCTTATGCACCGATGCGGCTTGGAATCGAGAACATCTAATTGCAGGTTTGGGCTGGGAATTAAAAAAACCCTGAGAATATCGTCATAAGTCAAGGAGGCTAAAAGCACAGATTTGTAAACTCACCTCTAATGGCGGAAGCTATCGCAATGATAAAGGGATTGCAGGAAGCAAAGAAGCTTGGAATCCGCAAGCTTCGAGCTTTGTCTGACTCGATGAATCTGATCAGAGAAATTAACACCAAGGAGAAATCTAGGAACCTCCTCTCAGATATCGAAAGCTTGAAATTGGATTTTGAAGAAATTGGTTTTTGCCACATCAATAGATTAAGCAATCTGTCTGCAGATCGGATAGCGAAGTCAATTTTCATCAATCCCTTGTCTCCTCTCGGTTTACTGGAGGATAGCGTTGTACCGGTTTTTTAACCGCTTAATTGAATGAAAAAATTCACTCGTTAAAAAAAACAAAATTAGTTAAATTTAAATTAATTATTTAAAAACTAAAAAAAATCATAAACAATTCATAATATAAGGTCATAAAAAATTTTAAATTAATAAACTTCGAATTTATGTGACTAAATACTATGAGACTTTAAATTAGTAATATTTTTATTTTTTATTTCATGGAATTGAATATTTTATATTTTTCAATAATTTATTATTTTCTCCATTTATTAGTTAATTTTTTATACATTTAAAAAAAAATGGATTATCACCTTTTCTATTTATTGTTGTTTAAATGCTAAGTTGATTTTGGTCGTGTATTTCAATTGCTTACATAAAATATTTTGACAGCTTTTTTTTTTTTTTTTACATAAACATTAAAAGAAGAGTAGTGACATGTAAACTCATACTTGAGTTACCTTTTAAAAAAAACAATTTAACAATAAAATGGAAAATAATAATGAATACTTGAATAAAATCTTACAAAAAGATAGTATGGGAAATTTTTATTAAATTTGAAATAATTTAGATTTCTTGGAGTGATTTTAAGCATTTTATTGGTTTAGAACATCATCAAATTCTCTTAGATAACATCCCTTTTTATAGAGAATAAGATTTTGTAACTCAAGGAACTTTATTGGCTATCACAATTTTAGCCAAAAATTTATGCATGTGGATAAATCATGATCATGAGGTATTCATGGACGGCAAAATTGATGTCCTCATCTTGATTTTTTTTTTTAATTCTTTTGTTCAAGGTTTATAAATAGATGACCTAGATGACCTAGATGCCCTAACAACATACAAACAATTTACTTTGAGAGAGAAGTTTAGAAGAAAACTAGAAAACGTGATAGTATGGTGAGAGTAACTCTACTTGTATTCCTTGTTAGTTTGCTTATCATATTTACCTCAGGTATTATATATATATATATATTTTATATATATTCGATATATTTTTAAACTGTTTTGAATGTTTAAAAATATAATTCTACGATGACAATAAACAAATTCTGACTATGTCACATGAAAATATATGAAAAGAAAAAAAATCATTAGTATGGTAGTAAATTATATGAATTTTTAAAATAAAACGATTCGTTCTTACAATGATAAAACAAATAACAACTGTATGAATCTAGCAATATAAGCCACAATTTAGAGTGAATTAGGTATATGAAATCTGGAGAAATGGTGTGACTTATTTTCATCAAATAGGATATATTTTTTTTTTGTGATTTTTTTTTGACAATATTTTATGATTTTACAAATAATTCATTTAACTGTTACAAAAGCGTAATTTTTTTTTTCTATAACATTTTTTTTCTTATATGTGAACTAAACCCTCAATCAAAATATTAAATGATGACTTATGTTTAGTAAATTAGGTTTCCACATAAAATATAACATGTTACAAAAAAATAATCACATATACCATACCAGCTAAATGAAAGGTAAAATTGTCTCTCTTTTTTTTTTAAGTCTTCTCATTGCTATTATCTTAATTTTCTTATACCTAATTTCTATAGAGTGCACATACACTTATTTCTATGTTGATTTTAATAAGGTATACAATACTATAGTTATAATACAGACAAGAGCATATTCATGTGACGACAGTATAGGCCTTTGTGAAAAATGTGACGGAAGATGCAAGGCCAAACACTGGCCATCGTGCGTAAGCAAATGTGACGGACAAGTTGGAATGTTGTTGTGCACCTGCACTTACGAGTGTGCACCACTTTTACCCGCTAAAGATAAGGTTTGCAGCGGTGGGACTCGTAAGTGCAGTCAAGATTGTCCTGATAAATGTTGTGATTCGAACTGCGCACAAAAATATAGTGGTGGACATGGGTTTTTGTAGCTCCCTTGGTAATATTAATTTGTGCCAATGCGAGTACCCTTGCTAAAACCGGTTGAAAATTTTGTAAACCAATTGGCTTTCTTTTCGTATTGTAAGTTCAATAATTGCTATGTTATAAACGCGGGGAATATTAAATATAGGAAATTTCAACGTACTGTGCATGATAAGAACTCATTTTGCTTTCCTATAAATAAGCTTTCGCTTAACGTAAAAAATCATTCCAATACAATTCAATACATTACAATCTCTCCGATCAAATCTCTTTTATATTTCGTAATATAACCATGATATAAACACCGCTTTTATAACATCGTTATCGACGATCACTGATCGTTATATTACCGCCGATACCGCTAGCTACTATTCACGATTTTAAGTTACCGCGACGAATTTACTATTCACCATAACTTACTATTCATTTCCAAAATCACCGTTACACCATAAGACACTATTCACAAACCAAGATCTTTCACACGGAGGTACTATTCATAAAAATACTATTCACCGGAATTATGTTCATCGCCGATTTCATCAAATCAAATCAGAAGATATCCGTTAATAAGGTAAGTTATTTTGTTCAAAAAATAAAATATACCGTAGCGAACGCGCTCAAAAATAATACCGTGTTACGCTTAACGCACCACTATTTATTTCCGGCGACCAAGACGCCTTACGCTTTATTTAATATTACCGGACGCTAAGCCGCCAGAAAATTTATTTAATGTTATTGTCGGCCATGCCGCCTTATATTATTTACTTTACTTTTTATTCAATATATTATTCGGAGCCAAATAATTTATTTTATGTTTCATTATTACCGATTAATATTTTTGATATCGACTGCTTTATAATCTTCATAAAATCTTAAGTTTTATTCATATCAAAGTTATTTGAGATTTAAGGAACCTGGTTTCATCCTCGTCTCCCAACGCGATCTTGAGCCACATCTGACACGTTAATACCCTAAAAAGTTAATACGAAACCCCGAGAGTTTTATGAGATCTCACCAAATCGTAAGATTTGTTGAAAATAACTTTTAAAAGTAATAAAAGTAAATTAAATCATATATCACTTTCAATCTCGTAAAATATTTGATCGCATGATAGATAATTTCGATCGATTTTTCAAACATCTCCAACGGTCATATGCTTTCCAACCTAAGACATTTTTTCAATCTATAAATACCCACTCATTCACTCATTCATTCACACCAATTTCATTCATATAAGAAATTTGCTTGATTTCATTTGTAAAATGATTCGCATATTTCTAGTGTTTTGTTTTTATTATCTCAGATTTATGGCATGTTCGGGGAATTTACCCCAAGAACTTGTTTTAGTTTTTGTTTAATTTTTTACATACATTTGTCTGTAATCGCTTATGTATTAATATGTAATCGCTTAATAAATTATTCTAATAAAATTATATTTTGGCTTTGCTTTTTAGATAAAAATAATGGCAAATATTGAAGCTTCGCTTTCCGCCTCAAAATAATCGCAAACTACATACCGTGGACCACCGATAGAGCTATATCTTGGATCGGAAAACTTTTCGATATCATAAAAGAGAAACGCTTCACCTCCCGAAGAGAAAGAAATCGTGATATTCCCGAGGAAACATTTAGATGAAAATCTAATTCACGATTATGCAGCATAAAAGACCCAGCAGAGTTATGGAAAGCTCTTAAGGAGAGATTTGATAATCGAAAGCGATTACTCTCCCACATGCTCGATGAATGGGCAAACCTCGAGATTTCGGATTATGAAAAGGTGGAGACATTTAATTCTCGCTTTGAGAAAGACAATTGGAATATGTGGAAAACCGCCTCGTAAGTAAATGAGAAAACTTATCTCACCTTTCATAAAAACCACTATATCCGCAAGAACAATACGTAAACCGCGATAAAAAGATTTTCCGAGTTGAGCGCTTATGATAGCGGAAGAACAATGAACTTTATCAAGAACCACAATGCTCGCCCATCGAACCAAAGCATTCCTCCTGAATGCAATGGAAAGAAAATATCTGAGCAAGGATATCAAACAAATCGGTCGTGGTCGGCCGTCGTGGACGGTCGTGGTCGTGGACGTGGACGGTGGATTCACACCTCCACAAGAAAGGAAGTCTTTAAATGGATCCGTCAACAATCTTCCCAAGGAAAGAAATTCAAGAAAATACCATAAGCGTGAAGGCATCGCATGACGCGATCCAAAGACATTGGTCTCGAGTGTCATACACCTCCTCATCTTTGTAAATTATACAAAGAGTCACTCAAGGGAAGGAAGAATTTAAATGAGAATCGAGGGAACAACGCACTCGATTCTTCCGACTTTGCCAATGAGTTCATGAATATGAACGTGTGAAACCGCCGAATGCAAGAATGCCATTAATAATTATTACTTTTATTTTTCAATAATAATATTATATTTTCAAATAAATACATCATGATTTCGTTATGAATTTTTTATGTGTGTTAATAATAATGTGATTTTATTAATATTATTTGTTACAAATGGATCACAATACGTATAAAATATCCAAAGAAATGGTAAGAGAAATTTCAGATATATATGGAACAACGCACACTATTCTGAGAAACAAGAGATATTTTTCAGATTTAAAATCTAAAAATATCATTGTCAACACAATATGTCCCGCAGACGTGATGTGAACCGGTAAAGCGATTCTCATTACCAAATGGAACAAAATTTTCCATCGATAACGCTTATATGCTCCAAATTCAAAAGGAATTTGTTGAGTTTTAAAGACATATATCTTCAAGGATATGATACTCAGTCCGCAATCGAGAATGGAAAGAAGTATATGTATATATTTTCCGATGAATCGAAAAAGGGTTATTAAAGAAAAATTAAAACTCCTTCCGGTTTCAGATCAAACGATATGATGCAATGTAATCACATTCGTGAAAAGAAATCCAGAAGATTTCATATGGCATGATCGCCAGGTCACCCAGCACCACAATGATGCGAAGAATAATAGAACTCACATGGTCATTCCCTAAAAATCCAGAGATTGATATGGGAAATAAAACATACTGGCATGTTCTCTGAAAATTAATCATAAGGCATTCGCCACTCAAGATTGATAAAGAATCACCAAAATTCCTCGAACGAATTCAAGGTGATATATGTGACCGATTCATCCACCATGTGGACCATTCCAATATCTTATGGTCCGATTGCACCAGCAGATGGTCACATGTTTGTCATTATCATCTCGCAATATAAGATTTGGAGATTTCTAACTCATAATCAAACTAAGGGCACAGCTCCCAGATTATCCCATTAAAAGAGTTAGACGACAATGCCGTGAATTCACTTCCCAAGCATTTAATGATTATCGTATGGTAATGGGAATCGTTGAACATCCCAGAAGACATGTTCACACTCAAAATGGGTCTTGAATCGTTGATTAAACTGCAACAATTGCAAGACCATTGATAATGAGATCAAAACTCCCAACATTTGTGGGGACATGCTATCTTGCATGCAAACTAATTCGGATAAGCACAAGTGCATACCATAAATATTCACCATTACAGCTTAACGCTCGGTCGAGAACCGAATATTTCTCATCTAAGAATTTTTGTCAGGCGGTATATGTGCCTGTAGACCACCACAACGCACAAAGATGGGACCACAAAGAAGATTGGGAATATATATTGGTTGTGATTCTCCATCAACGATACCTAGAACCACGCATCGAGATGTTTTACGCACGCTTTTGCCGATCATTTCATGAGAAAACATTCCCTGCTCTGGGGAGAGAATAAACGAGTAAGGATATCAAGTGGTGTGTACCATCATTGTTACACTTTGATCCTCCAACCAAACAGTCGGAATGGAATTTCGACGATCATAACGTAACATGCAAATCACCCGATGATTCAGATACCAAAACACTAAATCACAATGCAAATGTTCCCGTCGAATTGAAATACCACATGAAGGTGGAAAACCAGATGATACACGTGAGTTCAGAGCAAGCTGCGGTGTAATTGGTTCTAAGGATAAAAATCCTAGAAAAAGAAAGGAAGTCGAAAAGATAATGATCCCAAAATGAGAAAATATTTTGGGAGAAACAAACCGTGAGATGATCATAACATGAAAACTCATAATCCTGAAGATAATCATGATAATCCTCAAGATAATCATGATAATCCTGAAGATAATCATGAGATTTCCATCAACTATGCCATTAATGGGAAAACATGGAATCGACATGAAGTCGATAAGATTGATTTTCATATACCTTATGCAAAGGAAATATGTGATGAAAACGCGATATTGAGCCAAAGTCGTATTAGAATGTCGAAAAGACATGATTGGCCAAAATGGAAGGATGCTATGCAAGTCGAACTGATTCTGAATAAGCGAAAAGTATTCTGACAATTGTACTCACACCGAAGATGTGAAACCGGTCGATATAAATGGGTATTCGCTCGAAAACGAAATGAGAAAAACGGTTATGAGATATAAAGCGCCTGGCTCAAGGATTTTCTCAAAGACCCACATAGATTACAGGAGACATATTCTCCCATTATGGATGCAATAACATTTAGATTCCTGATGAATCTAAGCAGCTAAAGAAAATTTAAATGCTGCCTCATGTATGTCATTCCATTCAGTATGGATCATTAGATACCAATATCTATATGAAAATTCCTGATGGGTTCAAAATGCCAAGCATTAAATTCAAAACCCAAAGAGTTATGTGCAATAAAATTGCAAAGATCATTATATGGACTAAAAACCGCATGTGGTATAATCGCCTCTGATCACTGATAAAAGAAGGATATGTAAACAATCCTATATGTCCATGTGTTTTCATCAAGAAAACAACATCCGATTAGAATCGGTATATGTTGATGATCTAAATATGATCGAACTCAAAAGGAAATACAGAAGCATCAAATTACTGAAAGGAGAATTTGAGATGAAAGATCTGGCATAAAGTATTTCGTCTACAAATTGAAAGATCTCAAAAGGGTATATTTTGCATCAATCCACATATACCAAAAGAGTGAAAAGATTTAACATGGATAAGGCTACTCCTTCAAGACTCTATGGTCGTAGAACACGAATACGATAATGATCCATTCGACCATCCGAGGAAAATGAAGAGATACTTGGCCCGTGCCATATCTAAGTGCGACCTTATGTATCCGCAAATTGACTAGGCCAGATATATCATTTGCCATTAACCTTTTGGCAAGATAGTTCATCCCCTACCAAGACATTGGAATGGGATTAAACATGTCTTTCGATATCTTCAAGGGACGATTGATTTAGATTATTCTATCCTAACAATTCAAATGGTCAAATGATTGGTTTTGCAAATGCAGGATACTTATCGATCCTCACAAAGCCCGATCACGCATGATACGTATTTACGATCGGAGGCACGCAATATCATGGCGCTCACAAACAGACGCCAGTGGCTACTTCTTCAAATCATGCGAGATCATCGCACTTGAAGCTAGTAGAATATGTATGGTGATCGATCAACACATTCAATCAAGCAGAATCCACGTAAACACGAGCCAACAATTTATGAAGATAATGCTGTGTCGCCAAACGAAAGAAGGATTCATCAAAAGTGATGTAACCAAACATATCCCTCCAAGTTCTTCGCGACACCCAAGAGCTTAAAAGAACAAGCGATATCAAGAAGATACGTGATCATGCGACAACACCGCAGATCTTTTCACGAAATCACTACCCACCTCGATGTTCAAGAAACATGTCCACAACATTGGAATGCCATCAACGAGACATGAGATGACGATTCGAGGGGAGCTTCAGTGTTGACTCTTTTTACCTTATAAGGTTTCCCACCTGTTTTCCTATAAGTTTTTAACGAGACAACAAAGACGCTAAACAACAAGCATAACGCAAGTGACTTGGCCGTTATAAACGCCGCGCAATATTAAATATGGAGCCATCGTCACTAGCGTATGATGAACTCATTTTGCTTTTCCTATAAATAAGTTTCCGCTAATGTAAAAATCATTCCAATACAATTCAATACATTACAATCTCTCTGATCAAATCTCTTTCTCTTTTATATTTCGGTAATATAACCATAGATATAAACACCGTTTTTATAACAGCTATAAAATTGTTATTACAATTTTTGATTTCTGGATGACATAGTTTCTATGAACCGAATTAATAGGTCAGAGAAACTTTGATCCGATAAAATCATTTCTTCAAGGTAAAATACTGACACGTTAGCCATACGTTGGTGGTGGGGTTGTAATCATCTAGGCCTATGGGATGGACGTAAGCTTTTATTTCTCTCACCTTTATATGATTTGATATCAAGAGTCAAGACATAGAATTTTATTACTTCTTTCGCTTCAATAAAGTAACGTCCAAGAAAATATTTTTGTTTCAAAATAAGTCTGGTTTTTAGATTTCACTGCATTTTTATAATCATAAATGCATATTAAACCCAAGTCAAAATTAATTAAACATGAAACAATTTCAAAAGTCACATGTTTTTGTAGGGTTATATGATATATTGTGATTTTAGTATATTTTGTCCCGTGTTTGGTATCTGTGTTGAGTATTTTTTTTGTGTCAATATCCGTCTTTTGTGTCTTGTTGGTCGTGTTTTGAGTCGTATCCAGGTTTTGGATCAATATGTTGCGATTGGATGCATTTCGACGTGTTCGGGTCGAGGAAGAGCAAGAAGTGACGAAAGAACAAAGAGACCAATCGGTCCACCCTAAGAATCAATCGATCTACTCCAGCTCCATAAACGCAACACGATTCCTGGTCCTGCAAGACCGATCGGTCCCTTTCAAAGAAGGACGAATTTCACATCCTAGCTGCGACAGACCGATCGGTCTACTTCCCTGACGAACTGTTTTGTTTCCATTTTCATTAGTTTTCGTTTTCTATTTTCTGTAAAGGGTAACAAAACCATGAAAACCTAATTAACAAACTATGTTATATTTTCTAAGTTTTTCTAGATAGCTTTTCACTTTTTCTAAGCAAATCTTTCGGGATTAGATATACATCATCCTTTTTGACACTTTGGAGAAGATTTCTAAACCCTCTTTCTTAATTTCATTGCAATATAATTATGTTTTCTTCACTGATATGTGTTGATTCTTTTGCTATGTGTGAGTAGTTTTCCATTTGGGTTTTAGGGTTCTAAGTAGGGGATTCAATGAATTGATGAATTGATTGTTGTTTGAAATTCCTTATCCTTAGGTTCTTTGATTTACATGTCTTAATGCTAAAATTGGATTGATCCTCCTGTTTTGATGGATAGGCCTAAGTATCTGTTGGGAATAGAGCCTTGTGGAATCCTGAGAGCTGTTTGAGTTGGGGAAGCTTCGATTCTTTGCATTTGGGATGATAGCCAAATCTGCTTTCTTCCGCAGCAACATTTAACATTTGACTAAGCTGTTCATAGCAAAGCTAGCCCAGACATTTGAGACGAGCTCTGAGTGGGCCACATTATGGGGTCATGTGGAACGTCTGTTCTTCTCTATCTTCTTTATTCATCGCCCTTAAAGCGATCTTAATTGTGCTGTAATGTTCTTGTGTGTTAATTGGGCTTTGTAATTTCACTCATTATCATGGTTCAATTGATAACTCTCAATGGGACAAAGAAAGGAAAGAAAATAATGTCAAAAATAGTTTCTTGGTTGACAAGCAATCCTTAATTAATGAATGAAATTTTCATTCATCAAATTATCTATAAAACTATTAAAGTTAGAAAATATCAAGAAAAGGTAAATCGACTTGCCAGACCAGCTTACAAATTATATCATTCCCCTTTATCTCTATCTGTACTTCTCAAATTGCGAATCTCAATGCCTTTAGTCTTCACCTTTGACTATGTATTTCTTTTTTATAAAAACCTTGACTATGTTCCAAAATCTTATAAAATAATACAAATCAGAGGTTTCAAAATCTTATAAAATACACTCCATATTTTACACTTCCTTTATATATAAATAAATAGGTTTTACACCTAACGATACCCCTTAAGGAGACTGACTGCTATTTAGCATTTGTCCTTATTTAAACAAGTTGTAATTTTTAAGTGAAGTTTTATGTATTTTTCTTTGACTTAGGGCTAAATATTATGCGTGTTACCTTCGTATTTCATTGTCTAACGTCTGCAGTATTGGCAGGACATTGATGATCGATCCTTTTTCAGCGTTTTTCCAAGAAAATATGATTAAATTACCCCCATGACACTTCAGATTACAAAAACAGAGCTTATTTCCAAGTGGATAATATTATAATGGAAACTGGAAAGAAAAGATGAGGAACGAGTCATAATAAATTAAAAGTATTTTATGCCTATCTCAATAAAAGCATTTTCCAGATTCAAAAATCAAAAATCAAATTAGCCATTTCCATTTCCTTCTGCATTATTGCTTTCTAAAAAGCTTTGAGACGTTGACCAAAAAAAACAAAGCTTTGAGATATTGATCTTCTCTTCATCATACTCGATGGATTCTTCTTTTTACTTTAGTTTTTGTGCTGCTGCAATAACTTTCTTCATGCTTTTGGGTACAATATTTTTCATGTTTTATAGAAACTTCAAATCACATCAAGAAAACAAAACAGTTTCTTCTCCTTCTTCTTCTACTTTATCTCTTTCATCTACTCCATCTTCTTTGTCTCGTAATCGGAAACACCATGTCTTCCCGAGCTTCCACGGGTCAGATGTTCGAAAAACCTTTCTTACTCACATCCTAAAAGAGTTCAAAGGAAAGGGAATTGATCCATTCATTGATGATAATATCGAGAGGAGCAAGTCAATCGGTCCTGAGCTCATAGAAGCTATCAGAGGATCGAAGATTGCGATAGTCTTGCTATCAAGGAATTATGCTTCCTCGTCCTGGTGCCTAAACGAGTTGGTGGAAATCATGAAGTGCAGAGAAGAGTTGGGTCAAACAGTGATGTCCATTTTCTATGATGTTGATCCAACAGATGTAAAGAAGCAGACAGGAGATTTTGGGAAGGTCTTCAAAAACACTTGTAAAGGTAAAACAAAGGAAGAGATTAAGAGATGGAGAAAAGTTTTGGAGGCTGTGGCAACAATCGCTGGAGAGCATTGGCGCAACTGGTAGGCTCTCTTGATTTCTACTTGCCCTTCTTAGAATATTACCAACACATTAAACTATAATTATTTGCACACAAGAAAAAAAGAATATCAAGACAAGCGATACATATATTTTTTGGATGTGCATGAGAATGTTTAATGGATAATGAACAGATGTATAAATTGATCTCTCCATTTGATAGGGATAATGAAGCGGCCATGATTGAAAAAATTGCCACTGATGTTTCAAACATGTTGAATAATTTTACACCATCTAGAGATTTTGAGGGCTTAATTGGGATGGAAGCTCATATGAGAGAAATGGAATCGTTGTTATGCCTAGATTCTGATGAAGTGAGGATGATTGGGATTTGGGGTCCGTCTGGGATTGGGAAGACAACTATTGCCAGAGTCTTATATAGCAAGTTTTCTGACAATTTTGAATTGAGTGTCTTCATGGAGAATATCAAAGAGTTAATGTGTACAAGACCAGTGTGTTCTGATGACTATAGTGCAAAGTTGCACTTACAAAAACAATTTATGTCCCAAATAATCAACCACAAAGATATCGAAATTCCTCATCTAGGAATTGCACAAGATAGGTTGTACGAAAAGAAAGTGCTAATTGTTCTTGATAGCATTGATCAGTCAATACAACTAGATGCTATCGCAAAAGAAAATCGGTGGTTTGGTCGTGGAAGTCGAATTATCATCACAACACAAAACCAAAAACTTTTGAAGGCACATGGCATCAACCATATTTATAAGGTGGAGTTTCCATCAGCATATGAAGCTTATCAGATCTTTTGTATGTACGCTTTTGGCCAAAATTTCCCTAAAGATGGTTTTGAGGAGCTTGCATGGCTAGTTACAAAACGTTTAGGTAATCTACCTTTAGGACTAAGATTAATGGGCTCCCATTTCCGGGGAATGTCTAAGCATGAGTGGGTAAATGCATTACCAAGGTTAAAGACTCGCCTTGATGCTAGTATTCAAAGCATTTTAAAGTTCAGTTACTATGCCTTATGTGATGAAGATAAAGATTTATTCCTTCATATAGCCTGCCTTTTCAACAATGAAGAAATGGTGAAAGTCGAAGATTATCTTGCTTCAAGTTTTTTGGATGTGAGGCAAGGGCTTCACCTCTTAGCGGAGAAATCTCTCATATCTCTTGAAATGAATAAGTACATGGCTAGTGATGATAGAAAGATAAAGATGCATGATTTGCTAATACAACTGGGTAGAGAAATTGTCCGTCATAAGCCTGGGCACCAATCAATTTGCGAGCCTGGGAAGCGCCAATTTTTGGTTGATGCTAGAGATATTTGTGAAGTACTCACTGATGACATGGTTAGTTCTATTATTAGTCTTTAGTTTCCTTGCTTCCATCAAATTAAACTCATTCGATAATTAACCATCTCTCATTCTCTACCTTTTTGTGATCTTTTTTCAGGGTAGTAGAAGTGTTATAGGCATACACTTCAAAGCATATGAGCTGCCAACCAAATTAAATATAAGTGAGAGAGCCTTTGAAAAAATGTCTAACCTTAAATTCTTAAGATTCGTGGACCCAGATGGCAATAAACTTTACTTACAGCAAGGTTTGCATTATTTACCTCGAAAACTAAGAATATTAGAATGGGACTGTTTTCCGATGACATGTTTGCCTTCCAATTTTTGTACGGAGCACCTCGTCAAACTACGTATGATGGACAGCAAACTTCAGAAGCTGTGGGAAGGAAATCAGGTACATAATTGTTGTGTTTCTCTCCAGTTTTATAATATTGATTTTTTTTTCTATCATCTCTTCAGGTTCAAAAAGGAGTGATCTTAACACTCCGTTATGATTTAAATTCAATCTTAATGGTTTGGGATAGTTTTCTTATTTCCTTGGCTATGTTGTCTTTGTTTGTTTGTATAGCCACTTGGAAACCTCAAGTGGATGGATTTAAGTGGGTCCGAAAACCTGAAGGAGCTACCAGATCTCTCAACTGCCACTGACCTTGAAGTATTGATTCTCACTAAATGCTCGAGTCTGGTGGAGGTTCCCTCTTCTATTGGAAATGCCACTAATCTCCAAAGATTGGATCTTGATATGTGCACTAGCTTGGTGGAGCTGCCCTCCTCTATAGGAAACCTACATAAATTGGAAGAGTTAAATTTACAAAGCTGTTCAAAGCTAGAGGTTCTTCCTACAAACATCAACCTGGAATCTCTTGATAAACTTAATCTCCATGGCTGCTTATTGATGAAATGTTTTCCTGAGATCTCCACAAACATCAAGAATCTCATGCTCATGAGCACTGCAATAAAAGAAGTACCTTCGACGATCAAGTCATGGTCTCGTCTTCAACACTTGGGAATGTCATATAACGAAAAACTCGAGGAATTCCCGGATGCTCTTGATATCATCACAAGGTTGTACTTAGGAGATACAGAAATGCAAGAAATTCCTCTGTGGGTCAAGAAAATCTCTCGTCTTCAGACACTTATACTCGACGGATGCAAGAAGGTGGTTACAATCCCACAACTTTGTGATTCCTTATCAGAGATTGGGGCAGTAAAATGCGAGTCACTGGAGAGACTTGATTGCACCTTTCACAATTATCCACTGGCATATCTTCAGTTTACTAACTGCTTCAAGCTGAATAAAGAAGCGAGAGAACTCATCCAGAGTAGTAGTAGTACCCTTGCGTTATTACCCGGTAAAGAAGTGCCAGCAAACTTCACTTACCGAGCTAATACTGGAAGTACCGTGATGGTAAAATTGAATCAAAGGCCACTTTCTACAACCTATAAATTTAAGGTTTGCATCTTGTTTGATAATAAAGATGAAAAGGAGAAGGAGGCCAATGGGAGGGAAATTTGCGTCGATGTAACTTGTATCATCAGGGAAAAACATAAATCTGGCGTCGATGTTCTACGCAGAGGTTACCGTTACCCTCCCATTATAGCAGCGCATCTGTTCAGCGATGAAATTGAAGTGGATGCGAAGTCCAATGAGCTTTTCTTTGAGTTCTCCAGTAAAAAAGGGGTGATAAAAGATTGTGGAGTACTCCAACTTTAAGTCCTCTCATGAATTGGTTGGGACCCACAAAGCCACCGTGTCCTGCAACTTCAGACCTTCAAGGAGGAAGAATGAAACAGAGAGGAGTTTTGCAGTCGTTGAAGAATTCTTTGGCAGACCATGAACTCTCGCCGGTGAAGAATATCGAGAAATCGATGTTGAAGGCCGGAAGATTGCAACGGAGACGATACAGGAAGAGGAAGGTTGAAGACGATACAGAGTATGGACGACTCAGATTAAAAGATGAGATGAAGGGTTGAGATTAGAAGATGGATAATAAAGATGGATGGCTGAGATTAGAAGATGGGTTGGTAAATGGACGGTTCAGATAGCAGTTGCAATTGTAAAAAGATATGCGAGAAATTAGTAAAGATTCTGAGTTTTTCTTTAGTTTTCAATGGCGAAAGTCAAATCCGTTTGAGAGCTTTTCAATTGAAGTTCTTCACGATTTGATTTGATTTCCTTCTCTTTTAGAGATTTGAATCAATTGTTTCTTAATCTGTATTGTGTTCTTTGTGAACTGCAGATTCGGTTCCACCTAGCCCTCTCAGCATCATAATTTTGCTGCAATTTTCTTGATTATATATTTTGGGCTTTGTAATTCACTCATCATCATGGTTCAATTGATGTCTTCATCTTAACAGACTCCGAATCGTTAAACATAATCTCTAGGGACAAACAAAAAGGAAAGAAAACGAAGGTCAGAAATAGTTTCTTGGGTGACAAGCAATCCTCAATTTTGCTCGAATCTCGAAATTTTTAGTGGATATTTCCGAACATATATGAATTGAAAAAATATATATACCGATATGGACGAAACATATTGTATCACAATTCACTGGTATAAAAATAATACAACTCAGGTTCCAAAAAGTTATAGAATTCTCTCGACATTTTACACCTACTCTATTAAAAAAGATAGGTTACACCTAATCGATATTTAGCATTCGTCCGTATTTGGACAAGTTGTTAATTTTTTAAGTGAAGTATTATAACTTTTTGGAACCTGAGTTGCAACAATCGCTGGAGAGCATTCGCGCAACTGGTATGCTCTCTTGATTTCTACCTAGCCCTTCTTAATATATTACTAACTCATTACACTACAATTATTTGCACACAAGAAAAAAAAGAATATCAAGACAAGCGAAACATATATTTTTTGGATGTGCATGAGAGTGTTTCATGAGTAATTAACATATGTATAAATTGATCTTTCCATTTGATAGGGATAATGAAGCCGCCATGATTGAAATGTTTCAAACATGTTGAATAGTTTCTCACCGTCTAGAGATTTTGAGGGCTTAATTGGGATGGGAGCTCATATGAGATAAATGGAATCGTTGTTATGCCTAGATTCTGATGAAGTGAGGATGATTGGGATTTGGGGTCCGTCTGGGATTGGGAAGACAACTATTGCCAGAGTCTTATATAGCAAGTTTTCCGACAATTTTGAATTGAGTGTCTTCGTGGAGAATATCAAAGAGTTAATGTGTACAAGAACAACATGTTCTGATGACTATAGTGCAAAGTTGCAATTACAGAAAAAATTTATGTCCCAGATAATCAACCACAAGGATATCGAAATTCCTCATTTACGAATTGCACAAGATAGATTGTACGAAAAGAAAGTGCTTATTGTTCTTGATAGTATTGATCATTCAATGCAACTAGATGCTATCGCAAAAGAAGATCGGTGGTTCGGTCATGGAAGTCGAATTATCATCACAACGCAAGACAAAAGACTTTTGAAGGCACATGGCGTCAACCATATTTACAAGGTGGAGTTTCCCTCAACATATGAAGCTTATCAATGTATGCTTTTGGTCAAAAATTCACCAAAGATGATTCGAGGAGCTTGCATGGCAAGTTGTTAAACTTTTAGGTGAACTACCATTGGGGCTAAGAGTGATGGGTTCCCATTTCCGGGGGATGTCTAAGCAAGATTGGATAAATGCTCTACCAAGGTTAAGGACTCACCTTGATGCCAATATCCAAAGCATTTTAAAGTTCAGTTATGAGGCCCTTTGTGATGAAGATAAAGATTTATTCCTTCATATAGCTTGCATTTTTAACTATAAACTTATTAAGGATGTAGAAGTGTATCTTGCGCAAAAGTTCTTGGATGTGAGGCAAGGGCTTCACCTCTTAGCTGAGAAATCTCTCATATCTCTTGAAATTGATGTTGCATAGCTAGTGATGATAGAAGGATAAAGATGCATGATTTGCTAATACAACTGGGTAGAGAAATTGTTCGTCATAAGCATGGGCACCAATCAATTTGCGAGCCTGGGAAGCGTCAATTTTAGGTTGATGCTAGAGATATTTGTGAAGTACTCACTGATGACACGGTTAGTTCTATTATTAGTCTTTAGTTTCTTTGCTTCCAGTAAATTAAACTCATTTGATAATTAACCATCTCACATTCTCTAGCTTTTTCTGATCTTTTTTCAGGGTAGTAAAAGTGTTATAGGCATACATTTCAAAGTATTTGAGAAATTAAATATAAGTGAGAAAGCCTTTGAAAGAATGTCTAACCTTAAATTCTTAAGATTCCATGTCCAACATAGCAAAAAACTTTACTTACCGCAAGGTTTGCATTATTTACCTCGTAAACTAAGATTATTAGAATGGCACTGTTTTCCGATGACATGTTTGCCTTCCAATTTTTGTACGGGGCACCTTGTCGAACTATTTATGCCATGCAGCAAACTTCATAAGCTGTGGGAAGGAAACCAGGTACATAATTGATAATTGTTATGTTTTTTTAAAAAAAAATATGTTTTTGTTTTTAAAAAAAAAAATATGTTTTTGTTTTTAAAAAAAAAAATATGTTTTTGTTTTTTTTTCCATTACACCTTTTGGACCAGGATTCAAAATGATCTTGTATCTCCGTTACTCTTTGAATTTAATCTTAATGGTTTGGAAGTTTTATTATTTTCTTGGCTATTACATGTGTTTCCTTATATAGTCTTTGTTTGTTTGTACAGCTGCTTGGAAACCTCAAGTGGATAGATTTGAGAATGTCCAAAAACCTAAAGGTGTTACCTGATCTCTCAACTGCCATTAACCTTCAAGAATTGATTCTCATTAAATGCTCAAGTTTGGAAGAGCTCTCCTCCTCAATTGGAAACGCCACTAATCTGAAGAAATTGTATCTTGATATGTGCACTAGCTTGGTGGAGCTGCCTTCCTCTTTTGGAAACCTTCGTAAATTGCAAGAGTTACGATTGCAAGGGTGCTCAAAGTTAGAGGTTCTTCCTACCAACATCAACTTGGAATCTCTTGATGAACTTAATCTTACTGATTGCTTACTGATGAAATGTTTTCCTGAGATCTCCACAAACATTAAGGATCTTAAGCTTACGGGAACTGCAATAAAAGAAGTGCCTTCGACGATCAACTCATGGCCTCATCTTCGTAAATTGGAAATGTCATACAATGAAAACCTCAAGAAATTTCCGCATGCTCTTGATATCATCACAAAGCTATACTTTAGTGATACAGAAATGCAAGAAATTCCTCCGTGGGTCAAGAAATTCTCTAGTCTTCAGACAGTTTTACTAGAGTGATGCAAGAAGCTGGTAACACTCCCAGAATTTTCAGTTTCTTTATCATGCCTAGTGGCAGAAAATTGCGAGTCACTGGAGAGTCTTGATTGTTCCTTACACAATTATCCAATAGTATCTCTCGAGTTTGTTAACTGCTTCAAGCTGAATAAAGAAGCGAGAGAACTCATCCAGAGTAGTAGTACCCGCGCGTTCTTACCCAGTAGAGAAGTACCTGCAAACTTCACATACCGAGCTAATACTGATTCTGTGATGGTAAATTTGAATCAAAGGCCTCTTTCTACAACCTTGAGATTTAAGGCTTGCATCTTGCTGGTTGATAAAGACGACAAGGTGGAGGCCAACGGTAAGTACATAATTGTATCTTATCGTATCATGGAGAAACATAAATTTGGCGTAGTTGTTCCATGCAGACCTCAATGCAACTATACTATTAATCACATTTCAACAGAGCATCTGTTCACCTTTGAACTGGAAGC
The DNA here is from genome assembly GCA_018361395.1 of Boechera stricta. Lineage (NCBI taxonomy): Eukaryota > Viridiplantae > Streptophyta > Magnoliopsida > Brassicales > Brassicaceae > Boechera > Boechera stricta. Next base: position 6,776,488 of record CM031544.1, on the reverse strand, counting down.
GGATGTGATGTCCAACAAGCTTTTCTTTGAGTTCCGAGTCCGCTCTAACAACGCAGTGATAAAAGAATGTGGAGTACTCCAACTTTAATTCACTTCCATGTTATGCAGAAAAACAACTCAAGACACGAAGCCACCATGTCCTCAAACATCACAGCTTCAGAGAAGACAAAACACTGATTCCATTTTCTCTCAAATAAAAATCATTCTTACCTTTGAAAGACGAAGCAGGAGACGAGGTAAAGTGATTCCGAAGTAATGTCCATTTTTGAGACGGCGATGCTGTTCATCACCGTTATAGTAGTAGGTTTTTTCATCCAGGTGGATAAATTGCTAAAGGCTAAATCATCGTTTATAGTGCAACGAAATTCCAAAACTTATAACTGATGATCTCTGTTATGCACACAGGAAGGGACATCGAATTACTTTAAAGGATTGATGCTCATTCTTTGTTATTTAATAGTAGCTGCCAGTTTCTTTGTACACGAAGATCCTCATCAAGGTTAGTTCACTTGAATACCATATACTAAGTTTCTTTGCAATTTCTCCGGTTATGGCTTGTTCTTGTTCCATGATATGGCCATGAAAGGGAATTGCTAGAGAATTTTGTGTCTTCCTTTTATTCTACAAGAGCATTCTGGTGAAATTTTCATATGTCTCTATTGTGTTGTTTTGGTTAGATGGTATATAAATCCGAGGAAGAGTCTGGCGTGAAGCATAAAGGGTCTTAATTAAAAGCTGATGATCAGGAACACGAAGTGTTGGGGAGAGATGTTAAGATGTAAATCTGATTCTAAAGTGGTTTCCACAAACTCGAATCTGTTAAACATGTTGCTTTACTTGTTCTTTGCCGCCAATTTCTTTTAAAGACGATGAAGGAGACAGATTGGATCCGTCTCTGATTCAGGTAAACCGGTTTCATCTTTATTGGGTTTCTTCTGATCCAGCCTACGATTTCTGAGTTCTGGTCTGTCTTTGATTTTCTGCAAATAGGATTATTCGATGTTGAAAAAATCTTCGGCGATTCCGACGCCGGGAATGGCGAAATCAGATCTGAAGCTGAAAATATGGCCTGGAAGATTTGGATGGAGATTCCAACGGAAGCTACCAGATTGAAAATTTTGATTTCGTCCCGCAATGATCATCTCTTTGTTATATACAAACTAAATCAATCAACCTTCACTTTTTTCTCATCTAACTAAGAAAATTAGAATTAAAAATTCAGTTACCGGCCCGGAGAAAAAAACACACAAAGAGAAGCATGTACACAAAAACTTTATTAAGCAGACAGATTTCCCGGTTTACACAAACCACACAGCCAATTCAAAATAACATCAGCACCTTTCTCCCATGAACAATCTAGCATCATGTCATGAGCAACACCTTCAACACAAACCGGTTCAACATCAAAAAACCTCCCGGTTTCCTTCAGTCCTTCATCGTCCTGCAAAACCATAACCCACTCCAGTTTAATACAACCACAAAGATTGAAACTTTACGGTTCTGTTAGCAAGGAGGGGGAACTCTTAGTTCTTACCACTATGAAATCATCTTTGGCACCTAAAATAAAAACTTTTATCGAACATTCCATTGGTTTTGGTACTGGAAGTGATGCGTTTAGCTTCCTCAGATCAAACAACGGCAACCGTGAACTCTCTCTCATCAGATCCTGGTAACTGAATCGAAACAACGAGACAAAAAATTCATTTAGATTAAATTTTGTTTAAATTCAAGGGTACAATTCGTTTAGATTAAAGGCTATACCGCATCACGAGTTGATCATCCATGGCTGAAGAGAAGAATGTTTCCCGGCAAAGAGGAATAGATCTCTGAAAACCTTTAGCAGCTAAACTGAGAGTAACCTGCTCAAGAACATAACCAACAACGAACATTGTTGAACAAATAGAACATGGTACTAAGTTCATCCTTCCAAGATCGAAGACAGAATAAGAGTGTTACCTTAAAAGCCGCTACAGGTTTAGAGAAGAGATAACGTAACACTAACCCGCTGAGCAAAGAAAAAGAAGTTATCTATGAGCTAAACGAAGAAGAAGTTCTGATCTAGAGCCAACAGGTTGTGAGAAGTTTACCTATTACCCGAAGGTGGAACCGAGCAAACAAGTACAGCCCCTGAAAGTTCTGGAAATGCATTTTCCATTCCTTGAATCGAAAGAACAAACTCACGGTTATTGTCCAGACATTATAATGGCTAATCAGAAAAACGCAACTCATTTCAATGAATTTACACATTACCTAACGACTGTTTGTTTACAATATTTGCCAAGTAATATTGAACAATAAGTCCTCCAAAAGAATGACCAATAAGAACAGGACGTGAAGAGCCAAGATTCGATTCGATAAAATCCGCAATATCACTTGCATGCGTCTACTACACAAAACAAGTACACTTTTAAGAATCTTGCTGAATCAAGTAATTATCCAATTTAGACAATGCACATTGCAAGTTTCAAGTACCTGAAGTGTTCCAGCAACTGTTCCCAAAGGATCATCACTTTCACCCTAAAGATTCAAAGATAACTAACATCACATTCACACACAAATCACTCTATCTTAATCCAAAAGTTTGAAACTTTATGTTCTTGATAGTCAAAATAGATATTGGGAGAATCAAATTCCAGCATAAAAAATAAAACTTTCATGATTTGGAGTTTACCTGACCTAATAAGCTAACAGCATAAGAATCAAACCCAGAAGAAGAGAATAAAGGTAACCAATGTTCAGCCCAACACCAAGCTGCGTGATAGCTTCCATGTACAAACACCAATGGTGGATTCTCTCTTTCGGCTTGGCCTTTTCTCTGTTCGATTACCTCCATTTTTAGACCAGAGGGAAGCTTGTGAAAAAGACGGTTTTGCCCCTTTTTCAGTTCGTACGGAATCGTTGTTCTAGGGGAGTTGGTGAGAGCCGCTATGGGCTTAATCGTCATTTTGAGCGAGGACAGGCATGGTAACAATGGAAGCGAAGAAGACGCCATTTGCGTGAAGGTCACCAAGAGGAGAGCTCTAAATCGTCAATTCGTCACCCAACCTTTTTTAATCTGAAGTTTTACTGATTTTCTTTTTCTTTTTTTTTTGAGAATTTACACAAAACAATGTAAGAAAAAACTAGAGAGCCAAAAAAATCTTAACCTTAATTTTTCTAACAAAAACAAATATTTAACTATATTATATAAAAATACCAAAATTTGTAAGAATTGGTTTATAATGATATTATTGACTTTAAAGTAACATTGTTAATAGCAGAGTTTTATTTTCGTTGATTGAATATCTCTAAATCTAAATCTAAAACCTCGTAATTTCATAATGATATTTTTAGATTTTTAAAATCCATTGTAAATTATAATTGTTTAGATTTAGATTTAACAAATGCCCAAGATGTTTGGATGAGACAGAAACGGTAAATCATCTTCTCTTTGAATGCCCTTTTGCTAGAGTGGTTTGGGCTCTAACCATTAGGTCATCTCTTCTATCCTTTAACAGATGCTTCAGTTTATGAGAATCTTAGTAGGTTACTCTTACCGCAGTACGAGAATAAGAGTAGACCTAAGGAGAAAGAGAGATATGCACTTTGGCCATGGATCCTCTGGTTATTATGGAAAAGAAAGAATGACTTCTTTAACTCGGGTTTGGATTGCAATGCTGAGGATTTGCTCAAATAGTTCAAGAGGCACCAGACGAATGGTTCAAAGCCAATGCAAACCCTGTAAGTTCATCCTCTCCCAATCCTTCTATAATAAGGAATAGGAAATGGTTACCTCTAGAATCAAGTTGTCTGAAATGCAATACTGATGGTTCTTGGATTAAAGGTTCAAATAAAAGTGGAACTGGTTGGATTCTTAGAGACTCGGATGGTCGGTTCAGGAAATATTGAGCAAAATGTTTTCCAGGATTGGTTTCTCCCCTTCATACAGAGGCTGCAACGTTATCCCCATCAAGGATACCACAATGTAATCTTTGAATCAGATTCTCATGATCTTATCAAAGCAATTCATCAACCAGAAAAATGGCCCAGTCTGCAATCTTCCACCTCCGAGATTATCTCACTGAGTAATATTGTCTCTGGCTTTTATTTTCAGTACAATTCTAGGGAAGGCAATGCTTGTGCTGATATCATGGCTAAGCAAATTACTGCTTGTCCTGATTATTTTGGTATTTTAGAGATCGTTCCACCTTTATGGTTGCAAACCATCACAGATTTAGATGTATCATCTATTGTAACAAACAATATTATCTAATCGATTAGTTTTTCCGAGTCAAAAAAAAAAACAAGTAACTATTTCAAATTATAAAAGACGACCATAACTCTGAATTTATGACAAGCTAATTGTTTTTCTTTCTTTTCTTTTCTTCATTTATTTGATAAAGCATTTTTTGGCTATTCACATTTTATGCACACACCATGGTTTTGATTTTATAAAATTGGACACAAATTAAATGGGATCAAATTCCCAAAGAATTTTAGAAGGTTGTAATTTTTCTTTTCAAAGGACCTTGTTATAAGAACTATTTTTTTTTATTTTTTTTAAATGACAAAATTACTATTTTATTCTTAATGGAATTTTAATTTTGACCAAATGGGGTTATATAGTTTTATTTGGGAGTGATACTAACAAAACATAGCAGCTCAGATGGTTCAGACCGGTATTATTGTGGAGCACACACAGAGTTCGAAACTGATATTCGTGGTACAACTAGTATAATTAAAATAAAATAATTTAATTTGAAAAATAATTAAAAAAAGAAAAGGAGGGAAAAGTAGTTGGGGAATTGAGAGATGAGTTATACGATATTTCACAAAGTGAGGCCCCATTTCTATTTCTTCTTTATTCTTTTTAATGGCGATTTCTTTTTTCTATCTTTTAGCGATTTCTTCTTCTTATTGTCATCTCTTCGCGATTTTTTATTCTTCTTGAGCTTAGCTTTTCTTCACCGGATCTGCACCAGATCGTGACTTCGATTAGCAGGTATAAATCTGAGATTTTATTATTGTGTTATAGAAATTTGTAAATTTTCGATTTTGAGGTTTTATTTAGGAATTATTGTTTTGAGGATTGAAATTTTTAACCTACGATTTGTAAAACCCATGCCTACATGTACATATTAAACTTATGTTTAATATTAATCTATGGATTTTTAGAGTAGAACCGAAGTGAAATCAGATAAATATGTAGGTTGGAACATAATATAACTTGTTTATGTAATTTGTAAAACTATTTTGTGTAACTAGTATAACTGATATTATTTGTACTAATGTTGTTTTTTTTTTGCAGACGACAATTAATAATATAGGAAGCACAATCATTCATTTTGATTATGGGAGATATTATTCATATGACGGAGATGATATACATTGGAATCGGAAAGAATCTCACATTTACACTTTAGTCATAAAGAGATCTATGAATGAGGTCACTTATGATATGTTGGTTGATAGAATATGCCGGAAAATTACAGTTGATAAAGCAACGATGAAACTGAGGTTTGGTTACATTCCTTTGCAATGTACATGTCCTAAGAAGCCATCATATATCTTCGATGATGAGGATGTTTTTGGATATTTAATGGATGTTGACAAAAATCAGTGTAAAAAATATTTTGTACGTAGAGTTGATTGATGGTGTTGAAGAAATCCAGACTTTTGACAATTTTCTAGAGTTGATTGACAATATTGAAGAAAACCATTAGACAATTTTCTAGAGTCGATTGTCAAAATAAAGATAATGTTACAAATGAGGAGCTTCCCAGTGACGCTAGAGCTAACTTCAGAGCTCTAAAAACTTCATCAAAAATATTCGTCTCTCATGATTCGTTTCTCCAACTCGAACAGTCGATGTATCTTGACGGTGTGTTTGCTGTTCATCCGCTCAACTTCCCGGATGATATCGTCAGCAATATCAACATCAACATGTCCATTAGACTAGGGTTCTACAAATTTACCTTTACCTTTGGTCTGCGTTTTAGCAGCCTTCCCCTTCGTCAGTTTGGCTGGTTTAGTAGCTTGCCAAACAATTTTCTTGGCCGATTTGTTCGTCGTAGACATGAACTCGGTTATAAGGGGAAATGAGTAAGTCCACCAGTCCACTCTAGTTTTAAAAGGTGAGTTCATGTGAAAGTTTAGTGCATATGTAGTCTAGCTAAAATCATTATTTTCTACTAGACATCTACTGGTAAGAATGCAATGGACTTGTAGTTTAACAAATAGGATAATTATACCTAAACTTGAGTCGTAAACCACCAAATTATGAATGTAAACAATGGAGGATTTACATTTGGGTCAAGCTCAACTTCTAGAATATTTGAGTTGTGAAAGGTCCTAAGTTTTTGAGGTTGAAGGACATAACGGTTAATGAAGGTTGAATCATCGTGGCGGTCTGGCAAAAGCTTTTCCAGCAGCGGGGTTGTGTTCAGGAATGGCAGTTGGAAGGCAAGAGTGAAGTCGTGGGTGGCTGTGTGGGAATGGGTGAGCTTCTCTGCTAGTTGAGCCACATATTGATTTTTTGTGCCAACTTTAACCATATGCAGCGTCAACTCGAAGGACTCACGACTACATGGGTATTTTAAAAAATGTTTTCACATCCTTCAACATCTCTGCTACTTCTTTCGTCGCCCTTACAGTAGATGAATTGCAAATTAGAATACTGTCCACCAGAACAATAAGAGCAAGTTGTAGTCTACGGGGGGCACTCATCCATTGCGACACAGGCAACGGCTTGTTCCGCTTAAGTGTATCAACAATCTCTAATACAGTGTAAGACTGCTTCGAACCTTTAAGTGTATACCAGAAATCTTCATCCCCTTATACAGGCTGATGCATCTTCTTTATCTTATCTTTAGTAGGAAAAAGGTCGCAATTAAGCCTCGTGTGGAAATCAAACTCTCTGAGGAAAATCGAATTTGGTATTTTCCAAACATAAACCACAACTCATGTTTCTTGCGGGTTACAAGAGAGCGACATAGAAACTGGTGGACATGTTTTCTAGACAACGAACACTTGCGGGTAGGCAGTTCAAAAAGAAGAACATAACATCTCCTCTTCAACCACTCGAACTTAAGCTATCTGTCAAGCACTTTAGTAATGTCAAGAAGATACGCAGGTTTTGAGAACGAGTTGTCGCGACCAGTAATAGGGTAACGGTCAGTGACAAACAACTAAAGAGATAACATTTCTGCAACTAAAGAATGAGGCTCAGCTTGGTTAGCGGAAGATGAGGATGGAAGGGTTGGGTCAATTGCTGTCGAGGAGGAAAAATCTGATTTCCATGACAGAGAATCAATGTTAGAGGATGCATAGAATCAATGTTATAGACAGAAAACGAGAATGATGGACAAATTCTTCAAATTTAGTGGACAATAATAATATATGTCCATCGAAACCGGTAGACATAATAAATCCATCAAATCTAAGTTTTTCACCAAATTAGAATGGTGGACAATTATGTCTTAATGGACATTATGCTTATGCAAATATGGCCACAAAAAATGGTGATTATAAAGTCAACAATCAATACCGTTTTATCTTGCTTGGATTGAGGCTGTTGTCAGGAAAGGTTAGACCATGTTGGGCTTAACATGTAGAAAGTTTCGTAGACTTATTGAAGACTTCGACCTGGCGAGGAAAAAAGAAAAAACAAGAAAAAATGGAATCATTGGACGAAAACAAAACGGTGGACATTTGATAAGGATATTTAAGCTCTTTCGCTCAGTTAATGAGATAATTTAAGTCCACCGACATTATGAAAATATGGACATTATGCACTTATGTCCACAAAAACTATGATTGTAAAGTCCGCAATCAATATCGTTTTCCCTTGGGTGGATTGGTGCTGCCGTTAGGAAGGCTTAGACCAGTTGGGGTTTGACATGCATAAGTTTTCGTAGGCTTATTAGTTGAAGATTTTGACCTGTGCGAGGAAAAAGAAAAATCCGAAAAAATAGAATCAATGGACAAATCCAAAACGATGGACATTTGGTAAGGATATTTATTATGTTATTGATTCAGTATCGTAGGCTTCTATGGTGATTAAAGCAGATCTTGTGATTTGTCCAGGTTTCGCTTTCTTATCCGTTGTAGATGGAATAAAAGGCATTACCAAAAATCAGGCATTGAAGAAAAACGGTCGGTCACTTACTCAGAATAGTATTTGGCGACAACAACCAAATGGGAGAAATGAAAAGGGAAGCAGGGAAGAGGAACGAGAGTCAACGAAAATCTAGATCCGCTCGACTTTCGCAAGACGAGAGAGAATAAATAAAACAAATATTCTGGGAAGGGGGAGTTATGGAGTTTTGTAAGGAAAATTTGCGTGCGGAAGCTTATGATTCTTTGCTAGAATTTGACCTAAGAGAATTGATCACCAAGTTTCCGGTCTCTAATAGTTACTTCTCGGGTGGGAACGCCTTCCACAACTCCCACTAGAACTTTTAGTGAATACAAGAACACCACTCAAGCTTTAGACTTTACAAAGAGAATTTAACATAAACTATTTTGTGAGTCTACTTTTCGGATTACAAAACCCAAATGAAGGTTACCTTACTTATATAGAAAATTAACCTCCTAATTTTCCATTCTTCTTCTAGGCTTTGGAACTCTTTATGGGCTGGACAATAATATAGCCCATAATCTCACAAACTCCACCTTGGGCCAGTATTATTTGATCCACTTAGTTTCTGGGCCGAATTTCTTTTCCTCTAGCCCACCAAATCACAATTCTTCCATTATCTCTCTCCTTTCCACTTTTTTTCTTTTTTTTTTCTTTCTTCAACGAAGCAATGTCTGAATCATGAGCTGCCTTGGACTTGTCCATTTTCTCCAATTATCTTCTCAAATCTTCCTCGGCTCTTGAATCTGAAAACTTCTCTACTTGGTTTCGACGATTTCAGTTTCAATCAAGGACTCGATTTGAAGATTTCCACCCATGGGTAAGCTATCCCCCTCTTCGATTTCTTCTGTTTCTCTTTGTATTTCACTTTATCTAAGCTCACTCTTTGCTTAGAACCTTAAACTAATGGTTTCCCCTTTGTTTTTCGGTGAAAAAAACGGCAAGATTTGATGGTGGAACTTGGTTGATTCGCGGTGACTGGGTGACTGACTCAGTGAGTCGACTGGGTGAGTTGGATTTCTTCCAATTCTGGGCCTGTAATAATTTTCCTGCAGCCCAAAACACTTCCCTCTCTCAAGGCCTGCAACTTCTTCTGCTCGGCCCACTGCTTTTCTGGCCCATCCAAACTAAGGTTAGCCCATTCCATATTTAGCCTAATTTTCAACATTTTGATAACCAACTTGGTTTGCTTCCGGTTATCTCCAATTTCACCTGATTTTCAATCTGGAAATCAATTGTCTAATAACCGGGTCTAACCAACCGGTTATTAACATTACACTTTTGACCAAACAGTCAACCCTACCCAGCTGCCGTTGACGAGCGTTAACCGACCACTTGCCAGCGTTGACCGCTGTTGACTGGCGTTGACCGTCGACTTTTCTGGCCAAAATTCCGGCGAACCTTATTTTCTCCAAAATTTCAAGGTAAACTCTCTTGTACCTTCGAATAATCAAGACCTTCTCAATTTCTCATGTTTTTGGATGAAAAACTGACCCGCTTCAAACCTTTTCCTTCTTGTACCTTGCACTCCACCTTGAGCCGACATCTGCAATTCGTCCTCAGCTCCACAGGTAACTTTAAATCCCTTGTTAAACACCCACTGTCTCAAATCAGAAAAACTAACCTAGTTTTCTGATCTGCGAGGTACTTTCTTGACAGTGAATTAGATGGAGCCTGCCTCTCTTAAATTAGACACCCGAATCATTAACAAACACGAAACCCATGTCCATGTACTGTTTCTCTTACAATATCTGCTCGAACCTTACTTGTGCCAACCTTAGGATCACTGTCTCTACTGAACATCCCACCAGACTTGCTACCGACCTGATGTGAAAACTCCTTAGCTATCACCCTAGCTCCAACTTCTTATTTTTCCACAATACCTGGTATGTCTTGTCGCTGTTTAAAGTACCACTTACTTGAGACCATCTGTTTCGTTTCCTTTAGAGACTCCATATCTTCCTTAGCATCCTTTAAATGCTTCTTTTCCTTGCTTTCTATCACCTCTTCACATGTCTTAACCTTTGCATCAATCTCTTACCTTGTGTAAAGCATAAGCACCGAGTCTTTAAATTCAACTTTTCCTGAATTTCCAGACTCTCCACCTTGAATTGATGAATCTCTTTTCTTAAAACCATGTGGTGTTGGTCCCTGCACCAGATTCTCACTCACTTTCTTTGACTTCTTCTTTAGGACTCCATCTTCAACCCTGAAAACGTTGTTCTCACCCTTAGAAACAGTGCCTTGTAGATAATAGAGCCCTTTGTGATATTTTTCAGATATCACCTTTTTATTATCCTTGTTGAAGTGCACCATGAACACCCTTCTTGCATACCTACAACCCAATTTTTCCAACATCCCATAAAAAATCAGATTCCTACTCACCTCTGGCATGTACCTCACATCCTTTAGTATCACTTCCGAACCATCTGGATTCTGAATTCTGATCTTCCCAATTCCCTTAATGTCCCCTTCAGTGTTGTTAGCGATAAGCACCTTCTCACCATTCAACTCCTTGAAGTCAAACAAGACTTCCTTGTCTGATGTACTGTGGAATGTACAACCAGAATCCATAACCCATTCTTGCAATGTGTCATGCTTGCTCACTGTCAACACTAATGGTTGCTTAGGCTCCACACTGCAATATTCGCTGATTCTTTGGATTTCTTTCTTTCAGGACAATCTTTTTTCCAGTGATCTTCACTTCCATTGCCTGCACTTCTGCTGACACCTCCACTCCGAGGTTGTTCAGATCTGCAACCAGCTTCAAAAAATCATCAACATTCTCATCTATACTTTTGGAGTCATTCATCTTAAAAGTATATAACTTAAGCTGTAAGTAGATGCGATTAGGCAAGGAGATCTCCATGTACAACTTGTTCAACGTAGACCACATATCTGCTGCAGTCTCACAATTACTGATCTTCCTTAGGACTTGATTTCTCAAACTTTGTTGGATCAATTTCTGGAGCTAACTCACTAACTCCATCGTTTCCCTGGATTCTTCAGCAACTTGTCATCTGTGAAGATTGACTTCAACCCAAAAACTCTAAAGTGAGCCAACATGCAAACTTTCAACAGAGAAAAATCACCAGTCCCATCAAATCTATCTACCTCGTATCTTGAATTACTCATTCAGCCTTCTGTTACTAAACCTCGTGAACAATACCCATGTGAATAGTACCCATGAATAGTATTCACCGTGAACAGTATCCGTGAATAGTACCACCATGAACAGTACACTGAACAATACCCCCGAAAATCCCTTGTTGATTCTCTTAACAATTCCTTCTAGCACTTGCAATCAAAACCTAGATTGCTTTGATACCACTTATAAGGAAAATTTGCGTGCAAAAACTTATGATTCCTTGCTAGAATTTGACACAAGAGAATTGATCACCGATTTCTCGGTCTCTCCGGTACGTCTCGGGTGGGAACCGCCTCCCACAACTTCCATTAGAATTTTTAGTGAATACAAGAACACCACTCAAGCTTTAGGCTTTATAAAGAGAATTTAACCTAAGCTATCTTGTGAGTCTACTTTTCGGATTATGAAACCCTAATGAGGGTTGCCTTACTTATATAGAAAATTAACCTCCTAATTTTCTATTCTTCTTCTAGGCTTTGGAACTCTTCATGGGCTGGACAATAATATGGCCCATAATCTAACAAGTTTACTTGGGACTCATTATTATTTCAATTTTCGGTGCTTTATTTTGAATTCAAACTGTTTCATATACAAAGATGCAAACTGGCTCGCCAAACAATGGAATAATGCATATCCAGTCGAGGTATCTCATCACCTCCTTGAGGCGATTCGGTTTGTTAATTCACTTTCTGATAAATAAGAGGTCTTGGACCGAAACCTATACATCCCATTAGGCATAGGTTAGTCTTTAATAAGTTATTGGTACTAGCTAATACTCGATCTTGTGACCAGTTAGATTAGCCCAGGGTACCTTTCCAGTTTAGTATCGACATCTGGTGAGTTTTTATTTTGTGTAACTAATATGTCACAAACCTTGGAAAATGTTATATATATAGTTTTTTAATATTATGTGGGTCGACAAGGCTTGACCCATAGCCAAATCCTTACTACGCAGGATAACACGATTACCTAAATTTGAAATCCAGTAAAAAATGCCAGGTTATTTTTACCAATAGACATTTTTTTTATTACTTTATTGTAAAATTCTTACTACAAATATGATCATATGATTTTTATTGTCAAACAATTTGGTAGCAACATTAATAATTAGGAGGCAAATTAGGGTTTCTTCCTTTGCGATTTAGGTTTCCAGTAACCACAACAAAGACAGTGGGTAGGGTTTCTCCTTTTCGATCATACGCCATGCATGTCCCACTTAAACCTTCATACATTATATTACACATCTCCTGACATTTTTTTCCAACACAAAACCCTTTTTTTTGTGTCAACTGAAAATCGTCTACAATCGATGTCTAGATCTAGTGCCATATTCTTTACCACTCCTGTAATAAAAATAGAAAATAGTATTTTCGTTGAAAGATGTTATTAGGAGTTTTTTCATATTATCAAAAGATGAACAATAAAAATATATTGATAATTTTTGAGAAAGAGATTAAACAAAGTTAAATTTATATTGCCAAATAGATTCACATTAAAAAATTCTGGAGCATCTATTTTTATGAAACAAAAAATGTAACTTGACATATTTATATATGCATGAAAGAAAATAAATTGATGATAAAAAAAAGATGAAAAAACAACAAAAATATGTTGAATCAATGTATATCAAAATATTTTCATAATCTTCTATATATTAAAAAGAAAAATCATTGGTGCTTACGTTTCAAGCCCACAATTATTCTCAACTTTTTTAAAATTTTATTATCCTTCTTGCCAAACACTTTTAGTTCAATATACTAACTATTCTAATCATTCAAAAACTAATTGCCAAATATATATAAAATATTAACTAAACTTACCAAAATTAAATATGTGCTTTTTAAACCTCACAAAATTTCTTTAAAAATCAATAAAATGTAAATACTTTATTATAAAATAAGACTATTTATAAATTAAATAGCATAAGATTTACTCATGCATCTCACGCCTTGTTACCTAGTGTCTTTTATAAATGAAAAGATTAACCAAAATAGGTAAAGAAATTCTAAATCTTTTTCGATTTGTTTTCTAGGTCTAGCAACTCGACCTCTTTAAAAAAAACATAAACTTGTTATTATGAAATTCTTTATAGAAAAATGAATTTGAGAATTTTTCATAACTTCAACAGTATTTTCAATAAATAATATGATATTAAATTTAGATTTTAGAATAACAATTATATATAATCGTTATTCTAAAGCTGACACCTTAGCTCGTAGCGTCAGAATTTAGTGATATAATTATTTTTTTAAACTCTGTTCCCCCGGTCTGGATCACCAAATCGTTTTAGTTGATTAATATACTTCGTTAACAAAAAAAGGATCATGCGTAATAAATTAAGATGATTCTAAATATGTATACGAACCTAACACAAGAATAATAACGGTAATATGTATACGTACCTAGCACAAGAATAATAACGATGGTAACAATGATAAATGATGGTTGAAAGGACGTCTTCATACTCAAAGTAGAATTTAGTTGATGGTGTTTGAAAAGTTTATTTTTTTCAGGAAGAAAGTTAAGTTATATATAGATGAAGTTAGATGCATTCCACACATAAACAATCTACCTTAAGCTAATTATTTCTTAAGTTCCTATTCAAAAGGATCTTGATTTAGTCTGGTCTTCTAAAAGCTTTTCTCTCTGAATTTTTCTTAGACACATACTGTTTTGAATGGGCAACCAATCAGAAAGTATTTTTCTAATTAAAGTGTGGCAGAAAAAAAAGATCTCGATTTACTTAATTTGATTTTCACATTTAGTATATTAAAACTTTAAGACTCGCTAAAATTTTTATATAAAATATTTAATATAAATAAAGTATGAAAATTATTACTAAAATACATATATCATGTCCTAAATATAGTATGGCGTGTTTCGTTGACTCTACGAATCAGCATCTTACTCAATTTTGTCTTCTTTTCACCATAAAAGTTGTAGTTAAGTTGATGTGATTGTACCGCAGAATCCACTTCCATCTCGACATATTCTTGTCTGAGAAACGCTTATAAATGTTTTATTTTTTGCATTGCACTGTTATCCGATTGGGACATATAGCGATACGACTGGAATTCCGTCCGATCAGGCATTGTGTTTAAGCAGCAGAAATGAATACTTTTATTCTTCTTCTTTTTTCTATTGGAGAGTGAAATTTGAATGACACAGAAAAATCTAGATGTATCTACTAGCTTGTACTGTGTCTAAGCTAAGAAACGGATATCTGATATTTTTGTTGAAACAGATACATGAAATTTTTAAAATTACTAAAATCAATGGATTAGTGTGATGACTTTGTTTAAAATATGAAGTATCTTTCTCAATGAATTCAATTTTATGCTAAAATTTTGATGTTGATTGTGCGACTGTTTTCAAGTCCCTTTGGTCCAGGTCAAATGCATAAACTATTCGAGGAAGCAACTTAAACTCTCAAGAGTGAATCTATGAATCTCAAAGAGGAAGTAGATGATGAAAGAAGAATGATCCAGGTGGTCTTTGTTTAGATGGTTGTGTATTTTAATGCTAATTGTTTTGTTATGTCTCATGAATTTTGGTTTAAGAAATAAATTCTAATAATTCAGTTTTAAATAATTAACGTTATTCTATACATTTAAAACTGTTTTTTAACATACATCATTTTAGGCTTTTATTGAAATTTCTACAATTCTTAATTTAACTGAAGGTTTTTTAAATTGTCATAAAAAAATATTGGATCAAAATTTTTAATATTGTATTTTCAAGAAAGATATATCAATATGTATTTGTTCAAAAATAGTTGATCTTAAATATAATATATTAGGATATAGTATATAATTACTAAAGATATGAAATATTGATATAAATATGATACAACGAATTCTAACATACGATATTTCTACCGCAACATAGGTCTGTCCCATAGTTTCAATATAAAAAAAAATATTTAAATAAATATGGCAAGAAAACAAATAAACATCTTTAAACTTTTAAGATATTCTTGAAAATTACTTTAAAAGTTCTCTAAAAGTTCTTATAAATTCTTTAAAAATTTAAAAGTTCAAAAGATATGTTATTCATATAATTAACTCCAAATTATTCAATTTTAGACCCAAAAAAATTAAAATAAATAAATTTCTAAGTATAAATATGAACTTTTCATATTTAATTTAAGAGAGTTTTCAGATTTTTTGGAATTTTTCAAAAACTTATAATTATTTTAAAATATGTTTATTATTTCAATATTAATATTTTTAATACAAAAATTTGAAAAGTTAACAGATATTTACTTCCGGTCAACTTGTGGGTTTTAAATCGTTACTATTTAAAAATTTGTGTATTATAACGGAAGACATAATTAATTCATTAGTTTTCTTGTATCCAAAAAAGTTTGTGTATTTTAGTGAATAGATGGTGCATTTTATTGCAGAGGTTTGGAATCCAAACCTCTTTAATCTAATTAGAGTTTGTCCCATGCTATAGCACAGATTGATGTTTCTTTTTAAGATTCGATTATAATTTTTTTTATTTGTAGATTATAAATTAATAAGATAAATTTTAAATATATATATTATTAACAAAAATGTGTATTCAATTAAGTTTAATATTTTAGATTAGTTTTATCAAAATTATGTCTATTTTATGATGTTAAATAGAAATTTAAAATTTGATAAATATTTTTTATTAAGATATTCTGTTGTTTTTACCATTGAAAATTACAATTATACTCTTAATGAAACAATTAATTTTGTTCTTTAAATGATTTATTCCAATAATATTATTATATATTTTTTTAAACTTAAAGGTTAAATTCTAAATAGTATTTCCTTGATATTATTAAGAGAATATTTTTTTTAAACAATCAAATATATAAACATTAAATAATTTATTAAATTATAATATTATTTAAGTCAAAATTTTAGTTTAATATATGTATATCAATTTTAATTTTTTAGTAAAATATGATAATATACTTTTGATGAAATGATTTTTAGTACGTAAATTAAAAATAGTTTTCATTTTCTTATTTTTGAAATTATAATTTAGTTAATAATAGTTAACATATTTTCTTGTTTCTATATTATAATTTTCGTTTTAATAAATTTATTAATTTTAAAGTTTTTGAAAAGAAGTGAAAAATAGATTTTGTGAAGATTTTGTTGATTTAATTAAATAAACTAATTAAATTAAACTAAATATTGATTTAATTTTTCAAAAATAAGAGATTTGATGTACATTGCGATTTTGTTTGGAAGATTTTAAGGAAATATTTAAATAGTAAATCTAAATTATATCTATTTTTTAAAGAAATAAAAATCGATGGTCATGATTTAACTAAATGATCACATAATAATTAATGTCTAAAATACCCTTAATGAGATATTTTAATTTGTTCTTAGATTTAATGGCAATGTGATGTAATTATTAATATTTTGTATGGTTTATTTATAAATGTACTCCTCAAATAATATATAGGGGATTTATATATTGCCGACTCAAAAAAAAAAAAGATGGTGCATTTTATAAGAATTTTGCCCTTAATAAAATAATAAGCTAAGATATTATTAAACAAAGCTTTGGAAGATAAGATATGAGCTTAGTAGTTATGATCTCTATATAAGTAACATATATATTGAATTTTAAATATTATGGATCCAAACTGACTAAAGAATATATATTGAGACATCAAAGTTTTGAACAAAATCATAATTTTGAGAATAAGTCCCGGAGAAACCGCAATCATCGATAGGACAAGATCTCGGTTTAGCATTCATGAATCTACTTGCAGTGCTTGTCACCTTTGTTGTCTCAAAGACTTCTCCTCTGCAAAGAGGGCAGTTTAAGGTCATGGTATTTGAGCGCTTCATCTTGTTCTTTTTGCGGAACTGCTTGAGACAGTTAGAGTGACGAGCACTTGTGTAGCACATGTAAGGCGACATCCATTTAGGGAGGAAGAGCATCTCAAAAGGATAGCATTGTGAGGCGGTTCCATGCAGATCACACACCGCACAGCCTCCCATTTTGATTGGATAAGCGACTCGGGTGCTTTGTATTTGTTTGTCCTTGAAGAGCGAAGTGGGTATGGCGATACTCTAGCCCGGTTGCTTGACTCAGGCAGTATATTACTTCCCTTCGACATCTCTCCTGTTAAAAGATTTCAATATTGACCAAATATCTTAGTTAGATGACAAATGATCAATGGTTGGTCACTAACCACCAACAATTGTGAATATTCGATCATCTCATCAACGAGTTCATCGGATTCAGCACAAATTCTCGGCATTCATTGTAAAAAGAAAGAAAAAAAATTGGTCTAATAAAGTTTTACGTTTCAGCTAAAACAAAACTTAGGATTCGATTCAGAATTAAAAGCTAAGACCGAAGAAGTTACAGTAATCAACAGGCACAAAAACACTTAACGACACAGAGCAGCTCAATCATCGCCGAGACTCCTTGCATATGATTAAAAATTGGGCATCTTAAACTTTTAAAAAAGAAACTAGTTACGTTGTAGATTGCTCTAACAGTATGTGACCAAAACAAATGTACATCACTAGGTCACGTGGTTAGTTTCGTGTGCACATGATAGTCTTCTTGCTGAAAACATTTTTACGAAACTTAATCATAAAATCATAAGAACTTCGGGTCCTTAATTAAGAAAGTATTTAGCCCCTGTACAATGGCGGAGGTAGAAATATTTTTTATAGGGGTTAATAATTCAATATTAATCTAATATAATAATACTAATCATTTATCTAAAATACAATTTCATTGTTAGAATGTTTAAATTTAGGTATTACTGTTTATTTTTTAATAAATAAAGTAGATACAAAAACAATTTCGATTTCGTTGTTAACCTCATAAATTATATAAATTATAGTTGTTTTTAATAGAAATATACATAATGTTAGAAATCTTATTTTTGTGTGTAAAATACACTAGTCACATGTTATTTAGCATTTTATATTTTATATTTCTGTAAAATACTGGTGAGAAAAAAATGGTATACATCTTTTTGTTCCTCAAAATATTTATCTATCTAAATGTATAGATTAGTGTCCATATTAGTTAATTGTTGTGTGTGTTTAAAATAAATTCATGTTATTTTAAATGAAATACATATTATATAATCAAAAGGGAAAATAAAATAAAAAAGTTGCCAAAATTTTAGATATTAGGAAAGAATTTAGGAGGGGTTGTTCAATCATGGATTTTAATGGATTTGAAAATACTTTTCAAATCATGTATTATTCAATCATTGATTTTAAAATCTTTATTAAAATCATGTGTTCTTCAATCATTGATTTTAAAATCTTTATCAAAATTATATGTTATTGGTTCTATGATTTTAAAATACTAGTTAAAATCACCCTTTATTCAATATTAAAGATTTGAATATAGATTTGATTTCAGATTATTGAATGTATTTGAAAATCTATTTTACTTAAAAATAGAGAAGTTGAAATCCGTAGTCTCAACCATGTTATTTCGGTGGATTTTCAAAAAAAAAAAATTATTATTTAAAAAAACCAAAATCCAAAACACGTGATTATAGAAAAAAAATAATGAATCCAACCTACCAAGTAATAATATCTAGTACTCTATAACGTTACGTTTAATCCAACCATAACGCTCATCAGTAGACATACTAGACTTTTTTCATCTCTAATTGGTGAATCACTTTAACCGCATCATAACGAACATTTTCTTCCAAATTAGGGACTTCTTTGATAGCTTTCCATACATTATTTCTTTTATCAGCGTTTCTTTGTTCAACTTCTCTTTGTTCAGCTTCTCTTTGTTGTTTTGTTTCTCTTTTTTGTATTATATTGAAAAGTTTTTGAGTGATTGTTGTCAATGAATTTATCTCAGTATGAATTCTTCTGCATCTTCACTCTTCAGTATACTATATTTTTATTTTATCATAATGTTTATTTTTGAAATCTCTTTTGTATGATTTTGAAATCTCTTTTGTATTATTTTTAAATCCAAGTTAATTAACTTTCAAATCCACTTTGTTTGATTTTAAAATCAATGAAAATCCATGGATTTTCAAATCCTATAAAGATTTCTAAATCTATTAAAATCCATGATTGAATAACCCCTCCTTAATGGAGGGTTAGGAAGAGAAGAAAGAATGAAAATTGACATATAAGAAAGATGGGAACATTGGGAAGAGTAAGAAAATATGCATAAATGAAATAAAAACTAAATGAAGATATAATTTGAAATGGGACAAAAGGGTCAAATATTTCAAACCAAATTATCAACTAAATACCAAATAATGAAGCCTTGCAAATAAATTTTTACAAAAGGTATGGGGTCACTTGACCCCCTCCTAGTAATATAGCTCCGACCTTATTTACAATAGCACTTATTGGTCACTCCCTACAAGAATCGCCTAAGAATTTCAACAGATCAGTGAAATCTATATGAGATTTGTATGAAAATTTAGGAAAAAACACCCAACCAACAAGCGAAAAAAAGAGAGAAAAGTATTTACCTTGGTTGGATACTTCTTGATTTCTAAAGGAAAATAAAAACAATATAGTTTGGTTTAAGCAGTGATGAAAATTTTGACCAAAAAAATGATGTGAGTGCGAGATTGTGTGATTTCTATGGCTTTTTATAAGCTATTATAGTGTTTGTCAGTCTCATTTTACCAAACTATATTTTTCTTTTGTGTTCCACCTTTTCTACTTTTCTTAGTAAAGAAATGTGAATTTTAATTCCTTTTTTTGAGTAAAAGAGAGTGAAATTCAACAATAAGATACAAATCAGTGAGAGTAAAAAAGTAAAGAAAAAAAAATTGTGATTAAAGTATACAAAATTAAAAGCAAATAGTAGAAAAATTATAAGAAGACGATTTATATAAATTAGATAAATAATTTCAATATAAAGAGACTATACAAATGTCACTTTTGTATCACTTTAAAGAGATATATATATATATATATATATATATATATCCATAAATAAGATTTTATCATAAATTTGTTTTTTTCTAACTAATAACACAAGTTTAATTTTGCCTTAATTTAGATATTACGGCGCTCAAATTTATCAAGTAATAAATTACTAAAGACATATCATTTAATTTAATTTAAATTTAGATATTACGGCGCCGACACTAGTCAAAATTAAATTAAAATTTGCTTAAAAACTCATAGATTTTATTTAATTTAAATTTAGATAGTCAAAACAAAAAAGATTACTTATGACACATAAATTTACTTGAATTAGACAATAAGCCATTGACACTAGTTAAAAGTATTAGGTATCTAATTACTAAAGACACATATATTATACTTAATTTAATTGTAGATAGTATGTTGGAGACACTAGTCAAAATTAAGAAAACATATTTCTTAAAAATTAAAACGTATAGACTTTACTTAACTTATATTTAGATAGTACGATGCTACCACTAGTTATAAGATGATAAATTACTAAAAAAATATATTAATTTTACTTGAATTTAAGTCATACGGCATCACCACTAATCAAAATTATTAGATAGAAAAATTACTAAGGACACATATATTATTAAGGACACATATATTATATAAAATGTAGATAATAAAACGTCGACACTAGCCAAAATTAATATAACATATTATTAATAAGTAAAACACATGGATTTTACTTAACTTAAATTTAGATAATTAATATTTTATCATACATAATATTTAATCATAAATTGATTTGCCTTCATTTGTATAATAAGGCGTCGACACCAATCAATTTATTAGGTAATACAATCATTTTTAGCAGACACATCTTTTTGTTTGATTTAAATGTAGGTATTACAAGTGAACACTATTCAAAATAATATAGGAAATTACTTTTAAAAAAAGGATTTTTCTTAGCATAAACTTTAAATTGAGATAGGGAGCCACCACTAATCAAAATAAAGATAATAAATTAATAAAGATACATAAAAAATCATTGAATTTGGATAATTTGGCGCCAACACTAATTAAAATTATTAGGTAATAAATCACTAAAAACACATCTATTTTAGTTAATTTAAATGTAGATAGTATGACGTTGACAATAGTAAGAATTAAGAAACTATACTACTGAAAAAAAACACATAGGTTTTATTTAATCCACCACTTATAAGATAATAAATTACTAAAGACACATAAATTTACTTAAATTTAGATATTACGGTGCTACCACTAGTCAAAAATTATTAAATAACGAAATTACAGACATATATTTTATAGAAAATGTAGATAGTACGGCTTCAGCACTAGCCAAAATTAAGATATATTACTAAAAAAAATACATCAATTTTACTTGGTCTTATATAATTTGAGATAATATAATACTGACACGATTATGTAATAAAATACTGAAGACGCATATATAACACTTAATCTAAATTTATATAGTAGACACTAACACTGATAACAAATTACTAAAGACATACTCCATCTGTTTTACAAAAAGTGTCATTTCGACATATTTCACACAACTTAAAAAATAATGTAATTTTCTACTATACCCTCTACAAATACACTAAACAAATTTTTTCTTCTAATTAATAAGCTAAAACAATAGGGATAAAAAAGATATTTAGTCTTAAAACTGTATTGAAAATACATAATGACATTCTTTGTAAAACAAAAATAAAACCTTAAAACGACACCTTTTGTGAAATGGAGAGAATATATTTTATTTATAGAAAATTAGATAGTACAGTGGTGAAACTAGTCTAAATTACGATAAAAACACACATTTTACTTGGCTTTATGATGATTCGGTGTCAACACTAATCAAAATTATTAGAAAATAGATAACAAAATATATGCATTTTATATATTTTTATTTAGATAGTACAATGCGGATACTAGTCAATAACAAATTATTAAAGATATTTAGCTTTTATTTCGACTTAACACGGATAATACGACACGTACACTAATTATTCTGTAATTTATCAATATATAATATGTATATATATATAATTTAATTCAAATTTAGATAGCATGGTGCCGATAGTAATAAAATTTATAGAAAAACTAATTTTTGAAATACTTAATTGGATCATTAAATGAATTTTTAAGAAGCAAAAACCTGAAAACTAATTCTGAAACTGTACCTAAGCCTAAAAGGCTAAAAGTAAGAGGGTGTATTCAATCAAGCATTTAAAGTAATTTGTGTTAAAATAAGTCATTGTTATTAAATCATGTACTTTTAAAAATCTTCTAACATCTAGTGTTATTAAACTAATGATTTTGAAAACTACTTTAAAATCCACCCACTGTTATTGAAAACATTTTAAGTATTGGATTTTGAATGACTTTAAAGGATTTTAGAGGATTTTCTTAGTTAGAAATACCAAAAACTAAATCTTATGGTTTTAAGTGATATTTTAGAGGATTTTAATAAATCATAATAATTTCGCTAAATTTACCCAAAATCATCAAAATTATATAAAACTCACTAAATAACTTGGCACGTAGTGCGAGATCACTATCTTGATAATGCTATATAAACTCGATACCTCTGGAAAAAAAAACTGTTTTAATTTTATTATAAAATTATTGGGAAAAAAAAACCTCAAATTATTTAAAATCCTTTGAACCCTAAATGACTCCAACCAAGGCTTTTTGTTCCTTTAAAATCAGGGGCTATTGAATGGGCTTTTCGAAGGGCCAATACAAAAATTACGTCTCCTTTCTCTCCTGTCTCAATAGATCGCTCGATTTCAGCTTCGGGACCTTGTGTTCCTTGACGAAGAAGACGATACTTCTTCCATTATCACAGCTACACGCAAATTCTTCTACAGTTACAGATTTTTATGATTCTAAGTTCGAAAGAGTAGGTGTTTTTGTTTTTTTTTTTCTCTTTCTACTGGATTCAAGCACCACTTAATTTCCGGACTTTGGGCTAAATGATGTCGCCGAAGCAAATCTCCGACGATCGAGGATCTCCACATTACAGGTATCTTCATACCTGAATTTTCGATTCAATTTCTCTGTTATTGTGTGTGGTTTTTACTATGCTAAACTTGATTGTGTAGAAACGAAATGAGAGAAAAAAAAAAAACACGAAGTTTCTGGAATTTATTCAAATTGCGATGAAATGTGTACTGTAGCTTTGGAATTTATCTTTCGGGTTTTATTATCTCTCTGAATTGGAAATTGCATTTCCTCGATTTTGCTGAAGTTAATGCGCAACATAATTTAGGTTTGCATAACTGATTTGAGTCCTCATGTTCCCTAGTTTAAGCTTTTCTAGTTCACTGTGTTTTGATACAATACTAGGTTGAGTCACTGATTTGAGTTCTCATATTCCTTAGCTTAAGGTTTTATAGTTCACTGTGTTTTGGAATCTAGTTTTTGACTCAATACTAGATTGAAGCAGTAATTTGAGTAACTTTGAGCACGTTTGAAAATTTTTTCGTCTGCCCTTGTTTTGCCATTGGCTTAGAATTGAGTCTTCTCTTATATTATGCGGTAACATAATTGGGTTAAATCATGATTTGAGGTTGAAGCAGTGATTTGAGCATATTTGTAGTTTTTTCCGTTTTCTCTTATATGCCATTGCCACCTAAATCTTGTATTTTGACCCTCTTTATTTGCAGGCATACCCCTTTCCAGATAATCCACCTCATTGGGAACTTTTTTAGGATATGGTCAGTTTATTCTATGTACCGTTACTTGAACCAAACGGGAGCGCCTGTTGTTCTCTTTCTCTTCTGCTGTCTGGTGCCTTCATCCATCATCTTCTTGATACTTCAAAAACCATGGAAAGGAAGAGCACTTTCCAATCAACAGGTTTACTTTAGTCATACCTAATTTCTTGCATGTATATTTGATACATATAAATTGAGAAGTTTGGATGTAAATTATTCCTTTATTGTTTCAGATTGTACCTTCTCTTATCAATGGAGTCATCACAGCTTTATACTTCATCTTATGGGGAAAAGGTCTCAAGTCTTGTGGACCGCTTAGGTATTCGTTATTTATTAAGCATTCGTACTACCGTAAATTCTCCTCTGGTCTTAGTCTTAGGAGCTACCATAGATTGTGGCTTTTGAAAGGAAGGGAAATTGAAAGTTTACCTCTGAGCAAGATGGTCCCATTAGCAGTTTGGTTCAATAGTTACCGATATTATGGACTTACAATCCTTTCCTTATCCTTTATTTCTGCAATCTGCCATTTTTAAGCTCTGGTTTCTTTCATTTGATCAAAATCTTCATTGAAAATTCGTTTCTCCCTGCTTATAATTCTTTGTATATTTTTTATTGGCAGAGGTATCCTGTCAGAGTACTCTGGTGCTGTTCTTGGAGTACTTTCTGGAGTATTATATGGACGGAGAGGCCATGTGTGGAAAAAGGTAAACATCTAAATATTTCTAATTTAACAGTTGTCGTTTACATATATCTCTAGTCAATGTAACCAGCTAACGAGCGTGGTTACATAGTGTTATGTTATTTATACCATCGGCATGCATCAACTCACTTGTCTCACAGACAAACTATAGAGTTGTGCAATATTTTTTAGTATTTAGTGATGTTTCTTTTGGCTAATCCATATACGTATATTTCTTGCATTATAATTATTGATATGAAGTTCAATTTGAAAGATCAAACTTATGTTTATAAATCAACAAGGATAATTATCCAAAGAGTAGGACAAAATTTCCCTCATATTTGCAAATCATGTCAGGTAGGTGGCCTCATTGCAATGCTGGTAGCTCTTTTTTTCTTGTCTCAAGGATGGGCGACATCATCTCTCTCCCCTTTTTATATCCTTTTACGCAAGTTACTTCTCTCTATCTCTATCTATATATATATATATCTTGCTTCTTTTTTAACTGTCAATGGATAGTGTTTACGTGTTGGTTTGTTTAACTTAACAACAAGCTACCAACAAAAGATGGTACTGACATCAAGGAGGAAGAAGTAAAAACAGAACAAGCACTAGGTATGATGGGAATGATGATACCAGTTTTTGCTGGAATCTTATCAGCATTAAGGCGGGTTATCGCGCGCCGTGTTTCTCTAAAGGTACTCCTCTCAGATTCCCTCTATTCCGTCATTCCTTTCTTCTTTCATATCTGCTTTCTTTGCTAACAACCAATTCTCTGTTTCTACAGAACCAGCAGAAGAAACGGCTGCATGCGATAACCATTACTTCTGCAACCTGTTTCTTATTTCCTGTGGCCATGTGGGACCTTATCTTAGTAAGTAATGCTACTGTTTTGTTTGAGTAGGAATAATGTATCAAAGATGGTGTTTTCTCGATTACCCAAGGCCAGTTTGGTTCACTAATATAAAATTTTACTTCAGGGGTCATCTTCTGGGAAAATGTCCGAATTGCCATTTTCTGCGTGGGCTTTCTCTAGCACCATTGTTTTTGGGATCATCCTAATATTCTATGTTGACAATATCGCAGAAGAGAGGTTTTCTTAAGCTTTTATTATCTTACATTGCATTTATACGCCAAACATATGCTAATATGTTTTGTTTGTTGCAGATTGCATATGGTGTTTTCTTCCCCAAGGCATTTAATGGTAGCAGGGGCATGCATAATAGTCATGGAATTAGCGTACGAGATGGATTTTTCTCTTCCCGGTTTCATCGTCTGCTGCTTAATATTAGGGTTTGGAATATTCGAGGCGACATCTCTTGAACGTAGCAAGAAAGACTCTTTATTGAAATCAGAAGATCCATCAAACGAAATCCTTGGTAATGACTTTGATACTTCTCCAATCCTTCCCTTATAGCTTACCAATCTCTCTCCCACACTAACGACGATCTACTGTTGAATGTACTTGTCCTTGACGATGTATATCTATCTGGTTTTACTCGTTCTTAATCTTTATACCTTCATTTTTAGGTTTTTTTCCTTGGTGAAACATATACAATTTTTTTGGTCTAATGTAGACAAAGATAACCCATGATGATTATTATTTTAAGGAACGACAGATCTATTTCCTCACGAACAGTAGCGATATCATAACAATTTTACGGTTATAATTAAACTACGTATGTTTTATTAATGTGAATGAAAAAAAAAACATAAATTACGTCTGCTACAGTACTAGCACTTTTCATCTACAAAGTTAGCCATAAGCAAACTTAAATCACGTCTTGGTTTGCATTTGGATTTAATTTTCTTGTCCTTAATCGATTTGGTTTTGACCGATAGCAAAAGATGCCGCGTTTTCACAATAAACTTTCATTAGCATTTTAAGTGAACTATTCCATTGGACCGTTCTACAAAGTACATAGTCGGCTATTGCTTTTATAATATCAGTATCTAAATCGATGAAGCCACTTTTTAAAAGACCAAAGAATTGTTCTAAATCCAGTGTTTAACAACATTTCGCTAATGTAGTAGCATCCACTCTTCGATAACCGTAAAATTACTACATATATGACAAAGAACCTCGTCTGGTAGACTGTTTAAGTGATCCATTTTCTCTGCACGATACGAAGAGAGTATATTACTAAACAGTTCCACTACAAACAGAGAAAGGTTTGATCTTTAGACTTTAATTTCATGAAAAAATCGAGTAAGCGCAAGGAAACACGTTAAACTGGTAAACCATAAGGTTATCAAGGCAAATAGAAAAATCAAACATGTGGAACTAAGAAACCCCAAAAAAAGAGAAACTTTTGTCATTAGGAGTAAAGACGTCAGTGAAGAACAATTTAATCAAAGCAATTGCTGGGGAGGTAAAAGATTAAGACAAGCGATCAGTTGTAAATTGAATGAAAACATTTGAAAAAGAAGAAGACGAAGAAACTACGGTTTTCCGATTGGTTTGGTTTGAAACAGTTTTTTCATCCAATTAAAAAAAACAAGGGGACTTTGGCAAAACTCTGAGCAAGTTTTGTTTTTGTTCTTCAGAGGCTTCATTGTGCAGTCCACTTCTTATACAAGCAACCATTCACCAGGAGCTGGACATTGCAACTGGATAACTTGTTGTTGAGTTCAGTCATCTCCGCGATAGCTTCAGACACTTCAGGGACTCTGAGCTGTGTAAGACCATTCTCTTCCATATAGATCATTATCTCCTTCAAACACGGAAGATAGACCAAGAAATGCTTTATCATGCCCAACTCTTTCAATGTTCCTCGAAACTTTTGAATCTTCAACACTTTTACTGGACAAGTTGTGAGTGACCGACCTTTGACCACTTGAGAAACGCAGTGACAAGCATCCCCGAATTTGTCTTTGACATGGTGCAAGAGACCCTGACAGCATAAATTCAAAGTATGAAACTCTATCTTTATACATGTTTGGCAAATGAGTTGTTTTTATACCTCAAGGACTAGAGTTTCTAAATGTGGACAGCTCCTTAAAAGAACTAGCATTGCTTGCCATGCTCGCCACTTATTATTCTCAATAGTTAACGATTTGAGGTTGTTGAACACTGGCATTGATTCACAGCATAAAGAAACAACCTGATAACAAAACAAGGCACAATTAGGTAATTTGCAATTACATGTTTCAGAACAAAACCTTGGCTTGTTTATTAAAAATGGGACTGAACAAAACATGACCGCCATGTTCCAGGAATTGAGACTAAGTCCTGTTTTCCTTCTTTTATTTCCTCGAGACCAACTAAATAAAGATACTACAAGAGAAAGAAGATATTATTAAACTGACCTCGAGAGTATCAGCACATACTTTCAGATATCGAACATTTTGTATTCCATTCATAAGCTTCCCCAAATTTGCAAATCGGAGAACAACAATGTCCTGTAACCAATCATTATTTGGCGCTCTTGCCTGCTTGATTTCGTCTTCAGTAACCCTAAGGCTTATTCGAGCCTCAAGCAAGTTTTCCATTTTAGCTACTGAATAATCATTCGCGTCATAATCAGAGTAACAGAAGTTTACAAGACTAGGTGTATCAAATGTATATGATAAACAACCGATAGAATCTATTGTTAGGGTCTTGAGGCTTGCACTTGACACAATCAAACCGGGAACATTCCATTCTTTCCATCTTATAGAACGTAGGACTAATTCCTCTAGCGCAGGTAAAGCATGAAGAAGAATTTCAAAATTATAAACAGATAAGAAAACTGAGTCAAGAACGAGAGTTTTGAGCATCGGTAAGAAAACGGTCCCATCCAACCAACAAAGATCAACATCATGACATATCTCCAGCTTAACTAGCTTCTTGCTCTCAAATATTTTTGGAGACAGACAATAGTTATATCCGTATTTCACAACCCAAAGGATTGATAGTTCAAGCTCCGAGACACCACGTACCATCACATTACGGATCCAAGCATCCAATCGATCTGAATCAACAGCAATACAATCGAGGGAGAATTTCTTAATGGGAGAATTACCCTGCAATGCCAATACTCTATCAACAAAATCCATGAAGTGCTGTCGAATATCTTCCGAATACAGAATAAAAGAGTAATGAATATCAAGATTAGGGACAAATGCAATCAGATTGTGCCATCTCTTGCAGAGAATCGAAGTCAAAGCAGCCTCCTTTGTGGTAAGGAAGGACAATATATGACAAAGAACACCGTCTGGTAGATTGCTTATGCGATCCATCTTTATACAGTTCAACTACAAACAGAGAAAGGTTTGATCTTTATTAGATTCATGTACAATTGGAAACCCTAAGTTAACAAAGTAAATAGCGAAAAGGAAACTTCAGAACTAAGAAACCCTAAAAAAGAGAATTGAGTAAAGTACGAGATCTTACCGTGTTACAAAAGCTTAAATTCAAGACCCAAATTTTAGGAATTTCAGTGAGAAAAGAGACAGAGAATGAGAGTTGAGACTTCCTTAATCGCTGGTTCCTATGGCCCTACAAGCGGAGATATGAAGAAAAGACTCAAGAGCTGTCAGGTTCGAGAAGACATGCAAAGGATTCGGAGAGGCCGAAACATCCAATATTAAGAGGACAGCAAAATTTAGGTTTTCTATTTGATCCGGTCCTTTTGAAATCACCGGTTTTATCTCGGTATAAACCGGGACAACTCAGTTTTGGGCTGCAAAAATAAAAAAAGTATGCTTAAACATATCCAAGCCCAGCTCTAGAAGTAGATAGGGAGAGAAGAACTCAGACAAGAAAGCTATGAGCAAATCTTCCTTGAAGACTCATCAATGTGCACTTGTTGTAGAGTATGACTTTAAGATCATTCTCTTCACCATTTGACAAATGAGTTGAGTTTATACCTCAATGATTAGTGTTTCTAAACAGTATTGTTTTTTTCTTGCATTTTTGCCATCCTTGATCCCATGTTACTCTTTATACGTAGCGCCTTCAGATTTTTGATACGTATGTTACTCTTAATACTCTTAATACTCTTAATACGTTAATCTTGGATTTGGAAAATTATTATACGAAATGTTTGTTTCTGGTCTACGAAAGAGAATTCAAGCTTGAGATCATGGATGTGGAGAAAGATTTTAAAGTACAGGACAGCTGCAAAAAACTTTCACAAGGTGGAAGTTAAAAATGGAGAGTCAACATCTCCCTGATTTGACTCATGGAGTAATCTGGGTAGATTGATCGAGGTAGCGGGAAATAGAGGTTCCATCGATCTAGGTATTCCTTTAAATGCGACAATCTACACCCAAGCTAAATCATCGACTTAGATGACACAGAACAGATGTTTTAATCAACATCGAAGCAGCGTTGTTGAGTCTCCATACAAATGATTCAACGGACCATCATCTTTGGAGAAATTCAGCGACATCCTTCAAAGCAAAATTCTACACATGTAAGTCGGTACAAAGGTCTCTGGTTTCCAAACGCAACACCAAAATATGCTTTTTTTTTTTGTCTTGGTTGGTGATACACATCAACGGCGGACATGATGAAAGAAAGGAACCCGAGTGTCATTACTGAATGCATTTTATGCAAGGCAGCGGAAGAAGACCGGAACCATCTGTTTTTCAAAGAGAACTCTACTCAAAGGAAACAACCTCCGGTACAGAGAGAACTCTATTCAAAGGAAAGATCAAAATCAAATGACAGAGTCCCTAACCATAGAGTATCACATTCCAGAATTTTTCATGAAGAAAAAGGCACCGAAATGCAGAGAGCTAATCATGAATGGAGGAGAAAGTCACCTGTTAATGATCAAGTTATTCCTGAACTATCTACTCAATCTCGATCTAGATGGCCTCCTCTTGAGCGAGAGCAATCCAGCCCTGCCATCCAGCCACCTCCTCCTCGATCTACTGAGAAAGTGCTAGAAGAGCTTAGGGAGACTACTCTTCAGTATATCTCCTGCGGTGATCCAATTGAAAGTGCAGCACGCAAATTACGTGTTATGCAAGGTGAAGCTAATGGCCTCATGCAAGAAACAGCGGAATTTATCATCGCAGCAGAAAGTAAAAGAGCATCTTCTTCTAGGCTGCTTGGTACGGAACTTCAAACTTTGTTGGTGGAAACGCCAGTCGCAGTAGAACCTGAAAGAGAACCTGAAACTGTAGGTGTTCCTCCTAAAAGGAAGAGAGGTATACCTCCAATTGCAAGCAGATTAAGATTAACCTTTGGAAGTCCAAGTACCCTTACTGAACCTACAGTAAAAAAGAGAAGAGTTAAACCGGCTGTTAAGCTGTCAAGAATCCCTAAATCTAGAGCTAAACCTTCTCCATCTAGATCAGGTGGAAGCAATGCTGGAACAAAAAACTTAAAGAGTAAAAAACCTGTTAGTCGCAGGGCAAAGAGCATTTCAACAGCTTCGGCGAGTTCAGAAGAACAGCTAGTGGGTCCTCTGATCAATCTAGTACCTGCTGTTTCACGAGGCGGGTTTTCACAAACCGCTGCCTCTTCTTCCTTAAGAATATTGAGCTGGAACTGTTGTGGTTTGGGAATCCCATGACAGTTCGTCGTCTGCGACATCTGAAAAGAAAAGTAAATCCAGACGTAATAATCCTCATGGAGACAAAGAATCAAGAAGATTTTGTAAAGGAAAAAACATTGCCTCTAGGCTTTGATTCTACATTTTTTGTCTCACCACATGGCATAGGAGGTGGAGGACTAGCTCTTTTATGGAAAAATGAAGTAAATCTGGAATTAAACTCCTCCACTCCAAATTGTATTGATACAATTATCAAATACAAAAACAAAGTTTTCTACCCCTCTTTTATTTATGGTCCTCCAGAAATCCCAAATAGAGCAAGGTTTTGGAACTCTTTGTCGGAGATGACACATCTGAGAAGTGGAGCATGGTTTATTACGGGAGATTTTAATGAGATTATTGACAATTCAGAAAAATCAGCCACTCGGGAAATGGCCTTTCTTGGAGAGGTCAGAGAGGAGCACACTTGATTCATTCTAGGCTGGATAGAGCTATGGCAAATAGTGACTGGTTTGAAGATTTCACTACTAGTACAAGTGAGTATCTAAGGTTTGAAGCCTCAGACCACCGCCCCATTATCTCCATCCTTGACGCAAAGAACAAGAAAGGAAAAGTTATTTTCAGATTTGATAGACGGTTGCAAGACAACCAAGAGATCAAAGATTTAGTCAAGGAAACCTGGACGACGTTTAAGTATCTATCAGTGGAAGCACGTACGTCCAAATGTAGATCAGCTATTTCTCATTGGAGCAAAGCAAAACATACAAACAACCAGGAAAACATTGAGAGACTTCAGAATGAGCTAGAAGTAGCAATGACAGATAAGGCACCTATGGAAAAAAGAATCCTAACTCTAACCTCGGAACTAAATGCAGCTTATGCAAGTGAAGAATCCTTTTGGAAACAGCGGAGTCGCCAAATGTGGTTAAGTTTGGGAGATAAGAACTCAAGCTATTTTCACGCTGCGTCTAAAACAAGAAAGACCATCAATAAATTCTCAATCCTAGAAGATGAGGAAGGAAATACAGCTTTTGAGGAAAATGATTTTGAAAAAATCATAACTGAGTACTATCAAAAATTATTTCCAGCGGGTGATCCAAACTCCAATGAGATCATCCATGAAGCCATTAAATCAAGAGTATCCACAAAGATGAATGAAAGACTGATTGCAATACCTAGCCCTGAGGAGATCAAGAAGGCAATCCAGTCTACACACCTGGATAAGGCCCCAGGCCCGGATGGATTATCAGCAGGTTTTTTCCCTGCAAACTGGGAGACAATGGGATTAGATCTTATCAAGGAGATTCAGAGTTTTTTCCACGGAAAGCTGCTGACACAAAGTTTAAACCATACCTATGTCAGATTGATCCCAAAGAAGCTAAGCCCTAAAAAGATGGTGGATTACAGACCAATTGCACTTTGCAATGTTTTGTATAAATTCATTGCCAAGATTCTTGCAAACAGGCTACAACCCCTTCTCAGAGATATTATTTCAAAAAATCAATTTGCCTTTGTCCCAGGCAGAGCAATCTCTGATAATGTGATGATCACTCATGAAGTCCTACATTTCCTGAAAAAACTCAGAAGCAAAAAAATACTGTTACATGCCTGTCAAAACTGACATGAGCAAGGCATATGACAGTCTAGAATGGACTTTCATTCAAAAAGTCTTAAAGGGGTTGCTCCAATGTATTTCGACAGTATCTTACTCTTATCTTATTAATGGAGAAGCAAGAGGTAAAGTAATCCCTACAAGAGGAATTCTCCAAGGTGATCCGCTCTCTCCCTACATCTTTATTCTCTACAGCGAGGTTTTATCAGGTCTATGTCAAAGAGCAGAAGAAAAAGGACTTCTCAAAGGTGTTAAGATAGCGAGAAATTGTCCAAGGATAAATCACCTATTATTCGCAGATGACACAATGTTTTTCTGTCGAGTTGACAAGAAAAATTGCCAAGAATTGATGCACATACTTCAGAAGTATGAGAAAGCTTCAGGACAAAAAATAAATGCAGCAAAGTCATCAGTCTATTTCTCCTCCAAAACACCATTTGCACTCAAAGTAGTAGTGAAGCAAATTCTGGGAATTGAGAAAGAAGGTGGTACCGGTAAATACCTTGGTCTCCCAGAATTATTTGGCAGAAGAAAAAGGACCTGTTTGCTTCCATCTTGGAAAAAATTCAATCAAAGGTGAAAGGATGGTCCACTCGCTTCTTTTCTCATGCTGGAAAGCTTACTCTCCTCAAAGCAGTTTTAGCTTCGATTCCAAGCTATGCAATGTCCTGTTTCAAGCTTCCAGACAGTCTCTGTAAACGCATCCAATCACTCCTCACTCGTTTCTGGTGGGACACAAAGCAAAACAAAAAGAAGATGGCATGGATTTCATGGAATAAAATGGCTACCCCAAAGGCACAAGGAGGACTAGGATACAAGGAAATCCAGCAATTTAATGATGCATTACTTGCCAAGCTCAGTTGGAGAATTCTGAAGAATCCCACATCTCTTCTCAGTAAGCAAGTCCTCAATAAATACTGCCAAGAGAACCACTTCCTCGAGAGCAAAGGACCTTCTAATGCTTCCCATGGCTGGAGAGGTATTTTAATAGGAAGAGATCTTCTTCTTCCTAACCTGATATAGACAATAGGGGATGGGAAAGATACAAACATTTGGAGTGAGCCATGGATACCAAAAATTTCCTCATTAAACCATATGGGCCACCAATTTAGTCATCACAGTTCTTAAAAGTGGTAGACCTCTTTAACGAAAGTCAAAAAGAATGGGATACGGAGAAGATTGAGATGTTGTTCCCTCACCTCCTTCAGAACATACTACTTATCAGGATCCCTTTATCTGCAACGAAGGATACATATCACTGGAAGCCGACCAAATCAGGACAATATACTACAAAATCAGGATATTTCAGTACAACTGAGGGAGAGAAAAACTTACCTGTACGAGTTTCCATCTCTCCAAATTTCAGTTGGTACAAGCAGGTGTGGAATATAAAGTGTGCTCCAAAAATCAAAACGTTCATATGGAAGGCGATGAACGAAGCCCTGCCAACAGGTGAAAATTGCAATAAAAGAAATCTTGCAAGTGATCATGTTTGTAAAAGATGTGGAGAAGTGGAATCAACCTACCATATCCTTTTTGACTGCTGCTTTGCAAAAGAGTCTGGAAGCTGATCAATTGGAAAATAGCTCCAACGCCTATTCTTACCTCAGCCCAGAATCTTAACCTTCTGGAAGCTGCTTTTATAAACCACCAAAAGCTAATTGGACTCCCACCATACGAATTGAGCATTACAACACGTTACCCATGGATAATTTGGAATCTATGGAAAGCTCGAAACAGCTGGATCTTCCAAGATGAGTCACTAAACCCAATTGATTTATTAACAAAATCACTGGTTGAGAAGAGAGCATGGGAAGCCTCCCAAGTAGATCTGTTGCGCAATCCAAGCTCGTTCACCTTAAAAGCTCATCCTTCTGGATCCAATTGCCGATATACTCTCTGGACGGACGCAGCCTGGAAATCAGAAACTAGAGTTGCAAGTTTAGCGGTCATCCTCCAGGATAACGAATCAATGACCAAGCAGAGTTTCTCTTGTGTAAAGGAGAACGTCTCCTCAGCAGTTCAGGCGGAAGGATTGGCGATCCTTGAAGCCATCTTCATTGCAACGGCGCGCCAACTGCAAAATCTCAGGATCCTATCGGATTCCAAGGAGAGCACCGAAGCTATTAAAGCTTCAGATCACTGTGGTTTACATGGAATCCTTAGAGATATCTACCACTTTTCAAAGCATATCGAGTTGATCTCGTTCGATTTTATTTCCCGTTCTGCAAACTGTTCTGCAGATTTAATTGCTAAAAATTCTCTTGCTGCGTTTATGGCTGAGAAAGAAAGGACTTTGTTAGTTTAAGTTTTATATTTTAATGAAAGTGTGGTTGACAAAAAAAAAAAATGAACTCATGAATTTATGAATAAATAACAAAAGCTAAAAGATGAATGAAAAAATGATTTGTTAAAAATATATATTTTGGTATTTATAACCAAACTAATAAAATATAAATTTAGAAAATTAACATAACTGTGATGTAAAATATATTAAATATTAACTATTTTGCTAAAACTTACAATTGTTTTTTCCTGATACATTAACAGTAAGTTGTCATTTCTATTATTTTCTTTTTTCCTGTTATTTACGTTTTTACTTAAACTGATAGAAATCTTAATTGATTATTTATTTTACATTTTTATATAGAAACTTACCATTACCAGAATGTTAAAAAGTACCAAATTTTCTGATATTGATATTTTTATTAAACTGATAAAAAAATTAATTAATTATTTATTCTACATTTTTATATAGAAAATTACCATTACCATAAAGTTGAAAATTACCAAATTTTCTGATACTGATATTTTTGTTTAAACTGACAAAAATATTAATTAATTATTTTTTCTACATTTTTATATAGAAAATTACTATTGCCAAAAAAACATGTGTCATAATCTATATTAGCGATGACACGTGTCAAAATCTAATGAATTATCACTTTGACACATGTCAAGCTCATGTTAAATGCGTTCCAGTTTATATAATAAGATAGAAGGATCTTATTATATCTTAAACTAGAATTGGTCCCGTGCTACAGCACGGTTTGATTTTTCTTTGAAGATTCGATAATATAAAATTTTTATTTATTGATTTTAAATTAATAAGATAAATGCTAAATATATATATATATATATAATTTATTAACAAAAATATCTATTTAATTAATTTTAATATTTTAGATTAATTATATCAAAATTACGTCTATGTTAAATAAAAATTAAAAGTTTGATAAATATTTCTTATTAAGATATTCTCTTGTTTTTACCCATTGAACATTACAGTAATACTCTTAATGGAGCAATTAATTTTGTTCTTTAAAAGATTTATTCCAATAATATTATTATATATTTTTACAAAACTTTAAGGTTAGATTCTTAAAAGTACTTCCGTAATATTATTAAGAGGATATTTTATAAAACAATCAAATATATAAACATTAAATAAATTTATTTAATAATTTATTAAATTATAATATTATTTAAGTAAAATTTTTAGTTTAATATATGTATATAAATTTTATTTTTAGTTAAATATGATAATATACTTTTGATGAAATAATTTTTAGTATGTAAATTAAAAAATCATTTTTATTTTTCTTATTTTTGAAATTATAATTTATTTAGTAATAGTTAACATATTTAATTGTTTCTAGATTATTATTTTTGTTTTAATATATTTAGTTATTTTAATTTGTTTGAGAAGAAGTTAAAAATAGATTCTGTGAAGATTTTGTTGATTTAATTAAATTAAACTTAATGTTGATTTAATTTTCAAAAAATAAGAGATTTGATGTAGGTTACGTTTTTATTTGGAAAGTTTTAAGAAAGTATTTAAATCGTAATCTAAATATATCTATTTTTTTTAAGGAAATTAAAATCGATGGTCATGATTTAATTAAATTATCACATAATAATTAATGACTAAAATACCCTTAATGAGAGATTTTGATTTGTTCTTAGACGTAATGACATTGTGATGTAATTATTTACACTTTATAAGGTTTATTTTATAAATGTACTTCTCAAATAATATATAGGGGATATACCAATTAAAAATATATAATAAGGATCATAATATTTTATCTTATAGAAGGTATATTAAAGATATCATAAAATTTTCAACTTTATATAATAAAATATATTAAAGATATATTAAAGATTATGAAGATTGTGTAGCTTAATCCAGGACCAAATTTGTAAATGTTACGGTTTATAAGATTTAAGTTATAACTAGGATTTTGAGCATGTAAAGCAGTACTATATATCCACCTATATAATTTGTTTTTAGCTTTCTTGCAAGTTTTTATATATAAAAAGATGAATGTATTTTTACATTTATACATTGTATAATAAACTCATATTTGTTACATTAGTTATCGTGGTATATACTGTTAGCGTTAGACTTCAGTCTGATGTAGTTTCTTATGTAAACTCTGTTTTCCCGATATGGCTCCCAGAGACTCTTTAATATAATATAAGCTGTTGATAAAAAAAAAAAAAAATCATTTTGGGTTTTTAACCTAATTTGTGTCAAAACAAAAATCCTAACTTAATGCAATCATAATAATAACAATTAAAATTCGTAAATATTTTGGACTCCAGACGCTCTCCTATTGATTATGTAAGTTAATCCTATTGAGAAACATAACTCTTCCTTAATAATAAAGATTCATATTATCGAGCAAATAATACTTACACAAAATTATCACTACGAAAACACTCGCTAAAACCGACCGAATTTTCAAAAACTTCTAATCCGTCGAACGTTTTCGACGAATTTTCAATAATATATCGAATAAACAGATTTCATCAAAAATCCGTCGAAATATTTCTACAACTCTCCGACTATTGGTGAACCATCGAAAACAGTATTTTATTTTGTTTTTTAAGTTTCGACCAGTGAGACGAGAGAGAGTTATGAGTTGCTTAATCACTTTTGTTTTTTCTATGGCTAAGTGAAGATATGAAGAAAAGATCGTGCAAGCATAAACATCCAATTTTAAGAGGAAAACGTAATTGAGGGTTTAAAATTGAAGTCTGGTGTGATTATTGGTTCAGTAAACCGAGACAGATTGAGTTTTGGGCAGCGATCCAGGCCTATCTTATATATTAATTAATATACTCTATATTTGTATATAGCAGATTTTATCTTCCATCATACATGATACATTGCGTTTGTGTAGAGTATAACTTATGACAAGAAGATACAAAGAATCTAAAATTACTCATGAAACTGAATTACTACTATCTTCATGAGTTACAATCTTGTCTACAAGAAACTCTTTTATGTTTGATTTGCGCTTGGAAACAACATTAGGCACTATGTGAAAAGGACAAATATTAAACATCGGTTTCGGACTTCAAATAATCACTCAACAATGAAACTGAAATTACTCAGAGCAAATCGTTGGTGGAGTAGAAGATTAAGTCAATTGAACATCCGAAAACGTAGAAGACGAAAAAAACTGCAGTTTCTGGATTGGTTTAGTTTGAAACAGTTTTAAAGCCAATTAAACAAAATCGAACCAAAGTTAAATTCCAAGGGGACACTTTGGCAAAACTATGCACAATTTTTTTCTTCAGAGACTTCATTGTGCAGTCCACTTCTCATACAAGTACTGTCTCACCAGGAGCTTGAAAATGCAACTCGATGACTTCTTGTAGCGTACCATCATCTCCCTGATCACTTCAGACACTTCAGGGACTCGAAGCTGTATAGGACCATTCTTTTTCATATAGAACTTTATCTCCTTCAAACTCGGAAAATAGTCCAAGAAATGCTTGATCATGTGCATCTCTTTCATTGTTCCTTGAAACCCTTTAATCTCTAACATCTTTACTGGACAAGATGTGAGTGCACGACCTTTGTCCTTTTGAGAAACGCAGTCACAAGCATCCTCGCATTTATCTGTGACATGGTGAGAGAGACCCTAAAAGCATAAAGGAGACAATTAAGTTTTCGATGTATGAACTCTATCTTTGTACGTGTTTGGCAATTGAGTTGTTTTTATACCTCAAGGACTAGAGTTTCTAAATGTGGACAGTTCCTTATAAGAACTGGCATTGCTTGCCATCCTCGACTCCCGTCACTCTCAACAGTTAACGATTTGAGGTTGTTGAACACTGGCATCGACTCACAGCATAGAGAAAGCACCTAAACACAAGCCAAACCACAATTAGACATTTTGCCAAAATAAAACCTTCACTTCTTCGTTAAAGATGGGGCCGAACAAACATGACCGTCATGCTCCAGGAATTGAGACGACGAAGATATGACAAGAAAGAAAAGAAGAAAACTGACTTCAAGAGTATTAGCAGACAAGTATAGACACTGAACATTTTGTATGCCATTCATGAGCTTCCCCACATTTCCAAATTGGAGAACAACATTGTCCTCAGCATCCTCATCATTCTCTAACCAATCACCATCATCCTCATCATCCACATGAGCTCTTGCTCGCTCGGTTTCTTCTTCAGTTACAGAAAGGCTGATTCGAGCCTCAAGCAAGTTTTCCATTTTAGCTACTGAATAATCTTTCACGACCCAGTCAGAGTAAGAGAAGTTTACAAGACTGGGTGTACCAAGTGTTTTTAATACACCACCAATGTAATATATTGTTAGCGTCTTGAGGCTTGCACTTGACACAATCACATCGGCATCCCAACTGTTCCAATGTATATAACGTAGGACTAATTCCTCAAGCGCAGGCAAAGCATGAAGAAGATTTTCAAACTTATAAGGAGATAACGGAACAGAGTCAAGAACGAGAGTTTTGAGCATCGGATTTTTGCTCCCATCCAACCAACAATTATCAAAATCATAAAGACGATAGTTATGTCTGGATTTCATTGATAGTATAAGTATAAGCTCCGAGACACCACGCAGCATCACATTACGTATCCAAGCATCAATTCGATCTGAATCAACAACGACACAATGTAGGGAGAATTTATTGATGGGAGATTTACCCTGTAATGCCAATACTCTATCAACAAAATCCATGAAGAGCTGTCTATTATCTTTCGAATACAGATTAACAGAGTCATCAATATCAAGATTAGGGACAAATGCAATCAGATTGCGCCACCTCTTGCAGAGAATCGAAGTCAAAGCAGCTTCCTTTGTGGTAAGGAAGGACAATATATGACAGAGAACATCGTCTGGTAGATTGCTTATGCGGTCCATCTTTATACAGTTCAACTACAAACAGAGAAAGGTTTGATCTTTATTAGATTCATGTACAATTCGAAACCCTAAGTTAACAAAGTAAATAGCGAAAAGGAAACTTCAGAACTAAGAAACCCTAAAAAGAAGAATTGAGTAAAGTACGAGATCTTACCGTGTTAGAAAAGCTTAAATTCAAGACCCAAATTTTAGGAATTTCAGTGAGAAAAGAGACAGAGAATGAGAGTTGAGACTTCCTTAATCGCTGGTTCCTATGGCCCTCCAAGCGGAGATATGAAGAAAAGACTCAAAAGCTGTCAGGTTCGAGAAGACATGCAAAGGTATCGGAGAAGCCGAAACATCCAATATTAAGAGGACAACAAAATTTAGGGTTTCTATTTGATCCGGTTTGTTTAAAATCACCGGTTTAATCTCGGTATAACCAGGACAGCTTAGTTTTGGGCTGCAAATATAAAAAAGTATGCTTAAACATATCCAAGCCCAGCTATAGAAGTAGATAGGGAGAGAAGAACTCAGACAAGAAAGCTATGAGCAAATCTTCCTTGAAGACTCATCAATGTGCACTAGTCCACTTCTTATACAATTCACAACAATAAAACTTGTTGTAGAGTATGACTTTAAGATCATTCTCTTCACCATTTGACAAATAAGTTTCTAAACAGTATTTTTTTATTTCTTGCATTTTTGCCATCCTTCAGGTTTTTAAATACCCTCATCTATTCACAGCACTGAGAGAACAAAACCACTAATGAGCAAAAAGGCTACAAGTAAAGCTTTTGTGAACATTGCGTATGCCACTAATGAGTATCCACACATTGTCAAGTCTGTGAAAAAGATCATCCACTAACCAATTATTATTTGCTGCTCTTTCTTTGCTGAAATTGATTTTTTATTTCATTTCAAACCTCAAAAAAATTATTCAAATTCACTAATGGATAATCCTTTACAACAACATCCAAGTAAACAAGACCCAGTGTATCAAATGAGAGACTGCTGGCCTAAATGAAAATTTTGTTTTTCAGAGATATCATTGTGCGCTTTACTTCCTATACAAGTTATTGGTTTAGGAAGATATTGCCAGCTTGGGCAGTCTTTCTCTTTACTGGGTGGAGAGAAAAAGCATGTTAAACATTTCTTGTAGTGTTCCATCATCTCCACAACAACTTCAGACATTTTCAGGGACTCTGAGCTGTAAAGAACAATTCTCTCCCATATAGAAGATCTTTATCTCCTTAAAACACGGAAAATAGTCTAAGAAATGCTTTTATCATTTGCATTTCTCTCATTATTCCTTAAACGATGTGAGTGAACGAACTTTTTTCTCTCGAGAAACGCAGTCAAAAGCATCCCGCATTTATCTGTGACATGCTCAAGGAAACAACAGTAGCCACTATGTGAAAGGGACAAATATGAGATCAAACTTTAATGAAATGTTTATATTTCTTTTTTTCTTTTGCAGATTAACTTTTGTCATTTGGGGTAAAGACGTTAACAAAGAATAACTCAGAGCAAATCGCTGGCGGAGTAAAAGATTAATCAAATATAATACTTAAGTTACTGAAAACATTCGAAAAAGAAGAAGACGAAAATAAACTTCATTCTCGATTGGTTTAGTATGAAACAGTTCTAAAGCCAATTAAACAAAATCGAACAAAAGTTAAATTCCAAGGGGACGCTTTGGCAATACTATGCGCAATTTTTGTTCTTCAGATACGTCATTGTGTAGTCCACTTCTTATACAAATAATGTCTCACGAGGAGCTGCACATTGCAACTCGATGCCTTGTTGTAGTGTTCCATCATCTCTGCGATCACTTCAGACACTTCAGGGACTCGAAGCTGTATAGGACCATTCCCTAACATATAAAATTTTATCTCCTTCAAATGCAGAAAATAGTCCCCAAGAAATGTGTAACATCCGTATCCCAAGTCGGATCCTTGTAATAAAAGTTATTACATTTCTTGCGGTGCAAGTTGTTATTTGATGTTGTAACAGTCTTGCACCGTGTTGTATTTGTTCCTGAGAGAATAAAAATAATGTGGAGCTCGATTAATAATTTGCGGGGATAGGATTGGTTTGACGGATCGGGAGATTAATCGTTCCAGAACCAATTTGGATTAATTGGTTTGGAATAATGTTTTACAGAAGGAATAGTATTTTTGCGGAATGAATAGTGTAATTGCGGGATGAATAGTGTTGACGGAAATGTGGGATGAAATGTGATATGGATAATATCGAGCTCGATTAACGGCCAAATGGGCGGTGTTTGGGTTGAAGTGATCAAGGATTGATCATTGAGAAGTAATCCGAGCGGTTTGGATTGTTTTACGGAATTAAGCGGAAATTCCGGGAATTTTGGGAGAGACGAAATATTTTTGTGAGACGGAGAAATGTCTCGGGTGATTTGGGAAATTTGATGGAATTATTAAACCGAATGGGAAAAATTAATTGTGAGAATTGATTGTTGCGGTTTAGCGGAATCGGATCGGTTCGGTTTAATTTAATTAAACCAACATTCATATACATATATGTGTATGTATATATGTATATACATAAATATATCCTTCTCTTCTCCATAACTCTCTGGAGACTTCTTCTACCTCCTAGAGAGAAGATATTTTCGAGCCAAGGGAGAAAGAGAGAAAGGGAGAGAGAGGGAAGAAGAAGGAGAAGAAGGAGTAGGAGAAGGAGGAAAACAGAGTTTCTGGAGAGTTTTGAAAGCGTCGTTCGGAGTATCAAACGAGCTCGGATTGGTTTGAAATTTGGTGGGTAAGTTCTTCATGGTCTT
The DNA here is from genome assembly GCA_018361395.1 of Boechera stricta. Lineage (NCBI taxonomy): Eukaryota > Viridiplantae > Streptophyta > Magnoliopsida > Brassicales > Brassicaceae > Boechera > Boechera stricta. The sequence continues at coordinate 6,733,840 of CM031544.1, read as the reverse complement.
AGTTGAATTTCTGCCAAATTTCGTCAAAAATTATCAAGTAGTTTAGGAGTTACGGATTTTCTCCTAAGACTGCTCTGTTTTCGGACTGTAACGCTAAACCGTTTTCGGGTGAGTGTTTGAACACTCGAAACTTGTCCGTTTGAGATGAAAATTGGTATATAGATTCTTGAGGTTCTTATCTTGGATTTGACCGGAAGGATCGAAGTTTTGTTGGTTGGATTAAGAGTTACGAACGATCTCCTGAAACCGCTTGGTACAGAAGGAACCTGTGACCAGTCTGGTGACGGGAAACGTTTGAACATCTTAATCTCAACCGATTGAGCTGAGTTTTGGTAGATAGGTTGTTGAAAGGCTTATCTTGAGTTCCACCCAAGGAAATTGCGAAATATGATCTAGGGAAAGAGATATGGTTGAGTGATTAAAGCCCTGTTTTTGAAAAGATGGAATCCGGTTTGGGGGTTTTGAGTAATCCGAGTTTGATTACTTGTTGTCACCCTTTGAGAAGCGTTTTGGTGACTTCTTGTTAGGTGTTTTGGTGATAACTTGGTGGTTGGTTGAGTAGAAGCCAAAGAGAATCAAGCTTAAGGCTTGAAGCTATCAAAAAGGGGAAAGTGTGCTCTTCATTACGTCAAGGCAAAGGTGAGTGCGCGACCGTGGTTTATCTGTGTGATCATTGATTTATCGTGATTGATATGTGTGTTAGGACTTGACCATATGGGTGATTTATGGCTTGTCCAAGTTGTGTGTGTTTGTGTGTGATGGAGCTCTATCATTCCTTGTTGATTGCTTGCTTGTGTTGCTTTTATTTCGGTAAGTCCTTGATCACATGTGTGTATAACCGGTGGGACGGGAGGACCGCCTCACTAAGCATTATCAATGCTTACGCGCCTCTTTTGGTGCAGGTAAAGAGAAGTCATAGGTTGTGGAGCTCGTGGAACCAAGGCCGAGGAGAAGAGGATGATTAGGAGTTCCTTGTCGAGTTTCTTTTTGGGTATTGGATGGTTGTTCTCATGCCTTGGTGATTGCTGTTTTGGGACTCCTAAGTTGTGTTTTATAATGTTAAGAGGTGTGAATGAATTGTTGCTTTGATGGGTTATGAAAGTTGTTGGTTTGTTGTTCGTTGTTGATGTTTTGGTCGCAGGGAAGGGGGATCGATCGATCAAGGGGTCGATCGATCGATCCAGTAGGTCGGTTAAGGCGTCTAGAATTTTCTAAGGGATCCGATCGATCGATCAGATGGGGCGATCGATCGATCATTAAGACGAAAATTTGCCGTATGGGTTGACGATCGAGCTGAGCGGTTTAGATCGATCGGTCAGAGGGTCAGATCGATCGATCGTAAAGGTGATCGATCGATCCATGTTTTAAACCTAATTATTTTATTTTAATTGAGATGTTAGTATTTGACTTGGATCGCAAGAAAAAGGGTTTTACTCGAATAGTTTCAACCGTTTTAAGAAAAGTTTTAAAAATTTCGTATTTTTATGACTTCCGCGCGTTTTCCGTTTTCGTACTCGGAATGGGCGTGTCAAAATGCTTTATCATGTGCATCTCTTTCATTGTTAAGTTATCAAATAGAGTTTATCTTCTAATAGTAGTAGCACAACTTAGGACAAAAAGAATATCTGAAAATAGAAACTCAATTACTACTATCTTCATGAGTTACGGCCTCTTTTGTAGCTTATTAACTTTTGTCATTAACAGTAAAGACGGCAGCGAAGAACAATTTAATCAAAGCAATTGCTGGGGAGGTAAAAGATTAAGAAAAGCGATCAATAATAAATTGAATGAAAACATTTGAAAAATAAGAAGATGAAGCGATCAATAGTTTTGTTTCTGTTTTTGTTCTTCAGAGGCTTCATTGTGCAGTCCACTTCTTATACAAGCAACCATTCACCAGGAGCTGGACACTGCAACTCGATAACTTGTTGTTGAGTTCAATCATCTCCGCGATACCTTCAGACATTTCAGGGACTCTGATATGTTCAAGACCATTCCCTTCAATACAGATCTTTATCTCCTTCAAACAAGGAAGATAAACCAAGAAATGCTTTATCATGCGCAACTCTTTCATTGTTCCTTGAAACCCTTGATTCTTATTACTCTCAATAGTTAATGATTCGAGGTTGTTGAACACTGGCATTGATTCACAGCATCGAGAAAGCACCTGATAAAAAAAACACAATTAGACAATTTGCAATTACATGTTTCAGAACAAGACATTGGCTTGTCTATTCAAAATGGGACTGAACAAAACTATTGAGACGAAGTCCTGTTTTCCTTCTTTTACTATTAAACTGACCTCGAGAGTAACAACACATATATTCAGATATTGAACATTTCGTATTCCATTCATAAGCTTCCCCACACTTGCAAATCGGAGAACAACATTGCCTTGTAAATCAACTCTTGCCCGCTTGATTCCGTCTTCAGGAACCAAAAGGCGGATTTGAGCCTCAAGCAAGTTTTCCATTTTAGCTACTGAATAATCTTGTGAGCCATAATCAGAGTAACAGAAGTTTACTGAATAATGTGTGTATAACCGGTGGGACGGGAGGACCGCCTCACTAAGCATTATCAATGCTTACGCCTCTTTAGTGCTAAAGAGAAGTCATAGGTTGTGGAGCTCGTGGAACCAAGGCCGAGGAGAAGAGGATGATTAGGAGTTCCTTGTCGAGCTTTTTTGGGTATTGGATGGTTGTTCTCATGCCTTGGTGATTGCTTTGGGACTCCTAAGTTGTGTTTTATAATGTTAAGAGGTGTGAATGAATTGTTGCTTTGATGGGTTATGAAAGTTGTTGGTTTGTTGTTCGTTGTTGATGTTTTGGTCGCAGGGGGATCGATCGATCAAGGTCGATCGATCGATCCAAGAGTCGGTTAAGGCGTCTCGAATTTTCTAAGGGAYCTGATCGATCGATCAGATGGGGCGATCGATCGATCATTAAGACGAAAATTTGCCGTATGGGTTGACGATCGAGCTGAGCGGTTTAGATCGATCGGTCAGAGGGTCAGATCGATCGATCGTAAAGGTGATCGATCGATCCATGTTTTAAACCTAATTATTTTATTTTAATTGAGATGTTAGTATTTGACTTGGATCGCAAGAAAAAGGGTTTTACTCGAATAGTTTCAACCGTTTTAAGAAAAGTTTTCGCGCTTTTCCGTTTCGTACTCGAAGGGCGTGTCAATTAGAGCGGTAGGTTCTAGGATCTGTGAGTGTTGCTTGTCGTGTTGTTTGATTGATTGATTGTGTATGTGATTGTTGATATGTGGTTATGTGATTGCTTTGGGGTTGGGTTAGAGATCATCCTCTTCGGCCAGGTAAAAGGTTCCACGGTAAGACTTCTTTCTTGTTCCGTTTTGTTAAGTTTTGGGGTATTGAATGTTTGATTGCTTGTGAAGATGTCAAGAAGTGGAAATGATAGAGGAGGAGTGGCAAGAAACAAGCGGACCCCGGGGTGAAGACCAAGTGTTGGTGATATTGCTGAGGCAGAGAGTGGAGCTGCAAAGGATGCGGCTCAAGCGGCTGAAGGAGAGCCGCAAGTACAAGGTCAGCAACAAGAGGGTCCAAATCAAATGGAGCAGGTGTTGGGCTTGTTGGCTCAGATTCTCGATAGACTACCAAGGCCGGTAGCCGCACTAGCTCCCGAAGCGCCACTCGAAGCGAGTGAGCCACCAAGAGCGGAGGACCCCGAGTATAGGGTGGCTAACTCAGAGACTCAAGCCAAGAAGTCTCTTAGCATTAATTCGGGGAAGAGTGGCGAATGTCGAAAGAGTCAGAAAAGGAAGTGGGAGAGTACTTCTAAGAATGCTTCTAGTGGGCAATTTAGATGTTATGGGTGTGGGAGTAAAGATCATCGGATGGCTAACTGCCCGAAGGGCGACACCAGGATGTGTTATCGCTGTAAGGAAGTGGGGCACATTAAGGCTTCGTGTCCTAAGTTGCAGCAAGGTGGAAGAGGATCAAAAGCACCACCACCTAAGCGGAGCGCGGTGACTCCACTTTCTTCGAACATCGAGTCGGGAGAACCGAGCAACTCCAAACCGACCAATGGTTAGAATTTTCCTTATCTGGTTGAGTTATGTTGATGTGTTTATAATTATATGCATGGGATTAAATTGATGAGTGGAGGTCGAGATTGGAAAGAAATTTCCACTCTGTAAAATGTTCGGAAGAGTATGAGTTGATCTCTTGGTGCATCACTTAGAGGGAGATGCACATATGTGGTGGAGTAGTGTATTGGCTAGGAAAGCCAACGGTGTAGATATTTGGGGAGTTTTAGAGGCGAGGAATAAGTTTGATGCTAGAATGCTTCCTTCAGATGTCTTGAGACATGGATTAAGTGGTATTTGGGGAAGTGTTGTTGATGAGAAGGCTGGTTGAGTTGTTTAGTGATTTGGGAGTGAGAATTACTCAAGTTCGGTGAACTCTGTTTTCAGAACAGGGGAGGATCGATCGATCCACAGATGCACGATCGATCCCTTATGTCGGTTATGTGATCAGGGATATTTTGGGAAGAGGATCGACCGATCTCAAGGGGAGATCGATCGATCGGGTGTACAAGAGAGTTTAAGATCGATCCATCCATGGAAAGATCGATCGATCTGGAAGGGTGTGATGTTACGGTCCGTTATTCAGTATTCGAGATCGATCGATCAGGGGTCGTGATCGATCGATCCTAGCTTGGAAAATGGATTTTTGAGTAGTATGTAGGCGGAGGTTGAGGTAATTGCCAGTGAAACTTTGGATAGTTGGGTTTGGATTGCTAGATTGCCTGACCTCGGTTGAGTACTGATGAGATTGCCATAGAGAGTGACCGGGTATGATAGTGAGTATCGATGCGATCTCAGGGGATAATAATGAGTCGGTGAATCTCATTCTGTGGTTGACAGAATTGATGAGATAAGCGTGTTGTTAAACTGCATGCATGATACATGATGTAGTATCGTGATGTCGAGTACATGGTATAATGTTTCATGTATCGACGGGTTTGACACATGGTGTGGTATGTCATGTGTTGGGAGCTGGRAGCGGTGTTTGTTCCATCTTGGKTCGGGATTTTTGGGTTTATGTCATCAGATCTTACTACGTGGTTGCGGTCGATAGGATTGTGCGATATTTAATCCTATTGACGGGTYATTGGGGTCGGGTGATATAACCCCAATGACGGGTCATTGGGGTCGGGTGATATAACCCCAATGACGGGTCATTAGAGTTATATGATATTTGACTCTAATGACGTTGGTTAGGATTATCTGATAATCCTAACAGGGTGGGTTTTACGACAGATACATGTATCCAGATCGGTACGCAGTGAGATCTTATGATCTCGAGGGTTTTACTGATTAGGGTATGCAGCATTCTAGATCGGTAACCAGGAGTCCTACGATATTGGATCTCGGGGGGTTTTACCGAAGATTACATGCTATCGGTAGCGAGTGAGATCTCATGATCTCAGGATGGTTTACTGATTAGGATATGCGGCGTCCTAGRTCGGTAGCCCGGGGTGGGGTCCTAYGATATTGGACCTCACGGACTTAGTATATTAGGATCCGCGGGCGATTGGATTCTAATGTACTAGGTCGTTTGACGACTTAACTCGTTCGAATCCGATTGATTTTGGGTTAGCCGTTGTGACCACGTAGATCTTGAGATGACAAACCAGGGGTGTTATGGAACCGAGTATGGAACAATACCGAGTGTGATTGATGGTTTTAGGGGCATTGACGAGAGTAGAGCRCTGCTCTGTGTTGAAAAAGGGAAGTCCCGTACGGGTAGTTGAGCTGTCATTTGGGTGTGACTGCAGTCACTGCTGGGTTATTGTGTAAGTACGGTTATGGCTAGAGTGAGTCATGACGGGAGTACTGATATACTTAGTGATGAGTTATGGCTGTTGAGTTGTGACCGGTATAGTATTATAAGTGGTACCAATGCCGAAGTAGCCTGTGTGCTACAGTTGCTGTTAAAGGTAGTAAGTGCACTTGGGAACGGATCTAAGTGGACGATCCGAACCTTGAGTTTTGCTGAGGTTGTATGTACTGTTGAGGGCAGCGGGTGCACTTAGGATCAGATTTTGGGGCACGTGGTCTCAGAAGCGTGACGGGAGCTTCTTGAGACTGGAGRGAATGTTGACTGGCTCCGGTGTTGGCTTAACCGGACCTTAAGGAGTCATATGTGATTGATGCAGATGCCTCGAGGCTAAGTTTGGGTTGTGTTCTAACGCAGCATGGGAGCGGGTAGCTACAAGTACCGAGAGAGAAATGCTATGGGCTTGGTGAGTATGATTAGTACTTGATGCTATCCGTTGTTTCCGATAAGTTAGAACCGTTGGGGTTTAAAGCGGCTACCCAGGCTGATATTTTGAGTAGAGCGCGATGTGCTCAAGGAAAGGATGAGAATTGATTAAGGCTTCTAAGGACAAGAAGTCTGAGTATTGGGTTTTGAATGATGAAACCATTCTTGGGAATGGTCGGGTTGTGTGCCTAATGATGAGGAGTTGAGGAGAGATATTCTTCAAGAGGCACATTAGAGTCGATTCTCGATTCATCCCGGAGCGACAAGATGTACCGAGACTTGAAACAGTACTAGCATGGGTTGGGATGAAGAGAGGTATAGCCAAGCGGGTGGCTAGTTGTGAAACTGGTCAGCTAGTAAAAGTTGAGCATCAAGTCCCGAGCGGGTTATTACAGAGTACCCATTCCTGAGTGGAATTGGGATAGCATTACGATGGATTTCATAGTTGACTTACTGCTTTCTCGGGGCAAGGATGCTATCAGGGGTATTGTAGACCGTTTAATCGAGTCCGTTCACGTTCTCGCCATAAGAAGTCAGGTGGAACTCGAGTTTTGGCGAGGAAGTACATCAGCGGGATGGTGTGGTCACATGGTTCACCTATGAGTATAGCGTGTTATCCTCAGATGACGGGTAATCAGAGAGAACCATTTAGACTCTCGAAAATCTATGAAGGATATGTGTGTGTTAGATTGGGGTGGCCAATGGGCCGATTACCGAGTAGAGTTTATGCATAAAACTACCAAGTGAGTATAGGAGAGGCACCATAGGGCTCTATGGTAGGCCTTGCATGATGCCATTATGCCGAACTCAAGTGGGGGAGCAAAGCATATTGGCAAGAGTGTAGTGCAGGAAACTCCGGAAGAGAATGGAGTTTGAAAGTTAAACAGGAGGAAGGAAACTCCTGAGAATAAGGTCATGAGGGAGTATGTTTGGGTTGACGAGGAAACTTGGGTATCCGAGGTGAGGATGGAAGTGCGATTCTCCCAAGTGGGTTCTAAGGTGGTTGCAGTCTTAAGATTCGAGGACGAATCTTATTAAGGGGGAGAATTGTAACATCCGTATCCCAAGTCGGATCCTGTAATAAAAGTTATTACATTTCTTGCAAGTTGTTATTTGATGTAACGTCTTGCACCGTGTTGTATTTGTTCCTGAGAGAATAAAAATAATGTGGAGCTCGATTAATAATTTGGGGATAGGATTGGTTTGACGGATCGGAGATTAATTCCAGCAACCAATTTGGATTAATGGTTTGGAATAATGTTTTACGTAAGGAATAGTATTTTTTGAATGAATAGTGTAATTCGGGATGAATAGTGTTGACGGAAATGTGGGATGAAATGTGATATGGATAATATCGAGCTCGATTAACGGCCAAATGGGCGGAGTTGAAGTGATCAAGGATTGATCATTGAGAAGTAATCCGAGCGGTTTGGATTGTTTTATGAATTAGCGGAAATTCGGGAATTTTGGGAGAGACGAAATATTTTTGTGAGACGGAGAAATGTCTCGGGTGATTTAGGAAATTTGATGGAATTATTAAACCGAATGGGAAAAATTAATTGTGAGAATTGATTGTTGCGGTTTAGCGGAATCGGATCGGTTCGGTTTAATTTAATTAAACCAACATTCATATACATATATGTGTATGTATATATGTATATACATATATATACCATCCTTCTCTTCTCCATAACTCTCTGAGAGACTTCTCTACCTCCTAGAGAGAAGATATTTTCGAGCCAAGGAGAGAGGGGAGAGAGAGGGAAGAAGAAGGAGAAGAAGGAGTAGGAGAAGGAGGAAAACAGAGTTTCTGGAGAGTTTTGAAAGCTGCGTCGGAGTATCAAACGAGCTCGGATTGGTTTGAAATTTGTGGGTAAGTTCTTCATGGTCTTAGTTGAATTTCTGCCAAATTTCGTCAAAATTATCAAGTAGTTTAGGAGTTACGGATTTTCTGACTGACTGTAACGCTAAGTGTTTGAACACTGAAACTTGAGATGAAAATTGGTATATAGATTCTTGAGGTTCTTATCTTGGATTTGACCGGAAGGATCGAAGTTTTGTTGGTTGGATTAAGAGTTACGAAGACGATCTCCTGAAACCGCTTGGTACAGAAGGAACCTGTGACCAGTCTGGTGACGGAAACGTTTGAACATCTTAATCTCAACCCATTGAGCTGAGTTTTGGTAGATAGGTTGTTGAAAGGCTTATCTTGAGTTCCACCCAAGGAAATTGCGAAATATGATCTAGGGAAAGAGAGATATGGTTGAGTGATTAAAGCCCTTTTTTGAAAAGATGGAATCGGTTTGGGGTTTTGAGTAATCCGAGTTTGATTACTTGTTGTCACCCTTTGAGAAGCGTTTGGTGACTTCTTGTTAGGTGTTTTGGTGATAACTTGGTGGTTGGTTGAGTAGAAGCCAAAGAGAATCAAGCTTAAGGCTTGAAGCTATCAAAAAGGGGAAAGTGTGCTCTTCATTACGTCAAGGCAAAGGTGAGTCGCGACGTGGTTTATCTGTGTGATCATTGATTTATCGTGATTGATATGTGTGTTAGGACTTGACCATATGGGTGATTTATGGCTTGTCCAAGTTGTGTGTGTTTGTGTGTGATGGAGCTCTATCATTCCTTGTTGATTGCTTGCTTGTGTGCTTTTATTTCGGTAAGTCCTTGATCACATGTGTATAACCGGTGGGGCGGAGGACCGCCTCACTAAGCATTATCAATGCTGCGCCTCTTTGGTGCAGGTAAAGAGAAGTCATAGGTTGTGGAGCTCGTGGAACCAAGGCCGAGGAGAAGAGGATGATTAGGAGTTCTCTCGAGTTTCTTTTTGGGTATTGGATGGTTGTTCTCATGCCTTGGTGATTGCTGTTTTGGGACTCCTAAGTTGTGTTTTATAATGTTAAGAGGTGTGAATGAATTGTTGCTTTGATGGGTTATGAAAGTTGTTGGTTTGTTGTTCGTTGTTGATGTTTTGGTCGCAGGGAAGGGGGATCGATCGATCAAGGGGTCGATCGATCGATCCAGTAGGTCGGTTAAGGCGTCTCGAATTTTCTGGGATCCGATCGATCGCGATCAGATGGGGCGATCGATCGATCATTAAGAAAATTTGCCGTATGGGTTGACGATCGAGCTGGCGGTTTAGATCGATCGGTCAGGAGAATCGATCGACGATCGTAAAGGTGATCGATCGATCCATGTTTTAAACCTAATTATTTTATTTTAATTGAGATGTTAGTATTTGACTTGGATCGCAAGAAAAAGGGTTTTACTCGAATAGTTTCAACCGTTTTTAAGAAAAGTTTTAAAAATTTCGTATTTTTATGACTTCCGCGCGTTTTCCGTTTTCGTACTCGGAATGGGGCGTGTCAAAATGCTTTATCATGTGCATCTCTTTCATTGTTAAGTTATCAAATAGAGTTTATCTTCTAATAGTAGTAGCACAACTTAGGACAAAAAGAATATCTGAAAATAGAAACTCAATTACTACTATCTTCATGAGTTACGGCCTCTTTTGTAGCTTATTAACTTTTGTCATTAACAGTAAAGACGGCAGCGAAGAACAATTTAATCAAAGCAATTGCTGGGGAGGTAAAAGATTAAGAAAAGCGATCAATAATAAATTGAATGAAAACATTTGAAAAATAAGAAGATGAAGCGATCAATAGTTTTGTTTCTGTTTTTGTTCTTCAGAGGCTTCATTGTGCAGTCCACTTCTTATACAAGCAACCATTCACCAGGAGCTGGACACTGCAACTCGATAACTTGTTGTTGAGTTCAATCATCTCCGCGATACCTTCAGACATTTCAGGGACTCTGATATGTTCAAGACCATTCCCTTCAATACAGATCTTTATCTCCTTCAAACAAGGAAGATAAACCAAGAAATGCTTTATCATGCGCAACTCTTTCATTGTTCCTTGAAACCCTTGATTCTTATTACTCTCAATAGTTAATGATTCGAGGTTGTTGAACACTGGCATTGATTCACAGCATCGAGAAAGCACCTGATAACAAAAAAAAAAAAACACAATTAGACAATTTGCAATTACATGTTTCAGAACAAGACATTGGCTTGTCTATTCAAAATGGGACTGAACAAAACTATTGAGACGAAGTCCTGTTTTCCTTCTTTTACTATTAAACTGACCTCGAGAGTAACAACACATATATTCAGATATTGAACATTTCGTATTCCATTCATAAGCTTCCCCACACTTGCAAATCGGAGAACAACATTGCCTTGTAAATCAACTCTTGCCCGCTTGATTCCGTCTTCAGGAACCAAAAGGCGGATTTGAGCCTCAAGCAAGTTTTCCATTTTAGCTACTGAATAATCTTGTGAGCCATAATCAGAGTAACAGAAGTTTACTGAATAATGTGTGTATAACCGGTGGGACGGGAGGACCGCCTCACTAAGCATTATCAATGCTTACGCGCCTCTTTTGGTGCAGGTAAAGAGAAGTCATAGGTTGTGGAGCTCGTGGAACCAAGGCCGAGGAGAAGAGGATGATTAGGAGTTCCTTGTCGAGTTTCTTTTTGGGTATTGGATGGTTGTTCTCATGCCTTGGTGATTGCTGTTTTGGGACTCCTAAGTTGTGTTTTATAATGTTAAGAGGTGTGAATGAATTGTTGCTTTGATGGGTTATGAAAGTTGTTGGTTTGTTGTTCGTTGTTGATGTTTTGGTCGCAGGGAAGGGGGATCGATCGATCAAGGGGTCGATCGATCGATCCAGTAGGTCGGTTAAGGCGTCTCGAATTTTCTAAGGGATCCGATCGATCGATCAGATGGGGCGATCGATCGATCATTAAGACGAAAATTTGCCGTATGGGTTGACGATCGAGCTGAGCGGTTTAGATCGATCGGTCAGAGGGTCAGATCGATCGATCGTAAAGGTGATCGATCGATCCATGTTTTAAACCTAATTATTTTATTTTAATTGAGATGTTAGTATTTGACTTGGATCGCAAGAAAAAGGGTTTTACTCGAATAGTTTCAACCGTTTTAAGAAAAGTTTTAAAAATTTCGTATTTTTATGACTTCCGCGCGTTTTCCGTTTTCGTACTCGGAATGGGGCGTGTCAAAATGCTTTATCATGTGCATCTCTTTCATTGTTAAGTTATCAAATAGAGTTTATCTTCTAATAGTAGTAGCACAACTTAGGACAAAAAGAATATCTGAAAATAGAAACTCAATTACTACTATCTTCATGAGTTACGGCCTCTTTTGTAGCTTATTAACTTTTGTCATTAACAGTAAAGACGGCAGCGAAGAACAATTTAATCAAAGCAATTGCTGGGGAGGTAAAAGATTAAGAAAAGCGATCAATAATAAATTGAATGAAAACATTTGAAAAATAAGAAGATGAAGCGATCAATAGTTTTGTTTCTGTTTTTGTTCTTCAGAGGCTTCATTGTGCAGTCCACTTCTTATACAAGCAACCATTCACCAGGAGCTGGACACTGCAACTCGATAACTTGTTGTTGAGTTCAATCATCTCCGCGCGATACCTTCAGACATTTCAGGGACTCTGATATGTTCAAGACCATTCCCTTCAATACAGATCTTTATCTCCTTCAAACAAGGAAGATAAACCAAGAAATGCTTTATCATGCAACTCTTTGTTCCTTGAAACCCTTGATTCTTATTACTCTCAATAGTTAATGATTCGAGGTTGTTGAACACTGGCATTGATTCACAGCATCGAGAAAGCACCTGATAACAAAAAAAAACACAATTAGACAATTTGCAATTACATGTTTGAACAAGACATTGGCTTGCTATTCAAAATGGGACTGAACAAAACTATTGAGGCAAGTCCTGTTTTCCCTTCTTTTACTATTAAACTGACCTCGAGAGTAACAACACATATATTCAGATATTGAACATTTCGTATTCCATTCATAAGCTTCCCCACACTTGCAAATCGGAGAACAACATTGCCTTGTAAATCAACTCTTGCCCGCTTGATTCCGTCTTCAGGAACCAAAAGGCGGATTTGAGCCTCAAGCAAGTTTTCCATTTTAGCTACTGAATAATCTTGTGAGCCATAATCAGAGTAACAGAAGTTTACAAGACTAGGTGTATCAAATGTGTAAGTATCTAAATAACATTTGAAGCTATATATCGTTAGGGTCTTGAGGCATGCACTTGACACAATCAGATGAAAACCATTACGACTTTTCCAGTATATATAACGTAGGACTAATTCCTCAAGCGCAGGCAAAGCATGAAGAAGATTTTCAAACCGATCAACAGATAACGAAACTGAGTCAAGAACGAGAGTTTTGAGCATCGGATATTTTCTCCCATCCAACCAACAAATATCAAAATCACAACGACGACAGTATTGTATGGATGGCATTGATAGTTCAAGCTCTGAGACACCACGCACCAACACATTACGTATCCAAGCACCCACTCTATCTGAATCAACAATGATAAAAGTGAGGGAGAATCTCTTGATGGGAGAATTACCCCGCAATGCAAATACTTTATCAACAAAATCCATGAAGAGCTGTCGAATATGGCCGCTTTCCTCATAAGGGGCTTCCCGATACCGGGAGAGAGAGTCACGAATATCAAGATTAGGCGCAAGTGCAGAAAGATTACGCCACCTCTTTGAGAGAACAGAAGTCAAAGCAGCCTGCTTTGTGGTAAGGAAGGACAATATATGTAAAAGAACATCGTCTGGTAGATTGCTTAAGAGATCCATCTTCTCTGACCGAACTAAGAGATCCATCGTCAGGTAGATTGCTTAAGTAGAAGGAAACTCGTTAAACTGGTAAAACAATTGATTTTGAACATGAACTTTAACAAAGTAAATAGAGAAAAGGAAACTTCAGAACTAAGAAACCCTTAAAACAGAATCGAGTAAAGTTCGACACCTACCGTGTTACAAAAGCTGAAATTCAGTGAGAAGAGAGAAGAGAGACAGAGAATGAGAGTTGGGACTTCCTTAACCGCCGGTTCCTATGGCCCTACAAGCGGATCGAGATATGAAGAAAAGACTATAAAGCTGTCAGGTTCGAGAAGACATGCAAAGGTATCGGAGAAGCCGAAACATCCAATATCAAGAGCACAACAAAATTTAGGGTTTCTATTTGATCCGGTTCTTTTGAAATCACCGGTTTAATCTCGGTATAAGCCGGGACAGCTCAGTTTTGGGCTGCAAAAAAAAAAAAGTATGCTTAAACAGATCCAAGCCCAGCTTTAGAAGTAGATAGGGAGAGAAGAACTCAGACAAAAAAGCAATTAGCAAGTTTACAAGGGTTTCAAGGAACATGGCCGTCATGGAATTGAAGAAGAATTGAAGAAGAGATGACAAGAAAGATAAAAAGAAGACTAACTAGACACTGGACATTTTGTATGTCATTCATGAGCTTCCCCACATTTGCAAATTGGAGAACAACATTGTCCTCATCATCCTCTAACCAATCATTGTTTGGCGCTGTTGGTCGCTCGATTTGATCTTCAGTTACCAAAAGGCTGATTCTAGCCTCAAATAAGTTTTCCGTTTTAACTAATCATTGAGGTATAAACTCAACTCATTTTTCAAGTGGTGCAGAGAAGGATTTTACAAGAACTCAAAGTCATACTCTACAACAAGTTTTAAAGTTGTGAATTGTATAAGAAGTGGACTAGTGAACATTGATGAGTCTTCTAGGAAGAAAGCTTGCTCATAGCTTTCTTGTTTGAGTTCTTCTCCTCCCTATCTAGTTATAGAGCATACTATTTTTTTTTAATTTTTGCAGCCCAAAACTAAGTTGCCCGGTTTATACCGAGAATAAACCGGTAAAAATAAAAGAACCGGATCAAATAAAACCCTCAATTTTGTTGTCCTCTTAATATTGGATGTTTCGGGTTGGGCTTCTCCGATACCTTTGCATGTCCCAACTCTCATTCTCTGTCTCTCTTCTCACTGAAAGCCCTAAAATTTGGGTCTTGAATTTAAGCTTTTGTAACACGGTAGATCTCGAACTTTACTCAATTTTCTATTTAGGGTTTCTTAGTTCTGAAGTTTCTTTTTCGCTATTTACTTTGTTAACTTAGGGTTTTGAATTTTACATGAATCTAATAAAGATCAAACCTTTTTCTGTTTGTAGTGGTAATATACTATCTTAGTTCGTGAGGAGAAGATGGATCTCTTAAGCAATCTACCAGACGATGTTCTTTGTCATATATTGTCCTTTCTTACCACAAAGGAAGCTGCTTTGACTTCGAATCTCTGCAAGAGATGGCGCAATCTGATTGCATTTGTCCCTAATCTTGATTTTGGTTACTCTAGTTTTCTGGATCCGGAAGATAGAGGATTTTGTATCCTACATGTCTTCATGGATTTTGTTGATAGGGTATTGGCTTTGCAGGGTAATTCTCACATTAAGGAATTTTCCCTCGATTGTACCGGTGTTGATACAGATCGAGTGGATGCTTGGATACATAATGTGATGGTGCATGGTGTCTCGGAGCTTGAACTATCAATCCTTTCGGTTATGAAATCCGGAGATAACTATCGTCTGTTTCCAAAAAAATTCGAGAACAAGAAGCTAGTTAAGTTATCTGTGGTTGGTCATGATTTTAATATTTGATGGTTGAATGGGAGCATTTTCTTACCGATGCTCAAAACTCTCGTTCTTGACTTAGTTTACTTATCTGTTGATATCTTTGAAATTCTTCATCATGCTTTGCATGCGCTTGAGAAATTAGTCCTAAGTTCTATAAGCTGGAAAAAATGGGGGAATGATGCGGATGTGATTGTGTCAAGTGCAAGCCTCAAGACCCTAAAAATATATTCCATCGGTGGTGTATTAGATACTTTTACATTTGATACACCTAGTCTTGTAAACTTCTGTTACTCTTATGCCGCGAAAGATTATTCAGTAGCTAAAATGGAAAACTTGCTTGAGGCTCGAATAAGCCTTTGGGTAGCTAAAGACGAAATCAAGCGGGCAAGAGCGCCAAATAATGATTGGTTACAGGACAATGTTGTTCTCCGATTCGCAAATGTGGGGAAGCTTATGAATGGAATACAAAATGTTGGATATCTGAAAATTTGTGTTGATACTCTCGAGGTCAGTTTAATAGTATCTTCTTTCTCTTGTAGTATCTTTATTCAGTTGGTTTCAGAGAAAATAAAAGAAGGAAAACAGGACTTCGTGTCAATTCTTTTGTTCTGTCCCATTTTTAATAGATAAGCCAAGGTATTGTTCTGAAACATGTAATTGCAGATTATCTAATTTGGTCTTGTTTTTTTATCAGGTGGTTTCTCTATGCTGTGAATCAATGCCAGTGTTCAAAAACCTCAAATCCTTAACTATTGAGAGTAATTGGTGGCAAGCATGGCAAGCAATGCCAGCTCTTTTAAGGAACTGTCCACATTTAGAAACTCTAGTAACTGGTGGCAAGCATGTATATAGAGCTTTATACTTTGAATTTATGCTTTCAGGGTCTCTTGCACAGTGTCATAGAGAAATGCGGGTATTCTTGTCCCTGCGTTTCTCAGAGAGGTCAAAGGTCGGTCACTCACAACTTGTCCAGTAAAAGTGTTAAAGATTCAAAAGTTTCAAGGAACAATGGAAGATTTGCTTATGATAAAGCATTTCCTTGTCTATCTTCTGTGTTTGAAGGAGATAAAGATCTATATTAAAGGGAATGGTCTTACACAGCTCAGAGTCCCCAATGTGTCCGAAGCTATGGTGGAGATGATTGAATTCAACAACAAGTTATCGAGCTGCAATGTCCAGCTCCTGGTGAATGGCTGCTTGTATAAGAAGTGGACTGCACAATGAAGCCTCCAAAGTCCCCTTGGATTTTAACTTCGGTTAGATTTTGTTTAATTGGCTGAACATTTGTTTCAAACCAGACCAATCCGGAAACCGTAGTTTCTTCGTCTTCTTCTTTTTCAAATGTTTTCATTCAATTTACTATTGTTCGCTTGTCTTAATCCTCTACCTCCCCAGTAAAGTTATTAAGCTACAATAAGCTATTAAATTGTTGTGTGCAAAATCATAAAAGAGTGTATTGGTTTCACGAGTGATTTTAGATTCATTGTATATTCTTTTTGTCCTGAGTTCTACTCTACACAAATGCATGTAATATATATGATGTGCTACTATTATTAGAAGATAAACTCTCTATGTGACAACTTAACAATGGGTGCTCTCTCTCCATAGTTCGGCCTGGATCTGTTAAAGCAATAATTTCGAAGCCCAAAACTCAAGTTGGCCCGGTTTACGAAACTAAACCGGTAACTTTAAAGAACCGGATAAAATTGAACCAATATCCACACCAGACTTCAATTTAAAACCCTAAATTAAATCTCGTTTTCCTCTTAAAATTGGATGCCTTGGCATTGTCGAACCTGAAAGCTTGAGTCTCTCTCACCTCACCTCACTGAAATCCCTAAAATTTGGGTCTTGGATTAAGCTTTTGCAACAAGGTAGGTCTCGAAGTTTACTCATTCTCTCTTTTTTGGGTTTCACAGTTCCACTTCCACAAGTTTGGATTTTCTATTTGCCGTGTTAACCTTAGGGTTTCTCTGTGTTAAAGTTCATGTTCCAGTCAACTGGTTTACCAGTTTAACGTGTTTTCTTGGACTTACTTGATTTTTTCATGAAATTAAAGATCAAACCTTTCTCTGCTTGTAGTACTGGAACTGTTTGGTAATATACTCTCTTAGTTCGTGCAGAGAATATGGATCTCTTAAGCAATCTACCAGACGATGTTCTTTGTCATATATTATCCTTCCTTACCACAAAGGAGGCTGCTTTGACTTCTGTTCTCTCAAAGAGGTGGCGTTATCTGTTTGCACTTGTTCCTAATCTTGATATTGATGACTTTCTCTTTCGGTATCCAGAAGAGTCTAAAGAGGAATGGGGCCATATTCGACAGCTCTTCATGGATTTTGTTGATAGAGTATTGGCATTGCAGGGTAATTCTCCCATCAAGAGATTCTCCCTCCGTTGTGTCGTTGTTGATTCAGATCGAATGGATGCTTGGATACATAATGTAATGGTCCGTGGTGTCTCGGAGCTTGAACTATCAATGAAATCCGGACATAACTATCGTCGTTATGATTCTGGTATTTGGTGGTTGGATGGGAGAATTTTCCAACCGATGCTCAAAACTCTCATTCTTGACTCAGTTTCGTTATCTGTTGATAAGTTTGAAATTCTTCGTCATGCTTTTCCTTCGCTTGAGGAATTAGTCTTACGTTCTATAGTCTGGAAAGATTGGAATGTTGCCGTTGTGATTGTGTCAAGTGCAAGCCTCAAGAACCTAACAATATATAACATCGGTAGTGTATTAAATATTGATACACCTAGTCTTGTAAACTTCTGTTACTCTGATTATGTCGCAAAATATTATTCAGTAGCTAAAATGGAAAATTTGCTTGAGGCTCGAATAAGCCTTTGGGTAACTAAAGATGAAATCAACCGGCCAAGAGCGCCAAATAATGATTGGTTACAGGACAATGTTGCTCTCCGATTTGCAAATGTGGGGAAGCTTATGAATGGAATACGAAATGTTCAATATCTGAAAATATGTGCTCATACTCTCGAGGTCAGTTTAATAGTATCTTCTTTCTCTAGTAGTATCTTTATTCAGTTGGTCTCGAGGAAATAAAAGAAGCAAAACAGGACTTCGTCTCATCAATTCTTTTGTTCGGTCCCATTTTTAATAGACAAGCCAAGGTCTTGTTCTGAAACATGTATTTGTAAATTATCTAATTGTGTCTTGTTTTTTTTATCAGGTGCTTTCTCTATGCTGTGTATCAATTCCAGTGTTCAACAACCTCAAATCGTTATCTATTGAGAATAATAAGAGGGGAGCTTGGCAAGTAATGCCAGTTCTTTTAAGGAACTGTCCACGTTTAGAAACTCTTTGTATTGGTAGCCACCCGGATATCTCGATCCATTCCACCCCTATTGGTTGGTTGGCTGGGGGAATATTCTTACCAATGCTTAAAACTCTCGTACTTGAGTCAGTTGGGTTTTATGTTGATAAGTTTTTTCTTAGACCTTTGCCTGCGCTTGAGGAATTAGTTCTAGTTGATGTATTCTGGTTCTGGAGCGATAAGGATGTCACCGTGTCAAATGCAAGCCTCAAGACCCTAACACTAAATTTCAACCATTATTCAGGCACTTTTTCATTTGATACACCTAGTCTTGTTTACTTCTGTTACTCTGATTATGTTGCTAAAGACTACCCCTTAGTTAAAATGGATAACTTATTTGAGGCTAGAATCAGCCTTTTGGTAACTGAAGATCAAATCCAGCGAGCAAGAGCGCCAAACAATGATTGGTTAGAGGATGCTGAGGACAATGTTGTTATCCAATTTGCAAATGTGGGGAAGCTCATGAATGGCATACAAAATGTCCAGTGTCTATACTTGTCTGCTAATACTCTCGAGGTCAGTTTTCTTCTTTTCTTTCTTGTCAGATCTTCTTCGTCTCAATTTCTGGAGCATGACAGTCATGTTTGTTCGGACCCATTTTTAACGAAGAAGTGAAGGTCTTATTTTCGCAAAATGTCTGATTGTGGTTTGCCTTGTGTTTAGGTGCTTTCTCTATGCTGTGAGTCGTTGCCATTGTTCAACAACCTCAAATCGTTAACTATTGAGAGTGATGAGAGTAGAGGATGGCAAGCAATGCCAGTTCTTATAAGGAACTCTCCACATTTAGATACTCTAGTCCTTGAGGTATAAAAACAACTCATTTGCCAAACATGTACAAAGATAGAGTTCATACATCGAAACCTTAATTGTCTCCTTTATGCTTTTTAGGGTCTCATGCACCATGTCACAGATAAATGCGGAGATGCTTGTGAATGCGTTTATCGGAAGGACAAAGGTCGTTCACTCACATCTTGTCCAGTAAAGATGTTAAAGATTAAAGGGTTTCAAGGAACAATGAAAGAGATGCACATGGTAAAGCATTTCTTGGACTATTTCCCGCGTTTGACGGAGATAAAGTTCTATATGAAAGAGTATGGTCCTATACAACTTCGAGTCCCTGAAGTGTCTGAAGTGATCGCGGTGGTGATGGAACACTACAAGAGGTCATCGAGTTGCAATGTCCAGCTCCTGGTGAGACATTACTTGTATAAGAAGTGTACTGCACAGTGAAGTCTCTGAAGTGTCCCCTTGGAATTTAACTTAGGTTCGATTTTGTTTAACTGGCTTTAGAACTGTTTCAAACTAAACCAATCGAGAAACTGCAGTTTCTTTTCGTGGTCTTCTTTTTCTAATGTTCAATTAATCATTTAAACATTTACTCCGCCAGCGATTTTCCCTGAGTTGTTATTTGTAAACGTGTTTACCCCAAATTTCAAAAGTTAATCTACAAAAGAAAAAAAAAAAAAGAAGGAAATATAAACATCTCATTAAATTTTGATCCAATCCATGTGACTCACTGTTGAGTGATTTTACGGGCGAGTGATTATTTTGAAGCCCTGACCGATGTTTAATATTGTCCCTTTCACAAAGGGCCTAGCTAGTGTTGTTTCCTAGCGCAAAATCAAACATAAAAGAGTTTCTTGTAGACAAGACCGTTAACTCATGAAGATAGTAATAATTCGGTTTCACGAGTAATTTAAGATTCTTTGTATCTTCTTGTCATAAGTTACAAACGCAATGTATCATGTATGATGTACTACTACTATTGGAAGATAATATCTGCTATATACGATGGGAAAATGGGAAAAATACTAAGAGATGGATGTTTCATACTAAGCGATGGATGTTTATCTTTCTCCCTATCTGCTTAAGCAAATACTATCGCTGCCCAAAACTCAAGCTGTCTCGGTTTACTGAAATTAAACCGTATAAAATTGAATTAATATTTACACCAGACTTCAATTTTGTACCCTCAATTTCGTTTTCCTTTTAAAATTGGATGTTTATGCTTGCAGGATTTGTTCTTCATATCTTCACTTGTAGAGCCATAGAAAAAGTCATTAAGCAACTCCCAACTCTCTCTCTTCTCACTGGTCGAAAATCCATCGAAACTTAAAAAATAAAAATAAAAATAAATGTTTTCGATTTTTTGTCAATAGTCGGAAAGTTGTCGAAAATTTCGACAAATTTTTTATAGAATCTATTTACTCGATATATTCTCAGAAATTCTTCGAAAAACGTTCGACGGATTGGAAGTCGTCGAAAATTCGGTCGGTTTTAGCGAGTTTTCTTGTAGTAATCGTTTTGTGTAAGTATTATTTGCTGGATAATATGAATCTTTATTATTAAGGAAGAGTTATGTTTCTCAATAGGAGTGACCTACATAATCAATAGGAGCCGTCTCCAAAATATTTACGAATTTATTGTTATTATTATGACTATATTAAGTTAGGATTTTTGTTTTAAACCAAATTAGGTTAAAAACCGAAAATGAATTTATATATCTATAACACCATAACTAATGTACCAAACTGAGTTTATTATACAGTATATAAATGTAAAAATATATTTCCATTTTTATATATAAAAACTTGCAAGAAAGCTACAAAAAAAAAAACTATATACGTGGATATATAGAACCGTATTACATGCACAAAATCCTAGTTATAACTTAAATATTATAAACTATAACATTTATAAATCTGGTCATGGATTAAGCTACAGAATCTTCATAATCTTTAATATATCTTATTATATAAAGTTGAAAATTTTATTATATCTTTAATATACCTTCTATAAATAAAATATTATGATCCTTATTATATATTTTTAATGGTGGTATCTTAATTTTCGATTTGATATAATAATTTTTTATTTATAGATTATTAATTAATAAGATAAATGCTATATATATATATAATTTATCAACAAAAATATGTATTCAATTAAGTTTAATATTTTAGATTAGTTATATCAAAATTATGTATATTTTAGTTAATGTTTTAAAATTTGATAAAAAAAAATTATTAAGATATTTTGTTGTTTTTACCCATTAGAAATTAAAATAATATTCTTTATGGAACAATTAATTTTGTTCTTTAATATGATTTATTCCAATAATAATATTATATATTTTTAAAAAACTTTAAGGATATATTCTAAAAAGTATTTCCGTAATATTATTAAGAAGATTTTTTTTTAAACTATCAAATATATAAACATTAAATAAATTTATTTAAATTATAATATTATTTAAGTAAATTTTAGTCTATTATATGTATATTCAATTTTATTTTTTAGTAATATATGATGATATACTTTTGATGAAATGATTTTTAGTATGTAAATTAAAAATAATTTTTTTTTTCTTATTTTTGAAATTAAAATGTAGTTAACAATATTAGCATATTTAATTGTTTGTAAATTATAATTTTCGTTTAAATAATTTGTTTTTTGTTTTAAATTGTTTTAAAAGGTTAAAAATAGATTTTGTGAAGATTTTGTTGATTTAATTAGATAAACTAATTAAACTAAAATAAATGTTGATTTAAGTTTTCAAAAATAAGAGATTTGATGTAGATTACAATTTTGTTTGAAATATTTTATGAAAATATTTAAATAGTAGTCTAGATAGATCTATTTTTAAAAAGAAATAAAAATAGATGGGCATGATCTAATTATATGATTATATAATGAATAATGACTAAAATAAACTTAATGAGATTTATTAATTTGTTCATAAATGTAATGATAATGTGATGTAAATATTTACACTTATGAGATTTATTTTATAAATGTACTTCTCAAATAATATATAGAGGATTATATAAAGATCCTTCTTATTATATCTTTTTAATTGGTATATTAAAGATATAATAAGATCCTTCTATATTATGATTCTTCTATATTATATAAAGTTGAAAATCTTTTAGATATTATGAATCTCCTATATATTATTTGGAAAGTATACTTATAAATAAACCTTATAAATGTTAATAATTACATCTAAGAACAAATTAAAATCTCTCATTAAGGGTATTTTAGTCATTAATTATTTTGTGATTATTTTATTAAATTATGGCCATCAATTTTTTTTAAATAGATATATCTAGATTACAATTTAAATATTTTCTTTCAATCTTCCAAACAAAATCGCAATCTACATCAAATCTCTTATTTTTCAAAAATTAAATCAACATTTAGCTTAATTTAATTAGTTTATTTAATTAAATCAACAAAATCTTCACAAAAACTATTTTTTACTTTTTTCAAACAATTTGAAATAAATAAATTTATTAAAATGAAAATTATAATTTAGAAGCAAGTAAATATGTTAATTATTATTTTCTAAATTTAATTTCAAAAATAAGAAAATAAAAAACTATTTTAGTTTACATACCTAAAAATCATTTCATCAAAGGTATATTATCATATTTTACTAAAAATAAAATTTATATACATATATTAAACTAAAATGTTTACTTAAATAATATTATAATTTAATAAATTATTCAAATAATATTATTTTATGTTTATATATTTGATTTTTTTAAAAAAATATCTACTTAATAATATTACAAAAATATTTTTTAGAGTCTAACCTTAAATTTTTTTTTAAATATATAATAATATTATTGGAGTATTACTGTAATTTCCAATGAGTAAAAACAGAATATCTTAATAAAACATATTTATCAAATTATAAATTTTTATTTAACATCATTAAAATATAAATAATTTGATATAACTAATCTAAAATATTTTAACTTAATTGTATACATATTTTGTTGATAATTTATCAATATATATAGTATTTATCTTATTAATTTATAATCTATAAATAAAAAAACTTGTAATATCGAATCTTAAAATAAACATCAATTCCGTGCTATATAGCACGGGATAAATTCTAGTCTTCTATATTGAGATATTATATTATGATCCGTCTATATTATGAGATTATGTAATAAAATATTTGAGATATTATGAATCTTCTATATTATGAAATTTTCAACTTTATATAATAAGATCCTTTCTTTTTTCTAAAAATAAACTGCCAATTTTGTCGATCTCGTTGACCACTCTTTTTTTTTTTCCTCCTAATTTACTTTAAATAACTATTTTGAAGTGTGGAATTTTCGATAAAGAAAAGTAACATACTTATTTACAAGAGCCAAAGTGCAAAACAAACATGGAATTTCTTTGGAAACGAAACCGTTTAATGCATCGATATCTGACTTTAGCAATCGCGGCATAAAAATTTGTTTACAATAAAAACTACATTGCTCACTGGCATTTAATTATACTATGGTTTTGTTCACCTTCGTTCTTATTATGGTTTAAAACCATAATATAAACTCTTATTCTTGACTCAGTTTGGTTTTATAGTGGTAAGCTTTATATGCTACTTTATAGTGGTTGCCCTGCGCTTGAGGAATTAGACATAGCAGAGGTATATTGCCTCAAGACCCTAACTTTTCAACCTTACTTTCGTTTAGGCACACTCCCATTTGATTTCTCAGTTACGGATTTTCCCTCTGTATGTATCTAATATGATTATTTGGTTTATAACATAATTTTAAAAAGAAGTTGGTATTATAATAATGTACTTAAAATAACACCAAATATAGTTAAAATAGATTATCACAAAAGAATCTAAACGGTTATACAAAAGGTAATGTTTGTCCCTTATGAACACATCCGATAAACATTAGATACAAAAGGAAACAATAGTTCAAACTTCAAACAACAGCAAAAGTTTGTAATCCGTTTGAGACACATCCGAAAAACAATAAGAAAAAGAGATAAAAAAAATAAAAAAATAAAAAAAAAGCTTCTACTGCTGCGGATCTTGTAAGGTATCGAAGAAGTCATCAAAAGATGTACCTTGCATGTTCTCTAGATTCACCTGCCTGTTGGTAACACGTAACAAAAAGTTCTTCCTAAATTATTTATCAATTTATCAAGTAGTTTCACTCAAAAAATAAAGAATCTATATTTTTCAAGTTTTTACCAATTATTAAACAAAAACAAGAAACCATTTTTTATCATTCAAATTCGATATGCTTTGAATTGTTTAATAAGTGGACTATTGCACATTGATGAGTCTTCAATTCAAGGAAAAAAACTTGCTCATAACTTTCTTGTCTGAGTTCTTCTCTCCCTATCTACTTCTAAAGCTGGGCTTGGATCTTTTAAGCGTACTTTTTGATTTTTGCAACATGTTCCGGTTTATACCGAGATTAAACCGGTGAAGACATTACTTGTATAAGAAGTGGACTGCACAATGAAGTCTCTGAAGAAGCACATAGTTTTGCCAAAGTGTCCCCCTGGAATTTAACTTAGGTTCAATTTTGTTTAACTAGTTAAACTGTTTCAAACTAAACCAATCGAGAAACTGCAGTTTCATTTCGTCTTCTTCTTTTTCAAATATTTTGTACTCCGCCAGCGATTTGCTCTGAGTTGTTCTTTGTTAACGTCTTTAAATGAAAATAGTTAATCTGCAAAAGAAAAAAAGAGATATAAATATCTCATTAATCAAACATAAAAGAGTTTCTTTTATGATCTCATATTTGTCCCTTTCACATAGGGCCTAATGTTGTTTCCTAGAGCAAAATTCAAACATAATAGAGTTTCTTGTAGACAAGACCGTAACTCATGAAGATAGTAGTAATTCAGTTTCACGAGTAATTTTAGATTCTTTGTATCTTCTTGTCATAATTTATACTCTACACAAACGCAATGTATCATTAAGCAACTCTCAACTCTCTCTCTCTCTTCTCACTGGTTGAAAATCCGTCGAAATTTTTTAAAAAATGTGTTCGATGGGTTTTCGACAATTTTTACCAACAGTCGGAAAGTTGTCGAAAGATTTCGATGGAATTATTATTAAGGAAGAGTTATATTTCTCAATAGGATTAACCTACATAATCAATAGGAGAGCGTCTCCAAAATATTTAAGAATTTATTGTTATTATTATGATTGCATTTAGTTATGATTTTTGTTTTAAAACAAATTAGGTTAAAAACCAAAAATGAATTTATATATCTATAACACGATAATTAATGTACCAAATTTGAGTTTATTATACAGTATATAGATGTAAAAATACATTTCTATTTTTATATATAAAAACCTGCTAGAAAGCAACAAAACAAAAAAAAAACTATATAGGTGGACATATAGAACTGTTTTACATGCACAAAATCCTAGTTATAACTTAAATCTTATAAACTATTCACTATATATTATTTGAGAAGTACATTTATAAAATAAACCTCATAAAGTGTAAATATTTACATCACATTACCATTACATTTAAGAACAAATTAATAAATCTCATCAAGGTTATTTTAGTTTTATTCATTATCATTGGTTTAAAAAAAGGAATTCTTAAAATAGACGTTTTTTAAAAAATCGGATATGATATCCCAAATTTATTGCAATATTAACATTTGTGTTTGTCTTTAATTAAGCAAATTTTTGATTCAATAAGTTTATGACAATATTAACATTTATGTTTGGCTTTAATTGAGCAAATTTTCGATTCAATAAGTTTATGACAATATTAACATTTATGATTTATGGAATATCAACATTTTCGATTTATGATTTATGACAATAATAAATTTTGGCTTTAATTGAGCAAATTTTTGATTCAATAAGTTTATGGCAATAATAACATTTATGATTTATGGAATATCAACATTTTTCGATTCATGATTTATGGCAATATTAAATTTTCGATTTAAACATTTTTTGATTTATGGCAATATTAAATTTTCGATTCAATATTAACATTTATGAAATATCTACAACTTTTAATATGGGAAGAAAAATTTACAACCTAATTACGAGAATATTATTAAGTATCATATTTTTTTATTCTATAACCTAATTTTAACTTCTATATATATTACATTTTTCATCTCACCTCATCAAATCATAACTGTTTTTTTCTCTTCATATCGACAACCCAAAAAAAAAATGTCATTCTCAACGAAATACACTTCTGTGAAAGATTTAAAACAGTTTAAATTTTCTTGGTGTATTAGAATTAAAATACTTCATTCTTTTATGCACAATACAAAAGAATCAGGAGCATCCTTGGAAATAGTTTTGTCAGATGATTCTGTAAGTTGCACTAGCATTTTAATATGTTTAATATAATAAAACATTTATTATTCTATGATAAATAATAATGTTTATTTGTGTCTATCTTTTCAGGGAAACAAAATTCAAGTAGGGATAAAAAAGAGTATATTTCAGAATTTTAAAAATTTGTCAAAAAAAGAGACTGAAAGATTATTCAGGGATTTAATGTTACTAAGGTCACTGGAATGTTTAGATCAACAAATCATCAGTACATAATTAACTTTCTATACACAACTATAATGTCTCCTTTACCATCTATTTTAGATGAAATTTGGCTTGATTTGGTTGATTTTAAACAAATCTTAAATGGTGAATTAGACAGAAAAAATTGGTTTGTGAGTCATTATATTTTTTTATTCTATTAATATAAACGTGTTTTATATAAATTTTTGTATATAATTAATTTTTTTCTATACAGATGTGCTTGGTGAACTGGTGAATGTTGTAAAAATCAATACCATAGGTGTTCAAAAATGTTGTTAAATTAGTCAATCTTTAGGTCTTTTGTTTTGCAAATTATGAGGGCTTAGAGGACGAAAAGAAGACAGAGCTTTGTTCCCTTAAGAAGAAAGCAATCAATGCCTCCAAAAAATTCGAACACTCTTTCACCAAGAGAACTCGAAAGAACAGCCGAGTGATGTCTATCTCTATCGTTGACCACATGGATCTTGAAGAGCTTTTAAGATTAAAATTTAAAAGAAATATAATATTACTTTAAATAAATATTACAATAGTACTTTTTAGAATCTAACCTTAAAATTGTTAAAAGATATATAATAATGTCATTGAAATAAATCATTTAAAGAACAAAATGAATTGAGTTAATAAATGTATTATTGTCATTGACATTGGTTAAAAACAACCGAAAATGTTAAACAAAGATATTTATCAAATTCTAAAGTTTTATTTGATATAACAAAAATATACTTAATTTTGATAAACTAATCTAAAATATTTAACTTAATTGAATACATATTGTTGTTCTTAAATTATATATATATATATATATATATTAGCACTTATCTTATTAATTGATAATTTTAAATCATAAAATACATTAACCCGTGATGTAGCACGGGACAATTTCTAGTAACATTTATAATTCCGGTCCTGGATTAACCTACACAATCTTCTTAATCTTTAATATATCTTTAATATACCTTCTATAAGATAAAATATTATGATCCTTATTATATATTTTTAATCCCCTAAATTATAGAAGGATCCTTCTTATTATATCTTTTTAATAGGTATATTAAAAATATAATAAGATACTTCTATATAATGATCCTTCTTTATTATATAAAGTTGAATATCTTAGATATTATGAATCTTCTATATTATGAGATTTTCAACTTTATATAATAAAATATTATGAATCTTCTATATTATGAGATGTTATATTAAGATCCTTGTATACTATGAGATCTCATAATCTAGATTATATAATTAAATCTTTTAGATATTATGAATCTTCTATATTATGAGATTTTCAAATGTATATAATAAGATCCTTCCTTTTTTTCTAAAAATAAACTGCCAATTTTGTCGATCTCATTCTCCTTGACCACTTCTCTTTTTTTTTTTCCTCTTAATTTAGTTTAAATAACTATTTTCGAAGTGTGGAATTTTCGATAAAGAAAAGTAATATACTTATTAAAAAGAGCCAAAGTGCAAAACAAACAGGAAATTTCTGCATTTTATCATATTTGTTGATCATGAAGTCTACTACTTTGTTTATGGTTTCTTGTGTTCTCATGTTTTGTGTTCTCGTAAAAGGTACTTAATGTACCATTGTTCTTTAATTTAGATTATTTATCCGCAATAGAAGAAAAAAAAGAGGTCATTATTCAAATTTTAAACTTGCTGTATTACAATATCCAAAGAAAGAAAAAATTGCTGCATTATCAATTGTTTACTAATATACGTTTTTATTTTTAAATTAACAGTATTTTTGTGTGTGTGAAAATAATAGAGGTGAAATCGCTCGAGAAAAAGACGAAGAAGGTGTGCACAAAGGCACAAGTATTCGAACAAAATTGTGGGTGGGATGGAAACAAGACGTGCATAAAAGGGTTTAATAAAATATGGAATGAGTACCCTTTTAGTTGCGAGTGTGCCATTTATGATGTAGCCAATAGGAGACGTATTTGCACATGTAAATTTCCATATAGTCCTTGCTAACTTTTTTCCATATGTGAACGCAATAAATTCACAGTATAAAGCGTAATAATTTGTATTAATATGGTTGGTTTCCGACTATTTGTGCGTGTATGAATTTTGTATGATAAAAAAAAATATATTGCAACAAATCATAAAATGTTTATATTCAATATGCATTTGAAAGAAAATTTAGAAAAAAAGATTGAGAGGTGTATTAATTGTAACTATGATGATATTTATGGCGATCACAAGTCACGACTACATATAGACATGGGCAACCAGAAAAAAAAAACTGAACCAAACCCGAAATTAACAAAATATCTGAATGAATCCAAAACTCATATACTCGAATAATCTGATCCGAATTCAAATAGAACTGAGAACCAAATGGGTACCGAAATATAATCATATACTCAAAATATTAATTATATCAAAACTTGAGATAACCCAATTATCAAAAATTACAATTATAAACTCGTAGATATCTGTAATTTTTGGACCGAAATAACCAAAATACTCAAAATAACCAATATTTATCAACAGATTCAACACAATCACAAAACCATTTGGCAGTAAATCCAGAGAATTTAAGCTTGTTAACATCTGAGATTGTGGATAAAACATGTGTTTGATAAGGTTCTCTTCTTCAGATAACGGAAAATTGATATAGATCTATGATGGCAGGATATCTCTTGCGGATGGCAAACCATTGTCGATGTGGTTTCATCGGGTAAGGGTTGGGACTTGGGAGATTATATATTTCAGAATTATATATACATCAAATACTCTGCTGGTTACTATGGAAAAGCTATTAAGTGAGAACCAATTTCATTTCTGAGGACTAGCCGACTAGGAACTCGAAAATAGTATTAGACAAGCTATTAAAGTTGTTGTCTATTTGTGCGTTAAAGTCCTGTAGAAGTTAGGATGACTACGTGACTTGTTAGCTCGACTGGTTGATGTTGCTACTTTGAATTCATAAAACCGATTGCTTTAACAATTTTCATAGTTGGTTTATTATGAACTAAAAATTCCTGCAATTTATTTTCCTTCAGGAATAGAAAGTGTGGAAGTGCTCCTCCAATCGTGGTAGATACTGCTAAAATGTTCAGTAATTGTTTCTGACAAGCGGTCATATATTTGGTAAATTAGTTATCGTGTTATATTCATTTTCGGTTTTTAACCTATTTTGTTTTCA
Source organism: Boechera stricta (assembly GCA_018361395.1). NCBI lineage: Eukaryota > Viridiplantae > Streptophyta > Magnoliopsida > Brassicales > Brassicaceae > Boechera > Boechera stricta. The sequence continues at coordinate 6,704,138 of CM031544.1, read as the reverse complement.
AAACAAAAATCCTAACTAAATGCAATCATAATAATAACAATAAATTCGTAAATATTTTGGACTCCAGATAGCTCTCGTATTGATTGTGTAGCTTAATCCTATTGATTTCTATACTGCCAAATGCAAATGATTTACCAATCTAATCTATTGAACTCATACCCGGAGCTTGTGGGAACAAATGGAGACTATGCGACTTCGGTGATAAAAGGAGAGAGCTCGAGCCTTCAAGTTACCGTGACATTGGTTGGAACTATGGTGATTGAAGACTTCAGGTGCGACCGCGTTAGGGTTTGGGTTGATGAAAGCCGTCTCGTCGTCAAAAACCCAACCGCCAGCTAGACAATGTATTTGGACTACAATTACTATACATACGTCTAGATGGTTGGTGGATTAATGATAACGAAGTTACATCGTGAAAACTATTCATCTGATGTAACTTGTTGTCCGATAGCTTTTGTAAACATTGCGTATGCCACTAATGACCATCCACACATTGCCAAGTCTGTGAAAAAGATCATCCATTAACCAATTGATCTTTCATTTCATAATAATGTGTCTCAAAGCCTCAAATAAGTTATTCAAATTCACTAATGGATAATCCTTTCCAACAACATCCAAGTACTCTTAAGTAAACAAGACCAAGTGTATCAAATGAGAGTGCCCTAAATGAAAATTTTCATTTTCAGAGACTTCATTGTGCGCTTCACTTCGTGTACAAGTTATTGGTGTAGGACGATACTGCCAGCTTGGGGCAGTCTTTCTCTTTATGGGGTAGAGCCGTAGAGGGGACCATTTGAAACAATGCTTCAAACACGGAAAATAGTCTAAGAAATGCTTTATCATGTGCATTTCTCTCATTGTTCCTTGAAAACCTTTAATCTCTAACACTTTTACTAGACAAGATGTAAATGAACGACCATTTTCCTCTCGAGAACGCAGTCACAAGCATCCCCGCATATATTTGTGACGTGGTGCAAGAGACCCCTGAAAGCATAAAAGAGACTAAGAAATTCAAAATATGAACTCTATATTTGTACATGTTTGGCAAATGAGTTGTTTTTATACCTCAAGGACTAGAGTTTCTATATATGGACAGTTCCTTATAAGAACTGGCATTGCTTGCCATGTTCAACTCTTGTCACTTTTAATAGCTAATTTTTTGAGGTTGTTGAACATTACATTGGCGTCCATTCACAGCATAGAGAAAGCACCAGAAGATAAGCCACAATTAGACATTGTGCCATTAAATGTCTCAAAATAAGACCTTTGCGTATTTGTTCTCCATGAATTAAGATGAAATCCTGCGTTTCTTTCTTTTATTTCAGCAGAATAAAGATATCACAATAGAGAAAGGAAAAGAAAAGTGACCTCGAGAGTATCGGAGAACAACATTTTCCTGTAACCAATCATTATTTGGCACTTTAGTTGCTTTTGCATTTAGTTGCCAGAAACTAGTTCGTGCCTCAAACAACTTTTCCATTTCAGCCACGGAATAATCTTCCGCAACATCATCAGAGTCACAGAAATAAACAAGTTTATAATTACTCTTGAAATATTTTGGAAACAGACGACATTTATCTATTGATAGATCAAGCTATGAAACACCACACACCATCACATTACGTATCCAACCATCCACTAGATATGAGAATTTCTTAATGGGATAATTACCATGCAAGGTCAAAACTCTATCAATAAAATCCAAGAAGCTCTATCCAATTCGATCCATATCAACACAAAAGTATAGTTAAGAGTGTCAAAATGGGTCAAACCTCAAAAATTGACCTCACATATGTTAGATAATTCCTAACATTAGAAAATAAAATATCTCCTAAACAAGTCGGTTTAGTTGAGATAATGATAGGTTTACAACAAGATTAGGATAAGCTCTAAGAGTTGTTAGAACTTATAATGATAAGGTTTGTAACTCCTAAATACACATTACAACACTACAAGAAAACTGATGTTTTGCGATGGAAAATTGCGATGGCTCCAGGTCGTCGCAAATTGCGATGAATTCGCGATGATATTGCGAGGAAAAAAAAAACGTCGCAAATGTGCGATGGAGGATTTCATCGCAAATTTGCGATGGAATAGCGATAGGACTTGCGACGAAACTGCGATGACCATTTTTGTCCCTCGCAACTTCATCGCAAATTTGCGATGAAATTGCGATGAAGGATAGTAGTAGCTAATTTGCGATGAATCTGCGATGATACCTGAGTTCCCTCGCAAATCCATCGCAAGTGCATCGCAAAATTACAATGAATATGCGATGGAAAATAATTTGCGATGTATTTTCGAGGTTTGCCGACTTGATAGAAAGTAGGTGGAACACGTTTTAAATGATATGTACCTAACAATTTGCGAGAAACCCTTCCATCGCAAATATGTCGCAAATGAGTAGCAAATTTGTAGCAGATTCGTCGCAAATGTTTTTCCATCGCAATTGCATCGCAGATTTCCCTAGCAATGCCGTCGCAAATTTTTCCAATCTCTATAAATAGCCAGACGGATTTTGTAAGTTTCACAACAATTCAAACACTTATTCAACATTTGAGAGAGAAAAAAAAAATACAGAATCTGTGTGAGTAAATAAATGGCGTCTGAGCATGAAGTATATGCATTACGGAAGTGGATGTATAATCGAAAAGATCCGGAGACGAAGGAAGTGACAAAGGAGTATCGTGTCGGGTTGMGAGCATTCATCCACCARGCCACTAACAACCCATTTCAAGCGTGAGCAAATATTCTGTCCTTGTAACGTGCAAGAACACTCAATATTTGGAAATAGATATTGTGAAGCATCGTATAATAGAGGATTTATGCCGAACTATTATGTCTGGTTTTCACATGGCGAGGGTTTTAGTCTTGGTGCGAAGTAGTAGAGTGATGGTGTTGATCAACCAAGTTATAATGCTAATTATAACTACTGCCAAAACATGTTTGAAAATTATGAAGAGTATCAACAAGGAAATAGGTATCATGATATGGTTCTGATGCATTTCATGAATCTATTCCWGCATTTGTTGATGATAGTAGGGAAGAACCTAACGTTGAAGCACAACAATTTTATGATATGTTAGACTCTGCAAATCAACCTATCTATGAGGGGTGTAGAGAGGGGTTATCTAAACTGTCACTGGCATCTAGGATGWTGACAATTAAAAGTGATAATAACCTAACTGAGAATTGCATGGATGAATGGGCTGAATTATTTAAAGAGTATTTGCTAAGATAATATTTCAGAGTTACTACAACAGAAATTGGTTGCGGGTCTTGGGTTACCATCAGAAATGATTGACGTGTGCATTGATAATTGTATGTTTTTTGGAAAGACGATGATAAGCTGCAGGAATRTCGATTTTGTGGGAAGCCGAGATATCAACCAATTACTAGAAGGATCCGTGTCCCATACCAACGTATGTGGTACTTGCCAATCACGATAGATTGAAAGCGGTTATACCAATCAGAAAGGACATCCGGCAATGAGATGGCATGCACAACATACAACGAGGATGGGGAGGTTAGGCATCCGTGATGCAAAGGCGTGGAAACACTGCACGGTACATTCGACTTTGCTAACGAAAGTGTAGAAATGTCTATCTTGGCTTATGACCGATGGTTTTAGTCCATTTGGTTTGTCTGGGGAGACAATATTCTCATGGCCTCGTCATATTGACGCCATACAATCTTCCACCTAAATATGCATGCAAAGAGAATTTATTATGAGTATTCTAGTGCCGGGTCCAAGCATCCAAAGCGATCTCTTGATGTATTTCAACCTTTGATTCACGAGTTGAAACAGTTGTGGTATACATAACTTTCGATTATTCACAACAAAAGAATTTCAAAATGCGGGCAGTTGTTATTGTGGACCATTAGTGATTTTCCGTCGACGGAATGTTATCGGGTGGACCACATGGAAGGCTATCTTGTCCATATTGTATGGATCGATCGATAAGCTTTTCAACTAAAGCATGGAAGGAAACCATGCTGGTTTGATTGTCATCGCCGCTTCCCTTGCATAATTCTTACCGAAAAGAACAAAAAACTATTCAAGAACAAAGGTGCGTGTTCCCCCTGTATATGTCGAAAAGATTTGTTAGAGATGATTGATTATTATGGTGCGCAGGAAACATGTAACGTAAGACTGGCACACTCTCGCAAACATGCCTGAGGGATATGGGAGTTGTCACAATTGGCACAAAAAGAGTATCTTCGGGAGCTTCCATATTGGAAAGATCACCTATTACGCACAACCTTGATGTGATGCACATGAAAAACTTTTTGATAACATCATGAATACGATTTTGAATGTGGAACGGGCAAGAGTAAAGACAATTTCAAATCAAGGTTGGACTTCGAAATATGCGGAAGAAGCGAAGTATATTACAATGGATGGAAAATTACCTATTCCTATCTTTCGCTTGTCCGAATGCAAACAAACGTTGTTTGACTGGTTTTAAGTAAAATTTCCTGATGGGTATGTGTCCAAATTCTCAAGATGTATAGAGAATGGAAAAAAAATTGCTGGTATGAAGAGCCACGATTGTCATATATTCATGCAGCGACTATTACCGTTTGCATTACTTGAGCTCTTACCGACAGCTGTCCACGAAGCAATTGCGGGTAAAATAGTAGTAAAGTTTTAATTACTCTTGTCCCATTAATTAATTATATATGTGTTTAATACTAATAAACCATACATCAATTATCACCGGTGGTTTGAGACATTTGCGGTAAGTTTTAAAATTTTATTTATTTTAAAATCTTTACTATTATTTTTTATCATCATAACTCTTTTTTATTTTTTTGTAGCAATCTTATCACTGGGATTCAGTGATAACATCTTTGGTTCGCAAAGAATTTGAGGACAAGCTGAAGGCTCGCATGTGTGACCAGGTGGGACGATGGAAGAGGAAGTGGAAAAAAGAGAGTGACAATGCGATGCCTAGGTGGCTGGATCCTGAGGTCTGGAAAGGCCTCGTGGCGTATTGGTCTGATCCGGCGAGTGAGACTAAGAGCGGGAATGCTCGAAGCGCTTCTCGATGCATGGAGACGGTATCATAAGCATCGCTCCCATTTCAAGCCCAGCACGGAAGATTGTAAGTTTTTATTTAGAGTTATTAAAATTTTTAATTAAATATGATAGTAATTATTTATATATACTTAGGCTGAGATCCGTGGAGACGATGCGATTCCGGATTTGCTCGCGGTTTTGGAAGAGACGAAACAGAGACCGGATGGATCGTTTGTCGACGGGAAATCGGAGAAGCTCTACCATGACGTCACTTCCAGGATGCAGGAGCGACTGGCTTGATGGTGATGATCCCGAGAGCACGGCATCCGTCTCTCCGGCCATGAAGAACAAAATTTTTACTGAGGTATGTCTTTAAAATTGTTCAAAATGTTTGTAATTATGTTTATTATAAATTAAAATCAAATATATTTTTTTCTTTTTCAGGTCGCTCCCCGTAAAAAAGGGAGAATTTTTGGTGTCGGTTCTCTGCAATCGAAGATTGACTCTTGCACTTTTCCGTTCGCTTCATCTCAATCCCGCGATTCGAAGCTCTTCGAGTATCATCCAGTCACAGGCGAACATCATCGAAGCTYAGAGTCAGCAAATGTCCAAGTTTGGTAAGATTTTTAACTACTTGGGCACAAAGGATGCGGAGTTGGCACGGCTTCTTCAGGACGAATTCGGAGATGACCCCGGTTCTTGTAGCGGAACCGGAGCCGGGAGCGGACCGTCACAATCTTTTTAGTTATTTTTTTTTTGTAGTAAAAACTAAAATTGTAGTTTATATTAATTTTAATATTATGAATTTTAATTTTATTTAGATTTTAATTATAAATTTATTTTAATTTCACTTTTAATTTTAATTATTACTATTTTCACAATCCATCGCAAGTCCCTCGCAAAATTTGCGATGGACTTGCGATGACATTGTTAAGCTCATCGCAAGTCCCTCGTAAATTTTGCGAGGGACTTGCGATAACCACTGCTAAGCTTCTCGCAAGTCCATCGCAATATTTGCTACAATTTTGCGGCATTCCCTTTGCGAGTGCAATTCTTTCCCGCGAATACGTCGCTAGATTGCGAGGTATTTGCGAGGTGTTATGTGCGACGGATTAGCTACGTTTTGTGTCCGTCGCAAAAACTGCGACAACACTGCGATGCTTTTTGATTTGCGACCCGCGATTAGCGACGATTTGTTGTGCCTCGCAACGATGTCGCAATACTGTATTTACGAGGGATTTGCGATGTATAAGTCCATCGCAAATCCTATGTTTTCTTGTAGTGCAAGAAAACAATGTCATTACCGACGGAAATTCCGACGGCCATAATTCCGTCGGAAATTTCCGACGGAAATTTGACGAAAGTAATATTCGTCGGAAATCCGTGGGAAACAGACCGACGGATTTTCGACATATTATATAGCCGTTTGAAATTTCCGACAGATTCCCGACGGACACTTAATTAAACATTTTTTAAAAATGCTAAGTTTAAATCCGTCGGAAATCCATGGAAAATTTCCCACGGATTTCCGACAGACACTTAATTAAATATTTTTTAAAATGCTGATTTAAATCCGTTGGAAATCTGTGGAAAATTTCCCACGGATTTTCGACGGACACTTAATTAAACATTTTTTAAAATGCTGAGTTTAAATACGTCGGAAATCCGTGAGAAATTTCCCATGGATTTCCGACGGAATTATAAAAATGTGGTTTAGGGTATAGGGTATAGGATTTTTTAAAAAAGAAAATGGTTACAAACACTTGTATGATGTATATATAGTAGTTTGAACTTGTAATATTTCAAAATTATTGTGTTATATAGAATTTAGAAAATTTGATGGAAGTGTTTTTTTTTTTTGTAAACCAATGCAAGTGTTTATATAAGTTATAATATAAGGTATAGTTGATTTATGTTAAATGTATAGTTTTTGATGTTGTATAACTTATACACTCATGCAAAGTCTTTAACAATGGTGTATTTCTTATTTTTTGAATGAAACATGTACATTAGGGTTCCCTAAATCATATAACTTAAACCCTAAACCCTAAACCCTAAACTCTAAATATACCCTAAAACCGACGGATAATATACTTATGACACGTGTGTGTTGACTGGCCAATAGCAACAAATGCATTATCCGTGGGAAATTTCCCTCGGATAGTATGTGTTGACTGGCCAATGGCAACACATGCAGAGAATATACAGTATATTACACTATCCGTCGGATAGTGAAATTTTTAGGGTTTAGCGAGCCGCAGGAAATTATGCCGCCTAAATGAAAAAACATTTCATGTTCCGACGGATTTCCGAAGGATTTGTCCGTCAGAAATTGGAATATATCGGAATATCCATGAATTCTTTCTCATTTTTCTCTTCTCTCTCTCTCTTCGACCGATCTCCGGCGAACCTCTTTCCTCCGGCGTCTCCTCTTTCCTCCGGCGTCCGTCACTCCCCGGCGACCATTTCTCCCCGGTGACCATCTCTTCTCAGCCGCGAATCTCTTCTCCTCCACCTCCGCCGCTGCACATCTCCTGCGCCTCCACCGCTGCAACATCCTCTTTCCCGGCGAGATTCTCTCACCCACGATGTATGATTTTGTGATTTTGGATTTTTCGATCTAGGATTTTGTGATTTAGGAATTGACTTTTGATTTTGATTTAGGACTTAGGAATTTGTAGTTTTGAGATTTAGGTTTTAGGATGTCGAATTTGTGATTTAGGATTGAAGATTTAGAATTTTGATTTTGGAATTAGGATTTAGAATTTATGATTTTGTGATTTATGTTAAAATTAGTATTATTAATTAAGGATTTCAATTTAGAAATTTTGTGATTTAGGTTTTATGATTTAGTAATTTATATGTTTGTTAAAACATTTTTTATAAATATTATTAAAACTATATAAAAAAACGTTTATATAAAAAACATTTTTATAATTTTTTAGAATTAAAAAAACATTTTTGTATATTTTTGGAGAATTTTGAAAATTATAATTGATTTTTTTCAGAATTTATTACGAATTAAAAACGTTTTTTAAATTTATAATTTTATATTTAGTAATTTATAGATTTGTTAAAATGTTTTTTTATAAATATTATTAAATTTATATTACAAACATTTTTATAAAATGTTTTTGGGAATTTATGAATTTGTTTTGAATTTTGGGGGTTTTTTTTGAATTTTTGAAACTTTTTGAATTTTTAGAAATTTTTGTAAAATTAAAGATATTTTTAAAATTATTAGAAATTTAAAAAATTTGGATATTTTTGAGAATTTTGAAATTTTCGACGAATTTGTATTTTTCGGGACTTTTGAAATTTTCAAAATATCCTAAATTTTCGAGAAATTTGTATTTTTCTACAATTTGTGGATACTTCTTTAATTTTCTTACGTACTTACGTTTTTATCGTATTTTCCGCAGAAATAAAGAGGACGCACTACAGTTGGGCGGCGGCTCCCAAGGCCGCCGTTCTTGGAGTTCTCGGGCAACACCTTCTGGCGGGTCGAGCTCGGGAACTCAAATCCTAGAGTCCCAGCAATTCGCAGCGTGGAGGCGGATTAGCATCGAGGAGCTAGTCCAGCAGCCCAACCGGAGCCATTGCATCCGTCTCGACCCGAAGTTTGAGGACGGGACTTGGTAAGTGAAATTTTGATTGTTATTTCAATTTTTTTAGATTTTGAATCTAATTAAACGAATTTAATTATTTTTTTAATTGTTTTCAGGTTTAAGTTGTCGCATGCGATCACAAAGGCGATCTTACGGATGATCCACAACATGTTGGGGAAACCGTACGAGAAGTACTCGGACATCCCGAAAGACGAGAAGGACTTGTGGCACCGGAATTTCGCTTTTCCTCATCTATTTCCTTCCGACGATGACAATTCTCTGTCCGTTTGAACCTTTTTATTTTCTTTTTTGAACATTAAAATATTTATTTACTGAATTATTTTTTTTTATCATAATGAATTTCATTATTTAAAATAATTAAATTTTTAATTAATTATTTCATTTAATTTTTTATTTATTCGAATTTATAAATAAAAACTAAATGAATAAAATCACAAATCACAAAAAAAAACTTTTGTCGTCGGAAATCTGTCGGAACAATGGCCGTGGGAAATCCGTCAGAATTTCTGCCGTCGAAAATCCGTGGGAAATTTTACCTTCGGAACTGTCCGTGGGAAATCCGTCAAAAAATTTTCCGTCGGAACTATGGCCGTGGGAAATCCGTCAGAAATTATGCCGTCGATACTCCGTCGAAATATTCTGACCCTTTTTCGACGACGAAGTTCTGTCGGAGTAGTCCGACGGATTTTCGACGGATATTGATCCGACGAACTGTAACTGACGGAAAATATCTGTCGGAAAGTGGTGTTTTCCGACGGATTTTCGACGGAAACGGCCGTCGGAAATCGCTTGATTTCTTGTAGTGACAATAGGATTAGGGTGAGCTAATACCTATAAATAGAGAGTGTATGGAGAGTTGTTCCATAAGACTAAGAGAGAAGTGTTTAGGTTTTGAGAGAGTTTCCTAAACACATTAATAAGAAAAGTCGTTCTTATTATATCTTGAGTCTAAACACACACAAATTACATTTGGTATCAGAGCTTGAGTGATTGAGAGGGATCATGTGAGATTTTTCAATATCTAAGGAGCTAAAATTCTTGTGATCGTGTAACGTTTCAAGGTAAATCAAGGAAACTTGCGCCACAAGGAAGAAGAAGACCGTGAGAATCAAAGCCTAAGACAAATGGGTTTTTGATTTAAGACGAAGACAAGATCATGAAGGGAGCACTTGCCGTTCCGGCACGTGCAAAGGAGTCCACCCTGACATCAATTCAATGTATGATGCTCACCACCACCAACTACACCGTATGGTCGATGCGGATGAAGGTTACACTTCGGTGTCACAAGCTTTGGGAGGTGATCGAACCGGGATCGGACGACGAAGATAAAAACAACCTAGCTACGGCTTTGTTGTTCCAATCCATACCTGAGAATCTAATCCTACAAATCGGAGATCACAACAAGGGAAAGGACATGTGGGAGGCAATCAAAAGTCGATATTTTGGAGCGGATCGAGTGACAGAAGCTCGCCTACAAACACTTTCTTCTGAGTTCGAGAGGTTAACGATGAAGGAGTCAGAGAATATCGACGATTTTGCTGGAAGAATGTCAAGTATAGCCTCTAGATCAACGGCTTTAGGACAAAGTATCGAAGAACACAAGTTGGTGAAGAAGTTTCTAAACGGGTTACCTAGAAACAAGTATATCCAACTTGTTGCATCTCTAGAACAAGTCTTGGATCTCAAAATTACAAGATTTGAAGACATTGTTGGGCGATTGAAAGCTTACGAAGAATGTATAGGAGAAGATGGTCACGGCGATGATCAAGGAAAACTCTTATACGCCTCATCCGAAACACAAAAATTGAGAGGCGGATTTGGTGGCTTCAGAGGTAGGGGTCGTGGAAACCGTGGTCGAGGGAGAGGAAGAGGAAGAGGAGGCTTTAACTCGTAACAACAAAACAACAACATTGAGCAGAATCAAGGAAAATTGAAAAAGGATCGATCAAAGCTCATTTGTTGGAGATGTGACAGACCGAGACATTTTGCGTCATCGTGTCCGCAGAAAGCTCAAGGAGGTCAAGAAACAAATATGGTGGAGACTGAAGTGGCCGATGCAGCACTCTACAAGCATGAGATTATTTTTTTGAACGAGAAAAACATTATACCAAGAATATACGAAGAAGAGAAAGACGAACAAAGTATTTGGTACTTGGATAATGGAGCTAGTAATCACATGACGGGAAAGAGATCATATTTTATGGAGCTTAATGAGAACATCACAGGGAAGGTGAAGTTTGGAGATGAATCATGCATTGACATTAAAAAAAAATGCTCTATAATATTTCAAGCAAAGACCGGAGAACAAAGATTAATCTCAGATATCTATTGGATTCTGGATCTTAAGAGTAATATCATTAGCCTTGGACAAGCAACTAAAGCCGGTTGTGATGTGAGATTGAAAGAGGATTATCTCACCATGCATGATCATAATGGAAAGCTTTTAATGAAGGTGTTTCGAATCCCTAACCGAATGTACAAAATTCGTTTGGCTATCGGGATGCCCGTTAGCTTACTTGCTAAGCTAGATGATGAGACATGGCGTTGGCATGCGAGATTAGGGCATGTTAACTTTGATTCCATGAAGGTGATGTCTAAGAAGGAGATGGTTCATGGCTTGCCTAGATTTGGAGAAGAAAAGAGAATCTGTGAATGTTGCCTTGTTGGTAAACAGACACGTCTACCATTCCCACAAGCAACAAAGTTTCGATCAACTCAAAAATTAGAGCTGATACATGGAGATCTATGCGGACCTATCACACCATCAACCGCGGTAAATAATCGATACATACATGTGGACTATCTTGTTAAAGGAGAAAAGTGATGCGTTTGATAGGTTCAAGAAGTTCAAAACCATGGTGGAAAGCGAGACGGGGGTGAAGATAAAAATGTTTTGAACCGATAGGGGGGAAGAGTTTACCTATATCGAGTTTCAAACATTTTGTGAAGACAATAGAATCTCAAGACAACTCACGGCTCCTTACACATCTCAACAAAATGGTGTTTTTGAGAGGCGAAATCGAACTTTAATGGAGATGACTCGAAGTATGCTCAAGACAACGGAGGTTCCAAATTTCATGTGGGGAGAAGCAGTAAGACATGCGACTTCTTTGATCAACAGAGTAACCACGAAGGCGTTGAAAGATCAAACTCCGTACGAGTTATTTAAAGATCACAAACTGAACCTTGAGCACCTACGAGTCTTTGGGTGTATGGCTTATGCAAGAGTGGAGTCTACCAACTTGAAGAAGCTTAATGATCGGTCTCGGCCTCTAGTACATCTTAGAACGGAACCTGGTTCCAAAGCCTATCGTCTCTACAATCCACAAATCAAGAAGATTTCTCTAAGTTGTGATGTGATTTTTAATGAATCAAGTGGTTGGAAGTGGAACAATTCAAGAGTAGGAGAAGATGGTAGTTCGGGTATGTTCACTATGATCTGGGGAAAAACCATAGATAATGGAACAGGACAATGCATAACCGATGAAGAGTTTCATGACGGATCAGATGAAGAAAACAGGGAAGTTGCCGAAATAAGAGACGGGCTGTTCCAACAACCTGACGAACCTGTTTTAAGAAGATCAAACCTTGAGAAAAGTAGACCCAAGTATCTTGAGGATTACGTTTTGTTGGCTGATATTGAAGAAGAGGAGTTACTCTTAAGCATCAATGGAAAGCAAAACTCTTATCAAGAAGCTGAAGACTCAATAGAATGGATGGAAGCAATGAAATCCGAGATTGAGTCTATCAACAAAAACAAAACATGGGAGCTAATAGATAAACCAGTTGACTCTAAGCCTATTGGTTTGAAGTGGGTGTTCAAGATCAAGAAAAATGCTGACGGAAGCATTAACAAACACAAAGCTCGTCTGGTATCCAAGGGATATGTTCAAAAAGATGGAGTGGATTTCGATGAAGTATTTACGCCGGTTGCACGTCTTGAAACCATTCGGTTTCTATTCGCTTTGGCTGCAACTAGTGGATGAGAGATCCACCATCTCGATGTCAAAACAGCGTTTTTACATGGAGAACTGAAGGAGATGGTCCATGTTTATCAACCCGACGGTTTTATAAAGAAGGGAAAAGAGCATAAGGTTTACAAGCTTTATAAGGTGTTGTACGGCTTAAGACAAGCTCCGAGAGCATGGAACACCAAGCTTGATCAGATCTTGAAAGGTATGAATTTTCAAAAATGTTCCAGGGAACAATCAGTTTATGGCAAGACAGAGAATGACCAAAATCTCATAGTGGCGATTTATGTGGATGATTTGTTCGTGGCGGGTACAACATTGTAGATCATACAAGAATTCAAGCAAGGGATGTCAAGCAAGTTCGAAATGTCTGATCTTGGCAAACTAACATATTATCTTGGGATTGAAGTGTTACAAAGCAACAAAGGAATAACACTAAAGCAAGAAAGTTATGCAGAGAAGATAATAAAATTAAGCTGCCATGGAATCATGCAATCGAGCTCATATTTCCATGGAGTCAAGTTTAAAGCTGAGTAAGGCTGAAGATGAAGAAAAAATCGATGCCACAAACTATCGAAAGATTATCGGTTTTTTGAGATACTTATTACACACGAGACCCGATCTCTCTTATGCCGTTGGAGTGCTAAGTCAGTATATGCAAAGTCCTAGATCATCACATGGAGCAGCAATGAAGCATGTCTTGAGGTACTTGCAAGGAACGAAGAGCTATGGTCTTAACTTTAGGAGAAAAGGAGACAAGAAGCTCGTTGGATACAGTGATAGCAACCATGACATCAACCAAGACGATGGGAAGAGCACGGCTGGACACATCTTCTACTTCGGAGCATCACCTATCATATGGTGTTCTCAAAAGCAACCCATAGTGGCTTTATCATCATGTGAAGCAGAGTTCATGGCGGCAACAACGGCCGCATGTCAAGCAATATGGCTTCAAGACCTCCTACACAAAGTGACGGGATGAAATCGAGAGAGCATCACTTTGCGTGTTGATAACAAATCGGCAATATCTCTCACGAAGAATCCAGTCTTTCATGGAAGGAGCAAACATATCCACAAGAGGTACCATTTCATTCGAGAATGCGTCGAGAATGAACAAGTGAATGTCGAGCATGTTTCGGGAGAGGAGCAACGAGCGGACATCCTAACCAAACCTCCTGCTCGGATCAAGTTTGCGGAGATGAGAAGCTTAGTTGGAGTAGAAGACCTCCCTAATTCAAGCTTAGGAATTAAGGGGGAGAATGTTAGATAATTCCTAACATTAGAAAATAAAATATCTCCTAAACAAGTCGGTTTAGTTGAGATAATGATAGGTTTACAACAAGATTAGGATAAGCTCTAAGAGTTGTTAGAACTTATAATGATAAGGTTTGTAACTCCTAAATACAATAGGATTAGGGTGAGCTAATACCTATAAATAGAGAGTCTATGGAGAGTTGTTCCATAAGACTAAGAGAGAAGGGTTTAAGTTTTGAGAGATTTTCCTAAACATTAATAAGAAAAATTGTTCTTATTATATCTTGAGTCTAAACACACACAAATTACAACATAGACTTATTAATCCTAATGGTTTTACTATATAGATCTTGATGAGTTGATTGATCAAATGAGTTATGAGTCAATGGGTTAATGAGTCATATAGATTAAGTTGTAATTGTTTATGGTTAACCATTAACCCATTAAATTATCATACTTAATATCATCATTATCTTCATTTTATTATCATCATATCATTATCGTCATATCTTCATCATCATCATACCAAACTTTTCCTGCTAAAAACACGAGTCCACATTTTTGCTTACCAAAAACACGAGTCACCAATTTTTTCGTTGATAATACTGTTTATAATATTCCGCCAAAAAGGTGATTTCATAATTCTCCCTCCCCTTCCCATGTATATTTTATATCATTGAGGATGAAAACAAAATTATAATATACGATAATAATAATTATTATTAATTAGTTATTACTATGTTTATTGTTATTATATTATTTATTTATTTATTTATTTATTTTAAGGGTCTTCTTCCTTCTCTTCTCTTTCTTCTTTCTTCTTCTCTTCCTCCCCTCTTTTCTCTTCAATATTCTCTTTCTCTTTTTCTTTGGCGGTTGTGCTAGCAATTTTGTGTGGCTTAGGGGTGAGAAACCGGTGATTCAGGGGATGTTCTCCGGTGATCTGTCACCAACGTTCCTCTGAAACTTTTCACCTCTTTCACCGACACCGATGCTCTGTCACCGGTCTATGGACGTTCGGGGGTCGTCTCTCCTTCGCCGGGGGATTCGTGGCGTACCGGGTCCTTTGCCCGGTTCCGATCTTGGCTCTGCTCCTCCGAGATTTCTTATCAATCAGCGGTGTCGGTTTGCTTGTTGCAACTAACGGTGGTTCTTTGTTTTTGGCGGATCTACAAGGAGCTCTTCGGTGTTGGTTAATTCACCGCTTTGCATAAGTTTTTGCTCCACCGCCGGACGTTCTTATCGTCCAGTCTTTCGGCGGGATGCTTCGCCGCTGCTCCTCTTCAGATGCGCTGCTTCGCCCCTTGGGTATCCGAAATGGATTATAGCCACAATACACGTGGCCCCACGTGTACGTTTGAGAAGGAAGCTCGTGGTGATGCGGATGTTTAGGTTGGTTCGGTTGTTTGGTTTGTGCTTCGGCCATATGTCAGTTGGCAAAAAAAAAAAAATATATTTATTTTATTTTGATGGATCAACTCATTTAACAATTAAAACCAGAATACATCAACTAGAACTAATTCCACAGGTAATTTTGGGGTTTCTTAGTTCCACAAGTTTGAATGTGGTGTTTACTCTGGAATTAGTTCTAGACTTCTAGTTGATAAATTCTGGTTTTGGAGCGATAAGGATGTCACCGTCTCAAATGCAAGCCTCAAGACCCTAACACTAAATTCCAACCATTATTTAGGCACTTTTTTCAGTTGATATACCTAGTCTTGTTAACCACTGTTACTCTGATTATGTTGCCAAAGACTACACCTTAGTTAAAATGGATAACTTATTTGAGGCTAGAATCAAGGCCTTTTGGTAACTGAAGATCAAATCGAGCGAGCAAGAGCGCCAAACAATGATTGGTTAGAGGATGATAAGGACAATGTTGGTCTCCAATTTGCAAATGTAGGGAAGCTCATGAATGGCATACAAAATGTTCAGTGTCTCGTCTTCCTCTTTTCTTTCTTGTCATCTCTTCTTCGTCCTCAATTCCTGGAGCATGATGGCCATGTTTGTTCGGCCTTGTTCCTTGAAACCCTTGTAAACTTGATCATTGCTTTCTTCTCTGATTTCTTCTCTCCCTATGTACTTCTAAAGCTGGGCTTGGATCTCTTTAAGCATACTTTTTTTATTTTTGCAGCCCAAAAAGGCAGTTGTCCCGGTTTATACCGAGATTAAACCGGTGATTTCAAAAGAACCGGATCAAATAGAAACCCTAAATTTTGTTGTGCTCTTGATATTGGATGTTTCGGCTTCTCCGATACCTTTGCAATTCTTCTCGAACCTGGAAGCTTTTGTGTCTTTTTCTTCATATCTCCGCTTGGAGGGCCATAGGAACCAGCGATTAAGGAAGTGTCAACTCTCATTCTCTGTCTCTCTTCTCACTGAAATCCCTGAAATTTGGGTCTTGAATTTAAGCTTTTGTAACACGGTAGATCTCGAACACTTAGTTTCTTGCACTTAGTGGAACTGTTTGGTAATATACTCTCTTCGTTTCGTGCAGAGAAGATGGATCTCTTAAGCAATCTACCAGACGATGTTCTTTGTCATATATTGTCCTTCCTTACCACAAAGGAGGCTGCTTTGACATCGGTTATCTCCAAGAGATGGCGCAATCTGCTTGCGTTCGTACCTAATCTTCACATTGATGACTCTGTCTTTCTACATCCCGAAGAGGGTAAGCGGGATAGGTACGAAATTCGACAGAGCTTCGCTGATTTTGTGGATAGAGTATTGGCATTGCAGGGTAATTCTCCCATTAAGAAAGTCTCCCTCAAGTGTATAACTAAGCTTGATTCAAACCGAGTGGATGGTTGGATAAGTAATGTGTTGGTGCGTGGTGTTTCCGAACTTGATTTGTCAATCTATTTGTTTATGGATGAATACATTATGCTGTCTTCAAAATGTTTCGAGAGCAGGAATCTAGTTAAGCTGAAATTACACAGTCTTTGTATTGGTACCCAACCGGATATCTCGATCCATTCCACCCCTATTGGTTGGTTGGCTGGGGGAATATTCTTACCAATGCTTAAAACTCTGGTACTTGAGTCAGTTGGGTTTTATGTTGATAAGTTTTTTCTTAGAGCTTTGCCTGCACTTGAGGAATTAGTTCTAGTTGATGTATTCTGGTTCTGGAGCGATAAGGATGTCACCGTGTCAAATGCAAGCCTCAAGACCCTAACACTAAATTCCAACCATTACTCAGGCACTTTTTCATTTGATACACCTAGTCTTGTTTACTTCTGTTACTCTGATTATGTTGCTAAAGACTACCCTTTAGTTAAAATGGAAAACTTATCTGAGGCTAGAATCAGCCTTTTGGTAACTGAAGATCAAATCCAGCGAGCAAGAGCGCCAAACAATGATTGGTTAGAGGATGCTGAGGACAATGTTGTTCTCCAATTTGCAAATGTGGGGAAGCTCATGAATGGCATACAAAATGTTCAGTGTCTATACTTGTCTGCTAATACTCTCGAGGTCAGTTTTCTTCTTTTCTTTCTTGTCAGATCTTCTTCGTCTCAATTCCTGGAGCATGACGGTCATGTTTGTTCGGCCCCATTTCTAACGAAGAAGTGAAGGTCTTATTTTCGCAAAATGTCTGATTGTGGTTTGCCTTGTGTTTAGGTGCTTTCTCTATGCTGTGAGTCGTTGCCATTGTTCAACAACCTCAAATCGTTAACTATTGAGAGTGATGAGAGTAGAGGATGGCAAGCAATGCCAGTTCTTATAAGGAACTCTCCACATTTAGATACTCTAGTCCTTGAGGTATAATAACAACTCATTTGCCAAACATGTACAAAGATAGAGTTCATACATCGAAACCTTAATTGTCTCCTTTATGTTTTTAGGGTCTCTTTCACCATGTCACAGATAAATGTGGGGATGCTTGTGACTGCGTTTTTCGAGAGGACAAAGGTCGTTCACTCACATCTTGTCCAGTAAAGATGTTAGAGATTAAATGGTTTAAAGGAACAATGAAAGAGATGCACATGATAAAGCATTTCTTGGACTATTTTCCACGTTTGAAGGAGATAAAGTTCTATATGAAAGAGAATTGTCCTATACAGCTTCGAGTCCCTGAAGTGTCTGAAGTGATCGCGGAGATGATGGAACACTACAACAAGTCATCGAGTTGCAATGTCCAGCTCCTGGTGAGACATTACTTGTATAAGAAGTGGACCGCTGATAAGTTCTTTAGTGTTGGCTTGTGGACGAAGGAGGACAAAGAAGCAGAAATGCTGAACTTGAGTGAGTCAAAAGAAAGGAAAATAGTCAAAACAAAAAGAATGACCTGGCGGATGATCTGGATTAGGAAGAAAATGGGAACTAAAGTTAAAAGCAAAAGAAAGAAGACGTTATGGAAGAGGACAGAAGAGTGAGGTTTGCAGGAAATTGCAGCCAGAATATTGTGCAATCGCAGCCGCAAGATCATGGTAAAGGAGAGCAATCTCAGCCGCAGAATCAAAGTTAGGGAAAAGAGAAGGATGCAGAGAACATCTATATAAGGGAACAAGAACAGTATGAGGAAAGGTAGGCTTTTAGTGAGGATTAGAGTGGGTTTTCTCTGGGGAGAAGCCTTAGCGCTTAAGAGGATGCAAGAAGCTTGGTGGCTTGCTTGATCCCTTAAGAGGGTGACTTTATCTTTTGTGTTTTCCTTTCGTTTTCTGTTTGATCTTGTGTTTGTGTTTCTGTGGGTGAGTGGGGTTTTCTCAGTTCTTGTAATCGCATTTGCAAGATCAATAAGAGTTGTGTCTCAAGTTTGCATCTTTATTGATCATTGAGTTCCCAAATCAGGTTACAAGTGAGAATAATTGCAGGTTTATTACAGAAATTGCAGGTTTGGTAAAGAAGATAAGTTACAAACTTATCAACCGCACAATGAAGTCTCTGAAGAAGCGCATAGTTTTGCCAAAGCGTACCCGTGGAATTGAACTTTGGTTCGATTTTGTTGAACTGGCTTTAAAAGTGTTTCAAACTAAACCAATCGAGAAACTGCAGTTTCTTTTCGTCTTCTTCTTTTTCTAATATTTGTCCCTTTCACATAGTGCCTAAGAGGGTCGACGGCATCTCACTATTTTACGGACTTGACTGGACCCGCCGCACGAGAATACGATATTCGGACTTGACTGTGACTGCCCTGCATCACATCCGCACAAAATCTATTACTCATGATTGCCTCTACTACCCGCGGTAATTGATTTTGAAGAATTCAGTATTTTGGCGGATAACGAGTATTTTTTGGACGGGTAACGAGTATATTTTGCGGGTAACGAGTATATTTTACGGATAACGAGTATTATTTATGAATAACGCAGATATTTTTCATGTGAATCTTATTTTTGCAGCAGATAACGTATTTTAGCGTAACAAGTAGCGGTAATGAGTTTCAAGGCGGGTAACAAGTAAAAATTCTGACTGGACGACTTGACGCAAGATTTTAAAACATACTCGACTTGCTGACATTTTAGCACGCTTATGAGGTCCGGAGTCAATGACCGGCGTAACAAGTCCTGATGCCCAGGCTTAGTGCCTAGTGTTGTTTCCTAGCACAAAATCAAACATAAGAGTTTCTTGTAGACAAGTAATTTTAGATTCTTTGTATCTTCTTGTCATAAGTTTTACTCTACACAAACGCAATGTATCATGTATGATATACTACTACTATTTGAAGATAAAATCTGCTATATACAACTATTGAGTATATCCCCTATATATTATTTGGGAAGTACATTTATAAATAAACCTTACAAAATATTAAAAATTACATCACATTGTCATTACATCTAAAAACAAATTAAAATATCTCATTTAAGGGTATTTTAGTCATTATTTATTATTTGATCATTTAATTAAATCATGACCATCGATTTTTATTTCCTTAAAAATAGATTTATCTAGATTACGATTTAAATATTTTCTTAAAATCTTTCAAAAAAAATCGCAATGTACATCAAATCTCTTACTTTTAGAAAATTAAATCAACATTAAGTTTAATTTAGTTAGTTTATTTATTTAAATCAACAAAATCTTCACAAAAATTATTTTTAACTTTTTTTCAAACAATTTAAAATAAATAAATTTATTAAAACGAAAATTATAATCTAGAAACAAGTAAATATGTTAGTTGTTATTAACTAAATTATAATTTCAAAAATAAGAATAATAAAAAAAAAATAATCTACATACTAAAAATCATTTCATCAAAAGTATATCATCATATTTTACTAAAAAAATATAAAATTGATATACATGTATTAAACTAAATTTTTTACAAATTATCAAATTATTTAATGCTTATATATTTGATTGTTTTATAAAATATCCTTTTTAAATAATATTACGGGAATATTTTTTAGAATCTAACCTTAAAGTTGTTTAAAAATATATAATAATATTATTTGAATAAATCATTTAAGAACAAAATTAATTGTTCCATTAAGAGTATTATTGCAATTTGCAATGGGTATAAACAACAAAATATCTTAATAAAAATATTTATCAAATTTAAATTAATATTTAACATCAACTAAAATATACATAATTTTAATATAACTAATCTAAAATATTAAACTTAATTGAATACATATTTTTGTTGGTAGATTATGTATATATATGTATATATATATATTTAGCATTTATTAAAAAATTTATAATATAGAATCTTTAAAAAAATATTAATCTGTGCTATAGCACGGAATAAATTCTAGTTAATATATAAGATGGGAAAAATACCAAATTTGAGTTTATTATAGAGTATATAAATGTAAAAATACATTTATCTTTTTATATATAAAAGCTTGTAAGAAAGCTACAAAAAAAAAAACTATACAGGTCGATATATAGAACTGTATTACATGCACAAAATCCTAGTTGTAACTTATAACTTAAATCTTATAAACTATAACATTTATAAATCCGGTCCTGGATTAAGCTACACAATCTTCATAATCTTTAATATATCTTATTATATAAAGTTGAAAATTTTATTATATATTTAATATACATTCTATAAGATCAAATATTATGATCCTTATTATATATTTTTATTTGGTATATTATATAAGGATCCTTCTTATTATATATTTTTAATTGGTATATTAAAGATATAATAAGATCCTTCTATATTATGATCCTTCTATATTATATAAAGTTGAAAAACTTTTAGATATTATGAATCATCTATATTAAGAGATATTATATTATGATCCGTCTATATTATGAGATTATGTAATAAAATCTTTGAATATTATGAATCTTCTATATTATGAGATTTTCAACTTCATATAATAAGATCCTTCCTTTTTTCTAAAAATAAACTGCCAATTTTGCCGATCTCGTTGACCACTCCTCTTTTTTTTTACTCCTCCTAATTTAGTTTAAATAACTATTTTTGAAGTGTGGAATTTTCGATAACGAAAAGTAATAACATACTTATTTACAAGAGTCAAAGTGCAAAATAAACAGGGAATTTCTGCATTTTATCATATTTGTTGACCATGAAGTCTACTACTTTGTTTATGGTTTCTTGTGTTCTCAGTTACGTCAAAGGTACTTAATGTACCATTGTTCTTTAATTTAGATTAGTTATCCGCAATAGAAGGAAAAAGAAGAGGTCATTTTTCAATTGTTTACTAATATACGTTTTTATTATAATTTAACATTATATTTGTGTGTGAGAATAGAGGTGAAATCGCTCGAGAAGACGAAGAATGTGGTGTGCACAAAGGCACAAGTATTCGAAGAAAACTGTGGGTGGGATGGAAACAGGACGTGCATAAGAGGGTTTAATAAAATTAATGAGTACCCTTTTAGTTGTGAGTGTGCCATTTATGATGTACCCACAATAGCAGACGTATTTGGACATGTAAATTTCCATATAGTCCTTGCTAACTTTTTTCCATATGTGAACGCAACAAATTCACTAGTATTAAGCGTAATAATTTGTATTAATATAAACCCGTATATATCGGTTATTTTTAGATCGAAATAACCAAAATATTCAAAAAAACCAATATTACCGCAAGTTTTTGGTTATATTTGCTAAAACTTAACCAAATTTTATTCAAATTTAACCAATTTATAGTTTTTTTTTAATGATATTTGGGTACTGTATCTACGCACAATCGCAAAACCATTTGACAGTAAAGCCAGAGAATTTAACGTGAGTTGTTTGCTCGACTGGTTGATGTTGCTACTTTGAATTCAGAAAACCGATTGCATTAACATTTTTCATAGTTGGTTTATTATGAACTAAAAATTCCTGCAAATTATTTTTCTTCAAGAATAGAAAGTGTGGAAGTGCTCCTCCAATCGTGGTAGCTACTGCTAAAATGTTCAGTAATTGTTTATGACAAGCGATCCTGTAAGTTTCTGTCACTTTGTTAAGAACTCATGCGCAATATGTGAAACATGTAAACTAGTTACTTCTCGAGAGCATCTGTTTTTGAGCCTTAAAAAGATAGTGTAGCTTAATCCAGGACCGGATTTATAAATGTTATAGTTTATAAGATTTTATAAGATTTAAGTTATAACTAGGATTTTGTAAATATGAAACGGTTTCTATATATTCACCTATATAGTTTTTTTTTTTTAAAGCTTTCTTGCAAGTTTTTATATATAAAAAGATAAATGTATTTTTACATTTATATACTTTATAATAAACTCAAATTTGGTAATATATATCATTTTCGGTTTATATATATATATATATAATATTCATTTTCGGTTTAACCTAATTTGTTTAAACAAAAATCCTAACAAAATGCAATCATAATAATAACAATAAATTCGCAAATATTTTCCTACCGACGCTCTCCTGTTGATTGTGTAGGTTAATCCTATTGAGAGACATAACTCTTCCCTAATAATAAGGATTCAAATTATCCAGCAAATACTACTTGCACAAAACGATTGGGTAGCTTAATCCTATTGATCTGGGCTTGGATCTGTTTAAAGCATACTTATTGATTTTTGCAGCCCAAAACTGAGCTGTCCCGGTTTATACCGAGATTAAACCGGTGATTTCAACGAACCGTATCAGATAGAACCCTCAATTTGGTTGTCCTCATAATATTTGATGTTTCGGCTTCTCCCATACTTACATGTGTTCTCGAAACTGAAAGCTTGTCTCTTTTCGTCAGATCTCCGCTTGAGCGATTAAGGAAGTCCCAACTATCATTCTCTGTCTCTCTTCTCACTGAAATCCCTAAAATTTGGGTCTTGAATTTAAGTTTTTGTAACACGTTAGGTGTCGAACTTTACTCAATTCTCTTCTTTTTTGGGGTTTCTTAGTTCTGAATTAGGGTTTCTCTCTGTTTTACCAGTTTAACGTGTTTCCTTCTACTTGCTCGAATTTTACATGAATCTAATAAAGATCAAACCTTTTTCTGTTTGTAGTTGAACTGTATGAAGATGGATCGCATAAGCAATCTACCAGACGATGTTCTTTGTCATATGTTGTCCTTCCTTACCACAAAGGAGGCTGCTTTGACTTCGATTCTCTGCAAGAGATGGTGCAATCTGATTGCATTTGTCCCTAATCTTGATTTTGATGACTCTGTTATTCTGTATTCGGAAGATATTCGACAGCTCTTCATGGATTTTGTTGATAGAGTATTGGCATTGCAGGGTAATTCTCCCATCAATAAATTCTCCCTCAATTGTGCTGTTGCTGATTCAGATCGAGTGGATGCTTGGATACGTAATGTGATGCTGCGTGGTGTCTTGGAGCTTGAACTATCTTCAGATGTGGAATCCGGAGATTACTATCGTTTGTTTTCAAAAATATTCGAGAACAAGAAGCTAGTTAAGCAGGAAATACGTTATGGTTTTGATATGTGTTGGTTGGATGGGAGCATTTTCTTACCGATGCTAAAAACTCTCGTTCTTTACTCAGTTTTTTTATATGTTGATAAGTTTGAAATTCTTCTTCATGCTTTGCCTGTGCTTGAAGAATTAGTCCTAGATTATATAGGCTGGGATTGGGAAGATTGGAGTGTATCCGATGTGATTGTGTCAAGTGCAAGCCTCAAGACCCTAACAATAGATTCCAGTGGTAGTGTAGTAGATACTTATACATTTGATACACCTAATCTTGTAAACTTCTGTTACTCCGATTATATAGTGAATTATTCAGTAGCGAAAATGGAAAACTTGCTTGTGGCTAGAATCAGCCTTTTGGTAAATGAAGAGGATATCAAGCGAGCAAGAGCGCAAAACAATGATTGGTTAGAGGATGATGAGCACATTGTTCTCCGATTTGCAAATGTGGGGAAGCTCATGAATGGCATACAAAATGTTCAGTATCTGGACTTGTCTCCTGATACCATCGAGGTCAGTTATCGGGGATAAATGCGGGGATGCTTGTGACTGTGTTCCTCGAGATGACAAAGGTCGTTCACTCACATCTTGTCCAGTAAAAGTGTTAGAGATTAAAGGGTTTCTAGGAACAATGAAAGAGATTTACATAATAAAGCATTTCTTAGACTATTTTCTATGTTTGAAGGAGATAAAAATCTTCTATGAGGGAGAGAACTGTCCTTTACAGCTCAGAGTCCCTGAAATGTCTGAAGTTATTGTGGAGATGATGGAACACTACAATAAGAAAACCGGCATGATTCAATACAATTAATTTGCCCTTATTGTGGAGATTGTGGAAAAGAAGAAGGCTGAACGTCTTAGTCAGCTATCGCAAAAAGATAGTGGATCAGCCTCGGGATCTAATCATCTGTTCCGAGAGGAGTTTAACCGACTCGTCCTTGAGGTGAGAATATTTACTATTTTAAATATGTACGTATGTCGTAAGATATAACACTTGTTTATTTTTTCATATTTGCAGGAAACACCGGTTCGTAAGGGCCGAGTTTTTGGGTTAGGTCGGGTTTTAGATACTCAAAACTCAGCCTCGTCTTCTGCTAACTTTTGCGATCCAGATCTTGTTGAAGAACTTCAAGTCATGCGGGGACAACTTACTCAGAAAGATGCAGAAATTGCAGAACTCAAGTCAGCCGTTGAGTTCCTGAAGACATACATAACGGAAAACTTTCAACTTCCTCCGGGCGATAGCTTGCCTCAGTAGGTTCAGGACTTTCTATTTTCTTATCGAACAATGTTTTTACGTTTATGTTTCTATAAATTGTGAACCCGATAGATGTTTTCATATTTAATTTTTCGGCTTTTATCAATTTTAATTTTAAAATAATTTTAAATTTAATATTTTTTGGCCATATAAAATTTTGGTACAACTGGTCAAACAATTGTGGAAAATTTGTCAGGATAAAAATTAAATATTTCAACCGTTTTTCGAAAACTATTTTCTGATCACATATATTGTCGTAAATTTTTGTCGATAATTCCTCGCAATTATTTTCTCGAAATGGTGTTGACAATATTCCGTCTGAATGTCGTCGATTCCTCGAAATTCTCTGGGAAACGGGACATTGGAAAATCATTGAAATGTTAAATAGAAAAGTTGTCGATATTCACACATGCAATATTCTCGGAAAGCTGTCGCAATATATGGCCACTAATGGCGTCGAAACATTTCGACCATTTTCCCACCACTAAACAGTAACGACCACTGGATCTTACCACTCCGAAACGGTCGAAAGTTCGTTGAAATTACATAATTTTGACCCTTTATCCACGATTTTGGCCGTCGCCTATTTCAATTTTTCTTGTAGTGTTATACTATGGTTTTGTTCATCTTCGTTCTTCTTATGGTTTAAAACCATAATATAAACTCTTATTCTTGACTCAGTTTGGTTTTATAGTGGTGAGCTTTATAAGCTACTTTATAGTGGATGCCCTGCGCTTTTCAACCTAACTTTCGTTTAGGCACACTCCCATTTGATACACCGAGTCTTGTTTGCGTAAAGATCCATCTGAGTCTTGATATCTTGAAAAAGATTGCAGCTGTGTAATGTGAGTCAGGCTTTGCCTCGTTTCTTCAGTGCTTTCTCATTGATGTGAATTGATACCGGTGTTCAACAACTTGAAGGCATTATATTCAGAGACTCTGAATCCGAGTGACATGGATTGAGAATAGCAAGCAATGCCAGTTTTCCGAAGGAAGTGTCCAGACTTAGAAACTCTAGTCCCTTGAGGTATAAACTCAACTCATTTGTCAAAACATAAATGAGAAGACAAAGATCGTTCGGAAAATATCCCTTTACTATATATAATCTTCTCTGTTTTCAGGATCTCTTACATTATGTAACGTTGCATATGCTTGTGACTGCATTCCTCAGGAGGACAAAAGTCGTTCACTCATATCTTGTCCAGTGAAGATATTACTTATTAAAGTGTTCAAAGGAACACAAAGGAAATGAAAATGATAAAGCATTTCTTGGACTCTTTCTCGTGTTTTGTTAGAAAACTCAAAAGAACATTGACTTGTTGAAAACTAGAGTAGCTCATATGAGCTTTATTGAAACAGGAAATTAAACAAAGTAAAGAGGGTGTTAAACGACTCTCAAACCAGCAATATAGATAAGATAGATTTTAGCTTCAATGGAATGCTTACGTTTACAAGACATTGTTTCTACATATATAGCCGAAGACCTTACATCACAAAGAGAGAGAGATAAGATGCCATGTGGCAACATCAACCACTAAACTTATTATAATGGAGACAACATTGTGAAGAGATGTGAGCATGCGTTTGTTGACATTGGTTTGTTGTTCTGTTTTTCCAGGCATGCGTGAGTCTTGGGAGTGTTGCTGGTCTTCTTCACTTTTTGGACCTCGTCTCTGCTGTTTGGTGGAGTGATCTCTCTTCACAAGCTACACCTCGTCTCTGCTCCTTGGTTAACATGTTTGAAGGAAAGATGCATACTAGCTAGAAAATCAAATCCGTAGCTAGAACAAAATAATTCTAACTACAATTTTGAAAATTCGTCATAATTTATGTTTTAAATCTTAAAATAAATAAATATATAGATTTGAAAAATAGATATAGAAAAGATCAAAATAACCAAAATAATGTACAAGTAAATCAGTTTTGTTTTTTTCAGTTATATCATAAATTGTTTTGCAAGAATAATGATTATATATGAAAATAGGCTTCTCTAGAACCCTTAATAATACTAACTAGGTAATTCCCGCATATAACGCGGAGTTAGATATTTATAATAAATTATGAAAATTAATAAATTAAATAAACATTTTTAAATATTTTAATAGTATATTATTGTATAAATAATTGAAGTCTAAGATTAAACTTTTTACATATTTATGTTACTAATTAATTATTTAATTAAAACAGTATCTTTTAAAATTCAAATTTAGTAAACAATAAAATCAGGTATAATTTTTGGAATATTTACTTACTTGATTTTTCCATAAATAAATAAAGAGAATTTATGGAAGATTCTAATATTTAAAATAAAGAAATTTTATATATGATTTGATTTAATGACATATTATGTAATTAGTCTAGTAATTAATGTCTTATAAGATATACTAGGTAATTCTCGGGTGGCCGGGTTATACGGGGGATAAAAGATTTATAATATTTTTAGAATACTTACTTACTATTCTAATAATACTAACTAGGTAATTCTAGCGTATAACGCGGAGTTAGATATTTATAATAAATTATAAAAATTAATAAATTAAATAAACATTTTAAATATTTTAATAGTATATTATTGTATAAATAATTGAAGTCTAAGATTAAACGTTTTACATATTTATGTTACTAATTAATTATTTAATTAAAACAGTAGCTTTTAAAAGTCAAATTTAGTAAAGAATAAAATCAGGTATAATTTTTGGAATATTTACTTACTTGATTTTTTCATAAATAAATAAAGAGAATTTATGGAAGATTATAATATTTAAAATAAAGATATTTTATATATGATTTGATTTAATGACATATTATGTAATTAGTCTAGTAATTAATGTCTTATAAGATATACTAGGTAATTCTCGGGTGGCCGGATTATACGCGGGATAAAAGATTTATAATTTTTTTAAGGATATTTACTTACTATTCTAATAATACTAACTAGGTAATTCCCGCGTATAACGCAGAGTTAGATATTTATAATAAATTTTGAAAATTAATAAATTAAATAAACATTTTTAAATATTTTAATAGTATATTATTGTATAAATAATTGAAGTCTAAGATTAAAGTTTTTAAATATTTATGTTACTAATTAATTATTTAATTAAAATGGTATCTTTTAAAAGTCAAATTTAGTAAACAATAAAATCAGGTATAATTTTTTGGAATATTTACTTACTCGATTTTTTCATAAATAAATAAAGATAATTTATGGAAGATTATAATATTTAAAATAAAGACATTTTATATATGATTTGATTTAATGCTATATTATGTAATTAGTCTAGTAATTAATATCTTATAAGATATACTAGGTAATTCTCGGGTGGCCGGATTATATGCGGGATAAAATATTTATAATATTTTTTGGAATATTTACTTACTCGATTTTTCCATAAATAAATAAAGAGAATTTATGGAAGATTATAATATTTAAAATAACGACATTTTATATATGATTTGATTTAATGACATATTATGTAATTAGTCTAGTAATTAATGTCTTATAAGATATACTAGGTAATTCTCGGGTGGCCGGATTATACTCGGGATAAAATATTTAAAATATTTTTTAGAAAATGAATAGATTACATAAGCATTTCAAATATTTTAATAGTA
Source organism: Boechera stricta (assembly GCA_018361395.1). Taxonomy (NCBI): domain Eukaryota; kingdom Viridiplantae; phylum Streptophyta; class Magnoliopsida; order Brassicales; family Brassicaceae; genus Boechera; species Boechera stricta. Next base: position 6,675,575 of record CM031544.1, on the reverse strand, counting down.
TATTAAAGTATAAATAATTGATATCTATAAATTAAGAAACAATAAAATCAAGTATAATTTTATGGAATATTTTACTATCTTGATTTACTATACAAAAATAAATCTAGTTTAGGTAAGATTATAATATTTGAAATAAAAACATTTTATTATATATTATATATGATTGATCTAATGACATATTATATAATTAGTATAGTAATTAATATCCTATAAAATATATTCTCTGAAAATCATTCTCGCGATGACACGTCAGCATTACAGAGTTATAATATTTCATGTAAACATAATATTATTTTGTTAAAATGATTCTCAATTAATATATAGGAGATTTTCTGAGAATTACACTGGCGACGACACATCAGCATAACAATAATATAATATTCTAACTGTTATTTTATTAAAATGATTATCAGTTAATATAATGAGATAAGAAAAAATGACATGGACATGGATCAAATTCTCATATGACCTTCTTGAAAATGTTTAATGCCCAAATAACCTATCCTATTTTACATTTTCTTTTTTGTTTTTTTTTAAAACCAAAAATCAGATAAAAGACCATTTAACCTTCACACCTAAACATATCTACAAATTGCCCAGAATACATGTAGGGCCACTTAAATGGGCCATGTAAAATTTCCTGAACACGATCCATTAACTGTTTCTTCTTCTTTTTTTTTACTCCGATCCACTTGCTCTTCCTCTTTTTTTTTTTCTTTTCCTACCGTTTCGCATCCCCACTTCGTCTTCTTCGATCTTACAAACGGATGATTTCTTTTTTTTTTCCGGCGAACAAAGACACCAACATCTTCGTCTTCCTCGTCTGCATGACTTCATCTCTTCATCTTCTCGATTCTGCTTCTAGTTTCATCACTCAATTTCGAAAAATTTCCGATTTAGGGTTTTTTTGAAATTTTCCAATTTCATTGATTTAATCTTCCATTCTTCATCTTGGGCCGCTCTCCAACTCTCCGAAATCCATCTTTGTGTGAAGTAAAGGTTAGATCCGGCAAGATTTTTTTTGAATTTTTTTGAATGTTGATAGGATTTGTTTGATTTTTTTTGTGATTTGACTTTGATTTTGGGGATAATTGTAGATTAAGCTTGTGGATAATGGTCAAAACAAAGAATCTTTTCCGGAATCGGAAGCGGAATCAGTCACCACCGAGAAGAGAAGAAGCTGAGGAGATTCCGCCGTGGGAGCCTATTCCGCTGCAGCAACAATCTTGGACGCCAGAACCTTCTCCTCAGCCGCCTTCTCCTCAGTCGCCCCAAACTCCAGAAAGCGCGCGAGATGAAACGGTAAGAAAAATTGAAATTAAGTTTCGAGATTGGTGTATTTAGTATAACTGGATCAACTAGAATTTAAGTTTTGATTGTTGTGTTACCTAATTGTTAGTGTTTTTTTTATTGTAGAGAGCAAAATTTGCCGAAGCAATGCAACCTAATGACTTTTACTTCGATGAGAAGGAGTATAAGAAATATTCCAAGTTTCAAACGAGATGCGATCAATTCGGAGTTGTAAGGCATCTTAAGACCTTACTGATCAATGATGAGGATTGATTGAGGTGGTTTACCGAGCACTCGCAATTCAAACACCTTTTCCACATGGTGGGCGAACAAAACCGAAAGGTGATGGGGATGTGGATGTTGCTCCTACGGACAGCGATAACGGATAGGAAGAATCAAATTTGGTTCGTCGTCAATGGTGTCCCCATAAGATACTCTATCAGGGCACATGCTCTCCTCTCAGGATTATACTGCGACCATTACCTGAATGATTATGAGGAGGAGGGGAGTATGAACTTTGTGAACAGACATTTTGGGACGGAAAAGGTGCAAGTCCAAGATGTGCATGATAAGTTGGGGGAAATAGGGCCCGGTAATGATAGGTTGAAGATGGCTGTTTTGTACTTCCTCTCGACGGTGATTTATGGAAGGTCAAAGATTGTTGGGGGAAACATCAGCAAGTTTATTCATAGGGTAGTGGATAATTTAGAATTTTGTAAAATCTTCCCGTGAGGACGTTTTACATTTGATGATACTGTGAAAGAGGTGGGGCATCTAATGAATCACTTCAGTGGTGAGGTGCAAGTGAGCTGGACATTACCCGGTTTCATATTGCCATTGGAGGTAAGTAGCAGTTTTACTGGTTTATATGGTTTATATGGTTTATATGGTTTAAATGGTTTATATGTTTAGTGTTTAACTATTTTAACTTGTATTTTTTTATGTGTAGTTGTTGGCATTTGAATGTATACCAGCATTGAAGACAGCTTTTCGAGTACCTGTTCCAAATGCAGACATATCATGTCCAAAGATGTGCAAAGGGACGTACCGAGAAACAAGCTATAAAGTATATACGTTGAAGGAAATATATAACAAGCTTGGAGAGACAAAGGTATCAATTCAGATTTGTTTCTTTTAGTTTCATATTATGCATCCTAAGGATTATGTAAATTTATTTGCGCTATACGCGCAGGATATTCATAGTATTGTGCCTACTGAAGATTCTGAAGAGCGTCTTATGATACGCTGCTTGGGTGAGCTTTTCTTTGACGGTGATCTTAGAGAGGAAGTGGATGGTATTGACCCGATTGTTGATGAATGGAATCAAATATTAGTCAACCTGCGTAAGAAGATATTTTGGGAAAACTTGTATAATAAAGATTGTCAAACACGAGTCCCCCAGGCAGCCAGAGTCCCTAAGGCAGGCCGAGTCCCCAACGCAGCCCGAGTCCCCAACACAGCCCGAGTCCCCTAGGCAGCCCCTAAGACGACAAGCATGCCGGAAGCTCAGACTAATGAACAATTGCGGATACAATTGCGGACTGTTATGAGTGAATTGGCGCAGGTTAAGGAGCAGCTTGTTGTTGTAACAAAGAAGCAGAAAACCATGGATGATTTTATGGCGGAACATAGGCGGGAGAGAAGAAATACATGGGAGAATCAKGATTTCCAGTGGAGTCCACAAAGAGGTTAGCATTGTTTAATTTTTAAAAAATATAGTTTTCAAATTGAATTGTCTAATTTGCAAATAATGGTTGTCAGCTTGGTATGAGACTCGTGGAACCTCAACACAAGGTGTGCATGAGATGGGTGGGACCCCAGCACAACAGACAGCCCCTGAGACGGGTGGGACCTCAGCGCAAGGTGTGCATGAGATGGGTGGGACCCCAGCACAACAGACAGCCCCTGAGAYGGGTGGAACCTCAGCGCAAGGTGTGCAAGAGATGGATGGGACTCGGCCGCAGCAGAGATGGGTGGAACCTCGGCAGTGTGCAAGATGGATGGGACCCCAGCACAACAGATAGTCCCTGAGACGGGTGGAACCTCAGTCCAACAGCAGCCCTTAATTCCAACACTCGTCATACCTAGACCACAGAGGTTCAAGACGTGTGCTAGGAAGAGGGTCGTAAAACCGTCTAAGTTTAAGCGGACGCCTTTTACTGAAAACAAGCAGAAGAAGCCGGCGGCCAAAGGGAAAGGGAAAGGGAAAAAATAATGCCTTCTAAATTTGTATTTATGGTTTAGACTTGTATTAGGATATTATGGTTTGGACTTGTATTATGCCTTCTGAACCGTCTAAGTTTGTATTATGATGGTTTAACTAGTATTTTCTATGGTTTAACTAGTATTTGCATGGATTTTCGCCGGTACAACTAGAATTCTCACCGGTACAACTAGAATTCTCGCCGGTATAACTATAATTCTCTCCGGTACAACTAGAATTCTCGCTGGTACAACTAGAAATCTCACCGGTACAACTAGAATTTGCATGGATCTTGATAAGGTCATCTGAGATCCTGAAAAGATCATCTGAGATCGCCGGTACAACTAGAATTCTCACCGGTATAACTAGAATTCTCTCCGGTACAACTAGAATTCTCGCCGGTACAACTAGAATTTGCGTGGATCTTGATAAGGTCATCTGAGATCTTGAAAAGGTCATCTGAGATCGCCGGTACAACTAGAATTCTCGCTGGTACAACTAGAATTCTCGCCGGTATAACTAGAATTCTCTCCGGTCATTTTTAAATAATAGTTTTTAACACATGGTGCCGTCATTTTAAAAATAATATTATTTTACTGTCCAGATGTCACCGTCATTTTTAAATAATACTTTCTTGGTGTCCACATGATGCCGTTATTTTTAAAATAATATTATTTTACTGTCTTTAGAGCCGTAATTCGTAATAAAATATTGAATAAATAGGCTAGTTGTACCAAATGGGATCAAAGTAGTTACCAGTTAACCCAAAAATGAGTAGTTAAACTTTTTTTGGATTTTCGATAAAATTAGTAAAACCGTCATTTAAATTCTTCTTTTTTAGTTGAACTTACAATTATAGTTATTTGTTTTACAATCAAAACACAGTTGCATAATTATATGTATTAAATTGTGTATTATGAACGATTTTCATTAATATGTTGTCAAAAATCACAAAGTAACCATAAGAGTATATAGTAGATAGTGGAAGATGTTGATTGAAACCAAATATTTTTTAAAAACTTTTTAAAAATGTTTACTTCTAAATTTAACGAGACATGCACGTAAAGAGAGAATCTCGTAAATGTTTGTATCTAAAATTAAAGTTTTTTGTTATTAAAATACAAAAAATAAGACATGTACGTAAAGAGACATGCACGTAAACATACATGCACGTAAAGAGACATGAACGTAAACAGACGTGCACAAAATACATATCCAAAATACGTAAATGATTACACAAAATATGGTTGTACCCAAATTACATAATATAATTATGCAGTAAATGTAGACCACATAGAGCTTCTCCTCCGTCGATACTCGCCAACTGAAGGATGTCGCGTCACTTGCTTTCTTCCTCTGTGGGGTTCATAATGTGGAGGTAAAACACATTGAGCTTTTATTTCATCGGGAATAACCCAATCTGATGAATGAGGCACTAAGTAAATTGTCCTGCAATACGCTGCACACCATTGATCAACGAAGTAGTAGTTAGAACACAACTCATGTACGTGAGTTTCATTTCCCGTGCTCGCAACATAATCACTGTTAGCTGCTATTGCATGCTCACACGGATATTTATCTATATCAAAATGCTTGCAGGAGCAAGATTTCTTTCTCAAATCAACCAAATAATTTTTACCATCAACTCCCATCACCATATATTCTAGAAGGTAAGTGTTCAGCTCCATCACCGTGAATTTCTTCGCACTCTCACATCGATCGTGCATTTCGCTATTCACCTTTGGCACTAGTTTTTGCGTATTCGGTACCTCACCACAAAGCTTCCTCCATTTGTTAAACCACTCGGAAAGTTTTGCCACAATTACATCAAACATCGGCAATAACGAATACTTCCTTGCATCCTTTAAGACGTTATTGAGAGATTCAACTAGATTGGTAGTATCAATATTGTACCTTTTACCTGGGAAAAAACATCTCGCCCATTTACTGTTGTCTTTCTTGAAACTATCATCCAAATACAAGCGAATCCCAGGATACCGGTTTAAAAAATCGTCCAACAAATGTAAGAACTCGCTTGGGTTGTAAAGTTGAGCGATTTCCCTGAATCTCGCAGCAACATCTTCTCTGTGTGTGGCCACATGTAATTTAACATTTTGCGAAATATGATATATACAATACCCGTGTTGCGCCATCGGATAGATTTCACCTATCTTCTTGATAATGATTTTGTGTCTGTCAGATACAAACACAAGTTCAGGGCTGTCCGGGATTATTGTTTTCAATGTATTTAGAAACCACCCCCAACTTAAATCATTCTCGCCATCAACTACACCAAAAGCAATGGGATAGGTGTGACGTTCAGGATCCTGAGCTGAAGCAATAATAAGCAATCCGCCATCTCTGTCTTAACTTCAAAACAATTTCGATGTATAGCTAACTCGACTAAATCTTGGACGTCCTGTTTACTTTCAAATTCTTGCCCTACCGTCAGACCAATACCATCTTCCCATTCAACATTTCCAATTTTTTCAACAACTACTGCCGATGTATCCATATCTACTGCCGATGTATCCACATCTACTCCCAATGTATCCTGTGTAATGTTAAAATCATCATATTGATCCAACTCGTTTATACCATCTGTAATGGTTAATCTAGGGACAATGTCTAAACCCTCATACTCAACCAGCTCATGTTGTTCTGATGGTTCGCATTCACTGTTACGAGTACATATACCATCGTTAGCTCTAGCATCACTTGCAAGCTCCTCATTGGTAACATCATCTCTACTTTGACAATCGACTCTAGATAATTGCCCAAAAGTAGGGTTTTCTTCATTACTGTCAATCAACTCCACATGCAAAACACTTCTACACTGATTTTGATCAACATCCATTAAATATCCAAAAACATGATCATCATCAAAGATAAATGATGGCCTCTTCGGACACACTACCAAAGGAATGTAACTAAATATCAACTTCGTCGTTGCTTTATCAACCTTAATCTTCATGCATATTTTATCAACCAAGACATCATACGTGACCTCATCCAAACTTCTCTTTATGACTAAAGTGTAAATGTGAGCTTCTTTTCGATTCCAACGTACGTCATCTCCGTCATCTGAATAATATCCCCCATAATCAAAATGAATAATTGTGCTTCCTATATTACTCATTATCGTCTGCAAAAAAACAATTAAACATTAATGCATATTATACCAGTTATACCAGTTATACGAACTCGTTACTCTGTTCCAATCTACCAATTTATCTGATTTCACTTCGATTCAACTCTAAAATCCATAGATTAGTCTTTAAAAACAAGATTAATAGGTACATATAAGCATGAGTTTTCCAAATTATGGGTTAAAAATCACAATGTTGTAGATAAAAATTCCAAATTAAAACATCAAAAACCAAATCTACAAACTACAAAAATCACATTTATACATAACATAGATCACGTCTATGCCGGTCCGGTGAGGAAAAGCTATACTCAAGAAGAAGAAGAAATCGCGAAGAGAGAGCAAGAAGAAGAAAAGATCTCGAAGAGAGAGAAATATGTTCAGTTAATTCGCCCAACTACCGCCCAGGAAGAAGAAGAAGAAAATGAGTTTTGTTTGCTGAAAAAATATGAAAAAATTGGAAGAAGACGACAAGAAGATTTTTGTTTGCTGTCTATTCTTAATTTGTCGTCTTTTGTCATGAAAAGCGAAGCAACCGTCCAAGTCCAACATCGAAAGTTTGGGCTTTAAAACATTAGCTCGATCCAGTTAATGATATTACATTCGTCTACATATATATATATATATATATATTTTTGGTTGTATTAGAATTATACTCGTCTAACCTAACATCAATTTTGTTTTTCTCCGATACCTTTGCAGATCTTTGCAGATCCTCCCAACTCTTATTCTCTCTTCTCAATTCTCACTGAAATCCCAAAATTTGGGTCTTGAATTTAAGCCCTTGTTACACGGTACCTTTACGCAAATCTCTTAGTTCTGGAGTTTCCTTTTCGCTATTTACTTTGTTAACTTAGGGTTTCTATCTGTTTTACCAGTTTAACGTATTTCCTTCTACTTAGCTCGAATTTTACATGAATCTAATAAAGATCAAACCTTTCTCTGTTTGTAGTGGAACTGTTTGGTAATATACTCTCTTAGTTCGTGAAGAGAAGATGGATCTCATAAGCAATCTACCAGACGGTGTTCTTTGTCATATATTGTCCTTCCTTACAACAAAGGAGGCTGCTTTGACTTCGATTCTCTGCAAGAGATGGCGCAATCTGTTTGCATTTGTCCCTAATCTTGACTTTCATGACTCTTTTATTCTGTATTCGGGAGATAATCCACAGCTCTTCACGGATTTTGTTGATAGAGTATTGGCACTGCAGGGTAATTCTCCCATCAATAAATTCTCCCTCAATTGTGTCGGTGTTGATTCAGATCGAATTGATGCTTGGATACGTAATGTGATGGTCCGTGGTGTCTCGGAGCTTAAACTATCAATCCTTACCGGTACGACAGATAACTATAGTTTATTCCCAGAAATTTTCGAGAGCGAGAAGCTAGTTAAGCTGGAAATACATAATGGTGATATTTCTTTGGATGGGAGCATTTTCTTACCGATGCTCAAAACTCTCGTTCTTGAATACGTTTGGTTATCTGTTGATAAGTTTGAAATTCTTCTTCATGCTTTGCCTGCGCTTGAAGAATTAGCCCTACTTTCTATACGATGGAATGATTGGAATATTCGCAATATCGTTGATGTGACTGTGTCAAGTGCAAGCCTCAAGACCCTAACGATAGATTTTTTCGGTAGTGTATCATATACATTTGATACACCTAGTCTTGTATACTTCTGTTACTCTGATCATCTCGCGGAAGATTATTCAATAACTAAAATGGAAAACTTGCTTGAGGCTCGAATAAGCCTTCAGGTACCTGAAAATGAAATCAAGCGAGCAAGAGCGCAAAACAATGATTGGTTAGAGGATGATGAGGACATTGTTCTCCGATTTGCAATAGTGGGGAAACTCATGAATCACATACAAAATGTTCAGTATCTGGATTTGTGTCCTAATACTATCGAGGTCAGTTATCTTCTTTGATTCTCTTTAGTAATATCTTCATCGTCTCAATTCCTGGAGCATGAAAGTCCTGTGGTTTGTCCTGTTACCAGATGCTTTCTCTATGCTGTGAATCACTGCCAGTGTTTAACAACCTCAAATCGTTAACTATTAAGAGTCATAGGGCCCGAGGATGGCAAGCAATGCCAGTTCTTCTAAGGAACTGTCCGCATTTGGAAACTCTAGTCATTGAGGTATAAAACAACTCATTTCTCAAACATGTAAAATATAGAGTTCATACTTTGAATTTCTTATTGTCTCTTTTATGCTTTCAGGGTCTCTTGCACCATTTCACAGATAAATGCGGGGATGCTTGTGGCTGTGTTCCTCGAGATGACAAAGGTCGTTCACTCACGTCTTGTCCAGTAAAAGTGCTAGATATTAAAGGGTTTCAAGGAACAATGAAAGAGATTTACATGATAAAGCATTTCTTAGACTATTTTCTATGTTTGAAGGAGATAAAGATCTTCTATGAGGGAGAGAACTGTCCTTTACAGCTCAGAGTCCCTGAAATGTCTGAAGTTATTGTGGAGATGACGGAACACTACAATAAGAAAACCGGCAAGATTCAATACAAAAAATTTGCCCTCATTGTGGAGAATGTGGAGAAGAAGAAGGCTGAACGTTTTAGTCAGCTATCGCAAAAAGACAGTGGATCAGCCTCGGGATCGAATCATCTGTCCCGAGAGGAGTTTCACCGACTCGTCCTTGAGGTGAGAATATTTACTATTTTAAATATGTACGTATGTCGTAAGATATATAACATATGTTTATTTTTTCATATTTGCAGGAAACACCGGTTTGTAAGGGCCGAGTTTTTGGGTTAGGTCGGGTTTTAGATACTCTAAACTCAGCCTCGTCTTCTGCTAACTTTTGCGATCCGGAGCTTGTTAAAGAACTACAAGTTATGCGGGAACAACTTACTCAGAAAGATGCAGAAATTGCAGAACTCAAGTCAGCCGTTGAGTTCCTGAAGACATACATAACGGAAAACTTTCAACCTCCTCCGGGCGATAGCTTGCCTCAGTAGTTTCTGGACTTTCCTATTTTCTTATCAAACAATGGTTTTTACGTTTATGTTTCTATAAATTGTGAACCCGATTAATGTTTTTCATATTTAATTATCCGGCTTTTATCAATTTTAATTTTAAAATAATTTTTAATTTTATATTTTTGGCCAAATAAATTTAGTACAACTGGTCAAACAATTGGGGAAAATCTGTCAGGATAGAAATTAAATATTTCAACCGTTTTTCGGAAACCATTTTCCGATCACATATATGGTCGTGAATTTTTGTCGATAATTCCTCGCAATTCTTTCCTCGAAATGGCGTTGACAATATTCCGTCTGAATGTCATCGATTCCTCGAAATTCTCTGAGAAATGGGAGTCATTGAAATGTTACATAGGAAAGTTGTTGATATTCACACATGCTGTCACAGTATATGGCCTCTAAATGGCGTTGAAACATTTCAACCATTTTTCCACCACTAAACAGTAACGACCACTGGATCCTACCACTCCGAAACGGTCAAAAGATTGTCGAAATTACATAATTTTAACCTTTTATCCGTGATTTTGGCCATCGCCTATTTCAATTTATCTTGTAGTGTTATACTATGGTTTTGTTCACCTTCGTTCTTCTTATGGTTTAAAACCATAAAATAAACTTTTATTCTTGACTCAGTTTGGTTTTATAGTGGTGAGCTTTATATGCTTACTTTATAGTGGTTGCCCAGCGCTTGAGGAATTAGACATAGCAGAGGTATATTGCCTCAAGACCCTAGCTTTTCAACCTAACTTTTGTTTAGGCACACTCAAATTTGATGAACCGAGTCTTGTTTGCTTGAAGATCCATCTTAGTCTTTATATCTTGAAAAAAGATTGCAGCTGTGTAACGTCAGTCAGCCTTTGCCTCGTTTTTTCAGGTGCTTTCTTAATTATGTGCATCGATGCCGGTGTTCAACAACCTGAAGGAAGTGTCCAGATTTAGAAACTCTAGTCCCTTGGGGTATAAACTCAACTCATTTGTCAAAACATAATTGAGAAGACAAAGATCCTTCGGAAAAAAATCCCTTTACTATAATCTCTCTGTTTTCAGGATCTCTTACACTGTGTAACAGATAAATATGGAGATGCTTTTGACTGCATTCCTCAAGAGGACAAAAGTCGTTCATTCATATCTTGTCCAGTGAAGATATTACTTATTAAAGTGTTCAAAGGAACACAAAGGAAATGATAATGATAAAGCATTTCTTGGACTCTTTCTCGTGTTTGAAGGAAAATATGCATACTAGCTACGGAAATATCCCTAGCTAGAAAATCAAATCCATAGCTAGAACAAACTTGGCAATGGATGGCGAGTTGCGACCGATAAATGTCGTTGCATGGGCTTCTACGCTAATCAAGATCCGTTGCTAACTGGTGACGACTTAGTTTGAGCGCAGCCGTAGCTAAATGGCGACGGGATTAGCTACGCAATATCTGTTGTTAAATAGCGAAGACTTTGGCGATGGATATTTCATGTCTATGTTGGCTACCGACTTTAGCGACAACTTCCGCTAGCAAAAGATTAGCGACTTTGGCCATAGATTTAGCTACGAACCATTTGTAGCTAATGTTTGCTTCGGATTAGCAACGAATCGTTTTAAACCTGGTTACGTGATTAGCAACAAATATTTTGTGGCTACGTTGGCTTCAGATATAACAGAGATTCAGCTACTGATTTTCCCCCTCTATGTATCTAATATGATTATTTGGTTTATAACATAATTTTTAAAAGAAGTTGGTATTATATTAATGTACTTAAATAACACCAAATATAGTTAAATAGATTATCACAAAAGAACCTAAACGGCTATACAAAATGTAATGTTTGTCCCTTATGGACACATCCGATAAACATCAGAAACAAAAGGTAACAATAGTTCAAACTTCCAACAACAGCAAAAGTTTTACGCCGTTTGAGACACATCCGAAAAACAATAAGAAAAACAGATTAAGAAAAAAAAAAGAGCTGCGGATCTTGTAAGGTATCGAAGAAGCCGTCAAAAGATGTACCTTGTATGTTCTCTAGATTCACTTGCTCGTTGGTAACAACACGTAACAAAAAGTTCATTCCAAATTATTTATCAATTTATCAAGTAGTTTCTCTCAAAATTAAAGAATCTATATTTTTAAAGTTTTTACCAATTATTAAACAAAAAAAAATAGCAATTTTTATCATTCAAATTCGACATGCATTCCAATTGTACTATAAGAAAACAAATCTTTTTTCGACGGAAATAGAGTGGTTGGAAATTTTTGACGGGATTCCGACCAATTTCCAATGATTTTCTAACAACAATAGTCCCATCAGAAATTTTCGACCAAAATATATAAGTTTAATATAGCCGTTTAAAATTTGAAAATCCGTCGGATAACCATTGGAAACCGTCGGAAACTTGAGAATTCTCATCAATACATAACATTCCACCCTCATTCACAAAACTGCCCAGCAAAATAACAAAACCATAGGGAACATCTTCTTCAAACCCGTCTAATTATTTTCGATCAAGATGGATCAACAGTGACAAAACTACTAATGCCAGAATATGTACAAGGTCTTCAAAAGTTCATGGAATTTGCGAAAAATCAACCGTTAACCATAGCTTCCAGCCATATGTATTGTCCATGTTGTACATGTCAAAATTTTAGATTTATTCATATATTCAAGTTTGGATACACTTGTATGGGCAAGAGTTTATGCCGAGTTATAAAACTTGCTTTATGTATGGAGAGAATGGATCAATGGTGAATTATGATAGTTTTAGCGAACATTCTCATGCTGATAGGTTAGAGGAACTAACCACGGAAGTAGATGATAACGTAGATACTGTTCAGAATGATGCTTTTCGTGAAAATGTAAAGTCGTTTGATGGGGATATTGATAGAGTATATGAATCTATTTATAAGCATGAAGTTTTTTTTTGATATGTCAGACGCAGCTAAGCATTTGTTATTCAAAGGATCTCAAGAAGAACATTTGCCATTTCTCTTAACCCCAGCTTCAGGCTTGGTCAACAGATAATTCATCGATGCCAGCTGCAACTAGGTTGATGGGTATCAAGATGGATTATAATTTGTCCGAAAATTGTGTGGATGTGATAACTGATTTTGTGAAAGATATTTTGCTAGAAGATAATCGTTCATCGGGTACATATTACGAGGTGCAGAAATTAGTAGCTGGTCTTGGTTTACCGTATTAGATATAAATGTGTGCATCGACAATTGTATGTTGTTCTAGAGAGAAGATGCAGATCGCTTGACATGTATGTTTTTCGCAAACCTCGGTATCAGGAAAAAAGTCGAAGATGTCCAATTCCATATAAAAAGATGTGCTTTTTTACAGTTATCTGGGAGGTTGAAGGGGTTATATCAATCCAAGCGCACAACAAAGCCAATGAGATGCCATGCAAAACATACAGCAGAAGGAGAAATTACGCATCACTTAGGTGCAAAAGCATGAAAACATTTTCAATCATTGCATCCTAGTTTTGCTTATGATATTGTGATACCTTACAACATTTCACCATCTTTATGCATGAAACGAGAGTTTTTGTTTCTGACTTTCTTCGTTCATAGTCAGAGTGCCTCACGCAGTTACTCCGGAAGATGATGCTTCGTTGTCTTCCACTATCATCTTCGTCCGGGAAGAGATCAACCGCATGGTTCTTGAGGTAAGTTTCGTCTCTAAACTATGAAATTTTTGTAATGAATTTCCGATGGTTTTCAGATTTTCGACAACTTTAAACCGACATATATGGTTTAAGAAAATTATAGTGTTCTTGTAGTGATTTCCGTTGGAAATAGGCTCTGTTCTTATAGTGTTGATAAATAATAAAATTAGATTCAGTTCACACCCCATCAAAAAGAATTGGAGAAAATAGCAAATTTTCTGAACTTCCTATGAAGTATGATCCATGAAGAAAAATCAAACGAAAGTGTTACGTTGGTAAATGCATGGATGTCCACGTAATACATTACACAATAGAAACGCTCGAGCACCATTAATTAATGCTGGATTTTGCGTTCGATTCTTTGCTCTAATTTATTGCTATCATTTTTTTTTTGTGCTTGATTCGTTGCTCTTACCATTATAGTTTTTTGGAGATCTTTTGTCATAGAAAAGAAAGAAATCAAAGCCGTTGGAGACTCATACGTGTACATGTAAAAACTAATCTATCTATGTTGACACATTTGAATACGCGTTTTATAAATGGGAGATATTTAGTCTTATCTTATTATATATTCCGAGTTATAAACACTAATGTTAATGTTAAAAACATGTGAATGCACGTGGATTCTATGAAGAGAGCTCGTGTAAGCTCCGTATATGAAGGTAAAGAGAGAAATAGATCAAGAAATGGAGTGGAAACTCGAAGGGATCAATCAAAACACGCGAGAATGACCGCGAAAGCTCGAATGAGTGTTCATAAAGAGAGCATGAAATCTCTGCCGCTTAAACAGAAGAAATCGTTGATGATCATGAAGTCGATGAGAAAGAAGGAAGAGACGCAAGATGATCAAAATAATGTTATTGTTAGGGTTGTAGAAAAAGAAAACGAGGAGAAAGATAAAGGTGCGGTGGAGAATATGGAGGAAAAGATGGAAATGCCCTTTTCAAAGTTTGTCGAGGATTGGCCGCTGATGTTAACATATGAAGAGGAGTGGACATGGTTTGTGTTTGCGTTTGGGTGGGGATGGTGGCGGCGTTATGACGCGGTGATGAGCGGTGAGAGTTGGTTTGACTACATATAAAGATTAAGGGTTTTTGTTACAATTTATTTTGTGTTGGTGAAATTATACATAGATAATAGTTGATAGGACTTCTGAAGATCGACGAAGATATTGAAAAATCAATGTTTATCAACCGAAATCACAATATATCTTTAGAGGGTTCAGTTTCGTCTATGTTTGTTTATATACAGTTATCATGGTAGATTTTGAGATCAAGAAGGGTTGGGCTAGTAGTCTTAGAAGAACAAACCACGGTTCGATTCCCCTTATAAGGAGACTAAAAGTCGCAATTATATATCTCCCGTCTTTGGGATTACATGATTTGGACAAGAACCTCTTATTTATCAAAAATAAAAAAATAAGAATTTGTTTTACAAAAAAAAATAAAATAAGAATTTGAGTATTTTTTTAATTGTTTTATTTGGTGTTTCAAAATTTCGTCATAAAAGGTTAATTAACCAATTCAAAATCATTATTATAGAAAAATAAATTTTCATCATAAAAGGTTAATTAACCAATTCAAAATCATAATATATATGTGACTAAGAAATCGAACATCTAAAATGAGATGAGACCTAAAATATTATATAAGGTGATGTGAACCCATTGTGGTGATGGAATTCACTTGAGCTACCAAGCTATAAAAATTGGGTAGGTCGAAGAGCTTCTTATTGAACAAACGAATCAGAACTAGTGGATGTACGAGGACACCAGACAAGTTGGGAATGATCTGTAATAAAGCCAATGCAACTCTATTAAGGGAATCCACAGTAATTCTATGTAAATGTGAACACGATCGATCTCCAGAAGAAAATAAATTAATATATAATTCTCTAAGTTCATCCCAAACGAAACGGGGTTTCAAACAAATGAGATCCAAAATTTATATAGAACAGTTAGACTTAGAAAGTTAGAAAAAAAAAATTAAAAAAATACATAGTATATATGGAATTAGTCGAAAGGAAAAATGGGACAAATAGGTACCATATAAAAAAATACGTGTTGGAGCATTCTCAAAACATTTTGACCATTCGTTCAGCAACTCATGGTCCACTTAGGAAAATTCTGGATCATGCATTGATGAGGGTGATTCTCGAATCCAAGTAAGAAAATCGTCTTGTCTTGTCCGGAACATGAGATCCCATTATAAGAAATGTGAGCCAACACATTTATCATTAAATGGTTTTGAGTTAGAATTCTACAAAACTTAAGATGTGACAAGGTCCAAGTTTTAATTTACTCAAATAACATTATCCAAGTAAAGTTTGTTGTCGATCTAAAAAGTAGGACTCAGTTCGTGATGGATTAGAAAAATCATCATCGTCGAAAAACATTTAAAGTAAGATGAGAAATAAAGTAATTTATAAAAACAAATTGAAATAATACATTTATTTCCAATTAATTTTGAGATCGGAAGTCATAGAACATCATTAGCAATATAATATTTTTTCTTCGTATTTTATTTCATAATTTTAATGGAAGCTCAAATTTATTAAAATGTAAGACATTCCTCCTAAGTGGAGACTCAAAATTGGGAACACAGATTCAAGCGCCCTCCCAAAAAATTCTTTAAACCCAAGTGAGGTAGCATTAGTTTGTTAGTAATCATATTAAGTATGTATTAATTTTAAAATCTATATAATGAAATCACAGGTGAAGAGAGAAAGAGCAAATTAAACAAAAAATTTCCCAAAAATCACTTACCAGTCATATTCAAATATGTAATAATTTTGAAATTAGTAAAAAAAAAAAAAATTAAGAAGTAAAAATCATCGCTAGATGAATTACCACACGCATCTTGATATAAATTGTAACTCAAATCGATTGAATTCGAATTTAATTATTAAAAATCTAAAAACCATTTAAATTTTAATAATATCAGATTATAAAAGCATACAAAAATCAATAACTTCAAATTTGATTTTAAAATTATATGATATATGAATTTATTGGCTAAGATGTGACTACATTAGCACACAAAAAAAAAAAAAAATCACGGCTAGTCTATGGTGGACTTTAATCACACATTTACGTGCCAAAAATGACCAAGCTTATTTATTTTTTTTTTTTTGATAAAATGTAATATTTAAATAAAAATAAAAGAGTTATTTACAAATGGTTGCATGAAAGTTAAAAAAATAAGAACAGAAAAATAAAACAGAGATTAAAGACAGGAAATAACATATCGAAAAGCAAAACAATTCATAAAATCGAACCAAGAAGACGAAAACTATCTTCCAAATGATCGAAGAGTTTTTTGTCTTCATCATCACCACCTTGCTTGGAGAGGAGACGATCTAGGATTGTTTTTGATCAGGAGCCGTTGGTGAAAAGTCTTGGTTGAATGGTGCCGGCTGTTCCCTCCACACTAGATATAGCGTTGATTGAAAGGCCATCCGGTACAGCGTGTTGTCTTGTCTTGATTTTCTGTTCTTGATTAGGGAATTGATCGTGTATGTCCAATCCGGAGTAGGAATTCGTCCCAAAAGCTGACCAAGCTTATTTTCGTCAAC
The DNA here is from genome assembly GCA_018361395.1 of Boechera stricta. Lineage (NCBI taxonomy): Eukaryota > Viridiplantae > Streptophyta > Magnoliopsida > Brassicales > Brassicaceae > Boechera > Boechera stricta. The sequence continues at coordinate 6,658,697 of CM031544.1, read as the reverse complement.
AAGATGTGACAATACAACCATAACTTTTCTTTTGTTATCCATTCGTGACTCGTGATTACTTGGCTACAATATGATCAAAAATTGGCTGTTGGCTAAGCTCGTTTAACTATATAAATTGTATGTGATCATCTGTGGCTAAAGTCAATTTAGCCTTGAATTTTATGATTAGACACGAAAAATTCGTTGGCTAAATGGATATTTTTTTAGTATAATACGTTATTAATAAAATGATCATACTAGATAACCTTTTTAAGTTTTACCCGGCGGGTTATTAAATGGATATCATAAAAGCTGTATTTTTAAAATTCTCCAATAAATAGTTTAAATTAAATAAATTTTAGTTAGCAACAAAACAATATTTTATCTCAGTTTTTTGTTTTTTGTTTTTTGTTTTTTTTTTGGAACCAAAAACCTAGAAGTCTACAACAATTATAGTAAACTTCTAACTTCAAAGATGTTTCCGTTACTCAATTGATGATTTGTTATGGTTTCATAAACTCAATGACATTAAACGCTGACACACAAGTTTCACAATGAACTTAATCATGCATTTAAAAATGGGCTCTTATCCACAAGCCTATCTTCTGAATGGCACTGGCATCGTCCACAAATGTGTCAACCACAGATTTCAAGTGGACCAACCTTTCGTTTAAGGTCATAACTCTGTGTGATTGAGATTTACAAACATATGTTTCACAGTCTTTATAAAGGAATTTATAAGAAAAAGGTTTCCGCAAAAAAAATTCTCCGAGTCGTTTACTTTAATAATTTTAGCCTCCATCTCCAAAAATGCAGATCAATCATACGAAGTAAAAAATAATCCGCCATATATCCCTTATAGTATCTTCTAAATATTTTCACGGTCACGTACATTAGATTTTTGAAAATTTAAAGGTATACTTAGATTCCTCATTGCGAAGGCTTCAATTTGATATATTATTTATCAATATTTTATAAACTTGCGATAAAGAAGATGGATTATATTACATATTATTTTTGACTACGCGGAATTGACATGCATTTTTCGGAGATGAAATGTAAAATTGCAAAAAAATGACGATTTGGAAAGTTTTTTTTGCAGAAAACTCAAAAAAAAAAAATTAACTTTTTTCCTCTTAAAAAATGGACAAATAAGAATATAAATCCATATGTCATTATTATCTAATAGTAGCTATTTACAATGTATCTTATATCCTAGTGATAAATTACCAAGAATATTGTAAATGTATAAAGTGTATCATAACCTCCACATTAAAAAAAAACCTGTGAAAAATCAAATGATGACTAGTGTATGAAATTCTACATAAAACCGAGTATGATACTTTCTAACATCTAAAGATAAATGATACAATGAATCTTATTTGAATCTTTGATGAACTAAACATAATATGAGATCAAAGTTTTGGGAGATCTAAATTTAATACAGTATTGTAAGTGAAATTTTTTTCTGATTCTAGTAATATATATTACCACTAACGCTATCCAACAATAAGTTTTTTTTTCTTTTAAGTTTTTTTTTTGATATCCGTTTTCTTATCGGAATAAAAATTCTAAACCTAATTAACGATCGGAAAAAAATCAAATAGCGAGGATATTGAAATTACATATTCATAAATCAGACATTTGACAATCTGATAGAAAATGTCTCAGAAACAGAAAAAAAAAAACACAGACAATAGGAAATGAAATAAGTAGAGATAATTTATATGAATGTTTTAGAAAGGGAATTAAGCACCGGTGAAGCTTGGGGGCTTGTAGGCGATGAAACTGATGCATTGGACTTGACGGTTGTTGTCGAATCCGATGATCCTAATGAAGGCGTTGGGGTACTCCTTCTTGCACTCTTCCACTTCCTTCAACACTTGAGCGGAATCAGTGCATCCGAACAATGGAAGCTTCCACATTGTCCAGTACCGTCCATCGTAGTATCCGGGTGTGCTTCCGTGCTCACGGTACACAAATCCGTGCTATACACACATGAGAAAACCATTCAATACATACAATTGATATTGGATTATTCACATGGTGATAGTCTCAATTTCGGTTTAGAAAATCCGGTTATTGACTTTGGTGTCTAGCACTGTAAGAGAATAATAAAGGATGATTAGAGACAAAGGAAAAGTTATGTGTTTATTACCTCCAACTCGAATTCAACACAAGGAATCCACTTGTTGCGGAGAAGGTAGTCAACTTCCTTACCCAATTCGACGTCAGTAAGGTCAGGGAGGTAAGATAGAGTCTCAAACTTCTTCTTTCCGACTGGTGGCCACACCTATAATTCCAAATTCCAATTCCAGTTAATCTAAATTTTGTTCAGTTGCACTAATTGCACATGACAAAAGACAGTTTTCATTAATGACATTTACCTTCATGCAGCTAACTCTTCCGCCATTGCTTGCGATGGAAGTAATGTCGTTGTTGGCCTTGCGGGTGACCGGGAAAGCAGCGGATGACTTCAAGCCGGTGAATGGAGCGACCATGACGGCTTGAGCTGGAGAGGTAACCACAGCGGTGGAGGAGAGCATAGAGGAAGCCATTACTACTTCTTCTTCTTGGTTTCTTTTCCTATTGCTCTTTTCTCTTACTTAGTGATTATTCTATTGGTTTGGTCACCTATATATAGTGTGAATCTCAAGTGGCAAAACGCCCTAAGGATCAAAGGGTCCAGGATTCATGATAACGTCGTTAACTGCCACAGGATTAAGGAAAGGTGTTGACGCCCTTATCGATTCGGACCACTAGATTAAATCCACGTGGCAGAAAACTCCAATATCTTATCTTCTTTTGTGAGGAAACGAGTGAAAGTGTATGGTCACTGGTCTCCACTTGATCGGTTGCATTTGGCTCCTTCCTTTTGGGAGAAAAGAAATCAGACGCATTACCTTAAATTTAATGTTTTTGGACCTTTTATTTACCATGTATGATTTAGTTTGGCTTAACTTGATTTGGTGAATAAGGTCGCATTTAAGAATAGTTGCAAGAAAATTATTTAAATTCGACATGTACTAATGTATTGTAATACAAAACTTAGGAATTCATTACTAGTGCCGTTTAATTTCTAAACGAAGAAGATGAAAAGAAAAAAAAATATATAGTATAGAGTTTTATCTCATTTTTTTCTGAGTATAATATAAGTTAAATTGGTTTGTAAAGTAGAACATGTAACTTAATGTTTTGTGCTATTGTCATCCGAATACTAGCACTAAGATTTACACACACATAATGCATATCATTGAGAAAAAGAAAAATCAAATTTGTTGAAAACTAGAACATGTAATTTAGTGTATGTGTTATTGTCATCCTTACGAGGCCGGCTTTGAGCGTAAGCAACCTAAACGGTTGATTAGGGTCTCCACAAATATTAGATATTCTTGACTAAGGTTTATATATCTCTTAGATTCGAGTCAGCTTTTAATTAATAATTTACACGTACTAGCTACCACTTGATCATGTGACCTCTTGGATTACCTCAAGATACATTTTCAGTCGAGCAATCGACCTCTCGTTTGAAGCATTTTTTTGTCATATTGGGGTTTTTAGTGTTTATTTTTACTTTCTAGCTACTTTGATTTTTATTCTTTGTGCTTATGTTAACCATGTGTCTCTCCACTTGATTATACATTATTCTGTTTAATGTAGTCCATTTAAACTACCGAAGAAAAGCTAACTTTTTCTTCTGAAAACAAATCAACTGTCTTTTATAACTCAAATTTCTTTGATTTCATTAACAACACTTTTTGTTTAAAATTTTAAATTATTGGATTTTTCATGTTACATATATAAAAAGGATCGTATTTTTTCGAGTTTGCTTAGGGCCCTAAAAACTGTTATACTCGTAGGATTTATGCTCACATAATACATATTGTTAGGAAAGATAATAATCATATTTGTTGTAAATCTCTGAAATATACAATTAATGACATATTTGTTATTAACTGATAAAATAAATTTACTAAATTATAGTTATATTTCGTATACATGAACATCTGAAATTTCTCAAGTAAGTTTTGATGCAATGGTGAACATATCAATGATGTTAGTAGCACTGTAACTATTTGTATTCTATAGTATCTATCAGTAGTATCTATTACTGTTGGCTGAATTGTTCTTTTTTTTCTTTTTGTCAACTGTTGGCTGAATTGTTTTTGAGAAGAAAAGGATATCCAATTTTAATAATCTTTTAATTTTTGAATGTTTGACTAATACATCTAATAAATTTTAATGGATGTTGTATATATTATCTGAAGATACCAGAAGAAAAATTTAGAAACAAATCTTACGTGGAAAGAGAAGAGTAACTACTATGGAAATTATCTACAAAATTTGATATATTACAATTTAAACTGTGAAAACCTTTTCGGTCCACTGGTTTACTAAAGGTAGACCAAGTCTAGTGTTTGATTATCTGAAAAATTGTGAATTACTGCAGACTAAATAGAATAAATCTATCGAACTTTCTAATTGTCTTGCATGGAAAATAGTTTTTATGGTTCTGTTTGTCAAAAGATAAATCTAATCATCGTCAGCATGGTGCATGGAAAACTATCTATCCAAAATCTTTGTGGTGTAGGTAAACTGTCGATTGTGGAATCATCTTTGAAATCGGTCGACATGAAAAATTGTTGGTAAATTTTAGTTAGGAAAAGTAAATGCATATACAGTAAAACTTCTATAAATTAATAATGTGAGGACCATAATATTTTATTAATTTATAGTGATATTATTTTATCTATAAATTAACTCAACTGTCGTATTTTTAACAGTTAGTAAGATTATCGAAATGAAATGATGCATATTCACAAGTTAAAAACTTACTGAAAATTTGGGCTATTTTATAACAAAGTTATATATGATACTACAATACAATAATCTAAAAACAAAACATAACAATTGTTTAATACAATAAAAGTTAGAGACTAGTTCTAACGAAAATTAAATTATTTAAAAAAACACTAAAATCATATATTGATGCATTATCATATATATATATATATATAGGTATGTGTAAATATATATGATTATTAATTTATTATATTCATGGGACTATATATTTACATATGGATTCTAAAAAAATAATTATCATATCGATTTTTATTAGTTTTTACACTAGCCCGACTTGAGACCGGAGAATTTTGTTATTTTATAGTGTTTATTAATTTATCGATTATTAATTTATAGAGGCTTTACAATATATCTTCAAAATGATCATATATAAGACAATAAAAGAAATGAAAAAGATGAAAAATTTAAATAATTTGAGTTCGGTTAATTCTATTCTTTCACTTTAGTTTTAGCAATTACTCTTTTATTCTTAATTACATATGGATAGGATAGAAACAACACCTTACTGGGTCGAGAGTAAACAACTACATGCAGTACATGTTTTCCGTACAAGCGATCGATCAAACAACCGAAATCACCATTTACCTGTATCATGTGGTAATGCTTCCGTCATCGAAGAATTTCCTTCTAAATGGTCCATGGTTTCTTTTACATGAGGTAATGCTGTCTCTCGAGCAACAAGTAAGACTAGCTCACGATTTTCTTGTGACTCTGGGCATACCATCACAATCACAATGTGGAACCCACGCCAACGTTCCTCTTAGAGTACCACTGTTGAGCAGGAAGATGTTTTAGAACGCATTTTGGACAACGAGGTCTGAAATGAGAGTGATCAGAAAGCAGGAAGGGGTTTTGGAACGCGTTTTTGGATCACGAGGTCAGATATGAAGTTCGAGTCATCCACCTGAAAAAACAGCAGCTCATTTTGGAACACAGGCCAAGTGGTCGAGATATGTGGTACTGAAAAAACGAAAATCTAGGTTAAATATCTAGATATTGTGTAATTAAGTTTCTCTTGTAAACAGTATATATAGCCACCATTCTGTAATTATTGACAATAAGAAAAAAGAAGAACAATTTCCAGCCACCATACTTATCTCATTCTCTCTCAAATCCTTCTTCTTTACTCTCATAATCTCACAATACTCTCATAATTTCTACATGGTATCAGAGCAATTTTAAAGATCTGGGTGGGTTTATTCTTGTGTTCTTGAGAAATCTGGGTTTATTCTTGAAAGTGTTAGGTGTTCATGGAGATGCAAAAACAAGTTGCTATACCGGTTGTTCTCAAGGGAACAACTATCTGTTGTGGTCAGGGACTGCAAGAGCTGCTCTAAGAAGTCGTGGGCTGTGGAGCTACATAGAAGACAGTGGTGATGCTGTGAAGAGGGGCACAACGGCGGTGGAAGGAGAGAATGAGGCTGCAAAGATTGCAAAGACTGAGAAGTTGAAGAAATGGGACCAGGAGGACCAACAAGTCCGACCATGCTTCAAAGCTCATTAGAGCCTTCAATACTTGCAGCTTATTCCTATTGTGAAACAGCCAAGGAGTTGTGGGATACACTCAAGGGCGTGTATGGAGATATGACGAATATCTCTAGGATTTTTGAAGTAAAAAAAACGTTGAATGACCTTAGACAGGAGGGCAAGGCATTCAAAGATTTGTTTGGGGTCTATAGAGGGTTGTGGGCTGAGCTAGAAATGCTTAGACCCTCAACAAATGACCCTAAGGAGCTGAATGAGAGGCGTGAGCAAGATCAAGTGTTCGGGTTACTTCTCACACTTGATGACTCATACAAGGGGCTCATTCAACATATTTTGAGGTTTGACAAGCTTCCAACACTAAATGAAGTTTGCCAACATATTCAAAAGGAGGAAGGCTCGAGGAGCTTATTCCAGTCATCAAGTGAGATGGCTCATGCTGTGTACAAACCGGTGCTTTATGGAGACAAGAAAGCACTAGTTTGTGAGCACTGTAAGATGAAAGACCATAGTAAAGAAAAATGTTGGACCCTTCATCCTCACTTGAAACCGGCTAGGCTGAGAGGAAATGGCCAAGGAAGCAGTCAAGGACAAAAGGCATTTGCTGGAACAACTCAAATGGAAGAGGGTACTGACTTTGTTCGAAAATCTGATTTTGAGGCATTGATCAAGAGCATTGCAAAGCTAACTGAATCAGGTAAGAAGTATTTTGTTTCTAAAATTCAGAACAAAGTCATAGTTGATTCGGGTGCTAGTCATCACATGATTAAGGATGGAACCTTGTTAGCTRATGTTAGACCTCATGGTGGAATGGTTAAGGTAGCTAATGGAAGAGAGGTTCCTATAGAAGGGATTGGAGATTTTGAGATGTTTAAGAAAAACACTAAAGCCTTATTTGTTCCTGAATTCACATCTAATCTATTATCGGTTCATAAGGCTACAAAAGACTTAGATTGAAAGTTATTTTTGGGTYTGATTTGGTTCAGTTTCAGGACAATAAGACTGATAAAGTGTTTGGAGAAGGAGGAGTGAAGGATGGTCTCTATGTGTTRAATAAAAATGCGGATGATGAGAGGAAGTCATTTGCTTTTAGTGTGGTTGGTTCAAGTCCTTTATGGCACTCACGATTGGGTCATCCAAGTAGTAAGGTGCTCARCATGGTTTTGCCCAACCTAGTTCAATAAAATAAAGAGTGTGAAGCTTGTGTGTTAGGAAAACATTGTAGAAGTAGCTTTCCAGATTCAACTACAATGTATGAAAAGTGTTTTGAGCTAGTCCATTCGGATGTGTGGACAGCTCCATGCGTTTCTAAGGATCAATATAAGTATTTCGTGTCATTCATTGATGAGAAGTCCAAGTATACATGGGTGACGCTAATGAGTTCCAAAGATCAAGTGATAGAATCATTTATCAAATTCTATAACTATGTGGAGACACAATTTGGAACAAGAGTTAARATCCTTAGAAGTGATAATGGGGGAGAATACACAAGCAATCAATTCAAGAAGTTTTTGGATGATAAGGGGATAATTCACCAAACTTTTTGTTCATACACACCTCAGCAAAATGGAGTCTCGGAGAGGAAGAATCGACACATGCTAGAAGTAGCTAGAAGCATGATGTTTGAGAGAGGAGTTCCTAAGAAATTTTGGGGAGATGCCGTGATGATAGCGTGCTATGTCATTAATAGGCTACCAACTCCGAATTTGAGCAACAAATCACCGTATGAAGTCTTGAATGGAATGAGACCAAGCATTGATCATCTTCGAGTATTTTGGTGTAGATGCTATGTGCCTATTCCAGAATTTCAAAGGAACAAGTTGGAGCCTAAGAGTGTTAAGTGTGTGTTTGTAGGATAATCAAGCAACCAAAAGGGGTATAAGTGTTTTTGTCCCGAGACAAACCGCATGTATGTATCAAGAGATGTCCGGTTTGATGAGGAGGTAGGATATTTTACTGAGAAGAAGTGGGAGAACTTGGATGAGATTGTGAGCTGGAACTTAGATAGGGAACAAATCATGAGGAGTGTTCCAATGGAAGGAGAAGGGGAAGGGATCCAAACTATGGTAGAAGAGGTTAACACAGAGGGAAGTAGTTCCGAGATGAGTAGTTTTTCATCAGAATCCGAGGAAGAGGTAGAAGAGGCATCRGTTACTYAAGGTGAAGAGAGTGATTYYCATGGGGGAGAAGAGAATACTCAAGAGATTAGTCCTCAACCAATRCTAAGGAGAAGTTCTMGACCAAAATTTCCATCCATTTGGAAAAATGGTCGTGTGTATGTCAATAATATGGCGATGCATCAACATAGACCATCTATTTATAACTTGGATTATGATCCTGAGCTTACGACGAGCTTAAATCTCGCTTCTATAGGCGACAACACTCTCTTATCACAAGGGGGAGATAATACCCAAGTTAGAACGGTTAACTATCATATTGAGTATTTTTGCTCATTGGCTCATCTACCTATGGATCATCAAGTGTATCTTAGCAAGATCGGTGAAGAACAAATCCCTAAAACTTATGAAGAAGCATGCGAGAAAGAGGTATGGGTAAGAGCAATGGAAGAGGAAATGAAGTCTATGGAGAAAAACAACACTTTGGAAATGACAAAGCTACCAATAGGAAAGAGACCAGTTGGATGTCGTTGGGTATACACTATTAAGTATACGAGTACTGGTGATATTGAACACTACAAAGCAAGATTAGTGGCTAAAGGATACACTCAAGTGTATGGAGAAGATTATACCGAGACATTTGCACCAGTTGCTAAGCTTCACTCGATTAGGATCCTACTTTCGATTGCCATTAACCTAGATTGGGAGTTATGGCAAATAGATGTCAAGAACACATTCTTACAAGGAGATTTGGAGGAGGAGGTATATATGGTACCACCTCAGGGTCATTGTGAAGATGCAAGTCTAGTTTGCAAATTGAGAAAGGCAATCTATGGACTTAAACAATCGCCAAGGGCATGGTACCATAGGCTGAGTAATTGTCTCCTAGAGATGGAATTCACTAGATCAGAAGCTGATCATACCTTATTTACAAAGCAAGGGAAGAAAGGTATGATAGCTATATTGATTTATGTGGATGACTTGATTATCACTGGGAATGATGCAGAAGGAGTTGCTCACACAAAGGAKATGCTGAAAGTGGTGTTTGATATAAAAGACTTGGGAGAACTGAGATATTTTTTAGGCATAGAGATGACTCGGTTTGAGGATGGAATGTTTATCTCTCAACGAAAGTATGTACTCGACATCCTTAAAGAGACGGGTAAGTTGGGTTCAAGGCTAGCTAAGACTCCTTTGGAGGAAGTATATCAAGACTATGGTGAGGGGGAGCCTTGGGAAGACATCAAGCAGTACCAAAGGCTTGTTGGAAAACTTATCTATCTCACTATAACTCGGCCAGACTTGTGCTTTGCCATTAACCAAGTAAGTCAGCACATGCAAAACCTACTACACATCATTGGAATATGGTAGAAAGGGTGTTGAGATACTTGAAGAATAGCCCTGGGAAAGGAGTGTGGATGAAACGCAATGGGAATACAAGAGTTGAAGGATATTGTGATGCGGATTGGGCAGGCAATTAGAGAGATAGAAAATCCACAACCGGGTTTTGTACCTTTGTAGGAGGTAATCTGGTCACATGGAGAAGCAAAAAACAGAAGGTTGTGGCTCTATCGAGTGCAGAGGCTGAGTATAGGGCAATGAAGGAAGTTACAAAAGAGTTGATGTGGGTAAGAGACTTCCTAAGGGATCTYGGAATTCAACAAGCTGAACCTATACCTTTGCATTGTGACAACCAAGCGGCTATTCACATAGYGTCTAATCCTGTGTTTCATGAGAGAACTAAGCACATAGAGGTTGATTGTCACTTTGTAAGAGAGAAGATTCAAGAAGGAGTCATTAGTACAAAATTTGTCAAGAGTGGGGATCAACTTGCTGATATATYCACTAAGCCTACAACATCCATGGTAAGTGATTACATTCATAGCAAGGTTGGCTTATTGGATCTCTACCAGCCATCCTAGAGGGGGAGTGTTGAGCAGGAAGATGTTTTAGAACGCATTTTGGACAACGAGGTCTGAAATGAGAGTGATCAGAAAGCAGGAAGGGGTTTTGGAACGCGTTTTTGGATCACGAGGTCAGATATGAAGTTCGAGTCATCCACCTGAAAAAACAGCAGCTCATTTTGGAACACATCTAGGACCAAGTGGTCAGATATGTGGTACTGAAAAAAAACGAAAATCTAGGTTAAATATCTAGATATTGTGTAATTAAGTTTCTCTTGTAAACAGTATATATAGCCACCATTCTGTAACTATTGACAATAAGAAAAAAGAAGAACAATTTCCAGCCACCATACTTATCTCATTCTCTCTCAAATCCTTCTTCTTTACTCTCATAATCTCACAATACTCTCATAATTTCTACACGCCATTGCACTTACAGCCCACTCAAGCATGAATATGGCACCTCAAGCGGATTCCCACCATGTCAACTTAAGCATGTAAGCAATGACGGATCATGAGGAATTTTCATAATTCATTTCAATGGACGGTGTGGAACCGAAGCAAGAACTCACCCTAAAGCTATGGTCATGGTTCCACGACTATCACCTTAAAGCTCTTAAATGCCCGGGCATGTATGATAAGAAGCGTGTGCAAAGTACAAAATCACCAAACCTTGTCATGAAAACTCTCGTGTAGGGAAAAGAATCAGAAGCTCCATTCCACTCCGCAACTCAACCAAATAAATCATTTTTCAAAAGTTAGATCGTCCTAACTCCTAACCCGTCCATATAAGTTACAAGGTTCTCTCCCCTGTTTGTTGTATACGCTATTGTCTTTTTAAGTCCTTGTTTTTCGTTTTTTTTTCTTGGATTTTACTTGACACCAAAATGGTTTTGAATTAAATCCGAGTGATGGACAAGATTTTCGCTAATTTTATCTTTGAATTTTTCACATTGTTTATATTTCGTTTGCATAGAAAAATCCAAAAAACATTTGAATTTTTTTATTTTTTTGGAAGAAAACTAAAAACATTTAGAATCTAGTATGACTTCATATTGTTTAATTTAGGACCTTCGGGAACGTTAATAAGTGTTTCAGCTTTGAACGCATAGTCAATTATCTAATTTGACGAAAAACAATATCCAAAATTTAGTAAATCCATGCTTGATAAATTTCAGTCTTTGTTGATCCTTGCTTGATATAATGACATCTCTGTATTTATTGGATTTGAATTAAACGTAACTTAATATTCCACGTAGGGATTTGGAATACATGTTTTTGGGTTTAAGGGATACATTTGGATTTTCTTTACGTCTTTCACTACAATTTGCTATCTCTCCTGACTATTTTCATCTTTAAAATGGTTACACCCCCTTACTTAAACTTTTGTTCAAAACCATCGAGGGTCGATTGATGGAGGCATCTTTGTTATGCTTTCATATGCAAAATTTTCTCAAAAAATGTAGCAAAACAGTTTTCTCTTTCTTTAGAGGTTATTGGTTAGTCTAGTGAATCAAAAGCAAGAATTATTAGGGGAATTTAAAGAAACCAAAATGTTGTTCAAAGGAGCTAAAACGAAATTAAAAGAAGTAAAAGTGCTAAGAGCAAAAGTGAAATTAAATGAGTAGATATAATTATAGGGAAATTGGTATATAAAAATAACCTTCAACTTTTTCATTGTCACAAAACAATTCCTCAACTTTTAAGTCGGCTAATTAATTTCTTAAATTTGCGTTGATCACATAGAATTGGATTCCAAAATAGTCAACGTTGAATATTCCAGAAAGGGAATTAAGCACCGGTGAAGCTTGGGGGCTTGTAGGCGATGAAACTGATGCATTGGACTTGACGGTTGTTGTCGAATCCGATGATCCTAATGAAGGCGTTGGGGTACTCCTTCTTGCACTCTTCCACTTCCTTCAACACTTGAGCGGAATCAGTGCATCCGAACAATGGAAGCTTCCACATTGTCCAGTACCGTCCATCGTAGTATCCGGGTGTGCTTCCGTGCTCACGGTACACAAATCCGTGCTATACACACATGAGAAAACCATTCAATACATACAATTGATATTGGATTATTCACATGGTGATAGTCTCAATTTCGGTTTAGAATAATAAAGGATGATTAGAGAAAAAGGAAATGTTCTGTGTTTATTACCTCCAACTCGAATTCAACACAAGGAATCCATTTGTTGCGGAGAAGGTAGTCAACTTCCTTACCCAATTCGACGTCAGTAAGGTCAGGGAGGTAAGATAGAGTCTCAAACTTCTTCTTTCCGACTGGTGGCCACACCTATAATTCCCAATTCCAATTACTCTCACTTTTGTCCAATTGCACTAATGGCACATGACAAAAGACAGTTTTCATTAATGACATTACCTTCATGCAGCTAACTCTTCCACCATTGCTTGCGATTGAAGTAATGTCGTTGTTGGCCTTGCGGGTGACTGGGAAAGCAGCGGATGACTTCAAGCCGGTGAATGGAGCGACCATGGTGGCTTGGCCCGGGGAGGTAACCACAGCGGCGGAGGAGAGCATAGAGGAAGCCATTACTACTACTTGTTTTTCTTCTCTTTCTCTTAATGGTTTTTCTATAGGTTTGGTCACCTATATATAGTGAGAACCGAAAGAGGCAAAAAGCCCTAATGATCAAAGAGTCCATAATTCAAGATAACGTCGTTAACTACCACAGGATTAAGGAAAGGTGTTGACAACCTTATCGATACGGGCCACTAGGATAAGGTCACGTGGCAGAAAACTCCATTATCTTATCTTTCTTTTGTGTGGAAACGAGTGAATGTGTATACTTCAGAATATCCGCTTGTCCTCTCGAAGATGTATTTATTTATGTTGTAATGAACCCTTGGATAATTGTATTTTGGGAAATTGATTATTAATATAAAGATGTTTACGGATTGAAGTATGGTTTATAATACATGATGTGGTATTTCATGTGGGATGTAAGATATGATGTGGTATTTCACGTATCGACGCATGACATATGACATGCGGTACTTCATGTGTTCGGGATTGAGCAAGATTCGTTCCATCTTGGTTCGGTGAGTTTTGGGTTAGGTTAATGGATCTACGTGGTGGGGTCGATAGGATTATGTGGTATTTAATCCTATTGAGGTCGTAGAAGTATGTGGTATTTACTCAATGAGGATTGTAGTCCTACGGGCGGTTTATGGTAGACCGAGTGAGAATTGTGGTATTGGATCTCACAGGGACGGTATATTAGGGTCCGTATTGGATTCTAATATGGAGGTCGACTCCGACTTACTGCTCGTCTCGTGGTATTGGATTCCGGGTTGCCGTTAAGTGACCACGTAGGATCTTACGATGTAGACGGGGTGTTATTGAACCAAGCAATGCATACTGACCGCACTCCAGCGGGAAGGTGAAACGATCAAAGAAAGTGATCGTTGTGGAGAATCCCGGGCGGTTATGGAATTACGCGGTAATTTCGGCTTGACGGGAATCTAAAATATTTTGGGACGCTGAATGTCTCAAATATTTGATATTGGACGGAATTACAAACCGCGAAGTAATGATCGGGATTGAGCTGGCGGTTTAGAGAATCGGTTTGGTTTAATTGAATTAAACCAAACATATACATATGTATATATGTTTTCTCCTTCTCTCCATATCCTTCAAGATTCTATTGTCTCATTTGGAGGAAGCAAATTATCTAGAGAAAGAGAGGAAGGGAAAAGAGAAAAGAAAAGTAGAAGAAGGGGAGAAAGAAGGAGAAGAAGGAGCAGGGAAAAGAGGTGGAAAAGAGCAGAGTTTGGTGTATTGAGAGTTCCGATCGACCAAGCAAGAGAGCTCGGTTTGAGCTGAAATTTGGTGGGTAAGTTCTTCCATCTCTTGTGTAATTGTCTACCAAATTTCGTGGGGTTTTGGTGGGTATTCTAGGAGTTATGGATTTTCTCCTAGACTACTCTGTTGCGGACTGTAGCGCCGAGTTGAATTTGAGTGAGTGTTTGGACACTCAAATCTTGTTAGTTTTGGGTGAAATTAGATGAGTTTTTGAGGGTGTTTTCTTGAGGTTCACCGAAGGAATTGTGAAAATATGGCCTGGAGAATAAGTTATGCTCGACCAAAGTTGGTCCGTTTTGGAGGAAGGAATTTTGAGTTGGTTTTGAGTGGAGTTTGTGCTTAGTTTATTAAAGTGTTTGTTGGTCTCTTTCTAGAAAAGAGGTGATATTTTGGGTGAGTTGGAGCCAAGAGGTGCAAGGGAACAAGCTTAAAGCTTGGGAATCGTCATTGTTCGAATCGTCAAACCGAGGTGAGTGCGTGACCGTGGTTAAACCATGGGATCATTGCTTTTTCGTGATTGTTGTGTGCTTAGGAACTAGACCATGTGATTCATGGCGTGGCCATGTTGTGTGGTTTGTAATGGAGCTCTATTACGGTATGTGTTTGGCGTTGTTAAGTACATTTCACCACGCCTAAGCTTGATCATTTCAGCATGGCCGTGAGACGGGAGGACCGCCTCACTAAGCATTATCAATGCTTACGCGCCTCTTTTGGTGCAGGTAAAGAGAAGTCGTAAGTCTTGGTGCTCGTGGAACCGAAGGCCGGAGAAGAGGGATGATCTAGTTGTTGACGGGTTTCGTTTCTTTTGAGTAACTTATGTTTATATGTTTTGTGCTTGAGTTTGGATGTTGTTTTGAACTTGGTTTGATGCGTAGTGATGTGTTTTGGACTAATGAGAATGTTTGTTAAGAGTTGTTATGTTGGATGTGAAATCGTTTCCGTATTAATCTCGTTGTTGTTATTCTTGGGTTGCAGGGCAGGGGAAGGGATCGACCGATCCTGGGCAAGATCGATCGATCCCGAGTAGTCTTTTTGGCCAGAAAGTTTTCGGGGGTCAAGTGGGGCTTAGGGATCGACCGATCCAAGTAGAATCGATCGATCCTGTAGGATGTTTTCGAAGCAGAAAATTTCTAGTCAGTTTTTAGGGGTTAGGATCGACCGATCCCGGGGTGAGATCGATCGATCCTAGCGGGGTAATCTTGGTCAGATCGATCGAGTTTTTTCTGGATAGTTTTAGAGGGGTCATATCGATCGATCGTGAAGGGGGATCAATCGATCCGTTTTTGGCGTAAAATTTTCCGGATCATTTTTGGGCGTGAAGATCGATCGATCAAGTGGAGGATCGATCGATCCTGTTGCAAAAAAAAAAAGGAAAAAAAAAAAAAAATCTCTGCATTTCCGTCTTATTTCAGGGGTAGGGTCTTTTCAATTTGGTATCAGAGCAAGACGGTTCTAGGATGTGTGGGAGTCTTGCTTGTGATTGTTGTTTGTTGATTGCGGGTGGGTTAAAATCATCCTCTTCGGCCAAGGGAAATGGTTCCACGGTAAGTCTTCGGGGATATTGGGTGATTAAGTTGTTTGTGCTGAATCTTTTGTTGCTTTTGTAGTATGGTGAGATTTAGAAGAGTGAGAGAAGTGGTGGCAAGGGACGAGGTAGCTGAGCGTGTGGTGAATGGAGCCCCTAATGGTGAGAATCAAGAGAGAGTTGACCACGTTGCTGGTGGCGAGGATGTCGGAGTTGCTGGGGGTGCAGCTCCTGCTGTCGGTGAGGAACCACAAATTGAGGTACATCAACAAGCTGGTCAACATCAAATGGGGGCAATGATGGGAATACTAGCTCAGATTTTGGAGAGGTTATCAGCAGTGGCTCCGGCCCCAGCTCCTCAAGCCCCACCTGAGGTGAATGAACCGCCAAGAGTGGTTAATCCCGAGGTTCGGGAAGGTGTTGCAGGCCCGGTGATTCCATCATATCTCACCGTGATGGATCACATGCAGCGGCTAGGCACCAAATTCTTCTCTGGGGGTGCTAAGCCAATAGAGGCCGATGAATGGAAGTCGAGGCTCGAGAGGAACTTCGGATCGGTGAGATGCCCCGAGGAGTATAAGTGTGACCTCGCGGTGCATTATCTTGAGGGAGATGCCCATTTGTGGTGGCGTAGTGTGTTGGCGAGAAGGCCAAATGGTGTTGAGTCATGGGAAGGCTTCTGCGAGGAATTTAATCTCAAGTATTTCCCGCAGGAAGCCATGGACCGGTTGGCGACAGAGTTCTTGTATTTGACTCAAGGGGACAAGTCGGTTAGAGAGTACGAGGCCGAGTTCAACCGACTTAGGCAGTATGCGGGTAGGGGTTTGGAGGATGAGCAGACCCTGGTGAGACACTTTTTGCATGGTATGCGCCTGGATTTAAAGAACAGGTGCAATGTGCGGACGTACGCCTCAGTGCCTGAGTTAGTCGAGAGAGCCGCCATCATTGAGGAGGGTTTAGCGGAGGAGGCTAAAGCGGCAAAATCTCAGGCTCCAGCCAAAAAGGCGTATTCGGATCCGGGAAAAGGTGGCAAGTCTATTGATATATTACGATTTTATTAGTTTATAGTCATCATATTAGTAGGTTTTTGTGTGTTTTCTGTGTGTTTTAGAGTCTTTACAGGTTGGAACACGTCCAAATACAAGAAGAGTATCAAACCGGGAACAATGATCGATATAGTTCATTAAACTGGGTTTGAAGGATCGATCGATCCTGCTATGAAGTAACGATCAAACCTGTGAAAGAACGACGCTCCAAACAAGCACGATCGATCCTCCAAAGAACGATCGCTCTGAAATGATGAAAACTCTCGTCGTTTGGAGGGTAAGATCGATCGATCCACACGAAGAACGATCGATCCTGCTATGAAGAAACGATCAAACCCGTGAAAGAACGACGCTCCAAACGAACGATCGATCCAAAAGAACGATCGCTCTGAAATGATGAAAACTCTCCTCAGTTTTGAGGGGTAAGATCGATCGATCCACAGAAGAACGATCGATCTTTACCTAGCAAAAATCGGCGCAGAGTCGCCAACTTCTCAGGTCCAATTAGAACGATCGATACCCCTGGAAGAACGATCGCTCGCCTGCGTGACTCGAGAAGATGTGTTTTTATAGAGGATCGATCGTTCCTCTATGGATCGATCGATCCTCCATCCTACCTGCTTTAGATATTTGTTTTTAGATCGCTTTTGAGTGTATTTAATCTTATTTTAGCCAAGGTTTTCAACATTCAGACTTTGTAACTCATTTTCTTTGTTTTCTAGATCATAAGAACTATTATTTCTCTCTCAAATAAATCATCTTGAATCCTTATTTTGATGAAGAACACCTCTTGATTCTACATCTATTTGGAGAAGATTTCTTATCTCTTAAGCAATATTTATCTTATGTCTATGGAATCATATTTGTCATTCTTGTTTGTTGTATCTATGGCTGAGTAGTTTTCAGTTGGGTTTTAGTGAATCAAAGGAATTGATGGATGTTTGAGCTAGACAGATAGGGTGTTATCTTTGTTATCTTCACCTTTGGTTGATTTTAATGCTTAGACTAAACGATCATTTAGTCTATGAACTGAGGTTTAATCTATATTCCAAAAGCTTATAGGTGCTTGATAGAACATAGGTGAGCAATTTGTCCTTAGCCAACGAAAGCTGATGCTAAGGCAAAGTTGGAACATATCGAACTTAGTAATGCTTGCTTAGAATTCTAGGTTTCAAACGAAAGTTTAGAACCCTAAATTGCTAGACAAAGTGATTGATGCCACGAAAGTGGATTGGTTATACATTTATGTTTGAGTTCTAGATTGATTATACTTGTTCCCTGAATAATTGTCTAGTTGGACATATCATATTTCCTGCGATATTCCTTAATGCCCAGCGTTTTAGTTTATAAGTTATAACCGTTTTAATCACATGTTTAATTCAAACCACATCACAATATATTTCTTTAGCTTGATTTCATTCGTATAGAATCGTAGTGTAACCATTCTCGTGGATTCGATCCCTAAGTTACAACGTGCTGGGGTTATTTCATGTGACCCGGTCTAAAAACTAACTATCAAATTGGCGCCGCTGTCGGGACCAATGTTACTCACGAATCAAAGACTGAATTCTAGGGTTATTTTAGTTTACTGATTTTACTTGCTTGTTTGTTTCGTGTATGCCTAGAAGGAGTAAAACTCCGAACATCTCATCCGAGTAACGCGAGTTAGCAACGAGCGCCAACAACAGAGAAAGGCAAAGTCAAGACTAGCCAACATGGGTGATAATCAAGCTCGCTGATGCACAAGCCGCCAGCCTACACAACTTCAGGAGTTACAACGCTGCACGATGCAACAACAGCAAGCACCGAAAGGACGATTGGGGACATTGACACACCCCACACCTTCTACCAAAACCGTGCTGCTATATGTCCGCCGGAGATTGAGAGGCAAGACTATGAGATAAAGTCTCAGCTGATAGCTTTGTAAAGCAACATCAATTCCATGGGTTACCTGCTGAAAACCCAATGGATCATATCGAAAACTTTGAAGAGATATAAAGACTACAAAATCAAACTGGTTCCCGCTGATTACCTCAAGTGCAAGCTCTTCCCTTTTTCCCTAGAAAATAAGGCAAAAGGATGGCTTAAGGGACTACCTGCGGGCTCATTGAAAACTTGGAGTGAATGCAGAGCTGTTTAGACCACTTCTACACTAAGCTCCAAGACTGCATCTCAAGAACAAGATTACTACTTTTGACAGCATCCAGAGAGTCTTTTTGTGAAGCTTGGGAACGATTCAAGGAGTACCAAAGAGAGTGCCTCATCATATATTCAGATGAGCAGATTTGAGATCTTTGATGGAATCAATTGGGACTACAAAATGCTGAATGCTGCTAGCAACGGAGACTTCATGACTAAGACCATAGCTGGAGCATACAACCGATACAGAGAACTTTGGCTGCAAGTTCCAACACACTGGTGCAGAGTAGATCGCTCCATTAAACTATGGATCTCTAAAAATCGTTTAACAAGCCAAAAGTCACCGTCAATGAAGGCAAATCAAAGAGGAGTCCAGCGAAGATGGCACGGAGGCACTCCATTGTCAAGGTATCACCGAAGAACAGAGGAACTGACGAAGTAAACCATGTTGGGCAAGGATTTACAGCAAAAATGTAGGTTTCAACCAAGGCTTCAACCAAGGTTATGTAGAAACCACCCTAACCATCCTACAGAGCACGAACGTCAAAACTCAGATCACCCACCCACAGCAAGGAGCAGCCTCATTAAAAGCTTTCTCTAAAGAAACCATTCGCGGCGTAACCACGGAGCTGGTCCTTCCAAGCAAACCATTCACCAATTACAAGCGCCTGAAGTTCATCAAATAATTTGATGGTGAACTAAAAACTCTCATGCAACAACTCCTCCTTCAGAAAAATCTTCAACTGAGATCAATGTCAAGGTAGACAACATGTACAATGATCTCAACAACAAATACGAGTCCTTTCCACTCATATGAAGCTACTCGACAACTGCGTTTCAAACCGCTGAGGCAGTTCAAAGACAACAAGGAGTTCTTCCGGCAAAAGGGGAGCAGAATCCTAAGAAGGAGTTTGTTAATGTTATAACACTAAGAAGTGGTAAGTTGTTGGATCTGCCGCAAGCTGATAAGAACGCTGAGGTGATCATTGACTTAGAAGAAAAAGAGGATTCAGAGAATGAGAAAACTGAAAATCTCACTAAAGATCCTAGTGCACCACCACCCACACGTATATATACTCCTAGAGTACCTTACYGTCCTAAGAAATCTCGACAGGGTTTAGAAGAGGCCAAGTGTAAGGAGATGCTGGATGATCTTCAAGTGAAGCTTCCTCTTGCTGACGCGATACAAATGATGCCTTCATTGAAGAAGTGATGAAAAGTTTGGTGACTAAGGTATCTAGTGAAGAAGATTTCGTAAAGATTACAAAAGAGTAGTGTTGTTCTACAAAACAAGACACTCAAAAACTTGGAGATCCTGGACGCTTTTGTTTTATCAGTGGGGCCATGAACTTTCCATGCTCCTTGTGTGATCTGGGTTCTAGTGTAAATCTGATGCCATACTCTGTGGCTAAACGTTTGGGACTAACGAACTTCAAACCAACCAAGATCTCTTTGGTGTTTGCTGATCGCTCGTGAAGCAATTGAGTTTTAGAAGATCTTCAAGTAAAGATTGGCAATGTGGTAGTTCCTGATTTTGTAGTTCTTGAACTAGAAGAAGAGCCGATCCTCTTATTTTGTAGGCCTTTCTTATGCACCGCAGAGCTATGATAGATGTTCGTCATGGACGAATTGATCTCCATCTTGGAGACATTGTCATGAAGTTCGAGATGGATAAGCTGCTTAAGAAACCCATGCTTGATGGGCAAACATTTTTGGTTGATGACTCGCTAGAGATATCCGATGAAGTAGGAAGAGATTCTCATCGATGATCCCTGAGATTGCCTTGATAAAGACTCAAAGTGAATATGGTTTCCTTAGTGAAGACGAACGGATATATCAAGATGCTAGATTCCAGCCAAACAATCTCAAGGATGGTGGCTTACTTAAGCCTTGATGAGAATTCTCCACGAATCTCCATCAACGCCACAATCAGCACCCCTTATAACCCATGGAGAGCGAAGCGGCGTAAGTTGAAAACACTCCCAACGCTAAGGTATGTTCTTGGACCTAAATCTACTTATCCCATAATAATAAACTCCGCTTGAATAATGCTGAAATTTTACTTTTCATAACTTAGAAAATATCGAAAAGCTTTAGGATATTCTCTAGATGATATTCCGAATTTCACCTGATCTTTGCATGCATAGGATACATCTAGAAAATGAATCGATAACTTCGTGAACATCGAGAGTTAAACCCGAATCTAAAAGATGTAAAGAAGGAAATAATGAAACTTCTCGATGCTGGGATAATATTTGCTATATCTGATAGTACATGGGTTAGTCCAGTTCATGTAGTCCCTAAGAAAGGTGGTGTAACGGTTGTGCAAAATGATAAAAATGAGTTGATTCCAACTAGAATCGTTTCAGGGCATAGAATGTGCATGACTATAGAAAATTGAATGCGCTACAAAGATCATTTTCCATTGCCATTCATTGATCAAATGCTTGAGAGATTAGCTAATCATCCTTACTATTGTTTTCTAGATGGTTATTCTGGTTTCTTTCAGATCCCAATTCATCCAGACGATCAAGAAAAGACTACATTCACATGTCCTTATGGCACATTTGCATACCGCACGCCATTCGGATTATGCAATGCCCCAGCAACCTTTCGCTGATGATGTCCATCTTCACGATTTAAAAGATGTAATGGAAGTTTTATGGATGACTTTTCTGTCTATGGCTCATCTTTTTCGGTTTGTCTTCTAATGCAAGGTACAAGCGTGAAGAGAAGCATCTCGCTCGAATTGGGAGAAATGTCACTTCATGGTAAGAGATGGGATCGCTTGGGGCACAAGATTTCAGAGCAGGAATCAAGTGCAAGGCAAAGATGAGGTGATAGAAGCCTACAACCACCTAATTCGGTCGAGGGATTAGAAGTTTTTAGGCCATGCCGTTTCTACAGGAGGTTCATTCAAGGTTTCTCCAAGATCGCTAGGCCTTTGACTCATTTTGCAAAGAGATGAAATTTGAGTTTGACAGTGCTTGCCTCGAAGCTTTCCATACAATCAAAGGAGCACTTAGCAGCACAATCGACAACCACCAGACTGGGAGTTGCCTTTTGAGGTGATGACTGATGCAAGTGACTACGCAGGGAGCTGTTTTGGGTCAGAAAAGGACAAAAGCTTCATGTTATTTACTACGCCAGAACTCGATGAAGCGCAACGAAATTACGCAACTATCGGAAAGAGCGCCATATTGAGAAGTTCAAGTCATATCTTGTTGGATCTAAGGTAATTGTGCATACAGATCATGCTGCCTGAGGTATCTTCTCACAAAGAAAGATGCCAAACCAAGATCAAGTACGATGGATACTCTGCAAGAGTATGATCTTGAGATAAAAGACAAGAGAGGGATTGAGAATGGTGTTGCAGATCATTTGTCTAGGCTGCAAATTGAAGAAGAAATTCCTTTAGATGACAGTGTGCCTGAAGAGACCGTTTATGCAATCAGCATCGGTAGTGCCTATGACAACAACACACCGTCTCAAACTACCGCACCTCCGAGATGCCTCGAGATCGCAAATTTTCAGGAGAAAGAACCTGATAACTTTGTTGGGTACAGAAAAAAGAAATTTCTGAGGGACATCAGACACTACATATGGGATGATCCATACCTGTACAAACAATGCTCAGATAGAATATTCAGGCGTTGCGTAACTGAGGAGGAAATTCCAGGTATTCTTTTTCACTGTCATAGTTCTAATTATGCAGGGCATTTTGCTACTTTCAAGACAGTGTCGAAGGTACTACAAGCAGGATTCTGGTGGCCTACAATGTTTAGAGATACTAATGCTTTTGTTTCTAAGTGCAATTCATGTCAAAGGCAGGGCAACATTAGCAAGCGCAATGAGATGCCTCAAAATTTCATCCTGAGGGTTTGTTCGATGTATAGACTTCATGGGACCTTTCCTTCATCACATGGGAACCAGTACATCCTGTAGCAGGACTATGTATCTAAGTGGGTCGAGGCAATGGCTTCCCAACTAACATGCTAAGGTTGTTCTTAAGATGTTTAAATCGTGATTTTTCCTAGGTTTGCATCGAGAGTCGGATCAGCGACGGTGGATCTCATTTCATAAACAAGGTCTTTGAGGGTTTATTGAGAAAGCATGGAGTTAAGCACAAGGTCGCCACTCCTTATCACCCTCAGACGAGTGGACAAGTAGAAATCTCAAACAGAGAAATAAAGAGTATTTTACAAAAGACGGTAAGTACAACAAGGAAGGATGACGATGAAACTGATGATGCTCATATAGACGCATAAAACGCCATTGAACAACTCCATTTCATCTTGTCTATGGCAAGGCTTGTCACCTCCCAGCCGAGTTGAAATACAAAGCAGCATGGGCAGTCAAGATGTTGAACTTCGACATCAAACCAGCCTACGATAGACGGTTGATGCAGCTCAATGAGTTGGACGAGATTCGTCATATGGCATATGAAAATTCGAGGATTTATAAGGAGAAAACCAAAGCCTATCATGACAGGAGAATCCTAAACCGAGAATTCGCTCCAAACGATCAGGTACTACTTTTCAACTCCCGCCTGAAAGTTTTTCCAGGTAAATTGAGGTCGCGTTGGTCTGGTCCATTCACCGTCAAGTCGGTAAGACCGTATGGAGCTGTAGAGTTGCTGGACTCTGCAGGAGAAGAATTTGTGGTTAATGGGCAACGCCTCAAACCATATCTCGCTGAGACGGAAATCACTGAAGGAGACACCATCTCTCTCGGTGATCCTTCCGCCGCCTAAACGGCATTCACGCGCATTGACGCAATAAGCGCTGGGGGAGGCAACCCACTGGTAAGTATACATATTAAGTTTTACTTTTCTTAGTTTCCTAATATTTTACGCCATTCAACGGAGAAGACGGATCAAAACAGGAAACGAACGCATCGCTCGCATTCGATCGATCGTTCGGTATGCAATTTTGACAGAAAGTGATATTCTGATCGACGCTCCTGAGATCGGCCCGGTATGCAATTTTGGACAGAAAGTTTCGATATTCGATCGATCGCTCCTCCCGAGATCGAGCTGGGTGCAATTTTGACAGTTGGCGAATTTAGGAACGATCGTCAGACCGATCGTCTTAACAGTAAGTCGATTTTCATGTCGAAATTTAGGAACGATCGTTCCTTCAACAGGTAAGTCGATTTTCYGATGTACTTAAAACAAACCAACTCGACTAGCATCAAAACAATATCGATCGTTCTTCATCCTCCCAACTCGAAAAACCTCAAAATTTTTACTCAAACCATAACTTCCTCATTTCTTAACCGATTTGAGTGATTTTTGGGTCCATTCCACTCGTATTTTCACCCTCTATCTCATTGTTGCATCCATTCTTTCGATATACAAAGGTATGAGAMTCTATTTCAAATTTTCCAAATCGGTGTTCTTGAGAAAAATCTAAAATTGTGGTTAATTATGATTGTGTTTTCGTTGTTTGTTGATTCCATCTGCCTGGCAAATTTCAACCTATCCATGCCTGTTTTATCGATTGATTTGAGATTAGATTTCATGAATCGAGAACAACGATTCGACCAAGATGCCGAACGATCGCTCATATACAGCAATCCATCGCTCGATTGGATCGATCGCTCCTGTTATTTGATCGATCGCTCCTGTTATTTTGAATCAATTTGGTCTTCATTTCGAATCGACGCTTCGCCCGGTTTGATATTCATTCGATCATGATAATCGATTTCAGGATATATTATGGTTGAATAGGTTTGCTCTCCAATGGTCAAGATTACTAATTTTCTTTATATTGCATAATGGAAGGAGGTGAAGCGGATAGAAAGAGGAAACAACCTTTCCGTGATAAAAACAAAGATAAAGGACCACTGGTCCTTCGAGCCACGCATGAGTAAATGATGGTGGCCGTGGCCTAGACCTGATGCAACACCAATAGAGGACGCCCCTAAGGTTCCTCATATGACAGCAGCAGCTGCTAAGACCCCGAGCTGACAACGCAAACAAGGTGACGGATGGGCTGAGTTTAAAGATTCTACAATGGTCTCCTCGGATTACCATGGCCCCAACGAGATTTATTGCGCCTCTACACTGCAGAAGATGGGGATCAGTGATGATGTTGCTTCTACAAGAAGCGCACATGGATCGATTTGCAGCGACAACATACCCCCTGTATCCGAGTTAGTTCGCCAATTTCTAAAGATCTGCTGGTGTATTACAGGATCCTCCTCGTGGCGAGCGACGGATGGCGACGCTTTTTACAGTGTTCCCTACGAGCTGTCATCAAACAGCTCGCCATATCTATGGGTTCGAGACGCACCAAGAGATGCAGTTTTACACCATTTGAGGATCAGCATCGACGCGATTGTGGAGAACAATTGGTCAAGGAGATGAGATCGAGAGACAACAAGATAAGTCTCATTAGGAACCCAGCTATTCGACCTGATGGCTAAATTCCTCGACACATCGCTTGCTGAGGAGACAGTTTCGATACGATGAGCTTCTCATGCTCCATTACATGATCCCCGAGGACGCCATCGATATGATATATCTTACCAGCGATTCTGCCAAACCAACCTTGGTGCCATATTTGCATCTCCTGGTTCGAAGAAGTTTCGGTCTCAACACGGACGACATGTAAGACGAGACTAGGAGTCTCGACTCCAATCTTCCAAGATTTCGATTGATAACACATCGACGAATAAGATGATAAGTTAGACTGATGGATGAGACTTACCTGAAAAACAGTCTCATCTTGTATCCACAGAACCGATACAGGTTCACACATCTGGATGGGACCATCCGCTACTGCCAGCTGCCTTGTCCTGCACTGACATCTCTGACTTCTGTGGAGAACCTCCGATTCTCGCATGACGATGACCATTTCCCTTCCATGCCATCTATGGCACCTACATCCAGTCAGAGAGGGAGGACTTCGGGAAGATATACTGCTAGACACCATCAGGAAGACGCAGAAGTACCACCGCCATCACGCATAGCCTCGACACGAGGAGTACGCCATACCTCCATACACCGTGAGTTTGACTGATCCCCGCCTCTACCGTACATGAGAACACGAGATGGATCATGGATGGTATGAGAAGAACCATTCCATGATGAGGAGACTATGGGATGCACTAGCCAGTGCTACAATGCCCCCCGCCACCATCATGCTTTCGAGGTTCACGCTCTCCTACGAGGCCTCCCACCCAGACTTTGCTGGACCTTCTACAGCCGCCCGATCCCGATGTTGCTGGACACGGACTCGATCATCGATGAGGACACGACGATGGTCCTACATTGCGCCGCAGAGACGCAAGAGGCAAGAGCGAGCAGAGTACCTCTTCTCGAGAGAGACCATCACTCCACATAGGTTATTTTTATAACCTTGTTCTTTTATTTCCCTTTATTTACTTACGCAGTATCTTTCTATATTTATTCTCACACCGAGACGGTGAAGTAAGTCCGGGGAGGGTACTTGTTTGAAACTAATGGTTTGTTTTTTTTTCTTTCTTTGTGACATTTTGGGTCATTTTCTTTTTATTATTCTTATCAAGATTATCGAAGCCATGAGAAAACTTTGATGCACTCTTTTCCCTAAAAAGGTTTTTAATGAGACATCAATTGAACTTAATTGATTAATATGCTAACCATTGAAATTGTATGAGATTACAACAGGAAAATTGGAAAACCACCAGCGGATCAACAAACCTCGAAAGAACCATTCCTTCGAAATTCGCATTCGAACGCTCTTCACCTCAAACGTAATCTTCTCAATTTGGATTTGAGTTTCATCGAACATGACACCTCCATAGAGAATCTACAAGACATGTCTGTGTACAATTCCCTCTCTTCCCTTCAAAAAAAAAAAAGTAAATAAAAAATCGATATGATTTAGTTATGATTTGTTAAAAGAAGCGAACCGGGCATTGATGGTTACACCCTTCAATTTAAGTGCCTCGTGGTAATCTATATAACTAAGAAAATAAAATANNGAAATGCCGGAAGATTGGAGTCAAGAGACTCCCTACGGTCTCTCTTACATGCATTTGTCCTTCGTGTTGAGACCGAAACTTCTTCTGAACAGGGGTAGATGCAAATATGGCAAGGTTGGTTTGGCGAGAATTGGAGTAAGATGCCCTCATATATCGCATTTGGCGTCCTCGGGATCATGTAATGGAGCATGAGAAGCTCATCAGTATCGCAGAGGCTGTCTCCTCCTAGCAGACGTGTGTCCAGGGAATTTAGCCATCAATCGAATAGCTGGGTTCTAATGAGACTTATCTTGTTGTCTACTTCCATCTCCTTGACCAATTGTTCTCCACAATCGCGTCAATGGCCTGCAGTCCTCAAATGGTGTAAAACTGCATCTCTTGGTCTGCGTCTCGAACCCATAGATATGGCAGAGCTGTTTGATAGACAGCTCGTAGGGAACACCTCTGTAAAGAAACGTCAGCCATCCGTCGCTCGCCACAGGGTCTTCAGGATCCCTGTAATACACCTCAACAGATGCTAGAAATTGGCGAACTAACTCCGGGTACAGGGGGTATGTTGTCGCTGCAAATCGATCCATGTGCAGCTTCTTCAGCATAGAAGCAACATCATCACTGATCCCCATCTTCTGCAGTGTAGAGGCGCAGATAAATCTCGTTGGGGCCATGGTAATCCGCAGGAGACCATTGTAACAGTCTTTAAACTCAGCATCCGTCACCTCGTTTGCGTTATGCAGCTCGGGGTCTTCTGCAGCTGCGCTGCTGTCATATGAGGAACCTTAGGGACGTCTATTGGTGTGGCATCGAGGTCAGGCCACCCACCATCGTTCAGCCGCTTGTGGCTCAGAAGGACCAGGTGGTCCTTTATCTTTCCTTTTGTTTTTATCACGAGAAGGTTGTTTCCTCTTTCTATCCGCTTCACCTCCTGCCATTATCTGTAATATAAAGAAAATTAGTAATCTTGACCATTGGAGAGCAAACCTATTCAACCATAATATATTGCCTAAATCGATTATATGATCAAATGAATATACAAAACCGGGCAAAGGAGCGATCGATTCGAAATGAAGACCAAATTGATTCAAAATAACAGGAACGATCGATCAAAACAACAGGCACGATCGATCCAAATAACAGGAACGATCGTTCTTGTATATGAACGATCGTTCGACACATGCGAAGTCGAATCGTTCGTTCTCAATTCATGAAATCCTAATCTCAACAAATCAATCGACAAAACAGGCATGGATAGGTTCGAAATTTGCCCAGGAGGCAGATGGAATCAACAAAACAACGAAAACACATCAAAATGAAACCCAAATTTCAACATTTTCTTCAAGAACATCGAATTAAAAAATTGAAAATCGAGAGACTTACCTTCGCAGATCGAGTAAATGAGTTCTAGAATGAGATAGAGGGTGAAAATACGAGTGGAATGGACCCAAAAATCACTCAAATCGGTTAAGAAATGAGAAAGTTATGGTTTGAGTAAAAATTTTGAGGTTTTTCGAATTGGGAAGATGAAGAACGAGGGTAAGATCGATCGATATTGTTTTGATGTTGGTCGAGTTGGTTTGTTTTAAGTACATGAGAAAATCGACTTACCTGTTGGAGGAACGATCGATCTAGAGGAGCGATCGTTCCCGATTCAAACTTTCGTCAAAGCACCCCAGGAGCGATCGTTCTCTAGAGGAGCGATCGATCCAGAATTCGATAAACTTTCTGTCCAAATTGCATACGAAGCGATCGATCTCGAGAAACGATCGTTCATGAGTTTCCGAGTCTCGTCGCATACGAAGCGATCGATCGTTTAGGATCGATCGTTCATTGTTCGATCCGTCTTTTCTCGTTCGAATGACGTAAAATATTAGGAAACTAAGAAAAATAAAACTTAATATGTATACTTACTGGTTGCCTCCGCTGCTTATTAACGTCAATAGCTTGGCGTGAATGCCTTTAGGCGGCGAAGGATCACGAGAGAGATGGTGTCTCGCTGATTTCCGTCTCAGCGAGATATGGTTTGGCGTTGCCCATTAACCACAATTCTCTCTCCTTCATGGTCCAACAACTCTGCAGCTCCATATGGTCTGACTTGACGGTGAATGGACCAGCAACGATCTCAGCTTTCAAAAGAGTTTCGAGGCGAGAGTTGAAAAGTAATACCTGATCATTAGGAGCAAATTCTCTATTGAGGATTCTCTTGTCATGATAGGTTTTGGTTCTCTCCTTGTAAATCCTCGAATTTTCATATGCCATATGACGAATCTCGTCCAACTCATTCAGTTGCATCAACCGTCTATCATAGGCGGGTTTGATGTCGAAATTCAACATCTTGACAGCCCATGCTGCTTTGTATTCTAGCTCAACTGGGAGGTGACAAGCCTTGCCATAGACAAGATGAAATGGAGTTGTTCCTAATGGCGTTTTGTATGCCGTCCTATATGCCCACAGAGCATCATCAAGTTTCATCGCCCAATCTTTCCTTGTTGTACTTACCGTCTTTTGTAGAATGCTCTTTATTTCTCTGTTTGAGATTTCTACTTGTCCACTCGTTTGAGGGTGATAAGGAGTGGCGACCTTGTGCTTGACTCCATGCTTTCTCAACAAACCCTCAAAGACCTTGTTGATGAAATGAGATCCACCATCGCTGATCACAATTCTCGGTACACCAAACCTTGGGAAGATCACAGATTTAAACATTTTAAGAACAACCTTAGCATCATTTGTTGGGGAAGCCATTGCCTCAACCCACTTAGAAACATAGTCCACTGCCACAAGGATGTACTGGTTCCCATATGATGAAGGGAAAGGTCCCATGAAGTCTATACCCCATACATCGAACACTTCAACTTCTAGGATGACATTCTGCGGCATCTCATTTCGCTTGCTAATATTTCCCTGTCTTTGGCATGCATTACACTTTGAAACAAAAGCATTAGCGTCTTTAAACATAGTTGGCCACCAGAAACCTGCTTGTAGAATCTTGGACACTGTCTTAAAGGTAGCAAAATGTCCTGCATAATTGGAACTATGACAGTGAAAAATAATACCTGGAATTTCTTCCTCAGTGACACACCGTCTAAAAATTCCGTCTGAGCATTGCTTGTACAAGTATGGGTCATCCCATATGTAGTGTCTGATGTCTCTCAGGAATTTCTTCTTTCTATACCCAACAAAGTTGTCAGGTTCTTTCTCTGCAGCTAGGAAATTTGCGATTTCACCGAACCAAGGCATCTCATGAGGTTTGGTAGTTTGAGGAATGGTGTTGTTTTCACATGCAGTACCAATGCTTATTGCATACACGGTCTCTTCAGGCACACTGTTGTCCAAAGGAACCTCTTCATCAATTTGCAGTCTAGACAAATGGTCTGCAACCCCGTTCTCAATCCCTCTTTTGTCTCTAATCTCTAGATCATACTCTTGTAGCAAGAGTATCCATCTTAGCAGTCTTGGTTTGGCATCCTTCTTGGTGAGAAGATACCTCAACGCAGCATGGTCCGTGTGCACAATCACTTTAGACCCAACAAGATATGACTTGAACTTCTCGAAAGCAAAAACAATTGCAAGAAGTTCCTTCTCAGTAGTTGCGTACATGCGCTGCGCGTCATCTAGAGTTCTGCTGGCGTAGTAGATGACATGAAGTTTCTTATCTTTTTTCTGACCTAAAACAGCTCCCACTGCGTAGTCACTAGCATCAGTCATAACTTCAAAAGGCTCCCAGTCCGGTGGTTGCAATCGGTGGGCTAACTAGTGCTCCTTTGATGGTATGGAAAGCTTCAAGACAAGCACTGTCAAATTCGAACTTCATTTCTTTACACAACAACTGAGTCAAAGGTCTGGCGATCTTGGAGAAACCTTGAATGAACCTTAGTAGAAACTCATGACCGAAAACTTCTAATCCCTTGTATTAGGTGGCTGCAAACTTGTTATCACTTCAATCTTGGCCTTGTCCACTTCATACCACTCTGAAATCTTGTGTCCCAAAACAATGCCATCTCTGACCATGAAGTGACACTTCTCCCAGTTCAAAACAAGATGTTTTTCTTCACAGCGCTTAAGTACCCTGCACAAGTTAGAAAGACAAGCAGAAAAAGATGTGCCATAGACAGAAAAATCATCCATGAAGACTTCCATTACATCCTCAATCAAGTCAGTAAAAATCGACATCATGCAACGTTGAAAGGTTGCTGGAGCATTACACAAACCAAATGGCATTCTGCGGTATGCAAATGTGCCATAAGGACAAGTGAATGTAGTCTTCTCCTGATCGTCGGGGTGAATGGGAATCTGAAAGAAACCAGAATATCCATCTAGAAAACAGTAGTATGGGTGGTTAGCAAGCCTCTCAAGCATTTGATCAATAAATGGTAATGGAAAATGATCTTTGCGAGTGGCAGCATTTAACTTCTGTGCACATTMTGTCCTGTAACAGTTCTAGTCGGAATCAATTCATTTCTATCATTTTGCACAACTGTTACCACCCTTTTAGGGACTACATGCATTTTAGACGGTTTAACCTCCTCTGCTCTATGTAAGTCATAGATTCATTTTCTAGATGTATCCTGCATGCAAAGTTCAGAGAGATTCCTGAATATCATCAAGAGAATATCCTAAAGCTTTACGATATTTTCTAAGTTCACATAAGAAGACAACTCAGCATTATTAAGTGCATCATTTATTATCACAGATATGTAGATTTAGGACCAAGAAATGCATACCTCAGCCCAGTTGGGAGTGTTTTTAACTCTACCTTGAGCTTTCAGCTTCCATGGATTAGTAGGGCGTTGGAGGTGTTGTTGATTGAGATTCGTATTCAGTCTCATCAAGACTCAAGTAGCCACCATATTCTAAATTGCTTTGTTTGAATCCATCATCTTAGCATATCCAGTTGCGCCTTCACTAAGAAAGCTATACTCACTGAAGTCTTCAAAGCAATCTCCAAGGGATCATCGATGGAATCTCTTCAGCTACTTCATCGGATATCTCCAGCAATAGTCATCAACTAGAAACGTTTCCATCAAGCATGGGTTTCTTAAGCAGCTTATCCATCTCAAACTTCATGACAATGTCTCCAAGATGGAGATCAATTGCCCATGACTAACATCTATCATAGCTCTGCAGTGCATAAGAAAGGCCTACCCAAAATGAGAGGATCCCTTTGGCTCTCTTCTAGTTCAAGAACCACAAAATCGCAGTGAACAACCATATGCACAATCTTCACTTGAAGATCTTCTAAAACCCAATCAGTAACTTCACCGAACGATCAGCAAACACCAAAGAGATCTTGTTGGTTTGAAGTTGTTAGTCCCAAACGTTTAGCCACAGTATGGCATCAAGTTGACACTAGACCCGATCACATAAGGAGCATGGAAAGTTCATGGCTTCAACCCACATGCAAAAAACAAACGCCCAGATCTCCAAGTTTCTTGAGTGTCTTGTTTTGTAGAACAGCACTACACTCTTTCGTAATCTTTACGAAATCTTCTTCGCTAGATACTTTACTCGTCACCAAACCTTTCATGTACTTCTTCAGTGAAGGCATCATTTGTATCGCGTCAGCAAGAGGAAGCTTCACTTGAAGATCATCCAGCATCTCCTTACACTTGGCCTCTTCTAAACCTTGTCGAGACTTCTTAGGACGAGTAGGATAAGGTACTCTAGGAGTATATACACGTGTGGGTGGTGGTGCACTAGGATCTTGTATTTTCAGTTTTCATTCTCGAATCTCTCTTTTCTTCTAAGTCAATGAACACCTCGGCGTTCTTATCAGCTCGTGCAACGGGATCCAACACCTTACCACTTCTTAGTGTTATAACATTAACAAACTCCTTCTTAGGATTCTGCTCCCCTTTTGCCGGAAGAACTCCTTGTTGTCTTTGAACTGCCTCAGCGGTTTGAGCAACTTGGTTGTCGAGTATTTTCATGTGAGTGGAGACAGACTCGAATTTATTGTTGAGATCATTGTACATGTTGTCCACTTTGACATTGATCTCAGTTGAAGATTTTGTTGTCAAGGAGGAGTTGTGTGACGAGAGTTCACCTTCAGAATTATTTGATGAACTTGCAGGCGCTTGGTAATTGTTGAATGGTTTGTTCGGTTGAAAACCACCTTGAAACTGGTTCTGTCCTTGGTTTTGCACGAACGGTCTTTGCACTCCTTGATAATTCTGAGGATAACTCTTCTGGAAACCCTGATTTTTCTATACTCCCGCAAACCCCGAGAAGGACCAACGCCTGCTGCATCTAACGGTTTTTGAAACTGTTGTCCTTGAGCTGCTCCTTGCTGTGGATAAACCTGATCCTGAGGATTTTCGACGTTTGTGCTCCTGTAAGATAGGTTAGGATGGCTTCTATAGTTCTGGTTGAAGCCTCTGTTTTGTACAAACCCTTGCCCACTAACGTAGTTTACTTCGTCGAGTTCTTCTGTTTCTTCCTCGGTGATCCCTTGACAGTGGATCGCTTCCGTACCATCTTCACACAGCTGGACTCCTCTTTGATTAGCCTTCATCAACAGGCTCACCTTGGCATTTAGTTCGTCAATCTTTAGAGAGTCCACACTACTAGCTTTGTTAGAACGATCATACTCTATACTTCTCGTGTTAGAACTTGCAGCCAAGTTCTCGATCAGCTTGTATGCTCCAGCTTTGGTTTTTGTCATGAAATCTCCATCGCTAGCAGCATTTAGAGCATTCTTGTACTCCCAGTTCACTCCATCATAGAAGATGCTGAGGATTTGCTCCTCTGAAAATCCATGATGAGGACATTCTCTTTGGTACTCTCTGAACCGTTCCCAAGCTTCACAAAATGACTCCCCTGGATGCTGTCCAAATGTGGTGATCTTGTTCCTCAAGGAAGCAGTCTTAGACTTGGTGTAGAAGTGGTCTAAGAAGGCAGCTCTACATTCACTCCAAGTTCTCAATGAGCCTGCAGGTAATGACTTAAGCCATCTCATTGCCTTGTCTGCTAAGGAGAAAGGGAAAAGCCTGCACTTAAGGTCAGCAGTACCCATTTGATTTCGTTGCAAATCCTCGAATTTTCGATATGATCCATTGGGTTTTCAGCAGTAACCCATGGAATTGATGTTGCTTCACCAATGCTATTAGTTGAGACTTGATCTCATAATCCTGCCTTGCAATCTCCGGTTGTGGTTGTGGGTGTGTCGCATCGCCCAACTGCTCTTCTGTTGTTGTTGTTGCAACAACTGCAGCTGGTGTTGCAACTCCTGAAGCTGAGTAGCCGTAGCGGCTTGTGCATTAGCTATAGCCTGGTTGTCAAGATTGTCACCCATGTTGGCTAGTCTTGACTTTTTGTTGCTATGTTATTCCGACGCCTCGCTCTTGCTAGTTCTTCGTTAGTCAATTGCAAGAGATTTCCAGAGCCTCTACTTCTTCTAGGCATACACCTGAAACAAGCAAGTAAGTACTTAGTAAAGTAAAAATAACCCTTAGACTAGAATTCAGTCTTTGATTCAAGGTAACGCACTGCAAGAACGGCCCAATTTGATAGTTTGGTAGGTGTGTGATGCACTCTGTCATACAAATACCTCTAAGACGTTGTAATCTAGGATCGAATACGAGACCAATGGTTACACTACGATTCTATACTAATGAAATCAAGCTAAAGAAATATATTGTGATGGTTTGAATGTAAACAAGCATGTGATTAAAACGGTTATAACTTATAAACTAAAAACAGCATTATGAATATCGCAGAAATATGATATGTCGAACTAGACAATTATTCAGGGAACAAGTATAATCAATCTAGAACTCAAACATAAATGTAGCAACCAATCCACTTTCGTGGCATCAATCACTTTGTCAGCAATTTAGGTTCTAAACTGCTTGAAACCTAGAATTCTGCAAGCATTACTAACGAAGTTCGATATGTTCACAACTTTGCCTTAGCATCAGCTTCTTGGCTAAGGACAAATTGCTCACCTATGTTCTATCAAGTAACCTATAAGTTTTGAATATAGATTAAACTCAGTTCATAGACTAAATGATCAGTTTAGTCTAAGCATTAAAATCAACCAAAGGTGAAGATAACAAAGATAAACCCTATCTATGTCTAGCTCAAACATCCATCAATTCCTTTGATTACCTTAAAACCCAACTAGAAAACTACTCAGCCATACACAAAACAAACAAGAATAGACAAATATGATTCCATAGACATAAGATAAATATTGCTTAAGAGATAAGAAATCTTCTCCAAATGATGTAATCAAGAGTGTTCTTCATAAAAATAAATGATTCAAGATGAATTATTTTTAGAGAGAAATAAGTTCTTATGGTCTAAAAACAAAAAAATGAGTTACAAAGTCTGAATGTTGAAAACCTGGCTAAAAATAAGATTAAATATACTCAAAAAGCATCTAAAAACAAATATCTAAAGTTGTAGGAGGATCGATCGATCCATATAACGATCATCCTCTATAAAAAACACGCCTTCGTCGAGTCACAGAGCGAGGAACCATCGTTCTTCCAAGGGGTATCGATCGCTCTTAACGACCTGAGAAGCTGACGACTCTCTGCCCGATTTTTCTAGGTAAAGATCGATCGTTTTTTCATGGATCGATCGATCTTACCCTCCAAAACCGGGATTTGAGAGTTTTATTTCAGTGATATATCATGGATTTTACCGCTTTTAGCCATGATATAAGTCAAGATCTTCCTAGTGCTTTTTCTATCATTTTAGAGTCTTTTCAGGTTTTAGCACGTTTGGGATAAATTGAGATTTTGGAGACATTTCTTTTTAAGAAACCGGTAGCTCTTTGGAAAGTAGATCGATCGACACCATCATGGTATCGATCGATACCGACGCCGCAGAAGAGATTTTCAAGGAAGCCCAATACTTTCCCTTTATTTACAAAGAAGCCCATGTGTTTTTAGACCTATTTAAACAAACTCTTACTTAAAGTGACTTTACTTTGGGAGAGCTTTTGTAGGGAGACTGATCCAAGACTTTGCTCATCATGAGAAGATCCGAACCCTTGTTTTTATTCTTTTGTTATATTTAATTTCATGATCTATCTTCAGTTATGTTATTTGTTTCATCTATCATGTCGAGTAGTCTCATTTTAGTTTGGTTTTCTCATATGGATTTCTCTCGATTTATGATGATTGATTTGTTAGGTTCAAAATCTGAATAGCTTCTTCACCATAGGTTGTTCTCAAAGCTAATTCTAACCTGATCACTTAGAATATGTAACCTGTGAATCGACAGTAGCATAAAGGCAATTGAGTAACTGATAAAACTAGTGAGCAATTGGATTATCTCGAAAGAGATTTGGTTTAATCGAATTGTGAACATATCAAACTTGAATTGATTGCTGGTTTATGTCTAGGATTTGCAAAGAGATTTGGAATTTTAGACTTAAACTTAGTTAGTTTTAAACAGCTGGTTAACTATACTCGTTTGAGTTCAAGAACCGCTTAATGAATTGAACCTTAATTGATTAATTGTTATTTATCATTGATTTCCGAGAGTTACCCCGAGCCTAATCCTTCCTTTGATTAAATCAACCCAATCGTATTTCGCTCTTCTAATTTACTGCCTAACCGTGATTTGCTTAGCTTAATCCTCACTAAATTATTTATGTGTGAATTTTCTTGAGTTCTGTTCGACCGATATACGCAGCAACGCTTTAGTACTTTTAGGGTATTAATTTGAGCATATCATCAGGAACGATCGCTTCTTTTGAGGATCTCTTGTTTGGAGCGATCGTTTTTCACGGGTTTGATCGCTTTCTTCATCAGGATCGATCGTTCTTCTTGTGGATCGATCGATCCTGCCTTCTAAACCCAGTTTAATGAACTATATCGATCATTGTTCCCGGTTTGATACTCTTCTCGTATTTGGACGTGTTCCAACCTGTAAAGACTCTAAAACACACAGAAAATACACAAAAACCTACTAATATGATGACTATCAACTAATAAAATCGTAATATATCATCTCACCAGGTTGTCTCTATGATGTGATCAAGGTTTGAAACCCAAAATATAATTATTACATGTCTTTAAATATGTTAAAAACAAAAAAAATATATATATAATTGCATAATACATCACTTCAAAATGTAAAGATAACTTGTCGTAAAATACACGCATAAAGCGGAAAATTTCTTAATATAAAACTTAAACGCAAGAGATTCACTTTCCTTTAGTTGCCTAACTAATGGATTTCTTATCTTCTTTTGACTAATGAGAAAGAGACTAATGTTCAATGTGATTGCATACAACATCACTTCAAAGTGTAAAGATAACTTGCCTTAGAACTTACCTAGTAGAAACCATGAAAACAAAAGATTTAATTTCCTTTAAAAGCCTAATTAATGAATTTCTTATATTATTTTGACTAATGAGAAAGAGAGCTACTAATGTGATTGCATACATAATTACTTCAAAATAGGGCTGGGCAAAATACCCTAATCCGAAAACCTGAACCAAAACACCCGAATCCGTTATTAAAAATATTTGAATGGGTCTAGAACCCTAAACCCGAAAATCCGAAAACACGAAAATCCGAACCGAACCTAAAAACCCCGAATAGGATTGGCTAGTTCTGATTATGATCAGCTCAAAAAATATACTAAACCCGAAGCTGAACCTGAACCGAACCCGAACCGAATATGAAAAATATCTGAATGGGACTTCAACTTAAAAACCGAAAAATTTGAGCCGAACCGAATGGGTACCCGAATGCCCAGACCTACTTCAAAACATAAAAATAAGTTGCAAAACGGGCGGGTAATTACCAAATATAAAGTTTAAAAGTAAGAGATTCACTTTTTATTAATAGGCTAATTAATGGATTTCTTATCTCTTTTTGACTAATGAATGAGAGAATAATGTTCATATTGTTATAAACGTGGGCTGCGTGATTATTAAATATAGGTGGAGCCCACTGTCACTATGCATGCATAGTAACTCATTTTGTTTTCCTATAAATAGAGGCTTCCGCTTAATGTAAAAATCATTCCAATACAATTCAATACATTACAATCTCTCTGATAAAATCTCTTTCTCTTTTATATTTCGGTAATATAACCATATATATAAACACCGTTTTTATAACACATATATAAATATCCAATAAAAAGACTAATCTTTTCATGTTCACACAATTATTTAGGGAGTCAAAACAAATCCATCTCTCAACAAGAGTTTGTGACTTTGATCTCTCTTCCTGGTTTCGTTGTCTCCTGTAATCCATCCAATCCGACGCTTTGACTCCGTTTGACACAACCACTCTCAGGTATTCATTCATTCTCTCATCAAGTTCCAATAACAATGAGTTTGTTTTCTTGTTTGTAGGATTTAAAGTTTCGTTTTTTCTTCTCTTTTCTCTCTATGAACATAAATTATTTCAATATACCCTCACTTTTCACTGAATTAGAGAGGGTGAATCATCCAAAAGAAATTCCAAAAAGGGTAAATGATTCGGATTTAACTAACATTGTCAAAAATCCTTGTTGGTAAAGTATTTAGTATTGTTACCTTGCAATTGCTTACTGGATAAGCAATAAGACAGATAGAACAAAACATAAACCTTTTCAAAAATCCATTCAAAATTAGGTGCTTGAGTTTATATAAATTTGTTGTTCTAGTGTTCCATTTTGATTTGTTCTCTAAAGTTTCAGATGGGTTCTGTTTTATGTGAGCAGTAAGACAGATAGAACAGGATATTAGTTCCTGGATCTGTCCTTTATGCGCTATTGGTTTTATTTGTCTAAAAGTTTTGGACTTTGGATACCATTTAGTTTGAGCATGTTTAAAAGTTATTTCTCATCAAAAAATTCCATTCAACTAAGTTATTTAATGCTCTTTCTCAATTTGTTTATAATAATTGATGTTTACTTTTGTTTTTAAAAATGTCCATGTTCAATTTGATTTGGTTTGCCAATGCAATTCCTTGAGTGTTATGTGACAGCTTCACAAATATAGGATATGAGTACCTTGGTGTGTACTAAATATAGGATATATATTTTTTTAGTTTTCTGAAAGTTTTGAACTTTAGAAACCATTTATATCACATTGGGGGTATTGAGTCTTCAAATATCACTCTGTATGTCCACATAGGTGTAACTTAAACCACAGTTGTCCTTATGAACAGCTATAGGGTTAGCTACTGCATTAATGTAGAATGGTCAATGCGTGAGAATGGATTCGAGGATAGAAAAACAGAATTATATGATCATTTTGTGCTTTAATAAGGATGTGAACAGTTTAATCTTTTCGCTATATCGGTAGTGTGATTCTAGCATGTTAACTTTCAGTCTATTGCCTTTATGAAATTTTCTAAAATTTGCATGCTTTGTTTTTGACAGGAGGTGGTTTAAATCTTTGTGGAAGTTTGGAGATATAACAAAAATGAGAACTCAGATTTCAGACATTTAATTTGTCTTGAGGAGTAGATTTTAATTGATGAGCAACCTGACATGGATGGATGTCCTGATAGTGAAAATCTAGATGGTGAAGGAGAGGCAATGGTTGAAGAGGCTTTATCAGGTACTATGGTAACATCCTTTGGGTAGTGTTAGCTTTAGAAGAAGAGCTTATTTTGTTCTGAGAAGGTTTTTGATTTTAGGTGATGAAGAGGAAACATTGATATTAGTTATACAGTTGTTAGGGTTAAAGACCTTCATATAACAATGTGTATCTCACTCTTAATTCATTGGTTTCATTTTTCTCGAAAACGTTTATAAGTTTTTCTTCAAATGGAATGAGGGAATCTGAGCAAAGGCAAGTCACCCTTAGAATTAACGCATCAGGTACGTAAATGCAACAGAAGCTATTGGCTTGTGATTCATGTGAAATACTACTTTATCCCTGGCTTTATATTTTTTACATGACTAGTCTCATTAAATTAATGTTGTATTCGATGCAG
Source organism: Boechera stricta (assembly GCA_018361395.1). Lineage (NCBI taxonomy): Eukaryota > Viridiplantae > Streptophyta > Magnoliopsida > Brassicales > Brassicaceae > Boechera > Boechera stricta. The sequence continues at coordinate 6,618,954 of CM031544.1, read as the reverse complement.
CAAAGGTTTTCATGTCGTACACTTATACATCAACTGGAACAAGCACAATTTTCTTCTTCATGCTCGAGTCACAAAGAAAAATGTTGTCGAAGAGGTAAGCTGAAAAGAGTAAAGGTAAGAGCACATCTATATTTTGATGTAGAATTATAGTGAGCAAATAACTATTATCCAAGGAACTAGTGAACATTGATTTTCGTAAAATCATTGACTATATTCTCTACTTGACTAGTTATACAATAACACATATGACGATGTGGTTGAGATTATGAGTTTGTAACTATTGGTCTCACACTATACGCATTAGGCACGGGAAAAAAATATTTGAAATCTAATTATTTTTCTGTTTTGATGCTCTTAACAATACTGAAATGTACCTGTGGAATTGTGGTGAGCCCAAAACATCTCCAGATCTTGGTTTAGTAGATCTCTCTGCTCATAAAAAAGATGTAACAATTTCAGTCCAGATGATCACACCAAAAGGTTAAAGACACGAGAAACAAAAAGACTTCAAGCAACAACGGAGAAAAATTAATGGATGAATTTACCTCCCGGTTCGCAGGACAAAAAAGTCTTCTTTGATCAGGTATTTGCCTAACGCTATGCACATAAGGCTCGCCAGGTTCCATCCTCACGCAAGATTCTTCCATAGATGGAAATGGAATTACGGTTGAGGTTGCAACAATTGGTCTCACCATATTATACTTCGCAACAAATAATGAAAAATCGGAAATGATGAAGAGGATGAAGATAGTGGTGGTGAAAAGCACGTCTATATATGGAGCTAGAGTAAATAATGAGCAATAATTATCATTTAAGAAAATACTAATATAACTAGATTCACTACTTGTATTAATAATCTTAAAGAGGGAAAACAGTTAATTGTGACATTAATTCTACAACTTTGGTAAATATATATTCCTCTTTGAGCTTGTGCGGCTTGAATAAGGAATATTTAGTCATGGACGTATTCCGTGAAAGCTACGCGCCACGCAGAAAAAACATGATTACCGATAGTCGTGGCGCGTGGCTTTCACGAAAAACGTTTGCGACTGGTATCTCTTATTCAAGCCTTACAAGCCCAAATAGGTAAATACATTTTCCAATTTGTAAAATTAATTTTATAATTAATTGTTTTCCTTCTTTAGGATTCTCAATTAGGTAATGAATCTAGTTATATTGGTAGTCTATTAAATCATAATTATTGTTTGTTATGGCTCTAGCTCGATATATTTACGTGCCTTTCACAAAAGCTCTCTTCATCATCTTCATCGTTTCCGATTTTGATTATCTGTTTTGAAGTATAACATGATGAGACCGATCGTTGCAACATCAACCGCAATTCCAAAACCATCAATGCAAGAATCTTGCGTGGTAATGGAACCTGGCGAGCCTTATGCGCATAGTGTTAGGCAAATACCTTATCAAAGAAGGCCTTTTTGTCCTGCAAACCGGGAGGTAAAATCATCCATTCATTTTTCTCCGTCTCTGCTTGAAGTCTTTTTGTTTCTTGTGTCTTTAACATTTTGGTATGATGATCTGGACTGAAATTGTTACATCTTTTTGATGAGCAGAGAGATCTACTGAACCAAGATCTGGAGATGTTTTGGGCTCACCACAATTCCACAGGTAATTCATTTCAATATTGTTAAGAGCATCAAAACAGAAAAAAAAAAAACAAAACTAGATAAGTTAATTAGATTTCAAATATTTTTTTCCCGCTTACTCTTACCTAACTCTGTGACTTGTTTTGGTGAATAGCAGGGTTATATGACAAGCTTGATTTACCTCTGGCTAGGATCAGAAAAGTTATGAAATCCGATCCTCAAGTCAAGGTCATGAAAATTTTCTCTTTCGATAATCCTTTGATTTTTACTGATTGTGCCTGGAGTTTTTGAAATTTCCATTCTGGTAAAATTTTTGTTTTCTTATATCTAGATGATGTTATTGTTAATGATTTTACCGTTCAACTAATCATGTAATAGGGGTGCCAGATAAGAATATGTCATTGTTATTGATTTATTGAGATTTTTTTGTTGAGTGAGATAAAATCAATTGTTCAGATGGTCAGCTCGGACAGTAATGTTCTTTTGGGTAAAGCTTCTGAGATATTCATTCAGGAGGTAACTCTTCGTGCCTGGAGGCAAACTCAGTCATGTTCTCGCAACACCATCCGGAGTTGTGATATATACAAGGCCTTAAAAAGTTCGGTTATTTATGATGAACTAACTGATCTTGCATCTTTTAAACAATGCTCTGTCAACCATCAGGTTAGATTTCTCATCTTTTGCAATCTAACCTGATGAAATCAACCAAAATTGTGTTTATGTTTTGCATAACGTGCGTTATTCATGTTAATGATAACATATTTGCTTAAACTGTTATGTTCTGTTTAGGGTGTGCCACAAGGTGCAGTGCATCAGCAAGTGTTTCCACCTGCTAATGTGAATGTGCCGGAAATGAAAGCTCCGATTGATATAGACCAGATTCAGCAGGTATATCAGTTTACGTTTTGATTGGTGTTACTTGAGAACAAACAGTTTGATATGCTTAGTTAGATATCTTGTTCGTTTCTTGCATTTGCAGCAAAGCCTTTACAATCGAACCACTGATCATTTTATAGAGATTGGAGAGTTTGAGCTGGACCCTAAGCTCCAGGTAGTTTTCTTTGAACTTCTATATGCACAACAACAGTAGTATTATAGCATTGTGTTAAGGTGTACACATGCATGAATACAGGTTGATTACAATTTGGTTCCTTGAAGGTTTTTAAATACTTTTGTTGGACTTCAGACTTGAAAATGTTACCGAGTTAATAACAGTGGATTTCAAAAACACAGAAACTAAGAAAGCGTTTGGTTGTTTTGTACCTTAATATTTGATGTCTCTGTCATGGATTGTTCTTATGGATTTGATTGTGCAGTGAAAATTGTCTTGGTGGAAGCTGTTCTGGAAGAGAAACTCAGTTGAAAGACGGAGAAGAAATCTGAAGAACAATTCACCCAGAAACCATGTTTTTGAATATGATGCTTGTGAGAAAATTGTTGAAATGGGTAGGTTTACCTTTAAATTTTAAAAATCCCTTATATGTATAATTTAACTTGTGGCCTAAACGAAAATTTTATGGTCATTAAGCCATAACCAATTTTGAGAATAAGTACATTTTTTAATATACAGCGATCTGCAAGTGAATTGTTAGAGTACACCACTAGACTAAATAGCTTGCACTGAACTGCTTGCAACTTTTCATGTAAATTCAATCTAACCTTTGTATAACGGCTAGAATCCTCGTCCAGATTCTTATGGCTATGATGATGTGAAATCTCCAACGGGTCCTAATCCTGGTGCAAATTCTGATCCGCCACTCTACTAGACAAAAGAGTCATAAGTGATCAGTGTGAAAAACAGTTCAAATCAGAAATTGACAGTAGAATTTGTGCTTGTCGATGATCAGCCTAGTATTTGCTAATATCCAATACTGTACTATAAGTTTTCTTTACTCGAAAAGACACCGTTTGTATGAATACAAAAACACCATATGCCGTGAGACAACGGGTACATAACATGAAATGCGTCACAGCATGATGTGAGTGTGGAGCACTCTCTGAGTATATTCAGAACTTGATTATAACTCAAATACTAGGGACTCTTGCAGGGTGAACTACATATAATACATACAGTATATGTTAACAGATCACTTTTCAAAACAAACAAAGGTGCATACTCTAGTATCAAAAAGTCATGCAACAAGTAATCAACAGGAGTCTACTTTGTGAACTGGTATGCACCAAACTCTCACTGAATTGCATCTATGAAACTATAATAAATCATCAAGATGTCAAAAGAGACCAATGCTAAGACAACATTTGCCAATAACATTTTTTAAATCAACCAAAATCTCACACTGTATATAACTTAATAGCCAAAGAGATACATGATGAATAAATCTCCGAACAGTACTCCCAAACAACCAAATTAAACCAAAATCAGCTAGTTTTAGAAAAGCATGATCTCCAATATGTAAACTATTTGGCATTAAATCCAGATGCTGCGAAAGGAATCTCACCATTAGGAACCCAAAGCTATAAAAATCTAACTAGCCAAAAACATAAGACCAGAAGCCAAGAATTCTGACCTAAGCATTACCCATTTTTTGCGACAATAAGCTAGATACTTCAACTTCATTAACATTTAGGACTTGAGGACATAGAGATATCAAGATGTAAACTTGCCTTGAGTAGAGGAGCATCGATGAGTTCCATCACGTGATTGCTTCAGCTCCTGTAACAGTACTGTGATAAATGAGGAGAATCTACACTTCATGGATTATAGGAGTATGATCCATTGAAGAAGAAGCAAATTAACTTTCAACTAGGATAACAAGAAGAATGGGAACTAAGAACTCTGAACATAGCACATTGTAGAGATTTTTGCAAAATGAACTTAAATTTCTACAAACAATAACACAATTGCAGTAAAGTTCTAGATGAAAGAAACAAAAATACAAATGCCAGATCTTTCGATTAGTATTGAGATGATAGTTCTAATCCAGTTTCCAGTTAGGCTTGAGTCAAATTAGAATCATGTCTCCTGGAGCTTTTGTGGCTCCTCAAGCAACACTAGAGCTTCTCCATTTACATCAGAATCTATAAATGGTTCTGTCTCCTGTAGCTTTTGTGGCTGCTCAAGCAACACTCGACCTTCTCCATTTACATCAGAATCATCAAATGGTTCAGCAGGAGGAGGCCCATCACCACCAGTCTGCTCATCCTCAGGATGAAAGTTGATAGGGAACTTAGTAACTCTAGGTTTGTCTGTGAGTATGTTCCTTTGGACCTTATTAATCAAAACCTTGGTAGGAGGCTCTTCCCTGAGTTGTTCATCATCATAGTCATTGTTCACATAATAGCCAACTCTTATAAACTCTTGATCCATGTAGGAGCAAGTCAACAATAGCACGGTTACACCAATAATATCTTCCTCACGGATCTTTAATGGATCTGGAGAGTCAGCCTATCATTTTGAACAAAAAGTTAGACTGGGATTTTGTACCTAAACCACCAGAAATGGAGAGAGAAGAATAAACAAATCATACACTACCTGCAACACAAATCGGTAGTTCCCAACGTTAACAGGCCCAACAAGAACACTTTCCAAAACTTGATCATAGGTTTCATCTTCAGCCGACCCTACGTAGATAAGCTTCCACTCTAGATCTGTACCAAAACAAAGAAACACTATATCAGACGCTGAAACATAACATCGTGCTTACAAGAATGCAATCATCACCAGCAATTACTAATATTAACGAGCACAGAAACTGAACCAGTTGAGATCAGCCAAACTGAACCAGTTGCAGAAAGATAAGCAACAAAAAAGCATGTCTAGAACGATAATTCATTGCCATAATCAAGAACCCATCACTTCCAGAAAGTAATAAGTGAAATCAATACTGTACAGAACCAGAGAGTCAACACCTCCAAAATATGAGGATACAACATCATTATTCATCCTCACAAGCTTCACAGACTTTTCTAATTTAACATAAGAGCAGACAAGGTAAGTCTCCTAATACCAAAACTACAATGTTGAAATAAGAATGTTTACAGATATGAATCCAACTTAGAAGCCAAAGAGAACACTAAGCTCAAGATCCATTCTTTTATGGTTTCTATTCTTCCACAAAAGCTTTGTTTGAGCTCATACAAATGCAAGCAAATCGTAACACAATGAAGTTAAAATTAGCTATCAAATCATAATTTAAAACCCCAAAAAGTTGAAATTTTGTAGCATTATTCACATAGACCAACCACAGGTTCTTCACTATTCAATCGTTTCCACATCAACCAAAGAGTTTAATAACAAAATCGAATCAATCAACATAGAATCAAATCTAACTATAGAGGATGAGGGTAAGTAAAAGGTACCGTCTTTGAGAGAGGTCAAGCACTCGTAAGAAATCTCGAACTGGAAAGGATTAACAAACGGCGCTGGATTGTCCAAGACGGTTACGTTAGTGATATTGATGGAGCTCATAATGAAATTGGCAAACCTCAGGGTTTCAGTTTAGTTTGAAACCCTAGATTCTTGAAATTTCATCGAAATCTGGAGAGCCCCAGATAAGAATTTGCTTTTAAAATACCAAAAAAGAGTGAATCTGTTTGTACAAGAGGGCAAAAAATTAGGTTTTCGATTTTTCTCTGAAAAAAAAAAGTGAAATCGCCGGCGCGAGAAGAATGGTGGTCGCTCAGACTCTCAAAATAGTCTTTTTTTTTTTAACCGGTCGCCAATGAGGCTAGTAACCGGAAATTACCGGTCAACTATTTTGGCGGGAGAGCTTTAAAACCCCCAAGAAATTGAAATCGAGGCCATTTAATTTTAACCAATTATACTTGCATTCAAAAACCATGTGTTATCAAGGTCCTCCTAAAAATGGCTCTTTTGCTCAAATCGAGAATGTATCCAAAATTAAAAGGATTTATTATGTGCATTCTTCGTATAATCTTACAAAAACTAAAAAAAATTAAAATTTTATAACAATCTTTTGCAGTTTCCCAAACTTTTCCAAGAAGAACCATCAGTTCTTGGAAGACAATGTATTAGGACAATGTTTTTTTAACTTGCCATTATCATTGTGCTAAAATGATCATTGTCCTCCAAGAACAATATCTTCGGCTCAAACTTCAAGAAAAAACCCTCATGTCTTTTATGAACTGGACCTTGTAAGCTTTGGTCACTTCTTCTATTGAATTATTACATTGAATGTAAGTTTTGTTCCAAGCCAGAATTTTTTACTCACATACAACTTCAGGGACTTTGGAAAGTCAGTGACTCGTGTATGATGTGTGTCCAATGTGTATATTATAATGTGGATGATGTTTCTTGGTAACACTTGGCCATAGAAGGAGCCTAGAACTCTGACCGAGAAATATTCTCGTTCGGAAGGAGGCTGGGTTCTAAAGAGTGTGTTGAAATCATTTTTAGGTTGATCGTTGAAGCAAACTTGGAACTTTTTTTTTTTCTTTATAAAAGCAAATTTGGAACTTGAGAGGCACAAGACTATTTTCGTGGTTTTTTTTATGTGTTTAAGTTTCATCGTGCTTAAGCCTAGAGCCCCACCACTAATAATTGTGAACCGGTGACAAGTTAAGTGGCAAGCACCTCCTCAGGGTCAGTTAAAATGCAATGCGGATGGGGCTTGGCTGAAAACTTCTATAAAGTGCGGAATAGGTTGGATTTTGCGAGACCATACTGGCGTGATTATATACCTTGGTGCCAAGTTCTACCCCAGGCTCATTTCACCCTTGGAATCGGAAGCTGCTGCATTATCTTGGGCAGTCACCTGTGTTCGGAATCTAGGCTACTCTAATGTTTGCTTCGAAACAGAGTGTGCATCTCTTTTGCAGGCAATTAAGGCCCCAGAGCTTTGGCCACGTCTTGGAGATTTTTTAAGCGATATTCTACCGAAACCATGGGAAGGGGAAATGGTGACGAACTACTCATACAAGTTCACGCACCGGGAGGGTAGTAGAGCAGCTGATGCTATTGCTCGCACTGCGTCTCTTTGTCCTATTTATTTTGGATTGATCCATGTTGTACCACCCAATTGGCTTAGCTCAATTTTGGAAGATGAGAAACTTATTGTTGATTCTAGTATTATAAATTAATGGAATTAGTCTTTGAGTTAAAAAAAAAAAAGTTTCACCGTGTCAATGATAGTTTTGACAGCATGAAACCGTATTAGGTCAAAAGAAAAACCAAAATTTGCGATTACAAAGCTACAAAGATTAGAATTCTAATTAAGGAGATTGAGTTTTTCAAAGATGTATTATTACCTTGTTTTTTCTTCAGCGTCATCTGTATACATTTTTTTTATCCCAAATGATAAATTCGATCACAAAACCACATACTGTAATATGATTCAGTCCAAGCAAAGAAGAAAAATTATTATATATGTAACATATAATCATTCATATTTCTAATAATGTAATCGTATATTCGTATCATCATAGATAAAATTCATGATATCGTACTTGGTATGAAGAATTATGAATGTAACTGTGTTGTCAGTGTTGATCGTCACCGCCGCTCATTGGATACAATACAAAAGATGTTAGCATTGCGATGTGTTTTTGGACATCCATAAGCTTAAGCTCTCGAAATGTTGGCAATCTTAGTTTCAAATTTTCACATATCACCAAAGATGAGAAAGCAAATGACATTTAAATACGGTTCGAAATAATGCACTTGTTTACATTTCAGTTTTTATTTGGTGGCCCATCTTCTACTGGCCCACGTAATACTTCATTAGATCTTTTTTTGCAAGCATTTTTGGACTTTGGTGGCCCATAAGTTTGATTCAATAACATTACAATTTCAAAATTATCAAGAAATTACTGAAATCAATTTTTAACAAAGCGAAAATATTACAACCATTGACATAAATCATAGATTCAAATAAATTTCTAAATGAAGAGAACAATTAGAGGACTATTCTATAATCTAAAAGAACTTTAATATTTACTAAATAGTATTTATTTTTGTCATATTATGTGTTAAGTAATTTTGGTTTTTTCCTCTTAAATATACTAAATCAAAATTATGAAATTATAAACTACGGCAGAAGAAAAATATATCCCTGAAAACTAAATCGGAGAAAAATATTAAAATCTCTGGATACAACAACCCAAAAAAAGAGAAATCCTTTTGAAGAAAACAATAAAAGTACAAACCAAAACCCGTTGAAGACAAGTTTTTACCAATTAGATTTTAATCATATTCACCAGTTCTTTTCTACAATCAGAAACTGTTTTTGATGTCGATGGAAATAACAAATCTCAACGAAAACTTCTGGTCTTCACATCCTCGTTTGGTGTTTGGTAGAATTCTGAAACTAAAACATATCCTTACTTACTCTAGCTTGATGGATCTCTTTCTTTTGTGGGTATTCTCTACAAGTCTTTGAGCCTGCGAACTAGCTTGACTTGTCTTCAATAAATTGACCATAACTTTTGATTGCATTGTTAGCTCCTGCAAACCACTTGGAAATGAAAGCTAAAACTGTTTTGACTTCCTGCATCTCCAAGCATCCAAAATGATCTAAAACTCTACTTTTGCTCTTAAACGTCTAGATTTTTTCCAAAGCAACCTAAAACCTGTCAAGGCTCAATAAAAGAGTAAAAAACACAAAAAACACATTTTGACTTAAGAAAAGACTCAAAATAAATATCAAAACAATGGTTAGTAATCGATAGAAATGGAGTTCATCAACTAACAAAAAAAACTTATCCGTCTATAATACTGTTAGAATCATAAACGAAAGCCATCAAATCAATATTCTTGTATTTTGATTTATTAAAAGACGAGGTGTATATTTTTTTGACATAAAAGAATGCAGTGTTTATATTAAAATAACATTAAACACATTATATTTTAAGAATTAAATGCATTTGAAATAAAAGATAAGTACGAGAACGAATGACAGTTTCTATTTTACATAGTTTTAAATTTTTTAAATCGACATTAGCGATTTATAAACGAATGGATTTTTTCTTTAATATTTTGTATTTGAGAGTTTTTTCATTAATAATTTAGTTGGTAGTTTTTAAATGGAATGACTAATATTTGGAGAGGGGGGTTTTGTCAAGTAGCCTAGTGAATATAATAATCCCTTAACATTCTAAAGAGCAGGGTTTGAACTCCGAATCTACAATTTAATGTGAGATCGATGAGTTTTCAGAGATGTCCACCATTATGCCACCTGAGGAATTATTCTATTAATGGTTTTGTTGAAGTTGTTAAAATGAATCCGTCCAAGGGTTGTTTTCAGTAAAATCCATTTTTTCTAAAACATTAGTTTATTATAATTGTTATACGAGTGAAAAAAAACTTTTGAAGTTGAAGTTGTCAACGGGAAGAACTTTAATGATTTAATGATATTTTATTTTTAACTTTAATGATTTTTCTTGAATTTTCTAAAATATGTCAATTTTGGGAATTTATTCTCTTTTTTTTTTCTGCTCAATTTTTCCTTTTTAAACTATGAATTGTAGTTGATTGAAAAAATAAAAAGGACTATCAATTGTACTCAATTATTTGATATTTGAATTACGTATTTTCGTTACGTACATGTTATGTCAGAACAATTCGGAATTCCATAACAAAGCATTTCTTTTGTGGGTATAGTTGTGCATTACGTGTGTTCATAATACACATACAAATCAAACCACATAAGAAAAGATACTGATCGTCTTAGTTTACAAGAACATGAATTCGGGTCCTTCGGGCAATGTTATCAATATCGGAGGCAGCGCACACTACAAAAAAAACAATCGATTTGGGACTACAACAGTAGTCTCAAATTAGACTTAAAATAAAAATTTGAGATTAATTTGCGAGCACTATTCATTTTGAGATTATTTGCGACCATCTATAGTAGTCGCAAATAATGCGCCGCAAAATTGATTATCATCTGTGACTAATTTGTGATGAAAAAAATAAAATGGTTGTGACTACTTCATATAAACTTTTGAGAGATGGATGACCTCCAGCGGCCAGACTAGTACCTCCGGCGATCAAACTAGGACCTCCGGTAACCTCCGGCGACCAGACTGGGACTTCCGACAACCTCCGGCGGAGAGCGACCTGAATTAATATATAAAAACTGTAGGATTCGAATCCAAAACTTTAAAGTATAAGAACAATCAAATAACCACTAGACCACATTAACTTTGGTAAACTCTCTATATATATATATATATATATATTAACGATTTCGTCGCAAATTGGTCCTAAATTTATTATTAATAATAATGTCGTCCTAAATTGGTCATAAATTTATCACTAATTTGGAACGAGATGATTAAAAAAATCCAAAATCCTGTAAAGATCATATACTAATAATTATATACACATATGCAATTTTAATATACGAATATAGATATTAGGGTTTAAAATTATCAAATCCTAATTTTACAAACATTTAGTAATGAATATATTTACCTAAATGATTTTGTTTCCGAATTTTTACATAAAACTCTACATTGTACACTAAAAAGCCTATTTTAATATGAAATTGTTGTATATTAGTCATTCGTAGTGACCCAATGTTTGGTAATAATTTTTTTTTGAAAACCGGTACCCCAAATAAAAAGTCAACAGAAGTTTCACAATTATTTCATGCAGAAAATTATAATAATGAATTTAGATAAGACCTATGAATACAGATACATGAGTTTGGTGTGGGAAATTTTGGAATTGGGTGAAAGAAAAACTCATATAACAATGTCGCGCGATATTTTTAATGATACTCTTATTGTGAATAATAATTTTTACTTACTCTGTGCCTTTTTGTCTGAGAAGCTGAAACTGTTTAGGAGACTGAATCGGGCGCCATTCTACATCTTGTTTCTTAATTGTTGTTGGAGATGTTTCCATGATAATGCAACTGTAACTACTAACTACGTCCAAGTGATTATTATAACTTTTGTCTTAACTTTAAGCGAGTGTTAGTTATCTTTGTTATTTGTATTCCTATTAAACGTTGTATTTTAGATTAATAGACTAAACAAAAGACTTGTTGACCAAAAAAAAGAGGATTAATTAGAAGACCAATGATTCAATATTTAATATTTGAGATTGTGAAACAGTTACAATTGTTAGTAGTTTCCTATAATCATTAAAAAAAAAAAGCTTGCCAACTGTTAACTTATGGAGCCTAATTTCTCGGATTCGTTTTGTGTTCTGACGAGAAACACATTGACCGAACGTCAGGTCATACAACATGTCATTATATAAATCTCATTGTATGTGAACGAGAAAGCGAAATGAGGGGGAGAAAAAAACGTAAGAACTCCCAAAATCGAATATAATGAAATCTACAGCTTCTTCTATTATCACAGCTTCTTGATTAGTGTTAGATTTCTTCGTATGTCTATTGTCACAGCTTCTTAAGTAAAAGATGGTGTAATATGTTGGCTTGGATTTGACAGAAAAGAACAAAGAAAACGGATTTTTTGCTTTTGTAGTAACCAAAGTTTATTATAATTATAGAGCGTACATTGAACGAATATATATGATAATATTACATGAGTAGGAGGAATGTAAACTAGCAAGCATCTCACGGATCATAGAATAGATTCTTTGATTTCAAGAGATAAAGTGGTCCGATCAATGAGGATTACTGGGAGGAACCGGCAGAAGCGAATTTGAGAGAAACACTGTTAACGCAGTTACGTTGGTCGGTAGGAGTAGAGTAACCTTCTCCTTTAAAAACATGGCCAAGATGTCCATCACATACTGCACATGTTATCTCCATTCTTCTTCCACCTGCTTCTGGCTATATAATACATTAACACAAAAAACATCAAAGTTATTTTTAATTATAATATTTTAAATATATGGGTTTAAATAAAACGCAAAAAACGCCGAAAACATTTATTTATAAAAAAACAACAAAAAGTATTTTGCATGTGATATTACATGCTGGTCCGCCAATATAAGTAAATGTAAAATCACGAAAATTTATATATAGAAGAGAGTCAATTAATTACAGTTTGTTTAATAGCACCGGGGATGGCGTCGAAAAACGCCGGCCAGCCGCAACCGGAGTCAAACTTAGTGGTTGATTTATAAAGAGCAGTTCCACAACCAGCACAATTATAGGTTCCTTCCTCGAACAACTTCGTATACTCTCCTTTGCCACGTTTACTAAATCACAAAACCATTAAGGTAACTGCTTACTGCGCAAGTAAACCGAAGATTAAAAACCCTAGAGGACTTACTCAGTGCCTTTTTGTCTGAGAACTCTAAACTGCTCAGGAGACAAAACCGCACGCCACTCCTCGTCTTGTTTCTGGAAAGCTCCAGTTGCTGGAACTGCTGTTGCTGCTGTCATTGCCATGACGAGAATAGGATTTATTTATGTAATGATTTTGGAGAGTTATCGAAGAGGAAGTGATTAGCTTTTGTTTGAAGTTTTTAAATGAAGACTTGGTTTAATTGTGATTCAACATTTATGATGAATGGGAGTTTAAATAGGCCGGCATAGACAAGAATATTTCTCAAAGAGCTCAGGAGAATCGTCCAAAGGAACTATTCTAAACAAATAGTAATAATATACGTAACCATAACGCAATAGATTTAAAATGATAACATGGAGAGTGGCGAGGTGGTGCTTGTGGACTTGTTGACTCTGTTTTGTGGTATACTATATATTTCATTTGATCACGACGCAAATACAATTTTTTTGTTTTTAATTATTCTTTTTGTTGGTCACGTTTTCCCCCTCTTAAAATTCTGGGTCGCTGAAATGTCAAAACAATGAAATTTCAAAGTCTTTCGTTGAAGAGACAAAAAAATTAAGTTAAGAACATTTAATTTGTGTTCATGAGAGATTTCAAAAAAATCATAAATATTTTCTTCTCTCCATGATTAAAAAAATTTATAGACTTAGAAAATATTCCACAGCAACTTCGATCTATAGAAAAAAAAACTTCAATATTAAAACACAAATTTAATCACAACTAAGGTTTATTTAATTTGTGTTCATTAGAGATTACGAAAAACATTACTTTCTTCTCTCCAGTCTCCATGATTAAAGAAAATTTATAGATGTTGTTTGGATGCTTTGGTAAAAGGTATAGGTGTCTATCACTTTATTATGTTTTATGTTGCTCCACCAAACTGAATTGCTCAATTAGTAGAACATGATAGACGTTGTATTGAATCTTTTAGTAACAATTAAAGAAGTTGATTTAAGGTGGAAAAAAAGAAATTATAGACTTTGCAAATATTCCAAAGCAACTTCGGTCTATAAGAAAAAACAAAGTTCGATATTAAAACACAAATTTAAATTTTATTGTTTGTGTTGGCAAAGAAACTTCAACCTAAATATGCATTTAGTATTGTATGCTTCTTTTATTTTATTTCATTGGTCTCACGATTAAATTAGTGGAGAAAGACTCTGGTCAGTATTTGTAAGCTTTGACTAACTTGTTAAATATAAAGATTACGAATGCGTTTATTTTTCTTTAAATCTTTTTTTTTAATTTATTTATACGCAAATGAAATTAAAAAAGTCCATGGGCTGTGACGGTTGATACTTGACCGAACACGTCCTTACCATAGTAAAGACTCAGATAAGTTGATAAAAGCGTAATTGAATACTCCATCTATGTTTTAAAAGATTTTGTACGTATTAATAAAAAATAATTTTGAAGCTCCTAATCTTTTTCCATCCGAATCCAAGACAATTTCATGTCTAAATTGGAGACTGGTAATTTGAACCAAACCGGAGTTATAAATTCATGTTTGAGGACCATTTGAGCATTTATGTGAAGTTGCACAATTATTTCAGAAAATGATAATAATGATATTTGGATAAGACCTGTGAATATACATGACTTTGGTTTGGGAAATTTTGGAATTGGGTGAAAGAAAAACTCATTTATTAATGTTAAATTGCTTTTGCAAGACAATTCGCCTAAAACATTTTTAAAAATAATTACTATACTGTTTATCAGAGAAATTTACTTCAGAATTGAGATCTATACATAGTCAAGTATGATCTTGAAAATTCAGTACCATGTCCCATCAAATGTGGTAATTTTCTATGCTTAAGTCTTTCTCAATAATTCCACAATATCATTAAGTTGACCGGATTGACATTTGCTCAATAACATTACACTCTTCCTACTAATTAAACTATTAAATAAAGATTTGATTAAACAAAAGCCAAATTTATTATAGAGGACTTGCATTGAACATATCAACGGTCAATGGAAAGATAACAAATAATATTATTAAGCAAAAAAAAAAAATCATACAAGGGACAAACAACAAAGGGAGCATCACACAGTACAAGGGACTTGATTTTCAAATTTTCTTCAAGGAGATGAATTGGTCCAACAATAGTGGTCAACTGGTCATATCCATGTCGATTTATTGGGAAAAAATTTAGGAAAACTTGAGAGAAACACTGTTGACGCAGTGACGCTCATCGGTTGCTGTGGGAAAACCTTCTCCTTTGACAACATGACCTAAATGTCCATCACATGTCGCACACGTGATCTCCATTCTTCTCCCTCCTGCCTCCGGCTAATATATATATATATAAACATAAAACTTGTTTAATTAACTATCCCTTTTTACTAAAACAATTGTGAGTCATAAAAGAATATGTCAATTACCGTTTGTTTAATGGCACCGGGGATAGCATCGAAGAAGGAAGGCCAGCCACAACCAGAGTCGAACTTAGTGGTGGACTTATAAAGAGGAGTTGCACAGCCAGCACAACTATAGGTTCCGTCGTCGAACAATTTGGTATACTCTCCTTTACCTCGGCCTCTATTTATATCAAAACCATTACAAAAATCAGGAGGACCGTCTAAGAGGAAGTGATCATATATGCATGGCATTTGACATAATTTACAAATTTATCTATTAAGCGGGACACCTAACAACATGTTATGGTGAGTTTTTTTGTCTCTTTTGATTAGTATCTTGGACTAGTACCGAGATCTCTAACACATTATGGTGATTGTAGTTGTTTTTGAGAAAGATGCAATGAAAATATAGTTAAATGTTTAAAGACTATTAATTCTTACTCTGTGCCCTTTTCCCTGAGAACTCTAAACTGTTCAGGAGACAAAATCGCACGCCATTCTTGATCTTTTTTTTGGACAAATCCAGTTGATGGAGCCACCAATGTTGCGGACGTTGGCATGATTACGATAGATAAGTGTCTATATATGAAAGCAACGGAGAGATGTTTGTGTGTTTTGAGATCTTATAAGAAAATGAATGAAGAATTTATGTCGTGAGTAAATAGAACTACAAAGGGGTGGGGTATAAATACGTTGCTTATGTAATAATGTTGGAGAGATATCGAAGAGGAATCGAAGTGATTAGCTTTTGTTTGAAGTTTTGTACTAAATACTCGGTTTAATTGTGATTCAATCTTTATGATGGGTGAGGGGTATAAATAGGCATAGACAAGAATATTTCTCAAAGAGCTCAGGAGAATCGTCCCAAGGAACTATTCTAAACAAATAGTAATAATTTAACGTAACAATAACAATAGATTTAAAATGAATTAGAATATATCCCGTGCTATAACACAAAATTATATTTTTAGATTTAACTTTTATTCAAAAGTTTTGGTTATAGTATTGCAATGATTTTAATATTTAAATTTGTCATTCAACAAATTAGATGTTATTTCTATAAATGTATTCTCGGTAAAAAAATTGATATTCTGAAAGATCACAATTTAATTCTGTTTTTAAGGTGATAATTAAATTTATAATGATAACCTTAATAAGAAATTAGCAAATCGTCTTAATATTAATGACATAAGAAAGTAAATATTAACAGATATTAAGATTATTTTCTTATTTGTACTCTCCAAATAATAGCATCGGATGAATGATAACAAGGAGATTGGGGAGGTAGTGCTTGTGGACTTGTTGACTCTGTTTTAAGGTATACTATATAATTTCATTTGATCACGATGTGAATACATATTATTCGTTTTTGTATTTTCTATTGGTCACGTTTATTGGCTCATAAAATTCTGGGTCATTGAAATGTCAAAATATAAATAAAAACTATGGGTCGTCAAAATTTAGAAGTCTTTCGTTGAATAGATTAAAAAATTAAGTTAAGAGCAAATGAAAATTAGATATAGCTATTGGCCGCATTGGTTGATCAAACATGTCCCTATCATAGTAAGAGGTTGATTAGTTGTTGCTTTGAAACATCCGTACAGCTATATTTGGATATAAAGCTCTAAATTCAAAATAATCACGCTTCACATAATTCAAAGTAATCACGCTTCACATTTTTTTTTCAAAGGTAAAGCCATTTTTTTTTTGTTTTTTTTTTTTGCTTTTTCGGCGGTAGAAAACTAAAAACCTAAAAACATAAATTTTGTTCTTTGAAAAATTATGAAAGATTGGCTTTGCAAACTATTTATTATGAAAAGTTGATTCTACAGCCTAAATACTAAAATTACAGCAAAAAAATCCACAGATCAAACTTTACAGCAAAAATTCTAAATCTACAGCCACAACCAATCAGGCAAATCTCAGACAAGTTGAGCAAAGCGTAATTAAACTAAATAGGAAAAACGATCCACAACCATATGAGATAAAAATAACCAGACGCATTTCACTCAAAAATATTGTATCAGTCGAATTGTACATAAAAATAAATAAAAAAAATCTCAAAATACCTATAAATTTTTAAAATGGTTTACATACACAATATGAAGTTCTGATCGTTTGAATCCGCGAATTTTAACGTTTAAATATCCGATTTACTAAAATCAAACCAGATCAACCGTATCCAATTATATTGCGAACCGATAGCCCTACCCTTAAAACCAGAAACCCGTGTTAATGACTGAGAATATATCTTTTTGACTTTAAAATTACTCGTTGAATGAAAAGACTTACTGGTTTATTCAATGAAACAACTCAATAATTTCCAAAATCCATAAGTTAAAAATAAAAGTTGAATCATGACTCATCAGCCTCGTTTTTCTTGGTCTGACTACAATATTGTTCTTGTTGTATACGTTCCCATTTGTAGTGAATTGAAGGTCATGTCCGTTAACCAGGAGTTTCTATATATCCAGTATCCGGTTTGATTCCGGTTTTCTAAGTGCCATGATCATCCGGAGCAATGGAGCATTGACTTAAACAGGAGTTTTGTCTGTGGTGCTCAAGGAATGGTACTTGATTCCACATTGACCAAGACTTGTGATCACCTCAAAGTCTCCAGTTTTAGTAGACCCATCTTTACCTAATTCCTGTCTTCTCAGTTCAGCACAAACGCAATACCCTACGTCGTACACATCTACGTCTTTAAAGGTTGCAAATGTAGTCCTTACTCCTTCCCCTGCATTTGCCCAACAAAGAGACTTTACAAGTCAAAGAAGCTGAACACAAATTTGTGATAAAAGGGACTATTCATAGACTCTTTGCTTTACTGAAACCTTAGAAGAAGATGTTCTTTGAGATTAAAAATTGATCAAGTAAAGAATAAGTATAAGATCCACAAGACTTGAGAACAGAATGTTTTTGCTTACGGTGAGTGACTAAAAGCAAATTTTCTGTAGGATACTTATCAGCAAGAGTCTTTATCAAATTAAGAAATCGATCTGTACATCCTTCCACAGGTTCTTCCCACTGCGGCATCTAAACTAATTAAGTGTCATGCTGCATCACTAAAACAAAATCAGCCTTGGCTTTGGTATTTTCCTAGACCTCCTCTATTCCATTTCTCCTCACTTGGCTCTACACTTCGGTCTACCTTGTTTGCTATGGTTCGTAGCCGCCATGATTGCACCGTGTTGTTCATGTGTATGGAAAGGTCTATGAAAGAGTGCAAGAACTACGAGATTGGTGGAAGTTTGTGAATCGACCACAATCGTCAGTTATTGTTTAAGGATTTCCTTTTTAGAGATGTGAATTTTAGGATTTTTTATTCTTTCTTGCTTCATTTTTCCTTTTAAGACCATCAATTGTAGTTGAAATTATTTGATAATCCTTCAATCACATTTTTTCGTAATATCAACATTTGTTTTGTGGGTATAGTTATGTTTGTTCATGATACATATACAAAACAAATCAAACAACATATATAATGAGAAGTTATATTGAATATTGATCCTCTTAGTTTACGGGAACATGAAGTTCGGGTCTTTCCGGCAATGCCATCGATATCCGAGGCGGTGCAGTTTCTTCATCAGACGAGAAACCAGAGAGTCTTGTATCCTAATTTGCAACAAAGAGAGAATAAACGAACAAGTTATATTGCTTCACATAACCCAAAAGACAAAAAAAAATTGTTTTAGGTTTCAATATCGGACAAGAATATTTTAGAATTCAAAGAATGTTGTTTCTCACCCTCTCTTGCCTGCAACGTTGTATAGCAATGAATGCCTTGACAAATAGATATGCAATCAACAAGATTGATAATGTCCTCACTAATGGTAACTGCAAAAGACAACAAAATCTTTCTCTGAATCAGGAAAACAGAGGAAATATGTATGTTTGAGCAGTTTCTTATCAAGCTTACCATGAGCAAAGTTAACGAGAAATCATCGGCTCCGCCTAGTAAAACTGGAAGAGAATGGCGCAAGAAGAGCAGAAGGACGAGCTGCACACGGAGATGAAAAAATCATTGTGTGTTCGATCAGAATTTTGGATCTATATGTTCTCAAGGACAGAGGAGAAGAAACATACTAGCAAGGCAATTATGCGGCAACAAATCAAGCTTGTGGGGGTATGAAATGAGTAAAGCTCATGATCACCAGCTACATCCCAGGTTAGAAAATACGGATTACGAAGATCTAGTCCCTCGGTTCCCCAGTCACTCCTGGGACGTTTCCAACAAAGAGAATGATTCTCAGTAGGAGTACTGCATTGTGGAGAGAAACAGAGGAGGATATCAAAGCAAGCGAATAAAAGTACCTGAAGTTCATAGAAATGCCTGTGTGGTGAAACAATTGTCGTGGAGCTGTGTAACCAGGTTTATATTGCTGCAATTTGAACAAGGTTTGGTGAGATAATTTCATCAAAACAGAGAAAGAATCAAGGAGAATATATGATTAGGTTGCGCTATAGAATTTATACCTGACGACAGATTTCACATATGGAATCACCTTTCTCATTGCACCATCTTTGGACGCAATTACGATGTGCAAACTGCAAAGAGTTGATGAAAGAATTATTGAGGTTATGAATTAAAGTTCGGACAGGATCCTGTTTATCAAAAACAACCGGAAAACAAAGACAGAACCTTTAATGTTCCAGAACAAGAACAAGGCGTATCCATGTTGGAATCTTCATCTTCGTCATGACAAATCCTACATTGTTCGAATTTACTCTCACATAAATCAGCTCCTGCAGATACAGATTCAGATGTACCATCTTTGTTAACCAAGTCAGTCTTAAGCTCTGCTCGGTTTACCGTCCCAAGACCAGAATCGCTTGATAATCGATCAACCACCAACAATAAATGATCTCCCATCCTAATTCTTACCACCAGAAAAACAAAAACCTCCAATGATATATAGAATAATGGTTGAAACTAAATGTCAGATAAATCAATCTGCAACGAGAATAATAAACATTAAAACCTGAATAATAAACATTAAGCACAAAGAAGAGACATAACATCAAGCAAACTAACAGAAACTTGAGAAGCAAAGTTAGATGTTGGACAAAACAAACAAGAATCATATCCCAAAAAAGTTGTTTTGTACATGGAGATAATGTGATTAAGGAGACTTAATCCGAGGACACAAAAAGATTCTGATTCTCTACAAAAAAAGAATACATAAAAGGTAACTTTTTACATCATATTCTTTTCCTTTCTTCTTCTTTTTCTTCTTCTTCATGTCAATTTCATTATATTCCATTAATAAAGAACTTGTATCAATCATCATATGTAGAATGAGGAGATGCAGTACAACCAGAATCAAAAGGATCTTCAGATCCACAACAATGCCAATACTGTAAAACTTTTCCAGAATTTGGTGTATCCATTGTTCCACCAGTGTATACACTCTCAAATTTCCTCTTCGTCTCACCTAAAAAAAAAAACCCCCAAAATTCAAAATTTCTTCAAACCCTTGATTTATAACTAAACCTAATTCCCAAATCAGAAAGCGAAATTATCAAATTCAAGAAACTTAAAAAGAAAACCCTAAATTTTACCTCCGAAATGAGCAGTGTGGAATCTACAAGCGCGTGGGTGATTGAGGAGAGGATCGAACTGGGTTTTGCAATTTTTGCAAGTTCTTAAAGTTTTGCTTCCGTCGGAGGAAGAAGCTGCGCATCGTAAGAGGCATTGTCGTGAGTTTAATTTCGGATTCTTCAAGCTATGGAGGGAGTGAGAGTGAATTAGGGTTTTGGGGATTGAGAAAGAAGGAGAAACCTGAAAATTTAGTAAAGCTTGAGCCATTATGTTTCCGTACAAAAATGGAGAAAAGAGGAACACCAAAGAAATTTTATAAAAATGGGAAATAAAAGTAATTTCTATTAAAAACGGTAGCGTTTTAGCACCAAAGTTGAGCCATTTCAAATTCATAACTTTCTTGAAAAACTGGTGTTGAGAAACTGTTTAAAATTCGATGCTTTTTTGTTTACCATTCATAAATTTTAGTTTGTAGGAGGAACTTAAATTCGATCGAAGGTTTTATGTATTCTTTTCTTGCATCTATTGGGTTTTGAAGAAGAAAAGCTTATAGATTGGGTGAGGAATTGTAGATTAGGCAGACAAACATTGGCTCACGCGAAGAGCCAACCTTTGGGAACACGGTTGAAAAATTCGCTGATGCAGATTCGAATGTTTCTGTGACGCTGCTGGATTCAGATATTCTCGACTGCCACATTTGTTACAATCCTCTCAAGATTCCTATATTTCTGGTTTACTATACAACTTAAATGTTGGTGATAACACACTCTGCAGTGTAATAATGGTCAAATAGCTTGTTCTCGGTGCTGCGGAAAACTTATGAACAAATGCTTGTCTTGTAACTTACCGACTGGAAATGGAAATCGTTACAGAGCCATGGAGAAAGTCACTGAAGCAGCTAGAGTGTCATGTCCAAATGCCATATACGGGTGTAAAGAGAAATATCTCATACGAAAATCCCTCTAGCCCATGAGAAGCTGTGTCTTTTCGCACCATGTTCCTGTCCAGTCCAATGCGTGACTGCAACTATACCGGTTCATCCAAGGATCTCTACAACAACGTCCGTGCTGAACGTAAAGATAACCTGATTCAGTTCATATGGCACATTAATTTTGTCTTTTACTGGGACCTGAGAAATAAGACGATTGCCGTTTTTCAGGAATAGGAAGACGGAGAACTGAATGTAGTTCAAGTTTTTTGCGGATCGCACGGTTTAAGTTTCAGTGTGAGCTGCATTGCACCTTTAGCACCGAAGCTGGGCAGTATCTATTGCAGTCTGAAATTTGGTACCAAGAATATCAGACTGAAGCAGGCATTGATGGTGAGGAAAATTCAGAAAGTAAGTGATCAACATCCCGAAGATGATTTCGTTTTGATTCCCCCAAATATGTTGTCTAGTGACAATCACATTAAGATGGCGATTTGTATCAGCCCCAGGGATATCCATCTTACCTATGCTTGAGAAAATGTGCATTGTTTTGTGATTCTATAACGTTACACATAAGAAACAAGATTTCAAGAATTAAGTAGTTTGACGGAAACAGTGTGATCCTTAAATGAGAACTGAACAACACTATTTATTTACATGCCCTGAAGGCAACACTATTTAACTCCTAACGCTAAGACACTGAATCCGCATTCATTCCCTACAACGTTCACAAGATGAATTAATACCAAAAGCATAAACACTAGCTGACCTAGTGACTAGCCCGGCTTCCACTCTCGCTAGCAGTTCCACCTTCACTACCGCTGTTTCTGCTTTCACTGCTGCTACTACTTCCACTACCACTACCACTTCCACTACTCTCAACTCCGCTTTCACTGCTCTCACTTTCTCTACCGCTGCCTGAACTTGAACTCTTTCCGGGCTCCTCTCTCGCTTCTGCATTTACTTGTGCTCTGAGTGCTTCTGCTGCGTTAAGACCTTTGTAGGATTCGTCATCATTGATGTCTACAACTGCAATCTCATCCTCCTCCATTGCAGCAGGATGTGGAAGGTTAATGTCTATGTCAAGGCCACCAGTTTGAAATTCCTTTGTGGATGTAGTAGTTTCTTCCCTTGCTGGTTCTTCACCATCATTTTCTTCTTCCACATCATCATCAATGTTCACATCCTCCTCAAATTCATCGACAATACGATTAGTAGCAGATGAATATGGATCCTCTTCGTTTTCATGTTCTGTGACAAGTAGACAAAAAATAGTTACTTCCAACCAAACCCCCCACACACAGCTATGTCGGAATCCAAGCACAAACATACATGTATACCTACAGAGACAATAATGTGAATCAACATGCCAAAATAGAAATCTGTATACCTAAGCTAACAGGATTGTTAATGTCAATCTGTGCCATCTTAACCTGCAACATCGAAGAAAACAACACAAAGATCAGTATTACTTCACAAAAATCGTTTTGTTAAACACGCCAAAGATCAAAACACAAGACTTCATACCGGTCTAACCGTGTTTTCAACTGGAGGAACAACCTTTGTTACTGCTCTACTAGCCGAAGCAAATTCACCGGGATCACGTAAGTATTTTAAACGCTTAACAGCTCGGTGAAGCTTCTCCAATCGAAAATTTTCGCCATCAAAGAATAGAATTGCATCTTTATCTCTGTCATTATAATCCTCACTAACACCATCAAAACTAACTTTGGGTTTATTAAGTTGATTATTTTGAAACTCCAACTTAACCTTATTGTCCTTACTCTTATGTAACAATCCTGGTTTTGTACTATCAATTGATGCCGGTTTAAACTCATCTGCAAGCAAAATTCAACATAAACAAAAAAAATTCCAGAAATTTTTCGAATTTCTCATTTCAATATCGGAAACAGAACAAACCCATTAAGAGAATTGAAACGATCTTTACTTACATCGTAAAGTGCAGAATCTGGGAGAGTATGAGTGATTGTTGCTGAGTAGTGATGGTCCTAACGTAATGTTGTACCAGCGATTAGGCTCTGGTGCGATGCTTGGCTCTTCATTGTGATTGTCCATCTCTTCTTCTTCATCCAATTTCAAAATTGAAACAAGAACAAAACTACTGAATCGTGATCAAATCAAAAAAATTCTAGGGTTCGTGTTCGTGTTCGATTCAATTCATTGCTTCTTCTTTGACGTCAATGGGCTTAGTGGATCTATACTCGAAACGGCCCATTTGAAACTCCAGATAAGATATAATTGGCCCGTTAGTTTTTCAATTTGCCTTATTTGCTTCTTTGACGTCAACGGGATTAACGGAATTATGAACCAGTCTCCTCAAACAGAGTCCACGATTCCGAGCTGATGACGATGAGAGCTTAAAGATTCGCCCCAACATTTGAGACATTCTTAAAACTCTTAAAACCCTAAACTCACGGCTAACAATACCCTAATTTTGTGATTTCTATTTTCCCAAATTTCCATTTTTTTACTTTGCTCTGTTTCCTTTCCTTTTGTCCTTCCCTGTTTTGTGATTGACCAAAATAATGGAAGATCAGATATGACACCGTCAAGCTGATGAGGATTAAGAGGAAAAGAGCCTAATCTTATTAGTAAGTAGAGGTCAAATTCCATTGGAACATGTGTTCATAAGCTCACAACGTGCTGATGAAGTCATCAAGTGAGTTGTGTGAAGAACCTTCAGCCAAAACAGAGACTTTGAGTTTCTCTTTCAAACTTAGAGCTCTTCCCTTCATCTCAACACCTTCTTCATCCACCATTAACCTCTTCACAGCTCTCTCGACCGCTCCTCTCTCTAGCTCACCCTCCACTTGAATCCCTACTTTCCACACACATTCCAAGTACCTTGCATTCCCCTTTTGATCAGTAGTAAAAGGCCTACATATCATTGGAACTCCTTCACCAAGGCTTTCTAGAGTCGAGTTCCATCCACAATGGCTCCAAAACGCTCTAACCGCAGTATGTGCAAGCACTTGCTTCTGCGCTGCCCATTTCACAATGTAACCTCGATCTAATGTTACCATCTTCCTCAACAACTCTTCCTCAGACATTTCAGAACCACGTACGGATCCTGGTCGGATCACCCACAAGAAGTGCTGGTTACTACTAATCAACCCATAAGCCATCTCCAACACTTCTTTAGTTTCCATCAAAGTAAAGCTTCCCAAGCTTATGTATATCACCGAACTCGACATTTGTTTGTTCAACCATTCTATGCAGCTCTTGTTCTCTTCTAAAAGACTCGTAGGAGGAGCTGAAACCGCCATGTGAAGAGGGCCTATAGGATACACCGGAATTTCTAATTCTTGTTGAAGCCACTCCAAGGATGACATCTCTAGACACCTCACTGTGTTGATTATCACAGAGGAAGCTGTCCCTTTAAAACATGTATTCTTAAACAACTCCACTGAACATTCTACTGATGCAAATACGGAAGTTGGCAGGTCTTTGTACCGTATAGGATGTAACTCTGGTACTAGCTCCTCTTCTCGCCCATCGCCTTCTGCAAAACCATGTTGTTAAACGCAAACACATGAATTGGCGTTTGAAAACAATAGAAACACATAATAGTAGAATTATATACCTTTGAGGTGAGCCAAACCATCTTTTGTATAGAGTTTGCACATAACGAAGCGACAAACAAAAGCCGTTGCACTTGTAGTACTTA
The DNA here is from genome assembly GCA_018361395.1 of Boechera stricta. Lineage (NCBI taxonomy): Eukaryota > Viridiplantae > Streptophyta > Magnoliopsida > Brassicales > Brassicaceae > Boechera > Boechera stricta. The sequence goes on along the minus strand of CM031544.1, from coordinate 6,593,635 downwards.
AAATAACGTTACGAAGCTTAAACTCTTTAACTGCTGGTTCAACAAAGTACATGAACTCGTCGTAGATAACACAAGAGATATCTTCATTAACCAATAACTGACCTAATAACTCCTTAAAGCTCACACAAGACTCTCTGGCTAGCTTAATAAGAAACCTTCCTGGTCCTAGATTCTTAAGATCAGACTCTGGTAAGCTCTCTGGTATGATGACAAACTGAAAATCAGACAAATCATTTGAAGGGTTTAAGTAGTTGAACTTGGTTTGAGCAACTGTAATAGAGAAACCTTTTAAGTGAAGTGTTCTTGCAAGTTGCATCATAGGAGTTATATGTCCTTGTGCTGGAGCTGGAACCAACACTACCCTTCTTCTCCTCGCGAGCTTCTCCTCCATTTCCCAAAATTAGCCCAAAAGATCGAATTTTTCGAATTACCCATTGAAAGTTTCTAATTCATAACCAAATTGATAAGCTTTCTGAATCATGATGATCAAACTGAAAAAAAAAAAAAAAAAAATCCCCCAAATTTTAGGGTTCGTGTTTGATTTCAATTCATCGTTTTAAGAAGTTTCGAATTGAAGAAACTCTCTTATTTGGGTCAATGGGCTGAGCTGAGAGGGTCTATGAGATCTAATTGGCCCATTGGTTTTTGAATTTGTCTTATTGGATTGACATATCGACGTTGACAAATCTTTGATGTCATGAGTGTTCCTAAGAATAAGCAAGTTAAGATGGTGGCAATCAGGCTAAAGAAAATTGCTGTCGTGTGGTGAAATAAACTTGTTATTCAAAGGCAGAAACAAGGAAAGGACTAGTCAAGACTTGGCAACCAATGAAGCAATATATGATGGAACGATTCTTATTGGAAGATTACGAGCAGATTCTCTACAAGATGTATATTGATTGCATTCAAGGAAAGAGATCAGTGACAGTATACGCAGTTGAGTTTCTACATTTCTTTGAGCGTAATGACTAATGTAATTTCTCATCATTTCTTGTGTTGTTTGTCACATGGAGTAGATTCTTTTGGGGTAACTCGAAAAAAGGCTTGTTTTTGCCAAAATATGGTTGCTCGCTGCACAGTTTGAGATCAGGCAATTGAATCTCACAGGTGCACGACAGATATTAGGAAATGCAATTGGAAAAGCTCCAAAAGATAAGGTAAGCCTGATAAATTGTTTAATCTATTTTTTCATTGCTCTCCTTTAAGCATGCACATGTTTTTATTAACTGTGGTGATTTTTTCCTGCAAATAGATATTCAAGAAATACATTGAGATCAAGCTTCAGTTGGGAAACATAGATAGGTGTAGAAAGTTATATGAACGGTATCTTGAGTGGTCTCCTGAGAATTGCTATGCTTGGAGCAAGTATGCCAAATTAGAGAGGTCTCTTGCTGAAACCGAACGAGCTAGAGCTATATTTGAACTTGCAGTATCCCAGCCAGCTCTTGACATGCCTGAGCTGCTATGGAAGGTATGTTTTTCCAATCGTATACATTCAAAGAAGTGAGATTCCTCAGACTTTTGAAACCGATTGGATCATTGAAATTCTATATTGTTTGTGGCAGGCATACATTGATATTGAGATATCAGAAGGGGAATTAGAGAGGACCCGAGCTTTATATGAGCGACTCTTAGACCGTACTAAGCATTACAAGGTGTGGGTTAGCTTTGCAAAGTTTGAAGCTTCTGCTGCAGAACTAGAAGAAGATGAGAACGAAGATGAAGACCAAGAAGAAGGTGTTCTTGAACACAAAAAGGACTGCATCAGAAGTGCTAGAGGTAACTTTAAAACTACACGTTATATGAGTGTTGATGATTCCTTGTGACATGTTTTAACAGTTTTTTCTCTATATTTCTTCTACTCAGAGATTTTCGATAGAGCTAACACATATTACAAAGACTCCACACCGGAGCTGAAGGAAGAACGAGCTACACTCTTGGAGGATTGGCTGAACATGGAGACGAGCTTTGTAACCTCGGGGATGTTAGTATTGTTCAATCGAAGCTTCCAAAGAAGCTCAAGCCGATCACTAGGGAAGACGGTTCAACAGAGTACGCATTGCTTATATATAATATCTTGATTTGTTATCTTTCGAATGTGGTTAGTTGAATGCTAAAAGCTTAACGTGAAAATTTGTTTGAATCTTTTAACAGGTACGAAGAGTACATCGATTATTTGTACCCAGGAGAATCGCAGACTACGAATCTCAAGATTCTTGAAGCTGCATACAAATGGAAGAAACAGAAGGTTGCTGCTTCTGAGGATTAAGATTAAGCATTTTTTAGGTTATATCAAAACTGTTGAGTTGTTTTGTATTCTTACTTAGTTCTTTCTATTTGTACATTGTCACTCATCCTGTTTGATTTAATAGTATTTCTGTTATCCAAGGACCAAGCAAAACTCAATCTGGTTCTTTTTGTGTTTTGTTTAGGGAACAAAGGAGCTGGTCATTCTAATAGTACTCAACAAGATAAAGCACCAGTCTAGAAGCAGAGTAATCATTATTCTATGACATCAGATGACAAGTGTTATCGCTACGGACGACAAGGCCACAAGGGTTCTCAAGTTCGAGTCGCATTAACTTGCAAAGTTCTTATAGAGAAAAGATACTTTGTAATGTTATTGATATGGACGTTTGTCATATTCTACTTGGTCGACTTTGGCAGTATGATAATGATGTATATCGAGGACTAGATAACATGTTGATGTTTACTTGGGTTTGTCGAGGTTGAGATTCACAATTTTCCGGATAACGGATATACATTATTTATTTGGTATGAACTAGTTAATTATATTTGGTATGATAACAGACCCATCCCTTATTGATGCTTGCCACTCGACTTCCCACCTTTCTAGGTCCTAAATTTTTGTACTCTATTTCCTTCTTTTGATTTTGTGTCACTCAGGTTTTCCGAGTAAAATTTTAACGAGGCAGCTACTTCTCTGCTATTTTATTCCTTGGTTTCGTTAGAATTGTTATAAACGTCAAATGTTGGCACCGTCCAACGAAATATAATTTATATGGTGGAGCCCACTGTCACTATGCATGCATAGTAACTCATTTTGTTTTCCTATAAATAGAGGCTTCCGCTTAATGTAAAAATCATTCTAATACAATACAATACAATACAATCTCTCTGATAAAATCTCTTTCTCTTTTATATTTCGGTAATATAACTATATATATAAACACCGTTTTTATAACAAGAATGTATTTTTGCTTTTTCTTTTTCAAACTTTCTTCCCTTCAATTATATTTTCTTTTAATATTATTACCCCGTTAAGAAAAAAAAAGAAAAAAAAAAGTTAATTATATTACCGTCCGGATTATTATTAAAAAATCGGTTTGCTTAAATTTTTATGCCCAACTAGTTTTAACAACACAACTGAAACTGGATCAAAATTTTCCTTTCCAGAATCATAGATCTTATTCGATCCGGCGATGGCGAGATTCTCTGTTTGTGGAGGAGACGACGGAGAAGGACCGAGCAACAATCATCTATCCCGGAAAAGACAACGACTTCCTTCAATCGATGAAGATGAAGAAAACGCCGAGAACTCAGACGCCGGAAGTTCCGGTGAAGAAGACGAAGAAGAAACACAGAATCGAAGAAGGAGAACGGAATATGATAACCAAGGATCCACGAGCGATGATAGCGATCGTGAAGTGGTGATAGAGGAGAGACGATTTGGTAAATTCGTAAATAGTCAGAGTTCTTCTTCGAGCAAAGATTCGCCTCTTTCTGTAACGTTGTTGGATCCAGATGTTCTTGATTGTCCTATTTGCTTCGAGCCATTGAAGATTCCTATCTTTCAGGTTTTGTTTCTTCTCTCTGATTGTTGAATCACTCTGATTACACAAGTGTGAGATTGAGGTTAGATGTTAGAGAAGCCATAACTAGTGTGAGATTGAGGAAACTGATTAAAATCGGGATTTTATCGATGCAATTGAGAATTTTGTGTAGCACTAGGTTAAGCTCTTTTGTTTGTATTTTAAGAATGTTCAGAATCATGTTCCTTGAAGAAACTTTCCCCTTTTTCTCCAATGGTAAAACTAAAGGTTTTATTGCTGACAGAGAAGCTCTCTGAATAACTTACAGTCACGACGTTTTATTCTAGTTCTAGGTCCTTTAGTACGCCATAGAGTTTCACCGATGCTAACTGCTTTTCTAGTGTTATTATTTTCCCTACTACTTGTTGATTATTATTACCCGTACGTGAGTATTATTACTTGAAAATTGGACAATGCTACTAGAATTGTTATACAACTGTTTGTAATAACTCTGTCGTTCTGTGTTCAGTGTGATAATGGTCATTTGGCTTGTTCTTTGTGCTGCACCAAAGTGAGGAACAGATGCCCGTCATGCACATTAGACATCGGTTACGTTCGCTGCAGAGCCATGGAGAAGGTTATAGAAGCATCCAGAGTCTCATGTCCAAATGCCAAATACGGGTGTAAAGAGAATACTTCCTACGGGAACCGATTTAGCCACGAGAAGCTGTGTGTTTTCACCCCTTGTTCCTGCCCCATACTTAACTGCAACTACACTGGGTATTACAAAGATCTCAACAACCACGTCCGTGCTGAACACAAAGATGACCTGATTCCGTTCATGTGGAGCACTCGTTTAACCATTAGCTTGGACCTCAACGAGAAGACCACAATTCTTCAGGAAGAAAATGATGGTCACGTGATTTTAGTTCAAGTTTTCAGGGCTTTGCACGCTGTGTATGTCAGTGTGAGCTGTATTGCACCTTCGGCACCGGGAGTGGGTAAGTTCTCATGCAGTCTGGCGAATATAACCGTTAATAGCTTACTGAAGCAAGGATTCATGGTGAAGAACATTCAGAAAGTGAAGAATGAACAGCCCGAAGATGGTTTTATGTTGATTCCTTCCTATTTGTTGTCTGGTAATGAGAACTTGAATTTGCAGGTTTTGATCGGCCGTCGCCATGCCAATGCCGTTATTCATTCCTGATTATGTAAAAAAGTGAAGTTGAATCATAAACTTGTCATGCACAATTTTAGGTGTATATGGAATGTGCATTATTTGAAGATGTAGTGGTGAGATATATGATTTAGTTTGTGAATCTAACCTTTGTGGAACAACGCTAAATAGAATCATATCGGAATATGAAGTGGAATCAATTTTGGGAGTAATCAAACCGGACGAACCGGGCTTAAGATACCAAGTTTGACCCTACTCACCTTCGCGTTATTACAAGTCGCAGGATTGTTAAATCCAAAACAAACAACAATGAATCGGACTTGGTCAGACAAGTCAAAAAGTCAAATGAAGCAAATGTTGGATTTTAGATTAGAGTGGACAATTCGGTTTGGTTTCAATTTAGCTTGACGGTTTTTTTCGGTTTTGAAAGAACAGCGACCAAATAAGATACAGTATCCTTTTATTCAATTTGATTATAGTTTTTTTTGAACAAATTTTAGTTTAATTTAGTTGAAAAATAATTTACACGGTAAAAGTATCATTAGCCTTATAATTTTTCATTTTATTGTGGCCTGGCCAAATGCTTTTTTTTTTTTGGTGCAAATACATGAGAGCTAGGCACGATTCTAAGTAGTGTTGGTATGTATGACCGTATATACAGTGTATTAAGTCGTATTGTTTTTATGTTGTACTTATTACAATATATTAATGTGGAAAGAATAAAATCACCATATATACAACGGTGTTTATGAGGCATATACAGTATATATGTTGTCACATATATTGCATATATTAATTTAAAAAGACATAGAAACCAAATGACGTCGTTTATCAACAAAAAAAATCTTGTTGAGGGATTTTACATTCGCCAATCGTCAAACTTGGACGATAACTCAACAGTTTCGGCAAACAACCGAGATGGAGTCCCCAATCTCCCGTGAGAATGGCCTCCCAGCCAAACTTTAAAAACTTGTTGAGTCATCATAAGAATAATATTCAGCGAAAACCTAGTCCCGTTAGCATTGACTCCTACAATACTCAAGTACTCTGACAGCACTTGAGTGTTCAAATTACTAAATTATGTACACCACCACTTACTATACCGCCTGTCACACCACCAAACCGCCATAACTTTGATACGCAATAGTGTAACGGGACAAGACTCAAACTCGAGTGTATCTAATAGGTCGACAAGACTTGAAGCATTTATAGTCGTCAACCTATATAAACCTCCCTAGAACTAAGGAGAAGAGGAAGATCGGGAGAATGGAGGTGGAGACAAAAAAATAAAAATAAAATAAGAGAAGAGAGAGTCAAGAACATAACTCGTGGAGAAAGATCCTCGAGAGAGAGAGAGGGAAAGGAACCGATGTCACAAGAAGCCAAACTAGTATGCCCCGATCAGTAGACGAAATAATTAAAATCAAGCCTCTACACACGTACCACATCGTTTGAGGAGTAGGACTCGTAGGGGATCAGGAAGCACTACAAATCCGGGACATTCAGGTGATCTACGCCACTGAAGATGCAAGAGACACGCAGAAGTTAAAGAACAATGGAACAAGTAAAAAACAATTTCACATATTGCCAAAGCCAATAGACTTGTATGTAAACAAAATCTTCCTTTGGCTCTCTTTCTCTTTTCAAACTCCCGCCTCTTTTGCTCAAGGGTATAAACGTCACTAACAATTAGAAAGTGCTGCTTTCTTTTTTGTGTTACTTCCTCGTACCATAAATCCAAAAAAAAATAAAATAGAAACAGTAAAAATAAAATTTGTTTAGGTCCCATAACTTTTGACTTTTACCCACATGCTTGTTTAACCGCGGGATACAGAGCTTATCTACTGGTTCTTTAAACTCCTTTGGCTCACTGAAAGGATGCGTTTTATGCTTCTTCTCACTCTCTTGTACTTCACTCTAGGCGCCATTCTTAATTCTCAAAAGAGAAACCCTTAAATCTCTCCTTCTCATCGTCTCTTCCTCAATTTTTCTGCCTCTTAACCTTGCAGCTTATTCTGGAGAAAACCCATTAGTCGTTTGTTCTGTTCAAGTGAGATAAAGGTACTAATTCAAACTGAAATTTGGCATGGACTTTTAGCCTTTAGGGTTTGCATTTTTGTTCTTAGTTTACAAAGCTCTTTTTTTTGCTTGTAGATAGTATTAATCTCTTGATATTTTTGCTTGACTATAACTGTTTATTGTTCTAGATGCATTAACATATGTGGGTATGTGCTCGACAGGGTTTGGTGTGCTAATTTGTTTGAGATTTTAAACTGCTTCATTGTTTGTTGTGAATATGGCTTGTGAGTTGTGACACTATGAAAACGATTGTTGTATGTAAAAGCTTCAAACTTTTCTCTTTATTCTTCCCCTTTTACTCTCATATAGCTCTGATGATTAGATCTTTAATTTGGTATGTTATTGTCTATGATTAATCTCATTTTGTTTGTTCTACATGATTGTTTGTTGTGAATATGGCTTGTACGAGTTGAGCCACTATGAAAACGATTGTTGTAACTTGTAAGTAAAAGGTTCAAACTTTTCTCTCTCTTTTCTTCCCGTTTTACTCTCATATAGCTCTTTTGGTATGTAATTCTCTTCTATTTGGGTGATGTTCATCTCTTACCATCTATATTTGGGATTGTTCATGATTTTTCTGTGGTTGTCTACTTGTGTCTTGATTAGCTTCAGTTATGATAACATAATGATGTTTTTAATCTATGCAGAGTAATGGATTTCCGGTCACAGGAAACAATTGCAACTCTTAAAGCTGAGAATGAATGTATGGAAATGAATGAGGAGGTTGACGAGGAAACAAAAGGACCAGTACGAAGTGAGTCTCAAGCGATTCAAACGGTCTTTGATTCTAATCAACGCTTGAAAGCTGATGTTTGGAAAGAGTTTGTATCAGTAGGAGTAGGGGAAGATGGCAAAAAAAGGGGTCGTTGTATCCATTGTAGTGGGAATTTTATAATAGAAAGGCTTAATGGAACATCAAAATGTAGTTGGAATTTGAGGCGCCATTTACTATCTTGCCCAAAGAAGCCTGCAAATAAAAGTGGAGGCAATGATGAACAAGACAGACACAAACATAATCCTACTGACGTGAAGGGAGCCTCAGTTTCTGAATCCTCCTGTGACAAAGATGAAACACCCTACCCCGAAACGACGAGACGGAACCCGCGGAAAAATACGAAAATTTTAAAACTTTTTCTTAAAACGGTTCTAATCGGTGTATATTTAAAACTTACTTGCTACCCAAGCTAAAGACTCCACATCTAATACAAGACAAACACTTAAACCTTAATACAATAGGGATCGATTGATCTCACCCAGGATCGATCGATCCTAACCCCTAAAAACAGACCAGAAGCTTCTAACCCAAACGGACTCCCTAGGATCGATCGATCTTGCCGAGATCGATCGATCCCGATTCCTCAAAAGGTTTCTGAGCCAAAACGACCCCATAGGATCGATCGATCCTACCTGGATCGGTCGATCCCCACCCTTGCCCTGCAACCCGAAAGCAATCTCAACAAGCCAGCACAAGTCATAACAACACAAAGCAACAACCATACGCAAAATGTGTTAAGTATCCAACTTAAAGCATTCAAAAATCATCTTAAAATGATACTAACAAGTTCCAAACATTAACTTTGAAATGCATATAAACAACCCAAACACAAGATATAAGAACCCGCCTAGATCATCCTTTTCCTTCACTTCGGCCTTGTTTCCACGCGCTCCATTCCCTAAGTATTTTCTTTACCGTAATAGAGCTCCATTACAAACACAACACACAACATGGCCAAGCCATGAATCACACCCAATTGGTCTAGTTCCTAAGCACACAACAATCATGAAAAGCAATGATCACATAGTCTAACCACGGTCACGCACTCACCTCGATTACGGTTGAAACGAAGAACACTCTTTTGACGGTTTCCAAGCCTTAAGCTTACTCCTTCTTTGGACACACAACACAAACACCAAGATCTCACAAACCTCCCACAAAATCTCAGCTCAATCCGTGATCGTTTGATCGCCCAATCGTCCCTTCAAACTGACCCCAAGAACTCTGTTTTTGAAGCTCCTTTCTCTCCTTCTTCTTCCCTTCTCTTCTCCTTCTTTGTCTCTCTCTTACTCTCTTCTTCTCTCTCTCTAGCACTAGATTTTTCTCTCCCAAGTGAACAAAAATTTCCCCAAGAATATAGAGAAGAGAAGGAGATATATATAGAAGAAGGAAGAAGGTTGTAGAAGAAGGAGATATTTTCTCCTTTGGTTTAATTAAATTAAACCAACTCATAATCAAACCGCTAAACCAAATCTAATTATTCCATTCCCGTGATTCCGCTTAATTCTCGACTCGGTCTAGGATTTTTCGACAATATTTGTGACATCTCATCATCCGCAACACATCTCACTCAATTCCCAATAATCATCATATCTCGGTTTAATCAAAATTAAACCAACCATCCCGGATTACTAAACCGAACCATTAATTCTCGATTAACTCTTCCCACTAATTTTTCCCGCTCGGTTTAGTGACTCCTTCCAATTTCCCGAAATATTTGAGACTTTTCTCCATCCCAAAATATCTTTTTTATTTCTGTCAAAACCCCGGAATTACCGTTTAATTCCGCTAAACCGAACCGCTCGGGATTTCTTAACAACAACCAATCTATTGATCAATTTAAATCATCCACCGCCCCTAGGGCCATCGTTCAAGCTCCATATCATCCCGTACTTGGTTTAATAACAACCTCGAGTCAATACCGTACACTGGTCATATCGATAAGCCCATCGAGTCACTTTAATAGAAGTCCACTCGAGAACTAAATCCACATAGTCCTCACTCGGTTTATCGATATATTAGGACTAAATCCACATAGCCCTAATCGACAAACCCACCCGTCAGGATTAAATCTACATAATCCCGACCACCCGCGGATTAAATCCGCATAATCCTCCGATAAGGGCTAAGTCCACATAACCGTTATCTGTTTAGGATCAAATCCACATAATCGTAAACATGCCTCATTAGGATCTAACGATATTAAACCCTACTCCACCGAACCAAGTAACGTAGCGACAACTCACCCGACATCACCATCACACATGAAATCCCCATCATGTGTCGAACTACCTATAACACGAGAAATCCACATCACGTATTATATAACACCCGATACACGAAATCCGTATCATGTATCAATTATAAACATCTTATTTTGTTAATAACCTTTTTATTAGCAAACCTCGTCAAAATACAACAACCCCGAGGGTTACGATGAACATCAAGAGTCGAATAAACATAATACAAGAGAACGACGAAACACGGATGTTACAAAAGAAGAAGTGAGCAACAACACTCTCTTGAAAAAGACGCAACGTAGATCGATATCAGAGGGCAAGACATGCTCGGCAATGCTGCTTGGCATGGATGTTCTGGACTGTCCCAATTGCTTCGAGGCACTGACTATTCCTATCTTTCAGGTTTTGTTTCTAATCTGTTTCTCCCTGAATTGCAGTTTCTCCGTTGAAATGTGTGTAGAACTAGGCAAGATCGAGTATATATTATGAACTATCTCTTCTATATTAATTACCAATTGAGATTTTCTTAAGCTTACATTTGCGTTTATTTACTGTGACAATGCGAGGTTATTGCGAGGACCGATTTCTTTTATCGAATATGTGTGGTTATTAAAGCTTTGATTGTTATTTCATTGGTATTGCATTTTCAGTGTGATAATGGGCATTTGGCTTGCTCCTCTTGCTGTCCCAAACTGAGTAATAAGTGCCCTACATGTGCTTCTCCTGTTGGCCACAATCGCAACAGAGCAATGGAGAGTGTTCTCGAATCAGCCTTTATCCCATGCCGAAACGCCAAGTTTGGATGCACCAAGAACGTATCTTATGGGAAAGAATCAATTCATGAAAAGGAATGCACTTTCTCTCAATGCTCCTGCCCTGCATTGGACTGCAATTTCACCGGATTATACAATAGCATCTACAGTCATTTTGTTGGTGGTTACCTACGTCAGCGTCACAAATCTATTTCCTTTGTGTGTGGTAATTCTGTTGATGTTCAGATGAACATAGCGAGCGATAAGATTTTAGTACTTCGGGAATCTAAGAAGAGACTATTGTTTGCACTGCAATGTTTGCAGGAGCCATGTGGTGTTTATGTGTAAGCTGCATTGCACCACTCCCAGTAGAAGAGTTCTCATATCATTTCTCCTACACTTTGGATGGCCACACTATGACTTACGAATAACCAAAGTTGAAGAGGGTTCTTAAAGTGAGCTCCCAAAGACCTGAAGAGCGTTTCATGTGGATCCCTCACAGTATATTACGTGGTGAATTGTTGGATATGAAACTTTGCATCAAGGAGTTGAAGCAAGTGTAAGAAGGTTTGGGTGATATAGAAGAAGGCCTTTATACTTTCTATGGAAACTCTATCTATATCTTCTGTTTTATCTAAGTCGCGAATTGTCGTTAATTTGTAAGTTTTAACATGACAAACTAAGATCAGAAGTTGCTTTACGTCTTTGATTAAACAAGGTTTTAGTTTAGAGTGGATTTTGTAGGCTCAAAGCAGAGCTATTGGGCTTGGTCTTCTTAAAGTTGCCACCTATCATTTTCTTTTCCTTATCTATTGAAGAATCTACGTAGCTTCTGTAATTTATTGATGCTGTTTCTTTGAGTTATTACAGTTCATTATATGATCAGCCTGAGTTCGACCAACAGCTTTGACTCTTGAACCTTGTGTTAAAAAATGCAACGCATGATGTGTCTTGTCGAGCAAAGTCATGAGAGCATCGACCTGCTGATCGTCTGTCGATGGCTTTCAGAGATGGGCATCGACCACCTGGTCGATGCTAGCCGTTTTCTCTTGCTCCAGTCTATAGCTTCTTAAGGTCCCAAAATGCTATGAAAGTGTACGATTTTCTCAAAGCACCTGTAAGCACATAAACAAATGCAAATGCACTAAAACTATCCTAAAGGCAAGTTAGAAACATATAAAACTAAGCTAAATATATGCAAGAAAGCATGTAAAATACGATGCTATCACTTGGGTATTCGGAAACTTCGGGACACTTCGCTGGTTTTTTCTCTAAGTCTAATTTGGAGATTGCTTAGTAAGTCTAGTTCACTTTGGGTAGCCTGGATTCACCGTCATCTCCTTTGTGGTCAATCTTTTTGGGAAGTCAAATGCACTACAAAGGGCTCCTGGATTTGGAGAAAAATCTTACAATTCCGATCCGTCGCCAAAGAGTTTACTCGTATGGATGTTTGTGATGGAACCTCTACTAGCTTTTGGTACGATTCATGGTGTGGTCTTGGATATTTGTCTGATATTGTGGGGGATGCTGGCGTCAGACTTCTTGGACTAAGTTACGCCACGAAAGTGGTAGACGTGACGCGTGACAATCGGTGGCACTTTAGACGTTTTAGACGTTGTCGTAACCCGACGATGCAAGAGATAGTTGAGCATGTAAGACAGCTGCAAGTCCCTAGTCCGGATTCTGGCCGAGATATTATCAAGTGGAAGGGTGCTAACTCAGAGTTTAAAACAGAGTTCTCAGCAAAGTGTACATGGAATCTACTGCATCATCATCATCCCCTTGTTCCTTGGGCCAAGCTCCTTTCGTTCGCCTACTCAATACCGAGGTTCTCCTTCATCACTTGGCTGGCGATTCATGATAAACTTTCATCAAAGCACAGCCAGTTGGGGCGCTCAGGAAGCTTGTCCGCTTTGTGGTGAGCGTAACGAAACACGCGACCATCTCTTCTTCGCGTGCCCTTACTCATTCACCATTTGGTCTTCTCTCTCATCGAAGCTTTTAGGCCGGCTACCGACACCGGATTGGACATTCACAATCCGATCACTTGTTCAAAACCGGAAGTGTCGTTTGGACAACATCCTCTATCGTCTGGTGTTTCAAGCGACGATTTACTACGTATGGAGAGAACGGAACAGCAGGATACATTCTCCTTCACGCCAACCTCACCATCGGCTTACAACACTCATTGCAAAAACAGTCCGGGACAGAATTCAATCCAGGAAAAATCATAACTCAGCAGAATCCGTTGCCTTAGCTGAGCGCTGGCGTGTGGTCGCACCACCGTAACAAAACTCTGTAGCTTTCATTTCCTGATTTATAAAACACGTCCCTGTCTCTTTAAACAATTTTCTATGTTTTCCACTTGTAAATAACCTCTCTTTTTGATGAATATCACATTTCATCAAAAAAATATATTTTAATCCAATGACAAAATGAGTTACTTTCATTTAAATTGAACAACACAAAATTTTTATTAACTTTACAAAATCATGAATCCAATAATTCAATATTTATGAAGATTTTAGATTTATGTTTTACAAATACATAAACTAATATTAAATACCAAATTTTAATAGAATTTTGAAAAATCTTAACTAAATGACAATAAAATCTTTATAAAATTTAATCTTTGTACTAGCTCCATCTAAATACACAAACCAATAACATCTCTTAAGACTAACGAGACTGGCAAATTAACCAAAAAAAAAAAATCTATCTAAATGTCTGATTTAGTCTCATATATAAATCATACATTTAGATGAATTGAAACATATAAAAAAGATATTTTTTTTGGCATTTTACTATAGATGTGAAGTATAGACTTTCCAGCTAGAGAAGGAAAAATGAGAGCCTAAAAGAGCTATTCTTCCTGGGGGATCACTACAAGGAAACACTCTGGTTTCTGACTGCCATTTCCGACAATTTTCCGTTCTATTTCCTACCAATTTTCGACGACCTAATTTTGGTTGGAAATTGGTGGAAAATATTTTGAATTTTCCAACCAAGCTGATCGTCGGAAGTTGGTCGGAAATACGGAAAATTCTTTGACTAAAAAAGTTTGGTCGGAGAATGGTCAGAAATTTTGTCGGAAAAAAAACGGAAAAAAAATTTAAACATTTCTGACAAAATTCCGTAAAAATATTTAAGGTTTCCGACGAATTTCCGACCACATTTGTCGGAAATTCGTCGAGAATCGGGGCTTGGAAGTTCCTACGACCATGGCCGGCGGTTCGTTGGAAATGTGTCTTTGTTATTTCGATTAAATGATTCAAACATAGTTTCAATGAATTTATGTTTTCGACGAAATTCCGACCACAGTGGTCGGAAATCGGAATGCGTATTTGGAATTTTCTCTAAGCGCCCCTACTTCTCACAAATCACAAATCAACAAATTGATTCAAAAAAAAACTCAAACTTCCTTTTCGCCGGAATTTTAGCTAGTCGCTGAAAAAAATAGTGAATAATATAGAAAACAATATGAATTTCTTAAGATCTCGGTTTTGATTTGTAGTTTTAATTTTCAAAATAAAATGATTTTTTTTAATTTGTAGTTTTTTAAAATTATATTTTAGTTTTTAATCCTAAACTATTATTAGTTTTTTTTATTATTTTTTGGTTTTTTAATATTTAGTCGGAAATTGGTCGGAAATTATTTTTCAATTTAATTTATATTTCGATGATTTTTGATTTGAATGTTCGACATTCCACAAGCATCCGACCACTCATTTTGTGCAAAACTGCCACCTCCGAAAATCAATATCGACCAAGATTTAATCAATTTGATTAGTCGAATTTCGTCGAAAAATATGATTTCCGACCAAATTCCGATGAAACCGGCAGTCAGAAACCACCTTGTTTTCTTGTAGTGGATGTCCAGTCAATCGTAACTCACAAACCACCGGTGGTGAAAGATGACTTCTAGACCATGCTAAAAGTGAACATTACGCATCTCAATCATGAGACAAGCTGACGTGTAAAGTAAACAAAGAGTAAAAAATAAAACTAGTTAATTTTTTAAAATCAAATAAATTTTATATAAATTTACTGAGATAATAAAAATTTATCAAATTAATTTATTAATTAATCAAAGTAAACAATTTTTTTAGCAAGCCGAAGATTTAGACCACATGCTCATGCTATCTTATTGGATGTTTATTATAAGAAAAACAAGTTTACTAGTTACTATAACTTTATAATTGTAATGAACAACAATTAAACATCCCTAAATATGAATCGAAACAATGTATGAAACTTAGACTCTTAAATGCTTCATTTGTTACTTGATAAAACATAAATTACATTCTCTCCGTTTCTAATTATTTGATTTTTTAGTTTTTTTTCTTGTTCCACAAAATTTTATTTTCTAGGATTTTTCAACATTTTTATTATTGAATTGTACATTTCAAGAAGCATTAACTGAAAATAATTAAATTTATACTAATATTATTGGTTCATAGTTATTACAAATTGTTAATATTAGAGAATAAATGTAGGCATAACTGAAAAATTATTATTTTTTAATATGTGTAAAAATTCTAAAAAGTCATTTATTTAGTAACATAATGAGTTTCAAAAGAGAGAGGTCCGGAGGCATTAATTAGTTGATGAGGAGAAAGGCGAGATAGAATATTGCACTGTTTTTGTTTTTGTTACATGTATCAAAACCTTTATTGATAAATAGGTGGACCGTTTAATATGGATAAAATTATATTATATTGCCCTTTTCAAAAACAATATTTTACAAAAAAAAAAAAATTAACATGAAATTATAAATTTGAAATTAAACTCAATAAAATTCAAAAAGTTATAAATTCAAAAAAAAAGATTTTAAAGTCTAACATGTTTCTATATATATACATATATATAATTCAACATTGATGATACATTCAATATAAATTTTGGAAAGAATATGTACTTATTTTCAAAATTTGAAAATTAATAACATGCCAAAATAACCAAATAGCAAAATAAATAACCCGACAAAAATTTAAACTTGACTAATACTTTTCATTAATTCTTTTTTTAATATTTGACTACAAAATTTAGATTTTATATATAAATACATGGAGTTGTTTAATGAATAAAACATAGAAAATATAAATGTTTAAACATATCTTCATAATAATAATTTTTTTAAAGACTCATATATATATATATATATATATATATATATATATTTCAAGAGAAAATTATACATGAGGAATGCAAAAGATTCTCCATCAACTAATATTTTTGGATTCGTAAACGTATTTCAACCTGTAGTTAAAAGATGCTTTCTAAAACAAAGCTAATTTTAACAACAGGTTAGAATTCGTTCATGACTGCAAAAAAAATTAATCGTTGGAGACTTATTTGTATTCTCTTAGTATATTTTTTTCTCGGATTTTTATGACCTTTTGATTACAATTTTATAGTTATACTCACATGTTAAGACTGATTAATATTTATACCTTTTGTCATTAGAATTTTCTATGATTTTATGATTGAACATATTTTATTTTGTATACGCAAATATCTCCATCATGATTCTTCGTATGTAAACGATAAAATAATAATGTCTTTGTAAAATTGAAAAAATTGTGTAAGAACCTTTTTTGGAGAAATAATGTAATAGATCAGTTGAGTGGAGAAATAGTTGGTGAGTTTGTATATTATTGATGCTTTATTTACACGTATATATATATATATTGATAAATGTACATTGAACTATTTATTCTTAATTAAGGGGAAGAAAAGTAAATATTCTACCTTTTATTTGGTAGAATACAATCTTTTGTAAATATTTTTTCTTTTGATTGAAATATTTATTATTGTATGAACATGCGAACAAACAAATATAATGTAAAATTGTGTGTCATGGTTAGAAGGAAAACTACTATTGATAGCTAATGAGGGTAAAGTAATAGATGTTGGAGTAACATAAGTTTTTTGTGCGTAGTACGAATAGTACCATTGTTTAAATTTATTAAGATAATGAAATTTATCAAATTCGTTAATAAATAAAAATGTAAATTACTAAAATATAACAATATGTCCAAAATCTAATAAATCCAAGTTTTTTTAATCTATATCCCTAAGCAAACCAAAGATTTTGACCACATGCTCGTGTTATATTTTTTTTCTGTCAACAGCCTAGTGGGTTTTAAAAATCAAGTTATTTTATTGGATGGTTATGATTAAAAAAAACAAGTTTACTAGTTACTATAACTTTAGCAATTGATATTAAAAGATTGAGTTGAGTTATAATTAACAACAATTAAACAGCCCAAATATGACTCGAAATAATATATGAAACTTACACTCTTAAATGTTTCATTTGTTATCAAAATAACTATAAATTATATAGAATATTGTACTATTTTTTTTCCTTGTTACATGTATCAAAAAAGTTATTGACAAATAGGTGGACCGTTTAAAATTATATTATATTTCATCTTTGAAAAACAATGTTTTACTATTTTTTAACGTAAAATTATAAATTCAAAAATAAGATTTTAAAGTCTACCAGGTTTATTTACATATAAGTCAACATTAATGATACATTCTATAGAAATTTTGGAAAGAATATGTACTTATTTTCAAAATTTGAAAATTAATAACGCGTCAAAATAACTTAATAGTAAGATTAAATAAGACGTCAAAATAACTTAACAGAAAAATAAATAACGCGCCAAAATTTTAACTTGACTGAGATTTTTCATTAAGCAATTTATTACCTAAAACAAAAAGGATTCATTTATCAATGTTTGACTTCAATATTTAGATTTTATGGATATAAATACAAGGAGTCTTAAAAGAAAAACAATCATTGAATGAAAAATATAGGAAATGTAAATGTTTGAATATCTAAATATATTTTTAAATCTCCGTTAATAACCATGGAGGTCTTTTAGAGTTGGTGTTGGCTGAGACTACATGCTCATGCTCTCTTATTGGATGGTTATTATAAAAAAACAAGTTAAAATTGATAATAAAAGATTGAGTTATAATGAACAACAATTAAAAGCCCTAAATATGAATCGAAACAATGTATGAAACTTAGACTCTTAAATGCTTCATTTGTTACCTGATAAAACATAAATTATATTTCCTCTGTTCGTAAATATTTGGTTTTTTAGTTTTTTTTTCTTGTTACACAAAATTTTATTTTCTAGGATTTTTCTACATTTTTATTATTTAATTGTACATTTCAAGAAACATCAACTGAAAATAATTAAATTTATACCAATATTATTGGTTCATAGTTATTGTAAATTGTTAATATTAGAAAATAAATGTAGGCATAACTAAACAATTATTATTTTTTTAATATGTATGAAAACTCTAAAAAATCATTTATTTAGGAACATAATGAGTATAGAATATTGCCCTGTTGATGTTTTTGTTACATGTATCAAAAACTTTATTGATAAATAGGTGGACCGTTTAATAATGGATAAAAATATATTATATTTCCTCTTTCAAAAACATTATTTTACAAAAAAATTTAACATGAAATTATAAATTTGAAATTAAACTCAAAAAAATTCAAAAAGTTATAAATTCAAAAATAAGATTTTAAAGTCTAACTTGTTTCTTTATATATAATTCAACATTGATGACACATTCTATAGAAATTTTGGAAAAAATTTGTTCTTATTTTCATAATTTGAAAATTAATAACGCTCCAAAATAACTTAATAGTAAGACTAAATAAGACGTCAAAATAACTTAACAGAAAAATAAATAACGCGCCAAAATTTTAACTTGACTAAGACTTTTCATCAAACAATTTATTACCTAAAACAAAAAGGATTCATTTATCAATGTTTGACTTCAATATTTAGATTTTATGGATATAAATACAAGGAGTCTTAAAAGAAAAACAATCATTGAATGAAAAATATAGGAAACGTAAATGTTTGAATATCTAAATATATTTTTAAATCTCCGTTAATAACCATGGAGGTCTTTTAGAGTTGGTGTTGGCTGAGACATAATCTCAAGTTATGAATGGAAGTTCATTCATATCTTCAGAGAAAATTCACGAGAATATTATATATAAAGAATAAAAAAGTGTCTCCAATAACTAATATTTTGCATTCGTAAATGCATTCCAACCAGTTGTTAAAAGATGCTTTCGAAAGCATATCAATGTATACAATTAGTTGTTAGAATCCATTTATGACTGCGAATAAATTAGTTGTTGAAGACTCATTTGTATTACCTTACTATACTTTGCTCTCCGATTTTTATGCCATTTAGTGTAACTTCATTTTGAGGAAGAAAAAGAGGTAACCTGTGACACTCTCATTTCACAAATTTCAAAAAATTTTTTTACTATGTGTTACTTCTCGAATACTAATCAAATTTTTACGTAAACGGAAGACTTAACCAAATTCTCTAATTTATTTAGGCGATTTCTACTCCAATTTAGCTTACATAAATAACCAATAAAAATTCAGTAACGAAATAAACCAACTAAAACACAACAATTCAATCCCAAATAAATCCTCAAAATTCATCAATTAAATTCCACAATTGTTCAACAATAGTTCCAAATGATTCCCAAATAATTCTCAAAATCCGACTAAACAATTCTAACAAATTTTCAACTTAACGAAGGTCTAAAACCACAACACGGTACCAACACCGTCCCAGAATCCAACCAAATTCAGCAGAATAGTCCTGGTATACTAGCAAAAACTTAATAACAATCTCATTAGATTCTAAAACCATCCATCCTCTCACGACACCACCATGTGCCACGGGCTCCTCAACCATCATTACCTGCATTCGTAAGTCTGAATGCGTAAGCAAAAGAATTGCTTAGTGAGGTGGTCATCCCGTCTCACTAGGCTTAGTACAGAAACGATCAAATATAAAAGTGCGAGGTATATCATGCTTGGTTAATGTAATGCAACGGTTCCTCAAACTCAAACGTGAATGCAATGAAACAAATTCTAAGCAGTCACAACTCTCCTATTAAACCAAAACTTGTCATGACAAAACTCAAACGCATACCCTTAACCAATCAAGACAATCAAATACAAATACTCAAATCGAAGCTAATACATAGCCACGATTACACACTCACCTCAAACGCTTCTGGTCTCAATCCAAAAGCACACTAAGAAAGGTTAATAGGAAACGCCAACAACCTAACAACACAAACGAATCGAGTTATACTCGATTCCTCAAAATGACCCAATCGGATCCTTAACTCACAAATGGACCAGACAAGGCCCTCTTACCAAACGGTGATGATACTGATGCCACACGATCAGTATCAAATCCCCACAGCAAACTCAACAACTATCTGGTCACAAAAATAGCACACAAAAATCGATTAAAAATCGATTCACAAAACAAACACAAAATTATCTCAAAATGATCTTAAAGGGTCCTTACCCCAAATGATCACTTAATGAATACCAAAGCAAGCTCAAAATCACTTCAAAAGCTCACCAAACTCACGCTGAAGTTTCTGTCTAGAAACAACAAACCCAACTTAATCAAAACCAAATCTTCAAAATGACTCAAAATTGCTCCAAATTGGTATTCCTTACCAAACAAATGCAAGAGCCAACAACCACAGCCACACACGATCACTCTCAGCCACCACAACACACGGACAAGCTTCTGTCCAGAGACCACACAAAAATTCAGACATGTCCCATGCATCAAAATCGTGTACAAAACGATTCAAATTAAAGAGGTTACCAAACGATGCGAAGAAAATTCGGGCACAGAAAAAGTCGACTTCTTCTCAGTAAGAACAGCACCCATAGAATCCTAAAAAGACACCACGAGACTGCTCACAAAATGTCCCAGCAAAAGCAAACGAAACCAAAGAGAATTCGCTTACCAATTCACGATTTCTCAAGGAACCGATGGGCACTTTTGCTCAATTATGCAAGAAAACTCTTTTCTGACCATGGACTGACAACTACCGCAGCAGCTCAGAAACAACCCAAAACAACAGCCACAAGGAGGAGGCATTCTCCTTGGCTTGGCCAGCTCTTTCTCAATTCTCTCAGCAAAAGCGACTTCTCTCTATTAAGAGTGATTTTGTCAGGAGGTCATGGAGACCTAATAAAATGACCTAGGGTTTTAAGTCCATGGGTCGGGCCCTTCTTTAAGAAAAATCAATTTTCTTAAATTAATTAGTCGCTGCAATTTCGGCCAGCTTTATTACTCATCTTTGCTATGGTTAGTTAAAAGCCAGGATAGAGCAACAAAATTCACCTCCGACCGAGAATTCCCAATGCGACCTCAAATTAAGGACCGCCTCGGGTCCCGACTGGTTCCACTCGGCCAAGTGCCATTCAAATGAACAAATTTGAGTTAAACAAACTTCCCTTATCTCAAAAATCCATTTAAGGAAAGTTCGTGTCCAACCTTCCATATACGGACCCAAAAATGCCGACGATTGCGAAAATTGACGGACACAAAAAGCCAATGATAGCACTCGATAACCTCGACCGGTTCATCGATGACCCGACGATGTCATCGATGAATCCTCGACCATCCAACACGATTGCTCGGCCAGCCCAAGCATCGGTAAATCCGATCTCTCCACGTACGTCTAGTACACATAACACCGATGATTCGGAACCTGCCCGATAACTGACCGATGATTTGTATTACCTTACTATATTTTGCTCTCCAATTTTTATGCCTTTTTATGCCATTTTTATGCCATTGAGGAAGAAAAAGAGGTAACCACTAGAAATGTCATTAAAAAAATACTTATATGGCATGATAATTGTCGGGGGTATTTTTTCAAAATTCTATTTTATCTCGTCAATTAAGTTTTGAACGAGACGAACTAAGATCAGAAGTTGCTTAATGTAAGTTTTGACCTGACGAACTAAAATCAGTATTTGATTTATGGCTTGATTTAACAAGGTTTCAGTTTAGACTGGATTTTTTGGTTCAAACCAGAGCTATGGTTGATGAGGTATTTGTAACCTATCAAGCAACAAATTACTCAACAAATACTTCTTTGTCATCATACTCAAATGTTAGATAAATATTTGGTGTATTTTTAGGAAATTTTTCTATGATTAAACTATGATGAAAAAGAAGCCACTCATACCTAAAAAGTGTGAACATTAACTGCCTTTTATTATTTTGATTGTCACTATAACCCTTTTTCTTTAAAAATATGAAATTAAGTTGTATGAGGATGTTATTTTTGTTCGGTTTTATCTTGTAATTTGGCGATGTGACGAGTCACAATAATTTGAGAAGGAATGTCTCTTATGAGAAAGAATTAACTTATGAGAAGGAGAATGTACCTTCTCTCTTTGCTTATGCCATGAAATTTGAAGAAACACTTATAACAAAGTAAACTGCATACTACTTACTTTCATTGTTTAACACTTATTCTCTTTATCCATGTGCCTTTGATATCCTACCTTGTCAAAAGGTTCATGCAAGCGTACATGTGCATATTGTTATATTATTTAGGTATTGAAGAAGTTTTTATTAGATGTTTAAGAAGTTATTATTTGTTTCATGCAAGCGTACATGTGTACACTAGTTTGGTCTGGTCGGGCACTGTAAGTCAATAAATTGAAGAAGGTATGAACATTGAGACTGGAATTTGTAGGTCTCCCAAAGCAGGGCTATTACTTGATGAGGAAGTTATAACCAGTCAAAAAGAAATATTCAAACTATGTAACTTATGTAACAGTTAGGTTCGGGTTTCAAGGAAATATATCTTTATTGATTTTTTTGTTTAATTCAATCTTAGTTAAATTCGAATATTTGGATATAGAAAAAGCATTACCATTCTATTCACATTTAAACTCATTTGACTTCTGGATACGATTTCTTTTTCGATTCGGATTAACGGATATATAGGATTTGGTTTTGTTCATGTAAATTGAACACACCTAGTCAAATAAGTAAAACAAAGGTCTGTTAAGTGACCTAACGCAACAGAAAAAAAAAAAGAATTTTGGAAATCTCCACCAAATTTATGGAGCTATTTGCCTATTTCCCAATAAATGTTTTTGATACTATCAGCGGCATGTAAAATCTCTTTGGAAATTGGAGCCTAAAAGCGTTAGGTAGCCATGATCTCTCCTACTTATATTTGTAGTGAATATCATGTGCTTTATCAATTCTAAAAGCCTCTATCAAGTTTCAACTTTCCATTGATATGGCTGGGATTCAAACCTCAACGAATGGAAATCACAGTAGCTCATCTTTGGATCCTCGAATGGTGAAAACGACGGTAAGAACTGCTTGAAGACGCTTCTTGATAAGAAACCTCTTCATACCTTCAAGATTTGAATCTCACTAGATGCTCAAGCTTGGTGGAGATTCCCTTCTCTATTGGAAACGCCAATAATCTCTAGAAATTTAATCTTGGAATGTGCACTAGCTTGGTGGAGCTGCCCTCCTCTATAGGAAGCCTTCATAAATTGCAAGAGTTGAGATTACAAGGATGCTCAAAGCTAGAGGTTCTTCCTACCAACATCAATTTGGAATCTCTCGATAATCTTAGTCTCAATGATTGCTTACTGTTGAAAAGTTTTCCTGAGATCTCCACAAACATTAAGCATCTCAGTCTCATTGGAACTGCAATATAACAAAATCTCTCGCCTTGAGACACTAATACTAGAGGGATGCAAGAAGCTGGAAAAACTCCCACAGCTTTCGGATTCCTTATCAAACATAGAGGTGATAAATTGCGACTCACTAGAGAGGCTTGATTATTCCTTTCAAAATCATCCAAAGATGTTAATTCGGTTTGTTAAACATCCAGACTGGTAGTAGTACTTGTACGATCTTCCCCGGAAGACAAGTGCCTTCAAACTTCACTTACCGAGCTAATACTGGAAATCCGTGCTAGTGAATATGAATCAAAGGGGTCTTTCTACAACCTTGAGATTTAAGGCTTGTGTCTTGTTGGTTAATAAAGATGACAAGGAAAGGAGACCAATGGAAGGTTAATTAGGGTATCTTATCGTATAATGGAAAAACACAAATTTGGCGTTGTTGTTCCATGGAGACCTGTAGACGGCTTTGGTGTGCCTCCCATGAAACTGATGTGACGTCCAACGAGCTTTTCTTTGTGTTTGATGTCAAGGGTAACCAAACGGTGATAAAAGAATGTAGAGTACTCCAACTCTAAGTCCTTTCATTTTTTCTGGAGAAAAACAACTCAAGACTTGGTTGGGACCCACTTGGTTGAGAACTTCAGAGAAGAACAAAACACTGATGTCCTCAAAAATCATTCTTACCAAACAAAAACCATTGATCTCCTCTTGTTCTTGTTTCTTCCACTCACCTTAATCCTGCCCCCATTTCCGAAGTAATAGCAACTTCTTTGCATTTGAGATGATAGCCAAATCTCCTTTCTTCCCCAGCAACATTTAACATTTGACTAAAAGCTAGTCCAAACATTTGAGACGAGCTCTGAGTGGATCTGCAAGGTCCCTCTGTTCTTGTCCTCATGGGCCACATTATGGGGTCATGTGGAAACGTCTGTTCTTCTCTATCTTCTTTAATCCTCGCCCTTACAGAGATCTCGATTGTGCTACAATGTTCTTGTGTATTAATTGGGATTTGTAGTTTCACTCATTATCATGGTTCAATTGATAACTCTCTATGGGAGACAAAGAAAGGAAAAAAAAATAAGGTCAAAAATAGTTTCTTGGTTGACAAGCAATCCTCAATTACTTTCATTCATTAAGTTATCTATAAAACTATTTAAATTAGAAAAAATATCAAGAAAAGGTAAATCGACTTGCCAGACATGCTTACAAATTGGATCATTCCTTTTTTACTTTGTTCCCCTTAATCTCTATCTGTACTTCTCAAATTGAGAATCTCAATGCCTTCAGTCTTCACCTTTGACTATGTATTTCTTTTACAAATATGTTAACCAACCATAAAGAGTAAGCAACGCAAGAAAATTTGGGCCTAATTATAAACAAAAAATTTATGGACCGAAGAGTGGCCCAACTTCAAAGTTTTGGTAAAACGTTGACCACAAAACTGGGGCAAGCAGAACCATCAACCATGCAACAACAGAGCTCCTCGACCTTTGACTTTGATAATGGCAGTTTCTCCAAACATTTCCAGGTTCCTTCAGCTTTCACGCTTCCTCCATGTTCTTCCTTCATCTCCACTCTCTGTTACTCCTTCAACGAGTCCAATCTCCACAAAATTTGGCTCTATAGGCGTTCGATTCAGCCGACGATCAATCGTCAGATACAACGACCACGCCGGCGAAGACGAAGACGGTTCTGACGATGAGGAGGAGGAATATTGGAGCTTTGAGGAAAAAAATATAAATAGAGTTACTCTATTTTGAAGGAAAAAAATAGAAAAATGGGTTAGAGATACTTTAAACGGTCTATAATTTTTTTTTAAATATATTATTATTTTATAGAAATTGATTGATTATTTCGCAATCGCTAATAAATTTACATTTTTGTGTGTTTTAAAACGCTTTAAACCGCAAACATTCTCTTAATATATTCAGTTCGAAGACACTTTTGCCTGTAGTCCATATTCTTCTATTTTAGTATGTTTTTACTGCTTCATGTCATAGAGATGCTCTAATTTTTTTTTTATAATTATACATTTTACTCATCATGCTCAAAAACTGAGTCCTTTTCTTTTTGTTGTAGTGCTTAGTGCACATCTGGCCTGTATAAAAAACTTTTTCCAAAAAAAATTTCTAAATAATATAATTTCATTTTTTTTTGTGTGTCAACAATTTCAAAAAATAATATAAAACTAGGTGATTTTAGCCTATAACGCAATGTTTATAATATTTTAAGAAAATTGATAAATTAAATAAACATTTCTAAATATTTTTGTAATATTTTATTGTATAAATAATAGAAATTTAAAACTAAGTTTTTTTTTACATATTTATGTTACTAATTAATTATTTAGTTAAAACAATATCTTTTTAAAATAAATTTTTTAAAACCAAATATAGGAAACAATAATATCAGTTATAATTTTATGGAATATTTACTTACTCGATTTAATCAAATTTAGGAAACAATAAAATCAGCTATAAATTTATGAAATATTTATTTACTCGATTTTTTATAAATAAATAAAGCTAATATAGGTAAGATTATAATCTTTAAAATAAAGACAAACTATATATGACTGATCTAATGACATATTATGTAATTAGTCTAGTAATTAATGTCTTATAAAATATATTTTCTGAGAATCACTCTGGCGAGAACACGTAGCATGACACTGATGTAATATTCTACGTATACATAAGGTTATTTTGTTAAAATGATTTTTAATTAATATAGAGAGGATAGACATGGTGTAAGGAACAATCATGCATGTTTACACATACAAATTTGTAAATTAATTTTTTTTTTGTCAACAGAGAGTCCATTTCTTTTGACACTATTTTCTTAGATTATTGAATTGCATGACTCGCAAAAAAATGAGTTTTAGTGTGCTAATGATAATAGATGGTGTTGGCCAAAACTACATATTAGGAAGAAAAAGTGATGAGAGTCTGACAGATTTTAGGTATTTATTTTCAATGAAATCTAAATTCGGAGAATTATTGACTGTTTTTATCTATATATACTTACAAGGAAAAAATATAATGGAAATATATATTAACTCATCGGCTTAAAAGATGAGGAACGATTCGTAATAAATTATTAAAAGTATTTTATGCCTATCTCAAAAAAAGCATTTTCCAGATTCAATAATCAAATTAGCCTTTCCCAGTTCCTTCTGCAGATTGCTTTCTAAAAAGCTTTGAGATATTGATATTCTCTTCATCATACTCGATGGATTCTTCTTTTTACTTTAGTTTTTGTGCTGCTGCAATAACCTTCTTCATGCTTTTGGGTACAATATTTTTCATGTTTTATAGAAACTTCAAATCACCTTCATCTACTCCATCTTCTTTGTCTCGTAATCGGAAACATCATGTCTTCCTGAGCTTCCACGGGTTAGATGTTCGAAACACCTTTCTTACTCACATCCTAAAAGAGTTCAAAGGAAAGGGAATTGATCCATTCATTGATAATAATATCAAGAGGAGCAAGTCTATTGGTCCTGAGCTCATAGAAGCTATCAAAGGATCGAAGATTGCGATAGTCTTGCTATCAAGGAACTATGCTTCGTCGTCGTCGTGCCTAAACAAGTTGGCGGAAATCATGAAGTGCAGAGAAGAGTTGGGTCAAATAGTGATGTCCATTTTCTATGACGTTGATCCAACAGATGTAAAGAAGCAGACCGGGGATTTTGGGAAGGTCTTCAAAAAACTTGTAAAGGTAAAACAAAGGGGGGAGATTAAGAGATGAAGAAAAGTTATGGAGGCTGTGGCAACACTCGCTGAAGAGCATTCGTGCAACTGGTATGCTCTCTTGATTTCTACTTGCCCTTCTTAATATATTACTAACACATTAAACTATAACTATTTGCGCATAAGAAAAAAGAATATCAAGACAAGCGATACATATACTTTTTGGATGTGCATGAGAATGTTTCATGAATAACTAACAGATGTATAAATTGACCTCTCCATTTGATAGGGATAATGAAGCGGCCATGATTGAAAACATTGCCACTGATGTTTCAAACATGTTGAATAGTTTCACACCGTCTAGAGATTTTGAGGGCTTAATTGGGATGGGAGCTCATATGAGAGAAATGGAATCGTTGTTATGCCTAGATTCTGATGAAGTGAGGATGATTGGGATTTGGGGTCCGTCTGGGATTGGGAAGACAACTATTGCCAGAGTCTTATATAGCAAGTTTTCTGACAATTTTGAATTGAGTGTCTTCATGGAGAATATCAAAGAGTTAATGTCTACAAGACCAATGTGTTTTGATGACTATAGTGCAAAGATGCACTTACAGAAGCAATTTATGTCCCAGATAATCAACCACAAGGATATCAAAATTTCTCATCTAGGAATTGCACAAGATAGGTTGTACGAAAAGAAAGTGCTTATTATTCTTGATAGCATTGATCAGTCAATACAACTAGATGCTATCGCAAACGAAAATCGGTGGTTTGGTCATGGAAGTCGGATTATCACGCAACACCAAAAACTTTTGAAGGCACATGGCATCAACCATATTTACAAGGTGGAGTTTCCATCAGCATAAGAAGCTTATCAGATCTTT
The DNA here is from genome assembly GCA_018361395.1 of Boechera stricta. Lineage (NCBI taxonomy): Eukaryota > Viridiplantae > Streptophyta > Magnoliopsida > Brassicales > Brassicaceae > Boechera > Boechera stricta. Next base: position 6,565,703 of record CM031544.1, on the reverse strand, counting down.
TGTATGTACGCTTTTGGCCAAAATTTCACTAAAGATGGTTTTGAAATTTCTCATAGATCTTGATTTCATATCTATTGACTCTAGACGCATAAAGATGCACAAGCTACTAGTAAAATTAGGTAGACAAATTGTCCGTCATAAGCCTAGGCACCAATCTATTCGTGAGCCGAGGAAACGTCAATTTTTGGTTGATGCTAGAGATATTTGTGAAGTACTCACTGATGACACGGTTAGTTCTATTGTATTAGTATTAGTATCTTGTTTCTTTTTTTCCCTACAAATTAAATTCATCTAATTATATCTCGTTTTCTACCTTTTCCGATCTTTTTACAGGGTAGTAGAATTGGTTCGGGTTCGCGTTTGTTCGGGTTTGGATCGGGTATTTTGAATCCGAAATAACTATTATTCTCAAAAGAATCCAAAGTACTAAGAGACCAAATTGTGTTGAAACTTTGAAACAAGCCATAATCCATACAATCGTACATTCACTTAAAACAAACCATATATAGTCTATACTCATCAAAACACACATACACTTAAAACAAGCTATAGTCCATATTCATTAACCTGGATTCAAGTCCATAAAGATTATAACTTCATAAGAAAGGAAGAACAAAGTGTCCATGAACCTTCTCTTAGATTTCATCAAATTTCAAAATTGAAATGATCTTAGAACCAAATACTAATCCTAACAGCTGACAAATATGAAATTATAAACCTTATTACCTTGTAGATGCCTTCTACCATTAGAGTTTAGTCTTCTTGTACCTTTGGGGTTTCAAACTCTGAAAATTTAGAGGATCCAGAATATTTTCAAGAAGATTTAGAGGATCTAGAAGATTTAGTGTTTAGAATTAGAGAAAAAAAATAAAAGGTAAGGTTGAACATATGTGTAATGTTTGTATATATTCGGGTATATTCGGTTCTTGTTCGGGTGTTGAGTATTATTCTAACCCTAATCCGAACCCGAACCCGAATCCGAAATACCATAGCAACAAAATATATTCAGGTATTTCTCAATAATGGGTTCGGATGGATTAAGGTTTTTGGGTTCGCGTTTCAGGTTCGGGCTGCACTACCACATGCATCCCTGTATTTATTACCGATCGAGAGACTCAAGCCAGTACCGCTTGCCTCCAGTCCCACCAAAGCCTCAGTCGACTAGGCAATGGATTGTTAATGCGGTACGCACCAACAATGAGATGAGGCAATGCATATTGCAAGCCTTGGGAATCGATTAGACCTTGCTTAGGCGCCATAACTAATCTTGATGAGTCCATTTGACACACTCAGGCACAACTCTTCGCCCACAGATTGTTTCTAACAGAGTCACAGGTCCAAGACATGTGCAGGACCGTGGTGGAGCTAGTGGAACACACGTACCACATCGTTTGAGGAGTGGGTCTCGTAGCGGATCAGGAAGCACTACAGTTCCAGAACATTCAGGTGATCTACGCCACTGAAGCATGAGAACGCATAAGTTAAAGAATAATGGAACAAGTAAAAAACAGTTTCACATATTGCCAAAGCCATGGCTCTATATATCTGTTTTGTAACAATAGACTTGTATGTAAACAAAATCTTCCTTGGCTCTCTTTCTCTTTTCAAACTCCCGCCTCTTTTGCTTAAGGGCATAAACGTCACTAACCAATTAGAAAGTACTGTTTCCTTTTTTTTGATACTTCCTCGTACCACAATGCTCACGTGCAATCCACATTTAGGGGTGGGTAAAAATCGAACCCTTCGAACTGACACGGCAAGAAAGACGATCAAATATGAATTCATTATTAACAAAATATCCGAATGGATAGATCTTCAATCCAAAAAATTGAGCAGACTCAAAAATTATCTAAACAAAATCCAAACCCAAAATAATCCGAACTAACGTCAATATATAAAATCTAGAATGGAGTTTAAAAAAACTTGAAAATCCAGAAAATTTGAACAGAGCGAGCGTGCCGACAATTCGAGGCCTAATCAACAATTATTTTTGAGTAAAAAAAATGGAAACAGTGAAAAAAAAACTCTGATCTGTTTAGGTCCCATAACTTTTGACTTTTACCCACATGAATACATGATTGTTTAACCGCGGGATACAGAGCTTATCTACTGGTTCTTTTAACTTCTTTGGTTCAGTGAAACGATGCGTTTTATGCTTCTTCTCACTCTCTTTGTACTTCTCTCTAGACGCCATTCTTGATTCTCAAAAAAGAAACCCTTAAATCGCTCCTTCTTCAAGTCTCTTCCTCAATTCTTCTGCCTCTTTAACCTTGCAGCTTATTCTCGAGAAAACCCATTAGTCGTTTGTTCTGTTCAAGTGAGATAAAGGTACTAATTCAAACTGAAATTTGGCATGGAATTTAGCCTTTAGGGTTTGCATTTTTGTTCTTAGTTTGCATTTTCTTGTAGATAGTATTTATCTCTTAATATTTTCTTGACTATAACTGTTTATTTTTCTAGATGCATTAACATATGTGTGTGTGCACGACAGAATTTGGCCTGCTAATTTGTTTGAGATTTTAAACTGCTTCAGTGTTTGTTGTGAATATGGCTTGTGGGTTGTGACACTATGAAAACGATTGTTGTATGTAAAAGGTTCAAACTTTTCTCTTTATTCTTCCCCTTTTACTCTCATAGCTCGGATGATTAGCTCTTTAATTTGGTATGTTATTGTCTATGATTGTTCTATGATTAATCTGATTATGTTTGTTCTACATGATTGTTTGTTGTGAATATGGCTTGTACGAGTTGTGACACTATGAAAACGATTGTTGTATGTAAAAGGTTCAAACTTTTCTCTGTTTTCTTCCCGTTTTGCTCTCATATAGCTCTTTTGGTATGTAATTGTCTTCTGTTTGGGTGATGTTCATCTCTTACCATCTATATTTGGGGTTCTTCCTGATTATTCTGTGGTTGTCTACTTGTGTCTTGATTAGCTTCAGTTATGATAACAATAATGATGTTTTTAATCTATGCAGAGTAATGGATTTCGGGTCACAGGAAACAGTTGCAACAATTAAAGCTGAGAATGAATGTATGGAAATGAATGAGGAGGTTGACGAAGAAACAAAAGGACCAGTACGAAGTGAGACTCAAGCGATTCAAACGGTCTTTGATTCTAATCAACGCTTGAAAGCTGATGTTTGGAAAGAGTTTGTATCAGTAGGAGTAGGGGAAGATGGCAAAAAAAGGGGTCGTTGCATCCATTGTAGTCGGAATTTTATAATAGAAAGGCTTTATGGAACATCACATTTGAGGCGCCATTTACTATCTTGCCTAAAGAAGCCTGAAAATAAGAGTGGAGGCAATGATGAACAAGACAGACACAAACGTAATTCTACTGACGCGAAGGGAGCCTCAGTTTCCGAATCCTCCTGTGACAGAGAAGGAGTGAGCAACAATGTTTCGAACAAGAGGCAACGCAGTTCGACATCAGAGGGCAAGACACGCTTGGCGATGCTGCTGGGTCTGGATATTCTTGATTGCCCCATTTGCTTTGACGCATTGACGATTCCTATCTTTCAGGTTTTGTTTCTAAACTGTTTCTCCCTGAATGCATTTTCTTGAAATGTTGGTATAACTAGGCAAGATCGAGTATATATCATGAACTATCAAATGTTTTATCGATGAATATCTCTTCTATATTAATTACCAATTGAGATTTTCTTAAGCTTACATTTTGGGTTATTTTACTGTGACAATGCGATACGCAGGTTAATCTGTTTTCTCTTTTCCATTTTCATGTTCTCTTGATGGTTATTGCAAGGATCAATTTCTTTTATCGAATATGTGTGGTTATTAAAGCTTTGATTGTTATTTCATTGGTATTGCATTTTCAGTGTGATCATGGGCATTTGGCTTGCTCATCTTGCTGTCCCAAACTGAGTAATAAGTGCCCTACATGTGATTCGCCTGTTGGCCAGAATCGCTGCAGAGCAATGGAACAATTGGATTTCGGGTCACAGGAAATAATTGCAACAATTAAAGCTGAGAATGAATGTATGGAAATGAATGAGGAGGTTGACGAAGAAACAAAAAGACCAGTACGAAGTGATACTCAAGCAATTCAAACGGTCTTTGATTCTAATCAACGTTTGAAAGCTGTTTGGAAAGAGTATGTTGTAGGAGTAGGGGAAGATGGCAATGATGAACAAGACAGACACAAACATAATTCTACTGACGTCAAGGGAGGAGCCTCAGTTTCCGAATCCTCCTGTGACAAAGAAGAAGTGAGCAACAATGTCTCGAAAAAGAGGCAACGTAGTTCGACATCAGAGGGCAAAACACGCTCGGCGATGCTGCTGGGTTTGGATATTCTTGATTGCCCCATTTGCTTTGACGCATTGACGATTCCTATCTTTCAGGTTTTGTTTCTAATCTGTTTCTCCCTGAATTGCAGTTTCTTATAATGTGTGTATAACTAGGCAAGATTGAGTATATATCATGAACTATCAAATGTTTTATCAATGAATATCTCTTCTATATTAATTACCAATTCAGATTTTCTTAAGCTTACATTTTGGGTTAATTTACTGTGACAATGCGATACGCAGGTTAATCTGTTTTCTCTTTTCCATTTTCATGTTCTCTTGATGGTTATTGCAAGGACTGATTTCTCTTATTGAATATGTGTGGTTATTAAAGCTTTGATTGTTATTTCATTGGTATTGCATTTTCAGTGTGATCATGGGCATTTGGCTTGCTCCTCTTGCTGTCCCAAACTGAGTAATAAGTGCCCTACATGTGATTCGCCTGTCGGCCACAATCGCTGCAGAGCAATGGAAAGTGTTCTTGAATCAGTCTTTGTCCCATGCCGAAACGCCAAATTTGGATGCACCAAGAACGTATCTTATGGTAAAGAATCAACTCATGAAAAGGAATGCAGTTTCTCTCAATGTGCCTGCCCTGCATTGGACTGCAATTACACCGGATCATACAATGACATCTACACTCACTTTGTTGATAACCACTGTCACGAATCCAAATCTATGTCCTTTGTTTGCGGTGGTTCAGTTGATGTTCAGATGAACATAGCTACAGATAAGATTCTAGTACTTTGGGAATCTAAGAAGAGACTATTGTTAACACTGCAGTGTTTCAATGAGCCGCATGGTTTGTATGTGACTGTTAGATGCATTGCACCATCTGCTCCGGAACTAGGGAAGCTTGCATATTGTCTCTACTACTCAATGGATGGACACACTCTTACTTATAAGTCACCAGAAGTGAAGATGGTTCTTGAACTGAGCACTGAAACCCCTCAAGACAATTTCATGTTTGTCCCTCACTCTTTATTACGTGGTGAATCGTTGAAGATGAAGATTAGCATTGTACTTGAAGATGAAGATTAGCATTGGAATTAAGGTTCGTGTTGGCTCATAATCTCTCTCTCTGTAGGTTCTTTTTGTTTTTGTCTATTGAAGAACTAGTTAGATCAATCTATGTACCTTAAACCAGGTTTGTAATATTTATGTTCTGGCCTGATGAATCTAAACTAAAATCAGATCTAAACGTTAAATTTTCTTTGGCTTGGTTTGATCCAGTTAAGTTAATTATGTTGTAGAGTCGTTTTTCGGTTCACTACTTCACTGTTGATAGACTAGATTTCAGAAAACTCGCAATGTAGCAAACTAGCAATTAGTCTAGCATTTGAAGCCTAATGGTTTGGTGTTTTGGTGATTCACAAGTATTTGAGGCTTAAAGCAGAGCTATATTGCATGTAACCTATCAATATCAGCCATCGTCTCTCAGTGAAAGCCACCTGTTAATCCCAGGGCATAGGTGCAAGTATTCCCATTGCTTGTATGAAGAAGAAGCTGAGGACAAAAGGGAGAAGAGCTCGTAAGTGGGAGAAAGAGTATGCTCAGGAAGGAAGCACAAAGTGGCTAAGAATTGATTTCAAGGATAGAAGAGCCTTTATCTGAGTATTATTCAATAATCCCAGTACGATGTCGTTTAAGTAACAGATACACTTATGCAGTTATGTGTTGTATTTAAAACCTAATTAATATCATCTTCTCTCAAATCTCTCTCGATCTCTTTCTCTTCTCTTCTATCTTCTTATCTCTATCCATCTCATCATTTCTACTCTTTGTTAGTTTACATCTAACACAATGGCGGAAAAAACTCAATGCTCCTTCTTTCCATGCTCCTGCCCTGCTCCGAATTACAATTACACAGGATTCTACAACAGCAATTATAGTCATCACTTTAAAATTCGTTCAGGTGTATGCTGCGTACCGTCAGGATTAACATCAGTGATAAGGTCACAGAGACTTGTAACAACAGAGATCCCGATTCTCTAAACTTCACATTGCACAAGCCAGATCTTCTCTGAATCCGCAAGGTCACAATGACTTTTACAGCATTAGCTTAGATTACAAATGTCGCTTGTAGAACGACAACGAGAGATAACAGCAAAAACATCTTCCTGCAGATTATTTAAGAATATGGGCATATCTTGAGGAGAAAAAAAGTTATATGACAATTACTTGTATTCCTTATTAGATAAGGAAAATTGATTATTTAATTAGAAATCTCGATATATATGTATTCGAATGAAAAAAGTGGCAAAAGCACAAAAAAACAATGCCTTCATCGACGGCATCAGAGAGATAAAGAAACGAGAAGGTGTTTCTCGTGGAGAAGAAATATTTCTTCTTACCCAAGTAACGTAAACCTAAACCTAACCTAAAAAAGACGAAGTTATTAACGGTACTAGCATCTTGTGTTTGATCTAGTTTGTGTGCGCGCGGATAGAGTAGAAGCACGTAGCGCTACACGACTTCGAATTGTTTAGATTCATAGTCTGCTGTAGAGTATACATGTATATTCAAAATCCTATGATTTTGATTCAAGTGAACCCAAACAATTGATTTTTGAAACTTAAAATTTATCGATCATTATAAATCAAGTTGATTATATCAGCACGCACACCAACTATAGATCAAACACGACATGCTAGTACCATGAACAACTTCGCTTTTGTGCGCATGCTGATTTACATTTTTTAATGTGTTATTGATTTACTATCTTAAAAATTATTTATTCGATAAATCTCTTGAAATTATTTCAAACTTTAAAAAATTTCAAGTTTTTGTGAAACCTACGATTCGTTACTACTATCTTAGACCAAATGGTTTGGTCTTAACCACAACACATTTTGTTTGGTTTTAAGAAAAATGGCTTAGTTTTATTAAAAACTGACGATTTTAATTGTTTGGGTTTTTTCGTGAGTAGTGACCATAATCTATTAATTCGATTGATTCAATTTAATATTTAAAAAAAGATAAGAAAATCGTTGACACTTGACAGCCTCCATCTTCGTCTTGCATAGGCTGTCAAATTCGAGTTTTGAATACGTAGCTTGACCTTAGTGTTGTGATGGACAAGCACTACACGTTATATCAGTTACTTGTGTGGGAGTTAAGTAACAAATAGATTTGTTTCCATCTGAAACGTTAGAGACAAATTTCATTAACAAGGAATGACATAGAGCATCAATCACATAAACATGTCCCTTGCACGAATCTATATTCAGCGTTGATAACTAAATATGGTGGAAGAATCCTAAGGTTCAATTTAGAAGTCAGTTAAGATCATCATTGATCGTAAGTGAATCTGAATTAAGAAAAAATGATTACTTTTTAAATTAATTTTTAAAAATGTTTATTGTTATCACCACAAAAAACTAATTAATTTTGTTTTAGAAAAAGAATTAGTATATTAGCTTTTAAGGATGATATGTTAGTAAATGAATATTTTGAAAAGAGTATAGTTTTCAAAAGAATATTAAAAATTTAAAATGGTACATTTTTCAAAAATCAACAATAATGATCTTAACTGACTTCTAAATTGAACCTTAGATCATCTCTAATGGTCCATCATTTGAGGCAAACATAAAAAAACGAGGAAAATCAATCTCCAATGGTACATTAAATGAGGGGAAAATGAGATTATGAATAGTATTGCATCATATTTGAGGATATATTATTCATAAAACTCATTTTTTCCCCTCAAAATGATGTACTATTAGATAAAGACTTTCCTCATTTTTTTAAAATGTTTTCTTCCAAACTGTGGGTTCATTACTTTTTTTTTTATAGAATTAACAATAAATAGTAAACAAAAATATATTAAGAATATTTTTTTTTGAGGAAAAAATTAAAGGAACCATCGGAGAAAAACTCAAACTCATTTCAGTGTAACTTCATTTTGAAGAAAAAAAGGGTAACCACTGGAAATGTTCTAAAAATACTTTTATTGCATGATAATTGTCGGTGTTGTAAACTGATCAATCTTATTAATGAGATAAGGGAATATATATATATGAGTCTCGGGATACAAGGGAAAGATAAAACCCTAATGGGTTTAATGGGGTCGGTTAATGAGTCCACAAGATATTTTATAACAGTCGGAGGTATTTTAACAAAATTCCTCATATTTTCCTTTGACAAAAATGTTCTCTTTTTTTTTTTTCTCTCAAAAGTCAAAACTACCGCCTTTTTTTTTAACTTAGAAGGTGTTATTTAATTATATATTTTAATAGAATTAAAATCCAAACTCAATCCGCTGTTATTTAATTAATGATTTAAAATCATCTTAAAAAATCTAGTGTTAACCGATCTTGTATTTGTAAGTCATGCTTAATAGATATTAAAATCTGGTGTTATTCAATTATGATGTTAAATACTTCATTGAAATCTAGTGTCATTCGAAACTAAATAATTTTTAAAATCTTTGTACATCGAATCATTTGAAATAAAATTTTATGGAGTTTGACGAAAATCTCATAGAATTTCATGAGTAAATTATTAGAATCAAAATCTAAAGTATACTGCAGAGATTTTGACATCCACACAAATAAATTCTTTAAAATAATTTCAAATTTCAAATCTTAAATATTACAAAACTTAGAGAATTTATTTTAAATATATATATTTGTAATTGAATAACACCCTCTAGAGATTCTCAAGTCCTTTGGTCAAAACAACGTAGTTTTGATATTTCACTGAAACGATGCGTTTTGGGCTTTCTTCTTACTTCTAATCACTTGTTCTTCTTCACCCGAGTAGTAAATTCTGATTCTCAAAAGGAAACCCATACAAAAATCCCTTCTTCTCGGCTCTTTTTCACAGTTCGTCTGCCTCTTGAACCTTGCGGCTTATTCTGGAGAAAACCCATTAATCGTTCGTTCTGTTCAAGTGAGATAATGTTGCTAATTCAAATCAAAATTTAGCATGGAATTTAGGGATTTCATGTTTGTTCTTAGTTTCTAAGTTCTTTGCTTGTAGATAGTATTACTCTCTTAATAACGTTGCTTAGTGATGTTCGTATCTGGGTAAGATCAAATTCGTAGGTTTCGTCTCTTATAATATCTATTTGGGTTTTTTTTCATATTCATGATTGTTCTCTGATTTAATCTGGTTTTGCTTCAGTTATGATAAATACTTGAAAAAATATTTAATCTTGCTTTTGTGTTTGCTCTTCTTATGGAAATAGTATCATTCTATGAAGCAGATCACTTGCCATTACGCAGATAATGATATCATGGATGTTTCTGATTTATGCAGAATGGATTTGCGGTCTGTAACTCGTAATGTTAAGAATGAATGTATGGAAATGAATGAGGAGGGTGATAGAGAAACTCAAGGACCGGTACGAAGTGAGACTCAACCGAATCACACAGTCTTTGATTCTAATAATTGCAAAAGAGCTGATGCTTGGAAAGAGTTTGTATCGGTAGGAATAGGGGAAGATGGCAAATAAAGGTGTCGTTGCATCCATTGTGGTAAGGTTTTGGTAATACCTATTATGACATCAAATCTGTGGCGCCATTTACGATGTTGTCCAATGAAGCCTAAAACTAAAAGTGGAGGCAGTGAGAAACAAGGCAGACCGATCGATGATCAAAAACATAATTCTATTGATGTGGTCGGAGCCTCATTTTCCGAATCCAACAGCGACAGAGAAGGAGTGACCACCAACACTCTCTTGAAAAAGAGGAAATGTAGATCGATATTAGAGGGCAAGACACGCTCGGCAATGCTGCTTGGTCTGGATGTTATGGACTGTCCCATTTGCTTCGAGGCACTGACTATTCCTATCTTTCAGGTTTTGCTTCTAATCTGTTTCTCCCTGAATTGCAGTTTCTCCTTTGAAATGTGTGTATAACTAAGGAACATCGAGTATATATATCATGAACTATTAGATAATATATCGATGAATATATTTTCTTAAGCTTACATTTGGGTTTATACTGTGACAATTTGTGGGTTAACCTGTTCTCTTGATGGTTATATTTACTGCAAGGACAGATTTCTTTTATCGAATATATGTGGTTTATAAAGCGTTGATTGGTATTGGATTTCAGTGTGATAATGGGCATTTGGCTTGCTCCTCTTGCTATCCCAAACTGAGTAATAAGTGCCCAACATGTGCTTCGCCTGTTGGCCACATTCGCTGCAGAGCAATGGAGAGTGTTCTCGAATCAGCCTTTATCCCATGCTGAAACGCCAAGTTTGGATGCACCAAGAACGTATCTTATGGGAAAGAATCAATTCATGAAAAGGAATGCACTTTCTCTATATGCTCCTGCCCTGCATTGGACTGCAATTTCACCGGATTATACAATAGCATCTACAGTCATTTTGTTGGTGGTTACCTCCGTCAGCGTCACAAATCTATTTCCTTTGTGTGTGGTAATTCTGTTGATGTTCAGATGAACATAGCGAGCGATAAGATTTTATTACTTCGGGAATCTAAGAAGAGGCTATTGTTTGCACTGCAATTTTTCCAGGAGCCATGTGGTGTTTATGTAACTGTAAGCTGCATTGCACCACCTGCTCCAGAAGTAGAGGAGTTCTCATATCATCTCTCCTACACTTTGGATGGCCACACTATGACTTACGAATCACCAAAGTTGAAGAGGGTTCTTAAAGTGAGCTCCCAAAGACCTGAAGAGAGTTTCATGTTGATCCCTCACAGTTTATTACGTGGTGAATTGTTGGATATGAAGCTTTGCATCAAGAAGTTGAAGCAAGTGTAAGAACGTTGGGGAGATATAGAAGAAGGCCTTTTATACTTTCTATGGAAACTCTATCTATCTCTTCTATTTTATCTAAGTCGCGAATTGTCGTTAATTTGTAAGTTTTAACATGACAAACTAAGATCAGAAGTTGCTTTACGTCTTTGATTAAACAAGGTTTTAGTTTAGAGTGGATTTTGTAGGCTCAAAGCAGAGCTGTTGGACTTGGTCTTCTTAAAGTTGCCACCTATCATTTTCTTTTCCTTATCTATGTAGCTTCTTTAATTTATTGATGCTGTTTCTTTGAGTTATTACAGTTCATTATATGATCAGCGTGAGCTCGACCAACAGCTTTGACTCTTGAATCTTGTATGGTCTGCGCAGGCACTGTAAATGTAAGTAAGTGCAACGCATGATGTGTCTTGTTCGAGCAAAAGTCATAGATTATTATCTTAACTGAAAACTGAATTTTGCTCGAGATCATTTACAGAAGATGGGAAAAGCAATAAGAAGCAAAAATATAAAAATATTTATGCAATATCTCGAAGATATTCTATAAAAATATATGATTATCTTTAGGTTAAGCATATGTGAGAATGTGCAAAAGAAACTACGAGAATATGCAAAACTCGTTTATACTCTTTAAAAATTTATTTACTTTCTATAATTTTTTTATCAAAAATGTACCTAGAGATCTAATAATACCCTCTTAATTATAGAAAATAATTTCTGAGAATACTTTATCAATGTACAATACTTTTGATATTGTACTTTGTGAAGAAAGATGGGTTTAATCAATAAACCAATAACTTAATATTTTAATTCAATGATAAAATGAGTTACTTTTATTTTAATTGAACAACACAAAACTTTTCTTAACTTTATAAAATCCAATATTCCAGATTTATGAAAATCTTAGATTACTTTTTACAAATACATAAATTAATATAAAACACCAAACTTTAATAAAATATTGAAAAATCTTAACTGAATGAAATTAGAATCTTTATAAAATTTAATCTTTGTACTCCATCTAAATACAGAAACCAATAACATCTCCTAAGAGTGAAGAAACTAGCAAAATTAACCAAAAAAAAAAATCTATTTAAATGTCTGATTTAGTCTCCTACATAAATCAGACATTTACATGAATTGAAACATATAAAAAAGAAAATTTTTTTGGCATCCACTATAGATGTGAAGTATACAGTGAAATGATAGACTTTCAGCTAGACATAGGATAAACGAGAGCCTAGAAGAGCTATTTTTCCCGGCAGATGTGCAGTTAATCCTAACTCACAAACCACTGGTGGTGAAAGATGACTTCTGGACCATACTAAAAGTGGACATTACTCATCTAAATCAGGACACCAAGAGGGTTTCTTTCAAGAGGCTTTGGTGCAACCGCAACCTTTAATTCAAAGTTTTTATGGGTTATTAGAAGATTAAAGTACACCATTATTTGGGTATTTTAATCTTCTAATAACTCATTAAAACTGGCATTCTTTCAACCTTTACTACCATATCTCCTATTTCATAATTTTTTGTTTGTACTCTTTAAAACTCAATCAAGACACTATAACATAAAAAAAAAAAAAATTAACCTAAGATTTTTTATGGGTGATATGATATGCAATTTTCTTGGTCCAATTTTCTTTTTTACTATTGTCATACCCATTTACAAAAATTTACGATCTTATGTTTTGTTTTCTCCATAGAATAGAAGATATAGAGAAAAAACACATATATAAATAAGAAATTCAATATGTATGAGAAAATCCACAAATTAATATATGAAGTTTCAGAGGCTATTGTAAATGTTTATATGGGTCCAAGCATAAATATCGAGAGATTATAGAGTTTGTTAAAAGCTTTAATTAATCAAACAAAAACATGTATCGATTTCCATTTTTCTAGGGAAATAGGTCCAATGACTAAACCAATAATATAATAATGATTTAATTTATTACAATATTCAATACATATTAAAATCTAAATATTAAATAAGAAAACATATAATTTCATAATTACTTTTATTCAGAAAACCTATAGAATTAAGGCAAAACGTTTGTAATAGATGTTACATTTAATTTTTATTGACATGTATTTAATATTGAAATTATGATGTCAGAATTTTACATGGTTAGATGAATAAACATTGAAATATATATTCTTAAAAGGGAAAAATATAAAAAAGCCTCAATTTTCGAATTTCGTTGCAAAAAAGCTTCAACTTTTCTTTCGATGAAATATATAGCCAACTTTTGTTGACTTCTCAAGTCAACCGCTAACTTTTTTTTACTTTGCAAAATTAGCCATATCGTTAAGTCATCTGATGGAAGAATTAACAGTTCCGTCAAGCAACTTAACGACGGGATCAATTTGACTAAGTCAACAAAAATTAGTGATTAAAATGCAAAGCCAATAAAAGTTGGGAATTTTTCAACAATCGGAAAGTTAGTGCTTTTTTCAACCATTTCTGAAAGTTGAGATTTGTTTTGAACATTTTTCCTATTTTTTTATTAACATAAAATTCAATGGTTAACAGAAAAAGTTAATTAAAATAATGATTCAAGAGTGTGAAAAACTTCACAAAAAAGTAGAAAAAATGGCAATTAGTCAAGTTCTTTCATGAGAAACCATTGTTAAAGAAGAAAAACTGTATTTGTTCGAGTATGTATAGTGGAGAGAAGAAATATAGTTACAAATTGTCTTATTTATAACACGGAGAATCCTTTTTATTTTGTTTTTTCGACAAAGAAACTAATGGATTAAGAAACCAAATTGTTAACGAAATACAAATTAACCTTCGCCAAATATGGCAGAAGCCATAAAGGAGGCGATACATCAAAAGTTGCAAAATAAACCAGATAATTCATAACAGTCTTGGCCATTATGTCAGCCATCGCGTTTGCTTCCCTATTCGTCGCGTTCGTTCCCAGCCACCACATGTCCATCAATGTCTGACGTAAAACCCTCGATTCTTGGCCAAGCTTGTGGTTCCTATATTGCCTGCAATAACTGAAGACAATCTGACTCAAAAGATACATTCTTATAACCCAAAAGGCGAATGCTCTTGACTGTCCATGCCATAACAGTAGCCTCAGTGATAAAAGTCGATGAAAGCTTTGGGTAGCACTTGGCACCTAGATGACGGACATTGCCCAATTAATCTCTCAGGATCCAGCTATTACCACATTGGAGAATCCTTTTATAAGAGGAGGAAAAGTAAATATTCTACTTTTTATTTGGTAGGATATAATCCTTTGTAAATATTTTCTCTTTTGATTGAAATATTTATTATTTTTTGAACATGCGAAAGAAACATATCCAATGTAAAATTGTGTGTCATGGTTAGAAGGAAAACTACTATTAATAGCAAATGAGGGTAGAGTTATATAGAGTTGGAAGTAGCATAAGTTTTTCCTTTAACCCAAAAGTTATGGTATGAATTGTTTGACACTTACTGACTTATATAATAAGATTTTTGGGTTAACGATTGTGGGGGTGTTATCTAAATATTTGATCCCTCATGTTTGAAAACCTAAAAACCCCTCAGTGCAATGTCTTCGATCTCTTACGAGTTTGAGAGAATACAGAGCTTTATTTGTTATTTTCTCCCAAACTGATACAAAAAATTTTAGGCTCTAGTTGGTGAGGATGTATTTTTGGTTCAGTATTTTTTTCAGTCCATTTTTATATTTTGACACCAATTGATATTCTTGGTTAAATTCGGGTAAATTATGGTTTAGTGAGGAAAGATTATATAGTATATGAAAGTGAATCCAAAATTAAACTCGATAATGAAGAAATAATTTAATACAAAGTAATGAGTTCGTTCTAATTTTATTCTCAAGAAACTAGTAGAAATGAAATTCAAGTAAAAAAGTAAAACTAGATAATTTTTTTCATGCGTAGTACGAATAGTAATATCAAATAAATTTTATATAAATTACTGCGATAATGAAAATTTTATCAAATTAATTAATTAATTAATCAAATTAAACAATTTTTTTTAGCAAGCCGAGATTTAGACCACATGCTCATGCTATCTTATTGGATGGTTATTATAAAAAAACAAGTTTACTAGTTACT
The DNA here is from genome assembly GCA_018361395.1 of Boechera stricta. Classification (NCBI taxonomy): domain Eukaryota; kingdom Viridiplantae; phylum Streptophyta; class Magnoliopsida; order Brassicales; family Brassicaceae; genus Boechera; species Boechera stricta. The sequence continues at coordinate 6,550,582 of CM031544.1, read as the reverse complement.
ATAACTTTATAAATTGATAGTAAAATATTGAGTTATAGTGATGAACAACAATTAAACAGCCCTAAATATGAATCGAAACAATGTATGAAACTTAGACTCATAAATGCTTCACTTGTTACCTTATAAAACATAAATTATATTTCCAATGTTCCCAAATATTTGATTTTATAGTTTTTTTTCTTGTTTTACAAAATTTTATTTTCTAGGATTTTTCTACATTTTTATTATTGTATTGTACATTTCAAGAAGCATTAGCTGAAAATAATTAAATTTATACCTATATTATTGGTTTATAGTTATTGTAAATTGTTAATATTAGAGAATAAATGTAGGCATATCTAAAAATTATTATTTCTTAATATGTGTGAAAACTCAAAAATGCATGTAGGCATAACTCAAAATTTTTATTGATAAATAAGTGGACCGTTTAATATGGATAAAATTATATTATATTTCCTCTTTCAAAAACAATATTTTACAAAAAACAATTAACATGAAATTATAAATTTGAAATTAAACTCAATAAAATTCCAGAAGTTATAAATTCAAAAAAAAAAGATTTTAAAGGCTAGCATGTTTCTGTGTGTATATATATATATATAATTCAACATTGATGATACATTCAATATAATTTTTGGAAAGAATATGTACTTATTTTCTAAAATTTGAAAATTAATAACGCAGCAAAATAACCAAATAACAAAATAAATAACGGGCCAAAAAATTAAACTTGAGTAAGACTTTTCATTACCTAAAACAAACATGATTCATTTTTTAATGTTTGACTACAAAATTTAGATTTTATGGGTATAAATACATGGAGTTGTAGAAGGAAAAAAAAAATCATTGAATGAATAAAACATAGAAAATGTAAATGTTTAAATCTCTAACTATATGTTTAAATCTTCATTCATAACCATGGAGGTCTTTACGAGTTGGTGTTGGCTGAGACATAACCATAGTTATGAATGGAGATTCAAACATATCTTTCGAAATAATATTTTTTTAAGAGCTCATATATATACAAAATTAAAGAGAAAATTATACATAAGAAATACAAAAGATTCTCCAACAACTAATATTTTTGCATTCGTAAACGCATTTCAACCTGTGGTTAATGGATGCTTTCGAAGACAAAGCAATTTTTAACAACAGGTTAAAATTAGTTCATGACTGTGAAAAATTAGTCGTTGGAGCTTGTTTGTATTCTTTTAGTATATTTTGCTCTCGGAGTTTTATGCCATTTTTATTACAATTTTATAGTTATCTCACTTGTTAGGACTGATTTTATGATTGAACATATTTTATTTTGTATACGCAAATATCTCCATCATGAGTCTTCGTACATAAACGATAAAAATAGAATGTCTTTGTACAATTGAAAAAAATGTGTAAGAACCTATTTTGGAGAAATAATGCAAAAGAGCAGTTGAGTGGAGAAATAGTTGGTGAGAGTTTGTATATTATTGATGCTTTATTTACACTTATATATATATATATATATGAACATTGAACTATATATATTATTAATGAAAGAACATTGAACTATATATTCTTAAATAAGGAGAAGAAAAGTAATTATTCTACCTTTTATTTGGTAGAATACAATCTTTTGTAAATATTTTCTCTTTTGATTGAAATATTTATTATTGTATGAACATGCGAAATAAACAAATATAATGTAAAATGTGTGTCCTGGTTAGATGGAAAACTACTATTGATAGCTAATTAGGGTAAAATAATAAAGTTGGGAGTAACATAAGTTTTTTTGTAATATTGTATAAATTTAATATGATAATGAAATTTATCAAATTAATTAATAAATAAAAATGTAAATTACTAATATATAACAATATGTCCAAAATCTAATAAATACAATTTTTTATCTATATCCTAAGCAAACCAAAGATTTTGACCACACGCTCGTGTTATTTTATTGGATGGCTACCTTTAGCAATTGACAAATAGGTGGACCGTTTAAAATGGATAAAATTATATTATATTTCATCTTTTAATAACAATGTTTTACTAATTTTTAACGTAAAATCATAAATTTAAAAGTAAACTCAATAAAAAATTTAAAAGGTTATAAATTTAAAAATAAGATTTTAAAGTCTAACATGTTTCTTTATATATAATTCAATATTGACGATACATTCTATAGAAATTCTGGAAAGAATATCTAATTATTTTAAAATTTTGAAAATTAATAACACGACAAAATAACTTAATAGAAAATAAATAACGCGCCAAAACTTTAACTTGACTAAGACTTTTCATTAAAATTTTATAACCTAAAACAAAATGGATTCATTTATCAATGTTTGACTTCAATATTTAGATTTTATGGATATAAATACAAGGAGTCTTAAAAGAAAAACAATCAATGAATGAAAAATATAGGAAATGTAAATGTTTGAATATCTAAATATTTTTTAAAATCTCCACTAATAACCATGGAGGTCTTTTAGAGTTGGTGTTGGTTCAGACAGAACCTCAAGTTATGAATGGAAATTCATTCATATCTTCAAAGAAAATATATTTTTTTTCTTTTTCTAAGAGCTCATATATATATATATATATATATATCTCTAAAGTTCAATAGAATATTATACATAAAGAATACAAAAGGGTAACTAATTTTTGGCATTCGTAAATGCATTCCAACCAGTTGTTAAAAGATGCATTCAAAGGCAAATCAATGTTCACAACTGGTTAGAATCCATTCATGACTGCGAATAACTTAGTCGTTGAAGACTCATTTGTATTACATTACTATATTTTGCTCTCCGAATTTTATGCCTTTTTATTGCCATTTAGTGTAACTTCATGTTGAGGAAGGAAAAGAGGTGACCACTAGAAATTTCCAAAAAATATTTCTAATGCATGATAATTGTCAGGGGTATTTTTTCAAAATTCTATTTTATCTCGTCTGGTTTATTTAACCCGCCAATTGTTGTTAATATGTAAGTTTTAAACCAGACGAACTAAGATCAGAAATTGCTTAATGTTAGTTTTGACCTGACGAACTAAAATCAGAATTTGTTTTATGGCTTGATTTAACAAGGTTTCAGTTTAAACTGGATTTTGTTGGTTCAAACTAGAGCTGTGATTGATGAGGTATTTGTAACCTATCAAGCAACAAAATACTCATCAAATACTTCTTTGTCATCATACTCAAATGTTAGATAAATATTTGGTGTATTTTTAGGAAATTTTCCTATGATTGAACTATGATGAAAAAGAAGCCACTCATACCTAAAAAGTGTGGACATTAACTGCCTTTTATTATTTTGATTGTCACTATAATAACACTCTTTCTTAAAAAAAAAGAAAGTTGTATGAGGATGTTTTTCTTGTTCGGTTTTATCTTGTAATTTGGCGAGATGACGAGTCTCAATAATTTGAGAAGAAATATCTCTTATGAGAAGGAGAATGTACCTTCTATCTTTGCTTATGCCATGTACCGAACTGCAATTACAGTGGCTTATACAAGGATGTATACTCTCACTTTGGTATTCACGCAACATAGGAAGAGTTGATTATTGGTTTGTTCTTGGACAATTTATTGGACTATAATTTGACTTCAATGAGAGGGCTTTACTGGCTATGACGAATATAAGGATTACAGGCCCGGCTCTAGGGGTAGACAAGATGGGCATTTGCGATGGGTCCAAAGTCTATTTCAAAATTTTGTTATAAGGTGAAAGGGCCCAGTTTTTAGAAGAAAAAAAATTTTACTAAGAAATTTTAGTTTTTTTGGTTTTGCCGAGAGCCCTCCTTGAGAATTTGAGACGTGGGATTGTTTATTGTTCAATGTCTCTAGGAGCCACTGCAATATCTTAGCTGTATTGCTCCAATTCTGCTCTAGAAGTTGGTGAACTCTCACATCACATGCCTTGTTTTTGCCTAATAATTAGCATAGTCTTTGACTTACAAAATTTGCTTGTGACTTGTCTCTCAATCTCTTTACAAACAAAACCCGGTTTTATTATAAATAATGAAAGAGATAGTGAAGTTGTATTGCGAGATATATAAAGTGTGTGATGTTGAAATCTGGTTTTTAAAAGAGTTATCAATCAGAATCCAGAACAAGTGTGTAGATTACTAATCAGAACTAAATATTCATATAAAAAATTAAAATATATGGGGAAAAAAAAAAAGAAATGAAGAGAGAGAAAAAGATGTATGATTACTTACATGTGAATATCAACGTGAATTGAGAATTCATATAGCTATATTCTTAATCTAATTAAGAATATGTGAATATATCTATGGTGAGTGTTGGTGAAATGAAAACTTTGAATTGAGAGATGAGAAGTATCATTTACTTTTTTTTTTGGTCGTCACATTTATTTAATTATCATTTTAAAGTTTATGTATAGTTTTTTGGAGCTAACTATAAGTAGCGTGTGGATGTGTAGTGATGAACGATTGTCATTTACGCTGTGGGATAATTTGCGGAGTAAGTTTTCAACAACTAGTCGGAAAAAACTTTAATAGTTATGAATGGAGATTCAAGCATATCTTTAGAGATCGACCAATAAAATATGTAACAATTTTTAAAATTTCCATACGTGAAGATCATCAAAGAGATTTCTGCATGAGTTTAGCCATTTTAAAGCAATCTTTTATTGGTCAAATGCAAAAGAAAATGAATTTACAACTTGTATTTAGTATTTATATTTTACATTTCAGCTCATCAAACTGTTCGAATTCTGACAAACATAAAATGTATGCATGCATTTTTGGGTCCATAGACCAGTACATCTTCCAAAACAGACCCGGAGCATGCATGCATCATTTTGTTAAAACTCTTTGTGTGTATGAAGACAATGGTTAAACCATCTCTCCTATATATATTCAGTTCCATTTCCCGTTTGAGTTTAGACAATCGATATGGAGAGTGCCTCAAGAGAATTTCATGTTGATACTTCACAATTTATTGCGTGGTGACTCGTTGGAGATAAAGCTTTGCATCCACAAGTTGAACTAAATGGTAATAAAATATGGGAAAAATGTCAAAACAAATCCCCAACTTTCAAATTTGCCCGTTTTAATGCGCCAATTTTTACGAGGCCTAAGTAAATTCCAAACTAATTAACCTATCCAGAATAAACCACAAACTTTCTAAACTTATTTCGATTTAAACACACCGTTTACTCGCGATTAGCGGCGTTAACAGTCTGTTAGTTTTATCCGTCATCTCCTCCGTTTCGCTTGATACATGACCATTTAAACCCAAACCCAGAACGAAAATCATCAATTTCATTTTCTAGGTTTCAAAATAGTGAACCCCCAAATCGATTAGATTAGAATGAGTTCTATGAGTTCAAGTTCTTCCCAATCTTACGTATGTGGGATCCTTTCAAAGTGTGACTGTGGAGCAGATGTTACGATGTTCACTTCCAAAACCCAAGATAATCTAGTGTAACACCTGTGTTCTGAAATTGATTTTTTTAAATCAAACCAGGTTGATTTGATATTTTGTAAAGTTGGTGGTTGAGTTTTTAAAAATTAAAAAGATGAGGGATTTGAGTTTAAAAATCAGAAATCTTAGGGTGAATTAAGGGTTGTGATTGGTTTAATATAAGGGTTAGAATTAATTAATCCTAGTGAGTTTTTATCTCAATTTCTATTGGTTGAAAACTAAAAAAGAAAACCCTAAGCCTTATTATATCGACCAAGCGCCTCCCTCATTTCATTCTCTCTTTAGAAAACGCCTCCTTCATCTTCCATTCTTCCATTGTTGTTTGTCCTTTAAGCTTGAGTTGCATCCATCTCTTTCATCCTTTCATTTGATTCACTACAAGAAAAAATTCAATTTCCGACGAGAATTTCCGAAGAAATCGTTTTTGTCGGAATCTTTTGTAAAATTCCGACCGAAATCCGAGCAAAAATGCCTTCGTCGGAAATTCGTCGTTTTCTGTGAAGGCGTCGGAATTTGGTCAGAAAAATTAAGACCAAATTACGACGAAACTATATAGTCGTTGGAAAGTCGATGGTTTTGGTAGTTTGTCGGATTTAGGTCGGAAAAATTAATACCAAAATCCGACCAAACAATGAATTTCTCGGAATTGGTAGATGGACGGCTTTTCGATGGAAAGAATTCCAGCCCATATCCGACCAAACACCTCGGTAAAATAATAGAAGTTCTTAAATAACTTTTATTCAGTTTTGATATATGAGTTCCAGACTTAATTAACAACAACTTAAGTTATATATACATTAATTAAAAAATAAGAGAAATTTGAAATATTATAATCTATTATATTGCACATATTATTAAAAGTTGGATAGAAAAATATTACAGAAATCATAAATAAGAAAAAAAGAAACAACATTGTTATAAAAGATGTCTAAAATACTTAAATATTTAGCAACCATAATTTAGGAGCATAATCTTCTGTTTTGCTTTCCGAGTCTCATTTATGCTCATAATCATTTGTGTCATCGTCTTAGATTGCATCGTAATTGTCTAACGTGTAGACATTGCATATATTACTGACTGTGATATTTAAATGCTTTCCATAAGGCGTGATTCTTTTAATGTTAAGCTGGTGGAAAAAAAATAATTAATATGAAATATGGTGTAGATAAAAATAGATTTTTTTTTATATGTGTACCTTTTGAAGCACTAGAACGGAGCCAACTTTTATAGAATCAACATACCACGTGTTACAGAGACAAGTTTTATTTATAATTCCGTCATAAGTACCACTTGGATCCTTAATTAAACAATGTAAAATTAGCAAATGTTAAAATAGAAAAAAAACATGGAATTTAGTTCATATGAAATGATTTTTTTAATAAAATATTTATAGTTTACCTTCAATTTTACCAAAACATTGCCTAAAAGTGTTGGCTCGCATGTTATGATTTTTGCAACAATCTATGCATTATTTTATAAAATTTGGGTTAGACTGGATATATATTTATGAAAGCACAAAAACAATATAATTTGAATTTAAAAAACTATATATTTTACCTTGCCGATCATTCCGCAATATTCTTCGACTTTTTTGATATCTTTCAAAAGGGTATAAGGTGGGACATCTTTTGGTAAATGTTGTAAGAAAGCTGAGTATAAATTTTTAAAAATTTGTAAGAGGTGTAAAATAATTAAAATATAAACAACACATTTCATAATAATTACATGTACCTTCATGGCGGACATAAATTATTGCCGTTAACCATGGTTCTGTGTTAAATTCATTATCGACTTGTGCACCTTTGTCACATCTTGAAGGACCTCCGATTGCAAAGTCTTTTTTTTTTCCGTTACGGGCCCTTGTAAATTATTGAAAGCGTTATCAACCGTTGTTTTGAACTGAGACCAAGTCATATCATCACTGAAAAAACCTGAATCTTCACTTTCGCTGTTGTAAGGGGATTTAGAAATTTAAATTGTCTACCAATTGGTGTTTATGTATTTGAATGTTTTGATGATGTATATAAAAGTGAGGAGAAGTTGTCGGTTTTGTAAATGAATGTGTGCAAGAGAAGAGTTATATAGATGAATAAAATATACAAATACGACTACAATGAATTATTGATGGGTCCAAATTCTGACCTAGGTGTATTTTGTTGGAATTTGGTCGGAAATTGGCATAGCTTTTTCCTCAAAAATACTTCGTCGGTTTTTTTCTCGAAAATTGGCGTCGTTTTTTTCTCGGAAATACTTAGTCGGTTTTTTCTCAGAAATTGGCGTCGTTTTTTCCTAGGAAATACTTCGTCAGTTTTTTTTCGGAAAATATTTTGTCGGTTTTTTCTCGGAATATTTACGTCGGTTTTTTCTCGGAAAATATTTTGTCGGTTTTTTCTCGGAAATACGGCGTCGTCGGATTGGGGTTACAAATATGATTTCGTCGTTGTTTTATCTTTTTTTGGTCGGTTTTTATCTTCTTGGAATTTCGTTGGAAATTTCCATCCAAATTCCGACCAAACTACGCTTTCCATCGACATAGAAAAGACGAATTATTTTGGTCGGAATTTCGTCGGAAAAGCCCATTTCCGACGATATTCCGACCAAAATGGTCGTCGGAATCTGTACATTTTTCTTGTAGTGTCAAAGCTTAAGGTGAGTGTGTAATCATGAGATAAATATTTAGATCTGAATTTTCTGACATGTTTATGCTTGTGTAGATCCAAGTTTTGGTGATGATCTTGATGTTTTGTGTATCTCTTTGGGTGATTGGTATCTCTTGTATAGATTTGTTATGATTTTTCTTTTCTATATATTTAATCTCGTGAGATAGAAGGATCCACTCACTAAGTATTTTGATACTTATGCATCCACTCGATGATGCAGGTAAAGAAAAGTATAGGCTGGAGAATCATGACTAGGAGAGGAGGGTGAAATATCTAGAGGTTAAATTTGTGTTTTCCATGATTTGTTCTTGAGTTTCTATGATAAATTTCTAGTTGTATGTTTTTGGGATACTGTTCATCGTATTGTTCATCGGCTTACTGTTCATCGTATACTGTTTCGTCGTTACTGTTCATCGAGATTTACAGTTCATCGGTTTACTGTTCATCGTGGTAGAATTTTGAATATTCTAAGTGATCGGTTTAAATTAAAAGAGAATTTAATTTGGTTAAATGGTTAAGTAAACCAAGATTAATTTTAGAAAAACGTTGGTTTAAATCAATTGAGTGGGTTTAATTAAGTGGATAGAGTTTTTTTAATTAAGAAGTAATAAATAATATTTATGAAAACATTGTTTATTTGTTTTTTTATAAGAATAATAAATGTGGGTGGAGTTATTTCAAATTGGTATCAGAGCAGAGTTGATTTTAGGACGGCTAATAATTTAAATTTGCATTTTGCGTGGATAAATTTAAATTTTTTAAAATTTGAATGTTGAGTGGATAAATTGAAATTTTAAATTTGAATTGGGTGATTAATTGGATTTTTATTGATGAATGACGGTTGTTTAGAATGCATGTCTCGGACTGTTAGGTTTTCTGTAAATTGGACCGAGAACTTGTATGATGTATGTTTACTTGATTAGAAGCGGTTTAATCATTTAAGCATGATTAGGTGTTGCATGTTATCTATGAGTTATTTAGATAACGGTTGCAAGAAACTTTAGAATCACCCTCTTCGAGCCTTTAAAGATATTCTCCGGTAAGTTTGTTTTTTTCTTTCTGGTGTTATCCGTAGAACTTAGTAGTTAGTTCCAAGTGCAGATGGTGAATAGAGGAAGAGGTCGTGGTAGGATCTTAGCAAAGGAGATATGTGTAGGAGGAGTCTTATTGGGAGTTTTAAGACTAGGATTAGGATTCTGAGTGGAGTACCATGGTGATGTGTGAACAAGTGTGGTTCCTTGAGATAAATGGTTTCTCTGGTGTCCTGAGAGAACAAGAGTGGTTCTCTGATGACCTGGGAGAATCAATGGATTCTCTAATGACCTTTGAGGATGAGTACATTCTCCTCGGACCGGGAGGACAGTGGGTTTTCCTATACTCTATGAAGACAGTGTGTGTTCTCTAGGACTCAAGAGAAAAGTGTGTGTTTTCTATACGCCGAAAGAGGACAGTGTGTGTTCTCTGTATGTTCTAGGGACAATGTGTGTTCCGTGATGCTATGAGGACTCAAGAGGACAATGTGTGTTCTCTAGGACTCAAGAGGACAATGTGTGTTTTCTATACGCAAAAAGAGGACAGTGTCTATTCTCTGTATGCTCTAAGGACAGTGTGTGTTCCTGATAGGAGGTTTTATTACCTCTTTATAGGTTTCACCCAAGATGAGAATCTCAAGAGTTTAACCCGATAATATCGCAAGTGCACAGTGATGCAATCGTAGTATGTACAAGATCGATTCACAAGGACTGAGAATAACTACACTGGAATTACAAGAATAAATCTAATCTAAGCTGAAAATAAAGGTTTTGGAGTTTTGTTTCTAATAGCTAAATTGCATAAAATAAATATTAAAAGATGCAATAAATTAAATAAGTGTAAGAAAATTAATAAAGCAGTTGACATCAAAGGTGAAGGAATGACTTCTGAGAATCTACTAATCCGAGAATGATGTCTTTTAACCTATTGCAAATATATATCAATCTAGAGATATAAAAAGTTGTCTAGTCCACTCACTCTGGTACTCTTTTTGCTGAACACAATCTCTATTTGACCAACCTAATTAACTGTTGTATTCCTACAAAAGTAATTAAGCTCGTAACTTGTCTAATTCTGAAATCTAGATTCACTCTCATGATATCTAGATTCTATGATGCTAAACTAACTTGATAAGAACTAATCTAGATAAGCACACAAATACGAATAGATTTATCGATTAACTATTACTCCAATTATACAGATCTGAAACCTCTTTTCACTCTCGTGGTAAAGAGAAATTCCTAACACTTAGTCACAACTACTGGATTCAACCAAGCCTTAAATCATTCCCATAAGAATAGATCTAGCAGTGAAATCATATAAAAGGTAGCTAATCGGATTAAGAACTTTGAACATCAAACTCCAACTAGTAGATCTCCTTAGTCATCATCCACCCGAGAGATCTAAAGATCTACTCACTCATGCCTTTGCTAACAATAACAAGGTATGAGACTGAAGACATAACAAGCAATAGAAACAGTAAATAAAAATAGAGGAATTGCAAAACAAGAAGAACTACTGTATATTCATAAATAAAACGTAAGAACAAGAATTATGGTGAGATCCTCTTTTATGTATTTGTCTCTAAAATCTCCCACCCTTGTGGCTATGCATTACAACATGTTTATATAGTTCTTAGGCTTTTCGAGGCGTCCAAGTCGAGTCTGTAGGGTTACCAAAGCATCAAAACGAATATTCCAAGTCCTTACTTGCCATGTGTTGAAAATCCTTTATTTTTCGGAGCAGAATCGACTTTGATAGGTCGATTCTCCACATCGACCATGATTGGTCGATCCACCCTCCGAGAATTCTCTCTGCAAATTCCTCAGGCTTAATATCGACCCCCAGGATTCTGCACTCTTCGGACTCTGTGAAATCCTTCTCTGAATGTGCACGATCCAAGCAATGTCACTAGTTTTCCTGTAGGCTTCAGTAAGCTCCAGAAACATCTTAAATATTCATGTTTAGCTCCAAGTATCTGAAAACACATAAACATATGCAAACATACCAAAACTTTCCTAAAAGCTAGCTATTATGCATGAAACTAAAACAAATGAATGCACAAAAGCATGTAAAAATGAGTTTCGTAAATGCATTTGGATGTTGCGGATGACTTTCACAAATGCATTTAAAAGAAAATCATCTAACATTTGCATTTAGATGCCACATCTAGATTCACAAACTACAGCCCCTTAATATTTGCTATAATTGTGGATTCAATTGAAAAGAGAGATAAACACTAAACCCAAATACAAACACACATATTAGTGAAAAAAGAACTCACTGAAGTTTCTTTAGTCTTTACGCTTGGAAAATGGAAATATATACAAAAATGTTTCATGTTTTGTTGGTCGATTTCAGTCTAGTTATATTTATATAATGAAACTGTTATAACTTAAAAGAACAATATTAATAATAAAGACGATTGGAGGGGGTTACATAGACTCTAGGTAAGAAAAACAATAATAATTAAACAGAACAGACCAACTTAACGTTTCTTAATTCCAAACCAACCCATATTTTAATGGAAAAAATGTCAACAAAATCCCCAACTTTTAAATTTGCCGGTTTTAATGTGCCAACTTTTACGAAACCTAAATAAATCCCCAACTAATTGATCTAACAAGAATAAAACACAAACTTTCAAAACTTATGTCGATTTAGACACACTGTTTACTCGCATTTAACGGCGTTAACAGTCTATTATTTTTATCCGTCATCTCCTCCGTTTCGCGTGATATATGACCATTTAACCCCAATACCAAAACGAAAATCATCACATTCATTTTCTAGGTTTCGAAATAGTGAACCCCCAAATTTGGTCCACCATTTAAGCTTCTGTATTTTGACTTTGCTCTCTTCACCATCATCTTTCAATTGTTAAATCATCATTTTGATTACTTCAAACTCATATCGGCCATTGCTAATCTCTTCGACTACAGCATCCTCCACCCATTTGAAAGTATGATTCTTTCCACAAAAAAATATATTTGAGTTTGCTAATTGAAGCAGAAATGAATGAATTGAAACAAAAATTAGTTACATCTCTTTTGTTGGATCGAAGAGTGACATCTCGTTTACTCATGCAATGAAAGAATAGCCGACCTGGATGAAAGAACTCCATCCACATTTATTATTCTTATTAAAAAAACAAATAAACAATATTCCCATAAATATTATTTATTACTTCTTAATTAAAAAAACTTTATCCACTTAATTAAACCCACTCAATTGATTTAAACCAACATTTTCCTAAAATTAATCTTGGTTTACTTAACCATTTAACCAAATTAAATTCTCTTTTAATTTAAACCGATCAACTAGAATATTTCAAATTCTACCACAATGAACAGTAATCCAATGGACAGTAAGGAGCGGTTCGTATTAAGATAAGTTGCTATGCTTATGGCGAAGTACATGCGGTACGGTATAGATCATTCAACTTCCACAAAGATGGAAAACACATAACACAACAATGTCACAAGGTACAAATTCATTCTCCTTATCTTTATCGTTTTTCAATAAAATAACTTCACTATACTTAGATTTTGTTTGCTTGAGGACAAGCAAAGGATAAGTGTACGGGAGTTGATAACACCCATTTTTACATGCTTTTGTGCATTCATTTGGTTTAGTTTCATGCATAATAGCTAGCTTTTAGGAAAGTTTTGGTATGTTTGCATATGTTTATGTGTTTTAGGTACTTGGAGCTAAACATGAACATTTAAGATGTTTCTTGAGCTTACTGAAGCCTACAAGAAGACTGGTGACATTACTTGGATTGTGCACATTCGGAGAAGGATTTCACAGAGTCCGAAAAGTGCAGAATCCTAGAGGTCGATATTAAGCCTGAGGAACTTAACTTATCTTGTTTAAAATAACAAAATCCAATAATTGCAGAAATACCAAAATAATTGTAGAAAAATCGTAAAACTTGTGAAAAATTGTAAAGTTTGCGAAAAACCGTAAAATTTATGAAAAACAGTAAATTTGTAGAAAATCGTAAAATTTGCAGAAACCCGTAAATTTTTTGTAAAACCGTAAAATTGCAGAAAACGTTAAATTTGAAAAAACTATAAAATTTGCAGAGAATAAAAATTGTAGATAACTGTAAAATTTACAAAATTGTATATTTTCTGGACAATATTAAAATTTATGGAAAAACCATAAAATTTATGGAAAACCGTAAAGTTTGCTAATCGTAAAATATGCGAAAAACCATAAATTTTGCGGAAAGTCAAACCATATAAGACAACCAAGATTGCTTTGTTTCATATTACTAGGTACATGTAATCTTTTACTCTAAGCCATCAATTTTTCTACTTCTGTCAACATCAATCCCCTCTGACTCCACCACGAAATGATTGATATGATAACTTGTGTTGTCGCCTTTTGACTTACCTTAAGATCAATCAAAAGCATTTGCTAGTTCTTGATTCTTTTGTTTTGTAATGTGTTTTTCTTGTTTATTTGATAGTTCTTGATTCTTTACTTATGATCTAGTCCCTAATTTTTTGTTTGTGATGTATTTGTTCTGCTTATTTGACACAGAAACTGAAAACACGTGCGGTGAAACAAAATGATAAGTGGTTGTAATTATGATACATACGGTTTACAACTATGAAGCCATTATGGGAGAAGCCGTGTTTCACATTGGTCCATAACTTGAAGCCATTAAATTCTGCCATCAGCTCTGACCAGGACTTCCCAGTGGAACCATAATAAGGAAGATAAAGCCGAGCAGAAAAAATTGTTTGTCTGAAGAGAGCCACATTTTGTGGAACTAAGGCAAGATTGTCCAAAATATGTTCCTTAGACTCCAGCACGTGGAGTCTGGAGAGGTTGAGCTACAGCTTGAGTGAATCAATGTCCCCGGTGCAAGGGGTATATAGGTCAAATCTGTTGGGGAAAGGACGCACAGCGACGCAGCGGAATAATGTTTTCCCACACTTGTGTGAACTTATGAAAAAAATATTTTGACAATAACAGAAGATTCTCAAAGCAATAAAGTAAATGAGACACAACAGTTTTTACGTGGAAACCTCTTCGATGTGAAGAGTAAAACCACGGGACCGTAGTCCACTCAAAAATCCACTATATCAAATGTTTTTGAGTTACAACCACATCCTCACTGTTCCCACATAACAGATCCAGAGACTAAGGCTTCAAAGAAGCAATCTCCAAAGGCTTCAAAGAAGAAATCTCCAACACAAGAGAAAACAACAAGAGAGCAATACAAGAGCCTAGAAATATGCAGTCCCAAAACGACCTCAGTTCACTAAGATTCCGGCCACCAAACAAGATCTCCACCGTACAAACCCTAGATAAACAATTCAAGAACACTTCTGCAAAATTTCAGCTCAATCCGAGAAGAACTAACCGTTGGATTTCTCCAACACTCAGACAGATGCTGCAGAAAAATCTGAAACTTTCTAGACATGAACAGCCTCGCTAAAACCAAGATATCTCCCACACTAACCGTTGAATCATTAATCTCACCTTGAATCTGAAGACCACTGAGTCACGAAGCTACCCTCCAAAAATCAGCAAGATCGGAGTTCGTTTGAGTATATATATATATATATGATCCTCATTAACCCTAAACTCAATAAAAATCTCATGGATAATTATATAGCCCAAGTTTGGTTCAATTAACCAAACCCAAATTGGTTTCCCCACTAGGAGGAAAAACCAACAAACTCCCCCTCCGACTAGTGGGAGGAAACAGCCATCCCGGCTATCTCTCGACAAACTTCAAGTTTCCCCTTAGGCAATGACTTTGTCATCATATCAGCTCCATTATCATTTATATGAACCTTTGACAGTTCCACTTCCTTAGAAACAACCACATCACGTATCCAATGATACCTCCTATCGATGTGCTTCGAACGCGAATGAAATGTAGAGTTCTTCCCAAGGCAAATTGCGCTTTGACTATCACAAAGCAACACATACTTATCTTGCTTGAAACCAATCTCGTCAAGATAATTCTTCATCCACAGCTCCTTACAAGCTTTCGTTGCAGCAATGAGCTTAGTTTCAGTGGTAGAAAGTACAACACACTTCTGTAATCTTGACTGCCATGATACTGCTCCACCCGCAAATGTTATCAAGTAACCCGAAGTAGATTTCCTAGAATCAACATCCCCAGCCATGTCAGCATCAGTGTAACTAACTAGTTCTGGCTTATCATCTCCAAAAGTAAGCTTCAAATCAGAAGGCCCTCGAAGATATCTTAAAATCCACTTCATAGCATTCCAGTGTTCTCTTCCAGGATTGGAAAGAAAACGACTAACTGTACCAACAGTGTGAGCTATATCTGGTCTTGTACACACCATAGCATACATCTAACTACCAACTGCAAAAGCATATGGAACTCGTGCCATATCTTCCTTCTCTGAACTTGTACTCGGACTTTGTTGACTGCTTAATCTAAAGTGTGTAGCAAGAGGAGTGCTATCAACTTTAGATTTGTCCATGTGAAACCTCTGAAGTATCTTCTCAATATACTTCTCCTGAGACAAGTGAATCAACTTCTCACCTCTATCTCGAACAATTCTTATACCAAGAATCTGCTTCGCTGGACCCAAATCTTTCATGGCGAATGACTTGCTAAGCTGAATCTTCAGCTCTTGAATTCTGCTTATGTTCTTGCCTACAATCAACATATCGTCAACATACAAACACAAGATGATAAAATCATCCTCACCAAACATCTGCACAAAAACACAATGATCAGAAGTAGTCTTCTTATATCCATGCTCCCCCATAACTGACTCAAACTTCTTATACCATTATCTCGGTGCCTGTTTCAATCCATAAAGACTTTTCTTCAAGTGACAAACCAAGTCCTCTTTGTCCTTTTTCTCAAAGCCTTCCGGTTGTACCATGTAAATCTCTTCCTTCAAATCACCATGAAGGAAAACTGTCTTTACATCCATTTGCTCAACCTCTAGATCAAGACTCGCTGCCAATCCAATTACAACCCGAATGGATGACATCTTCACAACAGGAGAAAAAATTTCATCAAAATCAACTCCCTTCTTTTGGCTGAATCCTTACACAACCAATCTAGCCTTGTATCGAGGATGCAAACTGTTTTCTTCATGCTTAATTCTATACACCCATTTATTAAGCAATGCCTTTTTACCCTTAGGTAACTTTACAAGCTCAAATGTACGATTCTCATCAAAAGAATCCATCTCTTCTCTCATGGCATTCCACCATTCATCCTTGTGTTCATCTTCCAATGCTTCACCAAAGCATTCAGGTTCCCCCATCAGTAAGTAACACATACTCACTAGGATCATACCTTGTCGACGATATAAGACCTCTTTCAGATCTTCTAACAGCAGGTTGGTTCGTGGTAGTTGGTGTCTCACCATGATCATTACCATGATCACCAAAACCATCATCATCATGTACGGGAGCATCTGCACCAGGTGTATCAACATGAACCTCACCCTCAGCTGACCGTGAACCGATGTAAAAGGAATACCTCTTGAATCAATCAAACTTTCATTACTCTGAGCTTGTTTTCCAGACTTGTTAATGTCCTTAATCGTTTGATCTTCCATGAACACAACATCTCTGCTCCTAATGAGGTTCTTCTCAACGGGATCATAAAATCTGTATCCAAACTCATCCTGACCATAACCAATGAACACACATTGCCGCGACTTCATCTCAAGCTTTGACCTTTCATCTTTGGGAATATGGACAAATGCTTGCATCCAAATACCCTCAAGTGACTGTAAGAAACATCCTTACCAGTCCAAACCCTCTCTGGAATATCACCATCCAATGGAGCACTCAGTGACAAGTTCAACACATGAACAACTAAGCTAAAAGCTTACCCCTAGAAAATATATGCCAAGTCTGATTGTGAAATCAAACATCTAACCCTCTCGACAATCGTTCTGTTCATCCTTTCAGCTAACCCATTTAACTGTGGAGTCTTAGGTGGTGTCTTTTGATGTCTAATTCCATGATCTCTGCAAAAAAATCAAATGGTCCAGAATATTCACCACCATTATCAGTGCAGATACACTTCAACTTCTTTCTCGTTTGTTTTTCAACCAATGCCACAAAATGCTTGAAATATCTAAGAATCTGATCCTTTGTCTTCATAGTATAAACCCACAACTTCCTAGAATGATCATCAATGAATGTGACAAAATATGATGCACCACCAAGAGATCTTGTCTTCATTGGACCACACACATCTGAATGTACCAGATCAAGTATCTCGGGTTTTCTAGAAGGTACATAAGACTTGAACCAAATCCTGTGTTGTTTTTCTGCAAAACAATGCGCACATTTCTGCAAGTGTAAACCAGAGATATTAGGAATAATCTCTTTCTTTGACAACATAGACAATCCCTTCTCACTCATGTGACCGAGTCTCTGATGCCATAACTCCATGGCATCATCATTTTCCACTGCATTAATAATGTCTTTGGAGAACTTAGCCTGCATCTGATAGAAAGATGAAGACTTCTCACCTCGAACCACAACCATAGAACCACGTGATAGTTTCTATTTACCTCCTCCGAATAAACTATAGAAACCATCATCATTAAGTCTTCTAGTAGATATCAAGTTCAATATGATATCTGAAACATGCTTAACTCCCTTAAGCAATAGTCTAGTACCAATACTAGTCTCCCAGCAAATATCACCAATGCCAACAACCTGAGCCAAACCAGCATTATCCATCTTCACAGAACCATAATTACCCGAAGTGTAGGTAGAGAACAAATCCCGTTGTGATGTAGCATGAATAGTAGCTCCACTGTCATCCTGACTAGTGTCTATGTGGAATCTTCATTCTCAAGAAGAATAAGAAACTGATCGTTGGTGACATTCACCCGATCTTCACCTTGCTGCTTGTTGTCCTTTTTCAACTTCCAGCAATCGTTCTTCAAGTGTCCCTTCTTATGACAATAATGACACTCCATATTTGCAAATTTGTTAGATTTGCTCCTGCTCCTGTTCTTGTCTTTCTTGGGCTCTCTATATGTACTCCTCCCCCTTGACTCAGTAACCAGAACATCTGAACAGGAGGAACTAAGATTTGACTGCCTTCTAGTCTCCTCATTCAACACACTGTTCTTCACCAAATCCATCAAAATGGTACCTTTCGATGCGGAGTTACAAAGAGACATCCTAAAAACCTCCCAAGAATCTGGTAATGTACCAAGAAGCCATAAACCGTGAATCTCATCATCAAACTTGATGCCCATGTCTGAAAGCTTGTTGAGCAATCCCTGAAACTCATTCAAGTGATCTGTCATCGGAGTCCCCCCCTAATACCTCAATTCAAGCAACTTTTTCATCATGTACATCTTATTATTCCCAGTCTTCCGAACAAACAATTGCTCGCTTCTTCAAAGAACGAGCATATAGTTTTCAACATGATGCAACACATTATCATCTATCCATTGCCTTATCGACCACACGCGGCGAACTTGATCATCGTTCTCATCAGGTTTTGCCTCCTAAAAAACTGGAACATGAAATTCTTTCACAAATAGCATATCTTCCATCTTTCCTTTCCATAGATGATAGTTAGCACCATTCAAGCTTATCATTCTGTCCATATTTCCATCTTTCACAAAAGCAACCAATAACCAAAGTTATCAACAAACCAGCCGCTCTGATACCACTCTATTGGGGAATGGACGCACAGTGGCACAGCGGAACCACACTTGTTTGAACTTAAGAGAAAAATATTTTGACAATAGCAGAAGATTCTCAAAGCAATAATGTAAATGAGACACAACAGTTTTTACGTGGAAACCTCTTCGATGTGAAGAGTAAAACCAGGGGACCGTAGTCAACTCAAAAATCCACTATATCAAATGTTTTTGAGTTACAACCACGTCCTCACTGTTCCCACAGAAAAGATCCAGAGACTAAGGCTTCAAATAAGCAATCTCCAACACAAGAGAAAACAATAAGAGAGCAATACAAGAGCCTAGAAATATGTAGTCCCAAAACGATCTCAGTTCACTAAGATTCCGGCCACCAAACAAGATCTCCACCGGGAAAACCCTAGATAAACAAGTCAAGAACACCTCTACAAAATTTCAGCTCAATCCGAGAAGAACTCACCGTTGGATTTCTCAAACACTTAGACAGATGCTGCAGAAAAATGTGGAACTTTACAGATACGAACAGCCACGCTAAAACCCAGATCTCTCCCAAACTAACCGTTGAAACTTTAATCCCATCGTTGAATCTGAAAACCACTGAGTCACGAAGCTACCCTCTAAAAATCAGCAAGATCGGAGTTTGTTTGAGTGTCCAAACATCATCAACAACAAAACCTGGCAGTTTTGTTTTCTTATCCTCCTTAGATCCGAAAATCACATCTTCTCTCTTTTCTCTTCTTTCTCTTATCCCTTCTTCACAACTAGGTTAAGAAGCATATATATATATATGATCCTCATTAACCCTAAGCCCAATAAGAATCTCATGGATAATTATATGGCCCAAGTTTGATTCAATTAACCAAACCCAAATTGGTTTCCTTACTCGGAAGAAAACCAACAAAATCATATCGATCCAATCCTTAGTCCCCGATGCATATGGTTAGAAACTAGAACTATGGTGCAGTTTAAAACCGTATATATTCTAATTAACTCATCTTGATTTTACGTTAAAAAGAATTGTAAAGAACTGGTTAGGACATCAAGGATCGGTGGCGGAAATGGTGAATAAGCTGTGTTTAGGGATCGTGGATTTTGGATCTTACTATTACGATATAGCCGAAAGCCTAAAAAATCACTTCGAGAACCCTCTCAACAGATCGGTCACTACTCTCCGGCGAGTTTATTTCGAAGACCTTTGGACCGGAACTGCCACCGTTGCTGCCGTCGTTGCCATTGTGTTGACTTTGATTAGAACGATAGCTTCCGTTCTCCAAGTAACGCAGGGCCACGAGGCTCTGCCTCTGGCCCAAGGACCGTAGATTGTTTCTTGTTATACATGAAACAAAACTGTATTTGTTTGTTTTTCTCCACACAATACTATGTTTAATTTGATTTTTCTCTTTACCTCGACTTGGTTCCACAAATAATGGTTTGTTTCATATTGATTTTTATTTTATTTTTCTGACATCATTTTCATGTTTATTATCTTTTTTTTTTATTATCTTTCCAGATTGATGATATATCGCGTTTTTGATGGTTTCTAACCATGGTTTTTATAGGTTTGTTAGTATATTTTCTATGTTTTATAGTCTTTTCAGGTTGGAAAACGTCTAAATAGAGTCTAAGGCATGAATAACATGGATCAGGAGCAAAATAGCGAAAAAGGTGTTTTCTGAAGACTAGATTGATCGATCCACCATAGGATCGATCAATCCCAAATTTCCAAATTTGCCGTCAGGATTCAGATCGATCTAACTTAATCCGACCTGTTTCGACCCAGATGCAGAAAAAGTCCAAAGGCGGCCCATGAAACGTTTTTAGTTTATTTATTCTGTTTTTCGCCCATTGTTTAGGGCACACTCTTATTTTATTTTCTACGCTTTATTTTCTATTCAGTTTTGGGATTTTGTAAGTTTGGAGAGACGAATCTCGGACTCAACAGTTTTTAAGAAGATTTTTGAACCCCTTTTTGGATTATTATTTATGATTATGAATTTCCTTTCATCTCTTTTTGTTTTCTTTGTTTTCACGTCTGAGTAGATCCATAGTTAGGTTTTACAATTTTCAAAGGGATCTGCGAATCATCATCTTAATTTGATCACTTAGTCTCTGATCTAGGGTTTATCTATTCACCAAAAGTATTATAGGTTGCTTGATAGAACATAGATGAGCGAATTATCTTTAGCCAACGAAGCTGATGCTAAGGCAATTCGTGAACAAATTAAACATGTTTGTTAATGCTTGTTTACAATTCTAAGTTCAAACAACAGTTTAGAATCTTAGGTTGCTAAATAAAGTAATTGATACCACGACAGTAGATTGATTATAAAATTATATTTGAGTTCGAGATGGTATTTATCTGTTCCCTGAATAATTTCTGATTCCCTACGAAAAATTTCTAAAGCCTGACGTTTTTAATTCATAAGTTTAATTGTTTAAATCATTCTCTTGTTTACAATACAACCAACTACAAATTCTTGTCTAAGTTTAATTTCAATCTCTGAGAATCGTAGTGTAATTTTGGTCTCTGTAGATTCCATCTCATCTACACTACTGCTTTTATCTGTACCCTTGCAATCTTATTTTGGGTTAAAGCTCTGACTATGTATCTTCAAGCTAATAATAAAGTATCTGTTTGCGTGTATATATTTGTTTTTCTCTTGATCATAACTCAATTCTCAGAACGAAAAAAAAAAGACAAATAAAAGTTTTGAATGTACTAATGTTTGTAAAAAAAAATTGTTTGATCTGTAACTAATGATAAAAAGTTAGATATTTAGGTATCAGTATTGACAAAATTCGTCTTTAACGATTCATCTTTCTAAGAAAAAACTACGTTTCTCAACAACAAAAATATTTAAAACCTTATAAAATCATTTAGGGTCAAACTAAGATAGTAAATAATTACTTAATACCAAATGGAAACGGATACAAAATCAACGAGGAGATAAAATGACAGAAATATAAATATTATGTTGGGAGATCGACGACATCAATATTTCCTAATTGAATCTCGAATTCTGTTCGTAATCTCGGGAAATTTAAATTTGGGATTTCTGATACCATTATAAATTTAATGAGAATAATTACACAAAATGTTGAGTAATAACTATATTAAAGTCTCATAAGAATAATGTTATAGTTTGCATTCATTTAGATAGAGATGTGATAAACATATGCTTCCTAATAATTATAATTGTAAATTATCTATTCATAAATAAATGTGAACTTTCTAAGATCAAATATCTATGATATTTTTTATAATTGAATCATGATATCCGTTTGTAATATCGGTCCGATTCGGTTTTGGTCGATATTGTCGACTTTCCAACAGCATATTCGTTTCTACTGTTGTAAAGATTTGAGTTTTTACCTTAAACGAGGCCGTAGAGATTGGTGTTCCGTGCGCATTTTATATCTTTATGACTCAATTCCGACCGTTATTGTGGATTAACCGCTTTTAACTATTCTAGATCCAATCAAACGAGATAAAGTGTTGGAAATAAAGGGCAATGGGCCAAGAATATGATGGGCTCCCAGTAATTCTTGAGAGAAACTGAGAAACTTGATTGAGAATTATTTGATGATCCAATGAGTTCCGCGTTGGACTTTTAAGAAATCTGAAGGCATAATTCTTTGCCCAAAGCTTTACATAAATAAAGGAAGAAAAAAGTTGGGATGAATTGCCCAAAGCGAGACGCAATATAAAAATGCTCAAAATATAATAGCTTCATATTCACATCATTTATTTCTCTATCCTACCTTTAGTCCTTTTGACACTAATATAAATCCAACTTATCCTAATAGTCCCTGCACAATATAATTATATAAAAGTACCATATATAGAAGTAACGGCTTAGGGCTGCGTTTTCGGCAAACATGGCCAAGGTTCGAAGAAAAACTAAAACTTCTCTATATATATATAATTTTTGATTCAATTTTCGTCTTCTACCTTTTCTATCATTTCTTATTTTCCATTTGTCTTACGTTTTTTATCCACGTTTCTTACCGTTTCTTGTATTCTAAAAATAAAAACTAAAATTTCAATTTTGGTTTTAGGAAAATATTAAATACAGTATACGAGAATATCTATACAATTAGTAACTAACTATAAAATCCAAAATAAATGTTTGTTAGTACAAAACAATAGAAGTAATGGCTGCATTAATTGAAAAGTTACATATATATATATATATATATATATAAACATTATTTCCCTAAATATAACAGATAGAGTTTTAAGTCTTACAAAAACTTGTGAAAACCATCAAATGTTATGAGTATACGTATAGCACGTTATTTTAAAGTATGTGAAAATAAATAAAATCCGTTTGTAAAAAGTAGCTAGTCTGCTTAGTACCCTAAAGTCTTACTCCTTAAAACCCTAACTTTATCTATTTTCGTAATTTGTAATATACGCACAGGGGAAATACAATATGATTATTTATATAAGCAATGTAATGAGGGTAAATTATATCATTTTATCAATAATCGTAATTAGAAATGTTTGAAATATGTAATATATGGTAAAATCTCTATAGATTAATACTCTATAAATTTAATAATTTGATAAATTAATAACTTTTTCCAGTTTTAAATTAATTTTTATCAATAAAAATCTATATAAATTAACAGTAGATCATAATTCCAAATTATTAATTTATAAATGTTTTACTGTATATATATATATATATATATATATATATATATTGATTCCTCCCTCGTAGGACAAGCAACTCCCCATGGTGGATCTAGAAGAAGGATCACAAGGAACAAATGCTATTTTCAATGAACCTAAGCTGATTTCGGATCAAAAACAAGAGCCCATCAATGGAACAGAAACTAGTCGCGTTAACTTTACTTTAGTTAAGGCCATGAACGTTTCGGATGAACCGGGCACTTTCTCGCAAGTCCCCTTTTTGTGGCCTTCTTCGGTTAACCACAACTATTGTTGCATCTATAGAGTACCATGCCGGTTACGGAGAGTGAACCCAGAGGCTTACACTCCTCAAATGCTTCTTATTGGTCCTCTTCACCATTCTAAGAAAGCTCAAGCTTCTGTGCTCTGCAATACCGATTTGAGGTATACTACATATAAACTATTCATCATATGTAAAGTCTAGGTTTTTGGTTTCGGTTCGTTCTATTAGTTTTTTTCCAAGTTTTGTGAATAGGTCCAAAAAAGTTTTTGCCTCAGGTTTAGTTGGATTTTGTATTAGAAAATTAATATAATTTAAATGCAATTAAAATATAAAATATTTATAAAACTTAATCAAAATGCTGTTTTTAATGAGTTTCGGTTTATTTGGTTTTGTTCGGTTGTATTAAATTTGGAATCCAAATTAATATTGTTACCATTCAAGTTTTAAAATAATTATGATTTGGTTTGATTTTTGATTTAAGGAATTTTGGTTCGATTGTCTGAACCTTCCCAGGTATTTGGACTATTTAAAGATGGAGCAGCACAAGAGGAAGTACCTTAAAAATTTTGCGCGTTTGTATGGAAATCAAACAGTCGAGGAGTTCAAGAAAATCATCAGCAGAGATGAGCAAATCATAAGGGCATGCTACGCAGAATCAACGGATCCGATAGATTCTCACGACTTTGTTGAAATGATGCTCCACGACTCGGTGTTCATACTAGTGTTCTTCATACAGCTCAGACCTGATCGATACATCGACAAAACAGGAGATTTTCTTTTCGACGAGCCTGGCTACCAATACACTATTTTTGAAGACCTAATTTTGCTTGAGAACCAACTTCCTTTTACCCTTTTAGAAAATCTCTTTGAATCCTTTTTCATAAAGTCTTTGAACGTAACGTTCCGTGACTTTATTATTGGAGTTTTTCACTTCAAAGAAAATATCAAAGCGGAGGTGAAATTCTTACATTTTACAGATTTGATCCGGCGTGCTCGTGTCGAGACGCTTGGTCTGACAGAAGACGAGCTGAGTAACGCAAAATTTGTGAGAAGAAATATGTTAACGAGTCTTCCGAACGCAGACAAGCTAGACAGTGCGGGGGTAAAATTTGTAGGGGTTGAAAAAGATAGTAGGATATCGTTGGTGATTAAATTTGAAGGTAGAATCTTGCAAATGCCTAGCTTCACCGCGGAAGATGAGACAGAAAGGAAATTGAGGAACATAATGGCACTCGAGCAATGTCATTACTCTTACACAACGTTTGTTTGTGATTACATCGTCTTCTTGGACTTCCTCATTGACACCGTAAAAGACGTTGACTTCCTCGTCAACAAAGGTATATATATATATAATTTTTTAAGTTTCATCAATCTCTTACCAAACAAACAGTATATTGTAGTACGTACTACTACTAGGAATGTCCAATTTAGTTATAGTTTCGTTTAGATTTGTTCAGTTTTTGAATATTTTGGTTTATGAATAATAAAACCCGGTCGAATAAAAATCGAATGTCATTTGATTTAGCTTAATGCATTTTGGATTTTAGTTATTCCGGCAAAAATATGATTAAAAAAAAAACTTTGGTTATGTAAATTTTGTTAAATCAAAATAAAGTTTTTATTTCCTCTTCATTTCAGTTCTGTTTTCATAATTCAATTTTCTTATTCCACTACATTTTTAATAACTACCATTTGCAGCATTAATATAGTTTGTTTAGTTATAGAGAATAAAATAAAAATAAAAATAAAAATAAAACAGAACATGTTTTTTTTTCATGGAACCAGTGGTTTGCTACGGTTACGGTCGGATCAATTAGATCGAATTGGATACCCTTATATATGTTTATTCTCTTAGAACTAATACATTTATTTATTTATTTTAAATTAGGGATAATAGAGAACTGGTTGGGATCTCCAGAATCGGTGGCGGAAATGGTGAACAAGCTGTGTTTAGGGGTCGTGGATTTTGGATCTTACTATTACGATATAGCCGAAAGCCTCAAAAATCACTTGGAGAGCCCTCTCTACAGAATATGTGATAAATCCTTCGCCACGCTCCGGCGAGTTTATTTCAAAGATTTTTGGACCGGAACTGCCCACATCGCCGCCGTCGTTATCCTCGCGTTGACTTTGATTGGGACAGTGGCTTCCGTTCTCCAAGTGACGCAGAACGACAATAATCCCACTAAGTAACTGCCGCCTCCACCTCCGACTCGGAAACCCGATTGGTTCTTGTTATACACGAAACGAAAATATATTTGTTTATTCCTATGTATCTTGATCTATTCTGCAGAGCGAATTCAAATAAAACTGTGGTAGCCATCTTTGTAAGAAATTTCGACAATTGTGAGTGTAATAATATTTGTTTTACAACATTTTATCGATAATTTAATATTTGTGTCTACAGATTTATTAGTCATAGTCTTCATCCCAATCAACTATTTTGCTACTTTTGTTATATACAATAGATTGCAATAATTTGTAAATATGTTTAATCATATAAAAATATTTAAAACTTATACAAAGAAAATAAGGATTTCGATTTTTTAGTCAGCCTATTAGTAAATTGTTTTAACAAAGATATAAATTACTTGTGTTTACATGCGGTTAACTTAAATATATATATATATATATATATTTCAAGCATTTTTTTTGTAATAACATATTTCAACATAGTTTTTCAACAGAGATATAAATTACTTTTTTTTTTTTTGGTAAAATGTGAAATCAGATATAAATTACTTTTCTTATACATACGCTCAAATCACTCACCACCACCGCTGTGTTGGTTTCCACCGTCTCGCAACAGCCAAAAACACCATCATTTGATTTAACAAGTATGTTTTGCATCTTCTAAATACAATCACCAGTGACCAATAATTTATGCACCAAAAATTTAACGAGTTTGATAAAACCAGGGAAAAAGAAGTTAACGAGGAGGAAGATGATACTTCAATTCATTTCTTAAATCTTTTTCAATGGAGGCATTGTTGATTTCAGAGAAAAACCAAAGCAAATTTTCTAAATGATTCGACTCTCTTATTAAAAACGAAAGCTAGTACAAGACTTAAATAATCAAAATGCTTAACAAGAAACAAACGACTCCCTAAAAATACTGCAACGTCTCCTAAAAATTAGGAAGACTTATTAAAAATCTTGACTCCTAAAAAAACTCTGAAATTTGCAGCTGAAGACTCGGTCTCTGCTTCAATTATATTCTTCAATCCCTCCCCTAAACTGGAAACACCCTGTTTCCTGTTTATTCTTCCTTTGAACCAACTCCTAACATGTTTCTCATCTTCTCAAACACGTCCAACTTTACGGCCTTAGTCATTATATCTGAAAGCTGCTCTTGAGTGCTGCAATACTCTAGCTCAATAGTCTCCTCTTTGACAAGTTCACGAAGAAAATGAAACTTCACATGAATATGCTTGCTTCTTCCATGTAAAACCGGATTTTTTGATAGCTTGATTATAGAGCTATTATCACAGAACAATGTAGTTCCTTTTCCTTGATCAAATCCAATCTCTGCAAGAACATTTCTCAGCCAAACTGCTTGACAAGTTCCACTTGCTGCTGCTACAAACTCAGCTTCTGTAGTTGACAAAGTAATTGTAGGCTGCTTCTTTGAAGACCATGATACAACTTCTTTTCCAAACATAAATGTGTACCCAGAGGTGCTTCTTCTATCATCTTCATCTCCTGCATAACCACTGTCTACAAAACCCACCAGTTTTTCTTTCTCATCAAACTCTCGTCTGTATTGAATGCCAAACTCAGCAGTACCTTGAATGTATCTTAGAATCCTTTTTGCTGCAAGCATGTGTTGTTCATTTGGCCTTTCCATATATCTACTCACCAAATTAACCGAGTAAATCAAATCAGGCCTAGTAGCAGTTAAGTACCTCAAGCTTGCAACAAGTTGCTTAAACTCAGTTGCGTTTACTTCCGGTCCAGCCCCTTCTCTTGTCAATTTAAACCCTGGAACTGTTGGATTCTTCACTGAGTTGCACTCCTCCATTCCGAACCTTTTCAAGATCTCCTTTGCATACTTCCTCTGGGTAATGAAGATCCCTTCCTCATCCTGTGTTACTTCCACGCCCAAAAAATACTTCATTCTTCCAAGATAAGTCATTGAGAACTCCTTCTTCATAGATTCTTTAAAATCTTTAAGCATCTTCTCTGAATTGCTTGTGTAAATAAGATCATCAACGTACAAGCTCGCGATCAAGACGTTTTCTTCCTCTGTTTTGACAGAGAGTGTATGCTAACAATAACATTTTTTGAACCCTTCTCGTAAGAAGTATCCCTCAATCTTGCTATACCACGCCCTTGGAGCCTGTCTCAGCCCATACAGAGCCTTTCTCAGCTTGTAGACCTTCTTGCCATCTTTACCAGTTAACCCAAACCCTTTAGGCTGCTCCACAAACACATCCTCTTTAAGCTCTCCGTGCAAGAATGCACTCTTCACATCAAGCTGAAATACAGACCATCCCTTTTGTGCCGCCAGAGACAAGATTATTCTGATTGTATCCCACCTTGCCACAGGTGCAAATACCTCATAAAAGTCTACTCCATGTGTTTGGCTAAAACACTTTGCTACCAATCTTGCCTTAAACTTCTCTATTTCTCCTCTTTCGTTGAGTTTGGTTTTATACACCCACTTGACTCCTATTGCTTTGACACCTTCGGGTAGTTCAACTAACTCCCACGTGAGATTTTCTTCTCTAGAATTAATCTCTGTCTCCATTGTCTTCTTCCATTTTTCATGTTTAACTGCCTCTTCAAACGTTTCGGGATCATCTTCTGCAACAAATAGGGCTATTAACTCCTCACTATCCTCCACCAAAAACAGCCCCATATCATCGCACTCATAGTCTCTCATCCAGCTTGGTTTCTGAATAACTCTTCCAGTCCCACTCGTTTTTGAACCAGCGTTAATCTCATCACTTCTTCTGTTATCCGCTGTTACCGTACTCGGACTTGCTTCTCCCAACTGAGAGCTTGTATTTTCTGTAACCAGACTTGATCCTGCTTCTTCTGTATTTCCCCGTGTGGTTTCTGGATCTTCTTCTCCATTTTCACTTAAGAGTTCATCCTCTTCTTCTCTAGAAACTTGTATGAACTTGTTGTCACTCTCTGCTTCATTCCAATCCCATGATTTTTCTTCATCAAATCTGACATCTTTACTGATAACAATCTTCTTCGTTGTTGGATTGTAGAGACGATATCCCTTAGAATTTACTGATACCAAACATCACACACTTGATGCCTTTCTCATCAAGTTTGACTCGCCTCTCATATGGAATTAAAGCAAATGCCACACAACCAAAGACCCGAAAGTGTTCAACCGAAGGTTTGTTTTTGCTCCATTTTTCTACAGGTGTCACCTCTCCCAGAATTGTTGTTGGACTTCTATTTAAAATATGCACTGCATACTGTACTGCTTCTGTCCAAAATCTTAATGGTACACCCATTCCAAACAGCATACATCTCACCATGTTCATCACACTTCTGTTCTTTCTCTCTGCAACACCGTTTTGTTGCGGAGTATAAGCTGTTGTAAGTTGTCGTTTTATACCTTGTTCTGCACAAAAATCTTGAAACTCCTTAGAATTGTACTCTCCACCTCTATCAGTTCTTAAACAGATCAAGAGCTCGCCTAACTCTCTTTCTGCATAAGTCTTGAATTCTTTAAACATCTTCAGAGCTTCAGATTTTTCTCTGAGAAAAAACGTCCAACATTTTCTACTATAATCATCAATGAAGTTGATTATATACCTCTTTCCACTTTCTGAAGTAGGTGAGATCGGGCCACAAATGTCACTGTGCACCAACTCCAGCCCTTTGCTTGATCTCCAAGCACTCTTCTTTGGAATACTTTCTCGATTTTGTTTACCCTTCATACAGATTTCACACACCCCTCCACTTTTGTCAATTTTTGGAAGCCCCTGCACCATTCTTTTCTCTGCAAGTGTCACCAAACTGTTGTAGTTTAAATGTCCAAAACCTCTTATGCCATGTTTTATCTGTAACTTCGACAGTGGTTTGTGAGTGATTCATCTCCATCTCACTCCCAATTTCCCTTACTCTTGCTAGAATCACAAACATTCTGTTTGTGGACATTGTTGATTGCATAATTACTCTTCTCTGTTGTTTATGCGACTTCACACAAATCATTTTCAATAGTGATTTTTAGCCCCTTTTGTTGCAGCTCGCCGACACTCAACAAATTGTTCTTTAAGCCAGGTACAAAATACACAGAAGAAATCACCTGAGTTATTCCATTAATCTCCAGCCTCAGATTTCCTTTTTTTTCAACTAGCATCCTCCTGTCGTCTCCAAGTTTGACGTGTTGTCTAATCTTTTCATCAAATTCAACAAACCATTCCCTCATTCCACACATGTGGTTGCTGCACCCCGAGTCTAAATACCAGACATGTTCATCCTCTTCCTTACAAGTGCTACTTGTGCCATGAGTAACACATCTTCTTCAAGTTCAGCATAATTTGCTGTCTTCTCCCAGCTAGGACATTCGTTCTTAAAATGTCCCAGCTTGTGACACTTGTAGCACTCAACATTCTCCTTGCTGTAAGTTGTGTATCCTCTACCTCGTCCTCCTCTGCCACCACTATATCCTTCTCTTCCCCGGTTTTGTACATAATCACTACGTCCTCGTCCACCTTCCATCTTCAAAGTGTGCTCTTCTCCAGCATGCTTAGAAAGATTCTGCTCATGAACCAGTAATGAGCTTTGTAACTCATCAACTGACAGCTTCTTGATATCATTTGATTCCTCTATTGCACACACGATGTAAGTAAATTTCTCCACAAGCGTCCGAAGTATCTTCTCCACTACTTTGGAGTCAGATATGTCTTCACCGAGATTCCTCATGTCATTACCCACCACCATAACTCTTGAGAAGTAATCTATGATTGTATCTCCTTCTTTCATCTCCAGTATTTCAAAGTTCCTTCGCAGCCTCTGCAATTGAGCACTTTGAACTCTCTTGGTTCCTTGAAACTTTGTTCTCATCGACTCCCAAATATCCTTTAACGTATCCTTCTTTGCAATTGTTTTCAAAATTGCCTTCTCTATTGATGCAAAGGGATAATTTTTCACCTTCAGATCCTTGAGCTTCAGTTCCGCAAGTTTACTCTTTTGAGGCTCCGTCAAAATCACATCTCTTCTTGGTTGTGTAATTCCAGTCTCGATGAGATTCCACCATTCCTTTGACCTCAACAGATTCTCCATGAGCATCGCCCAATGCTCATAATCACCATCAAACTTTTGAATACTTAACAACCCTTCTCTACCACTCATTTTCACTCTTTTAAGCCCTCACACTTTAAGAAACAAGCTCTGATACCACTTGTTGATTTCAAAGAAAAACCAGAGCAAATTTTCTGAATGATTCGACTTTCTTATTAAAAACGAAAGCTAGTACAAGACTTAAATAATCAAAATGCTTAACAAGAAACAAACGACTCCTAAAATAACGCTCTACAAATTAGGAAGACTTATTAAAAATCTTGAATCCTAAAAAAACTCTGAAATTTGCAGCTGAAGACTCGATCTCTGCTTCAATTATATTCTTCAAGCATTACATACTTATTGTGTATGAAGACGGTTCTAGACAATCTCAGGTCTAATCCTAACCATTCAAGCCTTGATCCTTAAGAGTTATAATGACGTTATCAACGATCGGCAGTAGAGGATGGAGTGGGTTGTGGTTTTGTTTCACGCTGCTCTTGCTCCTGCAGGTTTGTGTTCTAAGTACCTTTGATGCCTTTCTAAAACATTATTAATATATTTTTATTGTAGATCTTTTGTTAATATGAAAAAAACTCTTCATGACATTTTTTTACTATACGAAATTTTTTTTTTTGTCAAACACGATTTCCATTAAAGATAAAGATGTCTACAAAATTAAATTAAACTTGCATCTCTTCCGGCCATAAACGCAGAGAGTCTTTTTTTGAGAAAAGGTCTGCAACACAATGTGTAGATCTAAGGATAAAAGTGACCGAGATCAACTCGATCTGATTAGAGAACTGGTGGATATCACTAATGATACCAAACAAACCACGATGATCTGAATCTTTAATCGCTTCGATGTCTTCCTTGGAGTCCGATAGAATCCTGGAATTGGGGAGATTCAGGTTCGTTATTAAGAGAATAGCTTTGAGGATTGCCAATCCTTCTGCCTGCACTGTTGAAGAAACATTCTTCTTAACAAAGGAGAAGATATGCTTTGTTGAATCTTCATTCTTTTGAATTATAACAGCTAATCCTGTTGTTCTGTTTTCTGATTTCCAGGCCGCATCCGTCCACTGTGTGAACAACGCTTCAGATCCAGACGATGGAGTACTTGCGGCGAATATGCTTGGATTTCTCGATAATTCAGCTTGGGAGGCTTCCCATTCTCTTGCTTTGATCAACGATTTTGTGATTAGATCACTTGGATTTAGGGATTCTCCTTCGAAGACCCAATTGTTTCTTGCTTTCCATAAATTTCATAAGATCCAGGGATATGGCGAGGTGCTAATCAAACCATACGGTGGAAGTCCAATTAAGATCTGGTGATTTGTGAAAGCAGATTCAAGTTGATTATTGGCTGTGTTTGGAGTTGTTATAGGAGCAGTCTTCCAGTTCATCAACGACCAAACCTGTTTCGCAAAGCTGCACTCAAACAGAATATGGCAAGTGGATTCCACTTCTTCACAGCGCTTGCATCTATGGTCTCCTGCTAAATTTCTTTTGCCGCAATTATTCCCTGTAGGTAGAGCTTCATTCATTGTCTTCCACATAAAAGTCTTGATTTTTGGGGCACAGTTAATATTCCAAATCTGCTTGTACAAATTGAAGCTTGGTGAGATAGAAGATCGTGTAGGTATGGATTTTTCTCCTTCCGTTGCACTGAAATAGCCTGATTTTGTTGTGTATTGGCCTGATTTAGTTGGCATCCAATGATAAGTGTCTTTTGGTGCAGATAAAGGTATCCGGATGAAGAGAATATCCTGGAGGAGATTAGGGAAAAGCCTATCGATTTTTCCTTTATCCCATTCTTTCTGATTTTCACAGAACAGATCCGCTACCTTCAGATTTTGAGACAGCAGAGTTGCCGGACCATAAGGTCTGAGAGCTGGGGTTGATGGTAGCCAAGGTTCATCCCAGATGTGTGTGTCTTTGCCATCCCCTATGGACTTTATCAAATTTGGGAGTAGAAGATCTCTTCCCAAAAGAATTCATCTCCATCCATGTGAGGCACTAGAAGGACCTTTACTCTCTAAAAAATTACTGTCGCGACAGTATTTGTTGAGGATTTTCTTGCTGAGAAGGGACGTAGGGTTCTTCAGTATTCTCCAACTGATTTTTGCAAGAAGGGCATCATTAAATTTTTGAATTTCTTTATAACCCAATCCTCCTTGTGCCTTTGGTGTGGCCATTTTACTCCATGATATCCAAGCCATTTTCCTTTTGTTTTGCTTTGTGTCCCACCAAAAACGAGTAAGAAGTGATTGAATGCGCTTACAGAGATTTCCTGGCAACTTGAAACAGGACATAGCATAGCTTGGGATTGAAGCTAGGACAGCTTTGAGGAGAGTAAGTTTTCCAGCGTGTGATAGGAATCGGGTGGACCATCCCTTCACTTTTTCTGAATTTTTTCCAAGATTGAAGCAAAAAGGTCTTTTTTCTTTTGCCCGAACAGTTATGGAAGACCAAAGTACTTTCCTGTTCTCCCTTCTTTCTCAATTCCGAGAATCTGTTTCACTACTTCTTTGAGTGAAATTGGTGTTTTGGAGGAGAAGTAAATCGAAGACTTTGATGCATTTATCTTTTGCCCTGAAGCTTTCTCATATTTCTGAAGTATTTGGATCAATTCACGGTAATTTTCCTTGTCCGCACGACAGAAGAACATTGTATCATCCGCGAATAAGAGGTGATTTATTCTTGGGCATTGTCTTGCTATTTTAACACCTTTAAGTTTTCCTTTCTCTGCTGCTCTTTGACAAAGTTCTGATAACACCTCACTACACAGGATAAAGATATAAGGAGAAAGTGGATCACCTTGGCGGATTCCTCTTGTAGGGATTACTCTTCCTCTTGCTTCACCATTAATGAGGTAAGAATAAGAAACTGTGGATATACATTGAAGCATCCATTCAATCCATTGCTGTTGGAAACCAAAACCTTCTAAGACTTTTCGTATGAAGGACCATTCAAGCCTATCATAAGCTTTGCTCATACCAGTTTTCACCGCCATGTAACAGTACTTTTTGGCTTCAGAATGTTTTAGGAAATTGAGCACTTCATGCGTTATCAACACATTATCGGATATTGCTCTGCCTAGAACAAAAGCGGACTGATTTTCTGAGATAATGTCTTTAAGGAGAGGTTGTAACCTATTTGCTAAGATCTTCGCTATGAACTTGTAAAAGACATTACACAAAGCAATTGGACGGTAATCAACCATCTGCTTAAGGCTCAACTTCTTCGGGATTAGCCTAACAAAGGTGTGATTTATGCTTTGTGTCAGATTTTTGCCTTGGAAAAAACTCTGAATTTCCTTGATAAGGTCTGAGCCTAGTGTTTCCAAGTTTGCTGTGAAGAAACCAACAGAGAATCTGTCTGGACCCAAAGCCTTGTCTGGATGTGTGGATTGGATTGCCTTTTTTTATTTCATCCGGAGTAGGTATGACAACAAGTTTTTCATTCATAACTGTGGAAATTCTCGTTTTTATGGCTTCTTTGACGATATCAGGATCATCTGTATCTTCGGCTGAGAATAGATGCTGATAGTAATCTGTTATAACTTTTTCAAACTCTTTTTCTTCAAAAACTATGTTACCTTCGTCATCTTCTAGGAGTAAAAACGAGTTAATGGTTGTTCTCGAATTGGAGGCTGCGTGGAAGTACCCTGAGTTCCTATCACCTAAGCTTAACCACATCTGGCGGCTTCTTAGCATCCAAAATGTCTCTTCACTCTCATAGGCAGTATTTAATTCAGCAGTTATAGCTGGTAAGTTATTCTCCTTTGGTGACTTACTAGCCATTGCACTTTCTAAAGCAGCTTGAAGTCTCTCTATATTTTTCTGACTCTTGGCATGTTTTTGTTTGCTCCATTTAGCTATTGCAGATCTGCACTTTGAATTTCTGTTCTCAACTGAGAGGTGATTATACTATGACCAAATCTTCTTGATAAAGCTCTTTGATCTCCAAATTATTTTGCAGTCTTCTATCAAATGTGAAGATACTTTTTTCTTTTTTGATTCTTGTGTCAAGAACAGAGATAATGAGACGATGATCTGAAGCTTCAAACCTTAAGTACTCACACGTACTAGAGGGCAAATCTTCAAACCAATCACTATTAGCCATGGCTCTGTCCAGTCTTGAGTGAATCAGGTGAGTTCCTCTTTGTCCTCTCCAAGAAAAACAGTTGCCCGAATGGTTGAGATCGAAAAGATCATTTTGAGATAGGAAAGTGCGAAAGCTGGCGAATGAGCTTTCAGCTCTAGGAGGACCTCCTGACTTTTTCGAGTTATCTATAATCTCATTCAGGTCTCCTGTTAAAAACCAGGCTCTTTTTCTTAGTTGAGTCATCTCCGATAAGGAATTCCAGAAGCTTGATCTGTTAGGAATTTCAGGAGGACCATAGATAAAAGAAGCGTAAAAACTCTTGTTTTTGTAATTGATAACAGAATCAATACAATTTGAAGTAGAAGAGTTCACAACAAGGTTGATTTCTTTTTTCCACAAGAGTGCTAAACCTCCACCACCTATGCCCTGTAGTGGGATTAGGAAGGTAGAGCCAAATTCTAGAGACTCTGTTTTTTCCTTTACAAACTGCTTCCTGATTTTTTGTTTCCATGATGAATAAAATGTCTGGATTTATCTTCTTTTGCAGGTGTCGCATACGACGAACTGTCATGGGATTCCCCAATCCACAACAGTTCCAGCTCATAATTTTTAAGGAAGAGGAGACGACATATTTTGAAAATCCACCTTCTTCCTTGAAGTTGTTGGGATGAGGCTGATCTGAGGTCCCATCTGGTGGTCCTATGAGGTGTGAGAAGCTGAAGCTACATTCGGAACTGCTTGATTGATGGACTGTTTAAGATTTGTGTTTCTTGTCACAGTCTTATTACCCCCTAATCTGGTAGGGGAAGGCTTACTCCTGGAAATAGGGATTCTTGACAGTTCTATTACTTGTTTAACTCTTTTCTTCTTTCTTGGAGTGTCAAGGGTAGCTTTTGAGATGTCAAAAGTCAATCTGCTTGCAATAGGCGGCTGACCTCTCTTTCTCTTTGGGGGAATTACTTCAGAACCAGTTGCAATTTTAGGAGCCGCTGAGGAGAGAAGGCCCTCTGTGTCTGCTTGAGCTTCTTCAACAATTGTATTAGAGGCTGATAATTTATTCATTTCTGCCGCAACAATTAATTCCTCTGTCTTTTGCATGAGACCTTTTGCTTCACTTTGCATAACACATCTCTTACGCAGGAAATGTATTGGAAAGTGGTTTCCCTTAAATCTTCAAGAATTTCCTCTCTTGACCGTGGAGGTGGAGGTAAAGTTGGAGGACTGTTTTGGACTCTCTCCAGAGGAGGTCTCCTATTCTGGGATTGAGAAGATGATTAAGGTATTATCTGTTCAGCAACAGGTGACTTCCTTCTCCATTCTGAGACTATTTTTTGAGATCTTGTTTCTTTTCCTACAAAAGAGTAAGATTCTCTTTGTTGTGTGCTCTTGTATCTTGAATCTCTGTCATCTGATCTGGATTTATCTTGCGCATATAGTTCTGTCTGTACCACAGGGAAATCCCTGTTAGAGGATTTGCCTTGATACGAGGATTTATTTTTATCTCTAGCGACAAGGTATTGTGTCCAACCTTGTGAAGATCTGGTAGATTGTTGTGAACCTTGTTGATATATGTTTGGAGATCTGATACTAGGAGCTTTCCTTTCCTGGTTTTGAGAAACTTGAGAGAGTCTCTATTATCTAGAATGATATGATCTGTGAGGAGATTGATGACTATTTTGTCGGTAATCTGCTTGGTAAGGTTGAAGGCTTCCTGAACCTAAGCCATTATTTTGACTCCTCTTCACCTCTTGTTCCAGCTGATTTACTTGCTTGTTCTGATTCTTGATCTCCTTTTTTGTAGGGCAGTTGCTATCATCATGGGACAACCTATTACAGATTAGACAGTGATTTCTCAGTCTCTCATAATCCAAAGAGATTATTGCTTCTTTTCCATAATCGAATTCTATAATGGTTCTTTTAACAAAAGGTTCAAGTCCATTGACAGTAACTCTAATCCTTGCCAATATTGGAGTAATCTCATAATCCTCTAAGTCTTTCAATGGCCTGTCCTATCTCACTAATCAATTCCTCCTTGTAGTGGAGAGGTAAGCTTTTTATCCGTATCCAGAATGGAATTTCTGATTGGAAGGAATCACATATGACAGGTTTCCATTTCTAAATAATGATTATATATCTCGCGAAGTGATACGGTCGATTATTGAGGACCTTCAGAAGATCTTCTTCATTCTCAAAGCGAAACTGGAAACAGTTATTACCCAAGTCAGAACCAGGGGCTTTCCCTTTTAGCTCCCAGCTTTTCGAAAGGAAAGGAATGAGAGACCAAAGCCTTTGGGTAAAGGGATTTGTGAGTCTTGGATGAGATCTGAAATTTTCCATTTTCCGTTTTTGTTACTAAAACTGAAATTTTATATTATAAATACAGGAGTGGTAGAGAATATTGAAGAAGAAGGGTTTTGTGATGAGAAATATTGTCGAGCTATGTGTAAGAAAAAGGCTCACGGTTTAACTAGTGAATGCTTGGGGTATACTCGCGAAGGAACAAACCCTACTAAATGTACTTGTTGTGGTATATGGCCTTAGTATTTTATCTCCTAATTACTATTGTCGTTACCTAATTGAAACTCATTTCATATTGGTAGTAATTTACAATAAAGTAATAAAGTAGCGGTGAAAATTCCTGTCATTTTTTAGTGGAGTTCAATTATAGGTAATCGCGTTATCCCTCATAATAGGGAATTAGCTATGGGTCGAGCCTTGTCGACCCACATGATATATAAAAAAAGTAATAAAACATTTGTCCACTGTTTGTAACATATTAGTTTGTATTAGTTACTTACACAAAATAAAAACTCACTAGATGTTGATACCTCGACTGGAAAGGTACCCTGGGCTAATCTAAGAGGTCAAAAGATCAAGTGTTAGCTCGTACTGATAAATTATGAAAAACTGACCTGGGCTTAAAGGGATGTATAAGTTTCTGCTCAGAACCTCTTATTTATATATATATATATATATATATATAATGAATTAAATGATTTAAAACAAGAAGAAAAAAAGAGTCCCCCCCCCAACTCAAAAATATTGGAGGTTTTTTTCTGTCTCCTTGTTTAAGATCATCAAAACTAAAACATCAATGCAACCTATAACAGGGTACACCAACTAAGAGAGAATATAGATATCTCCCGTACATGATAAACTGACCTCAGACATCAGATAAACATACATTCCTAGGCTTCAAATAGAGAAAATGGGTCAAGTGGTGTGTATCAAGTGGATCTTGCACTTCAAATGCATATCAAGCGTATCTCGCTGAAAAAGTGCGAATCAAGCGGATCAACCTGTTTAGATATATGTTTATATAGACAAAACTTTAAATAAGTTTTTGAATAGTAAAAATGTAAAAAATAATTTATACATAAATTATAGATAAAACATTTTATAGAATAACACACATAATTAATTTCTTTATATATATATATATATATATTTATATATAACATGAAAATTATGCAGTTATTTAGTTAAAAATTATATATTGTACTTTTTTTTTTGTCAATATAGTGGTTTTCTAATAATCTCTTAACACCGTAGGGAGCAGGGTTTGAATTCTGAACCTGCAATTTAATGTGATGAGATTTAGAGGTGGTCACAATAAATAGTGTTAATTCAATGAATATACATAAATATATATAATCTAAATATAAAATTTCAATGTTAGAAAAAAAATATAAAAAATATATATATAGCGATTTAAGTATAATCTATTTTTATTTTTATCAATTAATTTATAAATACAGTAGCAATAGTTATGATTATATATATATGAACACAAATTAAATAATTTTCTGAAAAAAGTGAGCTGTAGTTAAACGAGATCATAATGTTATACAATTACCAACACCTAGTTTGCCTAGTGGTTAAACCCATGAATTACCAGAAAAGTAGGGACTTTAGAGGTTAAGATGTAGATCCGAGTTGAAAGAAACCTGCTTTTTGAAAAAAAATTAAATTACATAGAGTAAATCCGTCCTGAAATATGTATGGCCCCACAGATCCTGAAACTTGCAACTACCAAAAAAAAAAATTCTACACAATTGATGCGTGGTGCCTATATAATATATTTTACTGATGAAAGTGAAACTTGATCAGGTTTCACTTGAGTGCTACTTATAGAGTAGTCTCGAGAGTTCAACCCATATGACCGCAAGTACTCGGTTTAAATGCAATTGTAGTACAAACAAGATCGATCCACGTAGAAATAGAATAACGCACAGAGAATGCAAATGCAGATCTAATCTAGGCTAGATTACAAAGCAGGGGATTTGATTCCTAAACTAACATGCAATAAGTAAAAGAAAGCGGTAAATGACAAAGTAAATAAAGCAATAAAATACTAAAACTACGAAAGCAATAAAAGACTAACTACTAAAACAAATAAAGACCAACAACCTATACGTAAAAGCATAAATAAATAAACGAAAGCATAAACGAAATATGTAGCATGGGTGATAGTCAATTTTAGGAAATCTACGTCTAGGATTCATGTTCTACCTATAAGTTTGTGTTTGTCAATCTTGAGATTTCGATACTAGACTAGTCCACTCTCGTGGTAAGCTAGTCACTATGTCAGACCCACTCTCGTGTAACTTTCACGCATTTTATACAATTCCATCATCGATTACTAAGTATCCCTAAACTCTCGTTTGCTGATAACACTCATATTTGCTTACTTTCATGCATTCATATAGGATAGTTTCATAGGTGTTTACTAGTATTTAGGATTATTTTAGTGCATTTGCATGTGTTTATGTTTTTATAGGTACTTGGAGCAAAACTAATTCCTTAAGAGTGTTTTGTAGTCTCATGGAGCCATAGGAACCTTGGAGCTACTTGCTGGGGCAAGAAACATCTTCTTCTTCTTCCTACTCATATCCTGCCGTCACCCTCGGAGGTACAGTGAGTAGATCCTTTATATCTCTGGGGTAGAGATCGATGATGGGATCTATGTTATAGGATTTCATATGTTTGCTGTTCTTAATCGATCTAGCTACTATAATATTCATTCTTAATGCTAAGTTATGTCCTATGTGATGTGCTTAAAGTTATAACCGAGCAAGTAGGCAAGATTATACGAATAGAAGCCCTTAGCACTACGAGAGTGGGTTAAAACTTCAGATCTGAATATTATAGAGTATTAGCTATGGTCGAGTTTGTTGTTTGATAGAATTAATCATTGATCTAACTCTTGCTATGTTAGGTTAAAACCTTCGGAACACTTCACCACGAGAGTGGGTTGTGTTTCAGAAACAGATCTATCAATCACTTCGGATTACTGAAAACACAAGGCCGTTTGATTGACAGTCCGACGGAAGTTTAAGAATACTTAGTAATCAATGATGGTATTGTGCGCAATGCATGAAAGTCGCCACGAGAGTGGGTCGGACACAGTGACTAGCATACCACGAGAGTGGACTAGTCTATAACAGAAAATCCCTAGATTGACAAACACA
This sequence comes from Boechera stricta, assembly GCA_018361395.1. Lineage (NCBI taxonomy): Eukaryota > Viridiplantae > Streptophyta > Magnoliopsida > Brassicales > Brassicaceae > Boechera > Boechera stricta. Next base: position 6,510,049 of record CM031544.1, on the reverse strand, counting down.
AACTGAATTGGTAAAAACATAAATCCTAAAAGTAGACTCTTTGAAATCATTCTCATTTACCCTACAGAACAATTATTAATTTATTATTTAAATTATTTAAATTAAGTTATTTTATATTTATGTTATTTAATTTATGCAATTTATTTTCTGCACTTTAATTTCTGCAATTTATATTTCCGCACTTTATATTTCCACAATTTATTTTCTATAATTTAATTTCCGCACTTTAATTTATGCACTTTTATTTTATTCACTTTATTTTCATCTATTTATTTTATGCAATTTAATTCAGTAATTTATTTATGCAATTTACTTTGTATTAGTTAAATTACGCAATTTACTTTATGCAATTTCATTTATTTATTTAATTACTGTCAATTTATTTTACGCATTTTTATTATTCATTTAGTTTATGCATTTCAATTAATTAGAACTTAAAAAACAAACCCCAAATCAATTATAACTCACCTAGATTAGATTCACACCTACAATTATGTGTAGTTATTCTCAGTCTTTGTTCATCGATCCAGACTATACTACAATTGCATTTGACCGTGCACTTGCGGTCACATCGGGTTAAACTCTCGTGGAAACTCGGATGAACCCTAGTGGTGGGAAGAAGCGTAACCTTCTCCCCTGTCAAGTTTTTGGCGCCGCTGCCGTGGACTGTAGCAATAGCCATAGAGATTTGGTCTAAATCTGAGACTAGGTTTTTATTTATTACATTTAATTTTTGTATTTGAAATTTTTTTTTTTAGGACTTAAGATTTAAAGAATGCTAGAAATGGACAAGTTGCTGGAATGGATGGATGAGAAATGGATGCATGGGACAAAACCCGTTGAGCAAAAGCATCGACCGTACCAAGTCGATGCTCTGCCCGTGGACCCTCCCCACCGAGCACAAGTTGTCGACGTTCTCTAAAAGACAAGTCAAGAAGCTATGCATCGACCATCCCTGGTCGATGCTAAGCTTGACAACCAAAACCGTCGACTTGACCATCGGTCGAGCCTGATCGATGCCCATCCAGGAGTGACATCCGAGCTTTCAGAAGGGACCATGAACTCTCAGAAGCTGCCATCAATTGCTTGCATGGCCGATACACAGCTGGAACCTGTTGAGACAGTTCCTGCGGTTCCAAAACATCTACATGACAACAACCTTGGAGGTCCACTCCTGTTTTTGGTTTTTCTGTTTTAGTTTTTCAGGATATTTACGCTATTACGAAAAATAAAAATAAAACAAGGACTTGCAACCGTGGGAGCTGCCAACCCATTTAGTGACATCGTCGAGCTCAACGACATTAAACGAGTGCATTTGAGAGGCATTCTCATGTTATCCTAGTAGAACTAACACTGACACTTCTTTCTTCTTGCATATTTTTAGTCTTGTAATGTCTTACAGATAAGTCAAGGGCCAAAACGAAGAATTTCGAGGAAGAAACGAGGGGCGTCGACGTGACCGTCAACCAAGAGTGGTCGATGCTACCCCAAAACGTTACGAGCAGACACGAACATTGACCAAGATCCGTTGACGGTCGTTGGAAAACAGAGCATCGTCCGTAGCATCGACCGTACGTTGTCGATGCTCTTCGATTAAAGGTCAAAATCAATTTTCTTAGGTTAAATCCGGTTAAGGTAAGTAATTTAACCTTGTTTAGTCCTTTATAAACACAAAAAATCGACCCACCCATCTTCCTCCTTCCCAAAATCAATTTATATACTCCATTAAAGCTCTCTCAAAGCTCTTTCACTTCCTGTTTGCTCCTACCACTCAATTTTGATTTATTTGTGAAGATAAGTTAATTTCTACTCTAGATTACTCTCTTACCACTTCCTTAATCTCCTCTTCAACCCAAGATATACTCTCCAAACTCTCAACTTTTCCATAGTTATAAAAGCTTGATTTTATGAAGAATTATGGTTGTATTAGTTTAAACATCATGGGCTTTGCTAGATTATGATAGAGAAGCTGGAATTAGAAGTCAATTTTAGCATAAATTGAGGACTATAGGTTGATTGGTAGTTAGGGTTCTTAATTGGGATTAAGAAATTAATTTTGGGGAAAATAAAAATTTATAATTTTAATGATAAATTGAAATTGGTATTGTATTATTGGGCAAATTAGATTAGTAATTAAGTAGACAAATATTTAGTTCTAATTTTTCTAATATAAAAATGCCATTTGTTATTAAATTAAAAATAAATGTGTTGTTAATTTAATGGAGGTATTTGATCGTGATTGATTCATTGGATGTGGTATCATGGTATTAAGCAATGAAGGTGGTATTATAAAATTTATTTAAGTTTAGTTTTGCTTAATACCATGGGCCACATAATGGTAATTTGAGTATTGAGTTTGTTAATTTTGCAAAAATAAATGAGGAAATCAAAAGCTCCACCACCTAACTCACCACCACCACAACGCCGAACAACACGTTCTCAGTTTATGAGAGAGCCTAGAGAAAAGGCTAAAGGAAAAGGGATAGCTATCAGCTTACGAGCTCGCAACGAAGCAATTGACAATGAAGGCTCACCAATACTTGGTCGAAACAAAGAACAAAGGAAGAAGTTGCGTTCCCTGAAGTTCACACAGACTCGGTTTCTGGATTTCGAGCTACTCGGAGAGTTGGGTATCTATGATGAAGTGGAGTTGATATTTCAGAACATGGGGCTTGGTAACTTTTTCAAGATGAGAAACGTGGCCTACATGGAGCAGACATGTGATTTCTTGGCCACCGCAAGGGTTGAGTTAGGAGAACACGATGGCGACTCGTTGGGTTCTATAATCTTTTTCCACGGGAATAAGGAGAAAGAGATCACATTTGAGGAGCTGAATGACTTGTATGGTTTTCCAGCGAGGAACAAAATAGAAGCTCGATTGTCTCAGAGACAAGCAAATGCAGTTTGGAACACCATAGCGAGCGGTCAGTTTAGATCGGGAGAGTTTAAGGCATCATTGATCCAAAATCCTGCTATTCGTTATGCAAAGAAGGTGTTATCACAAACATTTTTCCCTAGAGCTGAAACGGGGATTATGCAGAGGGAGGAGTTAGCTTTACTCAATCAGGGGAATAAAGACTTGATAGTAGCATACATCGATGGAACTTATCCAGAAGGGATCCCCGAGGAGCTTTGTCTTGCCGCTGTTTTTGCCCAAAGCTTGGTCAACTATGGGGAGGTGGCGCGGTGGACAAGGATGCCTAACTTCACGGTGAGTATCAGTGGAGTGATTACACCCATTTTGCTACATTGCGAGGTCCCTTGTGGTGACATAGACGAGTCGATGCGGATCATAGATGCATGTTATCTCTATGATAGCAAGATATTGATGGGTCGCGTTGAAGATAAGTTCATCTACAGGTTCCACGAATCCGCTATCAGAGGATCAGAACGAAAGGTCCTGCTACCAAACCGAGACATCACCACAGTTGACTATCCAGCTAACGTGAGTTTCATGCCTGGTTCAGAGTGGAATTTCAACGCAGCCGCTCATCCTCCTATTTACACCACCTCCATGCGCCCTTCCGCAACAAGAGCAGGTAGCAGTCGCGATACACCATGCACTTATGGGAGTGAGAGATACTATTTTGAGGCTTATGATGGACCTATCTCTTCCAAGGCATGTCGCCACTCTCATGAGAACATTCGTTTCTTTCAAAGATGGAACAAATGGCTAGACAAGACGATTCGTAAACTAGTGGATGGTATGAAGAGTATGAAGCTTGAGATTAAGAGCCTCAAGGCCAAGTTCGGTGGATCGAGTAGTCACACGGAAGAAGAGGAATCACAAACTGTAGCTGACTCAGAAGATGACATGCCGGTCGCACCACATCGCCATTCAGTCCATGACATGCCTAGTTCCTCTAGGGTCCCTCTAGAGGCCCCGCGATCATCATCGCATGAGGCACGCCGACGAGGCAAACGCCGTGCCACACGTTCTCCATCAGCCAGCTCGAGCAATCCTCCGATGTCGCTCAGCACTTCAGAATCTACTGATTTTTGGTAAGACATTTCTTTATTTTTCTTTTTATATTTTCGACATTTTTATTTTTCCTTCTATGTATTGTTTACGATGTTTTTCCTTTTGATTTGTCTTCACTGAGACGGTGAAAATTAAGTCTGGGAGAGGCATCGTAAACTTATTCCTAACATTTTATGTCTTCTTTTGTTTTTGACATTTTTATGTATTTTTCTTATGGTTTTATTTTGTTTTAGGACTTAAAAAATTGTTGTACTCTTTTTCCCTTATCCATGGTTCAATAACTCATGGCGAGGTTTTTAATGAGGCAACAATTTTAAACTTTATCACGATGTTATCTATACTAATATTTTATGCTTGGAAAATATCGAGCACAATATTGGAAAACCCATGAATAGATCGAGAAACCCCAAAAGGACCATTCGTTCAGAGAGTTAGACGCTTCGGAGTTGATTCCTCAACCTTAATTTACCTAATCACTCTCGATGTGGAACTTGAGATACATTGGATGTGATACATCTATGAGACACTGCAAGACACGTCTAAGTAAGTGCAATTCCCCTCTTCTTTCCCTTCAATAATTAGAGAAAAGGATATAGGTATTATGGAAGTGAACCGGATGTTGGAAGCTACCACTTTTAACATTTGCATCTCATAGAAACCTGTCTTAAGGGGAAGAAACGAAAAGGATATAGGTATTAAGGAAGTGAACCGGGTGCTTGAAGCTACCACTTTTAACATTCGCGTCTCATGGAAACTTGTCCTAAGGGGAAGTAAAGAGCTGAAAAGAAAAAGGGATCGATAAAAAAAAATGATAACCTAGAAAAGTAGGAAAAAATCGATTGACCTTGAAGTGAGAAAAGGAAAGGGAAAGAAATTGCACTAAGACGGTCTTGAGCTAACAGAAATCTGAAAGAGTAAGTATTCATGTCCTTTAATCGATGGTTCCAAGTCGAGATATCACGCTTGAAATGAATAAGGGGAGTCAACAAAGAGGAGTCTAAGCTCGAAGAAGGATGTGGATCCGAATTAAGGTAACTTGCTATGCTTATGGTGAAGTAGATCTAGTATGATTAGAGCTAGTTCTATCTCGTTAAGTTGAAGGATATTAGTACGATAAGCTAATGTAAGGTATTGTTCAAAATAGATATTGTGTACCTTCTTCACTGGTTTAGCTTTGTTTGCTTGAGGACAAGAAAAAATATAAGTCTGGGGGAGTTGATAACACTCATATATGCTTACTTTCATGTATTCATATAGGATAGTTTCATAGGTTTTTACTAGTATTTAGGAAATGTTTAGTTCATTTACATGTGTTTATGTTTTTATAGGTACTTGGACCAAAACCAATACTTTAAGAGTGTTTTGCAGTCTCATGGAGCCATAGGAACCTTGGAGCTACTTGTTGGGGCCAGGAACATCATAGAGAGACATCTCAAGAGCTTCCCGAAGGAAGCATCGACCAGGACATCGACCAGAAAGGGTCGACGCCCGGCCCAAGCAGACCATCGACCAGGAGGGGTCGACGCCCAACCACCAACCCAAACTTGAAGCCGAAGACGAAGACCATCGACCAGAAGAGGTCGATGCTGTCCTTGGAGTCAAAACATCGACCTAGAGCATCGACCGTAGCTTGTCGATGCTGACGTTTCAAACAAGAAAAGGAAAGTTTCTAACTTGGCGACCCATGAGTGGACGAATTCATTTTCGTCCAGCACTGTCTAGAAATCTAAAGACACGACCTAGACTCCTCCTACTCTATATAAACATATGTAGTTCACATTATAGGGGTTCCTCTCTCTTGGCCTTGTTTGGCCTCTTTTGAGAGTCACCACTTATGTTTTTATAAAAGTTCTTTAGTTCTTCTTCTTCTTCTTCTTCTTCTTCTTCTTACTGTTTTATTTTAATTATTGCCTTTGTTTATTGCTTATGATGTCTTCCTACTCATATCATGCCGTCACCCTCGGAGGTATGAGTGAGTAGATCCTTTAGATCTCTGGGATAGAGATCGATGATGGGATCTATGTTATAGGATTTCATATGTTTGATGTTCTTAATCGATCTAGCTACTCTAATATTCATTATTAATGCTAAGTTATGTCCTATGGGGTGTGCTTAACGTTATACCTGAGCCAGTAGACAAGATTATACGAATAGAAGCCCCTAGCACCACAAGAGTGGGTTAAAACTTCAGATCTGAATATTAGAGAGTATTATCTATGGTCGAGTTTGTTGTTTGATAGAATTAAACATTGATCTAACTCTTGCTAAGTTAGATTAAAACCTTAGGAACACTTCACCACGAGAGTGGGTTGCGTTTCAGAAACAGATCTATCAATCACTTCGTATTACTGAAAACACAAGGCCATTTGATTGACAGTCCGACGGAAGTTTAAGAATACTTAGTAATTGATGATGGAATTGTGTGCAATGCTTGAAAGTTGCCACGAGAGTGGGTCGGACATAGTGACTAGCATACCACGAGAGTGGACTGGTCTATAACAGAAAATTCCTAGATTGAAAAACACAAACTAAATTGGTAAAAACATAAATCCTAAAAATAAACTCCTTGAAATCATTCTCATTTACCCTAGAGATCAATTGTTAATTTATTATTTAAATTAAGTTATTTTATATTTATGTTATTTAATTTATGCAATTTATTTTCGGCACTTTAATTTTTGCAATTTATATTTTCGCACTTTATATTTCCGCACTTTATATTAAGTTATTTTATTCACTTTTATTTTATGCACTTTATTTTCAGCTATTTATTTTATGCACTACAATTGCATGATTGTGCACTTGCGGTTTTATGGATTAAACTATCGAGACTACTCTTTAGTAATGCTCGGATGAAACATGTGAGGAAAATAACAGCTGGTGAAAACCACATGGTTCCTTTCCCGACGATCAAGTTTTTGGCGCCGTTGTCGGGGAGAATATGCAATAGCCATAGAGTTTTAATGTGAATCTGAGACTAAGCGTTTACGTTTCACTAACTTACTAAATTTTTTTTCCAAATTTCTGGTGAATAAACTCGAAGGAATGGAAAAGAGATGAACGCTGAAGAGATAGTCAAGGTGATCAATTTGAGGAATGGCAAAAGAATAGGAGACAGCATATCGACGAACTCTGACAAGAGCCGCATCAGACCTGTGCGTAGACCAAAATGGTTCGAAGCGCTGAACATCGGACGCCAGTATCGAGCAGACACGATCGACGCTCTCCCTGTCCGAAGCTACGCACCCCTGCGTCGACCACCCACGGTCGTTGCTTATGATATCATGTGCTCTCACCGACCACATCATCGACCGGCCAGGGTCGATGGTCCAACAGCCGAACACCAACATCGACGAGCCACGGTCGAAGCTCGTATCATCAGACGGCAGCATCGACCGGGCACCGTTGACGCCTTCCCTGAAATCGACGATCTTTCCTCCTCAACAACAAGATGGCCTGGTTACCTGACGAAAATGAGCTGTAACGTTGTGACAAGCCAACAGTGGCAATTTTTTGGCGATACATTCTACAAGAGAAGGTTCGAGATGTTAGTCAAGAGTATACCAGAAACAACTTCTTTCAAGGATGCGTGGAAAATGTACCCTTTGCAAGAATGCTTTGATGCGGGTGAGAAGATCTATTATGTGGAAAAGTTATTCAAAAAGGCTTGACTCCCAGGGAGCATTGATACCAATCTTCCCCTACCACCTACTGATTAAAAAGACATAGAATGGTTCTTCCATGAAATAAGCGGAGAAAACCTTGTTTGATTCTATCGTCTTGTCGAAACGCTTCCAAGGGATGTGACGTTCGAACAAGCCCTCTTCGAGCACAACCTTGACCTTTACTTCAGCGAATCTAGGGAGACCATTAAGGAGATCAAAGAGCTTTACCTAGAGATCCAAGAGTTCGACCGAAATATTTTCAAAAGAAGTAGCCCCGGTCTCTTTAAGGTACTTTGTTCAATACTTGGTCGTGACTATAATGATGCTTTGTGTGATTATGGTGCTAGCGTGAGCGTGATATCGTTGGAGAGAGGGCCAAGATGTTGGAGCTCAATAACCTTACACGTTAATCCACTCGAATCGGGTTTGCAAATTCTGAGGTCGTAAGTTCGCACGGGATCGCTGAAAATGTCATTGTGTGGATCGGCGATCGTGGAGTCATAACAGATTTCCATGTGATCGATATGAGGGCAGATGACGACAGCCTCATCATCTTCTGTGGACCTTTCCTTGCAACAGTTTGAGCAGTTATCGATTGGCCTAATCGAAGAGTCTCATTCACCGACATCGACAGAGATGTGTTCTACAATGCGACGCCAACCAATAGTGCTCCACGATGCTGCCCGGGAAGGAGAAATTTTGGTACTAACACACGGGTTAATGAAGACACTCCTGCTGGTGAGCAACTAGACCACCATCCCTTATCCAAACCACTAAGCTCACACACAAGACAAGAGATCATTCGACGAACGGCCTAAATAAGAACCAACCTCGTGCCTTACTTTGGGAGGATTTTCGCTGAAAGACATCCATCTCCACCATCATCTCCATCGGCTTACCATTCCATGAGGTCATCAAGCTCACGACGTTAAAAAGAGCAACTTTATCCCTTTTACTTACGCATTTAATTTCAATTTTCAACATTTTACTTTCTATTTAATTGCTAAACATTAATTTATTTAAATTATTTATATAAAACGTTTTTATTTATATTAAAATTTATTTTTCGTTTTATATTATTTACTTTTATATTCTTTTAAAAGTTTTAAGTAAAAAATTGATAATTTTAATTTATATTAAATGATAATTTTATATAATTTATATTAAAAAAAAATGTTTTAAGTATTTAATTTATAATTTACATTTATTTTATTTTGAAAATTTATTTTATAATTTTTAGTATTTGCTATTTTTGAGTATTATTATTTTTTTTTGTATTTTTTTCGTTTTTATGTTTTCTTTTTTTTGTATTTTTAAATTTTCACGTGATAATTCACCATAAAAAAATAAACTAAGGACTTGAAACCGTGTGAGCTGCCAACCCACACACCCAAAAAAAGAATTACAGTAAAATTCTCTTCCTTTTACCCCTTTTACAGTTTTCGTCATAACGGGACGTTGTGATTTAAGTGTGGGGGAGTGTTGCGATCTATGGAGGTAATTTTTTTTCTTTGGCATCTTTTGATGGAAGTTTTACCATAAGTTTTTTGCATTTTGAGAGATTGTTATACTTTTTTCCTCGTTCATAGATTCAATAACATGTGAAAAACTTTAAATAAGGTAGCGATAAAAATTGTTAATTAAGTTATTTTTGTTTATGTTTGGACGCTTTGTTGGATAGTGTGTGATCTTTACTAGAAAATTTGGAAAATCCATGAGTGGATCAATAAACCCCAAAAGGACCATTCTTCCGGAGACTTAGACGATTCGGAGTTGACTTCTCACCTTAATAAACTTTAATTTTCTCGATTTGAGGCTTGAGATACATTGGATGTGATACCTCTATGGGACACTGCAGGACACGTCTAAGTAAGTGTAATTCCCATCTTCCTTCCCTTCAGTAATTAGAGAAAAGGATATAGGTATTAAGGAAGTGAACCGAGTGTTGGAAGCTACCACTTTTAACATTCACATCTCATGGAAACATGTCCTAAGGGAAAGAAACGGAAAGGATATAGGTATTAAGGAAGTGAACCGGGTGTTGGAAGCTACCACTTTAAATATTCGCATCTCATGAAAACTTGTCCTAAGGGGAAGTAAAGAGCTGAAAAGAAAAAGGGATCGATAAAAAAAATAAAATGATACTTTAGAAAAGTAGGGAAAAATTGATTGACCTTGAAGTGAGAAAAGGAAGGGGAAAAGAGTTGCACTAAGACGGTCTTGAGCTTACAGAAATCCGAAAGAGTAAGTGTTCATATCCTTTGATCGATATTCCTAAGTTGAGAACCCATGCTTAGAATAAAATGGAAAGTCAACAATGAGGAGTCTAGGATCAAAGGAGGAGCGGTTCAAACTAAGGTGAGTTGCTATGCTTATGGCGAAATACATAAGTACGGTTGACATCATTCCACTTCCACAAGGTCAAAAAGCATTTAAGCACAACAATGTTACAAGGTACAAGTTCATTCTCCTTATCATTACTGTTTTTAGCATTGCTTCACCATGCTTAGCTTTTGTTTGCTTGAGGACAAGCAAAAAGGTAAGTGTGGGGGAGTTGATAGCATCGTATTTTACATGCTTTCTTGCATACATTTAGTTTAGTTTTATATGTTTCAAACTTGTATTTAGGATAGTTTTAGTGCATTTGCATTTGTTTATGTGTTTATAGGTACCTGGAGGAAATCATACACTTTTAGAGCATTTTGGGACCCTTAGAAGCTATGGGGACCTTAGAGCTACTTGTTGGGCCCAAGAACATCATGAAAAAACATTTCAAGAGCTTCCCGAAGGAAGCATCGACCAGAAGGAGTCGACGCCCGGCCCGAACAGACCATCGACTCTAGACCATCGACCAGGAGGGGTCGACGCCCAACCACGAATCCGAACTTAAAGTCGAAGACGAAGACCATCGATGCAAGCATCGACTAGGAGTGATCGATGCTCATCCTGGAGAAGCCCATCGACCACAAGCATCGACCCAGGGCCGTCGATGCTGAGTCACTGTACAAAAAAGGAAACTTCGGTTAATGCAAACTTGCAAGTTATGGAAGCTTAGGATCTCAAGTTATGACCTTCTAGAGGCTTCTGAGGATGCCCTAGACTTCCCCAAGCTACCTAAACTCTATATAAACTCATGTATTCTCAATAGACACAAGCTTAAACTCTCTAGACACTTTTTGTCTCGCTTTTAATAAAGAGTTCTTTTTTTAGGTTTACTTCTTTCTTATGCTTTTGTTTATGTTTATGCTTTGATTTCGATTTTTGTTCTTGTTCTTTAGTTTCTTATTTACTGTTTTATGAACCTATTCCTTGTCATTGTCGTCACCTTCGGAAAGACAAGACAATAGATCATTTAGACCACTAGGGTGGTGGTCGATGATGGGATCGAAGATTTAGGATTCAGTATGTGCGATTGATCGATCTATCTATTCTAATATGTACTCTTAACGCTAAGTCATGTCCTATGGGATGTGCTTAAGGTTATAACCAAATCAGTAGATGCGGTTATACGAATAGAAGCCCTTAGCACCACGAGAGTGGGTTAAAACTTCAGACTTGCATATTAGAAAGTATTAGTTAGTATCGAGTTTGTTGTTTGATGGAGTATCTTAAAGCTTATCTAATTGTGGCCAAAGTTAGATTATGTTCTCAGGAATATATCACCACGAGAGTGGGATTGTATTCTAGAAATATATCTGTCATTCACTCTTCGTCTTAGACATACTCTAACGCAAGTTAAACACTTGGTTAATCGGTTGGTAGTGTGACAACGCCAATCGATGTGTCTCTCACACATAAGAGTAATCGATGATGAGATGCGTTTAATGCGTGAAGGTCGCCATGAGAGTGGGTTTGACACAGTGTCTAGCGTACCACGAGAGTGGACTAGCCTACTTCGAATATCCCTAGATTGACAACATAAACTAAAAAGGTAGAACATGAATCCTATAATCTGAAATCTCTGATAAACCGACTATCACCCTATTAATTGTAAATAATTAATTTAGTATTTTATTTATGTTATTTTATTTATGTTTATTTATTTATGTTATTTATATTTCTGCAATTTAATTTATGCAATTTACTTTTCCGCAATTTACATTTCTGCAATTTAATTTATGCACTTTTATTTTATGCATTTTAATTTCTGCAATTTAATTTCTGTACTTTAATTTATGCAAATTTATTTTATGCACTTTATTTTCAGCAATTTAATTTATGCAATTTAATTTATGTTATTTATTTTATGTCTTTTAATTTATGTCTTTTAATTTTAAGTCTTTTATTTTATTTATTTTAATCGCACCATATAGTTTAGGACACAACCCCTATCTCATTATTCTGCCTAGATTAGATTTGTTTTTGCATTCTCTGTGTAGTTATTATATCCTCGCCGTAGATCGATCCCGTACGTACTACAATTGTATTACTTGAACTTGCGGTTCTATGGATTAAACTCTCGAGACTACTGTTTAGTAGCGCTCGGATGAAACCTGTGAGAAAAATAACAGGTGGTGAAAACCACATAGCTACTTTTCCGACGATCAACTGCCTATCTACAGCAGACCGTTCTCAAAGCTTGGAACCTTGGAATATCAAAGGATTGTGTTCTTTGTTCTTCTCATGAAGAATCCAGGAATCATCTGTTCTTCTCCTGCAACTATTCCACAACCGTGTGGAGTGATCTAACGGCGCTACTTCTAGGAGTGGATTATACTGCTCAGTGGCCTCAGCTTATTCCAGTCCTGTTGAATAGCAAGCTGCCAAAGATTCGTCTATTTTTGGTACGCTATGTTTTTCAGGTCGTTATCTACACCCTTTGGCGAGAAAGAAACAGCAGGAGTCATGGCCAGCAACCGACTCCGGAACAGACCATAGTCAGATCAATTGACAAGATTGTTCGAAACAGAATCAGCTCCATTCAAAACATGGGGAACCATCGCTACAATGCAGCTCTTCAAACATGGTTTGCTCATCGCCCATGAAACGCAACACTCTCTCAAACTCAATATTTAAATTAAATTCTGCTTTTACTTTTCAAAATTAGTAAGCATTTGATGTAAAAACGATTTGGTTTGAATATAATTTAACATTCATACAAAAAAAAAAAATGTGGAACAAACACACATTGTACCAGTCCTTAATTTACGGTTTATAATAAACCGGGTTACTCAATTTACACGGTTAAATAGTGTGTCGTCTTTTTTGTTATAAACTTAGGGCTTAACGGGAGAAAAGAAAAAAGAGTTGAGCCATGTGGTGTTACACCGACACCGACAGGGGGCGAACCTCAACTCTCTCGCCGAAGAGACAAATTATTTCAATTTCTTCTGGTGATAGAGAAGGCAAGAGACGCCCCGTGATACTGGATCTGGAGATTCTTGATTGTCCCATTTGCTACGAAGCATTGACGATTCCTGTCTTCCAGGTTTTGTTTCTCCTTCTTTCTTATTGAATCGTTTCTTATTCCACACAGAGTTTTTTTCATTTTTCTTTTGTTTCTGATATATTATGCATTAGGAAGAGTATAATTTTGGAATAAATAGAGAAGTTCGAAATGTGGACATTTACTTGATTTTAAGAGTATCCCTAGCTTTTGTTTTGATGATTTGAGGATTCTAGTGAATTTGTGTAAGAGATGGTCATGTTTGGAGTTGTAGTTCTTGAAAATATATATATGTGGATAGTTTGGCAGAATCGAGTTTATATCCTCTCTACGTTGTTACTGTGACAGCTTTAATCACAATTCATTGGTTTTGTATTTCAGTGTAATAATGGGCATTTGGTCTGTTCTTCTTGCTGTCCCAAACTGCAAAATAAATGTCCTGCCTGTGCTTTGCCTGTTGACCACATTCGCTGCCGAGCAATGGAAAGTGTTCTTGAATCAGTCTTGGTCCCATGCAGAAACGCAAACTTAGGTTGCACCAAGACCAACTATTATGGGAAAGAATCAACCCATGAGAAGATATGCAACTTCTCTCCATGCTCCTGCCCTGTACAAAACTGCAATTACACTGGCTCATACAAAGATCTATATGAGCACTACGATCTTACTCACTTGATAAGTAACACGATTAATAGGTTTAAATGTGGCATTTCCTGTATGGCTCTGATGTTCATCACCGATAAGATATTAATTAAAAGGGTATATGAGAAGAAACTATTGTTTGCAGTGCAATGTTTCCAGGAGCCATGTGGTGTTTATGTAACTGTAAGCTGCATTGCACCACCTGCTCCAGAAGTAGAAGAATTCTCATATCATCTCTCCTACACTTTGGATGGCCACATTATGACTTACGAATCACCAAAGTTGAAGAAGGTTCTTAAAGTGAGCTCCCAAAGACCTGAAGAGAGTTTCATGTTGATCCCTCACAGTTTATTACGTGGTGAATTGTTGGATATGAAACTTTGCATCAAGGAGTTGAAGCAAGTGTAAGAAGGTTTGGGTGATATAGAAGAAGGCCTTTTATACTTTCTATGGAAACTCTATCTATCTCTTCTGTTTTATCTAAGTCGCGAATTGTCGTTAATTTGTAAGTTTTAACATGACAAACGAAGATCAGAAGCTGCTTTACGTCTTTGATTAAACAAGGTTTTAGTTGAGAGTGGATTTTGTAGGCTCAAAGCAGAGCTGTTGGACTTGGTCTTCTTAAAGTTGCCACCTATCATTTTCTTTTCCTTATCTATTGAAGAATCTATGTAGCTTCTTTAATTTATTGATGATGTTGCTTTGAGTTATTACAGTTCATTATATGATCAGCCTGAGTTCGACCAACAGCTTTGACTCTTAAACCTTGTATGGTCTGCGCAGCCACTGTCAATGTAAGCAAGTCATAGATAATTATCTTAACTGAAAACTTGATTTTGCTTGAGATCATTCTAATGGGAAAAGCAATAAAAAGCACAATATAAAATATTTATGCAATATCTTGGAGATACTCTAAAAAAAAATTATGATTATTTTTAGGTTAAGCATATGTGAGAATATGCAAAACTTTTTGACACTCTTTTAAAATTTATTTACTTTCTATAATTTTGAAAGTCATTGAACTTTACCTAAAGTAGAGATCTAATAACACTCTCTTAATTATAGAAAATAAATCTGAGAAAACTTTATCAATATAGGATACTTTTGATGATTGTATTTTGTGAAGGAAAATGGGTTTAATTAATAAACCAATAACTTAATATTTTAATTCAATGATAAAATGAGTTATTTTCATTTTAATTGAACAACATAAAAATTTTATTAATTTTATAAAATCCAATATTCCAGATTTATGAAGATCTTAGATTACTTTTTACAAATACATAAATTAATATAAAACACCAAACTTTAATAAAATTTTGAAAAATCTTAACTGAATGAAATTAGAATCTTTATAAAATTTAATCTTTGTACTCCATCTAAATACAGAAACCAATAACATCTCCTAAGAGTGAAGAAACTAGCAAAATTAACCAAAAAAAAAAATCTATTTAAATGTCTGATTTAGTCTCCTACATAAATCAGACATTTACATGAATTGAAACATATAAAAAAGAAAATTTTTTTGGCATCCACTATAGATGTGAAGTATACAGTGAAATGATAGACTTTCAGCTAGACATAGGATAAACGAGAGCCTAGAAGAGCTATTTTTCCCGGCAGATGTGCAGTTAATCCTAACTCACAAACCACTGGTGGTGAAAGATGACTTCTGGACCATACTAAAAGTGGACATTACTCATCTCAATCAGGACACCAAAAGGGTTTCTTTCAAGAGGCTTTGGTGCAACCTTTAATCAAAGTTTTTATGGGTTATTAGAAGATTAAAGTACACCATTATTTGGTCACCATTAATCAAATTTTGGTGTATTCTAATAACCCATTAAAACTGGCATTCTCTCAACCTTTACTACCATATCTCAGATTTCATAATTTTTTGTTTCTACTCTTTAAAACTCAATCAAGACACTGTAACATAAAAAAAATTAACCTAAGATTTTCTATGGGTGATATGATATGCAATTTTCTTTGTCCAATTTGTTTTTTACTATTGTCATACCCATGTACAAAAATTTACCATCTTTATGATTTGTTTTCTCCATAGATAGAAGATATAGAGAAAAAACACATATATCAATAAGAAATTCAATAGGTATGAGAAAATCCACAAATTAATATATGAAGTTTCAGAGGCTAATATTGTAAATGTTTATATGGGTCCAAACATAAATATCGAGAGATTATAGAGTTTGTTAGAAGCTTTAATCAAACAAAAACATGAATCGATTTCCATTTTTCTAGGGAAATAGGTCCAATGACTAAACCAATAATAATGGCGATTAGTCATGTTAAAGAAAAAAAACTGCATTTGTTCGAGTATGTATAGTGGAGAGAAGAAATATAGTTACAAATCGTCTTATCTATAACACGGAGAATCCTTTTTATAAGAGGAGGAAAAGTAAATATTCTACTTTTTATTTGGTAGGATACAATCCTTTGTAAATATTTTCTCTTTTGATTGAAAATATTTATTATTTTATGTACATGCTAATGAAACAAATCCAATGTAAAATTGTGTGTCAAGGTTAGAAGGAAAACTACTATTAATAGCAAATGAGGGTAGAGTTATAGAGTTGGAATTAGCATAAGTTTTTCCTTAACCCATAAGTTATGGTATGAATTGTTTGAAATTTACTGACTTACATAATAAGATTTTTGGGTTTACGATTGTGGGAGTGTTATCTAAATATTTGATTCCTCGCCTTTGAAAACCTAAAAACCCCTCAGTGCAATGTCTTCGATCTCTTACGAGTTTGAGAGAATACAGAGCTTTATTTGTCATTTCCCCCCAAACTGATTTTAAAAAATTTAGGCTATAGTTGGTGAGGATGTATTTTTGGTTCAGTATTATTTTTGGTCCAATTTTATATTTTGACACCAATTGATATTCTTGGTTAAGTTCGGGTAAATTATGGTTTAGTGAGGAAAGATTATGTAGTATATGGAGGTGGATCCAAAATTAAAATCGATGATGAAGAAATAATTTAATACAAATTAATGAGTTCGTTCTAATTTTATTCTCAAGAAACTAATAGAAATGAAATTCACGTAAAAAAATAAAACTAGTTAATTTTGGTGTGCGTAGCACGAATAGTAATATCAAATAAATTTTATATAAATTTACTGAGATAATGAAAATTTATCAAATTAAACAAACTTTTTAGCAAGCTGAAGATTTAGATCACATGCTCATGCTATCTTATTGGATGGTTATTATAAAAAAAAACAAGTTTACTAGTTACTATAACTTTATAATTTGATCATAAAAGATTGAGTTATAATGAGCAACAGTTAAACAGCCCTAAATATGAATGGAAACAATGTATGAAACTTAGACTCTTAAATGCTTCATTTGTTACCTGATAAAACATAAATTATATTCCCTCTGTTCCTAAATATTTGATTTTCTAGGATATTTCTACATTTTTATTATTGAATTATACGTTTCAAGAAGCATTAACTGAAAATAATTAAATTTATACCAATATTATTGGTTCATAGTTATTGTAAATTGTTATTATTAGAGAATAAATGTAGGCATAACTAAACAATTATTATTTCTTAATATATGTGAAAACTCTAAAAGATCATCTATTTAGGAACTTAATGAGTATAGAATATTGCACTATTTTTGTTTTTGGTACATGTATCAAAAACTTTATTGATAAATAGGTGGACCATTTATATGGATAAAATAATAGTATATTGCCTCTTTCAAAAGCAATATTTTACAAAAAAATAATTAACATGAAATTATAAATTTGAAATTAAACTCAATAAAATTCAAAAAGTCGTAAATTCAAAAATAAGATATTAAAGTCTAACATGTTATACATATAATTCAACATTGATGATACATTCAATATTAAATTTGGAAAGAATATGTACTTATTTTCAAAATTTGAAAATTAATAACCTGCCAAAATAACCAAATAGCAAAATAAATAACGCGCCAAAAAATTTTAAACTTGACTAAGACTTTTCATTACCTAAAACACATAGGATTCATTTTTTAATGTTTGACTACAAAATTTAGATTTTATGGGTATAAATACATGAAGTTGTAGAAAAAACAAATCATTGAATGAATAAAACATAGAAAATGTAAATGTTGAAATCTCTAACTATATGTTTAAATCTCCATTCATAACCATGGAGGTCTTTTAAAGTTGGTGTTGGCTGAGATATAACCATAGTTATGAATGGAGATTCAAACATATCTTCAGAAATAATATTTTTTTAAGAGCTCATAATAATTCAAGAGAAAATTATACATAAGGAACACAAAAGATTTTACAGCAACTAATATTTTTGCATTCATAAACGTATTTCAACCTGTGGTTAATAGATGCTTTCGAAGACAAAGCAACTTTTAACAACTAGTCGTTGTTTAGAATTCGTCATGACTGCGAAAAAATTAGTCGTTGAAGACTTATTTGTATTCTCTTAGTATATTTTGCTCTCGGATTTTTATGCTCTTTTTATTACAATTTTATAGTTATACTCACTTGTTAGGAGTGATTAATATTTATACCTTTTTCATTACAATTTTGTATAATTTTATGATTGAACATATTTTATTCTGTATACGCATATATCTCCATCATGAGTCTTCGTATGTAAACGATAAAAAAATAATGTCTTTGTAAAATTGAAAAAATGTGTAAGAATCTTTTTTGGAGAAATAATGTAAAAGAGCAGTTGAGTGGATAAATAGTTGGTGAGTTTGTATATTATTGATGCTTTATTTACACGTATATATATATATATATATATATTGATGAATGAACACTGAACTATATATTCTTAAATAAGGGGAAGAAAAGTAAATATTCTACCTTTTATTTGGCAGAATACAATCTTTTGTAAATATTTTCTCTTTTGATTGAAATATTTATTATTGTATGAACATGGGAAACAAAATCCGAATAACCCGATAACCCGATCCGAATCCGACAAAATGGTTATTATTTTCTCTTTTGATTGAAATATATAGTGCATCAACTACGAGTAAAGGTTATAAAGATGGTTCCATTTTATATGCAAAATTAAGCAAAAATATGAGCTCTAAAGAAATGGAGGAGGAAAATAAAATATCACTAACAAATGACTCTATGTTAGTATACATATGAGTTTATTCGATCCGAACATCAAAAATCATGCAAAGAAAAATTCAAGAACAACAACAACCTCCGACTTGTGCCAAATTTCTATAGACAATATCTTGGTGATCTTGGAAGTTAGGGATCAAATTTATCTGAATATTAGTAGTATACTACAAATTTTAATTTATGTAATATTATTGTATTCAGGTAACTTTTTTTGTGTTAATTTGATCTGCGTTTGATGTATTTTTAGCATGTATAATTATTATTGTAGTGTGAATTTTTGTGTGTGTGAAATTTGCTCAATTAGTATTGTTGTTATGTGAAATATTAACATTTTTCTATATTAATAATTTTATTTTAATGTATTTATTTGATGTTATGTGTGTTAAGTCACTTTATAAAAATATTTGAAATAATTAAATTTAATAAGATTATTTATGAGATATATAAATTATAGAAATAAAAATAAAAATAGAAGAAACATTTTTAAAAATTTGAATAGTAAAACCTCAAATTAAAAGCTTTAAGGATCTATTGAAGTGTAAAACACTTCAAAATTTTAAAGATCTGTAGCGGATGCTCTTAGTTAAATGTTACAAACGATGTCTTGATCTTCTCAAATGCAAAGGAAAGAAAATTAAGGGAAAACTATACCATATATACTTAGACCTCAGCCTAAACAAGCTAAACTCCGGTCTCTATTTATATGACATAACCAAAGTAGATGTCATGAATTCGACAATGTGGCTTGGTATTTCACACACTTACATGCTTGTGCAATACTTGCCTACCTCTTTTTCATGAAACCTGAAGGAAATTAAAAAAAGGAGATTATCTACTTCTTATAGACTAATTATATCCAAAGCTAACACTAAAAGAAAATTTCCGCGTTTCGGCTGCATGTATTCAAGAGTTTAATCTCATATTTGATTTAATTTGTTTTCAAATTTAATAAGAGAGATCATTATAAATAAAAATAAAGACAAAACGAAGAAGAAGATGTCCATTTCTTTGAATAAACACAGAGAAACAATTTCTCGTGAAACCAATTAAGTAAGCCTCTCGTGACTGACCACTTCTTCTTCTTCTTCCTCCATTTTTCTTTATTATATGTCCTTTTCAATCTCCCTTTGACCTCATTTTTGTTGACCCATTCTCTCCTCTTAACTTTTTTCACATTTTCTTTATATATCCTCCAAATATTAATTTGCAAATTGCATTCATGAAACCAACTTCAGTTAAACTTGTGTCAAATGGATGAATATTGAATACTACTTGATCTGACAACAAATGAATGATGTTCTAATATATATATTGGTAGATATACATGTGGAACATATATTTGCAAAGTTATTACTTGGATGTTGGAGCTACAAGTCTTAATAGCTCTGCTCTCTTGGTGCGTCCTTTACCTCATGTTAGACTAGGCTACGTATGGGAAGGATAATTTTATATGAATTATCCTAGAATTTCACACACACACACACACACATATGTTAATTCGAAGGATAAGTCAGATTATAGTTAGTTTGCCCCCAAAAAAAAATAGGAATGAGATCATAGTTTGTTTTTCCCTCATTTGAAGGCCATTTAAACCATCAATGGGTCGTATAATTTAGATATATTGATAAAATATAATGTCTGACCATGCGTTTAAGCATTAGGCTATATATTGCATACTCAGCTTTGATGGTCCACAATAGTTATAAATCTTGCTCATTACTCATTAGTTATCTCCATTACGGTACGATCATCACGTAACGAGTCCAAAAGATTTAATTTTACAACTTAAATAGTTTGAAACCACAACTACACTATAGTGATGATCTAGTTTACAAACTTTCAGTTGACCCTTTAAGTCAAAGTGTATAAAACATATTGACGTATTTATCTCATGCGTCTGGTGGTTATACGAATTTTTCATAGCAAATGATACATGAAAATGAAATACTAAATAAGGATTGCTTAAAAATCTACAAAAGAAGCTAGCTTGTTAGAATTTTAGGTGACACAATACCAAAAGTAAGACTAACTTGTTTTAAGCAAAGGTTTGCAAACTCGTGCCACTGAAATGTGTTCTAGAATTGAGACAAAAGAAGAAAGCAAATGGAAGAGACACGAGAGAGAGCTTTGTACGGGGTACCAACCTTGTCGTATATACCACAGGATTTTGATTCTTTCCATATATTTGTAAAGGTATACACAAATAACCAAAAATATAAGACCAAAGAAAAACTAGAACGATCAGAGCATCTTGTGCAAATAAATAAAGAAAATGTAAGTTGATTAAAAAAAAACTTTTGGTGCAGATGTTTCCTTTTATCCGTATTCGCTCTGTGGTCTCTCTTATTCACGTGTCTTTGAAAAGTATTGACGGATGATATCTAGGTGCATAATGAAACTATCGCTTAAGACATGTATGAGTTATTTTTTAGGTAAAAAAATTTAGGTATTTTTTATAGAAAAAATTATTATAGGGTTTCTTTTTATAAAAGCAAAAATTTACTGGATTTCTTTTAACAATATTGCTCTTGGGCTTTTACTTAACAAAATGTTAATGAAGTAAAATTACTAAAGTAGCATATATCTATTCCAATGGTTGATTAAAATATTGGTTCAAAATCTTCTGTTTATAAAAAGCAAAATAATGTAAATAATACGAATAACATGAAAAAATAAAAAATAAAATAAAAATTGCCATAGGAATGATGATCAACCCTTGCTCTCTCTCCCTCTTCCGATCACTTATTGAATTGTTTCTTTTTTAAAAACACCGTTTAGATATTCGGAAATTAGAAGTAGCGTTTAAACTTAACTTTTAATACAAATAGTAGGAGTAGCGTTTTATACATAGATAAATTGCTATTTAATTTCTTTTTGGAAATATTTATATGATAAATGTGAACTGATTGAGTAGCTGAGAATTGAGATATATGCAAGGAGTGGTTGTGTTGTAATCGATGGAGAGTGGGTTTGTGATGTTTTGGTAGGTCCATTTTTATTGTTTTTTGTCACTTTCTATGAGCTGGATTACTCCGACGTTAAAGATATCAATACAACGTGATTTTGATTTCTTGAGGAATATTTTTTTTTGTCTCTTTGTTATGCATATACAAGACATATGATTGATTAATCTACACGGCATTTGATTTTTCTACTTGCCCTCACTCTACTGGTAGTTCTTTGTTTCTAAATTTCCCTTTCGGTTAGTAGTCCCAACTCCCAATCATCAGTTCTATTGGAAGGACTCGTAACAATTATAGGGGGAAAGATTTTTCAACAAAAGACTTTTCAACAAATGACTTCACAATCAGCAAGTCGATGAAGCTTTATGTTTTTTTTTTATAATATAAATGTAGAGACCTGCCCGCAACACTGATTTACCTACCATCTCTACTTGATTACTTACCTTCACAAACATGAAAGCTTTCTTAGTTAATCAGCAAATGAGTTTTCCCCTTCGTTCCATTAATCTCTTTTTCCTCGTTTCAAGTTTTCTGAACACGTTTGTTTTTGCTACACAACACTTGTGTCATCCCGACCAAAGTGATACTCTTCTCGAGTTCAAGAATGAGTTTGGGATTCAGGAACCTGCTTGGGTGAATAACACTGATTGTTGTTCTTGGGATGGTATCACGTGTGATGCGGGCGAAGTGATCGGGCTAGACCTTAGTTCCAGCTTCCTCCATGGCAAGCTCCAATCCAACAGTAGTCTCTTTAGACTGCGTCATCTCCGTGATCTGAACCTCTCTAATTCTTCACTTACAGGCCAAATTCCAACTAAGCTTCTTCAGCTAACCAAGTTGGTGTCTCTCAATCTCTCTTCTAATTCTTTTTCCGTTGATGAATCTTTCCTTCCTCTACTTGCTCGAAACTTGAGGAACCTTAGAGAATTAGATATGAGCTCCATGAACATTTCTTCAGAAATACCCCACGAGTTTTCAAACATGCAGTCTCTAAGATTGTTACATCTTTCCGATTGCAAGCTGTTTGGAGAATTTCCAAACAGTGTTCTTCTGATACCCAGCTTACAATCCATTAGCTTAAGCCAAAATCCAAATCTGAAAGGCAATCTTCCCGATTTTCGTGAAAATAACTCTTTGCTAGAGCTGAGCATTTCCTACACAGCTTTTTCAGGTACCATACCTGACTCCATTTCCAACCTCAAACACTTGACTTCTTTGATCCTTACCAAATCTAGTTTTGTTGGTGAAATCCCATCTTCCATTGGCAATCTAAAACAATTGACAACTTTTTATGTTGGGTATAACAAGCTTAGTGGAAACTTGCCAGCAGAAATAGTCAATTTGACCCAACTCCGTTCTCTCTTTCTCTCTTCCAATCAGTTCACTGGTTCCCTTCCACCAAACATTAGCCAACTCTCCAAATTAGAGTATTTTTATGCGGAAGATAATTCTTTTACGGGACCCATTCTTCCATCCCTACTCAAGATTTCCTCATTGAGCGACGTCACTTTGAGTTGTAACCATATCAACGACTTCGTTGGTTTTGAGAATATCTCTCTCTTACCCAATTTACAATGGTTTCATGTTTATCATGATAATTCCAAAATGGTCGGTCCCCTTGACTTAAATGTCTTCTCGCCTCTCAAGAAGCTAAACACATTATCTCTCAACGGCATCTTTATTTCAACAGCAAACGTCACTCCTGGTTCTGATTTTCTATCAAATTTGGAATATTTGTACTTGCGAGGCTGCAACATCACTGAGTTCCCTGACTTCATAAGAAACCAAAGAAATCTACATTCTCTAGACCTTGCCAACAACACAATCAAAGGTCAAGTCCCAGACTGGTTGTGGAGACTGCCAAAGTTGGTTGCTTTGGATCTTTCTGGGAACTCGCTCAATAGTTTCAATGGATCTTTAAAAGCTTCTCCTAAGAGTCAAATCAATCGTGTAGATCTAAGCTCAAATGCTTTTCAAGGACCACTCTTCATCCCGTCCATGTCTCTCCATTATTTTGTGGTTTCTAAGAATAACTTCACCGGAGAGATACCTCGATCAATATGTGGACAAAGCTCTCTAGAGGTCTTAGATCTATCGAACAACAACCTCCACGGCTCAATTCCTCGGTGTTTAGAGACTCTGATGAGTTCTCTTTCAGATCTAAATCTCAGTAACAATAGCCTCAGCGGAATTCTTCCTGAAATATTTGTGAACGCAACGAACTTAAGGACACTTGACATCAGTCAAAACCGAATGGAGGGTCAACTTCCTGCATCTCTTACTAGTTGCTCTGCTCTGGAAGTTCTAAATGTGGGAAGCAACCGAATCAACGACATGTTTCCCTTCCAGTTGAGTTCTTTGCAGAAGCTTCAAGTTCTTGTCCTTCGCTCCAACAAGTTTCATGGTACGTTACATAAAGCTGATGGGGTTTGGTTTGGGTTTGCGATGTTGAAAATCATTGATGTATCACATAATGACTTCTTCGGTATCTTACCATCTGATTACTTCCTGAATTGGACTATGATGTCCTCCAACAGAGATGATAATATGGGACCAGAGTATATTACCAATCCTAATATACGTGGTTACTACACTTCACTTGTCTTGATGAGTAAAGGAGTATCAATGGAGATGGAACGTATCCTTAAAATCTACACGGCCATCGATTTTTCAGGAAATCAAATCCATGGATATATTCCTGATTCCATTGGTCTGCTGAAGGAGCTTCTTATTCTTAACATTTCAAGCAATGCTTTCACGGGCCACATCCCATCTTCATTGGCAAACCTGACGAATCTCGAGTCACTAGACCTATCCCAAAACAAGATTTCTGGTGAGATTCCTCCTGAGCTTGGGACCCTCTCTTCTCTTGAGTGGGTAAACGTTTCACATAACCAGCTTGTAGGTTCCATACCACAAGGCACACAGTTTCAACGGCAAAAATGCTCTTCTTATGAGGGAAACCCCGGACTTTATGGTCCTTCCCTTAAGGATGTTTGTGGAGATAAAAAATCGCCAACACCACCACAACCCGATCCGCTAGATACAGAAGAAGAAGAAGAAGAAGAAGAAGAATCATTGAGTTGGATAGCAGCAGGTATAGGCTTTGCACCTGGAGTTATATTTGGATTAACGATCGGATACGTAGTGTCTTCATACAAGCATTACGAGAACTTTTGGCCAAAGACTTTTCATAAGGATGTTCATGAAGACTTTTGGTCGAATCATCTAACAGAGTACCAGAACTCGCTAGCTCACTCATCGATCAAACTCCCCCCTTCAAAGCATCGTTGCTCTGTTCAAATATAACATCATAAATAATTTGTAGTATTTCATAAAGAAAAATCGAGCGTGTGGTGAATCAAGTTTTATGTATTATATTTGTATCATTGTATGTATAATATGAATCAAGTTTTATGTATTATATTTATATGTATAATATATAATATTCAGAATTATCATATTGATGACTTGTTTTCCTTATGAAGATGAGGAGGGGGAAAGAGTCAATGCTTGTCCACAAATTAAGCAGATGTAGAACCTAGTGTATATGAGCCATAATAACATGAAGGTTTCTAACAAAATATCATCTGCTTCCACTTTGGTTACAAATAGTTCAGATAATTTGTTCGTTGTTGGTAAAAGATGTAATTTTTGTTGAGTGAATGCATTGTTACAACAACAAAATATCATCATAAATTGATAAGGAGGTAATTGACAAAAAGAGCCCAGACGAAAGTATTCTCGAGTAATTTGATCACATTTAATCATGTACACACACACAACTTCTTTCCTCTTTTATCTCAAAGGCTTAATATCCTGATTTGGAAGAGAAGAACCTGCGTATTCCTTTGGGGTCGCATTGGTAGATGAACCTGAACTTGAGAGCCTTGAACCCACTCGTGATGGCGATGTCATCTATGGCTAGTCTTTGAATCAGAAGGGCATTTTGGAGACTCAGTAGAATCTCCTTCATTTACGTTCTTGGGGACTGAGGTAGTGGTGGTGTCTAGTCCCTCCTCAGGATTGAATCACTTTGTCTTTGTAGTGACCTCATATGTTCAGGTTGCGGCCGAAATGACTTCAGCTGCTTCCCTTACACAAATATGGTTTTCTGACACTCCGCTAACTTCTCTGCTGATGCCTTTAATTAGTCTTCTCCTCACTGATATTTACAAGACTTCTTAGTGTCTGGCATTCTGCTTCCAACTTAGCTAATTTCTTTACCCCTTCCAAGTGTTGCATCTTGGCAGCTTCTGCAGATCTAATACACATGTTCTTTTCTTCGTTGCGTATCTCCAGCTCTTTAGAAACTACATGGACTTCGTACTTGTGCAGCTTCTACAGATCATGCCCTTTTTAATACATTTTTTAGTTATACACACTTGGTAGGACTGATTAATAGTTATACCTTTTGTCAATTGTCATTACAATTTTGTATGATTTTATGATTGAACATATTTTATTTTGTATACGCAAATATCTCCATCATGAGTCTTCGTATGTAAACGATGAAAAATTAATGTCTTAATTTGTAAAATTGAAAAAATGTGTAAGAACCTTTTTTGGAGAAAAAATGTAAAAGAGCGGTTGAGTGGAGAACTAGTTGGTGAGTTTGTATATTATTGAAGCTTTATTTACACGCATTTAAATATATATATGTACAGATGTACTGATGAATGAACATTGAACTTTATAAATAAGAGGAAGAAAAGTAAATATACTACATTTATTTGGTAGAATACAATCTTCTGTAAATACTTTCTCTTTTGATTGAAATATTTATTAGTTTATGAACATGCGAAAGAAACAAATATAATGTAAATTTTTGTGTCAAATTTTGTGTCATGGTTAGGAGGAAAACTACTATCGATAGCAAATGAGGGTAAAGTAATAGAATTGGGAGTAGCATATGTTTTTTTGTGCGTAGTACGAATAGTACTACTGTATAAATTTATTAAGATAATGAAAATTTATCAAATTAATTAATTAATAAAAATGTAAATTACTAAAATGTAACAATATGTCCAAAATCTAATAATTACAATTTTTTAAGCAAAACCAAAGATTTTGGCCACATGCTCGTGTTATTTTATTGGAGGGTTATTATACAAAAGAAACAATTTTACTAGTTACTATAACTTTAGCAGTTAATATTAAAATATTGAGTTATAATGAACAACAATTATAGTTTAACTAAGAGCTCTCAGGCACATTCCCCAATAAGCCGAGTAACCCCTTGCTCCTCAGACGCTCGGCGGCGATGGTCATCGCCGTCGTCGCCCCAGGCGACTCTTCCGTTGCTGTCTCGCGTTTCTACTTCTTCTGCTTCCGTTCGCCCTCGCTTCAGTCTTTCTCGTTCGGCGCCTCTCCCCGGTTACCGCTCGCCGCGGTGGTACACTACTGACCGGAGGAAGATCTTATCTCCGCCATCCTCCTCCTCCTCGCCACTGCTCGGGTGACTCCGCAACCGTAGCCTGGAGGTACCGTTATCCACTCTCCCCAACTCTCGCGGATCTGTTCCGCCGTCCACTAAAGCTGCCCTGTGTTGATCGCCATCGTCTGCTTGTACCGGAAGTTGCTCGGATCTCGGTCGCTGACCGCCGATCCGCGCTCTCCAAGCCCTCCAGAATACAGGTAAAGCTTTCTTCCTCGAGGTTGTTTAATTTGGCTGTCAATCCCTCAGACCAAGGTTACGATGAACCTCCGGGTACGGATAAGCTCCGGCGACTCCGCAGCCCCATGCTCCCTCCACCGCCGGACACAGCCATCAAACGGCTTCTAGCTTCCGCGCCATGGGATCCTTCGTCGGACCTAGATCCGGGCCAATCTTTCATCTCCTCGAGCATGAGTCTCTTTGAGAGTCTCCCAGAAGTTGATATCGCCACTCAGCCGCTAAAGCCTCGCCGGTGCAGCCGAGGACTCAGCGCCGCCGTCGCCACAGTTAAGCTAGGGCTATCTTCTTCGTTTTCAGGCCGTGTGCCGGTTTCTAAAATCTCGGGCAGTAGCCACGAGTTCCCTTCAAGAGTAGTAAAGCCTCAGATGCTTCAATCTCTCTCGATTCCGCTGATGAAGATTTCCATGGCCATCAAAAAGCCAAGTGACTTCGTAACAACATCGGTATTTTTCACGGGATGTCTACCCGATCAAAGTTTTACATCCTCCTGGTTTAGTMCGGTCGAGATCTTCCTGGATGGCAAGTTCGATGAGCGCCGCCGCGACAAAGGACATCGCGCTGTCATCGTCAGCTTCCAT
Organism: Boechera stricta; assembly: GCA_018361395.1. NCBI lineage: Eukaryota > Viridiplantae > Streptophyta > Magnoliopsida > Brassicales > Brassicaceae > Boechera > Boechera stricta. The sequence goes on along the minus strand of CM031544.1, from coordinate 6,482,024 downwards.
CTAGGGTGAATCCTCCTCCTTATGGGCCTTGGGCTAATCTGCGTTTCAATTGCTAACGGGCCGTTTCGGTCCAATCCATAATTTCTTGGTTATGTTGGGAAGCTTATAATAGGGTCTGCGAGCCCACTTCTATCAAAATCTCCTCTTATGTATTACGCCTTATGGGTCTGATCTTTTAAGTTTAATAAAGATTTTATTGTTGACAAAAAAAAAACGAACAACAATTAAACAGCCCCAAATATGACTCGAAATAATGTATAAAACTTACACTTTTAAATGCTTCATTTGTTATCTAAATAAATATAAACTAGAATATATTTCATGCTATAGTACGAACGAATTACAATTCTAAAAAAATATTTAAAAATTATAAAATCAGGATATTAGAAAATTGTAATTCTTCCAAAACTTTACAAAAATTATAATATCAGTTTTTATAATATCGAATCTTTGTAATATCCACGTAAACATTTTGTAATCAGAAATATAAAACCAATCTTTCATACTCAACGATATTAGAAATTTTATATTAAAAAAATTATATATCAAATTAGGATATTTTCTATGATTTAACCGAAGAAAGAAGTAAAGTTTTGGAAGATTTAGATATTCTAAGATATTAAATAAGATATTTTAGAAAATAATAACCTAGGATATTCTAATATTAATTTCGTAAAATATATTTTTCTCTTGAAAGATAGTATGTATATTAGCGATATTGGATATTGTGATATATTGTTCCCAACAAAAAATTCTTGGATATTTTTTATTTGAATTTTAATTATATCTTGTTCTGTATTAATTACCAAATTTTACAATTTAAATAGATTTGCAAATTAAATTATAATGTTAATTGTTATGTTAAATTGTACATCATGTTAAATTAAGTCAGATATGAACTAACATTTTTAAATCTACTTAAAATTTATTAATAGATTTGATATTATAAAGAGGAACTAATATTAACATTAACATTCAAAAAAAAATCGCAATCTACATAAAATCTCTTATTTTTGGAAAATTAAATCAACATTTAATTTAGTTTAATTAGTGTGTTTAATTAAATCAACAAAATCTTCATAAAATCTATTTTTAACTACTTTTCAAAAAAATTAAAATAAATAAATTAATTAAAACAAAAATTATAATTAATTAAATGATCACATAATAACTAATGACTAAAATATCTTTAATGAGAGATTGAAATTTGTTCTTTGAAGTAATGACAATGTGATGTAAATATTAACACTTTTTAATGTTTTTTTAATAAATGTACTCCCAAAATAATATATAGGGGATTATATAGAATATTGCACTATTTCTTTTTTTTTCTTGTTACATGTATAAAAAAAAGTTATTGACAAATAGGTGGATCGTTTAAAATGGATAAAATTATATTATATTTCATCTTTCGATAACAATATTTTAATAATTTTTAACTTAAAATTATAAATTTTAAAGTAAACTCAATAAAAATTCAAAAGGTTATAAATTCAAAAATAAGATTTTAAAGTCTAACATGTTTCTATATATATAATTCAACATTGATGATACATTCTATAGAAATTTTGGAAAGAATATGTACTTTTTTTCAAAATTTGAAAATTAGTAACGTGCTAAGATAACTCTATAGTAAGACTAAATAATAGCAAAGGAAATAACGCAAAGTAAATAAGACGCCAAAATTTTAACTTGACTAAGACTTTTCACTGAACAATTTATTACCTAAAACAAACAATATTCATTTATTAATGTTTGACTTCAATATTTAGATTTTATGGATATAAATTCAAGGAGTCTTAAAAGAAAAAAAATCATTGAATGAAAAAATATAGGAAATATAAATGTTTGAATCTCTAAATATATTTTTAAATCTCTATTAATAACCATGGTGGTCTTTTAGAGTCGTGTTGGCTGAGACATAACCTCAAGTTATGAATGGAGATTCATTCATATCTTCAGAGAAAATAATTTTTTTCTAAGAGCTCATATATATATAAAATTCAAGAGAAAATTATACATAAAGAATACAAAAGAGTCTCCAGTAACTAATATTTTTGTATTAGTAAATGCATTCCAACCAGTTGTTAAAAGATACTCCTTGGAAGGCAAAGCAATGTTAACAACTGATTACAACTCGGCTTTTTATGCCCTTTTTATTACAATTTTATAGTTACACTCACTTGTTAGGACTGATTAATATATAGTTATACCTTTTGTCATTACAATTTTATATGATTTTATGATTGAAAAATATAGGATTGCATATTTTATTTCGTATACGGAAATATCTCCATCATGAGTGTTCGTATATAAATGATCAAAGAATAATATCTTTGTATGGACAATTGGAAAAATTTGTAAAAACCTTTTTTGGAGGAATAATGTAAAAAAGCAGTTGAGTTGAGAAATAGTTGGTGAGTTTGTATATTATTGATACAAGGTCGTACCCACCTTGACAAATCTGAAATACTCGCCGGCGGCATCCTTCCATGAAAAAAAAAAAAAACTGAGGCCTTGACTTGTTATAGATTTAATATTTAACTGTAGTGGTGAACAAATCATATTGTATGGATCTATCGTTTGACACTTTTTACTTTTACAACAATCTCAATTTACAAAAATAATTATAACAATAACAACAATACAACTAGTAGAGAGGAACATTTATAGTTGTCTTCAATACCATGAAGTAAGTGCAAGGTATTTAGAAAAAAATGAATAAATGGTTGTGATGAAATATTAGAGTTTGTTATTGAAAGATCGAAGAAAACATTGAGTCAATGGTGTGCTTATATATACATGAGAGGATGTCCACAAAAGATTACAAGAAGATAAACGGAGATATGGCAACAAGCTAAGGTGTTAGGTGAGAGAAAGAAAAATTATGGAAAAACTTTGGATTGAGTAGAGATAAGAACAAAAAAAAAAAATATTAGATTTGAATAGGATTCAATATCAATTTATAATTTTTATTTTACAAAATGATTCAGATTTTATCTATGGTAAACATTCTTTTTGAGTGGTGTTAAAAATTATAATTACTGTTCATATTCAGAAAACGACAAGTAGATACACCTTTTTTCTGCGCTGAATAATCAAGTAACACTTATTTAATATAAAAATAATATGATTAGGAAAATACTTATATTCCTACAATATGATCTAAATTAGAAGATCATTATATGCACCAATCACTTCGACAACGGCCAAAGAGGCTCACGTTTGAGCTTAAACGCAACCGCACAAGTCATCGATCAAAATCAAATCACCTAAATGAAAAACGTACGAACATTTAGCTACTGTGCATTCGAATGGTAGAAACAGACGAGAACGAGTTTAAATAGATCATTTATAGATATATTGAATAAAATTATCATATGTTTCTCTAAACTGTTGAACAAAATTTAATCGACAGAAAGCAGCAAAAATCTGAGATTTCAGTAAAGGTGCCTAGTTGGAGAAATTATAAACGATCTAACAGCAAACAAATATCATAAAAGGTGATTATGCAGAACAAGAGCCCACAAGGTGATTATGAAGCCAAAAAAAAAAAGATAACGATTATGTCTTAAGATAATATTCACTTCTTTCTTGGGATCACCAGCCTTTGTACGTACGTAGACATTGAACAAAAACGATTCTTAAGGATTAAGGCACAAACAAAAAAAATGAAGATAGCAAGTGAGTATACATTTATCATAACCAGTATTCTCACCTTCTTGACATGGCGGATTTCTTTGCCCGGTTCTTCCTTGCCTTCGTTTGTTTCCTTGATCTCTCAGATCTTTTTGCCACGTCTATTTTGCCAATCACATAGGCAAGCATTTTAAGTATAATAATGCATAGATAACTCGAGTGCAATATGATAGAAGTAAATCACAAATCACATAACTTATATTTCCAGACAAAATCTTATGATCAAGAGTATTGAAGGTAACAAATTACATTCATAAACACCATATAGTCTTTTACTAGCAAAATGTCAACAATAATTGTTTACAAATACATGTCTTTTTCGTACATTCATGTTTAGTTTTTTTACGAACATGCTCACGTACGTGTCCTTAAATATATATATCCACAAAATGTGTCCATGGGGCTTCTAATTTTGAAAAAGAGAGTTTTGAGATTATGAAGTGAACAGTTAACAAACCCCCACAGTATCTCTACTCCCACAAAAAGGGTCTATATATATAACAATTCTCTTTATTAGAAACGAAAACCAATATCTTAATGTGTAGTGTATTGTCATGATTTTATTGACATATAACGAGTTCGATCCTGGCCGTCTCATTAAGGGGATAACATATTAATCTGACATGATTGAACACAAAATTCCATTAAAACTTTACGTTTTCTTTCATGAAAGGTTTAATCTCTACGTCATAATACAATTTATAGGCAGTGGAATATATACCAACATTTAGTAGACCTGGACCAAATACAACAAGTCGGATGATAAACCACCGGTTTGTGTAAACTGGTTCTGTTTAGCTCGATTATACTGTGATGATCTTGACTTGGTTCGGTAAAGACCCTAAACTACATTCAATTTAGCCAAAAAGACAAAGAAAACAAAAATGGAACTGAGTTAATCAACCTTGCCTCAAGAGTTCTATCTTTTGTCTTCAGATGTTCAGATGTGTTTCTTTTCTTTATCAGAGGACCTGAAATGACTTGACAAAGTCCACTGCGTATAGTTGGTGTAAAAGGCAAACATTATAAAGTACGAGAAACAGAGAATCATGATAAGTGCTTCGAACAGGTAAGGGTACTTTTGAGGAGGTTGAATGGTAAGGTAGAGGACATGAAGAACTATGGAGATGAAGAAATGGGTTCGTAGTAAGAAAACACAACCCCGGAAGTCTTTAAACGAGAAAAATGAAGCTTTAGTTTTCTGTATCGAATGGTGATTCCCGGGTGAATGATAGATGATGGTGAAGAGAAAAGATAGTGTTAAGTAAGGGATCAAGAGTTTGTCACGGCAAAGAAGAGGGAACATTGAGAAGAGAGCGTAATAGGTTAAGTGACTGAAATGGTCGGGAAGTTTGAGAGCTAATAGTGTTGCAGAGAGAAAAGGCATCAGGATTGATTTCTCATGCACTGCAGATTCAAACACAATGAAAGAAAAAGGGACTGTTAGATATTGATTGATGGCAAATATGGTGAAATTGAGTGTGGAGATTGAAGACCAAATTGAAATATATATATATATATATACCTTGGAAGGAAAACAAGTAGAAAGCCATTGAACTGTTGAGCAGGCCATATAGAAAACCTTCATTACTTGGTGACAAGATTTGCTGAACCATTGAAGGGAGAGAAGCCAATATAGTTGCAGCTAAGCTAATAGACTTGAGGGATTGCGTTGTGAACAGTTTTTTCCATTTTATGAGTATGGAAGTGGTGCACCAGAAATTTGCCACGTAATCCTCGTATATTCCCCTCTCAAATGGAGCAAGACGGGAGAGAACCTGCATCATCAGCAATTTGCTTCACATTAATGAGAAAGAAAATGAATGACCAATCGGGTATGTGCAATTTACATCAGAGGAGTAAGCAAGAAGTACAATTTCTCAGTTCTACAAGAGTAAAATGATTAGTTTATCTTTCTCAAGAAATTATCAAACATGAACTTACCATTAGCAAGTCGTCCAAGGAATGCAAATATGGCCACCAAACAATAACAAATGTCACTATGACTGCAATTCCAAGCTTAACCACAGCAAGTATTGGGTTTTTCCGTCTTAGGCATTTTCCCAGTAGATGGCTGAAAAAGGCAGGAGCAAAGTATGCACTCATCTGCGACATAGACACAATCAAACAGTATGACCAACATGTTAAACTGGAACAGAATTTGACCAACATGCTATCACTAGTTACATACATAAGCAAAGGGACAAATCAAGAACCGCATTAGATAAACAATATTGTATGTATCGAACATTGTACATAAATGCAACGACGGGAAGTATGTATGGCCATAAACACTACACTAAAACCTCAACAAATTAGACATTTTGACATAACGGTAGTAACAACTCATATTTTCCAAGGAACTGAAACCAGAAAGTTTTCAGTCTATGAGATTGGTAAAAGCCATTACGTGTCAGATCATCTACAAATAACGAAAAGGGATAGGCGCTAGCTTAAACCTTCTGTAAACTAGAGCAAAGTATACCAACATTCTACTATAGGGAAACATAAGAATACAAGAATAGAATCCCAAAGTCACCTGTTTATGACTGAGAGCTAGACAGAACAAAACACAAGTGAGAACCTCGCTCTCACAGAGTACCGCAGCAATAGCACCCACTGTAAGTCCCAAGCTGATACAGTTGTACTAAAACAAACAACCAAAAAAACCAAATTCTAATGAGAATCATCATACAACCAGAGAAAAATGGAACATGAACACAATACAAATAGAGGTAAAGGTCAATACAAACCTGAAAATGACCGTGATCAATGAGGATCAAACAAGGGTTTATGAGAATCATAGCAATATGCCATGCCACGCTCCTACTTCGATTCTTATGGTACACCAACACAAAAAAGAGAGCAGCTGGGAAAAATATGAGAGCATCAGACGATAATACTGTCCATCTCATCAATAATTTTCTGCATAACAAAACCAATGTAACTCCAATTAGCCAACCTAAGTACACAACAAGCAACAAATTGAAAGATCAGATCAAGTATGATTTACCCAAGATAAGACTCGTGACCACGAGAGCTTAGAAGAGCAACAGACTCAGGATTGAAGATTCGGAGTAAGATTCCATGGATGTAACTTTGATAAGCAGTTAAAGGAGGATAATCTAATCCCCAGTAAGTGAGATCGTTGTAAGTGTCATTTCTATACCAATCGATAACTGGAAGATTTGTGGTAATCTCCATCCAATGTCTTTGAGCTTCGAAATCGCCGAATTTAGGAGGAATTCCGGCGCCGGAGTAGGGATACATCGATACAGCAGATCGGATCAGTAATGCGAAGAGGGAAATGCAGAGAAATGAAGTGGTGGTTCCTTTATGTGCTAACCACCACAAAGTGTCAATCGAAGATCCGGTTTGTGGTGATACCGGAGCGGTGATGTCATCGTCGCCGGAATGTTTCGCCGGTTTCTTCTTCGGCATCTTTGTTTAGTTTGTCTTCTCCGTTTAATTTTGCTCACCTAAGCTGATGCAAAATCGAACCCTTGGTGTTTCGATAAGTGGGCAAATGAGTTTACGGATCGGTCTAAGTTTCGGTTTAGGGAAAATTGTTAAAAGACCTCGTATTTTCTATTTTTTGCAAATTTACCTCTATCTGCAAAAAGGAGACTCAGAATTTAGGAGACTTCAACAAAGCCTTACTTGCGAAACAAGCCGGACGAATCTTACGTTCTCTTTATTATCTCAAATTTATAAAGCCAGTTCTCTATACTTGGAAAAGTGTTCTCCATGGACGAGATCTCTTGAAAAGAAGCACAATGAGATCTATTTGGTATGGCAAATCCACTCGGATTTGGCTTGATAAATGATTTACGCATAAATAACCAAAAAGACCCATTATTGGATATGGTAAGAACCAGTAAATAAAAACCAGAGAAAAAAAGAGACATAAGGTTAGTCTCTTCCAAACTTCATTCCACACTTAGATTATTGTGTCATATTGGCCCTCCAAGTGTTATACTAAGGCGAAAGTAGTTTGGGAGGATGTTTGCATACCAAAATCAGAGGGTGGGTTGGGTGTTAGGCGTCTGCGTGACTCAACAAGAGTATACAGTAAGTTTGTTCTGGCGGTTATTTTCCTCATCAAGCTCATTATGGCTGGCAGGTTTGACGTTACTTGATTCACTCTCATTCTTTTTGGGACTCAAGTAGTGTTGTTGGCTCCTGTATATAGAAGAAAATCATCAAATTTAGAGATCTTGCGGTAAATTTTTTGAAGTTTGAAATTGGTAATGGATAACAGACATCATTTTGGTTTGATCATTGGCTTGCTATAACCTATTGGCGGTAAGTATATTGTGGGTGCTTCGGGCCTGACTCTTAGTATTCTCGAATCTTTGTTCTTGGCATTACACCAAATGGTTGGCTCATTAGGCTTAGACATGGACCACATCTTTAGGCTTTTTTGGCTGCATACGAGACACCCCTTTGCCTTCAAAAATTGGCAGTGAGGATAAACTGCTTTGGAAATATTCAGCTGGAACTACAAGTCTAAGTTCTCAGCGAAACACACTTGAGAAATATTAAAACATTGGAAACCGTGAATAAATTGGAGTATAGTACTGTGGTTCTCCTAGGAGATTCCTCGCTATGCCTTTTACTTGGCTAGCCATCAAGGATAGACTCGCAACTGGAGTCGACGTTGGGGTATCAATCAAACCTGGTTGTTCTGTGGAGAACGTGACGAATCGCGCGATTACCTCTTTTTGCCTATCCACTTAGCTTCACGGTTTGGATGGAGATCTGGGCAATCTTTTAAGTGTTATCTGGTATGAATCTCAATCGATGGATTGAGGAAGTGTATTAACAGTCAATTATAAAGGCATACAACAGTAACAATATTAATAATGAGAATATCGTGTATTCTTAATGTACATAGAAGAATTAAGTAGTTTCCTATTCTATCACACCCCCGCAGTCAAAACGGGAGTATCGCGGACGTTTAGACTAGAGCGGAAAAAACTGAAGAGAGCGGTGGAAAGGCCTTTCGTAAAGAGATCTGCATATTGATTTGCAGAGGAAATATGAAGTACACGAACCTGGCCAAGAGAAATACGTTCGCGAACGAAGTGGATGTCGATTTCAATATGTTTGGTTCGTTGATGCTGAACAGGGTTAGTGGAGAGGTAGACATCACTTATGTTGTCACAGTAAACGATGGTGGCGGTGGATATCGGACAATGTAGTTCATGAAGAAGGTTGTGGAGCCATGTTGTTTCAGCAACTGCGTTAGCAGCACCTCGGTATTCAGTTTCAACACTAGATCAAGAGACAGTTGGTTGGCGTTTGGAGGACCAAGAGATGATATTATCTCAGAGAAAAAATACAATAACCGAAAGTGGATCGTCGAGTGTTAGGGTAACCAGCCTAATCAGCATCGATATAAGATGTAGTGGTGTTAGATGGTGTCGTTGTGAGTGGAATGCCATGGGAGATGGTACCACGAATATAGCGGAGAATACGTTTAAGGGCATTGAAGTGTGGCTCCCTTGGATCATGCATGTAGAGGCAAATTTGTTGAACTGCGTAAGTGATATCAAGCCTAGTAAATGTGAGATATTGGAGAGCTTCGGCAACCAGCTGCCAACTTAGAGTGCGTATTAACAGGGGTGGAACACATGTTACATAATGTCATGTTTGCTCTATGTATAATATCAGCAGCATAATTTTGTTATTCCAAAAACATGTCATATTTGTTCCTGGCTCCGAGATGAGATGAGCAGTGGCGCCGGTGTCCATATACTAGTTAAAACCGCTTGGATCGTTAAGCGTTGTTGTGTTGAATGCGTTGACAAGAGCGGAGTGGATGAAACCTTGTTGGGGGACCAAAGAGGTCTGACTCAAGTAGGATAAGCCGTCAGATGGAGGAGGACCAAGGGGACCTGAAGTTGGTGATGGAGCTTGTATCGGAGACGAGATAACGTTGTTGAATCGAGAAGATTGGTTGTGAGTGAATTGTTGTGGAGATTTGGGCCAATTTGTGTTGTTAGGCCATTGAGAATTAAAAGTGGGGCATTGAGGATTAGGCCAATTTTATTTATTTGACCAAGCCTAGTTGTTTGGAGTCCATGCCCCATTCGTCCATTGTGAGTGAGTTTTCTCGACCTCTGCCATTTTGACCACCGCGATTACGATTCTGATTTTCACGATTGAAATTGTTATTGTGATGAGGTGATGCAAACGGCGTCGAGGCAACAAGCAGAATTTGAAGAGATGAAGAATTGTCGGTGTGATTGGAAACAATGTGACCTTGTGTGTCGAGGCGTCGATCTTTGTCGAGGAGCATCGACCTAGCTTGACTGAAGGTGGGATATAGAGAGCAATGCTTGATAATATTGATTATATTATCAAATTTGGAAGAAACACCATTAAGCGTGTGCATCACAAGGATGTGATATGTGACTGGAGAATTGACGTTGGTAAGGAGATCAGAAAGGACTTTAATTTTTGACAATAAACATGAACGGACATATCCCCCATCGTTAGAGTGTGGAGCTCGTTATCTAGTTGAATGACGCGCGTCTCCTTGTTATCGTGGAAGAGATTTTCAATGGAGCTCCAAAACTCATGGGTTGAGCACTTGGTTTTGAGAACATAGTTGAGTAAATATTCTGAGATGGTGCCATAGATCCACATTTTTACGGCTCCGTCAGCTTGTTTCTAGGCAGTAACTTTGGGACCAGAGGATTTATAAGTGTCATCAAGGTGGCCAGTGACAGAGAATGTGAGACAATGAGTCTCAAAAAGTTCTCGCCATTTGTCGTAGTTCATACGATCCATATCTAGGATGATAGGTATATAAGCACGAATCTGTGTTTGACTCCTTGATCGATCATTTGTAACAATGTTGGAATGGGCAGCCATTAGAGAGAAGAGATAGAGAGATTAAAGTTGTAAAGATTTGATTTTAGTAAACAGAGAAGAAGATGGGAGAATAGATGTGATTTTGATAGGTCCTTTATAGTTATTGTTAAAGCCTTTCGAGTGTATGTGAGGAGGAATAAACACAAACAGAGGAAAAAACAGAGGATACAAGCTGGTACAGAGGATTTAAATGAGATTGTTGTTCCTTTAACATTAATAATGTGGCTCAAGCTGTGGGAAGGATTGATGAGGTGTCTCAGCAGGTTCTAGAAGGAGTGGGAAATGACAAAGAAAATATGGATAGAATCGGTTAGTCAAATGTTTGTGGTGAGCTGGCAATCTGGTTGTACGGCGAAGTGAAGGCAGTAACGGTATCACGTGAGTTGTCGAATGGAGATGGGGGTCACCTCTTCAGCTTATAAATAGGAATATTGGTGTTAGGGTTTTGGGCATGCTTCTGGTGAGGTGTCTTGTGGTGGGTTTTCTCTGGAGGGAAATCCATTGGGACTTGAGAGGATTCAAGTGAGTTTGGTGGCTTGCTTGATCTCTTAAGAGGGTATCTTCTATCTTTTGTGTTTTTTTTTGTTTTCTTTGAGTGTGTGTTTTGGGTGTTATTGTGTGTTATAATCTGAGATCTTGTAAACACCTTTGCAACATTATTAAGAGAAGATCTTCAAGTTTGCATCTATATTAATCTTGAGTTCAGAAATAGGGTACAAAAGCATAAAGTTGCAGGATTACAAGAGAAAAATGGCAGGTTTTGGCTGAGAAAGTTATTAGCTTGGCAGAAGGGTAAGCTAGAAGCGTATCAACTGGTGCGGTGAGCATGGACACTATGATGACTGACACAACTCCTTTGTCTCCAATCTTGAAGAAACTTGAGACAAGTATGAATCGATCAATTGGCAATTTTTATAAACGACTGGATGCAAGTTTTCAAGCCGTAAGGGAAGACATGAAGACGTTGGTGACGTTGCTACAGAAAGTGGCTTAAGTATCTACGACATATGAGAAGAAAGATCCTGTCGCACACCAAGTGCTCGATAAAATGCTTATTCAACCAGAATCGGTTTAGGACTCACAATTAATTTAAAAAAAGATTCACCTAAAGAGGAGAACGGCATGGTCGAGTTTAACCGGGTTGAACGAGAACAAAATTTAAAGTTTCAACAACTGGAAACTTCACATTATCTTCAGGTAACCACCACGACTAAGGAACTGTGCCTTAAATATTATTGTACGTTGCTGGATATGGAGAACAACATTGTGGGGTTGTCTAATTTTGCCACTGTTGGGAACATCAAAATGCACTCAAAATGTTTGACAAAATGCTCATTAGACACAGACAGCACAAACCAAGGAAAAAAATGGGTGCATGGCAGAAGAAACTGCAGGTTTCAAAGTGGTCTAGGAAGATTATACTGTATAAATCTGGTGTTAGAGAGACACAAAAACACAAGAAGAGTTGGCGGTTCAAATATAAAAACACAATTATTGCCAAGAAGTCATATTTTATTAAAGATGTGGTCGAAACCAGGCATCACAGTGCACTTACTAGCGGGGAGGCTAATGTTAGTTCTGGCACAACAGGTCAGGTTCCAAGGAAACTACAATTTGCTGCTATTGGAGATGAGTATTTTTCATATGGGGTCTCCAATTTTGGTGGGGCTAGTGTGTTGAGTAAAGGGAAGTTTCCCCAGAAACAGAAATTTGTATGTTTGTGGAGTCAGGATGATAGACACATCATTACATGTGGAGATGTTGCGTTTATCATGCATTGGGATGTTGAATTAGGAAAAGGTGTTCACAGGTACCAAAGCAACGATGTTGGTTATGTTTTTTGTGGATGGTTTTGTGATGGTTCAGGTATAATTCTTGGGATAAGAAGCACAAGCATTTGCTAGTGGAATTTAGATGAGACTAGGACACATCACGAGCAAGCCAACGGGAACAAAAGCTTTCTAACATATTCAGGATCACCGAAGGGAAGTGGCTTCTAAACATGAGCAAGGAATGTGAAATCTCATTGTTTAGTAGAGAAACCAAGGGAAAATTTAAATTCAAGAGCAGTTATGAGATAAGAGATGGGATACACGACCAATGGAGGATAAAACAGAGAGACGTGCAGTCACAAAGAGTTTGTGCATATCAGTTGCAGCTTCCCAAGTCTCAGTTTTTGGGAGTTATCTTAGCGAAAGCGTCTAGGAGTGCCACATGGAAACACATTTTTCTCCAACACATGTGGCAAGTTCAACTAAGACAAACGCATAAAATGAGAAAATGTTTTAAGACTTGGATGTTCAAGTACAAAACAAAGACCCAAATCAGAAGGAGTGAACAAGGATCTTTAGTGTGGGCTGTAAGTGGAGAAGCTGGAGAATTGCGATGCAGAGATTATGTGGAGCTGAGTGCATATGCTACTAGCAACATTACAAGTGAGCTTGGCATAATCCAGTTATGTTCTTGCCGTGCTTTCATCTTGTAGAGGGGATTGTTTGTTCGTGCTAATCAAGAATTAGTATATCTGTCTTGCTACTTCACTTCCTTCTCAAGCTTGAGGACAAGCTTGTCTAATGGGGGGAGTAGTGATAGGTCCTTTGTAGTCATTGTTAAAGTCTTTCGAGTGTATGTGAGGAGGAATAAGCACAAGCAGAGGGAAAAACAGAGGATACAAGCTGGTACAGAGGGTTTAAATGAGATTGTTGTTCCTTTAGCATCAATGACGTGGCTCAAGCTGTGGGAAGGATTGATGAGGTGTCTCAGCAGGTTCTAGAAGGAGTGGGAAATGACAAAGAAAAGATGGATAGAATCGGTCAATCAAATGTTTGTGGTGAGCTGGCAATCAGGTTGTATGGCAAAGTGAAGGCAGTAATGGTATCACGTGAGTTGTCGAATGGAGATGAGTGTCACCTCTTCAGCTTATAAATAGGAATATTGGTGTTAGGGTTTTGGGCATACTTCTGGTGAGGTGTCTTGGGGTGGTTTTTCTCTGGAGAGAAATTCATGGGGGCTTGAGAGGATTCAAGTGAGCTTGGTGGCTTGCTTGATCTCTTAAGAGGGTATCTTCTATTTTTTGTGTTTTCTTTGTTTTCTTTGAGTGTGTGTTTTGGGGTGTTGTCGTGTGTTATAATCTGAGATCTTGTAAACACCTTTGCAACATTAATAAGAGAAGATCTTCAAGTTTGCATCTATATTAATCTTGAGTTCAGAAATAGGGTACAAAAGCAGAAAATTGCAAGATTACAAGAGAGAAATGATAAGTTTTGGCTAAGAAAGTTATTAGCTTGGCAGAAGGGTAAGCTAGAAGCTTATCAGATTCTCTAAGAGGAGAGAGAAAAGAAAACAAAAGAAGAAGACTAAAGAGAGAAAGACCAGAAACAGGAGAAAGCAAATGAAAACGGGACTTTTATGTTTAAAAAATTATTAGCTCTGGTACAATGTTATTTGGTATGAATCTCAATCGATAGATTGAGGAAGTGTATTGACAATCAATTATAAAGGCATACAACAGTTAAAGTATTAATAATGAAAATATCTTGTATTCCTAATGTATATAGAAGAATTAAGTAGTTTCCTATTCTATCATTAAGTTTCCATATTACGCCAGATTGGAGCGATACTCTAACAAGTCTCCTCCATAGGAGGTCTCCTACCATACAAGTATTAAACTTAAGAGATTATTGTTGTTAAGTTTAACGTTCACACTCTTGTAAATATTATTGTTTTTGTTGAATAATAAATTTAACATTTTAAAAAAAAATGACTATAATGTTGTTTGTTTTTATATAAAGTGGAAATCTAGTTAGAGTTCATCCATCTCTAATGTTACTTATTATAAAATTCTTTAGTGTTGTTTTTTATCGATTTGCATGAAGAGTTCTAAAGTGATAATCGATTTTTTACGCATACTTAAATAAAATACTTGTTTGAGTACCCCCAAATTCATGTTTACTTGACTTCCCACCCATGGGTATTTGGTATGCTCAATCTTTTTTCTTATATTTAAATTAATTAACTAACTTTGGATATACATTTTTTAATTATTAGAAAAATATATACATAGCAATTAAAATTATGATATTTATAAGCTTAATATATACATATATATAATGACTTATATATATATATCTAGCTTAATTTATTGGATAGTAAATGCTTAACTTTGCAAATACCTAATATATTATTATTTCATATTTGTGATTTTTTCTTAAGACTTTTTAAATTATGTTATGTAACAATTACTACTCATTGAGTAAAAATCGCATGCCAAAAAGATTACAGGAAAGATATACCCAAAAATTCCAAATACAAGCAGTAATTAAGTTGATTTTGGGAAGGAGTCTATAAATTACCTGTACACATCTCCACTACATCCCCTGCTCCTTTTTTCAATCCAACGGCTTAAAAGCCACAATAGTATCCTAATCTCAACGTGATTATCTCGACACCATAGTTTGTGTAGACGTGCATGTACGTGATTAACCTTTATGTATCAACTGTGTGGATATATAAGCTGACTCAATACCCCAAAAGCGGTCTCTCTCTATACTTTGCTTCTCTCTCTAAACTTCTCTCTTTTTCCTCAAGTTTTTTATTTCTTTTTTATTTTTATTTTCCGAAACGATGAAGATTTTCGTGAAGACTCTCAAGGGTACGAACTTCGAGATCGAAGTGAAACCTGCGGATACGGTATACTGATTTCTTGAATTCGAATCGTCTTCTCTTTTTCGTTAACTGTTTATTATGTCTGATTTGGTTCCGTAATTTGATTTTTCGTTTGGGGTAAAATTTTTGGTTCAATTAGTGAATCTCTTGAGTCTGTGATTTGAAATTCTAGGTTTCGTTTGCAACATACTGTTTTAGGGTTGGGAAATTTTAGTGACGCTTCGTGTTTCCGTTTATGTAAATGGATTTGAATTCAAATTAGGGTTTTTGTGAGTCTGTAAGTATAGTGATTGTATGGACTGTTCAAAGTGTATATAATCTTGGCTTCGTGTATTTCATCAGGAATCGTACTATTTTACCTCTAAATCGCTGCTTTAGTGATCTCACTGGAATCTGATCTTGCTTCTCTAAGATTATGTTAGAATTAATCATACGTGGGATCCCATGTGGGCTTCATCTGTAGAAGTTTGTTATTGATTCACAATATAAGAGTAATTATATTTGCTTAACCTTGAGGCACTTATGGATTATCTGACGTAATGATATCATATTTGTGAAGTTTTCGTTGGTGTGACTTATTTGTTTCATTGCTAGTCTCATATCTTCTTGATAGCCTTTAGCTTAAGGATGTCTATATGATTTGGTATTTGAGTCATGGAAACACGTTTATTTTTGGCTTTTTCTAGGCTTTTTCTAGGCTAAGTTATATGTGATATGTGATTGGATGTTTCATATACCTGATTGAGATGCTTATTAACATTGTTGGTGATCTCAGGTTTCTGATGTTAAAAAAGCTATAGAAACTGTTCAAGGTGCACAATACCCTGCTGCTCAGCAGATGCTGATCCACCAAGGAAAGGTTCTAAAGGATGATACTACATTGGAAGAGAACAATGTTGTTGAGAACAGTTTCATTGTTATCATGTTGTCCAAGGTGATGTATTAGGTCCATAGTTTAGCATTAGTATTAGTAACAAGATTCTAGTAATTAGCGGATGCTAACAAGTTATACCATTTATCTTTATGAAATATAGGCCAAGGTTACTTCAAGTGGGGCATCAACTGCATCTGCCCCAGCACCAGCACCAGCACCAGCACCAGCACCCGCACCAGCACCTAGTGCCACCCAGGTGAATAAAGGTCTTATGTATTATTGTAATGGTTTACTCAAGTGTTTAAGGCTTTCTATTTGTAAGTGACAAGAAACAAACTAGTATATCGAGATCATACTCGTAGTTTTGTCTAATGGAATTGCTTGGATTCTTAGGCTCAGCCTGCACAGACAGTAGCTACACCTCAGGTCTCTGCTCCAACTGTCTCAGTGTGAGTTCCAGGCCTTCCTCTCGCATTGATTTACTTCAATTTGAAAGCGAAATTGTCAGCCTCTTTTGTATTTGCCGCTTTGCTGATTTTCTGTTCTTTTTACTTGCGTTTTGCAGTCCAGAGCCTACTAGTGGAACTGCAACCGCTGCAGCTCCAGCTGCTGCTGCTTCGTAAGCACTTTTCAGAACTGTACTATATTCGTTTTCGAATTTCAGTTCATTGATTGATGGTCATTTAAATGTTGTCCTCTTTCTTGGTTGAAACAGGATTCAAACAGATGTGTATGGTCAAGCAGCGTCAAACCTTGTTGCTGGAAATACTTTAGAGTCCACTGTTCAGCAAATTCTTGACATGGGTGGAGGTAGTTGGGACCGTGACACTGTTGTCCGTGCTCTGAGAGCTGCCTTCAACAATCCTGAAAGAGCTGTTGAATATCTGTACTCAGTATGATTCATTCCACTCCTTGATTTTTTTTTTTCATTGATATATTGTATTTACCTTTGGTTTGCGGTTTGCCAGAACTTTAGCAACATTTGCTCTATCTAGTCTATTGAACTTTTGTTTGATACATTTCAGGGTATCCCTGCTCAAGCTGAAATCCCGCCAGTTGCTCAAGCCCCATCTACTGGTGAACAGGCAGCAAATCCTCAAGCACAGCCCCAACAAGCAGCTCCAGCAGCTGCAACTGGTGGTCCTAACGCAAATCCATTAAACCTGTTCCCCCAGGTAGGGTTTTTAAACTGGTGGACCTATTTCATTTTTTCGTTTTCCCTTGTGAATTTTTTTTATTGACATCCACTCTTATCTGTCTGCACCCAGGGCATGCCCGCTGCAGATGCTGGTGCTGGAGCTGGTAATCTTGATTTCCTGCGTAACAGTCAGCAGGTATTTTCAAATCCTTTTCCATTCGAGAACAGAAATCTTGATTTCTCTCTTCTTATGACATTTGCAAGTCTTTAACATTTTCATAGTTCCAAGCCTTGCGAGCTATGGTACAAGCAAACCCACAAATTCTACAGGTAAAATTATTAACCTCCTATTTTTTATCTGGTAGGTTATTAGATATTGATTTTCTACTTATACTGTTACGATCTGCAGCCTATGCTTCAGGAGCTCGGTAAACAAAACCCGCAGCTTGTGCGACTAATTCAAGAGCACCAGGCTGACTTCCTACGCTTGATAAATGAACCCGTCGAGGGAGAAGAGTGAGTTTATATCATCATTCTCCTTTACATTTTCATTTATTCTTTTGTTCAATAAAGCCTGTAAGCTGACATTTCAATACCTCACCAATGCCACCAGGAATGTTATGGAACAGTTGGAAGCAGCAATGCCACAAGCTGTTACTGTTACACCTGAAGAGCGTGAAGCCATTGAACGGGTTTGCTCCTCCGATCTTTTCATTTGTACTTAAAGTAGATGCATTTCTAGCTGCACTTGTTCCTCAAAATATCTGTGTTGTATTGAAATGTGATTTTGTTATTGTTGTCTGGGGGCACAGCTTGAAGCGATGGGGTTTGATCGTGCGATGGTCTTAGAGGTGTTCTTTGCGTGTAACAAGAATGAAGAACTTGCAGCTAACTACCTTCTAGATCACATGCACGAGTTTGAGGACCAATAATGGATGAAGAAAAAGATCAAATCCATTCCTCCTTCCTAAACTCAGAGACCCATCTTTCTGTTTCTTTTTTTTTTATTTTATTTTATTTCAGTCTTTTTAATATGATAATCTCTTCTCCAATGCCATTTGACAGTTTCATGTTTATGTTCATGGGAGTTGATGTGTTTATGTTACATTTAAAACTATCATAGTTTATCTGGTTTGAAGATGTTCCTCTTTTCTCATATTAGGCTTTGAATCCTCTCTTTTGGTCTCAGTTGCACCATTATGTGGTAGATCAACAGTGGAGATTTGGGTGCAATTAGACTCATCTCGAGCTAAGAATGGTCAATATTGCTCTGCTTTAACTAAATTAACTATGTCTAATCTGAGTTAACAGATCTGGCCTAAAACGAAACAGCAATTCAGATCCAATTATTGCCTTTTTCACCTGCCTCAATCGATGCAAGATCAATTATATTGATGCCTCTTCCACGCTGTTTTACAAAAATTTCATAGCACATACTGGTGAATCCAAGTGGCACGGAAGCTGGTAGATGATTCAATATACAAGTTTTGTGGTGATGAGGCTTCTCGGTTTTTCGACAATTAGATTCATCAGACATGTACTGTTGCAATGGCTAGTGGTGGAGATAATCTCAACGTTTCCCAGTTCTGTTTCACATATAGAGATGATCTTGACTATTTTGATGGGAAACACAATGTTTGGGGAGATCAGAAAGGGATTTGACACTGACTAACATAAATGCAGCTTTCGTTGATGCAGAAGGCAAACCATATAATAAACGTTATAATCCGAGCACATTCGTATTGTTGAAAATCCGTTTGAATATCATTCCACAACTGGCTAAGATTATGCAAGACTTGACACAAGTTGTGATGGATGAAAAACTTGGTCCTCAGGAACTAGAGAGAAAAAACTGCACATTCTAGTGATGTTGTACTTGGAAGTATAGGGGATATCCCAGAGGCTGAGATAATTAAAGCCTCCTGACAATGTGTTATTTGTTCGCAAACTGATTTCTCTGAAGGAGGATGAGGACCTCCGTACCATATTTTCATGCTCTGGAACTCTCGTATCGGCTAAGGTAATGTGGGATTTCAAGACATGTGACAGTTCGTGTTTCGCTAACAGACTTCATTAAATCAAATCACAATAACAAAAGATAATAATAATCACAGTGAGTACCATCAGCTATGATCGCAATAAATCGTACTTCTGCAGCAATCGATTTCTATCTCTCTCACTAGATAGGAAATATTTATTCCCTCTGAGTGTCGAAGTCGAGTTTGAAACGAAAGAACAAAATTTAAACAAAAATAAATTCCGGGCAAATTTAGTCAGTTATGCAACAACGGATTTTTTTGTTAAGTTATGTAATTTGGTATGTATCTCAATCCATGGGTTGAGTTGTATATTTTACTATGAATTATACAAAGGTACAACGGTAATAATCATAATTAGAGGAATATTTAGTATTCCATAGATACATATATACATGAAGGAAATCCTTAGATTCCTATTCTATCAAGTTATTTATTTATACCAAATATATACATCAATTTTATTTATTTTTGATACAAAAAATAACAAAAAAGTTTATGCTGCCGAGGTTTGAATCCAGAATTTTGATTTTCAAAGAGAAATTTAGCCAATGTGTACAACGGTTTTTTTTTTTTTGGTTAAAATATGAATTTATATTAGATATATACATCAATTTAATTTACTTTTTGAAACAAAAGAACAAAATTTAAACAAAAGATTTTGTTAAACAAAATTTTGATTTTCAAAGAGAAATTTAACCAATGTGTTACACCGAATTTTTTGTTAAGATATAAATTTAAATTGGATATACATCAATTTATTTATATTTTAAAAACAAAAGAACAAAATTTAAACAAAAAATTTCCTCTGCTGGAGTTCGAATCCAAAATTTGATGTTCTAGGAGAAATTTAGCCAATATACTACAACAGATTTTTTTTGTTAAAATATAAATGTACACCAGCTATATATCAATGTATTAATCATGGATTTTAATGGATTTGGAAATCCTTGTCAAATCATGTGTTATTCAATCATTGATTTTAAAATCTTTATCAAAATCATGTGTTATTGGTTCTATGATTTATAAATACTAGTTAAAATCACCCGTTATTCTATTTTAAGATTTGAATATGGATTTGATTTCATATTGGATTTGAATGGATTTGAAAATCTATTTTAGTTCAAAATAGAGTTGAAATATACTCAACAATGTTATTTGAGTGGATTTGGAAAAAACAAAGATATGACCAACCCTCCTTAACGCGAACCCTAACTCTCTCTTCATATATATTTTGACGAGTTCAAAAGTCTAAACTTTACAACTCAAGTCTTATCTCTCACTTCGGAAACAAAAGTCAAAATCTTTGATCCTCTCATATCTTCGTCATTCCTTTGCTTTTTAAATCTATTTTTTTAACACGCTTTTATTAATGTTTTTCTTCAGCATTTTTTCTCCATTTTTTTTCCTTTCTAAAGTTTGGCTTTTACTTCTTTTACGTTTATATAGTTTGTTTAAATAATTGAGTTTACATATCTTTCGCTTAGATAAGATTATTAAGATGTGTTTGATTTTTTTTCGTTATTTATTGTTTTTATATACTATATTTTTATTTAATCATAATGATTATTTTTGAAATCTCTTTTATGATTTTGAAATGAATTGTATGATTTTGAAATCAGATTGTATGATTTTCTCATTTGTATGATTTTTAAATCAAATTACCAAATCAGTTTTGATTTTAAAATCAATGAAAGTCCATGGATTTCCAAATCTTATAAGAATTTCCAAATCCATTAAAATCCTTGATTGAATAACCCCCTAAGTTTATTATATGTTGAAAATCAATTATAAATTTAAGGTCTAAATCCTAAACTGTAAATAGCAAATTTTTACAAAAACCTTCAAACAAAGTGATATTTATCAGACGAAATAAAAAAACTGATACTTATGGAAAGAATTTGTGAAATAATGAGTTGTTTTAATTTAATTATGAGATGGTTAAAAGTTATATAACATGATGGTTCAATTGCATGGACAGAGTGGACACTATCGCATGAGAAACGATGTCGTTATCCAAATTTGATCGTGATGTGTGATGAAAACTGAAACCAGTGAGAAGAACAGTCGTAAGTGTTTCAAACAGTAACCCGTTAGGCCCATTGGCCCATTTATCAGCTCAGAGTTCAATAACAGATCTTTCCACTAGCATGGCTAAACACGTGTCAGACTGTCATCTTCATCATCCGACACCTGTCGATCACCCATTGGAGCTCTTAACTCTACGCCTCGAAAACAGTTTTATTTATTATTCCATTTTCCATTGTTTAAGATTCAGTCTCTTCTTATTCCATTATTTTCAAACCACTTGCAAATTCGAATCAGATCTTCAAACGAAAAAAGAAAAAAAAGGTAAATCTCTCTCTAATCTTCGTTCGTTCTTGTTCTTGGTTTGTGTAGATCTGATGTTTGATTGTATGATTCTGGAAATCGATCTGATCGATTCGTCAAGTTTCGTTGTTCTTATCACTGATTCAGTGAGAGTATAAGTGTGTTCTCAATCCGATTGGTTTGATTCAGTATTTTGTGCTTTGAAGGATTTGTATCTAGATTCTTAATCTGTGGCGAACTTGGTTAAGTAGACGAGTATGTAGATCTTAATTCGGGTTCTGGTTTAGTTCAACTGTTTTTGCGTTGAAGGATTTGCTCTAGATTCGTTATCCATGAAGATTCAGTGTGAGTTTGAGTGTTTTCTTAATCTGCGAAGAACGTAATTAACTAGATGAGTGTGTAGATGTTAATTTGGGTTATTGTTTTGATTAAATTGTTTTTTGCTTTGTAGGATTTGCTCTAGATTCGTAATCTGGTGAAGAACTTGATTGAGTAGATGAGTGTGTAGATGCTAATTTGGGTTCTGGTTTGATTCAATTGTTTATGCCTTTAGAATTTGCTCTTATGTTCTTAATCCGTGAAGAACTTGATTAAGTGGATGAGTGTGTATATGTTAATTTGGCTTCTTGTTTGATTTTTTTTTCTGCTTTTGTTGATATTTTCTCTAGATTCTTAATCTGTGATGAGCTTGATTAAGTGGATGAGTGTGTAGATGTGAATTTGGGTTACAGTTTAAGTTGTTTCTGCTTTGTTAGATTTATTTCTTGATTCTTAAACCGTGAAGAACTTGGTTAAGTAAATGAGTGTTCAGATGTTAATTTGAGTTCTGGTTTGATTCAATTGTTTCTGATTTTGTAGGATTTGTTCTAGATTGTTAAATCGAAGATGTCGACTGAATCATCAAGGGAAGAGAATGTTTACATGGCGAAATTAGCTGAACAAGCTGAACGTTATGAAGAAATGGTTGAATTCATGGAGAAAGTTGCAAAAACTGTTGATGTTGAAGAACTCTCAGTTGAAGAGAGGAATCTTCTCTCTGTTGCTTACAAGAACGTGATTGGAGCAAGAAGAGCTTCATGGAGAATCATTTCTTCGATTGAGCAGAAAGAAGAGAGCAAAGGGAACGGAGAGCATGTTGCTATTATCAAGGATTACAGGGGAAAGATTGAAACTGAGCTCAGCAAAATCTGTGATGGGATTTTGAATGTTCTTGAAGCTCATCTTATTCCATCTGCTTCACCAGCTGAATCTAAAGTGTTTTACCTTAAAATGAAGGGAGATTATCATAGGTATCTTGCCGAGTTTAAGGCTGGTGCAGAGAGGAAAGAAGCTGCTGAAAGCACATTGGTTGCTTACAAATCTGCTTCGGTAAGTGATTCTTTACTTCATTACAACATTTTTGAATGTTATTTTCTTTTGTGCCTATGATTGATTTTTTTGTTGTTGTTACATTCTCTGTAATAATGCAGGACATTGCCACTGCTGAGTTAGCTCCCACTCACCCGATAAGGCTTGGTCTTGCCCTCAACTTCTCTGTGTTTTATTATGAAATCCTGAACTCGCCTGATCGTGCTTGCAGCCTTGCAAAGCAGGTTTGTGTACACCTGATATCACTTTTTACTTAATGTGAGATTGTTAACTATAATCTCACTGAATGAGCTCTTTTGGGTTTGTGCAGGCATTTGATGATGCTATCGCTGAGTTGGATACATTGGGTGAGGAATCATACAAGGACAGTACACTGATTATGCAGCTTCTTAGAGACAACCTCACTCTCTGGACTTCAGATATGACAGTGAGCATCAACACAATATACATTGATCATTGTTCACTATGTTCATCTTTCTTTCCCCGAATCAAACCGAACATTTCCTTAAAACAATTTCAACTTAGGAGCTTCTTAGTTCTGTAATTGACATGATTGTTTCTTTCTGGTCAATAGGACGAAGCAGGAGATGAGATAAAGGAGGCGGCATCGAAGCCTGATGGTGCCGAGTAAACGCGAAGAAGAGGAAGTCATTTTATAAAAGTAGAAACTTTCATGGGATAATCTGAGTGAGGGTTAGCTCAGGATTCTTATAAGGACACAGTTTTATTGTTGTTTGTTTGTTTGGAAACAATTTGAAAACTATTTGCGATTGGTTCCTACTTTAGGTTCCTTAAAATTTCATGTTCTCCTTTTAATGAAATCAAAACTTTTTTTTTTCTGATACTGTAGTTTTCTTATTTTTGATTTTTTTTGGTTCTAGATTTGGTCAATTAAATATAAGTGATAATAATCCGTATAAACATGCTTTAGTTTTGTCAAATTGATAGATTAAATCAGATTCTCATTCAGTAGAAAACAACCCTGATCTCATTGTATTGAGCATATTGGAAGACTTTGAGATGATGAAGTATAAACATGCTTTGGTATTCAGCAGATTTCGCCTCACCTTGATAGGACGTGTCTTCCACACCGGAGGTCGCAGTATGGACGCTTTTCTGGCCTTTATGTCAAGCGCGGGGATCTCGGGCATTGAAGGCAGCGTGAGAGGCTTTGATCTGGGAAATGAGAGATTTCATTTCAATTTTGAATCCGAGTAAGAACTTGCAAAAAGTCCTAAGGAAAAGGCCGCTTCAACAAGTGGACCTTTTCACTTGAGAGATGGGAACTCAACTTCCAGGAAGATCTCCTGTGCAATGTTACTTTTTGGGTAAGGATTAGGGAAGAATGGACACATTATGCTCATCATCTGTTCCAAAATGCTTAAGATCGTCCCTGGAGTCCATTGAGATGAAAAGACGTTTATGAAATTAGTAAAGTACTTCCTTGAGAATTCGGTAGTGCTCAAGAAGTTTATGCTGCGTTTGGGTTGTGAGAAGAATGAACGAAGAGTTTATCATCTTAATGGAACTCTCGAGATTAAGGAGATGCTCTGTTTATTGTGAAGTCGTTGTTGAACTTGCAGACTGATTATGATACACAGGTGTTTGTAACACTTAAATGTGCAGTTTCCATTTAGGAAAGTTTAGTATTGGGATTTGATGTATATTCTTACCAAAACCGGTTATTTTCTTGTTCATTAGATTTCATTTTATTTATATCAACTCCAACTTAGGAAATTTAGATGATAGTAGAAGTTCTAAAGCAGCTATTATTCGTCGTATTTGTGAACTTCTTAGTTCTTTAATTGACATGATTGTTTCTTTCTGGTCGATAGGACAAAGCAGGAGATGAGATAAAGAGGCGGCATCGAAGCCTGAAGATGCAGAGCAAACCCGAAGAAGAGGAAGTCATTTTAGAATGGTAGAAACTTCATATGATAATCTTGAGTGCGGGCTCAGGATTCTTATAAGCACACAATTTTATTGTTGTTTGTTTCTTTGTTTGAAACAATTTGAAAACTACTTGCGACTGATTCTTCCTTTTAGGTTCCTCAAAATTTTATGTTTTTTCTAATATTTTCTTATTTTTCGATTGTTTTTGTTCCATAAGCAAATGTATTTATTGATCAAATGGATTTACTAAAGTAGACAAAACAAGAAACCATATTTCATGACATGACAAAATGCTCATTTGAGACAACAGAAGGAACAAGTTACTAGTAATAAAGAAGAGAACCCCCAACAAAGTGTAACATATACAATCGTAGTTAAATTCCAATTTAGTTAATTAACACTTCCAACAAATTACTATTATAAAAACCTCAAGAATCACCTGAAATGTGATGGCACTGGTATGCAAGTAGCTAAAATAGATCAATCAAGTTATAATGTTTCCACAGACAGATGAAATATTATCAGATAACAAGCGAAGAGCTACTATATGTCTCAAGGGCAAAGCAGAGTACTCCACGCCACCTGAGAGTCCAAAGACTGATCTTGTCTTTGGCTTTTAAGTCGTTACCCTTGACGACTTCGTTCCACCCCCAATTCAAAGCGTAATTCAAGGTTCCGTGTCCTGAGTCTTTCTCCATCGGCCATATCTTAAAACGTAAACCCCACTTTTCGGATCTTTGGTTCACAAGAATCGTTCCCACACCAATATTCTTGTCGTCGTTTTCGTTGGCTTCGTCTTTCTCTATGGCTCGAGACTCCGCTGGCGTCAAGAAGTCGTTTCTGATTAGCTTCAGGAATGGGATTAAGAGACGACTCTCGCCTACTTTGACATCACTGTTGGACAGAGTCCTCTCAAAGATCAGCCTAGGTTCTTCGGCATCAGCTTTCATTTTTCTCATCACCTGTAAAATCCACTCCGGTGTCTCTGTAGCCCTCCATGGGAAAGGATCAACCTTTGCTTTCTTGAAGTTACCACTCTCCTTCTGCTGCACGGCACGCCTCTTGCGGCTTGTGTTATCCGTTAGGCATGAAGACGGAGATGAAGATTGGTAATTAGGGTTTGGTGGGTCTTTCGTCTCTGTCTTCTCGGATTTAGCCGTGTTGTAACCGACGAGTAACGAAGGCTCATAACAACGAAGGTTCAGGAATGATGAAGACGTAGAAGACCCATCAAGATTATCAAAGTTTTGTCGTAGGTGTCTTACAAATTTCTTCAGGTTCTTCTCGAAGAGTCTCTTCTCCCTCTCTTCTTCGTCATCGTCATCACAGATAATCATGGATTTGCCTTTCCTTGCACGTTGTTCTTCATCATACATTATAGGCTCAGAACTAGGGTTTTGTGGGTTTTTCGTCTCGTAATCAGTGGGGATTAGGTTAAGATCGAGAAGCGATGAAGAAGATGTAGAAGCCCCATTAAGGTTTTGTTGTGTGTATCTTCTCTTTACCAAAGACGACCTTATTTTTCTCGGGAAAAGATAGAAGAATCTCTTCTGGCTATCTTCTTCTTCAGAGACAGTCTTGTCGTCACGAAGTTCTTCTTCTTCTTCAACCATAACCGCCGCATCAGCCAGTAAACACAAATCCGACCACATATCCTTCCCTGAATTCGTGAGATGATCATCGTGATACATACTATTCATTGTGATCAAACCGAAAGACTCAAAAAGTTCTTGACGTGAGGAACAAGATACAGAGAAGCTGAGCGAAAATGAGAAAAAGATTTGCTTTCTCTTGCCTTAAATACTTACATTAGGATTTAGGGCTTTTTGTGCTTTCAATTTTTCTTTTGAGTTTAGTGGTTTAATTATTGTGATTAGTAACTAATTATAACCGTTGTGATCAATTTAACATTTCGTTAATCTGGATGACTATGTAACGTTATATTTACGATTTAGTCCCTATTGGTATTTCCACAATTTTGGAAGTTTCTTTCCATTTCATTTTTTTTTGTATTTAATTTTATTATTAATTATCTTTAGCACTTACGTTCAACTTGATAATATAAAATAAAATGCAAAAATAGTGGAGTCTCAAAGAATATTAAATCTTTCCAAACCAAGCCGTATTGTCTTTTGAATTGAAAGTTTTGTTGAATGCACATAAGGAGTTTACAACTTTATCGTTAACGAGACATGTTTACTCAAAAGCTTGAGATTTTAACATATAATTGCATGAAAATAGTTTATGAAAAACCAACAAAAACTCAAGGTATATAAACCAAAATGTGAGAAAAATTCAATATAGTTTCCTCATTTTCTATACCACAAACCAAAGACTCTCGTCGTTTACCAATACTCAAATTCAGCTTTCCACTACATAAACACAAACAAGTCTTCTTATATAGTTTTCATGTCTTGATGATACACTAAATAAGAGAATAGACAACATCATCGTACGTTGGGAAGTCCAATGGTCCGTCCCCAAGGAGTAGCACAGAAGTCACAAGAACCGCGATAAAGATTGTGAAAACCAGAAACGATTTACACGGATCAACATTATTCTCTTTCTCTGGTCCAACCGTCACAATCCCTTGTCTTTCACTTCTTCTTCCAAGTTGAAGCACCGGACAAGTGAAGAATCCATACACAATCCCGGCTAGGAGTGCTCCCAGATTTGTCCTGTCATGAATCATATGTTAGAAGCAAACACAGTATCCGTGATAAGATGTTCTTGTTTTAAGTCTACACGACTGTAAGTAGCCTAAGTGTGCTGCAGGGAAAACATAGCTTCACCAGCTCAGTAACAGAGCTTACTTGGGTGAGTTCAGAGACGAAAAAGGAGAGTTAAGAGAATTGGTGGGAAAAAATTGGATTTGGTTTAGAGACTCTTTCGCTAATCAAGTCTAGTTTATGTTGTAGATCTTTGATCGATTGAATAAAGATTGAGTTTAAAGACTCTTTCGTTAATCAAGTCTAGTCTACTTATCAAACGAAAGATCGAAATTGTGACGGACATTTCAAAGAACCATATGTGTAGATATGTCATGATTCTTTCTAATGAACCGAACTTAAGAAAAGGCTGCTTAGATTAGGTGTTTAATCAGAAAGAATGCCGAACAAGAATAACTAGCAGAAGAAATGTTGATGGACATTGGAAGCTTACCAGTCATCAATTGGACCGAAATGGCTTAATATGAGACCAAATCCTGTCATTATAATGGCCTTCTGATACAAGTCCTCATATTCATCGCTTTTGATCATCTCCTTGTTCTGACTTTGGTCGACGAGCCAAGCTCCTATTAAAGCAAATGCTGGTCCCTGCACCGACCCATATATGCGAAGACGATTAAGAACAGTAGCAGATAGTGCAATTTGGTAACATCACATGGGACAAATTAGTTAACTTACAGTTCCTCCAACTGTAGGATCTGGTGTATGCAGAAAGCTCATGAAATTACCAGAGACTCCTCCGAGAATGTAAATGAGACAAAATGTGAATACTCCATAGTCACGGCAGACTTTTGGTCCAAAAGTAAGCAGAGCCCAGGAGCTAAGGGCTACATGAGGAATTCCAGAGTGCTACAGATGTAAAGTGAAAGTGATTCAGAGACAAAAAGGGAAAATTACATGAAACCAAGTCATCAAGAGTACTAAAACACAAAAAGATGCAGCGGCATGAGGAAAAAAAGCAATATATACTTATAATTTTGACAATAAATTTGTCGGCTATTTAAAAATCTCCAGCTGTTTTGGTTGAGTGTGTTTTTAAAACAGTAAGAATGGGAGAACAGACCCAATATGTTGGTCTTGTACCAGAAACATGGGTGTGACCAGCCTCCACCATTCTCCAGCCATGATTAGATCATTTATCTTTGCTCCATATAACAACGGGAGTGATAGCAGTCCCATATCGTTATTCCTAACTGGCGCTGCCGCTTCAAACAGACACACTCCGACATTTATGGATGCTAATATGCTCCTGCAATTTTAATGGAGTCATAAAAAAGATTTTTAAGCATCAATAAGAACCGTGTGGCATTACATCTAAGACGAACAAGAGGTGATTAAGAGTTTTTACACAGCATAGAAGTTCAATGTATCTTCTGATTGATCATCATCATCAAGCTGCTGGAAAGGACTATTATTGCTTTCGATACCAGTCTTCCTCAATTTGCTTGCTACTGAACCGCCTTCTGATTTTACTACGTCCAAGTTAGACGAGACCAAACCTTTAGATTTTGCATCTGAGGGTCAAATAAGTGAGCATTAACAAAAAGGAACATCAGAAAGGTCAAGCAACAAGACACCAAATTCAAGAATATCGTATTAAACCTTTTTGGAGTTTGTCAAGATAAACACTCAAAGAATCCAACTCTTCATCCGCATTGAGTTCAACTTTCTGATCAATATCATCTCCCGTTGAAATAGAAGGCTTCTCATCCTCGTTTTGAAGTTTCCCAAAGTAAGAATCCAACAGTTCAAGTCGCTTTTTGGTAATCTTACTCTCTGATGACGCCCTAACCAAGCATAATTTTCCTCTCGGTGAAAGACAAAACGGTATTGAATTTATATGACTCTTCATCCTACAATCCCTGCCAAGCGTGGTTGCCTCAGCCATTGTTCTATGTTTCAGACCATTACTGCTACCACCAGACGAAAAACGTCTTGAACCATTTGAATCAAACAATACTTCTCCTTTAAAGGGGACTTCATGGTGAAGAGGAAACAGTGCCATCTTCAGGTCCTGTCCATTTAGAGCAACATGTCATCATCATATATCTTCATTCACCAAACCCCAAAGAAGATAATAAATATTGACAAAAACACAAACTTTAGAGATGCACTTAAAAAGTTTAAAAAGTCGAAAATTTAGTTCAGGCCTAAGATAGTCACAGAACCTATTTGGGATTAAAACCATTTCACCACCGAAAAGAACATACAGATATCAGATTCAGGATAATCTCATTGGGGTATTTAATCAAACACGAAAAGGGCATAACTTTTTCAAGAATCCAATAGCTTAACGAGTATCAAAATCAGCTCTTGGAAGTGAGAAATTGTCTTCTCCTTCACCGTTTCCTTGAGACTTTACAATTTACGAAGTCGAGAGAGGAGAATCGAAAGTGATTAGATTTACCTTTGAACGAAGAACCTGATCCTATCTTAAAGATTGAAGATTTGTGGTTGCTAGGATTAGGAAAATGGAGTTCGTGTAACGAAGCAGTGTTGTCTTATGAAAATTACGTTTAGGAACAGAACCTAAAGCGACCAAAAACAATATTTTATTTAACGGTTCAAATTTGGTCGCTTTGGATATTTTATTGTTGATAATGACAAAAAAAACAGAAGGATATTTTATTCTTGAACATTACTGACTCACAAGTACAACTCAAGAATTGTTAATTTGGTTCGCTATTTTCTATTTTGATTTTCTGATGATAATTGATCCCAAAAAAAAACAAAAAAAACAAAAAAAGTTGATGATGAATAGTTAGAAATCCTACCAAAAAGGATGCCAAAAGAAAAATACTACTTAAGAGCATACAGAATTATCAATTATGGATTAGACCTAGCTTAATTTTAGATTTATTTACAAAAATAATTGAGTAGAAAGTGGCACACAATTTTTTTGGTGTGTTATAATCACAAACTTTAATATGACAGCACGTTATTTAATATGATATTACGGTATTTAATTTAAAAAAAAAAACGAACATACACATTAATTTATTTACGATTTTGTGACCGGTTTTATATCGGGTAAATCTTTTATCCTATTTCATCCATCATATTTGACATAATTCATAATTGGACAGGACGATGCTTTGTTGGTTTTTGGATCAACTCTGGTTGATAGAAAACCTTCTACATGAGAGAATTTAGTAAGAAAGTTTACATTAAGGAGGAGAAATCTCTATGAAAGGAGGTTCCCAGGAAAAGGATTGACACCTCTGCAGTAGAAAAAATTCTTGCCTTAAATAATTTGAAGATATATTTTGTTGAAAGTTATGACGATAGTAGTCTTTGAGTTGACAATTTGACTAGAAATTCAAATTGTAATATTCATATAAAAGAGAAAATCAAACTGAAAACTACAATTTACTTCCCAATAAGTCTAAGAATTTTTCAGTTGAATTGTGTCTTCATAGTTTTTCATGTTGTTATCCTTGGGCTTGCTTCGGTTTATTTTCATTCCAGTCCATTTTGTTACATATTTTTCCATCTAAGAGAATGTCATCCTAGTGATTGTTGATTGCACAACACCATGCTTCTGTATCCCGTCATCCTAGGACCTTATATTCATGTGTCAATCCTACAAGTGTACCTCGCAAATCAGCTGCATATTCTTATATAGTCGCTTTTCTCTATTCGACCAGAGAATCCTCATGTGTTCGACCTCATTTCGTCTCTGTATCGTCAAGATGATTGATTGTTCTTTTCCGAAGCATATCGCCATTTACAGAGCTTATATCTATATCATGAAGCCTTAGCCGCCATACATCCCAACTCGTCCCTGCTGCGGAAATGCTATACTTAGTCTGATCAGTTTTCTCTATGCTTTTTTACAAGTTTATGTGTTTTAAATAGTTTATTTTTTTTTTCTGATTATTCTAAGTATTCTTAATTTTAATATCGACTGTTTGCTTTGTAATATTAGGATTTGTTCAAATATTTTTTTTCGTTTTATAGGCTATGCGTTCTCCGGTTTGGACTATAATTTTAATTTATATAATCTTGTTTAATTTTAATTTATATAATCTTGTTAATTTTAATTTGTACTTTTTTTTACATTGATGGTTTTGTCCTAATTGATTTTTCCGTCGTTGGATTTTAACGAGACAACTATTCATTGACAAAAATAATATCGGATTCTGATTTCTATTTTAATTTTATTTAGATTAAAATTACATTATATGTACAAACTTTTTTATTTTTTTTGAATATAATTTAACATTAAAAAAAAATAAAAATTAAAAAAAAAATCAATTTTCCCAATAATATGTTTCAGATTGATATCCTTGTTATCTTCGTAAACCATCAATCAAATGCCACGTGGACTTTCCGTTAATTTCCCAAACCCAACAAGTGGCTGTTGTTGTTCTATTCGGATTCGGTTCACATCATCTCAAATTTTAAAATTGAAGCACTTGATTTAATCGAATTAGCTGTTAACCGGTTTGTACCGAAACTACTCGAACCAGAAAAAAGACTTTGATTGGAAGAAAGAGAGCCACGTAAGATTTTTATCTCTTAATTGCAAATTAAGCAAAAACGTTAACCGAAGAAGCAAAAGAGAGAGAGAGAGAAAGAAGATGAGGGCTCTAACATGGATGGGAATGTCGCCGCCGTCACTGGTGGTGTCACGGACGGCGACTTCTACGGTTACCTTACGACGGTTTAGTCTCCGGAGATATCGCGTCTGTGTTAGAGCCACGGCGTCGTCTACCGCGGCGGTTTCAGGCGGAGGAGTAGTAGAGGCGGTAGAATTGGTAGAGATAGGAGAAAGAAGCAAGAAATGGAAGTGGAAAGGAGAATATTCCGTCAATTACTTTGTCAAAGATTCGCCGGAGGAAGTAACTCCGGCGAGTCAGACTCTTCTTTTGGTTCATGGCTTTGGCGCTTCAATTCCTCACTGGCGAAGGTATCAACTATTATTGGAAGCTCATTTCTTAAAATTCCACTTTGTTTCATGTAGTTAGGGTTTTTACTTAGTATTGGTGAAATGTGTGTTCCAATTGTGTAATAGGCATTGCTTTTACAATAACAAACTAAACTTTGTTTTCAGGAACATAAACGCTCTGTCTAAAAACCATACAGTGTATGCAATTGATCTTCTTGGATTTGGTGCTTCGGACAAGCCACCTGGTTTTAGTTATACTATGGAGTCATGGGCTGAAGTATAACCATCTTTGAAATACTCTGGCTTTTTTTTTCTGTTTAAAGAAATGTTTTTGGTTTGTTTGATTTATTGGTTTTATTTTGTTGCAGTTGATACTCAACTTCTTGGAGCAAGTGGTTCAGAAACCGACTATTTTGATTGGAAACTCTGTTGGAAGCCTTGCTTGTGTCATCGCTGCCTCAGGTTTTAAGCCCTTTCAACACTTGACTTTGTCTTTACGTCTAATATGCACTTCAACTACAAGAGCTTGTGCTTGAGCTAAAGATATCACAAGTATGAATCTTAGGTTCTATGTTTTTCATTTGTTCGAAATCTCGCATGAGATATAATTTTGTTAGGCATTGTGATGCATCTATGGTTTTATCTTATATCACGAAGGAAAAGAAAGTGTAGAAGTGATTAAGTTTTAGCTATTGATTGATCATCCATATCACAGTTTATCTTTTATCTCATGTTGTGTGTTATCCGCTATCTACTGAGACTCGAGTGTGTGTGACATTATGAAAAAAAAACAGAATCACAACAAGATCTGGTCAAAGGTCTTGTTCTATTGAACTGTGCTGGTGGTATGAACAATAAAGCCGTGTTTGATGACTGGAGAGTCAAGCTACTGATGCCTTTATTCTTGCTTATCGACATTTTACTCAAGCAAAGAAGAATTGCTTCTGCACTCTTCAACCGCGTTAAAGACAAGTATGTCATAATTCACTTCATTACCGAGCTACAATATCACCTTTCTTTTTTCTTGACTTTGAAAGGATTTAATAGAGAGCTCTAACGCATTGATGGATGAACAAAACGCAGGGATAATCTCAAGAACATCTTGACAAATGTTTATGGGAACAAGGACAATGTAGATGATACCCTTGTAGAGGTATTTGTCCTATTACTCACTCTCAATGACAAAGAACCAATGAAAGTTTTATTTACTTTTTATGTGAAAATGTTATGTCAGATCATTGCTGGACCAGCAAATTCCGAAGGCGCGCTAGATGCATTTGTTTCAATCTTAACGGGTCCACCTGGACCAAACCCGATTAAGCTGATACCAGAAATCACCAAACCGGTTCTTGTCTTATGGGGAGACCAAGATGGACTAACCCCTCTCGATGGTCCTGTAGGCAAGTACTTCACTTCCCTTCCGGGTCAGTTACCTAACTTCAGCATATATGTTCTACAAGGTGTTGGGCATTGCCCGCAAGATGATCGCCCCGATCTTGTCCACGAGCGTCTCCTTCCATGGCTGGCTCAACTTTCTTCCACCTAGTTTTGATTGCTTCGCGGTGTACACTTGTTTATAAATGTATAACAGATTTATCGTTTCTGTGTAACTTCTGGAAAAAGGACAGCTTCAAAATGGTATTTGATTCGCTGTAGAACACAGAGATTAGTTATTTGTTGACACATTTCGTGCTGTCTGAATGTAACGAAGGTAATATTTTTTTCTTTCTTTTTGTTTAACAAGTTTGTAAGCAAGTCGGAGAGGTTGTAACTTGGCGACGGAGGTTTTTTTTTTTTTTTTACGGAGCATTAAACTAAAGAAGAAAAATTGTACAATGATTGATTGTGTACGTACAAATGTACAATAAGTAGTTGTGTATGTACATTACTAAAATTTGATATATCAATATATAGGTAGGTACAATATGTGTGTGGTTATGTACGTATATCTTTAAAGGGTATAAATAAGATGAACAATGTCAAAACAAAAAAAAAACTTAAAAATCTTACAAAAATGTCAAAATGATGAAGTTAAAATCTCCTAATCTAAAAAGAGTCAATATGAAAGTCATATTTCGTCGTAAGCTATATTTAATCTGTATTTTTTGGGTTTTATATGACTTCTAATCATTGTCTTCAGGTTGTATGTATCCATCCGTATGCGTTTCTATGGTAGTTTTACACCAGTCTTTTCGATTGCGTAAAACTAATCCCATATATGAAACTACTATACATTTTCGTTTGTTTCCCAGGTTGGTGTTTGCTTGCTGATGATTCTTTTTACTACAATTATTGTAAATGTCAATTTGAGAAGCATGTGGAAATCAAGGATGGAAGGGACTACTTGCTCTAAATGTGGTATAGTCTGTGAACACTGGTGACAACCCGAATCACAAGTTCTAAGCTTTATGTGTTAAGAGACCCCATGATTGTATCTTTGCACTCTTTTGGTTCAGGCAACACGCTGTTGTGAGTGAGACTTAGCACAGTTAATTAGGCATTTTACTCAACAGGGAAGAAAGTCTCTATGCTCTATTATGTTCTCTTACTTCATTGTTTCACTTTTAGCTCCCAATCATGCATTTGCGGTACTGAAATGAAGTTGGATCTCTTTCAATCATGTTTAGTAATTCCTTTAACTTTTGGATTGTGATAATAAAGTTATTTACAAATAAGCCTCATGATTTCATTTTACATCTTTCGCAAGCTGAACTCATGACTTGATTCCATTTTAAAAGCAATGACCTGATGGAGTTTTGTAGGTAACTCTCTTTTAATTGATTTAAAGTGTAAAAATGGTAGCCAACAATTATCAAGAAATATCCATGATTTATTGGTGCACAAATATCCCATTATTTTATTGTAGACGATAATATTTTGTGAGTAATTTATTGACAAAATGTCGATGATTTATTGTGGACAAAAACATAATCGGTTTGGGTTAGAGTTTAGCCTTCTCTCATTTATACTATTATTATCTTGTAAGAGAGTTACGACATTGTGTTTGGGTTTCCTATTTACAATTTAATGTTTAATCTTATTATTATAAATATCTCTTATTATCTTGTAAGAGAGTTACGAAATTGTAATTAGCACCACTAAAGAAAAAACAAATTTGTCGTCTACGTAATTTCTTAGTCTATAACGGGTTCTTATAAAGTATAAGATTTGTTCTTCATGTGTGTGTATCATAATTGTGTACATAAAATTTTAAAGATAACTCATTAACCATTTTTTGTGAACAAAACTTAAAGACTGATTCTTTGTCCGTGATGATTTGTGGACATATCGCATGTTGTCCGTTTGTGTACTAGAATACTTTATCAAACAAACAAAAAGATCATGTTGCCATCGTGGCTATAGGACTGCCTCTATCGTTGCTTTAAGACAAAGGGACATGCAGACGTCGGAAATTCTTTCCCTCTCACATACTGTCGAAGCCGCACATCCCCCAACTGTCGGAGACACCACCTGAATTCGCCAGCGGAAGTCACTCTTTTCTCCAATTCCCGCCCATCAACAAGGGCAAAAGAGTCATATATAAACAGTTCATTTTGGATTTACTGTTCAAAATGACAAAATCCGAAGATACTCTACAAATAATGCCTGTCTTTATAATAAGCTCATAAATGTAGAAAGTGACTAGTTGATGAATGATGAATGGTCCTCTACAATTTATACTTCTGTTGGTAAGTAAAAGACACTTTATGGAGAGGACCATTAGCTTAAGTGTCTTTTACTGTATTTGTGGCCACACATCTACTAAAATACAGACTGTATTTTAGAACACTGCTCTTACCCCTATTACAGTTCAAAATTTATCCTCTTCATTATGATGATGATATTGCAGCATGAATGTCCTTTTAAAGATTCAACAACCAAAAAATTAGTAGGTGTGTGGCCACAAATAGCTTCTTCTAAAATACAGTCTGTACGGCCGTATAAATGGTTAATACCGTATTAAAAAAAGTTAATACTGTATCAGCTGTAGTAATCTCAAAACAAGATAGATCCAACCTTATTAAACTTTAGAAAGATAGAAAATGAAATAGCTCATTGAGCTTTATAGATTGTCACCAAGATTAAAATAGTTATTTGATTGATCTCATACAAAGATAAAAAGAGAGTTACCACAACTCCCAAAGATTGATATATTGATGTTCACTACACACTTTATATAGTAATCTATCTTGTTAAAGAACTCTAATTACATGGATTAATAGGCTTCTCATAAGACACAATATTTGGGTTTGTTATGGACTCTAATATCAGCCCCTAATGACTAATGAAAGAAGTAAGGTAGTCCGTGCATTTATTGGAATTTACCTAATAAAGAAAGTTTTGTTGTCATCTGTTATTAAAGGGGAAAACGAGAACCATCATGTAGAGATTGAAATAATGCTTTAACTACAATAACTGAATACAACATAGAATAATTTGGTTAAACTCCTGCCTCCTTAAGCATTGGGTTATAATAAAGCCATGTCAGCCTTCATATACTTTGATTTTGTGTTAATGAATATGAAATTAAATAAGTCCTCATTTTTTATTTAGTTTAATAGTTTTTTCTTTCTTAAGTTTTAAATGTGATATTTTAAATTTAATAGGTAAAAAGCATGCAATGGAGAATGACACTCAAATTATATGTATTATATAGGATCGAATATGTGATTATCAATCAGAGGGAATAATAAACCATGTTTATTTATTTTTTACCAATTTTCATCAAAGATTGATGCCAGCACAAAAAATAAACATAGGCTTTGATTGGTAATCTTAAATAGTTGCGGTATCGCTATAGTACATGGTGTACCGTGTTTTAACAATTACTAATCAGAAAAACGATATCAAAAACATTACCAAATGCGTTATTTTCAGTTTTTTATTATACCGATATTTTGTTATCACTTTTAACTATTATAATATGGCTTACCGCAGAAATGGACTTGTGGTAGAGGGCTCCCATGAACCCGGTAGAATAATAGAAACTCAACACGTAAGCTTAGTTATATAACTAGAACTTCGGGTAAAATGGTATAATTTGCATGCATTGACCCCCCTTCTCTAAGTTCAAAGGATTATCGTGACACGTTAGTGTTGTTTTGTCCTTTCTTAAAATGTTTCCTTTTTACATTTCTGAAAATGTATAGATTTATCATAACTATTGTCTATTTTCGTTTTAGTTTTCAAAACCGCTTTATATTAATATATTCTCTTTACATTTTTCTTATTTGTGCATAATGTTTTACATTTCTCTTATTCTCTTTCATTTCATTTGTTTCCTCAGTCCTCACCAAAGTTCAAGAAATTATTTTCTCATTATAGTCACATTTTCTTATTTTCCATTCAGTTTTAAAATAACAACAATTAAATGAATGTAATTTATGAAAATAAGACTGTTGTGACTAAGAAAACAAATATATTATATTATCAAGATGAGAATATTATGTCAGTAGTATATATACTTTTATATTAGTTATGTAAAATATATTTATATTTTTAGTGTGTTTTATTTATAAAAACTTAAAACCAATACGCAAAACTCTACATTATATATAGTATCTATGACTCTGATAAAAATATTTCTGGATTCACAACTGTTTTCTACCCGCTAAAAGATTATTATAAGTATTTCGTGTCACTAAGCGAATATAGGATTGGTGTAATAAAAAAATAAATAAAATAAGAAGACAAAACAAAATTGTATTAAAATGGTTAGACGTCGTTGGGTGCCGGGAAGTCTTCCTTGGAGTATATTATTTAAATGCTTTTCCGACCTCTCTTCACTCTATAGTCTTCAAAGCTTTAAACTATTATCTTCGATAAAATCCCAAAATCCCTAATTCATATCTTTGAAACTGATAAAGATAACAAAGAAATGGCCTCTCAATTGCTTTTGCCTCCAAACCCATTCACCAAATCAGTCTCAGCTAAAGTTTTCTTTACTGGTAAGTGCACTTTTGATCTTGATTCGTTTCTCAAATTGTTTTTTTTTTTTTTTTTTTGTATTTTCTGGTTTCAAAGTTCAATATTGATGTCTTGAGATTGATTTTGATTTGATTAGGTGATTGTCAAGGATTGAATGACGTAAGTCTGAAAAGAAGATCAAATCAAGCAACAAATGGATTTAGCTTAAGAGCTAAAGCAGCTTTGAGATCTACTCACAACAAATCATTGGTTGAGATTCCAAAACAATGGTACAATCTTGTGGCTGATCTTTCAGTCAAGCCTCCTCCACCGTTGCATCCAAAGACTTTCGAACCGATCAAACCCGAAGATTTGTTTCATCTTTTCCCCAATGAGTTAATTAAACAAGAAGCAACACAAGAGAGGTTTATTGATATACCTGAGGAAGTTCTTGAAATCTATAAGCTTTGGCGTCCAACTCCTCTAATCAGGTTCTTATGTTTATTGATATACCTGAGGAAGTTCTTATGTTTATGATATACACTAGAGAGTGTGATGGATGAATATATTAGATTAATTAGTATTAAGGCCAAGATAGTTTATTTGTGTTATCTTTTACATTTTTGTTTATATTTAGTCATCAGTTCTTCCTCTAATCGACGATTCGAACATAATAAAAAAGGATTTTTCTTTTTCTGTTTTTCATAATCAAGATTTAAGAGTTTGAATAGTATCTGAAGTATCATCACTCTTAGTTCAGACGAATTTCTTATCAGATTTTTAATTGTTTTTACTTTGATTTTAGAGCAAAGAGATTGGAGAAGCTTCTTCAGACACCTGCAAGGATATACTTCAAGTATGAAGGTGGTAGCCCAGCTGGTTCTCACAAACCCAACACAGCGGTTCCGCAAGCTTATTACAATGCGAAAGAAGGCGTCAAGAACGTTGTGACGGAAACAGGCGCTGGCCAATGGGGCAGTTCTTTAGCATTTGCTTCTAGTCTTTTTGGCCTTGACTGCGAAGTAATTAAGCATAAAAATTAATTAGATACTTGCAGTGATATCTTGAAAATTTAATCCTTTTTGATTTATGCTTATTTCTTTTATGTTACTCCAACATTATAGGTATGGCAAGTAGCCAACTCGTACCATCAAAAGCCATATCGCCGGTTAATGATGCAAACTTGGGGAGCAAAGGTTCATCCATCGCCATCGGATCTCACTGAGGCCGGTAGAAGAATCCTCGAGTCTGATCCATCAAGTCCAGGAAGTTTAGGCATTGCGATTTCAGAAGCTGTTGAGGTTGCTGCGAGAAAGGAGGATACAAAATACTGCCTAGGGAGTGTATTGAACCATGTGTTGTTACACCAGACAATTATTGGAGAAGAATGCATTCAACAAATGGAGAATTTTGGCGAAACGCCGGATTTGATCATAGGGTGTACTGGTGGAGGATCGAATTTTGCTGGTATGAGTTTTCCTTTTATCCGGGAGAAACTCAAAGGCAAAATCAACCCTGTTATAAGAGCTGTTGAGCCCTCGGCTTGTCCTTCCTTGACCAAAGGGGTTTACGCATATGATTTTGGCGACACGGCTGGATTGACTCCTTTGATGAAGATGCATACTTTAGGACATGACTTCATTCCCGATCCTATCCACGCCGGTAATATGCTTTAACCCCAAGATCTTAAACTCACTAAAGTTGAAGGGTTGATCTCTGGCTTTTGGATTCTTGATTTCCTAATTTCTTGATATTTATTTCGTTCTTGATTCTTGATTCTTGTTTCCTTGATTTTTTAATCTATGTCAGTGATAAGTAAGTTTCAAACCCAAGATAAACACACTATACCTAAGGCTTCTCAGACTTCTTGATTTCTTGAATTCTTGAATTCTCTGTTCTTGATACTTGATTATTGGTTCTGCTTCTTGATTCTTGAATTCTTGGTTCTTGATTCTTGATTTTCTGGTTTTCTTTTCGGCTAATTTGTTGTGGTGTCTATGGTTTTTGACAGGTGGATTACGGTACCATGGGATGGCACCCTTGATCTCACATGTTTATGAACAAGGTTTCATGGAGGCAATATCAATTCCTCAAATTGAGTGTTTCCAAGGTTCTTCACCGAATCTCAGTTCCCAAATCTCAATCCCTCAATTAGTTTTATTAACTTTACATTTCATATATATGCATTGAACTGAAATACCAACTTTCCGGTTTAACTCTTTGGCAGGTGCTATTCAGTTTGCAAGAACAGAAGGGATAATACCAGCGCCCGAACCGACTCACGCAATTGCTGCAACCATAAGAGAAGCTCTCCGATGCAAAGAAACAGGAGAAGCAAAAGTGATACTAATGGCGATGTGTGGACATGGCCATTTTGACCTTACCTCTTACGAGAAGTATTTACAAGGCGAATTAATAGATTTATCATTCAGCGAAGAGAAGATACGAGAGTCTTTGTCCAAGGTTCCTCATGTTGTTTAGCTCCAATGGCTCTGAAGCCACATGAAACTAAAGCTACATGTTCCAAACCAGACGTGCAAAAGAAGTTAGGTTTATTATTGGCTTTTGTAATAAAGAGTGAGAGAGTGAGGACAACTTCAATAATGGACATAATCTCTTGAAATAAAAACAAAAGGCATATACAAAAATACCACATTTTGGCAGGTCTCTCTTGAAACAAAAACAAAAGGCATCTTATTTTTTTCTGCTGGATTTTCTTGTGATCTCGCAATCTTGACAAAAATATTGTGAGTATTTTTAAAAACAGAGGGAGTATTAAATAAGATAAGAAATGAAATATATAATAAATATTATGTTTCATATATATTACATTATACAGTTTTTGGTGAAAATATATATTATAATACACATGTAAAACAATTAAATGCAATATATATATATATATATATCATCTATATAGAGAGTAATTGTTGCTTATGTGTCAACCACTCTTTTCTCAGCATTATTTATTTATTTAATTATTATATTTACTAAACACTTTCATCTAAAATATATTATCATATTTTACTAAAAATAAAATTGATATACATATATTAAACTAAAAGTTTTACTTAAATAACATTATAATTTAATAAATTATTTAATGTTTATATATTTAATTGTTTAAAAAATTATCCTCTTAAGAATATTACAGAAATAATATTTAGAATCTAAACTTAAAGTTTTTAAAAATTATATAATAATATCATTAGAAGAAATAATTTAAAGAATAAAGTTAATTGATTCATTAAGAGTATTCTTTTCATTTCAAATGGATAAAAACAACAAGATATCTTAATATAAATTATCAAATTTTAATGTTTGATTTAATATCAAACAAAATATACTTAATTTTGATATAACTAATCTAAAATATTAAACTTAATTAAATACGTATTTTTGTTGATAAATTATATATATATATATATATATGTAACATTTATCTTATTAATTTATAATCTATAAATAAAAATATATAATACAAAATTAAAAAAAAAACATCAATCCGTGCGGTAGCACAAGACATAATCTAGTATACCGCATGGAACATAATCTAGTATCCTAAGCAACAACCAAATTCTTCTATTGGAATCCATTTTCTCCTTTTATTGGTTTATCCCCTTTATTAATCATCGCAACTAATAGTAAAGAAATACTCAAATCAAAATAGACGAGTTCCAAGAATCAAATCATGTAAAGATATATCTTTTATGATGATCATACCTTGAGAAAGCCATTTCTCACGGAGACCTAGCTTGCTCTGTTTCAATTTGGCCGACATGTTTGAAAAGACCCGTCCCAAAACGAAGGACAAAATCTACCAGATTTTTTTTTTTTTTTGAACCCAACAGCACGATCGATCGATCCATATATTGGATCGATCGATCGATCGATCGATCCTCGGTTCCCACTCGATCAAACAACCATACGCTGAACTCGATCGATCGATCCACCCGTATGATCGATCGATCGGAACTCTGACAGATCGAACTCAAGTAATCCAGGTCGATCAGAACAACTTACGGCGAAATTCAGTATTAATGATCGATCGATCGCCTCTTTTGATCGATCGATCAGACCCCTTAAAAACTCTAGACGCTTTAGTCAACTTACTGGATCGATCGATCGACCCTTGATCGATCGATCCCCTTGCCCTGCGCCCAAAACAACCTCATTCAAGTACTACATAACAATCCCACAACAAGGTCAAGTGCATAACAATCATAAGTAACCTTAACTTATGCATAACTTCGTATTAACATCCCTAACAAGCGTTCTTACGAGCCAAACATCACAATTAAGGCATCCAAAACACATGAACACAAGAATCAAAACCAAAAACCTTCACCCCGAGATCATCCCTTCTCCTCGGCCTTGGTTCCACATGCTCCACCTCTAAGCCTTTTCTTTATCTTTACCTGCACCAAAAGAGGCGCGTAACCATTTAAAATGCTTAGTGAGGCGGTCCTCCCGTCCCACAGCGATAAACACATAGAATCAAAAGCTTACCGAAATCAATATGTAACGTAACAATCAAGCAATATCATGATAAAGCTCTATCGTCACACACATCACATAACTTGGACTAGCCATAAATCACACCCATATGGGCAAGTCCTACATCACACATCAATCACAAAAAACCTATTGATTATATGATCGCTACGGTCACGCACTCACCTTGTTGACGATTTGACTTGACGATTCCAAGCTTGAAGCTTGCTTCCTTTGAACTTTTTAGCTCCTACTCACCAAAATATCACCTCTTGCCTAGCAAGAGACCAACAAACATTTTACTTGAATGAACACAAGCTCCAAACACCCAATTACACCCCTTAAACTCGGATCACTCAAACCCCTAACTTAGATTCCTCCCTCCAAAAACAGAGCCTTATTTAACCGGTCATAACTCTTACCCTAGATCGAATTTTCAAAATTCCTTACGTGAACTTCAAGGTCAACCTCTCAACAACCTATCTACCAAATTTCAGTCCAAACAAACAAGAATTGAGTGCTCCACCCCTCACTCAATCTCACCCGTTGCTACAGCTCGAAAACAGAGTAGTCTAGGGAGAAAAATCATATCTCCCAAACCACTCAACATAATCTCACGAAATTTGGTAGACAACTAGGCAAGAGATTGAAAAACTTACCCTCCAAAATTCAGCTCAATCCGCGCTCGGATGATACCCCGATCGAGCCTCACAAGTTCACCCAAAAACTCTGTTTTCTCAAGCTTTTCTCTCTCCTCTTCTTCCCCTTCTTCCCTCTTCTTCTCTAGCTCTCTCCCTCTCTCTCTCTCTCTCTTTTTCTCCAAAATAACTTCCTCAGAAAATGATAAGGATGAAGATAGAGAAGATTATAGAAGTGTGTAGAAGTTTATGGAGAGGAGAAGAAGATAATTGGGCCTTAAGTGGTAATTAGCCCACTAACCTCTTTTCTTAATCAAGCCCATCCTCAACAATCCATTAATCTCTCCTCTAGTTTCGTAAATCCATTTCTTCCTGAATTATTCGAGACATCACTCCGCTCCGACAATATTTCCTTCCATTCCGCCAAAAACCCCGGAATTTTAACCTCGGCTTAAACCGAACCGCTGATTCCTCCACAACGCATCACTTTGATCGCTTTCACCTCGCCTCCCTAGCCACCAATCAAGCTCTGGCTCGCTCCATACCTGGTTCAATAACACCTGGTCTAACATCGCAAGATCCTATGTGGTCACCCAACGGCTAACCCGTCAATC
Source organism: Boechera stricta (assembly GCA_018361395.1). Lineage (NCBI taxonomy): Eukaryota > Viridiplantae > Streptophyta > Magnoliopsida > Brassicales > Brassicaceae > Boechera > Boechera stricta. The sequence goes on along the minus strand of CM031544.1, from coordinate 6,437,865 downwards.
CAATACCACAGATCCGAACGAGTAAGTCAACGACTTAGATATTAATCCAATACCACAGACCTCTAATATACTAAGTCCCCGTGAGATCCACCACAGGCTCTCACCGGTTTACCATGGTGTCTCCAGGCAAATACCACATACTTAACAACATCATTAGAGTAAATCACATACTCTATCGACCCATCATTGGGTTAAATACCACATAACCCTATGACCGCCAATGGATTAAATACCACATAATCCTATTGACCCCAACCACAAGAGGATCTATCGACGAACCCAAAAATCACCGAACTGCGGACGGAACGACATTGCCAATCCCGCAACACATGAAGTACCACATCGTCGCCTGCCGATACATGAAATACCACATCATGTACTCGACATCCCAATACATGAAATACCACATCATGTATTATAAACCACGATTTAAAACCGCAAAACATTCTTATATTATTAATCAACTCAATAAATAATTATCCTCGAGGATGTTCATTACAATGCAATAATATTAATTCAAATACAATAAGTGGACAGTGCATCCATTTAGTGTAATTTTGATGGAATCTAAAGTGTGTCCACTTAACTACTAACAAATGGGACACTTTTATTTTAGGGAAAAATATCGATTAAATGCCCAACTTTCAAATTTGGCCAAATTAATGCGTCAACTTTTACGAAGTCTGTTTAAATCCCAAACTATTTAGGATTTCTAGACAAACATCAAATTTTTTAGATTTTAGCCGATTTAGACACGTCGTTTACTCGCGTTTAACGCCGTTACAAACTCCGTTTTCTCCTCCGTTTAAACCTTAAACGACGTCGTTTCAATTAAGTTTTTTTAAAAAAATATAACATAATAGTCTTGAACCTCTGACCTCTAAATCTAACATTCAAACTCAATACCAAAAGTGTTATTAGAGGATAATGTGTACTAAAAGACCACAACAAACTCAATACCAAATGTGTTATTAGAGGATAGTGTATAGTTATTAGAGGATAGTGTGTAGTAAAAGACCACAACAAAAGTGTGTTGGTTTCAAAAAGTGTGTTATAGGGTAAAAGATGTTTAGAAAAATCAAAATCTCTATATATAATTAGTGGTTGAAAGACAGACCTTCATCGGGATGCGTAGTGATTCCGGTTCGGACCGAACCACGTAAACCAAACCGGAAATGCACAAAAACAAGACGGTAAGGAGCAGAAACAGAGACCTCCGTAGCCTGAGGCCTGAGCATATCTCAACAATAACGGATAAGAAGAGACGGAGGTTTTTAAAAACGAGAGATGCATTTTTGTAGCTCACACGCGTGAGCTGTGTCAACAATGGCTACGCTGCGAGTCATAATTACCTCTTAACGAAATTTTAAAATCAAATGAGTCCAAAAAAAACACATTCAAAGTCTAGGGAACGTTAATAGTTTTCTGTAATTATATTAATCAACAAGGCTTGCTTAAATTACCTCCACCATTTCTATATCAACTTCATCAAGTCGTCGTCCGTTTTCAACTTGGGACTTAAAAGGGACTTCTTTGGAAGTGTCACGCAATATCCAGTTCATGCTCGTTGAACCCACTCATGAAAGTGAACTTTTTTCTTTGGTGTTCCAAGACAAACATTACAGCAGAAGTGCCACCATAGTTCTTAAGAAGGGTCATTGTCACCTTCCTTCATTGATCTTGAATCCAAGCATTGGCTTACAGTCGCTGTCTCTGGGCCAGGCGTCACAAAGCTCGTGGAGAAGCTTGTGTTTTTTGTTTGAAAGCCGCTGTAAGAGGAGCTTGTGGTGTCATCAAACATACTGTCGATTAGGTGGCCTGGCTTAGAGGTGACATCACTGACCTCAACATCTCCTGATAACATGGCCACCACTCGTGACATTGTTGGTCTCAACGCATTGGATGACTGAATGCAAAGCAGAGCAACGCCAATCATGCGTTTCACTTCTTCCATGTTGTAATCACTTAGCTCATCATCAATTAGTTCAATGTCACGGCTTTTCTCGTGTAGATTCCATGCCTGTATACAAGAAATACACAAGGATTATCGGCTTTTGACATTCATGACTATCTCCAACTTCCCCCATATGACAGTGTAAGGACGTACCCAATTAAGAAGATATTTTTTTTCCCCCTCCAGGTTCTCATCAGAGTTTTTCCTTCCACTCACTAGCTCAAGAGCCACAACACCAAAGGCATAAACATCCGTTTTCTCTGTTAGATGTCCACGCATGGCATACTCTGGCGCAAGATATCCACTGTATTGATACAACTAACATGTGTTATAAATCCATAATTGTGTTGCAGACCAAAGGTCAAGGTCTGTGGGTTACTTACAATGTCCCTGCCACTTGAGTGCTTATATGGGTTTTCTTGTTATCATATAGTTTTGCAAGCCCAAAATCAGAAACTTTTGGGATCAGTTCAGAGTCAAGTAAAATGTTGCTGGCCTTCACATCCCTGTGTACAATGCGAACACTCGCCTCCTCGTGAAGATAAGCTAGACCTCTGGCTACTCCCAGACATATCTCATAACGGGTTGTCCAATCAAGATGTAAAGTCTTATCCCCTGCAACATTCAAACTAAAGGCATAATGAGTACTTTAGCCTGGCAGAAGCAGAGATAGATAAGTCTGTGTTTCTGTTCATGACCAAATAATGCATCATCGAGACTTCCATTAGAGAGATACTCATATACGAGCAAACGATGATCTCCTTCAAAGCAGCACCCGTAAAGTTTTACTAGGTTACGATGCAGAACTGAAGAAATTGCTACAATTTCTGCAACAAATTGTCCCTTGCCTTGCCGTGATCCACCCGATAACAGCTTCTTCACTGCGACTTCTCTTCCATCATTAAGGGTTCCCTGTTGAATGTGTTATTCAAAACAAAACATATTAAAAGGTATTACATATACTCTTCTTTCCTAAAAATATACAGCTTATTTCGGTAAGGGACTTACCTTATAAACAGCCCCAAAGCCTCCCTCTCCAAGCTTGTTTGAGGGATCGAAATCTTGTGTTGCACTTTTAAGTTCAGAGTAAGTAAAGGTGCAAGGCTTTACGTCCATACTAAGTATCTCTGCCAGAAACAATTCAGTACTTAAAATCAACCAATTTAAAAGATCATTTTCAACTTTAATATTTTAATCAGAGAGCTAAAATTCTTCAGCTCAAGGGCTTGTTTATGTTCTTATTACATCTATACCTTCATCATCTGTGTACGGCTTTCTTCTTTTTCGAATGATGAAGATAACCACACCCGCAAAGATGCTCAAAAGTCCTACGCCAACAATGACACCCACAATAGTACCAGTCCTGTTCTTTTCGTTTGATGGTGGCCTATTACTCACAGTTGGTGTGAAATCTGAAGAAGAATACGTAACACACTAACTAACATCAGGACTTAACTAGTGAAAATCAGGGGGAATGAAAATAATTCACTATTTGTGTTACCTGGTGTTGCACTGACGGCCGATATTAATGGCCCATAAGCCCCTTGGATAGGAATACAGCATGTTCCTTTTCCAGCCCAAAAAAGATTAATTTCGAGGTGATTTTCTGATACATTTGCTTTATATTCTCTCTGAACTGCTCGAACATTAGAGTCACCAGCTGTTCTGCGTACATCAAAATCCTTTTCAACAAGTCTTCCCTGGAAAAAACAGAGCTACAACTCAGAATTCATCAGAACCAAATTCGGGAGAAAATTATGTAAACCAAAATGTTAACTCTGTAAAGCAGAAAGCTCGATCAAGTAGTGCAGACCTGGACATAAATGTCAAAACGTCGTCGTCCTAAACCTTTCCAAGTGTTAGAAGTAGAACCTATGATTTGTATTTCAGCAAATTGAAGGGTTACGGTATATCCTCCATTTTCTAGCCCCAACCCATAATACCTAAGGGAAGATGCAGAAAGTCTTGCTGATTGAAAAAGCTCTGAGTCCATAGTGTTGATAAATTGTGATTGTGAAGTAGCTTTGTATCTATTACTGCTACTTCCCGCAAAAATTCCTACACTACTGGCTGCCCATCTCTGAGCAGCACTCACGACAAACGAAGCTGGTCCAAGATCCGTGTCTTCTTTCTCAAATAGTGCTCCGCTAACAGACCTTATCTCTGGGCCTCCGCAGTTGATCGAAAAGTTATAATCTAGACACCAGTCAATAGAGAAAGTCTTTGAACAATTTTATTTTTTTAGTTTTTCCAATAGTACATTCAAGCACTGTCCATATAGTGGTTGCTCCACATGGAGAACAACGGTTATGAGGATATATCTTTGTCACTTACAGATTCCTTTGCCGCGGTTGCAGGCGAAATTCTTCTGCAGGCAGTTCAGTCCTGATAAAACACTTTTTAACAAAAAGAAATTAGTCGTTTATACTTGCATCCTTTTGCACGCAAAAAAAAAAAAGAAAAGAAAAGAAAAACATTTTGGATTTTCAAGCACACCAACAAGAATAATAAGAAAATCACCTGTTGTCAAGACCTTCCAATGTGAAATTGTTAGCAACTAGATTGCTGCACAAGTAACATACAGTTTTGTTAACATAAGATTATAATAAAGGAAGCTTCATGCTGGATATGAAGAATCCTAATGAATATACATATATATAGGAAAATTTCTGAGATTGAAAAACAACTGTGAATAATACATGTAGTGTTTTGTTTACTTACAGTTTCAAGTTTGGTAAGCTGACCCATGAAGGAAGACTTCCAGACAAATCATTGTAAGACACATCTCTGTAAGCATAATAAAAGAATTCTAGTTATTTAATATTTTTTTTTTTTTGTCAACAAGAACAATAGTTACGATCTACAGAATATGTTGTATATTCCGAAATAGTTTCCTGATTATCTGGGCAAGTCTTCAATGTAACTTCATCAAAAAAAAAAAAAATTCGTTTTTCTCTTTGTCTGGTTCTTTACTCTTATCAAAACTTGAGTCTACTCTACATCGGGAGGATTTGTTAACAAACCGTCCAAAAGAACGTACATTGCAGCTTTTAAAGATGAAAAAATTATAAAAGGAATTTTTTTTACTCACATATTAATCAGAGACTGCCTCTTTTGAGTGGGCAAGGAGCCATTCAACGAGTTGTTTCCGAGAAACCTAATATGAAGACAACAAATTTGTTTCACAATTATCCGGGTAGTTGTACATAAAGACCCAAAAGAAGCAGAAAACATATCATCTTACAAGTGAGTAAGTCCACTTAAGTTGAAAAGTGAAGCCGGAATTGGTCCATTTAGTTTGTTGAAACTCAGATCACTGGAAAACAGACACGAAGTACATGGTAAAACATTAAACTATTCCTGTTAAGCTATAAATGAGGAAAAATAAGAAATTATATCATCAGCAGTTTCAGAGCATTTTGTATTCTCTCTCGGTAACTTTCACAAAATCATCTCACTCTTTTTACAAGAAAAGACCCTGACAAAGCTTTTAGGGCATCTAAAGAAACACATTGACATATATACTTACACTTGTTGCAAACTTGAGTATCCTCCAATAGTAGACGGTATTGTCCCAGTGAGATTGTTGTTCCTCAATACTCTGCAACATATATCATAATTGCTAAATACACGGAGGAGAGAGAAACAGTTCAACAGTACATTAATCTGATCATGAATTGGACCAGAAGTTGAATCAAAGCTGCCTTACAATACACTTAGATTTTTCATGTCTTTGATGAAATCAAGAGAAGTGCCTCCATTAGATATATCACCAAGCCTCCTACATATAGAATATGAATATGTGGAAAAAAGGAAAGAAAGAGAGAAAAAAAAAATAATGATTCTGACAACAATGCAACACATACAGATCTTCCAGAGAAATTAAGTTGGAAAATGACGACGGTATCGGACCACGCCAACCAGTTCCGAGAATTCTCCTGCAGTAAAACGTACCAGCGTAGTTTATTCCCAATTTAGATGCAATGAAGAATTATTCTTATAAGAGTATAGAAAATATGAATACAAACAAGAGCAATGGAACAAGTCCATTATATAAATCCGTAGAAATGAAATTTTTCTTACAAGGAAGTAAGTTTGGTCCAATTTCCTATTAAGTCTGGTATCCGACCTGTAAGTTCCAGATCCATAATCCAACTGGTACAACATAAAGGTAACAATCACCCCAAGGCCCAAAAACTAAAATGTAAAGTAATAAATAGATTACAAAAAAAAAAAAACTAAAACGATAAAAAAACTTATATTCGAATTCAATAATATATCATACGCTTGTTCCAGCTCCACAAAATTAGCAAATGATAAAGGTATTCCCCCGCTGAGTCCAGAACTATCTATGTACCTGCAATAATAGACGTAAGAAATTCTTAAAAATAACTTAATTGCGCAAGACTTTTTTGGTGTCAGGCGAACACTAAATAGATCCAAGAAGTTAAGTTTTCATGATATCTATGGATTATATAGACAGGAAATAAATACAAAAGCACTTGTAAATTTGGCAGATAGACTCACATTTGCTGTAGTTTTTTACAATTCCCAATCTCAGCTGGTATAGAACCTGAACCATAAGCTAGTTGTGAAGAAATTTTCAAATATAAACAATAAAGAAGCACAGTAAGCTTACAGTAATCTTAAATCCGTAAGCAAACCGATTTCCTTAGGAATAGGGCCAGACAACGCATTGATCCCAAAAGTCCTATGCGATAAACATTTGAGACAAAGAAATTGTTAAATTGAAGGTGTAGAAAATCACCAAAAAGACTAATTAAGGAAGAAGGGCTTTTACATCCACTGCATTCGAGTCAGATTTCCAATTGCAGGAGGCAGTGAGCCAGTGAGAAAATTTTGAGCTAGGTTCCTGAAAGATGTGATTTTGATGACCACCGGATCAACTACAGTATCAACATCCTCTATATAATTATTTTAACAAAATAATCTCGTGTTTATGTAAAATATTACAACCATGCTTACGTGTCAACATCTCGTTAACTTTCAAAAATATATATAAAAAAATTTCATTTACTAGAAAAACTACATTGTATTGCCATTATTATATATTATTTGACATACTTAATTACTTAATTTTTAAAGAAATTTATTACACCTTTTTTAGGTACTAAATATTATTATTACTAATTTTATAAGTAATGTTTACAATATAAATAATGTAATAACATTTGTAACAATCAAAGGAATTAAAATATTTATTTAAAAATATAAAAATATAATTCATAAATAAAAAATTAGAAACATTTAAAAAATATATATAATAACAGTTTAAAAAATATATATTTCTTTAAAAAGGAATATATTTCTTTAAAAATATATATAATAACATTGGCAACAATCACGGAGATTTAAATATTTATTTAAAAAGGAGATTTAAATATTTCTTTAAAAATATAACTTTTTAAAAAAATTATACTAATTTAAAAATATTAATTAGAAACATTTAAATATATATATATATATATATATATATATATATATATACTAACTTGTGAATATAAAAATAATGGGTAAGTGGTTGTATGAATATATATACGTACAGATTGGTGAGGTATTTCAAAGTCCAGAGCTCTTGAGGTATAGGTCCTTCGACATCTATGGCATAAACCTTGCTGTGAAAAAAAAACAGCCAAAACAATTAAGACCGAAGCATTCAGTGGAAGAATGCGTCGAACACATGGGTTGCCGAAAAAGGTAAAGAGGCGTACAGGCCGGTGATGCGGCAGATATTAGAGGGTTGTGGTCCTTGTCGTCGATGGTGACAGCATCGATGATGGCGGCGCCGGAGCAAAGTTCGCCGCTGATGTTCCATTCCCTCGGAGCCCGGATCCTCCAAGCCGCGAAGATGGAGTTCAAAGCTCGCGCTGTTGTTTATCCCACAACCACAACGGTCAATTATTATAATTAGCCCCTTAATGTATATGCGCTTAACTAAACAACAATTATTTGAAGCTATATATTAACTGAACTTAAAAACTGATTTTTATATATATACATAGAGTACCTTTGTTGTATATAAAAAGCAAATATTAACTGAATAAATTTTTCTAAAGCATTTTATATGTTTACAGTTCATGGGTTTTATTACAAAGAAGTAGCCATATAATCTACAATCCAATCGATAATTGGTGATTGAACATTTTTTTTTTCAAGTGTTGAAAGACAGACCTTCGTCCGGATGAGTAGTGGGGTCGGTTCGGTTTTGGGCTCGAACCACCACGTGAACCAAACCGGAACTACACAAGAACCAGAGGGTTAGGAGCAGAAACGGAGAACTCGGTAGCCTTAGCATCTCAACAACGGAGAAGATTAAAAAAGATGTCCAAAACTAGACAGAGGAGGTTTTAAAACTTTGGTTCAAAAACAAAACGACCATGAGTGTTTATGAAGAGATACATTTTGCCTACAGCGAGTGGGCTGTCTGTTTTCTGTAGAGAGACGTTAATGGCTATGATTGATATCTTTCATTGAGTGGGAAAATTCTTCCTTCTTCACCACACCACATATACTATAAATAAATTAAAATGTTGTTTTTGTTATAATTTTAGATATCTTACCATGTTATAATTATAGTATCTTACCTTAGGAGTAATTGAATGGAACTTTGATAAGAGAATATATTGTACAAAAAAATATATTTAAAGAGAGAATGTGAAGTTTTATTGTATTGTGGTGTGTTTATTACAAGTGAAGATGAACCATATTTATAGAGAAATTTGAGAAATCCCACTAAGTGTAATGGTGATATTGGGATCCATTAAATTACTATGAGTGCTCCATTATCATGTTGAGTGCTCCATTATCATCTTGAGTGCTCCACTAATTTAGAAGTTTCTTGCACTTACTATTTGTAACACTCCCCCTTGGAGACCAATGTCACTATAATGTCATGCATTGTATTTTATGTTGCCTCATTAAAAATCCTTCTAGGAAAACCCAATGGGAAAAAACCATAGATAGGTAAAAAGAGTGCAACCATGCAAACTCCCCCTCGAATGACCAAAATCATGCTTCATAGGTCTCGTTGTCTACGYATGCCAATGTTGTGGACATGCTTTCTGAAAACCGAGGTAGGTAGTGACTTTGTAAAAAGGTCTGCAGCATTATCGGTTGATCGAACATATCTCACCTCAATTTCTTTATTCTTCTGAAGTTCTTGGGTATATGAAAAGAATTTCGGGTGAATATGTTTTGTTCGATCACTTTTAATGTATCCTTCTTTCATTTGAACAATGCATGCTGCATTATCTTCATATATGATGGTTGGTTCCACGTTAACTTGAATTCCGCTACTTGATCGGATGTGTTGGCTTATTGATCTAAGCCATACACACTCCCTAGTTGCCTCATGGARTGCAATGAATTCAGCATGGTTCGAAGAAGTAGCTACAAGCGTCTGTTTCTGCGAACGCCATGATATAGCAGTGCCTCCGATCGTAAACACATATCCTGTCTGTGATCGGGCTTTATGTGGATCCGATAAATATCCTGCATCTGCAAAACCAATCATTTGACCATTCGAATTGTTAGGATAAAATAATCCTAAATCAATTGACCCTTGCAGATATCGAAAAACATGTTTAATCCCATTCCAATGTCTTCGAGTAGGGGATGAACTATATCTTGCTAAAAGATTAATGGCAAATGATATATCTGGTCTAGTACAATTAGCCAGATACATAAGGGCTACAATCGCACTTAGATATGGCACTTCTGGGCCAAGTATCTCTTCATATTCCTCAGATGGTCTGAATGGATCACTATCAACATTCAGTGTTCTCACTACCATAGGGGTGCTGAGAGGAGTAGCCTTATCCATGTTAAATCTTTTTAACACTCTTTTGGTATATGTGGATTGATGCACAAATATACCCTTTTGAGATCTCTCAATTTGTAAGCCAAGACAATATTTTGTCTGCCCGAGATCTTTCATCTCAAATTCTCCTTTCAAGTAATTTGATGCTTCCTGTATTTCTTTTTGAGTTCCGATCATATTTAGATCATCAACATATACCGCGATTAATACAAGTCCGGATATTGTTTTCTTGATAAAAACACATGGGCAAATAGGATCATTCACATATCCTTCTTTTATCAAGTGATCACTGAGGCGATTATACCACATACGCCCAGACTGTTTTAGTCCATATAGTGATCTTTGCAATTTTATTGCACATAACTCTTTGGGTTTAGAACTTAATGCTTCTGGCATTTTAAACCCATCAGGAATTTTCATATAGATATTAGTATCTAATGATCCATATAGGTAAACTGTGACAACATCCATGAGACGCATTTCTAAATTTTCTTTTGCTGCTAGATTCATCAGGAATCTAAACGTTATTGCATCCATAACGGGAGAATATGTTTTCTCGTAATCAATTCCAGGTCTTTGAGAAAAACCTTGAGCCACAAGGCGAGCTTTATATCTCATAACCTCGTTTTTCTCATTTCGTTTTCGAATGAAGACCCATTTATATCCGACCGGTCTCACATCTTCAGGTGTAAGTACAATAGGTCCGAATACTTTTCGCTTATTGAGCGAATCAAGTTCGACTTGTATAGCATCTTTCCACTTTGGCCAGTCATGTCTTTTCTGACATTCGTTTACAGACTTTGGTTCAATATCATCGTTTTCATCACATATTTCCTTTGCAATAAGGTATATGAAAACGTCATCGATGCTATCAACTTCATGTCGATTCCATATTTTCCCATTAATGACATAATTGATGGAAATCTCATGATTATCTTCAGGATTAGGAGTTTCCATGTTATCATTAGTCTCATGGTTTGTTTCTTCCAAAATATTTTCTGTTATTTTGGGATCATTTTGTTTCTCAGTCTCCTTTCTTTTTCTAGGATTTTTATCCTTAGAACCAACAGGTCTACCACGCTTCAGGCGTACTTTAGACTCACGTGAATCATCTGCTCTTCTACCTTCATGTGGTATTTCAATTCGAGCAGGAACATTTGCAGCTGGTATGTGTGATTTAGTCACCGTTTTGGTATCTGCAAATGCATCAGGAAGCTGATTCGCAATGTTTTGCAAATTTATAATCCGTCGAACTTCCAGTTCTAATTGTTTGGTAGGTGGATCAAGATGTGACAATGATGGTACACACCATTTGATATCTTTCTCTACTTGTTTATTTCCTCCCCCTAGAACCGGGAATGTTTTCTCGTCAAAATGACAATCGGCAAAACGTGCCGTAAAAACATCTTCTGTCTGTGGTTCTAGGTATCGTATAATTGACGGAGAATCACAACCAATATATATTCCTAACCTTCTTTGTGGTCCCATCTTTGTGTGTTGTGGTGGTGCTACAGGCACATATACCGCACAACCAAAAATTCTTAAATGAGAAATATTTGGTTCTCGACCAAATGTTAACTGTAATGGAGAATATTTATGGTATGCACTTGGTCTTATCCGAATTAGTGCCTCTGCATGCAAAATAGCATGTCCCCATACAGATGTTGGGAGTTTTGATCTCATTATCAATGGTCGTGCAATTAATTGCAACCGTTTAATCAATGATTCAGCCAACCCATTTTGCGTGTGAACATGAGCTACAGGATGTTCAACTTCAATTCCCATTACCATACAATAATCATTAAATGCTTGAGATGTGAATTCACCAGCATTGTCTAGTCTAACTCTTTTTATGGGATAATCTGGAAACTGTGCCCTCAGTTTGATTATCTGAGTTAGAAATCTCGCAAATGCTATATTACGCGATGATAATAGACAAACATGTGACCATCTGCTGGATGCGTCAATCAGGACCATAAAATAATAGAATGGTCCACATGGTGGGTGTATGGGTCCACAAATATCGCCTTGAATTCTTTCAAGGAACTTAGGTGATTATTTATCAACCTTGAGTGGCGATGGTCGTATGATAAGTTTTCCAAGGGAACATGCAACACATGTCGTTTTATTTCCCATATCAATCTCTTGGATTTTTAGGAAATGACCATGTGAGTTCTCTATTATTTTTTGCATCATTGTAGTGCCTGGGTGGCCTAGGCGGTCATGCCATAATATGAAATCTTCAGGATTTCTTTTAATTACAAGATGTGATTCTATCACATTTATATATGTTTGATGCAAAACAGAAGGAAGTTTTGGTAATCTTTCCTTAATAACCCTTTTTCCAGATTCATCGGAAAATATATACATATACTTTTTCCCATTCTCAGTTGCGGACTGAGTATCATATCCTTGAAGATATATGTCTTTAAACCTTAACAAATTCTTTTTACAATTTGGAGAATACAAAGCGTTATTAATGGAAAATTTCGTTCCATTTGGCAACGAAAAACTGGCTTTACCAGTTCCTTCAATCACGTCTGCAGGACCTGATATTGTGTTGACAATGATATTCTTGAATTTTAAATCAGAGAAATATCTCTTGTTTTTCAGAATAGTGTGCGTTGTTCCACTATCTGGTATACAGATTTCTCTTACCATTTCTTTGGATATTGTTTCTTCTGTATTATGATCCATTTCTGTAATAAACATTATTATTAAAAACAAATAACAATTATTATTAGTAAAACACACAATAATTATACATTATGTTGAAACTAACATTATTGTTTAAACAACAAAAAATACATAATCATTTATGGCATTACTGGAAACTTTTTCAGCAGTTTCACTACACCCGTTTTACATATTCATGATCTAGTCAAGCTCATTGGCAAAGTCAGAAGAATCGAGGTACGTTGTTCCCTCAAAATTTTCAGCGAGATTTACTTCTTTTTCTTTGTCCTTGAGTGACTCTTTGTATAATTTACAAAGATGTGGAGATGTACGATACACTCGAGACCAATGTCCTTTGGATCCGCATCTGTAACAGATGCCTTCACGCTTCTGGGTGGTATTCTCTTAAATTTCTTTCCCTTTGGAAGATTGTTTAGATAGGATCCATTTTAAAGGACTTCCATTCTTGTGGAGGAGTGGATGTATCACGTCCACAGTAAAATCGGTTTGTTTGACTTTTTTTTTTTGTTCTGAATATTTTATTTTCATTGCATTCACTTCAGGGAATGCTTTGGTTCAGACATGCCATTTAATTCTTTTTTTTTCTTTTTTAATTTTTTTTTTTAATATGAACCGAATATTATTTTATTAGAACGATTTATTAAACCGATTACATGTTAATACATAAAGCGATTACAAAGACAAATGTCCCGTAAAAAATTAAACAAAAACTAAAAATAAGTTCTTCGGGGGTAAATTCTCCAACGAACATGCTATAAATACATGCAATAATAAAAACTAAACAAAACACTAGAAATATGCAAATCATTTTACAAATGAAATCTAAACAAATTTTCTTATGTGAATGAGATGAGAAGTGTGAAATAAATGAATGAAATGTAGATGTATTTATAGATTTAAAATACTATTCATTAGCCGTTATGTATAGCCATTATATACCCGTTGGAAAGTTTAAAATATTTTGAAAATATTTATATATATGATTTATATAAAATATTATTTATGAAAAATGAGAAATAAAATATTTTATAGATCAAATTTTAATTTATTAATTCAAGTGTATAATGATTAACAATATTATGATGATAATTATATGGTTATCAAATTATCTATATTAACATTGTAAATAAAATGCAATAAATTATGGTGATTTAAGTCATCCATATAGATATTAGATAATTAAAATGGTGCATAAAATAAACATAATATACAAGCATTAAATTATTATGGTGCGTAAACCAACCATAAAAAATATTGTAAATTTAATAATTATGCTGTAAAAACAACCATAACATAACGATATTAAATTAAGCAAATATGGTGTTTTAAAACAACCATATCGTAAGATAATAAAATAAATAATTATGGTGCGTAACACAACCATATCGTAAAATACAGAAAATTAAATACGGGGCGGCCGAGCCGCACTCCGATAATAATAACGATAATTTTAAAAGAGTGATCGTGCTGATAACGTGTTATAATTTTAGATATCTTACCATGTTATAATTATAGTATCTTACCTTAGGAGTAATTGAATGGAACTTTGATAAGAGAATATATTGTACAAAGAGATATATTTAGAGAGAGAATGTGAAGTTTTATTGTATTGTGGTGTGTTTATTACAAGTGAAGATGAACCATATTTATAGAGAAATTTGAGAAATCCCACTAAGTGTAATGGTGATATTGGGATCCATTAAATTACTATGAGTGCTCCATTATCATGTTGAGTGCTCCATTATCATCTTGAGTGCTCCACTAATTTAGAAGTTTCTTGCACTTACTATTTGTAACACTCCCCCTTGGAGACCAATGTCACTATAATGTCATGCATTGTATTTTATGTTGCCTCATTAAAAATCCTTCTAGGAAAACCCAATGGGAAAAAACCATAGATAGGTAAAAAGAGTGCAACCATGCAAACTCCCCCTCGAATGACCAAAACCATGCTTCATAGGTCTCGTTGTCTACGCATGCCAATGTTGTGGACATGCTTTCTGAAAATCGAGGTAGGTAGTGACTTTGTAAAAATGTCTGCAGCATTATCGGTTGATCGAACATATCTCACCTCAATTTCTTTATTCTTCTGAAGTTCTTGGGTATATGAAAAGAGCTTCGGGTGAATATGTTTTGTTCGATCACTTTTAATGTATCCTTCTTTCATTTGAGCAACACATGCTGCATTATCTTCATATATGATGGTTGGTTCCACGTTAACTTGAATTCCGCTACTTGATCGGATGTGTTGGCTTATTGATCTAAGCCATACACACTCCCTAGTTGCCTCATGAAGTGCAATGAATTCAGCATGGTTCGAAGAAGTAGCTACAAGCGACTGTTTCTGCGAACGCCATGATATAGCGGTGCCTCCGATCGTAAACACATATCCTGTCTGTGATCGGGCTTTATGTGGATCCGATAAATATCCTGCATCTGCAAAACCAATCATTTGACCATTCGAATTGTTAGGATAAAATAATCCTAAATCAATTGACCCTTGCAGATATCGAAAAACATGTTTAATCCCATTCCAATGTCTTCGAGTAGGGGATGAACTATATCTTGCTAAAAGATTAATGGCAAATGATATATCTGGTCTAGTACAATTAGCCAGATACATAAGGGCTACAATCGCACTTAGATATGGCACTTCTGGGCCAAGTATCTCTTCATATTCCTCAGATGGTCTGAATGGATCACTATCAACATTCAGTGTTCTCACTACCATAGGGGTGCTGAGAGGAGTAGCCTTATCCATGTTAAATCTTTTTAACACTCTTTTGGTATATGTGGATTGATGCACAAATATACCCTTTTGAGATCTCTCAATTTGTAAGCCAAGACAATATTTTGTCTGCCCGAGATCTTTCATCTCAAATTCTCCTTTCAAGTAATTTGATGCTTCCTGTATTTCTTTTTGAGTTCCGATCATATTTAGATCATCAACATATACCGCGATTAATACAAGTCCGGATATTGTTTTCTTGATAAAAACACATGGGCAAATAGGATCATTCACATATCCTTCTTTTATCAAGTGATCACTGAGGCGATTATACCACATACGCCCAGACTGTTTTAGTCCATATAGTGATCTTTGCAATTTTATTGCACATAACTCTTTGGGTTTAGAACTTAATGCTTCTGGCATTTTAAACCCATCAGGAATTTTCATATAGATATTAGTATCTAATGATCCATATAGGTAAACTGTGACAACATCCATGAGACGCATTTCTAAATTTTCTTTTGCTGCTAGATTCATCAGGAATCTAAACGTTATTGCATCCATAACGGGAGAATATGTTTTCTCGTAATCAATTCCAGGTCTTTGAGAAAAACCTTGAGCCACAAGGCGAGCTTTATATCTCATAACCTCGTTTTTCTCATTTCGTTTTCGAATGAAGACCCATTTATATCCGACCGGTCTCACATCTTCAGGTGTAAGTACAATAGGTCCGAATACTTTTCGCTTATTGAGCGAATCAAGTTCGACTTGTATAGCATCTTTCCACTTTGGCCAGTCATGTCTTTTCTGACATTCGTTTACAGACTTTGGTTCAATATCATCGTTTTCATCACATATTTCCTTTGCAATAAGGTATATGAAAACGTCATCGATGCTATCAACTTCATGTCGATTCCATATTTTCCCATTAATGACATAATTGATGGAAATCTCATGATTATCTTCAGGATTAGGAGTTTCCATGTTATCATTAGTCTCATGGTTTGTTTCTTCCAAAATATTTTCTGTTATTTTGGGATCATTTTGTTTCTCAGTCTCCTTTCTTTTTCTAGGATTTTTATCCTTAGAACCAACAGGTCTACCACGCTTCAGGCGTACTTTAGACTCACGTGAATCATCTGCTCTTCTACCTTCATGTGGTATTTCAATTCGAGCAGGAACATTTGCAGCTGGTATGTGTGATTTAGTCACCGTTTTGGTATCTGCAAATGCATCAGGAAGCTGATTCGCAATGTTTTGCAAATTTATAATCCGTCGAACTTCCAGTTCTAATTGTTTGGTAGGTGGATCAAGATGTGACAATGATGGTACACACCATTTGATATCTTTCTCTACTTGTTTATTTCCTCCCCCTAGAACCGGGAATGTTTTCTCGTCAAAATGACAATCGGCAAAACGTGCCGTAAAAACATCTTCTGTCTGTGGTTCTAGGTAT
The DNA here is from genome assembly GCA_018361395.1 of Boechera stricta. NCBI lineage: Eukaryota > Viridiplantae > Streptophyta > Magnoliopsida > Brassicales > Brassicaceae > Boechera > Boechera stricta. Next base: position 6,421,187 of record CM031544.1, on the reverse strand, counting down.
CGTATAATTGACGGAGAATCACAACCAATATATATTCCTAACCTTCTTTGTGGTCCCATCTTTGTGTGTTGTGGTGGTGCTACAGGCACATATACCGCACAACCAAAAATTCTTAAATGAGAAATATTTGGTTCTCGACCAAATGTTAACTGTAATGGAGAATATTTATGGTATGCACTTGGTCTTATCCGAATTAGTGCCTCTGCATGCAAAATAGCATGTCCCCATACAGATGTTGGGAGTTTTGATCTCATTATCAATGGTCGTGCAATTAATTGCAACCGTTTAATCAATGATTCAGCCAACCCATTTTGCGTGTGAACATGAGCTACAGGATGTTCAACTTCAATTCCCATTACCATACAATAATCATTAAATGCTTGAGATGTGAATTCACCAGCATTGTCTAGTCTAACTCTTTTTATGGGATAATCTGGAAACTGTGCCCTCAGTTTGATTATCTGAGTTAGAAATCTCGCAAATGCTATATTACGCGATGATAATAGACAAACATGTGACCATCTGCTGGATGCGTCAATCAGGACCATAAAATAATAGAATGGTCCACATGGTGGGTGTATGGGTCCACAAATATCGCCTTGAATTCTTTCAAGGAACTTAGGTGATTATTTATCAACCTTGAGTGGCGATGGTCGTATGATAAGTTTTCCAAGGGAACATGCAACACATGTCGTTTTATTTCCCATATCAATCTCTTGGATTTTTAGGAAATGACCATGTGAGTTCTCTATTATTTTTTGCATCATTGTAGTGCCTGGGTGGCCTAGGCGGTCATGCCATAATATGAAATCTTCAGGATTTCTTTTAATTACAAGATGTGATTCTATCACATTTATATATGTTTGATGCAAAACAGAAGGAAGTTTTGGTAATCTTTCCTTAATAACCCTTTTTCCAGATTCATCGGAAAATATATACATATACTTTTTCCCATTCTCAGTTGCGGACTGAGTATCATATCCTTGAAGATATATGTCTTTAAACCTTAACAAATTCTTTTTACAATTTGGAGAATACAAAGCGTTATTAATGGAAAATTTCGTTCCATTTGGCAACGAAAAACTGGCTTTACCAGTTCCTTCAATCACGTCTGCAGGACCTGATATTGTGTTGACAATGATATTCTTGAATTTTAAATCAGAGAAATATCTCTTGTTTTTCAGAATAGTGTGCGTTGTTCCACTATCTGGTATACAGATTTCTCTTACCATTTCTTTGGATATTGTTTCTTCTGTATTATGATCCATTTCTGTAATAAACATTATTATTAAAAACAAATAACAATTATTATTAGTAAAACACACAATAATTATACATTATGTTGAAACTAACATTATTGTTTAAACAACAAAAAATACATAATCATTTATGGCATTACTGGAAACTTTTTCAGCAGTTTCACTACACCCGTTTTACATATTCATGATCTAGTCAAGCTCATTGGCAAAGTCAGAAGAATCGAGGTACGTTGTTCCCTCAAAATTTTCAGCGAGATTTACTTCTTTTTCTTTGTCCTTGAGTGACTCTTTGTATAATTTACAAAGATGTGGAGATGTACGATACACTCGAGACCAATGTCCTTTGGATCCGCATCTGTAACAGATGCCTTCACGCTTCTGGGTGGTATTCTCTTAAATTTCTTTCCCTTTGGAAGATTGTTTAGATAGGATCCATTTTAAAGGACTTCCATTCTTGTGGAGGAGTGGATGTATCACGTCCACAGTAAAATCGGTTTGTTTGACTTTTTTTTTTTGTTCTGAATATTTTATTTTCATTGCATTCACTTCAGGGAATGCTTTGGTTCAGACATGCCATTTAATTCTTTTTTTTTCTTTTTTAATTTTTTTTTTTAATATGAACCGAATATTATTTTATTAGAACGATTTATTAAACCGATTACATGTTAATACATAAAGCGATTACAAAGACAAATGTCCCGTAAAAAATTAAACAAAAACTAAAAATAAGTTCTTCGGGGGTAAATTCTCCAACGAACATGCTATAAATACATGCAATAATAAAAACTAAACAAAACACTAGAAATATGCAAATCATTTTACAAATGAAATCTAAACAAATTTTCTTATGTGAATGAGATGAGAAGTGTGAAATAAATGAATGAAATGTAGATGTATTTATAGATTTAAAATACTATTCATTAGCCGTTATGTATAGCCATTATATACCCGTTGGAAAGTTTAAAATATTTTGAAAATATTTATATATATGATTTATATAAAATATTATTTATGAAAAATGAGAAATAAAATATTTTATAGATCAAATTTTAATTTATTAATTCAAGTGTATAATGATTAACAATATTATGATGATAATTATATGGTTATCAAATTATCTATATTAACATTGTAAATAAAATGCAATAAATTATGGTGATTTAAGTCATCCATATAGATATTAGATAATTAAAATGGTGCATAAAATAAACATAATATACAAGCATTAAATTATTATGGTGCGTAAACCAACCATAAAAAATATTGTAAATTTAATAATTATGCTGTAAAAACAACCATAACATAACGATATTAAATTAAGCAAATATGGTGTTTTAAAACAACCATATCGTAAGATAATAAAATAAATAATTATGGTGCGTAACACAACCATATCGTAAAATACAGAAAATTAAATACGGGGCGGCCGAGCCGCACTCCGATAATAATAACGATAATTTTAAAAGAGTGATCGTGCTGATAACGTGTTATAATTTTAGATATCTTACCATGTTATAATTATAGTATCTTACCTTAGGAGTAATTGAATGGAACTTTGATAAGAGAATATATTGTACAAAGAGATATATTTAGAGAGAGAATGTGAAGTTTTATTGTATTGTGGTGTGTTTATTACAAGTGAAGATGAACCATATTTATAGAGAAATTTGAGAAATCCCACTAAGTGTAATGGTGATATTGGGATCCATTAAATTACTATGAGTGCTCCATTATCATCTTGAGTGCTCCATTATCATCTTGAGTGCTCCACTCATTTAGAAGTTTCTTGCACTTACTATTTGTAACAGTTTTCTTTTTTAGCTAAAATTGATCTCCACACTATAGCAGAGAGAAGACTTACTATGAAGGGATCCGAATTTTTTCGGTTAATTTCGGTTCTAATTTGAAATAACCATACCGAACCGAATCGACAAGAACCGAACCGAACCAAACCGAATTCTTATTTGGTTCCAAATGGTTCATATTTTTGAAAACCAAAAAAACCGAAAACCGAAAAAATCAAACCAAACCGATTAACCGATTAATCAATTTTAAGTCATATAATTTAATTATATTTTACAAATAAAGTACCATTTACATCATTCATAAGTTTAAGCATATAATATTGCGTTAATATGTTTTATTTTAGAAAAATGTTGAAATGCATATCGTTTATTGTTTAATTTAAAAATATCGGCAAGTTTCAATAGTTTATATTGGTCATATACTAGATTTCCAATATTTTCCTCAGCTCCCTATATATATTCTTTTTACTTGAACAAATGGCTTCCACACTGGCCTGAGCATGCCAGAGGCCTCCATTAATGATGTTGACTGATTGCACGCTTAAGACATAATCGAACTTTTTGTAGCGTGGAAACTCTATTACGCGTTTATTTGAGAAATCATTTGATTGAGAAACAGATATCACTTTGATTCATAATTTTTTGGCTCTAAAGTTCGAGTGGCCTTGACCATTCATGTCCTGAAGGTAGACTCTTTTCTGCCTTCTTCCTGATTTGTAATCATGAGTAATGTTTTTCTCAAAAGGAAATAATGATTAAGATCACTTAATGAGTGAGTACACGAGCACGAAAGTGGATAGCTATTATTGCTGACCCTAAAAATCATTTTTAAGCAAGTTGAAAATGGACGACACTTGAAAGCCTCCTTTATGGTCAATCTTACATTGTTGATCAATTACATAAATTATCCCGAGAACGGTTTGCTCCCAAGTTTTGACGTCATACGAAGTTTGGAGTTCGGTCTATTTTATGACATTTTCAAACTCGTCCAATCGCAGTAACTTTGAAATTTGTCACTTTATGGGTTAAATTGATTGATTTGAATGGTTTAATTGATAAATTTGAAAGTTTACATCTACAATGTATGATAAAATTTTAAATTTAACTAAACCAAACAAACTAAACCCAATTATAGCTAACCGAAACCCTAAACCCAACTAAATCGATTTCCCTAAACCGAATAACTCATTACCCTTATCACACAAGAAGAGACTGGCGAATGTGACGAAAGAGACTGGCAATGTGAAGAGAGGCAATGGCGAATTGTGGGACGGACAACAATTTTTAGCAGCCTCTCCTCATTCCGACGCCCTCTCTCAGTCCATCAGCTTCATCTTCATCGCTATCACTAGCTGGAATAACATCGGCCGGGATTGGCTCTTCGCCGACGAAGTTTGCGACACCTTCCTCCACTTCTAGTCGAACCCTCTTCATTGCATCTTCTTCATATTCGCTTTCTGAATCGTTCTGCTCACGGTCTCTTTCGTCACCTTTGCTCTCCATTTCCAGATTTTAACACAAGAAATCGTCACCTTCGTCAACGAGTCTCTTTCGTCACCTTCGCTCTCGATTTTGATTTTTTAAGGTTTATGTTTTATGAAATCGATTTGGGAGAAATCGATTTTGGGATAAGGGTAATGAGTTATTCGGTTTAGGGAAATTGATTTAGTTGGGTTTAGGGTTTCGGTTAGCTATAATTGGGTTTAGTTTGTTTGGTTTAGTTAAATTTAAAATTTTATCATACATTGTAGATGTAAACTTTCAAATTTATCAATTAAACCCAGCGATTTCGGAAATTTTTTTCAAATCAATCAATTTAATCCATAAAGTGACAAATTTCGAAAGTTCGTATGCAATTGGACCGAAAGTTTGAAAAATGTCATAAAATAGACCGAACTCCAAACTTCATGTATGGTATTACCGTCAGCCCAAACTTGGGGTAGACTCAAACCGTTCTCCCCGGGATAATTTATGTAATTGATCAACAACGTAAGATTGACCATAAAGGAAATTTCAGAGTTTCTAAGTCTTCGTCCATTTTCAACTTGGTACTTAAAAATGATTTTTTTGGTAAGGGTCATACAACTAATATGCCAATATCCATTTCGTGCTCGTGGAACCCACTCACTCATTAAGTGATCTTAATCATTATTTCCTTTTGAATTCCAAGAMAAACATTATAACTCATGATTACAAATCAAGGAAGAAGTGGCTAGGGAAGAGTCAGTTACCATACCTTCAGGACATGAATAGTGCAAGGCCCATCACGACCACTCGAACTTTATTAGAGCTACAAAAATATTATTATTGAATCAAAGTGATATCTGTTTCTCCAATCAAAGATGATTTTTTTCTCAAACAAACGCGTAGTAAAGAGTTTCCACTTACAAAAGCAAAGTTCGATTAGTTAAACGTACCGAAATGTGAATCGTCCATGCATGGCTAAACGTTGTGGTCTTTTCTTAATTCCCTTTTTGTTGTCCGATCCTTAGTCAACAACATCTATTAATGGAGATTTCTCTCTGGTCTTGGTGCTCCGATCCGGCTGGGGATCCTCTGTGGAACCGCGACCATGAGTGTGGAAGCCATTTGTTCAAGTAAAAAATGAATATATATATAGGGGCAAAAAACATCTCTCTGAGAAAATATTGGAAATCTAGTATATTCTTATTATGATAAACCAATTGCCAAACATATATTAGTACTAATAAACTTGCTATTATTGAATATTTTAAATTAAACTAATAAACGGATATTAAATGCATTTCAACATTAAAAATTCTTTTCTAAATTATAAAACTTTATATTGAAAACGCAATATTATATGCTTAAACTTATGAATGATGTAAATGGTACTTTATTTGTAAAATATAATTAAATTATATGACTTAAAATTGATACAACATTCTCCTATAAATATCATCTATTATGGAACATCCATTCATTTAACCTAGCTCTGGGATTTCGGTTAATCGGTTTGGTTCGGATCGGTTTTTTCAGTTTTTGGTTTTCTTGATTTTAAAAAATAGGAACCATTTGGAACCAAATAAGAATTCGGTTTGGTTCGGTTCGGTTTTTGTCGGTTCGGTTCGGTATGGTTATTTCAAATTAGAACCGAAATTAACCGAAAAAAATCGGATCCCTTCGGGTTTGGTTCCAAATGGTGATTTTATAACCAAAAATAACAAAATTATCCGATTTAACCGAAAAAACTATGATAACCAAATAAACCGAAAATATCAAAGAAAACCCAAAACATAGTCAAAAACACTTCAAACAAGTAATTGTTGTTTTTAATACACACTTGTCCATAACCATAAAGACAAAGCAGAACCTATGAAGATCCAAATGCCAAACCATGTTGTGAAGTGTCGACATCACCAAAAAATCCAAAAAGCTAAGTAACAAAAGTATCTTGAACCTGAAATGTGACACGCCACATGTAAGAAAGTTGTAATAACCTCAGAAAAAAATTCAACACAAAATACAAACAAAAGAATGACAGCTAAGAGTTCTGAATTTAGCTTAAACAAATTGGAACTGAATGCCAAACATGTTGGATAAACTAATGTAAAACAGGATTCAGAAACAAAGTTCAATACAAACTATACGAACAAAGCACATGGATTTTAAAAATTAAGCATCCAGTATCTGAGCTGATCTTCCAAATCCAAGAGTATGAAGTTGTTTAGTTGTTCTTAAAAGAACTGTTAAACTCTACAAAAGACAAAAAAAAAACAGAAACTTAAAATCTTAAAACTGACAACTTAAAACATAAAACATAAAACAGAAAGTGAAACTTAAAGGTAGGATTTACCTTTTTCAACCTGATCTTGTAGTACAATTTGTGAACAAATTTCTTGAGTAGTGGTTTCTGCTCATTTTTCTCTTAAATGAATATACCTTTTCATCCACTACTGAGTACACATCAAGACTTCAAGAGTATAATGAGTAAGACAATTTCTGGAAGGATCTAGCACACGATCACTTGTACTAAAGGCTGATTCCGATGCAACAGAAGATACTTGCATAGAAAATAAATCTTTAGCTATCTCAGAGAGAATATGATACTTCGGAGCATTGAGCCTCCACCATGACAAGACATCATATGATGTTCCATGTACCACATTTGGGTTTTCTACGCTTTCCTTCAAGTAAAGCTCCAGCTCATTACTTGATTCTGGAAGTCCTTTCTCCTTAACCAACTTGTTGTAGACAAACTGAATTCTTTCATACCCACCAACATTATTAGCATCCAAATCAACACTATCTACTCCAACATGATCTTGTTCTTGTCCACCACTTTGAGATGATGTTCATGTGGTCTGACTTTGAGACAAACCTTGTGTAATGCTCCCAAACATCTAACCTTTCTTGGACTTGCCTCTTATGTTTAGATTTTCCTTCACCTCCTGCTGGAGATTCTTTCCTTTTGTTTTGATTTGTAGTATGAGTCTGAGGTTCATTGTTGTAGCCTTCTTCTCGTATACTTTGTTCACTTTCAGTCATGTTATCAATATCATCATCTTCAGGATATTTGGAAGAATCCATCTACAAGATTAAAAAGAAAAACTTGACATTAGATGAATAATGATTACCCAAGAAACATCATCCAATCAAAAGATATACTTAAGAGTAATCTGATTTGGTGTGTTTCCACTTGCAAAGTGAGAGAGCCAACACAAACAGAGGAGCTTCTTTTGTTTTTGTACATAAAAAACAGACCAGAAAAAAAATCAAGTAAAAGGTAAGAATATATAACACAGTGGCCCTTTCACTTTTTGTTTTCAAAATAGTCACTCAACGTTTGATTACTCATGTATAGTGCATTGGCAATTTGCAGTAAAAGACAACATATCATAAAGTAAGGAGAACTACAAAGGAAGATGTAACAAGAACTCAATTCATAATATAAGATACTAATATGGAGATGTAACAAGAACTCAATTCATAAGAAATTATGTTATTAGTTTAATCAACCGTAGAAGTTTGGGAACCTGCAAAATTAAAGTATAAAACAACATCTTGGTACCAGTAGAAGAAACGGTAGACAAGGGGCCTGATTGGTTGTGGCTGTAGATTTAAGATTTTGGCTGTAGGATTATGATTGTAAGTTTTTCTGCTGTAGCTTTAGGATTATGGCGGTAGAATTTTGGTTGTAGATTTTTGGGTTGTAGCTTTAGATTTAGCTGCTGGAGTTGTAGGTTTATCTGCTGGAACTGTAGAATTAAATGAAAAATGATTGCTAAACATGGCTGTGACTTTTAAAATATCAAAACATTTGTTGAATATTAGTGTCTATTATATATTAATATTTTGTCTATACATTAATAAGTAAAAATTAAATTTATTAAAATTTTATTTAACTAAAATAAATAATAAATTAAAATACAAAAATGTAAACACACCATCTAAAACTTAAATAAATAAATATAAATGACAAAAACTATATATTTTTATGACTACTCGTCATGTTTACGACCAATTAGATTTTCCAGATAAAGAAGTGCAAACTTGTTTTCTGGTATCCCTATAAACCATCTTCGAGCAACCTCATCAGCTGAAAGTAAATTAGTAGCATCCCTATAAAAAATTTCCTATTTTTTAGGATCTACACAACAATCAATTTGTTAAGTAAAATTTCAGTAAAAGAAATAATGAAAATTTCCCTTTTTTTAGCTAAATACTCGACATGTATAAGTAAAAGGTAAAAAAAAAAAAATTCAAATCACAAAATATATGGTTTTAGACTTTTATTCCAAAAAAATAAAAAAAACCATAAAAGTGGCTTTAGTTTTTTAAATGTGGATTTGGCTTTGGAAAATATTTATAAAGCATGATTGCTATAGGTTTAAATATTTATAAAACATGATTGTTTTAGGTTCAAATATTTATAAAGCATGATTGCTTTCAATTTAGATCTTTAGACCAAAATATGGCTTTAGAAAAATCTAAAGCTCCAAGCCTCCAACCAATCACCCCCAAGAAGCATTTTTTTATTTTAACCCTTCAATTTTTATTTATTATCTTGGCAATTACAGAAATGGAAGAATAATTAAGCAAGACTGCAAATTGCAGGTGTTATGATCAATTTTAAGTTGACCCATTAAACTAAATTGCAAAATTTACAAGAAAAATCATCACAAAATTCAAAGTTGAAAGCTTTGGGTGAGGAAGATCACAAAAAATTATCAAGAAAACTCAAGACATTCATAAACACTCATATAACATAACACGACATAATATGAAGCAGATCTCAATGGCACAAGCTTTGTGGCTGATCTAAAACCTAACGATTCTAAACTCTAACTTCAAAAGAATCCTTACTACTAATTCACAGACAAATATGAATTTTGGCTGTCTTCAGCATTCTAAAATCAAACAAAACACAAGAATACAAAAACTCAAGCAAAGCTCACCTCTACTTTAAGGTGAGAATTAAACCCGACCGAAAAAAATGGAACGACACCTAAATGGAACAATCAACCAAATGAACAAACACGAACAATCAACCAAAGGAATGTACACCTAAACGCACTTCAGACATGAAATTGAATCAATCGAGACTAAAACTCATTTGTCGGCCACCGAAAGCGATTTAACACGAAGGTAAGGTTTCATGTTCCAGTTTTACGATTTTAGGTTAAATAATGGGAGAAGACTAGAAGTCGAGACCGGAGAGAAAAGAGGATGAGAGAGAGTCAAATCTGAAAATTCAAAACTCGATGCATTTGGAATTATGAGGAATCGAGGTTATTGTGTTTTATACTGTATTACATAACTTAGAATTAGATATAAGATAAGGTATTGTTAGTAACTTAGACTTAGCTTTTAGTACAATACCAAATGGGTTAAATTTTCGGGCTATTTAAGCCCAATAAGATCAAAAGATTTCTTTGTTATTCAGTTTCGGTTATTAACCGAACCAAACAAAGTTATCGAAACTGAACCAATTGGTTAGTAATAACCGAACCGAACCGAACCCATATTTGTTGCTGATTCGCTTGTTTCTGCTTAAAAATTCATATTAATTTATATATACCTCTATATATTTATTTATATATATATATATATGTATAATTTATATAAAAGTAATGTTATAAAAAAATATTTATTGTATATATGTGATATATATATATATATATATTTATGAATTTTCATTAAGCAGTTATTACAATTGTGATACTAATTCGACCTAGAGATCTAGAGATCTAGAGATCTGGAAAAAACTCCGATTTAACTTTCGAATTGAGTTTAAAAACATTTTATAAAATCAAACACAACCAGTCTGTACTCTTAAAATATAATAAACATTATTAATAAACAAATCAAAGATATATATATATATATATATATATTGTACTATAAGTAAGACTATTTATAAAATTATATAGCATAAGATTCGTTCATGGTACATGTTCTTGCCTAGTATATATATTATTTATCAAATTTTCTGTTAATTTTTATATATGTTATCTAAATTAGTAAAAATATTATAAATAGATTCTTTTGCCTTGTGTTTAAAGTACAAAGTAGTAATGTGCAATAAAGTAAATAAAACAATTAAATGTTTTGTTAAAAGTTATTAAATAATTTTTATGTCCATAAATAAATATAATAAAATTTTAAGTATAGCAGAAAGAAAATAATATTTTTATAGTCCTTAGCACACAAAAATGTGCTCTTAAAATTTTAGGAGATACAACCCAAAAAACTAAAAAAAAAAGTTGTTTTGGGCTGTGAGCTTTTTAAGGCTATAACCTTTTGTTGGGCTGTATAATAGAGATACAATTCAGCCAATCAAGCACTAAATTTGTGAAGGTTCGCAGTGCCGCCAGAAGTTTGTAGAAGAAAATTCTCTTTTTTGAATTAATCATTTATTGACGTGAATTTACTTGTTGTGAAGAGATTATGTTTATTTGGGGATGGAGATTTCAAAGTTTTTTATGATATCAATCTCTATAATGATGAGCCCTTGATTCTTCCAAAACAGTCAAAATATTGGATTCTATTAGTGACACAAAACAATAGTTTAATGGGAAAAGAAAAGGTACATAAAAGCAAAAATAGTTAAAAAAAAAGTAAAAATTAGTGATAAGAGATAGTGATGCAAAGAAAATATGAAAATAACATTTTTGGTACCACTAGGTTTAATCACTTTTGTGATTGATAACTATTATCAACGATAAAGGATTACCGCAAATAAATTGAACATTATCGGAATGTTACTAAATTCATACTGCCAGAAGATGTCTGACATGATACTTGATAAAATTTAGCAATTATACAAAAAAATGAGAAGAAATGCCCTAATTTCATTTCACTATTTTATGTTGCCAGAAAATGTCTAACACTCAATACTTTTACAGTATTGTGCAACGCTGTGTTCATCATGCATATAAAATTTTGAGATTAAATAAAAAAAATGCTGTTACTAATTTATAAAATTAGATTTTTTATAGATTTATCATGTTTGTCTCTAGCATGAAAATTACATTTCAAACAAATAACAAGTGCACATATTAAATTTATACCAACCAATTTTTAATTCATTTCATGATCGCTTGACACTGGCGAATCACCTAGTCTCTAAGCATATATCCAAGTTTATTTCATCCATAAATTTGTTTGCTATCATCCACAAAATATAGAATATATCCTTTGAGATAAAATCCTAATTAGTACTGACTTAGACATTTAGATTCTTTTCAAAGCATCTAACCTATGTACAACAAAATTTTTGTCCATTACTTCCTCTATAATTTTTAATCTCCAAAATTTTGGGGCTGATTACTTGTAAAGATAGAGAGAAAAATTTAAAGAACTTTTTTACTTTTGTTGCACCAATCCCATTGAAACCAGCAGGGTAAAAAAATCTAAATCTAGCATAGTGTCTCTTTCACATAAATGAAGAAATGAGTAAAAGAAGAGAGAAGTTTCTCCCTCTCCAGTTATATCCTTACACCAACTAGTTATTTTGCTACTTTGAACGTTACTCTTCTTGCATGACTTAAGCCGCTGGTGGATAAGCCTTGTATTTGTACTCGTATAATTAATTAACATATGTTATTGTGTGAACAAAAAAAAAAGAAACAAAACATATTCTCATATCACCATCAATCATAGCCGACCTATGGTATAATCAAGAGAAGCCATTGCTTACGGCCATATCATTTTTTTTTTTGGGTCAACATCTCATAGAATTTATGGGCCTAATATTGAAGGTTTTTTCTGGTATTCTTTTTTTTTTCACAACATTTTAATTGTTTTAAGTTTTGCATGGGTTAAGGTTCTTTTAAGTTTTAAACTCTTTACAAATCACCAATTGATATTGTCCTACGAAAGATTTTTTTTTTTTGTTACCGGTGAGAACATGTTCAGTGATTTTAAAAATAATGGTTATGATTGGTAAATTGTATTAATTAGAATAAACAAGTAGGATAAAATTTTTATGGGTATACTAATTTTAGAGTAATTATTTATTTTTTTTCTTTAGAGGAAGGAAATGTTTACGCTGAAAAAACAATTAGTCGTTTGATGACAAAGAAAATAATTACTCCAAACATGGTGGACCTAGAACTAGAAGAATTTGTTTTTGATTTTACTCCCAAAAAAAATCTTACTAATTACAACCAACATAATTTCTAATTTCGATAAAAGTCTTCCATAACGTTAGACTAGTCCAGCAATCAAATGAGATGATTCGATCTTTGATATGATTCTTTAGCCTTTTGTTGTCCCTGAATAGACTTTGCTATGATCTAGGAAATCAGAACATGTCAAAGATCTTAAATTTGAAGGAATTGAAATCTTCATCTTCCATAAGCATAAAACAGTTTTTGCGACATCAAATATTTTTTCATATTTTTTTCCTTTTTGCCACTCGAATTTTAACCGATGAGAGACAAGAATTTACAGTGACTTCATGAATTTCTAAGTCTCGATTACTGCAAACAAACAAATGTGAATAATTTCAGTTTAGGAATGGGAAAAAAAGAAAGAGATAAGAAAACACTTATGAATCCGGTCACCATGACCGCAATTTTGGTGACCCACGAGTCTATACGAAAACTACTTTGTAAGAATTTCAATAATGAGAAGATTGTACAAGATAAAATACCTGATTAAATACCTGAACCGTAGCTAAACCAACTTCCTAATGTCATAAAAAACTCTACATCTAATCACAGAATTGCCACTAAACTATTAATATATGAACTAAGCATGTGCATTTGCTTGGAACCTAATCTTGAACATTTGAATTTTCGTTTAATATAAGAGTGTCCTCCCACACTACTTCAAAGTTCAAACCCCTAATAGCAGTGTAACACGTCGGTAATTAATCCAGTAATTATCCAATAATTAAAAGAGCAAATTTAGGGAACAAACATGCGCACAAAGTTTCACCATGATTAAAGTGCACATGTACACCATTCACATTCTTCTTCTTAATTTACTATTTTACCATAAACACTTTTTTATCTCTCTTTTGTTATACCTTTTTCCACCCACACCTACTTTTTCTTTACTTTCCAATTTTAAAATTATTCCTCGTGAAAATAGTAAATTCCATTTTACAATAAAGTGGAAATTTTACAACGTACAAAAAAATAAACCACGTGGCATTTTATATGGTTATGATATGGGAATAATTTGATTTAATTGAGATTTGGGAAAAAAAGCTCAAGTCAATGAAGAAAAAGACGAAAAATGCTAAGATAATTTAGATAAAAAAAACAATACATACAACACTCAAAAAAAAAAAGTTCTCTTTCTTCCGCACATGTCTGACTCTCTCATAGGCGTAAATCGCTCTGTCAAATATCTCTGACCAGAGAGAGACAGAGTTGCCTCCACGTTTGTCCAGACAAGACTCACGCTCTTCCCTTTCACCACATTCCCTTCTCTTCTCTCTTTCACACTTAGCTTTTTTTAGCTCAAACTGCTTCTCGATCCTTTCTCCAATTTCGAATCTTCCGCGTGGAAAAGCCCAAAGTTTGGAACTTTATTATACAGTTTGTTCATCTGGGTCTGCTCTGAATTGCGCGTGTAGCTTCATCTGGGTTTTGAAGCTCGAATTTTTACTTCTGGGTTGAAATTCCAGGGCAAGTAATTGAAGATGTTGGGAATTTAGGTTGATTTTTGAGTAGGTTTGACTTCAGGTTGCAGAATTGGGGAATTGACAATTTTTTAATCTGATTTGTGGAATTAGGGTTTGTTTATTCATAAAGCTTCAATTTTTTGGAGTTTCTTTGTTGAAATGGATCGATGACGAAGGTTTTAGAAGGAAGTTTATTGCTTTAGATTCGTATTCGAAGTTTTGATAAAGAAATGAGTTTGATTCCTCCTTTACCGATTTTATCGCCACCGCCGTCGAATACTTCAACCACTGCACCTCCTCCGTTACCGTCTCAGCCCACCACTCCATCTGCTCCACCTCCGGTTACACCACCTCCTTCTCCGCCGCAATCACCGCCACCGGTAGTATCATCATCGCCACCACCACCGGTTGTTTCATCACCTCCACCGTCTTCTTCTCCACCACCGTCACCTCCTATCGTCACTTCGCCTCCTCCCACAGTTGCTTCTTCCCCCCCACCTCCTGTGGTGGTTGCTTCCCCTCCTCCGTCAACTCCGGCGACAACACCACCAGCTCCTCCGCAAACTGTCTCACCTCCATCACCTCCTGATGCTTCTCCCTCACCTCCGGCACCAACAACAACAACAACTCCCCCGCCTAAACCTTCTCCTTCGCCGCCGGGAGAAACACCTTCACCGCCTAAACCTTCTCCGTCAACTCCATCAACAACCACATCTCCTCCTCCTCCCCCAGCTACCTCTACTTCTCCTCCGGCATCAAATCCGACTGATCCTTCTACTTTAGCTCCTCCTCCAACTCCATTACCTGTTGTTCCCAGAGAGAAACCAATTGCTAAACCAACTGGACCAGCATCAAACAATGGAAACAACACTTTGCATTCTGGTCCTTCGCCTAGCAGCGGACTTGGTACTGGGGGTATTGCAGCTATTGTAGCGATTGTGGGATTGGTTTTCCTTAGCCTTTTTGTGTTGGGTGTGTGGTTCACTCGGAAACGAAAGCGAAAGGACCCTGGAACCTTTGTTGGATATACTATGCCTCCTTCCGCTTATTCATCTCCTCAAGGCTCAGGTAATATAACACATAAGAACACACCTCAGGTTCTGTAACGGCATGTGTATCTAAGATCCTTTTGCATTTAGAATACGGTTAGAAACGTTAGTCCTTTCGTTCATTCACTGCTCGAGAACTGTTGAGAGAAATGTGTATTGAGTGTTGTGAGTAGTACGGTTTCAGAAGCTTAATGAGCATGAAACACTCACTGAGTTTTGGATGCTGTTTTTCCTTAATGTCTTGATTAATTTGGATTTGATAATACGCTTCTTCAGAAGTTCTGACAATGTGTTTCTGTGTCTTGTCTGTACAATGTGTATTGAGTGTTGTCAGTAGATCAGTTTCAGAACTTATAAGCATGAAACTCTCGCTGAGTTTTGGCTGCTGATTTTGCTTAATGTCTTGATGAATCTGCATCTGATCACACGTTTCTATTGTAGTTAGCTTCTGATGTGTGTTTCTGTGTCTTGTCTGTACAGTGTTGGGGTTTATACTTTCACTCTAGGATATAAAACCATATATGTAACTACAGAAGAAGCTATTTTATACGTGCTATAAATAAAAAAGGACGAGAACGACCCTTATTTCTGATCAATTGTGTAGGTTGGTAGATTGTCTCTGTGCTAATCATCAAATGCATGAACCAAGACATCCATGATTTCTCTTTCTTATTTAATTAACCCATTATCGAGTTGTTTATTAACTGAAAACTCGTGTTCACAGATGTAGTTCTCTTCAACTCGCATTCTTCAGCTCCTCCTAAAATGAGAAGCCATTCTGGTAGCGATTACATGTATGCGTCGTCTGATTCAGGCATGGTTAGCAACCAAAGATCATGGTTTTCATATGATGAATTATCTCAAGTTACAAGTGGGTTCTCCGAGAAGAATCTTCTCGGTGAAGGAGGGTTTGGCTGTGTATACAAAGGCGTTCTTGCAGACGGAAGGGAAGTGGCAGTTAAACAGTTGAAGATAGGTGGAAGTCAAGGAGAGAGAGAGTTCAAAGCAGAAGTTGAAATCATTTCTCGGGTGCATCACCGCCATTTGGTTACACTAGTTGGTTATTGCATCTCGGAGCAACATAGGTTGCTTGTATATGATTATGTACCTAACAACACTCTCCATTATCATCTCCATGGTACATGCCTCATCTTCTTAAACAATAAACTTATTTTTTTATAAGTACATAAACTTCAATGCCTGTTTCTTCGCAGCTCCAGGAAGACCAGTTATGACTTGGGAAACTCGGGTAAGGGTCGCTGCTGGTGCAGCTCGTGGAATCGCATACTTACATGAAGACTGTAAGTTTTTTGCTGCTTTTTGATTTTGGTAATGATCTTAATTTTTCTTAATTATGTTTCCTTCTTATGTTCTGCATCTCTCTTTGGCAGGTCATCCCCGCATTATTCACCGTGACATTAAATCATCCAACATACTTTTAGATAACAGCTTTGAAGCCTTGGTAACATCATATTAGCTTTATTCTAGTCATTAAACAGTCTTTGTTTCACCTCGCTGAACGCTTAAGAAAGTTTTTTCACAGGTTGCGGATTTTGGGCTTGCTAAAATAGCACAAGAACTGGATTTAAACACACACGTCTCAACACGTGTAATGGGAACCTTTGGGTGTGTGTGTATGCACTATTTATTAGAATGTTCTTTGTGTGAAAATCAACTACTCACAGAACGACTAACCGATTTTAACTGTCAAATTTTCTTAGGTACATGGCTCCTGAATATGCAACAAGTGGAAAGCTGTCTGAAAAAGCAGATGTTTATTCGTATGGGGTAATACTGTTGGAGCTTATAACTGGCCGCAAACCTGTAGATACGTCTCAGCCACTTGGTGACGAGAGCCTTGTTGAATGGGTAAGCTCTAAGTAGAGTTAAAATTAAACACCATAACTCAACTTTAATTTCCATGAGCAGGGGTGTTAAAATGACTTGGCTTGAGTAATTATTACTATATCGGGGTTGAGTAATTATTACTATATCGGGTCTTGTATCTTTTAGGGATGTACCTTTGAGTGCTAGTTTTAATTACACGAATTGCACGTAGCCTCCTGCCGTCTATTACCCATTTCGAGACCTGAAATGCGCAAGTCTAATCAGATTCGCGATTTTGAGGCAAAATTGCAGAGTGGCGACTTGATATTTCTAGAATTTCCATGATTTGATAAGTGTCCTTCAACCCCCTCTGGTTCAAAAATTATTTTCAGGCAAGGCCCTTGCTTAGTCAAGCAATCGAAAACGAAGAATTCGACGACCTAGTTGATCCGAGGCTAGGGAACAACTTCATCCCAGGAGAGATGTTCAGAATGGTTGAAGCTGCGGCTGCATGCGTCCGCCACTCAGCTGCAAAAAGACCAAAGATGAGCCAAGTGGTGAGAGCTTTGGACACACTTGAAGAAGCAACGGACATAACGAACGGAATGAGACCAGGACAGAGCCAAGTGTTTGACTCGAGACAACAATCTGCTCAGATAAGGATGTTTCAGAGAATGGCTTTTGGAAGTCAAGATTATAGTTCTGACTTCTTTGATCGGTCACAGTCACATAGTAGCTGGGGAAGTCGTGACCAGTCGAGATTTGTACCTTAGTAGTTTTTATTGGTTTTGCAGCTTTCTTCTTTCCCCTTAAACATGTCTTCTTGTATATTCTTTTGCATGATATAATGTATTTTTAAAAATATACATACACCTAAATTTGGTAGTCTTTTGAAAAAAAAAAATACGATATATTTGATAGATTGTGGTTCTTGCTTTATATGGTAAACTAAAACAAATTGGACTCAGCTCTATCAAGCCTTAATATTGAACGACAATATTAAATTTTTTGATAATATGTTAAAGACTACAGACAAGTACATATGGAAATTAGAATCCAACGAAAACATCTAATGATTCAAACCCTCAAAATTAAAAACAAGTTGACATGTGGTTGAAGCTCGGGAAGAAAATGTCAACTCCTTTAACATGTAAAGGGTTGGAAACAAAACATGGTTGAGACTAGATTGTTACCATCTTTAAGTGACAAGCGTTTTCTAAGATATAAACCACAATAATTCTCTCTTGTGGTCTTCCTAAGTATCCCGACCAGTTGAAAATTTGTAGACTCGACAACAAGCATTTTGGAACAGAACTCGGTTGATTCCAGCAAACCATACCATTATGCTCATCATCCCCATGATCCTAAGACCAAGCAGAAGAATTATATTAAAACCGTATTGGACATCAGACAAACAAAAGAGTATTAGTTTATCGAAGAAACTTACTTCCACTACGGAGATGTCTAATACTCGTAAGTTAGGAGAATCCTTGAGCAACTGGCCAAGGAGATTTGGATGAATCCTCTTTGCACACACATAGGTTCAGATGCTCAAGCTGGTTGAAAACAAAACCATTACCATACACATCCTGCCCACATAATCAAATTTATTAACAGAGGATTCTATAAATGAGATTGACAACTTGTAGTTGATAAATGGAAACTAATTACCTCTGAAGACACTTGACAGATGTGATTGATCCAATAAGACACTTTAGATCAGGGAATACAACAACACTGACATATGCTTCCCTCAATTTAGGCATATTCTTAATCAAACAGTAGTGTTCCCTATAACTCCAGTCCTCAAGTTTCAAATACTTTAAATAAGGAGTATCTATCACATACCCATATAAAAACATATAATTAGGTATAAGGAGCGATAAACTCTGCAAAGACGGGACGGCAATAGTGAACTCTTTGGTATTGTTAGTATCATAGAAAACACCGTTAGGTCTTCGAGAACATGACAAATGGATAGAAGCTCTTGAAGAGATTTGTCATCTACCAAAGTCATATCTTCAAGTTGCAAAGTTTTCAGAGAGGGAAGACAAATCATAGAGGGAACTTCCATGAGAATCACGTGTTTGACTATAAAACTAAAACTTTCGTATCAGGAACATTTTTTTATTAAATCATATTGAGTTTGAAGTTCTTGAAAAATCATCAAAGTCCATTAAACTTTCAGAAGACAACTATATTGAAAAATCTTCCAAGTGCTTTTGTTCTGTCTCTGATAATGTTCCATACCAAGTATCTTCTTCGCGTCACCTAAATCTTCCATTTCACAATCTCATGTGTGCTTCACGCGTGTGACCAATCAGATAATCAGTTTGTGAAAGCCTTCCCTTCTCCTGGAGTCTTTCTCTTAGAAGCTACAAAATCGAGACCCATGTAGAAATGAAAATATAAGCGCACGAGCTATTTTACGAGGTTTGACAACGTGCCTAATCCTAAATAACTTTCAATAGAAATTGTTTAGACAATCTTACACCAAGCTTTGTATAAATGGAATTAATTCGACACTAAACACCCTTTTTCATTTTCAATTTTCTAAATTGACGTTTTTTTTTTGGTTACATTTTTGCACTTTTCCATTGTTTACAAGTAAAAATTGAAAAGACCTAACTTTTTTTTTTTTTTTTTTTTTCTGAAGGATCGGTCGATCCTCCTTCGACCGATCAATCTCAACTACACACGATCGATCGTTCTCCTTTACGATCGATCGATCTGACCCCCTTGAAACTATCCAGAAAATTTAACAGCAAAAACGGATCGATCGATCCCTCCTTTGGATCGGTCGATTTCGACTAACAAACAGAACACTACAACACAGAGTGGTGCCGATCGATCGATCCTCCTTAGGATCGGTCGATCTTCCTTAGGATCGGTCGATCTTGACCTCCCCCAAAAATAACCCAAACGATCTGACCAAAATTACCCTGCTAGGATCGATCGATCTCACCCCCGGGATCGGTCGATCCTAACCCCTAAAAACTGACCAGAAATTTTCTGCTTCGAAAACAACYTGTAGGATCGATCGATCCTACTTGGATCGGTCAATCCCCTCTTGCCCTGCAACCCAAGAGCACAACAACAACAACAAACCAAAATCAAGTAATAACACCTTGACCCAGAAAACTTGACATATAACTTTTAAGCATTCAAACACCATCTTAACATACCAATATGCATTAAGACAAGTCCAAAACACATGAATACATAATCAAACTAAAAACCTTTAACCAGAATCATCCCTTCTCCTACCTTGGTTCCCAGCGCTCCACATCTAAGCCTTTTCCTTGCGTAAGCTTGATAATGCTTAGTGAGGCGGTCCTCCCGTCCCCACAACGACAAGTACATACAATCACAAGACTTACCGTAATCAACATGCAATGCAACAATCAAGTATTTTATGATAGAGCTCTATCGTCACACACACATCACATAACTTGGACTAGCCATAAATCACACCCATATGGACAAGCCTTCACACATCAATCGCGCAGGACTAATGATTATATGTTCGCTACGGTCACGCACTTGATTACGGTTGAAGCGAAGAACACTCTTTTGGCCCCAAGCCTTAAGCTTCTCCTTCTTTGGACACACACACACAAATCACAAACCTCCCAAAGCTCAGCCGAGCTCTCTTGATATCCCAATCGGACCTCACAAGTCTCCCCAAAAACTCTGTTTTTCTCAATTTCTTCTCTTCTCTCTCTTCTCCTTCTCCTTCTTTCCTTCTTCTTCTTCCCTTTCTTTCTCTCCTTTTCTCTCTCTCTTTTCCTCTAGATTTTTCTTTCTCTCCATGAACAAAAGAAGCTTCAAGAATTTTATAGAAGAGAGAAGAGAGAACATGTATGTATGTAATTGTTGGTTTAATTAGATTAAACCAAACCGACGAAATTACTAAACCGCAACCATTAATTCTTCTAATTAACCGGGTTTAACTTCGAATAATTTCGAAATATTTGAGACACCTCCTTGTCTCAAAACATTCCCTTAACTTCCGCTAAAATTACCGCTTAATTCCCTTCGAATAATTACCGCTTAATTCCGCTCAAACCGAACCTCTCGGGATTCCTCCACAACGATCACTCCTTTGATCGTTTCACCTCATTTCCCGCCCCTAGGGCCACCAATCAAGCTCGGTATTGTTCCATACTCGGTTCAATAACATCCCGGTCTAACATCACAAGATCTACGATCCCCAGCTAACCAAATCCAAATCCCATTCGAGCGAGTTAAGCCGTCCACGACTAGCATATTAGAATCCAATAACACCGGACCCTAATATACTAAGTCCCCGTGAGAACCTATATCATCGGTATCTCACCTCTGGTTTACCGTCTATTAGGATTAAATCACCCATAATCCTTATCGGTAAACCACCGGTTAGAGATTATAATCCTAACCCACATCATTAGAGTTAACACATAACTCTAATGACCCGTCATTAGGATTAAATACCACATAATCCTAATGACCCGTCGATAAATTAAATCTCACATAATCCCCACATAGTAGGATCCAAAACCCAAAAATCGAACCAAGGCGAACGAATACTTCGCTCAATCCCGCAACACATGAAATACCACATCATATGTTGCCCCGTCGATACATGAAATACCACATCATGCACTCGACGCCCCAATACATGAAATACCACATCATGTATTATTCTATCTCAACTTTTTCGATAAACACTCATATATATTAATATTTCCGTCAAAATACAACAATCCCGAGGGTTCATTACAATAACATCAATTACAATACTACTCGAGAGGATGACTATACTCGAGAGGATGACTAAGGAACACGGATGTTACAAAAATAAACAAAAAAAAAAGACATTACACAATGCTTTCTTTGATCTCTCTCGCCTTGCTCGAGGTCGAGCATCGAACACGTTAAGCATTGCACTATCAGTGCCTTAGCTGACCAGACAAGCTACGAGATCCAAGGCACACAATGCTTTTTTTGATACGTCTTATTCTCTAAAATATCTAGAAATGTGTTATTTTCTTTTTTCATAATCACTTGATTCACTTTTAAAGTTGTTATATGATACACTTCATAATCTTGTGTCGTGTCTTCCACGGGGAAAAACATATCTAGTAGCCAAAAATTGGTAGACAAACCTTATGCGATAAGTAGATCCTTATACAAAATGCTTATCGCGATGCGATCAGAAGCAATAATTTTTCGGCAGCTGAGTTTAGAGTGACAATGCAGTACTTGAGTTGCACTAATGTTTTCCCATGAAGATTGATTGAAGCATAAATTAAAGTTGATTTCAGCTCAAACGCAAGAATCTATTCTTTCTCGAATAAGAGATAAAAATTAAGTTTTTGTCGATAACAAGTTTTCAGATATGGAAGAGAAACTATCCGAACAGAGCACATAGTAGGGTCAAAGAAGAAGACATTATGTCCTAGACGTTCACTGAATACATAGTTTTCGATTTCTTGTTCGTAACTTCACGCAGTTTAACTAATTATTTCATCGAAGATTCATTCAATTTTCTTTGTTTCTAAATTCTAAACCCATGCATAAACGCAAAAGACCTCTATCAAGCCCTCTTAACTGAAAGATTAAATTAAAATTCGGAACAATCTGCTCTTTGCTGGACACACACGGGATATATGGAAATTATGTTATACAAATGAAATCCTCTAATTATGATTCAATTCACGTCCCTCATCAAATACGAGTTGGCATGTGCTTGAAGCTCGGGGAGAAAGTGCCAACTCCTTGATCATCTGAAGGTTTGGAACAGAACGTTTATTTGTATCAGCCAAAATTGTTGCCTTCTTTAAGTGACGAGCGTTTTTCAGGATATAAACCGCAACATCTCTATCTTGTGGTCTCCCAAAGTATCCTGACCAGTTGAAAATTTGTAGACTCGACAACAAGCATTCAGGAACAGGACTCGGTTGTTGATTCCAACCAACCATACCATTACGCTCCTCCCAATGATACTAAGGCCAAGCAGAAGAAATAGATTAAAACCATATGGCGCATCAGATAAACAAAAAATACTTTATCGAAGAAACTTACATTCTCTACGGAGATGTCTAATACTCGCAAATTAGGAGAATTCTTGAGCATTTGGCCAAGAAAATTCGACAAATACTCTTTGCACACACATAAGTTCAGATGTTCAAGCTGGTTGAAAATAAAATCATCACTATACATATCCTGCACGCAAAATTAAAATCATTAACAGAGGGTTCTATAAATGAGATTGACAACTTGCAGTTGATAAATATTTACAAGTAAGATGCTTGACAGATGTAATTGATTTCATAACACCCTTGAGATGAAAGGGTCTAACATCGACATATGCTTCCCTCAACTTAGGCATATTTTCAATCAAAGAGTAGTGATGACTATCATTCCAATCCCTAAGTTTCAAATAGTTTAAAGAAGGAGTATCTATCACATACCCATCTAAAAACCCATAACCAGGTATGAAGAGTGATAAACTCTGTAAAGATGGGACGATAATAGTGAACTCGTTCATATTCTTATTGACATCACAATTCGCCGATAGATCCTCAAGAACAGGACAAATAGATAGAAGCTCTTGAAGATTTCCATCATCTACGAATTTCACACGGTCAAGTTGCAAAGTTTTCAGAGAAGGGAGACAAACCATAGAGGGAACATCCTTGAGAGCCATGCATTTGAGTTTCAAGGTCACAAGCGATTTGCAGGTATACAAGCTACTCGGGAATATGTTTTCATAATCAGGATAATAAGTATAATAAGAAATATCCAGCGCACGTGCGTGGCGAGAAACTGCAATTTCAAGCCACCGTCTGATATCTTCAGCTTTAATATTTGGGTTATATGAATGAAGACGCAAGCTTTCTATGACGGCAGCTCTATGTAATGGCAGATTCTTGTTGATAAAATCCCGAAGTTCAGGCTTTCTAGAAGCGAACTCGAGTCTAGGCAACCACATCCAAAGAAACTCCCACCGCTTAGACAAAATGCTAGTGGATACAGCAACTTTTGTTGGAACAAAAGATAATATCTTCACCAGCACGTCATCAGGCAATCCATTGATTTTGTCCATATCTTACAAACGCAAGATACTGTTACAGTCGAAGAGATACTTGGATTTTGTGTTCCCTGAAAAATGAAAAACAACACCATAAGACTAAAAAGGAGTTGTCTTAAGCCAAGCAAACGAATTAGCAACAAGAGAAAACACAGGCAC
Source organism: Boechera stricta (assembly GCA_018361395.1). Lineage (NCBI taxonomy): Eukaryota > Viridiplantae > Streptophyta > Magnoliopsida > Brassicales > Brassicaceae > Boechera > Boechera stricta. The sequence goes on along the minus strand of CM031544.1, from coordinate 6,396,912 downwards.
ACATAGGAAGGGTCAAAACCCTAGAAAAATCCGTAGGCAGCAGCTAACGGACTCCTGACAAATTCTAATTTCCAACGCTATGCACAGACAACCGTCATTCATCAGAAATCCGTCATAAATAGCTTGTTTTCTCTTACACATTCAAGTTACTGTTACTAAAAAGAAAAAAGAAAAAAACACGAGGAAACAATACCATAAGACTCAAAGGATATGCATTAAGCCAAGTAAAAGAATTAGTAAGAAAGGAAAACAAAGCCACACACATAGGAACGAGACAAAATCCTAGAAGAAAAAAATGTAGAGTCCGGTGTAAGCTCGGAAATCAAATTCGCAAACGTCCAAAGATATCGATTGTTAATGGAATGGCAAAGCTTCCTCTTCTCTGCGACGTTACCAACAAACCCTTCAGGTTTCATTATAAATGTTTAGCGAATGATTTAAATAATGCCTCATAAACCCTAATGATCAGAACGTGGGCCTGGGCATGGGCCTGGGTGTGGGTGGGGCTTCATGTTAAACTCTTTCTTCATTTTTCAGCATTTTATAATAGTTGGCAATGATGATGATAAAAAGTTAATGAAGATTTTTTATAGTGAACGTATTGGGATGTGATTGTTTCGTTGTTTTTCATTTTCAATTTCTAAATTGATGTTTTTCTTTTGGTTACATCTTTTTTTTAGAGTTAAGAACCAAATTCAAAATCCAAAACCTTTATTAAGATAGATGAAAACAAAACAGAGCAAAAAAAACTCCCAAAGAGAATGACTCTTTTCTTTGATTAAACCGATATATCTTAAATCCCTCCAAACTCCTGGATGAAGTTCACAAACGAGCTTCAAACCTATTCATAAGAAAACATAACACCAAACCTAAAAGAAAAATAAATATAAAAATAGATATCCAATGAAATAAGGAAAAAGCATAAAATAGAAATTTTCTACTAGACTATAAAACTATAACTTTTGTATCAGCAACATTTTTTATAAATCATATTGAGTTTGAAGTTCTTGAAAAATCATCAAAGTCCATTAAACTTTCAGAAGATAACTTTATTGAAAAATCTTCGAAGTGCTTTTGTTCGGTCTCCGATAATGTTCCATACCAAGTATCTTCTTCGCATCACCTAAATCTTCCATTTCACAACCTCATGTGTGCTTCACGCGTGTGACCAATCAGATAATCAGTTTGAAAGCCTTTCCTTCTCTTGGAGTCTTTCTCTTAGAATCTACAAAATCGAGACCAGTGTAGAAATGAAAGTCTTTCTCTTAGAATCTACAAAATCGAGACCAGTGTAGAAATGAAAGTATAAGCGCACGAGCAATTTTACGAGGTTTGGCAACGTGCCTAATCCTTAATAACTTTCAATAGAAATTGTTTAGAAAATGTTACATCAAGTTTTATCTAAATGGAATTATTCGAGACTAAACCCCCTTTTTCATTTTCAATTTTCTATATTGACGTTTTTTTTGGTTACATCTTTTTGCCTTTTATATAATTTTACACTTTTCCATTGTTTACAAGTAAAAATAAACAAAAAGACATTACACAATGCTTTCTTTTTAGCTTTCTTTGATCTCTCTCGCCTTGCTCCAGCATCGAACATGTTAAGCATTGCACAATTAGTGCCTTAGCTGACCAGACAAGCTACGAGAGCCAAGGATCACAATGCTTTTTTTGATACGTCTTATTCTCTATAACATATCGAAAAATGTGTTATTTTCTTTTTTTCATAATCACTTTTAAAGTAGTTATACGATACACTACATAATCTTGTTTCTTGTTTTCCACGGGGAAGAACATATCCTAGTAGCCAAAAATTCGTAGAGACAAACCCCATTGCGATAAGTAGATCCTTATACAAAATGCTTATCGTGATGCGATCAGAAATTCTAGATTTGTCACGAGTTTTCGGCAGCAAGTCTAGAGTGACAATGCAGTACTTGAGTGACACTTATGTTTTCCCACGAAGATTGATTGGAGCATATATTAAAGTTGATTTTAGCTCAAACGCAAGAATCTATTCTTGTTTTTTATAAGAGATAAAAATTAAGTTTTTGTCGATAACAAGTTTTCAGAGATGGAAGAGAAACCATCCGAACAGAGCACATTGTAGGGTCAAAGAAGAAGACATTATGTCCTAGACGTTCATTGAATACATAGTTTTGAATTTCTTGTTCGTAACTTCAGGCAGTTTAACTAATTATTTCATCAAAGATTCATTCAATTTTCTTTGTTTCTAAATCCATAAACGCAAAAGACTTCTATCAAGCCCTCTTAACTGAAAGATTATATTAAAATTCAGCATAATCAGCTCTTTGCTTGACACACACGGGATATATGATAATTATTTTATACAAATGAAATCATCTAATTATGATTCAATTCACGTCCCTCAACAAATACGAGTTGGCATGTGCTTGAAGCTCGGGGAGAAAACGCCAACTCCTTGATCATCTGAAGGTTTGGAACAGAATGTTCATCTGTATCAGCCAAGATTGTTGCCTTCTTTAAGTGACGAGCGTTTTTCAGGATATAAACCGCAATATCTCTATCTTGTGGTCTCCCAAAGTATCGTGACCAGTTGAAAATTTGTAGACTCGTCAACAAGCATTCAGGAACAGGACTCGGTTGATTCCAACAAACCATACCATTACGCTCCCAATGATACTAAGGCCAAGCAGAAGAAATAGATTAAAAACCATATGGCGCATCAGATAGAAAAAAAATAGTTTATCGCAGAAACTTACTTCCTCTAGAAAGATGTCTAATACTCGCAACTTAGGAGAAACATTGAGCAACTGGCCAAGGAAATCCAACGAATATAATGTAAGATGTTCAAGCTGGTTGAAATTAAAATCAGCACTAATTACCGCTGAACATATTGTAAGATGCTTGAGAGTTGTAATTGATTCAATTAAACCCTTGAGATGAAAGCGTCTAACATCGACATATGCTTCCCTCAATTCAGGCATATTTTCAATCAAAGAGTAGTGACTCAATTCATTCCAATCCTCAAGTTTCAAATAGTTCAAAGAAGAAGCATTTATCACATACCCATCTAAAAACCGATCACCAGGTATAAAGAGTGATAAACTCTGTAAAGATGGGACGATAATAGTGAACTGTTTCAAATTGTCATCGTCATCACACTGCATCGATAGATCTTCAAGAACATGACAAATAGATATATAGAAGGTCTTGAAGATTTTCATCATCTACGAAAATCACACTTTCAAGTTGCAAAGTTTTTAGAGAAGGGAGAAAAACCATAGAGGGAATATCCTTGAGTTTCAAGGTCACAAGCGATTTGCAGGTGAAGAAGCTACTCGGGAATATGTCAAAACCCTAGAAAAAACTGAAATTTTCAAAGCTGAAATGAGACAAAACCCTAGAAACTAGAACCTATGAGTTCGATTCCGCTCAGAAAACAGAATCAAAAGATAAATCAGAACCACCCCAGAGCATTATATAGCTTTTGCTTACACTGTATAAGAGGAAGTGGGATATTAGAAGATATTGGAATCGCTTTATATAGCTTTGGCTCCTCGAAATTAGAAAATAGTCTAAAATGATCCTCTTATAATAATTAGATTATATCAAAATTATAAATTTATATTAAAAATTATAGATTAATAAGATAAGTTCTAAATATATATATATATATATATATAACTTATCATCAAAAATATGTCTTCAATTAAGTTAGATAGCTTAGATTAGTTTTATCAAAATTAATTATATTTTAGTGTTATTAAATAAAACTTTAACTAGGTTATATCCCGTGCTATAGCACGAACAAATTGCAAATGTAAAAAAATATCCAAAAATTATAAAATCAGAATATTAAAAAATTATAATTCTTCCAAAATTTTATGAAAATTATAATATCAGTTTTTATAATATCGAATCTTTGTAATATCCGAGTAAATATTTTGTAATCAGAAATATAAAACTAATCTTTCATACTCGATGATATTATAAATTTTAAACTATTTTCAAGAAATTTAAAATAAATAAATTAATTAAAATCAAAATTATAGTCTAGAAAGAATTAAAAAAAATCTATTTTAACTATTTTCCAAAAATTTAAAATAAATTAATTAATTAAAACAAAAATTATAATGTAGAAAAAAAATATAAAAAAATCGACAATTTACATAAATTCTTCCATAAAAGTTTCCAAGAAAAAATCAGAATCTACATAAAATCTCTTATTTTTGAAAAATTAAATCAATATTTAATTTAATTTAATTAATGTGTTTAAATAAATCAACAAAATCTTCATAAAATCTATTTTAACTACTTTTCAAAAAAAATTAAAATTAATTAATTAATTAAAACAAAAATTATTTATTAAATTATTTAATTAAATGATCACATAATAACTAATGACTAAAATACCATTAATGAGATATTAAAATTTGTTCTTTGAAGTAATGGCAATGTGATGTAAATATTAACACTTTTTAATGTTTATTTATAAATGTACTTCCCAAATAATATATGGGGATAAATGATAAATATTTTTGATTAAGATATTCAGTTGTTTTTACTCAATGGCAATGAAAATAATACATTTAATGACTCAATTCATTTTGTTCTTTAAATGATTTAACATCATTATATAATTTTTAACAATTTTAAGGTTACTTTCTTTTGTAATATTAATAAGGGGATAATTTTATTTAAATATTAAATATCTTTACATGAAATAATTTATTAAATTATAATGTTATTTACGTAAAACTTTTAGTTAAATTTATATAAATATATCTTATTTTGTGAATCAATGATTGTGCAAAATTTATCACATTAAGTTCTGGTTCGAACTATCTCTCAGTGTTAAGGGACTATTATAGCCACTAGGCTAGTTGACAAAAAATATATATTTAATTTCTTAGTAAAGTATGATAATATACTATAGATGAAATGATTTGGTAGTGTGTAAATAAAATAGCTTTTTATTTTTCTGATTTTTGAAATTATAAATTAGTTACTAATAGTTAACATATTTATTTTGTTTAGATTATAAGTTTCATTTTAATTATTTAATTTGTTTTTAAAACTTGTGAATGAAGTTAAATAATAGATTTTGTGAAGATTTTGTTTCTAAATATATATATATATATATATATATATATTATTGTGTTTTTAAATGATAATAGTTTAGACATTTTTACACTTAATTAAAAAAAATTGTTCGTGAGACTCATGACATTGTATGTAAATTTTAACAATGTAAAAGTTTATTTTATAATGGTACTCCCCAATATTAGTAAAAGAATTTAGTTTTAAACACAAATTACGAGTTTACCTTTATTGGGTAAACAAATCAGGTTATATAGTTTTAATTTTGAGGGATACCAACAAAAACAAAGTAGCTCAAATGGTTTATACCGTCAAATTCTTCATCCTCCTCTACATAAATCACATAAAGTAACAATGTTAATACATAGTTTAAGATTGTGTGATTGTCAAAATTATGAAAAAAACTTGTTTACCATATTCATATGCTTCAAAACCCTTTAAACCAATTGCAACTGCATATTAATGCTTGAACATTTCTCTGTAGAATGCAGCTTCTATATACTTGCTCAGAGCTCGAGCTCCAATGCTGAAAGATGACTCAGCAGCTACATTTGTGATAGAAAATGCTGAAAGATGACTCAGCAGCTACATTTGTGATAGGAAATGCTGAAGATGACTCAGCAGCTACAGTTGTGGCAAAGTTTCTGATTTTGAAAGATTTCTATTTTGCAAAATAAGGAAACCAGAGAGAAATCATGAATCATAGAGCCTGCAAAACCAAAACCTATAATTTCTCAAACCAAACCTGCATCAACTAAGACAACCAAATTCTGCAAATTAATTCACCAAAACCTGCAATATATAACGTAGACAAACCAAACCTGCAACTTAGACAGCCAAAACCTAAGAAACAGAACATAAGAAAACAATGGTTCAAGAACAGAAGTAACAAAAAGAATTCAAACTCATAAGAAATAAGTATGGAACAAAACAGAACACAAGAAGCTTACAAATAGGTACAATGATTTCGACAGCAAAACGCAATAAACAGCTTCAAGAAAAAGACCAGTGCAACCTTAGTCTGCTACTGCATATGGCAGTCACTGATACATAGAGAAACCAACAGCATATAATAAAAGAAGGAAAAAAGAAGAAGCAGCGTATTCCTACTTCACGATTCCATTCGACATGTTGTAGATTCATGTTCCTTATATCAGCCAAAACAAATCGTCCACAGTTAGATAATAAACAGGGTTAAATTATTACTGAGGCAATATCGAAAACATCTAAATATCCCATTTAAAAAGAGAATTCAGCTTTTAGCAAAAACAGTGGATTGTAAGTAACAACTTATAAACCGCGATAAAACACTTTACACAAAATAGTACAAAAAAGGAAGGATAGATTCAAAATTTCTTGTTCGTAACTTCACCCAGTTTCACTAATTATTTCATGGAAGATTCATTCAATTTTCTATGTTTCTCAACCCAAGCATAAACGCAAAAGACCTCTATCAAGCTGAAAGATTAAATTAAAATTCGGAACAATCTGCTCTTTGCTGGACACACACGGGATATATGGAAATTATGTTATACAAATGACATCATCTAATTATGATTCATTTCACGTCCCTCAACAAATACGAGTTGGCATGTGCTTGAAGCTCGGGGAGAAAGTGCCAACTCCTTGATCATCTGAAGGTTTGGAACAGAATGTTTATTTGTATCAGCCAAGATTGTTGCCTTCTTTAAGTGACGAGCGTTTTTCAGGATATAAACCGCAACATCTCTATCTTGTGGTCTCCCAAAGTATTGTGACCAGTTGAAAATTTGTAGACTCGACAACAAGCATTCAGGAACAGGACTCGGTTGATTCCAACAAACCATACCATTACGCTCCCACCAGTGAAACTAATTAAGGCCAAGCAGAAGAAATAAATTAAAACCATATGGCGCATCAGATAAACAAAAAATAGTTTATCGAAGAAACTTACTCTCATTACAGAGATGTCTAATACTCGCAACTTAGGAGAATTCTTGAGCAAATGGCCAAGGAGATTCCACGAATCCTCTTTGCACACACATAGGGTCAGATGTTCAAGCTGGTCGAAAATAAAATCATCACCATTCATATCCTGCACGCAATATCAAAATCATTAACAAAGGGTTCTGTAAATGAGATTGACAACTTGCAGTTGATAAAATGGAAACTAGTTACCGCTGGACATATTGTAAGACTCTTGACAGATGTGATTGATTCAATAACACCCTTGAGAAGATTATGTGAAACATCGACATATGCTTCCCTCAACTTAGGCATATTTTCAATCAAAGAGTAGTGATGAAAATAATTCCAATCCCCAAGTTTCAAATAGTTCAAAGAAGGAGTATCTATCACATACCCATCTAAATACGGAATACCAAACATGAAGAGTGATAAACGCTGCAAGGATGGGACGATAATAGTGAACTCTTTCATATCGTTGTCATGAATTTCCACCGATAGATCTTCAAGAACAGGACAAATAGATAGAAGCTCTTGAAGAGATTTATTTTCATCTACGAAACTCACACGTTCAAGTTGCAAAGTTTTCAGAGAAGGGAGACAAACCATAGAGGGAATATCCATGAGAGCCACCCAACTGAGTTTCAAGGTCACAAGCGATTTGCAAGTAAAGAAGCTACTCGGGAATATGTTTTCATCATCATGATAATAAGTAAAATAAGAAATATCCAGCTCACGTGCATGGCGAGAAACTGCAATTTCAAGCCACCGTCTGATATCTTCAGCTTTATAATTTGGGTTATATGAATCAAGACGCAAGCTTTCTATGACGGCAGCTCTATGTAATGGCAGGTTCTTGTAGATAAAATCCCGAAGTTCAGGCTTTCTAGAAGCGAACTCGAGTCTAGGCAACCACATCCAAAGAAACTCCCACCGCTTAGACAAAATGCTAGTGGATACAGCAACTTCTGTTGGAACAAAAGATAATATCTTCACCAGCACGTCATCAGGCAATCCATTGATTATGTCCATATCTTACAAACCCAAGATACTGTTACAGTCGAAGAGATACTTGGATTTTGTGTTCCCTGAAAAATGAAAAGCAACTCCATAAGACTAAAAAGGAGTTGTCTTAAGCCAAGCAAACGAATTAGCAACAAGGGAAAACACAGGCACAAAGAGTGATGGAGGGTAAGAACAAACTCAGCTCAATCTAGAAGTTCAAAGAACCCTAGAGACCTGCTTCTGGAAAAGGATGAACTGAATAAAATCGATTTCAAGGGAAAGAAATAAGTTCTCTTTAATTCCTGTTTCTCAAAAGCTGTGTTTACAAGCAAAGGTAAAAGACTATAAATAGGGTTTCAATCCAAGTCACAACCGACGTTGGAATAATATAGAATAAGGAAACCTAGAGATTATCTTATTTTGAAAATAAGGAAATCGGAAATCATAAAAAGGTAAATAAAGCCAAAATAAAAGGAAATATGCTAAAAGGCGATTAAAGTTTGCTCCTCTAAATTAGAAAATACTCCTCTTAGTTATGCAGCGTAACAATCGAGATTTTGAACAAAAGTGGAGAACAAGAATCCTAGATTTTAGTTCCTTGGATTTTGAACCCTAATTCCCAAATATTTATTTTGATATCGATGAGTGAAGCTAACAGGAATTAAGGTTGCAGTGAGGTAATAGATTCGATCCCCAGTTACTCTAACGAGGACTCAACTGTGGCACTTGAAACCATCCATGGACTAGAAGATGAAGATCTCTTTGATAGGTTTTTTACATGTGCTTTGACATCATCAGAAGATAATGAAAGGAGACATGTCGTCCACTCATAGATGTGGATGGTACCTTTCCTCAAAGGCCCATTAAAAGGTCAGTTACTTGTTGCTCTTGGTAGAGATGCTTGTAACTAAATGTATCTACTAACATGGGCTATTATTGTACAAGTGGATAATAAGAATAATTGGTTGTGGTTTATCAAACTGGTGAGGTCTGATGTGGATCTTAAAAGATGGTGATGGGTATATCATAACCTCAAATAGGCAAAAGGTAATAAGTTTGATATGGAGAATTGTTTCTCAACAACCATCATTATGGGTTTCATGGGTATGGCAAAACCTTATAAAAAACTCTACATTTTGGTCGGTAAGAGACAACACAAGCATGGAGTCTTGGATGTGGCGAAAAGTCCTCAAATACAGAACTGTTGCGAAGTCCTTTCACAAAATTGAAGTTAAAAACGGCGCAACAACATCATTTTGGTTTGATGATTGGTCAGGCCAGGGACGTTTGTTTGATACAACAGGATCAAGGGGAGTCATAGACCTCGGCATCTCTTTAAATGCAACGGTGGAGCAGGTTTTACAACGCAGAAGAACAAGACATCATAGACTGGAGATTTACAATCACATTGAATCGGCCATATCAACCATCGTTCGTCAAGAAGCTAGTGACATCCATGTCTGGAAACACTCACCCGACACATACAAAGCAAAGTTTATCACCAAATCCACATGAACAGAATGCGAGAGGAAACATTGTAAGCTGGTACAAGAGCATTTGGATACCAAATGCAACACCAAAATTCTGTTTCTTATCATGGTTGACAATGCAAAACAGACTCACAACAGGAGATCGTATGAGATGCTGGAACCACAATGCAAATGTGGACTGTGTATTATGCAACTTGGAGGAAGAGTCAAGGAACCATCTCTTCTTTGACTGCTACTACGGCCAACGGCGAAACTAACACAGGGTCTACTCCAATCTCGATATACAGCAAGCTGGCCTCAACTCCAACCATTGCTACAAGACAAGTCAATTCCACGACTCAAGCTTTATCTCCTCCGATATGTTTTCCAAACCACAATCTACCACATTTGGAGGGAGCGCAACTCAAGACGACACGGAAAAGCACCAATGGGACATACTATCCTCAGTAAGATGATCGACAAACAGGTTCGCAATCTCCTCACCTCCATTCGCGAGCAGGGAGACAAACGTTTTGACGAAGCTATGCAAGTCTGGTTATCCACTCAAAGTGACTAACGTTGTTTCTCTTTTCAGCATGTATTCAATCTTCCTTTCCATTCAAAACAAAACAGTATGCACTTGTTGTACCAAAGGTCTTTTTTGAGTAATATAGTTTAACATCTATTCAAAAAAAAATAAAATAAAAAATAAGTCTGATGATTGTCATGCTGATTATATATTGTAATCCCACGATATGGTGAAGTCTGAACATTCTGATGTTATTATTTGTGTTTTTTCAGGGATTGATAAACGCAGTTGAGAAAGAGTTACCAAAGGCTGAGCATATGAAATGTGTTAGAAACATTTATGGCAACTTAAAGGCATGGCACTTGGCATGGAACTACAATGAAGCATAATATAGGAAGAATCTGCAAAGACTGAGAGACTACGATAAAGATGTTACAATGATGTTATGCAGAGTAACCAGACGAGTCGGTGCAGAGTTTCTTACAAGATTGATGGAAAATGTTGTGAAGATGTTGATAACAATACTGTTGAATCATTCAACAACAGCATTGGAAAGGCAAGGGAGAAACCAATAATGCCAATGCTACAGACAATCCGGAGACTAGCAATGACAAGATGACTTGCGGGGACATAGCTTTGGTGAGTCTTCCTCCTGAACCACCACAACCTAGACGAAAGAAGAAGAGTAAGAAACAAAAAAAGAAAGAAAGGACTTAATGAGTCTCCGTCTAACAAGAAGAAGAAGAATGAAGAATCTAAAACAGAATAAGGAAAATGGATCTCCAATGGAGACAAAATCGAAGAGGACAATGCAATGCAAAAAGTATGGTGGAACTGGTCACAATAGTCAGGTCATGTACCAAAAGAGCCAAACGAGTTAAGTCATTCTCTTTTGTATCCCTTATGTGAGATGGTTTGTGTTGCGTAATTGGTTGGTGTTGTGTAATTGATTTGCTTTCAATTGTTGTTTCAGGGATAAGGAGAAGCTTCTGACAATCAAGTGGCTCAAAGGTAAGATTAATGGCAGCACCGCAGCATCAAGGGTAGCTTTATTTAGATTTTGTATTTTGGCACTTTAAGAAGAGAAGCCTTCTTAGAAGTGACTCATTCTTGGCTTTTTCATGTAAACCATAGATGTGTTATGGTTTGTTGTTTCCTCTTTATTTACTTGGACCCTCTTGTAATGGATTTTATGGATTCGAGATTTTCATGTTCCTATTGTAATTTCAAGTGCTGTGACTTCGCCACCATTAATTTGTAATTAAAAAAAAAGCTGATTTAAAAAACAAATATATATATATATATATATACACTGTAAACGGCAAGTTGACGGATCAAACACGCCCCGTTTGGTAAGTTGACTAGGCACATACTAATTCGCTGCGCTGCGTAGCATTGGATTATTGTATTTTTACACTTAGTCTTAGGCGGATGAATAAAACAGCCTTGCTTTTGAATCTCACAGATCTATCTATCTATCTATCGCCATTTTTGCTTCTTTACTCCTTGCTTCTGCAAACTCCTCCATTGACTAGGTAAAGCTTTCTCTCTCTTATGAAGATCTCCGAAGCTTCAAATTTATTGTTTCTTTGTTCTTCTTCCTTCGTAGCTTACCATTAATTCTTGCTCCTTTTTGAAAGATTTGTTGTTACCGACGAAGCCTTCGTGTCGTTTCATCTCCCTCTTCAAATTTTCTTAAATTTCTCTAGTTTCTGCTACGCGAGTATATGGTTTACGTTTCGAATTGAGTAGATTAAGCACTGGTCACTGATTTTTTGTAAAATTTTGAACCCTAGTTTTTTTCACAAATTGGTTAACAATGGATACAAGGTAATCTTGAAAGTGTGATTGTTTATTTAACTGTGTCTTGAACCCTAATTTTCTAGATTTTCATTTGGTTTTTGGGTAGGCGAAACGAGCTGGGATTGAATTAATCGCTCTAGGAGCTTAAATATTTGTTAGATTGAGATATTGCTCTCTTGTTCTTCATCCTTAGCAGCTTACGTTAGTTGAATGTTGAAATTTGTTGATTGTTTGCATAAGGGAACTAAATCTTGTGAGCCTTGTTTTGGATATGATTCGTTGATTCTTTGCTTAAGGAACCAAATCTTGTGTGCCTTGTTTTGGATATGATTCGTTGATTCTTTGCTTAAGGAACTAAATCTTGTGTGCCTTGTTTTGGATATGACTTTTTTTGGTATTGAATATATTGTTTCTATATTTTGTATTCTATTTAATGTGTATTTTGTTCTCGCATTTCTGATACTGTCGTTTCTTACTACAGGGTTAGTGAAATTGTTTTGAGGATATAAGCGTACAATTTTGTTTAAAAATGGAAGCTGAGGATGGGCGTGACCTCCCGGCTTCAAGTAATTCTGGTTTGGAAGTACAGAAAAATGGCTTTGAATCTGGGAATGGGTTACCTGAGGCTAATCCTTTAGTTGGTAATGATGAGAACGTGAAAAGAAATTTAGAGATGGAGAAGGATTTAGATCTAGTGGAAGAGAATTTGAGAACTGTGTGTGGCCAGGAGTCTGGGGAAATATTAACAGAGCAGGTTAGTGACGGTTTCAATGTGAGTGTTGAAAGTTTGGTGGTAGATGAGAAAGTGGGTATCCAAAAGGAGACACTAATTCACAGTGCCACTTTGGATGTTAGTTGTATCCTTCTTTTGCCCTTCTATGTTGAAGGTTGCTTGCAATTCTGATAAGACATGACATTTGATCTGTTTCTGTAGTTATTTGCTACTCAGACTCGATGTCTGTGAACTGTGATTATGTTAGCTTCTTTTGTTTTTCCATAATTCCTCATGGCAGCTAAAATGGGTGTTAAAAGACCCCGAACATCGTTTGGCGAACAGCAGCCTACTGTCCATGTTACTTATAAACACTTAACGAGGTTAGATTGAAAAAAGAGTCACAACTCAACAGCATGCAATTTTAAGTTGCATAAAGTGGTGTTTACTTATGAGCTTAAAATTGAAATGCTCAAGCATTTCTGTTATTATGAGATTCCCAGCTTTACCACATTTTTTTAATTGTTAATGGACTGCATCTTTCAGAGCTAGTAAGCAGAAGTTGGAAAGTTTATTACAGCAATGGTCAGAATGGGAGGCTGAATATACGTCCTTGGCTCAGGTATCTCTGAATGGAGAAGGTCATTTTACTCTCTAAAATGTTTTTTTGTAGCGAATATAACAGTGACTGTTATCATCTTTCAATATTTGATCAATTTAGATTTTGTTAAGAGAATCCTTGTTGGATATCGAGCCGAAGAAGTGTTCAAGAATATGATACTAGATTGTTTACCATATAAAGTATCTAGTGTCATGCACGCTGTAGATCTCCAATATTCTATCTTTGCCTTAGATGGGCCTTAGCCATATTAGTACTGAGGAACTGACTATTTGTTGTATGTAAAACAGAACTAGCATTTACTAAGGCATGTTTATCATAGTCCCTAATACCGAACTCTTTTAGTTTATATGATAAGATTTCAGACTTCAAATGGGGAAGTTGTTTGTTGACTAGTCTTGTATTCGAATAAAAAAATTTGACTTATCATATATGAAACTTTAAGGTAGAATCTTTTCATTGGTTGTGTGCTCAGGATCAAGAACAACCATTAGAATCTGGTGAAGAGACATATTTCCCCGCCTTACGTGTTGGATTGCAGAAGACTTCGTCTGTGGTGAGTGAAAATGTTGTCAACGCCATTAAAAGTTCTTAATATCAGTAATCTTCATGACATGCCAATTGGTGCATTCTTGTACATGCAGTCATTCTGGATCGACAACCAAACTGGTCCTAAGCCATTGGAAGAGTTTGTTCTAGTGGAAAGTAGCACCACTCCTCTTTATGACCGTAAATTTGCAATTGGTTTAAATTCAGCAGATGGCTCAAGAAACTTGGAAGGGTAAATTGAATCTAAAATTTGTAACAAGTTCTTCCTGTTTCTAATTTTATTTTCCAGAGATCGTGATACATCCTTTAGTCTGCTTTGCTTACATTATGTTGTAGAATAACCTAAAAGTGACTGTTTTAATGGTCTTGCAATGGGTGCATTCATGTAACATTTAATGTATTTATTGTTTCAGGGGATTGGAGATTATTGATAATGATCCTCCACGTTGCTTCAATTGTGGTGGCTACAGTCATTCCTTGAGAGAATGTCCAAAGCCTTTTGATCGATCAGCGGTTAATAGCGCTCGGAAGCTTCAGAAATCCAAACGAAATCAGAGTAGTAGTGGACCTCGTCTACCATCAAGATATTATCAAAAACCTCAAAGTGGAAAGTATGATGGCTTGAAACCCGGCACACTTGATGCGGAGACACGTCAGCTTCTGAATCTTGGGGTAATTTGTTTTCTGTGTATTGGTCTAACAATATGCTGGATACCACATTTCTTAGATCAGAGAAGGGAGTAAACTAATGTTCCTTTCCTCTTGTGAAGGAACTAGACCCTCCTCCGTGGCTTAACAGAATGCGAGAGATTGGGTACCCTCCAGGATACTTAGGTAAGCTTTTCTGCTCTGTTTTATTATCATGTATGTACATGGAAAAGAAGTGGATTTTGCTGTTATCGCACAGGATCTAAACTATACTAGATGTTCTCACACTTTCGATTGTATCTGCTTCTTCCTGTGCTTACGTCTCTAGCTCCAGAAGATGACCATTTGTCTGGAATCATTATATTTGGAGAAGAATTGGAGACTCGGGACAAAATAGAGAGTGAGGATGGGGAAATCTTGGAAAAGGCAAACCCTCCAGAGCCACAAATGATAAAGACAGTTGATTTTCCGGGAATTAACGCCCCCTTCCCTGAAAACGCAGATGAGTGGCTTTGGGAAGCTGCACCTTCATCACATAGGAGCAGCAGCAGAAGCGGCCGATGGCAACAAAGAACAAGCAGAGGACATGATCACAGAGACGATGGTCCGCTCGGTGTTGATACATCCAGTTATCCTCCAAGGTATGGCAGTAGATATGATTACGGGTATGGTTCGAAAGATTATAGTTCTAGATCAAGAAGTCCAGGCATAGATAGATCTGTATCCGAAAGAAGTAGGAGGGATTATTCTTCTTATGATGCTGATTTCTGGGAGAGAGATAGAGATAGAGATAGAGACAGGAACAGGGATAGGGACAGAGACTGGGATAGGGACAGGGACGATCGTGATTGGTCTTATAGATTAAGCAGCAGAAGATGAATTGTGAGATTGTTAGCTGTGTATGTGTATGATGGTTAGGGTTTCCTTTTCTACGCTTTTTTTCCCTCTCTCTAAGTTGGATCTGTTGTTGTATCATGTCCATGAAAGTGGAAGCTTTTTTCTAGTTATCAGACTTTGGCGTTTATACGGTTTAGATTTAGTTTGCGAGAAAGGTATGATGAGACTATATAAAATGGCTTATTACCTCCTCTTCAAGTTTCTTTTGAAGCTTTAAGGTTTTACTATTTTGGGTATGTCTTCACCTCTTAAAATGAAAACTTAGTTACTCCTGTTTCTTAATAGTAGATGTTTTGGAAATGTTTCACAAAAATAAATACAATCTGTGTAATATTTCTTATTTTTATGCCCTATTAAATTATTAATTAGAGTTAAAATAAATGAAAAAAACGAATAATTGAGTATAAAACAAAAGTATACTATTAGGAGGTGTTAAAGCTTTGCTATTATCGGATCCTTTAATAGTTAATATATTTGGTTTCCTTGTTAATACCGGTTTATATCAGTTTATGTGTGTGGAAGGTGTTAAGTTGCAACTTGTATCGAATATTGTGAACATTAAAGCATTAGAGATTGTTTGTTACGCTATCCCTCTTATCCTTTTGTCGCTTTCGATACGTTGACCCAAAAATTTACATTAAAAAACAAACAAAACCCTCAAAAAGGCCTCACCATACATACTATATATCATTTATTAAAACAAACTGAAAACGATTTAGAAAGATAGAGATGTGACAGAAGAAGAAATCATATTGATAATACAGAGAGCAATCTGACCAAACTCAAACAATTTGTAGTTCTCACTACCAATCGGAGACGTCCACGTCATCACACCACCACCACCACCATCACCGTCGTCTCTCTCCCTAAACCCATTCTCACACGTGACGGCGGATTCCATGGCGGCGCTCACCATCACATTCACTGTCCCTAACTCTGTCTGCCTCCTCCAATCTATCCGCAGCGTCCTCGTAAAGCTCGAGACAGTCACGTAGGCAAGCAACGCGGAAACCACCGTCCTCGTCGTTTATCAGAAGCTGCTGAATGGTGGAAGCTGTTGCGGTGGCGTTGTCGAGAGCTTGGAGAATTGGAATTAGGGCAAGAGAAGATAAATTGGTCGGAGAAGGAAGAACGATTGGTGAGTTGTTGAGAGAGGAGACGCAAAAGTTGTAGTCGAAGATCGTGGATTTGGATGCGCAAGATTTGCAGGTTTGTGAGATCATATCGGTTGTTGAGTTTACTTGTGAGACAAGGAAGAATAAGAAGATGGTGAAGAAGACTTGAGAGAGCTTCATTGTTTTTTTTGTAGTTATGAGACTCTTCTTAATTCTTAATTCTTTTGTTTGGTTAATATATAGAGATGAATGTGTACTTGCGACGTCGTTTTGTGTTGTGGGAATATTTGACAGTTTGAGATGGTTGAGTAAAGCGTCATCAACGATGGGTTTCACTTGCTTCTACTCTAATACAATTGTATTGCTCAAGCAATTGTTTCGGTATTATGAGAACATTCCGCGTTACAACAAAAACAAAATTAGAAGAATATTTACGAAGTTGTCCAATGTCCTTATTGCATGGACAATCACTTTTGAAAAGTGGTTGCAAGTGCAAAATGAGAAATTTGCTTCAAATTTTATTTTTCTGGTTTAATTAAGTATCAAGTGGAACGGTACGTACCGTTCTATATGTTTACATTTCTCTCCATTTAAAATATACATTTTTTTTTTTGGTCTACTAAAATATACATTTAAAATTAATAATTCCTTTGTTTCGATTTACACAATCTCTAATGCTTTTTCTTCAGTTTTTTTTTGTTTTCTTTAAAAACGAAATTCCTTTAAAAAAGAAATCTCCAATCAATTACTTTTTTTTAATTCGAAAAACATATTCCAAATATATACTATCTCCATTTTATTACTAATTGTGAACAATACTTTTTAATTTTTAATTTAGGAATTTATCTATTTATTTTATTTTTAATAATAAATTAAGATAACAAACACGGATTTTACAGAAAATGATTGAACAACAACAAAATCAACAAATACTGCATGCATCAACTTTGTTCAGGAAATTTGTTAACAATCTAAGTGGATATCAATAAATTGTTTTAGTTTATATCATGTTAAGGTTTTTTATCATTAATTTCGGTACTAATTTTGTATTTAAATTGTATCATTAGCTATGTATGTCATTGTATTTTTTATTTAATATATATTTTTATTGCATTTTAAATTTTAAATTTAAAAATAATTTTGTTTAGATATAATATAAAAATATGTTAAAAGTTTAAGATCATATTGTAAATAGAAAAAATATCTTTAAATATGAAGAAATAAATAGTAATCCTTCATATTTGAAAAAAATGAATATTCATTTTGAAAATAGAAATGAAGTATCATTGAAGAAAAAAATAATAATACAAATGAAAAAGTTAAAAATAATGTGCTATTGGAGATGTCTAAAGTTCTTTGGCATTGGAACCGTATCATCACATGCAAAATGAGTAAACCTCTAAACAAGACACACAACTTACATATTTTAAAAACAATTATGGAAAATGTACTCAACTTCTTCGCAACAACCACATTTATAAATAGAAGCTGCGGAAACGAAGAAGTGAATTAAGAAGTATTTGTCTAGGGGAAATAAAATATGCTTTTAAGTATTTATATTCAAATACTTAGATTTCTCCTCAACTCTTTATATATTTAAATTTTTTGAATTTCAAAATCTAATAATTTGCTAAATAATTTATTTAAGAAATATAGAAGTATGTTAAATTTAAAATTCTTGTTTTAAATAAAAAAATTCCCATTCAACTATGAAAATATCATATTCATTCTTTCATTTTGAAAATTAAGATAAAACACAGTTTAAGAGATTTTTTCACAAAATGAAGGAAAATGTGCAAATGAAGCATCGTTATAATTGTCCTTAAACAAACTCTAAAAATTTATTAAAACAAACATAATTTAGACAAATTTGAATTCCTCGTATACCAAACAAAAACACACATAACAGAAAAATCAAATAAACATTTAAAATTTTACCTTTTGTACACTTTGGTAATAACCTCCTTACGGATACAATGCCTATTGTGGTGATCGTTCAACATACATCTCGTTCACAACTAGTTCACAAGTGATTCTCGTAGTTATATTTCTTAGAAGTTTCACCATTTTTTTTGTTTTTTTTTTGGCTAGAAGAAAAAAAAAAAGATGTCTTCAAACTCAAGATTTCAGATTGATCCATGCACTCGAGAGATATGCTTATTGCGCGGAACATGAACAAATGAAGCCCAATACACATGCGCTATAGCTTTTGTTGGAAATACACTTGATCAATTACGCAATCAACTAGGGAAATCCTCTCGTTTATGCAACAGAGTATTGATCAGAGATTCAGAGAATCTTAGTTTATGATCTTTAGCAAACATTAGTGCCTACTTTTATCTGATTCATTTTTTTTTTCTAATAATAAATTGTTGATGACATTATAGAAAAAGATGAAAAAATATATATATAGATAAGAAAGAAGTCTTACTGTGACTGAATAAAACAAAATTAATTAAAAAGGTATGGTACTTTGCAGTGTGTTCTCGAACTCATAATCTAAGACATAATCAATTGTGAATTTTTCTCAAAAACTAGAACAGTAACAATATTCTAAGCTACATTAACAAAAATAGAAAAATATTTCTACACATTAATATTCATATACATAGATTTTAATATATATAATTTGACCAACTCATTTATGAAATAAAAGTAGTTTGCATGATTATTTTTTTCATTTTGTTCACTCTTTTCGTTTTCTTCTAAACCTTCTCAATATGCGTAAATTTCATTTTCACAAAGTAATTACCATTGTGGTTTATGCCGTAAACGGGTTCTTCTTCCTTACCAAATAGAGCATTGACTTCATCGGCTCTAACTAGGTGCGTGGTAACCAAAATTTTTGCTATTTTATCTTAGTAAACGCTAATTTATCTTAAAACCATGTTTCAATGTTAGTCTAAATCAATTATTCATTTCTTTTTTCTAGAAGAAATAGATTAAGTACATTATAAAAGAAAATGAGGACATCATATATAGTTTAGCAAAAAAAAATTGCTATTATTGGTACAACAAATCTCCCTTGAAAATAAATAAAAATATTCAGTGTGTTCTCAAACTAAAAACCTAAATAAATAAAAAAAACTATGGAGTTTGTCAATAATTGGAAGAATTACAATATTCTTTTTGAGAAACATACACAAATTTGATGAAATTTAAATATATTTGTATTCAAATACTTAGATTTTTCCTCGACTCTTTGTTTATTGCTAAATGATTTATTCAAGAAAGATATAAGTATGTTAAATTTAAAATTCATGTTTTAAATTAAAAAATTCCCTTTCAAATATGAAAAAATTATATTCATTCTTTCATTTTGAAAATTGAGATAAAGCAGTATTTAAGAGATTTCTTAAATAAAGCATCGTTAAAGATGTCCGTAAACAAACACTAATTTTAAAAAAAAAACAATTGTGCCTACTTTTATCAGATCTTTAGTAAACATTTGGGCCTATTTTTTGTGTCTATTTTTATCTCTCTTTAGTAAACATTTGTGCCTACTTTTTTAAAAACAATTTTGCCTAAAACTTTTCTTAAAACAATTGTGCCTACTTTTTAAAACAAACACTAAAGTTTATGATCTTTAGTCAATATTTGTGCCTACTTTTATCTGAACTTTTTTTTTAAAACATAAATTGTTCATAAAGAAGTTAGAGATGGGCGCACCACCTCCTTCTGGTTTGATAGATGGCTATTTGATGGAAGGCTTATTGATATATTTGGAGAAACTGGTCCGATTCAGCTAGGTCTCCCGCGTAACTCAGTAGTCGCGGACACAGCTACAACTGGAAGTTGGTCAATCCAGCGTAGGAGAACTCCTCGTAGACCTTGGATTGATAAAATTCTTGCAGCTGCAACTCCAAACCAAGCCAATGGTACAGATATTCCGCTTTGGAAGCACGGAGAGAATGACTTCAAGAATTTTTTCAGCAGCAAAAAAACATGGGTTTTGCTTAAAGCTTCTCAGCCTCGGGTAAATTAGATCAGAGCTGTTTGGTTTCCTCAGGCGGTACCTCGATACTCATTCATTGTTTGGTTGGCCATTAAAGATCGTCTTTCGACTGGGGATAGGATGCGATCTTGGGGTCATACTCAACATAGTACATTTTGTAGTGAACGGAATGAAACGCGAGATCACTTGTTTTTTGCGTGTCCCTACTCCTTCACCATCTGGTCCGAAATCACTCCCAAATTGTTGGGCTCAACGCTCAACCCGGACTGGTCTATCACTCTCTCGGCTTTAATTGGTCCTCACAGGAAGCTAACCGATGGGGTTCTTTTACGGCTTATTTTCCAATCTTCCGTTTATCATCTGTGGATGGAAAGGAACAAAAGAATCTATGACCAACTGTTTTGCTCTTCAGGGACTCTACGGCGCAGAATTGAGGACACCATCACTAATATTTTGTCATCGCTACATCTCCCTTCGGACAGCAAAATTGCACACATTCAGCTCCGTTGGCAGCAGTGTCTCTCGCAGCGACCAAACAGAACTACTTGTCGGGGAACCAGACCTCATTCCATCTCCAATGCTGCGCGCTAGCTCAAAGATTTTTCTTTCTAAAAGGGCCGATGGTCTGTTTGTGTTTTCTGTTTGGCAGTCCTCATACTCATTTGAATGTGAGCACCGAATCGACGAGCTGGCGGGATGCTTACAAGTCCTCGAGATGCTGCAACATTATCCTCTGGTTCTGAGCAGCCGCAGACAAGATTGCAAATCCTTTTCCGAAACAAGTGCTTTGTTTGAGCTATCACTGAGCTTTGTGGTCTCGTTTACTCGTGTCACGCCTTTTTCCTTCCCCCTTGATTGTGTGCTTTGCACGGTCAAGACAAAGACGCTACATAGAACTGTACTCTTTTTCCTCCGTCTTGGTTTTGTCCCATTTGAGTTTTCCAAACGAGGTTTTAACGAGGCAGTACCATTGTAGCGCATTCTCTATCGATTGGTTTCTATTTTACCAATCTTCTCTATTATTTGTCCAGCTTTGTTATGGTTTAAACTCTTTTTACATATTTTTTATTCCTAAACAAATATCACATTTCATGGAAAAAAAAAGATGAAGAAATTATATATAGATGAAAAAAAATCTTATTGTGATTGAATAAAACAAAATTCATTCAAAATATGGTACTTTGTAGTGTGTTTTCGAACTCATAATCTAAGATAAAATCAATTGCGAAATTTTCTCAAAAACTAGAAGAGTAACAATATTCTAAGCCACATGAACAAAAATGGAAAAATATTTCTACACCTTATAGATAAATTTTTTTGAGCAGTTTGTTTTGCTATTATGATACAATAAAGCTTTCTTGAAAATTAAAAAAATACGCATTGTGTTCTCAAACTAAAAACCTAAAAAAACAAAAAAATTATGGAGTTTTGTCGATAATTGGAAGAAGTACTATCTTTATTTTGAGAAACTTACACAAAATCTGATGAAATTTAAAAATATATCTATATTCAGATACTTAGATTTTTTCTCGAGTCTTTATTTATCTAAATGTTTTGAATTTCAAATTCCTATAATTTGCTAAATGATTTATTTAAGAAAGAAATAAGTAAGTTCAATTTAAATTAACATCATGTTTTAAAGAAAAAAATTCTTATTCAAATATGAAAAAATATATTCATTCTTTCATTTTGAAAATTGAGATAAAACACTATTGAAAAGATTTTTTCACAAAAATGAATTAAGATGTACAAATGAAGCATCGTTAGAGTTGTCCTTAGACAAACACTTAATTTTTTTTTATTAAAAAAAACATAATTTAGACAAATTTGAGTTCCTCGTATATCAAACTAAAACACACAAAACAGAGAAATCAAATAAACATTTTAAAATTTATCTTTTGTACACTTTGGTAATCATCTCCTCATGGATACATTGTATCTTTGGCCATTGTGGTGATCTTTCCACATACATCTCTTTCACAACTATTTATTCACCAAGTAACCATCATAGTTATCTTTCTTAGAATTTTCACCATTTTTTTGTTTTTCTTTTGCACCTTCTAAACATGCAAAGTAACTATCAATTTGGTGTCTAAAAAACCCAGTTCGTCTTACACACCAAATTGAACTTAAATTTCCTTCAATTCAGTTTGGTGCACGGTAGCCAAAAGTTTGACCTGTAACCATTTCTCTATTATATATTTGAGATTTTTTTTACCGGCGGTCCAAGCCTCTTTTTATTTTGTTTTTCTAAGAAGAAATTGTTGAGATTATCTATATAACTAAAGAATAAATTTCGTGGTGATTGATTAAAACAAAAATTTGATTAAAAATAGGAGAATATGTAATGTATATATTCTCGAGTTAATAACGAAAGAAAAAATCATATAAGAAGTTTTTTTTTTTAAACTAGAAGAATAAAGTTATCATTTTGAGCCATATAAACAAAAGTGGAAGAGATTTATACTAATTTATATTCAAATACAAATACTTTTCTTCCATTCTTTATTTGTCTCAATGCTTCGGACTTTAATTTATATAATTTGACTAAATTATTTAATTTCAAAAAATTATTTTAAAAGATGAAAGATCATTTTTAGATTAAAACATTCTACCGTGAAATGAGGAATATATTTTATTCTTTATTTTGAAAATAAAATTCAAACACTATTGGAGATATTTACAGCATTTCCAATAGTGCTGTAAGTTCTTTTGCATTAGAATTGTAAACACACATAAATAATACTACAACAAACATAATTTAGGCAACTTTTATTCTTTCATAAATCAAACAAAAACACATAAAAATAGAAGAAAAACTATAAAATTAACTTTTGGAATTTATGTACTCTGGTGATCTTCTCTTTATGGGTATATGTATCCTTGGCCACTATGGTGATCTTCTCCACACATGTCCATTTTTCGACTATTAAAATGCATATCTTGTTTCCTTTAACCAAGTAGTCTACATGGTTACCTTTCTCATTCTTTTCACTATTTTTTAATGCTCTCAATAAGGTAAATGTCAATTCAACTAAGTGAGTAAGTGACTACGATTTTGGTAGTATTCTATTTTTAAATTGATAAGTTTACGCATAAAAGTTAAGTAGTGACAATTATATCTCCTTTTTTGATAAACAATGATTTAATATTGATATATTTACTAAAATATTAATTCTGTAGTATATATTTTATATAGATTATACTATGCCTCCAATGATGATTTTTTCTAGGATCTGTCCGTCATTATATGTTCATATGTAAATGGTTTCTGGAAACATGATGTTCCTACTAGTGTGTTGCGTGGGTTTTACAACTCCATGATGGAACGACGAATTTTTTTGGTCTATAAGAAAGCTGTTGGGATATATTTCTCGTCCATCTCGTACTTTGTAGTCTCATATGGGCTATGATCTCGCACGGAAAGGTCGAGAAAGAAAATTTTATTTTGTCGTTTATTAGTATTTGTATTCTTTATATTGGTTAATTAAAATTAAAGATGAAGTGAGTTTGTTAAAAAAAAAAAAAATAAAGGTCATAATACAATGCACAAAGTGTTACAATCTCAAAGGTAATTTGAAAAATGACAAAAATCCAATGAAACTTCGAAAACATTCTACCACTGCCTGGCTTTTCACTCTGAATCGTAATCCCATACTTGATTGGATTGCTTCTTGGGGCATGGATGTCGAACAGACACGTCTCCTATGCGGCTTATCCAATGAAACGCGCAACCACCTCTTCTTTGAATGTTCTTTCTCATCAGAAATGTGGTCCATTTTGACGCTGAAGCTTCTCCTCCCTGATGCTCCAATGTCTTGGGACCTCATTCTTCAATGGTTACCATCAGCTACCCAAAACAGAGATTTCTCCCTTGCTCTTCTCCAAGGATGGTAAGCTGGCATTTATAATATATGGAAGGAACGCAACCACCGGTTCCATCTCTCTCTCTTTCCCATTGCTATGTTCATCACAAGACCCCTAAAGTGGTAAAGAATAAAGCTCTTGTTTAAAAATATTTGGGTTCAAAGCATGGTCATGAAGCTTTGGCACTCTGTTGGTCAAGCAATTGATTCTTCTGTTCATGATAGTGGCTTACTCGATTCCTTGGTTCTGTCCCCCTTTCTCTGTTTTTTTTTTCTTTCTGCAAAATTCTCATTATAAAATAAGCCTGGTTTAAAGGAAAATGTCCAAATTTGTGAATAGGTGTATTTTAGCCGTATACTGTTTTCCCGATAAAGAATCAAACATTGTGTCTGTAAATAATTCATAGCAATCAAAGAGACCAAGTAAAGTATCTAAATCACAGTGGACAAATAAACCGGAACCGAAACAAAATAAGAGATTCGGTTCGGTTTGGTTTCGGTACCTGCATAGTTATCTATCAGTTCCAAATTTGATAACAATCGATTTTCGGTTCGGTTCGGTTAATATCCAAACACCAAAAAGAATCGAATAGAACCGAAAAAATTCAAATGGAACCGGAAAAAACCTCATGAAACCGAAAATTAGAAGAAGAATGAAAATTTTCGGATATTTTATGTATTTTCGGTTCCAAAATAAAAGTAATATACGGAACCAAATCGAATTTTAATAGGTTCAAAATGGTTACCGGTATTTAATAACCGAAAGAACTGAATTACGAGGGTCTCTTAGATAAAAAATAAAAATAAAGCATAATTTTATATTTTATATATTCTGGCAAATCACTGTGGTTGACCTCAAAGTCGAGTAATTGAAATTCTCCGGATCGCCGATCTAAAGTAGAGGCCGTGGATTTCATTCAGAAATCCCCAAATTCGACCACCTAAACCCTAATTCATCCTGATTTTGATCGCCGTATAAAGATAATTGACTCTCATTTCTGGGCAATAATATGGCGGTTCCGGTGCTGGGTGGATTCCCTATCTTCTTGGTAGTGAGAGTTCTTGGTTTCATCATTGCAGCTTTGGTTCTGTCATGGACTGTTCACTACAGAGGAGGCTTAGCTCTTTCTTCCGATAACAAAGATCACATTTTTAATGTATATCTCTTTTTGATTGTTGTTTTTTTGGTTGACTGATTTAAATTTCTTAAAACAAGAAGCTGGATTGAGAATTGGGAATTGGATCGGATGTAATGTTCTTGTTGCTGTGTCTGAGATTCATATTTCTTGATTGTGTGTTGAGATATTGAAATTTGGAATCTAAGTTATGATCTGAAGCTCAAATTTGGGATGTATGATGTTCTCGTTTAAAGATATATCTGATGATGTCAAATATCTTTGTTTGTAGGTTCATCCAGTGATGATGGTTATTGGACTCGTACTCTTCAATGGAGAAGGTAAGCAAACAATCTCCTTCACATGTTTCCTGAATGCTTTAGATATATTTGTTCCTTATAATCACTTTGCCATTATTGATTCATGTTTCTTTCTTGAGGATGTTTTGTTAGAGTTTGTAGGAGTTTAGCGTCATAACTTCATATTTTAAATGAACAAGACATGAAATTTGTAGTATGTTTCATTCATTGCACCGTCTGGCAACTATTCTAATGTCAATATGTTTAGTATTCATTTTCATGTTCGATTACCGCATTCTTCATTTGTTAAAGAGACTGGACCGTTATGTTCTTTGAATTGCCTTTTATAACATTTTGAATACATTTGAAATTATATATCAAGGGGTTTAGGATTCATAGTATCAGTTTTGTTGTATAATTACCGCATTTTTAATTCGTCAAAGAGACCATGGACATGTTATGAGCTTTTCAGTTTTTCGTTTCTAACATGTTGGGTACATTGAAATTATGCAGCAATGTTAGCATACAAGTCAGTTCAAGGTACAAAGAACTTGAAGAAATTGGTTCATCTTACACTACAATTCACAGCCTTTATCCTAAGCCTAATTGGAGTATGGGCTGCTCTCAAGTTCCATATCGACAAAGGGATTGAGAACTTCTACAGTCTCCATTCGTGGCTCGGCCTAGCTTGCCTCTTTCTCTTTGCATTTCAGGTACACTCTTCTGACTTCTCTTAAAACAATAATCTCCATTACACGAGAATAAATACCAAGAACTCAAAGCTATTGTTACAAACAGTGGGCTGCAGGGTTTGTGACTTATTGGTACCCGGGTGGTTCAAGAAACAGCCGAGCCAGTTTGATGCCATGGCATGTGTTCTTAGGGATTTACATATATGCATTGGCTTTAGTAACTGCAACCACAGGGATACTTGAGAAGGTGACGTTCCTGCAAGTGAATCAGGTAATAACTCGGTATTCCACAGAGGCAATGTTAGTCAACACAATGGGTGTTCTGATTCTTGTTCTTGGCGGTTTTGTGATACTCGGTGTGGTTACTCCGGTCAGTGGCAAGGATCAAGTTCTCACACAATAGAGTAAAACCTCAAAACGATCTCTTTCAACATTTCGACCTATCGAAACATTGTTCATTTTAGAGACGATTTGTGATGTAATTGAGTTTTTTTTTGAAGTGATTTACCGAGCAGTGCATATCCTATTGTATTACAAGTAAAGCATGTAAACACTTGTAGGCCTATGGCAAAGACTGAACCAAAAAAGATTGGCATAGAATTTGAGAAAGATTTGTATCAACTTCCATGAGAAAGGGAGAATAAGAGAAGCCTCACTCATACATCACAGACAAAGAAAAACATCACCGATATCGATAAAAATCTTCCCGGAGAGGCGGATGATGAATCGCACTCTTCACAGAGTCACAAGTTTCTAAAAAAACATGTCAAGGCCAAAAAAAATGAATCCGGTACTTAAGAAAAGAAGCGGGTGAGGGAGGCAGTGCTGGTAGTTATTCTATGCAGGTCGTAAGGAGAAGAGTCTGAGCTAGAGAAAGGGATTGGAGAAGAAGAGCTTTCGCAAAAATGAGCTTTGCTTAGACAAGCAGGTGTTCTTTCTGATATTCTCTCACAATGACAGGCACACTTGTGGGAGGTACCTGAAAAAGAAAACATTGTCAGTGTTCGATGGTTTGAGATTCAGAACGAATGGAGAAACTGGGTTGCACGAGTTATGTTTAGGGATGAGAATTGAGGACCCTAATGCTATGTTTCTAAGAGACGATGATTAATCTTACCATGCCATAATCTGTGATTATCATGGAAATGTAATCTGAAGGGGTAGCATCATACCTGTAATTAGTATAATCATAAAGAGGTTTAGTGGCAGATAAGAATAGTAGTATTAAAAGAACGTAGTTTCACTTTTCGGATTGAACAAAGCTTACATCAAGTTCAGAAACTGCAGGTTTGTATTGTTAGTCAAACCATCTAAGTAGTTTATGTCTTCTCTTCCATGAACTTTTGAAATAGCATTTGGATCGCCTAAAGTTTAAAAAAAAAAAAAAACAAGAAATCCAATGTAAGGTAAAACAAAATCTCATGAGGGGGTATAAGATATGATACAGAGAAGATAATGCATACCGAGCTCATTGGAGCATATGGAATCCAGTTGCACCCTCTCATGGAACTTGTAGGCTTCGCAACATACAAGCACAGGAACACGGAATGCACTTGCAACCATTGCAATACAAGCAGTCCCGACCCTTGAGTAAACTGTTCCGTTAGACAAAACTGATGAGGCGCCCAGAAACACTTTGGTAACTTCGTGCATGATATATGAAATGGCATTTATATGAGTGTATGTACAGTTAATGCCTCGTTTGATCAATCTACGAAGCAGTAGCTGCCCTTCAAGCTTTGGACGAGAATCCACCACCAAGACACGGAACTTTTTTTTGAGTTCATGTGCATGTAATAATACCAATTCAACAGCAGTTGAAGATCCATAGGTCAGAAGGACATCGCCGTCTCTTATCTTGGTAACAGCATGTTTGACTATCACTGTATCTGCCACTATGATCTTCTCGTTAATGAACCGTTCAATATCTGATTGAAGAGCAGCTTTTGCTTCAGATTCAGAAAGTGTTATAGGCAGCTTTGCAATCCTGTTTTTGACAAATCGGATTGCGTTTCCCATGCTAATTGAAAGTGGACGGCATTCTATGAGAAAAGAGACGTAGCTACTTATTTTTGCAGTCATGTCCCTGTTAAGAGTCTTCTCAGGCGGTGTCGAATAATCTTTGACAACCTCTTGGAATGCTTGGAGCATCGCAATACACCTGGCATTGCCACCAGAGATATCCCCAGAAAGATATTGAAGACCAACCTGATAACCACAACAACTGATACTCATTAAGTACACAAGTAGCATTCATCTTAATGAAGTAATAGCAACCACTCATTAGAAGAAATGGTTCCTCATTTTAACAAAGAGAGATTATCAATAGGATCCATAATACAAGCACCAACAAAATATATTCAAGAGAAAATCAATACCTTGTACACAGCAGGATGCATAGGGTCAAGTTGGAAGAACTTAGTCTCGAGATCAGGAAGTTGGGTCCCATGCTCATACTGAGGCAAATGCCTAAATAGCTCAACCCTGTTTTTAGCCTCAGTCTGTTTTACAACAGCACGTCTTTTTGCCTTCACGACTCTACTCTCATCATCATACTGCATGCGAGGATGAGGAGCATCTTTCTTTCTATCTTTCTCAGATGGACCTCCCTTCTTCTCAGCTGCTCCAGCAGCAACAGCAACATCGTTCTTCTGAGAAGAAGGCTTTGCTGGTTTAGCAGCTTTAACACTTGTTGAAGCCACCGAGGCTGAGGTCACTGGTGGTGCCTTCCCACCATCAGCTGATATATTACACACAATGATCAAGATATTACGAAATGCAAGAAGATAACACAATAAAGCAATCAGCTCTACAGACAATTTCATTCAAATAAGGCGTAAAAGCAATGCTAAATTCATCCATTCTTTGCAACTTGACGTTATATCACACATTGGTATATTTCAAAATGAACCTTTTGCAGCTGCTTTAGCAGCTCTTTGAGCTTCTTGAATAGCTCGTCTCTCAGCTTTTGTAGTTTTCTCTTTCAAAGGCTTAGAATTCTTCTTTTGGTCACTCTCCACCTCCATTCCACTAGCCTTCTCTGCAATTAAGCACAAGAAAACATAGTGATTCCATTAACCTTTCACATCCAAAAGAACCAATTTGCAAATCAATCAAGATTCTATGATTCCAAACTCAGTCACTCCTAACAAAGCAAATCAATCAATTATGATTCCAAGATCAAATTGACAGTACCAGAAAGTCCAGGAAGCATATTGACAACGGAGACAGTGGTTAATCCACTAGCAGGAACACTACAAGATTTAGCCGCGGCCATAGAATCCATCCCAATACCAGGAAGTGAAGAAGCAACGGTAACAGAAGATTTTACGAAACTGCCCCTAGAATGGCGTCCCGGAGACGCCGTCGTTGATCCGTCAGGGAAATAGCGGCGACTGGAGTAAGAAAACGAAGAAGGAGAGACGGCTGATGAAGCACCAGCAGCGGCGCCGCGAAGAGGGAAGGTATCAGAGGAATTGTGAAGAGGAGGAGGAATCATGACGGGGGAGAGTGAGTTACCGGAAGGAGAAATGGTGGAAACAGGAGGAGAAGAAGCGGATGTGGAGATCGGGTCGGGTTGTTGTTGAGTTGAAGAATCGGGTTGAGATGATGTGAAGAAGCCAACTTGTCGGACCTTTGGGTCGACTACTGCGCGAGGGTTCCGTCGAGACTCCATCGCGTCGGAGAAGCTATGGCCTTTTTTTCTCGTGAAGACGGAATATTATTAGCAAATTTTCCCGAGAAAATTTGGTTTTGGGATCGAATTTTTTTTTTTGTTTTTCCACACGAATAAAACGGAGAATAGGGTTTTTTCATTTTATAATATATATATTAATTTACGTGATATATTTTTTATTTATTTTTTACAGATTAATCCGATGTGGCCAGTCCCAGTCACTAAAACAGTCTTTGTTCTTTTGTTTTTGTTTGTTTAGTATTAATCCATTTGCAATTTATTTATAGATCTAGCATCCAAAGTTTGGTGTCAGTAACTCAAACCCATAAGCCCAAATGAGAGTTTATTTATAATAGCTAAAAAATATTCCAATATAAATTGGATTAGAGTACGTAAACAGTTTAATGTTTTGATATATCCTTATTAATGATCTTGAGAACATTAGAAATTTAGAAATAAATCCTGAATCAATGATGAAATAGGAGCATAATCGGTTATAACGTTTTAGAGAAGTCCTTATTCAAATCTAACTAAGCAAACCCCAAATCTGACTATGCAACTCCAAATGTGAAACTGAGAGAGATCAGATACGTAACACATTTTATAGGTTATATCATGTTCAGGCATTACCGATA
Source organism: Boechera stricta (assembly GCA_018361395.1). Classification (NCBI taxonomy): domain Eukaryota; kingdom Viridiplantae; phylum Streptophyta; class Magnoliopsida; order Brassicales; family Brassicaceae; genus Boechera; species Boechera stricta. The sequence goes on along the minus strand of CM031544.1, from coordinate 6,366,296 downwards.
AAGAGCAATGACACACAGTTTAGAGAAAAGATCGAACAAGAAGTAGATTCTTTTAGGACAGATGGAAATTCATAACATGATCTTACTCAGATTTGAGGATTTTGAAGCATTTGAGACCTGAAGATGAAACATTTTGATGGTACTAAAAATTATCTTGACCCTACATGAAACTTGGGCAAGCTGGGCCTTTGGAGAGACCAAGGCGAACTTCCATACCATGGTGAAAGTCTACTGGTTTGCACGTCTCAGATTCACGAGGATCTGCGGATTAAATACTATTATCAGAACAACCCAAAAAATGATGAAAACAAAGAAATAAACAAGTTGAACACTTCTTCTCGTGTACATTCTAAACAGAGAGTTCAATTTTCCACAACACTGAGGATGATTATACTTATACACAATGCATGCATAATGATTAGAAGTAGACAACTCTATTGGTGTTTTGGTGTCGAACAATCTAACCAGCAAATGAAGTTGTAAGGCACAATTACCATTCAAGTAATCCTCAAAACCAAAGTCATCTATAGCTCCTGTGTAGACTTCCAGGCCAAGCATTGATGACGGAATTGGTCCAGGTGGTCTCTGAAACCTGAATACTCCAGAGAAAAAAAGATATACAATAAATATTCACTTCACCAAAGTAAGCTGAGGCTGCAATATGTGAATATAGTCTGCAAATCTAAAGAGTATTTACTCTGCGTTTATGATTCTGAGTTCCGATATATAACCGTTATAATGATTCATATACACATTTCTACCGACAATATTTCAAAATTTAGAACAGCAATTGATCTAATCAAAGATAGACTGCTAGCACTAGGAAACCATATTTCAATCTTAACAGTAATATATAGAACATAAGGAAGATTCTCATATCTAATAATCAGAGTAGTTCAGAGAATTTCATCTATAATGCTACTAATTTAACATCCATACCGAGAAAGGATTTGCCTATCAAGATCCATCTTCAAAGGAAGAGCAGATCCATATGTATGCGTAATCACTTTCCTCTTCATTTCTTCTTCTGATTTCTTTCCCTGAAACAAGACAAACCCTAAGTTCAGAAATTCAGAAACCCAGTAAAATCACCAATTCTCAAATTTTTTGATCAACGAAAACTGAAGATAGAGGAAACGAAGCTAATCAAACACACTAAGTTCCGTTGTTAGCCTAATTTTCACTTCATCAATGTTAAACATGAAAAAAAAGATATGGGAATTGCTTACAGATTCGTAGGCTGATTCGAGAGGATGAGATTCAAGGATATCGCTCTTAACACCGTGAAGACCAAAGCGAAGAGCATCGTTCTTCACACCTCCAATCTCATGAGCTATCTTCTTCTGCGACTCCATTTCTCCTCTTGTTGTCTTCCTCCGCCGTTCAACTTTTTAACTTTCTCGGCGACTTTCTGGGCAAGCAAAGCAAAATTAGAGAGAAAGAAGAAGGAATGAATGATTTTGCTTAGAATAGAATGATTTCAAGTAAAGCTCAAAACTCAAGGCCCGTTTAGACTTTATTTCTTTTAACTCTCGCAGACTTTTAAGCCCAAGATGGAGGACATTCCATAATCTCATGTTTTGCATCTTTTTTCTATGCCTAAATTTCGGATAAACCGAACCGAACCGATCGGTTATTGCGGTTAATCAGTTATTTCGAATTTAAAAACTTTTACCGAAAATAACTAAAATTTAATTCGGTTCGGTTCGGTTCGGTTTAGGGTTCATTCAACATCTTGCCATCTTGGGCCTCAATATTCATAAACAAAAAAAAATCCGAACAGCTGAGTATGAATCTTCGCACAATAGCCCGAGCTGACGAGCTCGAGTCAATTGAGATAGTCATCTCAGTATCTCACAAAGGCAAGGGTTCGGTTCGCAAAAGAGGTTCAACGCGATCTCAACCCAGGGAAAGCATTGAACTACCTCAAGATCGAGAATCAAATCTCAAACATCGAATCGGACTTTGCAAACCCGACTCTTTGAAAAAGTTTAAGATATAATTGATCTCGGAGTCTCAAGCACGTTTTACCAGAAAGCAAGAGATTTGGTTGAGCCAAATACTTACCATCCTTTCCCTTACCCGTCTCCTATGGATCTGAAACCCTTTTTTTGTATGTTCCTCAAATGCTCCAATTGCTCACCATTCTGTACAAATAACTCAGTCCGGTTATTCTGTTATTTCCTTTTGATTCCGTTTTGTACCGAAACGTTGACTTGGCAATAGTTGCAAGTCTTTAAAGGTCATCTAGAACAAAGCACAATGGTGAAGAAAGAAGCTTGAGGATCATGGACCATGATTCATGGCGATGCACGTTCTACTTCCTCCTCCACAATGTAGAAGCTTCTCTCCTTCTGTCTTCAACCACATCTCCAGAGAAATTTCATAATAGAGCACTACATGACTGAAAGAATACTACGATGGCAATCTATATACATACTATATTCACCTCCAACCTGAACATCTTTTAAAGTACTGTATACAGAATGATTATATTGAATTGATATACAAGAGCAAAATGACAGAAACGTAGCCGTTTATGTGATTGTCCATTTTTAAGAGGAAGAAGATACAGAGGAGCTGGTGGAGACGTTGGAAATCAGTCTTACTTCATAGAGATTCTCACTTTCTCCTTTACCTTCAAAGCAAAAACAACAAAAAGCAAATTTTTATATGATTCAGAAATAAATTTAATAACCGAGAACATGAAATTGGATGGTGAATTGAATCACTACTTACCGACTTCTGCAGTGATGTTTGGTCCAAAGAAGGAAGTGAATTTCGCCTATCAAAACAAGATTTTTATGCTTTATAGTGTCAGTTTCAGCTTTATGTAATTCTACTTCTTAGAGACTACATATGATGGAAATCAAAGCTAATTATGCTATTCTCCTACGCACTAAACAGATTAGTGCATAGCTAGTTAGTTTATGAATCTAATCTTACCTGTCTTTTTTCAAAATCTGACAAATTCAGAGCTTTGGCCTCAAATACAAGGACCAGGCAGTAACGACCATCAGTCAGGACCTACGGACATGAGAGAATGATCTGGGTAAGTTTAGTTTCACAGGTCAATGTCAATGTCAATATATGTTATTTCATAAGATTATATGATGTAAAGTCATGCACATGATTAAATTTACCTCCTCCCTTATCATCCGTAAGATAGGTGCACTACGTCTTGGGATTCCTCCTCCCTTATGACCAAAACAGTAGTAAGAAAGATGGGTTAAGCCGGAAGTAAAAAAGCGTGTTGTTTTATGCTTCATTTTTGTTTCAATAAAATAGCTTACCAGTCCATATTGAAAGATCCGTTTTAATGCTTCTTCCAAATGTTGTTCATCTCCATAACGGTATCTCGTGACATCATTTCTAACCTAATAAAAGAAAGACGAAGCCCGGCACATTTACAATTCACAAGAAGTAAGTTTAGCATCCTATGTGCACTGACAAGACTACAATTTCATGTCATATAGGCAAAAGGGAAACTAACTGAACTTTTGTGTAAGCACGACCTTCTGCAAGTGAGCATAATACACTGAATTCGAGCTAGCATTGAGATTGAATTTTCAAATACTAATGACGAAAACTATTAACATCTCTTCCTCTAATCAGAAACATAAGTATGTTTTAAAATATCTAAGTAAAATATGAAGAATTATATATAATCAGAATGAAGGTACTCCGGTAAGTATCAAGAGCAACCAGAGGTCCATAACTATTAAGTACCTGCGTTAAAATAGGAGTAGCACAGCTTTCCCTAAGCTTCACCGCATCCGAGTAGCTCAAGCAAGGAACTGGTTTGAGTTCTGCGTACTGCAAAGGAAGCAAAACAGAACCACAGAAAGAAATGAAGAACTCTAATACACAAGTCAAATTTCTCAATAAAGTTACAGCTATCTAAAATATTCCACTTTCTCAGGGACATGAGAGTGATAAAGATAGCTGAAGAGCGTAAAGAGATGGAATACCTTGAGAGCCATTCCAATTATAGCAAGGGGAAATCCATATGTTAGCATTATAGCAGACCACTCAGATCCAGGAAGGATATTAAAATAGGCCCCAAAACCATACCTGTAGGAATTAACACATCCATAATGAAAAAACTCACATATAAACCTATAGCAACAAAGAAGGCATGAACAACTCACGAGAGTAGCGAAACCCCGAGACCTAGCCCAATAACACCAAATGAAATCTGCAATCCAAAACAGATGGAAAATTTTCAGTGTGCAAATTGTTCCAACACACATTGTATACCAGTCATAAACTTCTGGTTATGTTATACCAGACTAGGATCTTGGTTTCGTAGTAATGAGAAAAAACAATTTTGACAGCAATGAAACCAGTTTCCCTGAATTTTCGTCAGAATTTATAAATCTTTCGAGATTTTAACATCACGTTATGAATTGCATACATCAAATCCTTCCCAATTCTCAATTTCAGACCACAAATAATCGAATCTACCTACTTGGAGAGACACTATAGTTTCACCATAAATCTCACACACTTCACAATTTGAACAAGGCAGTGGTTGTTGCAGGAACACTTAACCATATCGAATTTGTAGAAACTCTTAATTAGGGATTGAAAAGGTCGAAAGCAATATAACCTTGGCTAGAGTGAATTCATCATCAGGGATTAGGGTTCTATCACCGGAAGCTACTGATGGAGAAGAGCTCGTGGAATCAGCAGCTTTTGCAATGAAATCGAGCTTTAAAATATCTCTTTTCAACCTCGTCTCAGGAACGTAAAGCCATCGCTGACGTGGCATCGGAGACGGTTGTGAAGACGAAACGACGGATAGATTCTCATGGCGGCGATCGTGAAGACTGTGGCGACGGAGATTGGAGAATAAGACGGTGGTTCCCGGAGCTGCCGATATGGATCCCATTTTCTCCTCTTCTTCTTCTTCTTCTTCTTCTTCTTCTTCTCTCTCTGTATCTTTGTGAGAGTAATGTGAGGCTGAGGTAAAGTGTTCAAGTCTCAGCGGCCAAAATTCTGGTTCGGTTTACCAAAACCGGTCAAGTCAGTCAAAACCAATCGGCTCTTTGGTTCGGTTTCTTGAATATGGAAAGCGTTTAATCAAGAATCGGAATTTTTCAGTTTTTTGGAAAAGTAATTACCAAATTTATAAACCGACATAACAATAGTTGCGTTTGGCTTTGGGTGATTAAACTTGGATTCTATTCAGGAAAATTCGATTTTATCTGGTTATTTAGGAGTGCAAAACCAAAGCCAAACCCAAACATTATCAAAAAATTTACCGATTTTTACCTTAACCAAAGACATGAGCCGGTTTTAATCCCCATATATAAAAGTGCAAACCCTAAAAACATCTGCAAGTTCGAGAAGAAGTAAAAGAAGTTGATCAACGGCGATTTTCGTCTCGTTTTACCGTCAATGTCATCCCCGAAAAAACTGTCACCGACACCGCAATCGAACCCGAATCCATCACTTCCCGATGATTTGATATTGAGCTGCGTCGCACGCGTCTCAAGATTGTACTATCCGACTCTCTCCCTTGTCTCCAAAAGCTTTCGATCTCTCCTAGCTTCACCGGAACTTTACAAGGCCCGGTCATTCTTGGACCGCAACGAGAGTTGTCTCTATGTGTGCTTACAGTCAGCTAGCTGGTTTACTCTATGCCGGAAACCTGATCAAACCCTAACCTATGACACAAGAAATAAGAAAAAGTCATCTGGGTATGTTTTGGCTACAGTTCCAATTCCTCATCATGCTCATGTGCAACGTTCGAGTTTCGTGGCAGTTGGTTCTTGTTGCGAAATAGAGAATGTTTTGTACTCTGTTTGTAACGGAGCGTTCAATTGGTATGACACAGAGGTAAGAATGTGGAGAAAATTGAAGGGTTTGGTAGGACTACCTACCTTCTCTATTCGTGATTGTGTTTTCTATTATGGTGGGAAGATGGCGGTTTTGTGGGACGAGGTTTTGCTTACTACATGCAATAAGAAGATGATTTGGTGTGCGGAGATTACGCTTGAAAGACGCTCAAGTTGTAAAATTTTGGGGAAAGTTGAGTGGTTTGATCATGTGCTTACAGTCCCTATAACATATGTTCTCGAGAAGATTCTTGTTGCTACTATTTGATGAATGTTTGTGGTGTATGCAACTATAATGAATAACTTTATTCTATTGTTCCACTTCTAATCATTTAGGAAGGGGTATTCAACCAAAATATTTAAAAAGAATTCAATTGAATAAGAAAATAATAGATTTCTATACATTTTAAAGGATTTTAATGAATTCAGCCCAATTCACAGGTTAAATGCTCGAAATTAATTCTTCACATTTTTTAGGGAACTTTCTATTAAATTCCTTTTAAATGACATGATCATCAAAACAATCATAATATTGAATAACACTAGACTTTAATAGAATTTAAAAATCAATCAATTGAATAACACTAGAATTTAATAGAATCTATAAAATACAAAATTGAATAACACTAGAATTTAGCATTCTATTATTTTCTTAAGAATTCTTTCAACCCCCCTTAATGTCACTTGTTGATCCCCTATATATTATTTTTAGGGAGTATATTTATAAATAAACATTAAAAAGTGTTAATATTTACATCACATTGCAATTACTTCAAAGAACAAATTTTAATCTCTAAGGATATTTTTAGTCATTAGTTATTATGTGATCATTTAATTAATTAATTAATTATAATTTTCGTTTTAATTAATTAATTTATTTTAAATTTTTTGAAAAGTAGTTAAAAATAGATTTGTGAAGATTTTATTGATTTAATTAAATACACTAATTAAATTAAATTAAATGTTGATTCCATTTTCTAAAAATAAGAGATTTGATGTAGATTGCAATTATTTTTTTGGAATGTTAATGTTAATGTTATTTCTTATTTATAATATCAAATCTATTATTAAATTTTTAGTTGATTTAAAAATATTAGTTCATATCTGACTTAATTTAAAATGGTGTACAATTTAACATAACAATGTAGCATTATAATTTAATTTTCAAATTTATTTAAATTGTAAAATTTGGTAAATAAAACAGAACAATATAATAATTAAAATTCAAATACAAAATATCCGGAAATTTTCTGTTGGGAACAATATATCGCAATATCCAATATCGTTAATAGACATATTATCTTTCAACAGAAAAATATATTCTACGAAATCAATCTTAGAATATTCTGGGTTAATATTTTCCAAAAAATGTTAATTAATATCTTAGAATGTCGCAATCTTTCAAAACTTTACTTCTTTCTTCGGTTAAATCAAAAGAAATATCTTGATTTTATATATAATATTTCCAACAGAAAATTTTCAATATCGTCGAGTATGAAAAATTGGTTTTATATTTCTGATTACAAAATATTTACGCGGATATTACAAAGATTCGATATTATAAAAACTGATATTATAATTTTCGTAAAGTTTTAGAAGAATTACAATTTTTTAATATCCTGATTTTATAATTTTCGAATATTTTTATATAATTGTAATTTGTCCGTGCTATAACACGAAATATATTCTAGTTGTTAAGCTTATTTTGAGACCAAATAAATAAAAGAACAAAACTGAAAATACAATATCATAATAAGAAATAAGAATTATAGAATCTGTTCACTTTTTCAGAAATTCATAAAACTTACAAACAACTCTCATAAATGAGGTTATTAACAAATGGATACTCAATGCGATTCAAAATCACATGTCAAAAGAGTTTTGAGTCAGCCTTTTACCTCTCCACTTATCAGAATCATGTTCTTATGTGCTCGCAGCCAAAAGAGAATGATCATCACTAAGAAGTAATTATAGTATTTGCATTCTTCTGTGCTTGAACCCGTTTCATCCTACAAAACATAGGATAAAAAAAAAAGAATTGAGATGCAACGCAGAATATGCAAACCCATGAACAAATTAGCATCGACTGATGTTATTTGAGATCAATCAAAAATTTTAACCCCTAAATAGCTTCGTGGTACCCTTGATAAATTTCTCGAGCTTATAAGCGTAAGAGATAAATAAAATGATTTACCTTATGAAAAAGATGTACTTCTTGGTCTCTAGTTTTTGCTCTGAGCTAAATGAAAACCATGTTTCATGAGGACATACTTCACTCCAGCTTCCTATATCTGCACACAAACAAAGGAAGAAATTCAAAATACTATACTCCAATTTAACCGGGTTGGTTCTAAACAGCATCATTACTTCCTTGACTCTCTGCAAACACTATACAACACTTAAGCCTCTAATCATGATCATGGAACCATAAAAAAACCAAAGGAGTCTAGATTTGTACTTAATATTAGGTAGCATGTCTATTGCGTTTTGCATCTCGATTTTATCTGGTTATTTGAAAGTGAAAACCAATGCTTAACCCCAACATTATCAAAATTTTAACCGGTTCTCACCTTAACCAAAGGCATGAGCCGGTTTAAATCCCTCTGTATATTTAAAGTCCAAACCCTAAATTTGTTCTCTCCAAGTTGGAGAAGAAGTATCAACGTCGATTTCGACTCTTAAATTCCGTCAATGTCGTCCCAGAAAAAGCTGTCGTCGGCGCCGGAATCAAACTCAAATCCGTCACTACCCGATGATTTGCTATTGAGCTGTGTTGCACGCGTCTCAAGATTGTACTATCCGACTCTCTCACTTGTCTCCAAGAGCTTTCGATCACTCCTAGCTTCACCGGAACTTTACAAGGCCCGGTCACTCTTGGACCGCACCGAGAGTTGTCTCTATGTGTGCTTACAATTAAATCCTTTTGAGAACCCTAGCTGGTTTACTCTCTGCCTGAAACCTGATCAAACCCTGAATTATGACACAAGTAAGAAGAAGAAGTCATGTGGATATGTTTTGGCTACAGTCCCATTTCCTCATCCTCCTCCTGTGCAACGTTGGAGTCTCGTGGCGGTTGGTTCTGATATCTACAACATTGGCGGATCCAGACCACCTTCCTCTAGAGTCTTGATTCTTGATTGCCGGTCTCACACGTGGCGCGAGGCTCCAAGCTTGCGGATGAAGCTAATGTCACTTTCTGCTAGTGTCCTTGATTGAAAGATATATGTAGTCGGAAACTGCAAAGATGGCGATTCTGATTCCTGGAATAACACGTTCGAGGTGTTCGACACAAAAAAACAAATTTGGGATCATGTGCCCATCCCTTACAGCGAAACAAAACACAAATTTTACTCCAGAAGCGTATGCATTGACGAGAAGTGGCACGTGGGGACTTACGGAGCGGTGGTTAATGCTTACAATCCCAAGAAAGGTAAATGAGACCTTGTTGGATCAGAGATGAGTAGTTATATGTTTTATAATGATTCGCATATTGAGATAGAGAACGTTTTGTACTGTTTTTACAACACACGGTTCAGATGGTATGACACTGAGGTAAGACGGTGGAGAAAATTGGAGGGTTTGGTAGGACTACCTACTCTTCATACTCGTTATAGGTTGGCTGATTATGGATGAAAGATGGCGGTTTTGTGGGACCAGAATATGCCTTATAGTGGGCCTGGTGGCAGCGGCGGTAAGAAGATGATCTGGTGTGCAGTGATTACGCTTGAAAGGCGCAAAAAGTGTGAAATTTGGGGAAAAGTTGAGTGGTTTGCTAATGTGCTTACAGTCCCTAAAACATATGTTTTCCATAAGGTTCTTGCTGCTACTGTTTGATGAATGCAATGCGTCACAAGTATTTAACATGTGTTCTTTTTGGTACTATATACTGGACGTGTTGTGCATGCAACTATGATGAATGACTTCGTCTCTTGTGTTACTTTCTAGTCATTGATGTCCACTTGCTGATTGTTAAACAAACTTAAAAGCTTATCTTGTGACCAAAACAAGAAGTCTGACATTACAAAACTGAAAATACAATATCATAATAAAAATTATAGAATCTGTTCACTTTTCATTCTTGAAACTTACAAACAACTCATAACTATCAAGATCGTTTTATACTTTACGGAATCCGAATGAACATTAGTATACAAACAGAGCTTTTTGGGTTGTTTCTACTCGATGCGATTCAAAATCACATGTCATAGAGTTTTGTGTCAGCCTTCACTTATCAGAATCATGTTCTTATGTGCTTGCAGCCAAAGAGAATCATCACTAAGTAATAATAGTATGTGCATTCTTTTGTGCTCGAAGCCGTTTCATCCTACAAAACATAGGATTCAAAAGAAAATTTGAAATGCAACGCAGACCCATGAACAAATTAGCATAGACCGTAGTACAGTACTGTACAAATTAGCATCGACTGAAGTACAAAACCCATGAACCCATGAACTAGTTCTATGCAAAGAAGTTGATTAATTGTAACACTGAAAGATTCAAAAGTATTTTCTTTCCAGTGAAGCATCAATTATTCATACCATAAAACATATTCAAAAGAAGAAATGAGATGCGAAGCAGGAAATAAAATACAAACCCATGAACAAATTAACGTTGATCAAAGTTCAAGGAAAGCAAGATACAGTTCCATGCAAAGAAATTGTTTTAATTGTAACACTCAGGAATTCAAAAGTATAATTTCAAGTGATGAATAACTTATACTGTTAATCTGTGGATAGATACTTTAGTTGCAGGTTTTATATATATAGATGTGATTTGAGATTAATCAAGCAGTTTTAACCTCTAAATAGTTTCATGGTACCCTTAATAAATTCCTTGAGCTTAAGAGAGAAATAAAATGATTCACCTTATGAAAGAGATGTATTTCTCGATCTCTGGTTTTTGCTCAGAGCTGAAGGAAAACCATTTTTCATGAGGACATACTTCATTCCAGCTTCCTAAATCTGCATACAAACAAAGGAAAGAGATTATAATTACTATACTATCGTGAAGACAAACAAAGAGTTTGTAAACTATTTCACACCTTGAAGCAAAATGTTTTGCTCATCACTGTAAGACTTGAATGTCCAGAATATAAGACCTTTGTCATCCAATTCCACCGGGTTGGTTCTAATAGCATCATCAGTTCCTTGACTCTCTGCAAACACGATACAACACTTAAGCCTCTAATCATGATCATGGAACCATAAAGAATCAAAGGAGTCTAGATTTGTACTTTTAGATAGCATGTCTATTGCGTTTTGCATTTCAGAATTAACTTCTTTAGTTTCAGCATTTATTCGCGATACAATTGCATCACGTTCTGTGATCAACAATGGAATCCCATTTTTCTCTATTACTGCTTGTGCCAACTCATCTTGCAATTTCTGCTTCAGTTGTTTCTCCTACAACAGAAGGGTTTTAGAATGAATTAAATGTTGTCAAACTTAAACTGTAAAGACTTGGTTGATTTTCACAGTTACCTTCTCTTTCGCTGCATTGATCTTTTCTTTTGCTTCCTTTTTCCTTTCAACAGATTCAAGATTTTGGCTATCAATGCAATTTCTCATCACCCTGGAAATTTTATCAACATTATGTAAAGCATCAAGCACCATAATTCAAAGAGAGTAGTTGATTCAATAGATAAATATAACTATTACTTACGATGTGCCAAGCGTCTCATCGCATAAGAAATTCAAAAGCTTAAGCCTTTTAGATGAATCCAACTTCTCATACTGAGAAATGCCTTTTCCAAACATTTCAGGAGGGAAATCATCTAGCTGAACTTCTGATTCCGAAAGACATTCTCCAATTGCAATGAACCAACTAGCATCAGTTGCACTCAGGCAAACCGATCTATTTATTCAAAAATGGAAATCAATTTATACATCACAGGAAAAGGAAGCTAATAGAAAACTTATATTTTTAAAGGATTTTATACTTACGTTTCTCCTCTATCCTCTAATATCACAGTAAGTAGTTGGATTATCATCTGGGTGAGTGTCGAATATTGTTGTCTCCTTTTGCTTCGTCCAGATAACATTTCACGAATCACACATTCAGCTTGTCCTTTCCTTAAATCAAGAGCCTATCAGAAAAGTCATATGAAGCAGGTAGGATCAATTAGTAAACCTTTCAAATATTCGAAATTTCTATTTGAAAGTACAGATCAATCATCAAACTGTGGTTAGGGATAGAGGATACCTTCCCAAAAGCTGAACAAAACTCCAAAAACTGAAATACATTTCCAACATCTTCAGGAGCCAAGTCAATGCCAGAAACAGTAATTGAGCTATTGCCCTGAGGTAGTTCAACCTCAACCTGATCCTCCTCTTTCTTTTTGAGAGCAGGTTTGATTCTTTTGATTTTATCCACTACGTTGTTTTCCTTGATATCTTTAGTAGTCGTCTCTGCATCACAAAACATTCATGTGTTAGTCTCTTTGCAACAGTACTTGCATTCTCGGGAACATTAAAGCCCAAAATCCTCTCACTCTTCTTTTTTCTTTCTGCCAATACTTTCTTGGTAACTTCTGTCTCATGAACAGAATCAGAAATCTTGATCTTTTTTGGACTGCTCTTTTTCACTGCAGCATTCTCATCACTCTTGGTAACTTCTCTCTCATGAACAGAATCAGAAATCTTGATCTTTTTTGGACTGCTCTTTTTCACTGCAGCATTCTCATCACTGCAGCCGTTGTTTATATCCTTAAGCTCTTCACGTTTAGTTTTTCTCGACTTTTTAATGCTAACATGTTTTTGTTCAATAGAATTCTCCTGGTCAAGTTTCAGTGGTGAAGCTACAACAACACCTTCCTGCAGATACCACCATATTATTAAATAGACACAAAATAAGACTCAAAGTTAAGATACACAATACAAGGATCATGCTAGAGCATAGCACATACCGGTTTCACCTTCTTTGTATAAAAATATTTGTCAGAGCCACTAGTTTTCAGAAGCTCTGAGACAGAAGAGAACCCAGTCTTTTTAGCAGTGTGTACTAATATCCCGGTAGGCTTTTGACCTCGTTTCTTCCTAGTAAAAGAAAACAGTTCACAAATTCATTAAAAAATAGATCTAAAAACAACATAAACCTTGCAAATTCAATGTAATGGATGATTTTGAATTACATGCAGCAGCTACAGTTACAATTGCCTCTGCATTTGGGACAAATCCAATCCTTCTTCAACGCAACCTCTTGTGCGTTCTCCCCATACCTATAATAACATCAAACCAGAATCAATACCCCAGTCACCAGCGCTTATACATTTCTCTCGAACACAAATCTCAAAACATCAAATCAAACCTGTTCAATATGCACTTGGTACATAACTTAATCGTACAAGTCTTGTCTTTCTTCTTGGTCACGCAGGATCCAACAAGATCCGTTCTCTTTTGTCGACACTACAAACACAAGACCAGTAATTCAAACATTGACTCTAATATCATAACATTAATTCAATACCATAACAGATCTCTGTCTAAAGGTAACCATAAATACACCAAATCAGATCAATACAGTTAACAATTTATCAGGATTAAGGAAAACCCAGAATTTGACGAGTACCCATGTTTCAATTTCACAGTAATTTCAAAACCCAGATGAAGATACACCTAAAGAAAACGCCTAAATTCGAAAATATTCAACTTTAAAATCCTGAAATTTTCACTATTGAAGACCGTTGATTGAAGCAATAACTCAAAGTGTTTACTCGAATTCATAAAATCAAAATCAATACCATTATCAAAGATGAATACACCCAATCGGATCAATTTCAAATCCCAATTCGAAAAGAAAAAAAATCGAAAAAATTGAAAAATTCACACCTGGTGACAAGTCTTTCCATTAGCTGAATCTTCGATCCTTGGTTCAACAACCCTAATACCAGGACTTGGTGTTTGTTGTTCGGTCTGATTCTTGCTCACCACCGCCATATCCCAGAAGCTCAACAACAACAACAAAAAAAGCAACTCAAACTGGAAAAATTGATTCGATTCGCAAAAATTAGTTTTTGGGTATCTGAGTTTTTTCTTTTAACATTCGAGTTGAGTTTATGCTTCTTCTTTGGAAGGAGTGAGAAATTTCGAAAGAGGAGAAATCCAAAAAGTTTTCGATTTGGTTTTCCCTCGCTACCAAAAATTTTGAGCGGGCGAGGGTTTCGATTTTTACGATTTTCAGGTGCTGTCCCATATTTTTTTTCATTAATGGGGATGTACCAAGTTCTATTCCTGAAATACAGTAAAAATCGGCAAATTACAATCCTTTAATCAAACTGATAACCAACCACTAGGTAAATTCCTACACGATACAACGTTTTTTTTTTCCTGTCAAAAGCACTGTTCCATTCATACCACATTGTTCAACAGACACAAATTGTCAATAACCACTAGGGGTTTCAACCACAAAGGTACAACCATATCTAAGATGGCAAATTACAAAGGACATAAGATAACGGTCTTAGTCATTAGATCCGCAACAGCATTAGCTTCACGATTAACGTGTTTGAATTTTGAACCGAAACAGATTCTCTTCAATGGTATTGCCTTCCCAATCCGAAGTGAAAATAAAAATAGTGGCGGATAGGTTATTTTCGCGTGATATATACAAATAGATTATTTTAAGTTGGATACTCAAGATTTAAGTAACGGTGGTCTTAAAAGAAAAAAGAAGATCTACTGGAAATTGCGGTCTCTGAATTGTAAGAACGGAACGATAGCAAAGATCTTAGATAATTTCATGGAGGATAAAGAGAATGAAGGTTTTTTCCATCACTTTGGTAAATCTCATAAAAAACCTAATAGTAAAAAATATATATATATACATATGGGAAAATTTGTTGATAAAAAAATAGTCAAAAAGTATGTGTCAACCCTTGTTCAAAAATGTGGCCTCGGTTTCACATTATCTGACTTATTCTCTTATTTGGTTTGAACCTATCTGGTGGTATATTAATTCTTATTACCTATTGAGTGTTTCCATTTTGTTTGGCTTAAAAGGGATTTTCTCTACGCTCTCCTAGTCTAGTCCGTGTACGGGATGATAAGGAGCCAGAGGAAGCAACATCATCTGAGCAGGTCAAGACTTATCCTAACCACACCCACCCATATGTTATAGCACTGGAAAGACAACTAGACTGTTTTCTAAGTTTTAACTTTCGCTACATATTTTCAGATTGCAGAGATGTTCCTAGCTCAGAAACACAACCATCAAAGCAATCAGGACGATGAATAAAGAATTTTAATCTGGTCTCAGAGCATTATGTGCACTTCTTGTGTTATAGTTTTCAACCGAACTGTTTATGTAAAACTGTTTTTAGATTAAAATTAATGACAAAAGGTGTTCTGTTTCATTGCCAGTTGTGTATATATTTACACACATTACATGAGATTTGGTTGATTGGTAGCTTTCCATAACGAAGTGAAAGTCGTGTGTCTATTCAGTTAAATAAACAGATCAATAAATTTAGTTATTGTTGATCTTATAGTGACAAATTGACAATTGTTATATTTCATTCACTTTCATTTGAATGACTTGATGTTTTGATTTTTTATACGAAAAAACCAAAAATAGATTGCAAGATAAGTTATTTGGTCAATTTGGAGGTGAGCATGAACCTAGATAGAGAGGTAAAAACCAAGACAATTTCAAAACATTGTATTATACTAATAACAAAGAAAAAGTAAGAACTATGAATCTCCTAAGATGTGAACATGTCTGAGACGTTTACATGTGGTTTAATCCAGACATGATACAAGTTACATTGGTTCATTCTCTGGTTAAACATTAGGTCCTTTTTCGTAGTCACAACAGACTGGAAGCCTAAGTAAAACGTCAAACCGTCCACTCTTATCTTCTCCATCCATCTCCGGTTTGTAAGATTTAGTTTAAGAAATGTCGGTTTTTCGGGGTCCTGCGCGTATATAAGGAAGATATCTCCTTGGTACTCGGTCATAATTCGTTTGTTGATTTTACGACATTTAGGAGGCCGTCGAGGAAGAAGATTCCAGGAACTTGTAGAGAGATCGAACATTCCTAAGCAACCTATGTAGGTGAGACAATAGAAGACCCCATTGGAGAAAACAACATTTTGGAAACCTCCGTATCTAAGGGGTAACCGATTCGGGAAAATCAAATTAGTGCACTCTTTCGTGGCAGGATGATATGTTTTGATAATGATGTATCTCTTGGTGATGTCGCAAACGGATAATATTACACAACTATTCGATGTAGGAGCACATGAGAAAGCAATTGTACGACTGATCCGGATATCAGGCCAAGGCAGTTGAATTTGTTCACGTGTAAAAGGATTGAAAAAAAGGTCTCGGTCAGATTTCTATCATCCACGAGTAACCAACCGTCTCTAGAATATCTTATGTGCGAACCGCGCAACTCAAGGAACTCATGAATATGTGCTTTCTCAAGTGATGGATCGTAAAGCTTGTATATCTCTCTGTCTGAAGGGAAGAGCATAAGCCATGTTGTTGGATCTTCAACTCGAACGGAAACACAAGCTTCGTGCCATGTTTTGCATACAGAGGATCTTAGCGAAGAAGAACAGAGCGATGAAGACAATGGTTTGTTACGAAGATATTTCTCTTATTATTTCCCAAATGAATCGTATAACGATCATATATACAAAACCAATGTATACGGTTTAAGTTAACCGAACAACTATACTAACCAAAATTGATATTTACATATACATACTCTAATAGTCCCCTTCAAGATGAGCTGAATATGTTATGAAGACTCATCTTGGACTTGAGATGTTTAAATTGGTGAGGGAACAAAGCTTTAGTTAGTATATCTGCAACCTGATCCTCTGTTTTGACATGTAAAGTTTTCAGAAGACCTTTATCGAGTTTCTCACGAACCGTATGACAATCCACTTCGATGTGCTTGGTTCTTTCGTGAAAAACTGGATTAGTGGCTATGTGAATTGCAGCAGAGCTATCAGAGAAGAGAACTGGAACAGAGGCAACACCTATCCTCAAATCTGATAACAAAGTAACCAGCCACATCATTTCACAAGAAGCAAGAGCTAGAGCTCTATATTCTGCTTCAGCAGAAGATCGAGAAACTGTAGGTTGTTTCTTGGATTTCCAAGTGATCAAAGAGGAACCAAGAAACATAGTAAAACCTGTAGTGGATCTTCTACTATCCACACACGATGCCCAATCTGCATCAGCAAAGCCTGTCAAACTCAAATCCGGATCAGAAGAATAAACCCGACCTTGACCGATGGAACCTTTGATGTATTGTAAGACCTTATAAACAGCTTGAAGATGTGTTGTTCTTGGAGCTGAGGAGAACTGACACAACTTATTGACTGCAAATGTAAGATCAGGTCTTGTAATTGTCAAATACATCAAACGCCCAACTAAACTTCTGTACATTTCTTTATCTTCAAGCAGCTCACCATCTTCCTTAGACAATTTCAGATTAGGTGTCATAGGAATAGGAGAAGGCCTGCCTCCCAACATACCAGTAGAGGTCAAAAGCTCTAACGCATACTTCCGCTGACATAAAGAAATTCCTGTGTCCGATCGTGCAACTTCTAAACCCAAGAAATACTTCAAAGTGCCAAGATCTCTGAGTTTAAAACATTGTTGCAGGTCGTTGGTCAGTTGAACAGTAGCATTCTCACATGTACTAGCAATAATGATATCATCCACATACACCAAAACTGCCATATGAGAAGTACATGTGCTTCTGATAAACAAAGTGTGATCACCAGAAGATTTACTGAATCCAAGCTTCAATAGAGCTGTAGAAAATTTTATAAACCATTGCCTAGAATCCTGTTTCAAACCATAAATCGACTTCTTGAGCTTGCAAACAGCTTTCTCTGGTAAGGAGTCCCCTTTACTTGCTGCATAGCCCTCTGGTAAAGTCATATAAATCTCCTCATCCAAATCGCCATTAAGAAATGCATTTGAGATATCAAGTTGATTCAAAAACCAATTATGAGAAGCAGAGACTTTAAGCAAAAGCTTAACGGTAGCAAGTTTAGCAACGGGAGAGAAAGTCTCTTTATAATCCAGACCTGCTTTCTGAGTAAAACCTTTTGCTACCAAACGTGCTTTGTATCTCTCTAGAGAACCATCAGCATGAAACTTCAAAGTGAAAACCCATTTACATCCAACACTCTTCTTACCCGGTGGGAGAGAAGTAACTATCCAAGTATCTGTATTCTCCATTGCATCAATTTCCTTATCTATGGCATCACACCATTCCTTGGAAACCTTTGCCTCAGAATATGTTTGTGGAATGGGAATTTTAGTGATGTTATTTATGTATGAAAAATGTGATGGAGATATTTTAGAGTAAGAAAGAAAAGAGGATATCGGATGAACAAGATCAGATTGTAGAGAGTAACAATGATAATCTTGTAAGTGAGATGGTGTTTTTCTCAATCTGGAAGTAGAGATATGAGGAGGAGATGAAACAAAAATTTGTGATGGTAGTGTTTGAGAAGGCATACCTGAAGGCAAAGGATCCTGTGGAGTGAACAACTCTAAAGCTTCTTCTGATGATGAAGTTTTAGCCATAGGAAAAATTTCTTCATGGAACACTACATTTCTGGAGATAAACACAGTGTTGCTTTCCAAATCCATCAATTTATATCCTTTGAAACCTGCTGGATAGCCCAAAAACACACACGCTCTTGACCTTGGTTGAAATTTGTGCCTCATTTTTGGTGATGTCGAAGCATAACTCAAACATCCAAATGTCCGTATTTGATCATATACAGGAATCTTACCAGTCAAAACTTCATAAGGAGTTTTATTCTTCAAAAGGACTGATGGTATCCTGTTGATCAAGAACACAGCGGTTAACACACAATCACCCAAAAATGCCAAAGAAACTTGAGACTGAAACATCAATGCCCTTGCCACATTCAGAATATGCTGGTGCTTTCTCTCGACAACTGAATTTTGTTCAGGCGTTTCTGGACAAGAATGATATGAAACAATTCCTTTTTCCTTGTAGAATTCTGAAAACTCAGTTCCTTTGCATTATCCGATCTCACTGATTTCACTTTCACATCATATTGATTTTCAACTTGTTGAATAAACTCTGGAAAAACCTGTTTAACCTCAGCTTTTGTCTTAAGCAAGTAAACCCAAGTTGCTCTTGAATGATCATCAACAATAGTCAGAAAATACTTATAACCTTCAAATGTCTCAACAGAAAATGGTCCCCAAATATCAATGTGAAGTAATTCCAAATTTGAATTACAAATATTATTCAGGGAAGGGTAAGAGAGTTTCTTCTGCTTTGCCAAATGACAGACATGACAGAAAGTAGACCCCTTATTCTTCATATGATTTGTGCCGAGAGCATCATATATAACATCAAGTCTTGAAAAAGATGGATGTCCCAATCTCTTGTGCCATACACTGAGATCTGCAACTACATTAATTGATGATTCTGTTGTTGAAGGTGATTCTGACTTGGAGTCCAACACGTACAAATTGTCTATCCTTTTACCGTGTCCAATCATTGACCCCCTGGTAAGATCCTGGATAGTACAAGAAGAAGTATCAAATATCACCTTTGAGTTCAAATCTGTAGTCAAAGAACTGATACTGATCAGATTCAAACGAAACTCTGGTATGTACAGAACATTCTTAAGAACGATGTCTTTGTTGATCTGTATCTGTCCCACTCCACTGATTCTAACACAAGATCCAGTAGGTAGGTTCACAGAACTCATAATGGAAGTATCTAGACTCATGAAGATACTCTTATCATATGAAACATGATGAGTAGCTCCAGAGTCTATCACCCAAGAGTGGACAGACAAATTTTGCTGTGATACTGTAAGGATACCCACAAATTTATAAGTGGAGGAGGAAAAATAGATACCAGAACTACCAGATGCATTTCCCTCAGTAGATTGAACTGTTACTTGAGGTTGCAACCTTGAATTGAAAAGAGCAATTAGGCTTTGTATCTGATTTTTACTCATGTCTCCTACCAAACTTTCCAATGTAGAATTCTCATTCTCAGATGATAACTCAACTTGAGCAGCAGTTATAACTTTCCCTTGCTGGAACTTTTCTGAATTTTTAAACTCTGATCCTTTATTCTTCAGAGGATGTCCAGGTGGGAAGCCATGTTTCTTGTAACATTTATCAACCATATGCCCAATTTTGTTACAAAAAGAGCAAGTAGGGCGACCTTTTCCTTGAACATAGTTCACTTCAGACAAATTCTGTGTAATTTGAAACGCAGCCGGAGGAGCTACTGTATTTGAAAAACTTCTCTGACTGTCATCTTGATCCAGAATGTTGTAGACTTCAGCAAGTGATGGAAGAACCTTCTTCATGATAATCTGTCTTCTAGTTATAGCATAGGATTCATTAAGACCAGCTAAGAACTTCACTATTTTAGCTCTCTCTGCTTTCAATTGCAGGCGAGTAGCTTTACCACAAGTGCAAGGATCATCAGGTTCATCTGTACTCTCCAAATTATCCCACAGAGTTTTCAAAGTGGTGTAATAATCAGAAAGAGACATAGAGCCTTGACGTAAATATTGAATTTCTTGAGTCAAGTTGAAAGTTCTCGGCAAATTAGTCATGTGAAATCTACTATATAGATCACGCCAAATATCAGTAGCATCATTCAAACGCAGAATGCTACGATATATCTGAGGCGAGACTGAGTTCAACAGCCATGATTTTACCATACTATTGCATCTAGACCATAGACGAAAATTGCTATCTGTTTCTAAGGGACGAGGTAGCGATCCATCTATGAATCCAGTTTTATTCTTAGCATCTAAGGCAATACGCATAGCAGCATTCCAGTCATCATAATTCGTTCCATCTAAACGAAGAGAAATGATGATCAAACCTGGATGATCCGCGCTATGCATAAAAAAGGGAGATGAACTCGAATCCATGGATTCTGGTACTGCTTGATCTCGCGAAGCTCCAGATGTTCTTCTCGCAACAGCTGGAGGAGATTCGGGAGGGGAGATTGCAGTAACAACCGATCTGGATTTCCGATTCGAAGCTTGAACATCTGAGTTTGATGAATTCTTCAATCGTGCTGATCTACGCGGAATTTTCGAAAACGAAACCATCAGAATTGAAATTGAAGCTTCAACAATGGTGAAGAAAGCTATAAATCTCAGATTGATGGCTCTGATACCATCTTAGCGAAGAAGAACAGAGCGATGAAGACAATGGTTTGTTACGAAGATATTTCTCTTATTATTTCCCAAATGAATCGTATAACGATCATATATACAAAACCAATGTATACGGTTTAAATTAACCGAACAACTATACTAACCAAAATTGATATTTACATATACATACTCTAATAGAGGAAGCACGAATATTTTCTTTCAACGACAAGCGCGACAATATTAGTAACATGAGATCAAAGGGAAGGTTTTGAGAAAGTTTGGTTACTTACCTTTGCCTCCGTATCCTTCTTGTTCTTCTTCATAGATCTTGTATAAACCATGCCTAGAGATTATAATCTTTCTCAAATAATGTGTGGTAAGGCTTTGGAATGATCGAATTAGGGTTTTACTCAAACTTTGATATAGAGATATGGAAAGAAATTACGTGAGAGAGGGTTTATATATGTGTAGTGAGCTTTATTTGATTGAGTTTGAGTTTTTGTAGTTGCTTAGGCCCAAAGAAACTTCTCAATTTCCTTTTTTTTTTTTTTGTTTTGGATATAGGAGAGAAGAATGTGGATAAATTCGTCAAACATTCACAAACTGTAACTAAATTAGGCTTTGATAACTTATGTTTTAAAATTATTTTTCACTGGACAATTTATAACCCCTACAGAATATCCAATATAATCAAATTAATTTCCAACTATGTTGCTTTTGATGCATAGCAATTAAATTACCTTATTCCCTCAAGCAAATTAGGAAGATCGTCCTTTTTTTTTTTTTTTTGGAAATTTCCCTTTTTGTATGTCCTGTGTTGAGTTTCTCAGGTTTCTTATACCTTGGTTTTATGGTTTGGGCTACTAGGTACCGGATTTTCTTAAGCTGTGCTTGAAGAGTTGTCTTGTCTTTGCTCTAAAGTGATTGCTAAACCATAATTAGCATATTTTGTTTGTTTCTTTCATATGTAGCACACTTCCCTCGTGGTTCTGACCCAACTCTAGCAGAAATGACTTTAACCACATCATCTCCTTTGTTGCCTATGTCACAGCAACATACTCAACATCACAACTTGATAGGGCTACGATTTTTCTGTAATTTTGAAGTCCAACTAATTGCAGTACTAAGATCTTCTGTTTTAGATTTTTTTTTTTCTATTTCTGTTGTTTTTTTTTTTTGATGAAATGTAATATTTTATTAAAAGGGAATGGTTATTTAAAGATGATTACTTATGAAAGCTAAAGACTTTTGAGGATAAGGCAAACAGAGCAAAAAAAAATTGAAAAAAAAAAAAAAAGAAAACAGGGCATGAGGTCGTTTAAAAACTAGCCGAGCATCTGTAACTGTGAAACCAAAGATTAACTAACTTGAAACTATCTTCCAGCGATCATATAAAGCTTTTTCCAGTGAAACTATTTATGTGGTTTTACTGACCCACAATCAAGTTACTCGATGTATAGGAAGGTGGATTTGGTCACGTGCCTTAAATCTGAATAAATCACATTTTTTTTGCATACATCTAATTGCAATGTTTTTATAGTAAATCTTCAATGTGTACATCTAATATTTTTATAGTATAATTATTTAAAATTTAAAATTATGAGATGCTCAATTTATAATGTGTTTATATGCGTTGTTTTGTGTGCTTAGAGTCGAATGCTCTATTTAAAATGCTCTGTCTTTGTGTGTTTTCATTTGTACTGTTTAGGATTTCATGAAGGCTCAAAATTCAATTATTGAATGTTATACCGCTCATTGAGAAAGAATCCGAACATAAATACTGACATAAATGATAAGATTTAAAATTAAATCGAGATATAATCAGTATTTTAAATCTTTGTAATCTTATAATTATTCGAAAATATACGTTTACATAGTCTACGTCAAATTCAAAGCGAATAATAAAAAGAAAAGTTTTACGAACAAATATATGATTAGTTACTCAGAAATTAATTCTCCACATTTTTAATTATAATTAAAGATTATTGTGAATATTTTGTTAACTTACTGTGTACATTTTGTTTACTTATCCAATAAAGATTTTTGGAGTATCTTTTTTTCAATGTGTACTTTTTTTTCCAACCATCTCATTCTATACAATTTGAAAACTACAAATGTGAGTAGCAAATAAAAACGATAATACAAACATGATTCCATAACTAAACGGACGCATGAGAGGATAAAACACTTTTCCAAACCGATGATATTTGTGGCTTGAGAGATCTTTAAAAGATCGGATTGTGCGGCTTCCAGAGTAAACGACACTAGGCCGTGCGATTCGGATTTGAAATTGAACTCAAGCCTATCGATTATGTTCGTTAAGGTGGGCGGAGATGCAAACAACGCCAAAACTCTCTTCTTAAAGAAGGTGGAAAGTTGAAAACGGTCTCCGATGTCGGAGTGTAGAGTGTAGTTAACCCAACTACGGGTACTACGGATGTTCTCTCTTAACTGAGAAGTCCTTCAAGTTAAGGAGAGAGTTGGGAAAATCACAATTTGGCTTAGACTTAGCAGTAGAAGGTAATAACTCTTACAAGGGCCTTCTAAATTGATTTCTATGAAAGGAGCATTCTGGGCAGGCTTAGAGTGAGAAAACCTAATTAATAATTGTAACCTTGATGGCAGGCCCATGAAAAAACAGATGGTAATGGGCTGAAAAATAACTGTACTTGTAAAACCGGCTCAATACAAAGGGGCTACGGAGCTGACCTAATTTGGCGACGGCGCTGACCACGGAGCGGATTGCATCACTGGCGAGCTCGTCTGGCTCTGACGGACCAGGGCTCGGGACTGCTGAGGAGAGCGGCTGGCTTAGGTGGTTATCGTTGCTCTGGTGGAACCGGACAAAAGGCCTCAAAGAACAAAACCAGAAGATAGCAGAGGTGTGAGCAGTGGAGAGAGCAATTGTCGGCGGTTTCACGACGTCGGTGATGTTGGAATTTGCTTCTACTTGTTCAAAGCATAAAGAAATGAATTGATTTCTTTATGCTAAAGACAAGTGAAACGAGAAACCAGAATGAATTGGTTTCAATAATAACTTATCGAACAGAGAGACTTGGACGAGAGATAGAGAGAGACAAACAGATTATTAAAACTGAAAACTTGATTATATTATCTCTCTGGTTACAACACAACAACACACATACATTTATATAGATGTTTACGAAGTAACCCTTGATAACCGTTGGTAACAGTTATATCTTATCCAACAAGTAACAATTCTTCTACACACCCTTTAACAACATACACACCCGTACATTTATACACACGTACATATAACTATAACATATAATTTATGAAACTCAATTATAAATTATATTTTAGAGCGTAGACCCAGCTTCTTTGTTTCAATGTGTACTTATCTAAACATCCTTTGGAACAAATAACGAACCCATCGGACTTTTTATACTTATAAAAATAGTCTTTAAGAATGAAAGGGGCCTTGCATCGGAGTCCACATCCTGAACAGATTGGTCGAGAGCTATGATTGTTTTGAATCATTACTAATCTCCGTTCTTGGAATTGAAATACTCGTCCTGGTTTGAGACGGGAAATGTCTCCAAGCACGCACTGAACATGGAGAGAAACCTCACAATCATTGCAATTATAGAACCATTTATGTGGGTCCATCTCTTCTTCACATATCTCACACCAATATTTCCCACTTTCATTTTCTTTGCAAGATAAGGAGAGCGGATGTTGATCGTATACGTGCTTTACTGTTTCAGGCAAACTTGCACAACGATAATCCAAGTTATAGTCACATGACCCACAAGAAAATGCTCCTGATTTTACAGATCCCTGACACGCATCACACTTGCCAGTGTATGTTTTGTTGTAATGCAAGGGGTGTTCATGTCTTTTAGTGGAGAAGAACTCAGGAGTTAAAATGCATCTTATGTCTAAAACTACATGATCAGACTCGTACCTAAAACCACTGAAGAGTTCTTCACAAGCACTACAAGAAAAAACCTTGGGGAAGCCCATGTCTCGTACATCAACATGTAACGTAAATGGCTTGTTGTGAAACATATGCTGTTTTTTTCGAGGAAGATTTGCGCATATTTGGTGGAGAATAAATTCACATTGCTCACAACTATAGACTGGATCAGAGTAGACAGGAAGCATGCATGCTTCACAACATATGCTTCTACCATGAGTAGTACCATCCTTGTTGAGTTTTAAATTATGTTTTTCATGACTGAAATGATTTATCAGGTTATCACCCACTTTCTTGAACGGCGTTATATCTTCGGTTTCTTCAGGAATCCCTTCAAGTTCTATCCCATCCCATACATCATTTCTTGTAGCGCATTGTGAATGAACAACATAGTTAATGCACACCGAGCAAGTATAAGCTCCGTAGAACCGGTTAACACATTGAAGACAAATCTGGCATACCCAATCTCCAAAACTGAGTTGTTGAGTATGAGAGATGCGATGATCATGGCGATTGATATTTATAACACGGGGTAAACCGATGCAACTTCGATGGACCATAAAATCGCACTTGAGACAAAAATATGGGCTACGGTCGCCTTGCACCCCACAAGCATTGCAAGTAAATGAGATTTGTCTCGCCATGAGTGTGAGTTTGTGCTCATGAGTTTTTAAATGTTCAACATCGACAGGTGGTGGAATGCTTGAACAAACTAAGCACACACTGAAGTTACAAATGGAACAATGATAAAGCATGCCTTCCAATTTCAAACCACATAGAAGACATGTATTATCAGTGTAATTAGGTGCTCCAGATGTGAGCAACTTGAGAGAGTGTTTAGGGTGACAAGGATGGTTTACCTCTGGTGAATTTATACATTTCACATGGAAGGACACCCAGCACTTGAAACATCTATAAGCTAATTTGCCAAAGACATTTTCTTTACATGCTTTACAAAGATGCTCCGGGTGTCTTGAAACTGGGAAGAGCACAAGTGGATGCTCATGGGCTTGATGATGTTGAATAGTAAACGGTGGTGGCTCTATCGCACAAGACGCATGTAGGCTGAATTTACATTTAACACAATCATAAGCCATGTCATCTTCGATGAGTCTTCTACACACTTTACACCAATCAAGAATGGTATTAAAATGGGAAATCCCGAATGTCGAATACTTAGAGAAAATTGATCTTTCAGAAAGAAAATGTTCGGGATGAGAAGTGTGTCTGATTTCCCCTGAAAGTCTACCATTAACACAGTCTTTGTGGAACCAACGGTCACACTTATTGCAATGGTAGCCGTTACTGATGTAACCACCGGTTTTGCACCAATAACACCTGAAAGCAAACCCAGATGAAGGGGTCAAAGGATGGTCGTGACAAATAAGTTTAATTGGTGTTTCCATGGCGGATGTGTGTCAATCAAAGCAGAACCGAGAAACGTGGAACTGCTTTCAGAATATCAGGAAAGTAAATTAAGAAGCAAGATAATCTGAATTGATCGATATGAGTTTGCTCTCATCGGAGCTTACATATTTATAGCCAAAAGGCATAACTTATTGCTTAGGAAAAGGTTAGCTTGACACTTACGTATTCTCTTTAAACTAAAAGGAAAAGGTTAGCTTGACACTTTTTTATTGTCTTCTTCGATTCCTTTCTTCTTCATTTTCAAGTGCAAAGACATGTTATTCCTTTTATCAAGCTTTTCTTCTATTTGTATATATTTCTTTTCTGTGTAAATTTTATTTTATTTTTCTCCAACATATTAAAACCCTTAAGTGAGATTTCAACATGCTATTACAAAGCTAAGTCTAAAGACTGTATAAAATTCATTTGTAAGCATTTTGTTTTTGTTAAAATAATAATAATAATAAGTATCTTTTAAATGTACCACATTTTCCCTTTTACGCCACTTAAAAAAAGGAAGTAAAAGTGATGATAGAACATGGTACACAAAATCTCCTATATATTAATTGAGAATCATTTTAACAAAATAATCTTATGTTTACGTGGAATATTATAACACTGTCATGCTGACGTGTCGTCGCCAGAATGATTCTCAAAAAATATATTTTATAAGACATTAATTACTAGACTAATTAGCTAATATACCATTAGATCAATCATATATAAACTGTCTTAGATTATAATCTTACCTAAATTAACTTTATTTATTTATGAAAAATCGAGTAAGTAAATATTCTATAAAATTATTACTGGTTTTATTATTTCCTAAATTTGATTTTAAAATTTTATTTTTAAAAAATATTATTTTAACTAAATAATTAATTAGTAACATAAATATGTAAAAACCATAACTTTATATTTCAATTATTTATACTATAATATACTACTAAAATATTTAAAAATGTTTATTTAATTTATTAATTGTCTACAAAATATTATAAAAATCTTATCCCACTTGTTGATGCTGACTATGTTAGGGTCTAATGAATTTTTTTCAGATGATAAAAACTTTTAAAATAAAGAAAAAAATGTGTCCAAATATTAATGTAAATTGATGATGTGACACTCTTTTATATGTATAGAGATATAAAAATATTTGTCAGAGCCACTAATTTTCAGAAGCTCTGAGACGGAAGAGAACCCAGTCTTTTTAGCAGTGTGTACTAATATCCGGTAGACTTATTTGGTTCCCGTATGCTATTCCACGATTCTCTTTCATAGCTTGGCTTGCAATTCTCGACAAGTTATCAACTGGAAACCGAACAGCATTATGGGGTAACTCGCATCCATGTCCGTTATGCGGAGAACGGAACGAAACTCGCGATCACCTATTCTTTGCATGTCCATACGTTTTCACCGTCTGGTCTTCATTGTGTTCAAAGCTCTTAGGACGTCTACCACCCCTCGATTGGACTTTCACAATCAACTCACTTCTCAAGAATAGGAAGGGGAAGCTAGACAACATTTTGTATCGTTTGATCTTCCAATCAACCGTGTATCTAGTTTGGCGAGAACGAAACCACCGTCTACATGATAAGGCTCCTCTACCACAAAGACGTCTAACTCAGCTTATCAAAAAAATGATAAGCGATCGTATTCGATCAAGACTTCGTCAAAACGACGAAGTTTCTTCAGCACTTTCCGAACGTTGGGGAAATCTCTCTCCATCGTAATTTGGCCGGAAAGAAGGCTTTTTCATACCCCTACTATAAAACTATGTTCAATTCATGCCCAGACTATACTATCGTGCTAAAACAGACACCATCTATGTATAAATTTGAATTTCAAACTTCAACTTACCGAATTGTGCCATTACATACATTTCGACTAACTCTGTTAGTTATCCGTTAACGGAAAATTGTGGCTAATTACGTGTCCAAAACTCAGCCGTTTTAGACTAAACACAGAATTAAAAAAAAAAAATGACACCTAAGCGGAGTAAAGGAACACGTCGTCGTTCCCATTCAGTCTTCTTCTTCGTTTTTTTTTGCCCCAATCGTAACCCTAAATCTCTCGACGGAATCCTCTCTCGACCTCGCTCTCGATATCGCTCAGTTTCTCCGGCGAATCTAAATGTCTTCCTCGGCTAGTTCTGGTAAGTTTTTAATTCTTTTCGATTTGTAAATCCGTGTTTATCAATTGAATTTTGTGAAATATCAAGCTCGAAATCTTAACTGATTTAGGAATAAGCGATGGAGCAAAACGTATTGTGGCTGATAAAGGGAGAGGATTGCCGAGAGAATGTAGATGCGGTGCAAGGGCGATAATCCGTGCATCAGAGACGGCGAAAAATCCCGGGAGGCTATTCTATTGTTGTCCGTATAGCTCAAAGGAGGTAATTTATACGGATATAATGCATAAGTCATGAGTTTTAGTTGTTTTAAAGGATGATATTGGTTGTTGTTATTGTAGGATACACGACATTTATTCAAATGGACCGATATAGCTATGGTTGAAGAGATGGATGTTGTCGAGAGTGTTGTTGAGAAGATAAAAGTGGATGTGGGAAGCTTAGAGAAAGGTTTGCATGTTGTGGAAGCTGAAATGGAGAAAAGAACATGCGAAGCTGTGAGTAATAGGTTTAGAAATGAGATTGAAATTGTTTTGGCAATTGCTCAAGGATGTGAGAAGGAGATGGGAGAGCTCAAAGCAATGGTCGAATGTTGTGAGTCCGCTCGACTTGTTCCTAAGCCGTGTTCCTAAGTCGTCCGCTCGACTTGTATTTATTCATGTTGTTGTAATGAACCCTCGGGATAATTGTATTTTGACGTTGATTAATAATATGTTGATGTTTTGCGGTTTGAGTTGTGGTTTAAAATACATGATGGGGTATTTCGTGTATTGAGGTGTCGAGTACATGATGTGGTATTTCATGTATCGACGGGGCGACATATGATGTGGTACTTCATGTGTTGCGGGATTGAGCGAAGTATTCGTTCCGTCTTGGTTCGGAGATTTTTGGGTTTACGTCAATAGATCCTACTATGTGATCGGAGTCGGTAGAATTATGTGGTGTTTAATTCTATCGACGGGGTCATTAGGATTATGTAGTATTTAATCCTAATGACGGGTCATTAGAGTTATGTGATATTTAGCTCTAATGATGTGGGTTAGGATTATGGGCGATTTAATCCTAACCGGGTGGTTTACCGATTAGGATTATGGGTGATTTAATCCTAATGGACGGTGAACCAGGGGTGGGGTCCGGTATTATCGGATCTCACGAGGACTTAGTATATTAGGATCCGGGGCGATTGGATTCTAATGTACTAGGTCGTTTGACGACTTAACTCGTTCGAATCCGAGGTTGATTGGATTTCGACGGGTAAGCCGTTGGGTGACCGCATAGGATCTTGCGATGTAGACCCGGGGTGTTTTTGAACCGAGTATGGAACGGTACCGAGCTTGATTGGTGGCCCTAGGGGCGGGAAGTGAGGTGAAACAATCAAAAGAGTGATCGTTGTAGAGAGAATCCCGAGCGGTTCGGTTTAGCGGAATTATGCGGTAATTACGGGGGTTTGGCGGAAATTAAGGAAATATTTTGAGACGGGGTGAATGTCTTAAATATTTTGGGATATTGAACGAAATTACTAAACCGCGGGAATTAAATTAATCGGGATTGAATGTGGCGGTTTAGAGAATTCGGTTTGGTTTAATTAAATTAAACCAAACATATACATACACCTATATGTATACAAAAAAAAAATATCCTCCTTCTCTCCACCCTTCTTGAAGCTTCTCTTCTTCCTCATTTTGGAAATAGAGAACGAGAAAGGAGAAAGAAAAGGAGAAAGGGAAAGAAAGAAAGGAAGAAGGAAGGAAAGAAGGAGAGAGGGAGAAGAGGAGAAAGAAGTGGAGAAAATACAGAGTTTAGAGCTGAATTGAGAGGTTGATCGACCAAGCTAGGGATCTCGGTTTGAGCTGAATTTTGGTGGGTAAGTCCTTCCATCTCTTGTGTAYTTGTCTACCAAATTTCGTGGGGTTTGTTGGGTAGTTTAGGAATTATGGATTTTCTCCTATACTACTGTTTCGAATGGGGTGAGATTGAGTGAAGGGTTGAGCACTTAATTCTTGTTTGTTTGGACTGAAATTTGGTAGATAGGTTGTTAAGAGGTTGAAATTGAAGTTCACCGAAGGGTTTTGTCAAATTAGACCTATGCTTGAGTTTTGAGCATTTGAAGTTGCCCCTGTTGAGTAAAGGGAATCCGAGTTTGGGGATAGGGTCAATCGAAGGTTGTCATGGGTTTTGAGCTAATGATCATCCAATTGAATTGTTTTTGGTCTCTTGCTAGGCAAGAGGTGATATTTTGGGTGAGTTGGAGCCAAGAGGTACAAAGGGACAAGCTTAAAGCTTAGAATTGTCAAGGACGAATCGTCAACCGAGGTGAGTGCGTGAGCGAACTATAATCATTAGGCTTTTCGTGATTGATGTGATGTAGGACTTGTCCATATGGGTGTGATTTATGGCTAGTCCAAGTTATGTGATGTGTGTGGCGATAGAGCTTTATCATGATATTGCTTGATTGTTGCATTGCATTTGATTTTGGTAAGCTTGTGATTATATGTATTTATCGTGAGACGGAGGACCGCCTCACTAAGCATTATCAATGTTACTCTTCGGTGCAGTGGACAAAGAAAAGGCTTAGATGTGGAGCGCGTGGAACCAAGGCCGAGGAGAAGGGATGATCTCGGGTTTGAAGGTTTTTGGGTTTTGATTTCCTTGTGTTTTGTGATCTTGTGTGTTGTTTATAGACTTGTGTTCTTAGGACGCTAATGTTTTTAACCCTATATGATGCATAACGGTATACAAAAATAGTTTTGGATGTTTTTGCAATGTGTTGAAGTGAATTGTGGCTTGTTTAGAGTTATTCTTGGGTTGCAGGACAAGAAGGGATCGACTGATCCACATAGGATCGATCGATCCTGTAAGGTCGTTATGTGGCAGAAGTCCTTGGGGACTCAAGATCGATCGTTGGCGAAGCAGTCGATCTGATCGATTTTGGGAGAGCCTGCAGTCGATTTTTGGGGTAGAGATCGATCGTTCCTGGGCGAACGATCGATCTGAAGAGTTGTTCGATTGGATGTGCTCTCGGGACGAAATTGGGGTATCAAGATCGATCGTTCTGGGGGCATTTTTGGCCGGGCGCTACAGAGGAAATCGGTATCGAGATCGATCGATCCATAATGATCGATCGATCCTCTTCTCGTAGATCGTCGTTAAGGAGGTTCGATCGATCTGAGGGTTGATTTCGGAGAGTAGGAAGGATTTTGGGAGGAAAGCGAGATCGATCGATCCTGGGTGAGATCGATCGATCCCATCGGTCATGATCGATCGATCTTGGGTGAGATCGATCGATCCTTATTGGATTGTAGTGTAAGGACATTTGTTTTAGGAAAAGTTTTAAAAATTTCGTATTTTCCCGTTATTTCTTCAGGGTAGGTCGTGCCAATTTGGTATCAGAGCAAGACGGTTCTAGGATGTGTGGGGAGTCTTGCTTGTGATTGATATTTGTTGTGATTAATTGTTGATTGTGGGTTGGGTTAAAGATCATCCTCTTCGGCCTAGGGAAATGGTTCCACGGTAAGTCTTCGGGGATATTGGATGATTAAGTTGTTTGTGTATTGAACCTTGTGTTGCTTTTGTAGTATGGTGAGATTCGAAGAGTCGAGAGTGGTGGCAGGGGCGAGGTGGCTGGCGTGTGGTGAATGGAGCCCAATGGTGAGAATCGAGAGTTGACCCCGTTCTTTGGTGGCGAGGATGTGGAGTTCTGGGGTGCAGCTCCTGCTGTGTCACCACAGTTGAGGTTAAACAAGCTGGTCAACCGGAATGGGGCAATGATGGGTATGTTGGCTCAGATTTTGGAGAGGTTACAGGCCGGTACCAGCCACGAGATGCCACCAAGAGGTGAAGAGCCACCAAGTTATGGCTCATGAAGCAGCTGCAAATGATTCCATCTTACCTTTCGTGATGGATCATATGCGGACTTCAAAGTTCTTTCTTGGGGGCCAAACCTGTTGAAGCTGATGAGTGGAGGTCAGAGTGGAAGAAACTTCCTCACATAAGGTGCGATGAGTATAAGGTGGATATTGCGGTGCATTACGGAGGAGATGCGTATGTGTGGAGAAATGTGTTGGCTAGAAGAACCATGGTGTGAATACTTGGGAGGAATTCGTGAGGAGTTCTTCAAATACTTCCAGAGGCTATGGACCGTTTGGAAACGAGTTTTTAAATTATCTCGAGGAGCAGTTTCGAGTATGAAGTGGAGTTTAACCGACTTGAAGGTTTGCGGGGAGGGCCTTCAGGATGAACAAGCCCAGTAAGAAGGAATCTGGGGAATGCGTTTGGAGTTGAGGAATAGATGCATTGTGAGATCATATGCATCGGTGGCGAGTTAGTGGAAGGCGGCCATAATTGAGGAGGGTATGATAGAGGAGGCTAAAGCATCTAAGCCTCGACTCAGGAAAGAAGTCGTTCTTCGATTCAGGGAAGGTGCGAATTCATGGGAGGAGAAGAGGAAGTGGGAAGGTTCTCTCAGGAGTGCTTCTAGCACTCAATCTGGATGTTTCAAGTGTGGAGACAAGAGTCATAAGGTTGCTAACTGTCCTAATAAAGATAGCAGGCTTGCTTCCATTGCGAGGGTGGGACATATCGGGCTTCATGCCAGCTCCAACAAGGTAGCGGAAGTTCGGGCTCCACCGCTAAGAAGGCGATGGTGACTCCTCGAGCCTACTCTTTGACCATCGAGTCAGGAGAAGGGAGCAACACCAAGCCGATCACTAGTTAGCATTCTTCCCGTATTTAATTATTTTCGATGTGATTATGCCTGTTGTCATTAGTACATGGGTGTTGGAATTGCTATGGTTGTGTGGTCTCAATGCATAGGCTATGTGTAGGGACCTTGAACGTGGGAGGGGTTACATCTCACGTGTTGTTCGATTCCGGAGCATCTCATTGCTTCGTTACTCCGGAATTAGTGAGAGAGGGAGAGAGAGCTGTGATTGTTTGAGAAGGGTGAAAGTGGCGGGAGGTCAGACTTTTGAAACTCATAGTCTAGTAAAGGATGTTGAGGTCCATATCGCTGGAGAAGTGAAGCCAGCTGATTTGATTGTGTGGCCAGTAGAGATTTATGATGTGATCTTGGGGATGGATTGGCTTGGGAAGTATAAGGCTCACCTAGATTGTCATCGAGGTAGAGTGGTATTCGAGAATGATCATGGGCGGGTGGTGTATCAAGGAGTGAGACCTACCACGGGGTGTTTGGTGATTTTATTGCGGAGAAGATGATTGAAAATGGGTGTGAAGCGTATCTCGCTACCATTTCTTTACCGAAGATGGTAAAGAGATAAGGCTGAAGACATCCGTGGTAAAGGAATTTGAGGATGTATTCCACCGTTGAAGGGATTACCACCACGGCGGATCCACTACGATTGAGTTGGAACCGGGGCGGCTCCTGTTTCTAAAGCTCCATATCGTATGGCGCCGGCGGAGATGGTGGAGCTTAAGAAGCAGTTGGAGGAGCTATTGGATAAGGGTTTCATAAGACCGAGTAGCTCGCCGTGGGGAGCACCCATCTTGTTTGTGAAGAAGAAAGATGGAAGCTTCCGGTTATGCATCGATTACCGAGGTTTGAATAGAGTGACGATCAAGAACAAGTACCCTCTTCCGAGAATTGATGAGTTGTTGGATCAATTGAGAGGTGCTACTTGGTTCTCGAAGATTGATTTGGCCTCTGGATACCATCATTCTATTAAGGAGGCAGACGTCGAAGCGGCCTTGGGGCGTATGGGCATTATGAGTTTGTAGTAATGCCTTTTGGATTAACGAATGCACCAACGGCGTTTATGAGATTGATGAATGATGTTTTCCGGGAGTATTTGGATGAGTTTGTGATCATCTTCATAGATGATATCTTGGTGTATTCGAAGAACTCTGATGAGCATGGTGACCACCTTAGAAGAGTATTGGAGAAACTAAGGGAGCAGAAGCTTTTTGCCAAGTGAGTAAGTGTAGCTTGCGAGAGAGATCGGATTCTTGGGTCATGTGATTTCGGAGGAATGGAGTTTTCGTTGACCAGAAGATTAAGGCATATAGAATGGCCGAGACCTGAAATGCTACTGAGAGATAAGAAGTTTTCTCGGTCAGCGGGTCAGGGAGGTCGTCAAAGGTTTTGCGAGTATTGCTCAGCCTATGACAAAGTTGACGGGGAAAGATGTTCCCTTTGTGTGGTCTCAGAAGTGCGAAGAGAGCTTCTTGAGGCTTAAGGATATGTTGACTACGCGGTATTGGCTCTGGATCTAAGGAGCCATATGTGGTTTATACCGATGCATCGAGATTGGGATTGAGTTGTGTTTTGATGCAGCATGGGAAAGTGATTGCTTATGCTTCTCGACAGTTGAGAAAGCATGAGGCTAATTATCCGACTCATGACTTGGAGATGGCTGCGGTAGTGTTTGCATTGAAGATATGGAGATCATATTTGTATGGTGGTAAGGTGCAGGTGTTCACGGATCATAAGAGTCTCAAGTACGTGTTTACTCAGCTTGAGTTGAACTTGAGACAAAGGAGATGGATGGAACTTATGGCGGATTATGATCTCGAGATAGCTTATCACCCAGGGAAAGCTAATCTCGTTGCGGATGCCTTGAGTAGGAAGCGGATAGCTAAGTGAAAGATCGAGAGGGAGTTGATGGGTATGATTAGTACCTTGCGCTATGTCGTTTCAGATGAGTTAGAGTTAGGGTTAGAGGCGGTAACGCCGATATTTTGAGTAAATCGGCTCGAGAAAGACGAGGCTTTGATTAAGGCTTCGAGGGATGAGAAGTCTGAGTATCAAGTCTCGAATAATGGAACCATTTTGGTTCATGGACGAGTATGTGTGCCTAATGATGAGGAGTTGAGGAGAGATATCCTGCAGGAGGCACACCAGAGTCGATTTTCTATTCATCCCGGGGCAACTAAGATGTACCGAGACTTGAAGCGGTATTATCATTGGATTGGGATGAAGAGAGATGTAGCCAAGTGGGTGGCTAGCTGCGAGACTTGTCAGCTAGTAAAGGCCGAGCATCAGGTTCCGAGTGGATTGTTACAGAGTTTGCCCATTCCTGAGTGGAAGTGGGATATGGTGACGATGGATTTTGTGGTGGGGTTACCGAATTCTCGGGGCAGAGATGCAATTTGGGTTATTGTTGATCGCTTGACGAAGTCTGCTCATTTCCTCGCTATAAGGAAGACAGATGGAGCTCGAGTTTTGGCGAGGAAGTACATCAATGAGATTGTTAGACTGCATGGGGTACCTGCGAGTATTGTATCGGACCGTGATAGTAAGTTTGCATCGGTTTTCTGGCGAGAGTTCCAGAAGGAATTGGGTACTAAGGTACACATGAGTACAGCATATCATCCTCAGACGGACGGGCAGTCAGAGAGAACCATTCAGACTCTCGAGGACCTTCTGAGGATGTGTGTGCTGGATTGGGGTGGCCATTGGGCTGACTATCTAAGCCTGGTAGAGTTTGCATATAATAATAGTTATCAGGGGAGTATCGGGATGGCACCATATGAGGCTCTGTATGGGAGGCCTTGTAGGACGCCATTATGCTGGGCTCAAGTGGGGGAGCGAAGCATGTATGGCGAGAGTTTGGTGCAGGAGACTACAGAGAAGATCCGAGCCTTGAGGATCAACATGAAGGAGGCTCAGGATCGTCAGAAGAGTTATGCGGATAGCCGCAGGAGAGAGTTAGAATTCGCCGTAGGAGATATGGTTTATCTCAAGATGGCAATGTTCAAGGGTACTAACAGGTCATTTTCCGAGGGCAAGTTGAGCCCGAGATATTTGGGACCGTTCCGAGTGGTGGAACGCGTTGGACCTGTTGCTTACAGGCTGGAGTTGCCAGCGTCTATGCAAGCATTTCATGATGTGTTCCATGTGTCTAAGTTGAAGAAGTGCTTGCATAGGGATGATCAGGTGTTACCGGAAGTTCCACCTGAGTTGTCACCGAGTTTAAGGGTTGAGGCGAAACCCGTGAGGATTCTAGATTGTAGAATCAAGGTTGACGGGAGGAGGAGGACTCCCGAGGTGAGGATTCTTTGGAATTGTGACGGGATGGAAGAGGAGACTTGGAAACCAGAGAAACGGATAAGGGCTAGATTCTCCGAGTGGTTCAGGGAACAAGATGCGGCTTGAGATTCGAGGACGAATCTAATTAGTGGGGGAGAATTGTAACATCCGTGTTCCTAAGTCGTCCGCTCGACTTGTATTTATTCATGTTGTTGTAATGAACCCTCGGGATAATTGTATTTTGACGTTGATTAATAATATGTTGATGTTTTGCGGTTTGAGTTGTGGTTTAAAATACATGATGGGGTATTTCGTGTATTGAGGTGTCGAGTACATGATGTGATATTTCATGTATCGACGGGGCGACATATGATGTGGTACTTCATGTGTTGCGGGATTGAGCGAAGTATTCGTTCCGTCTTGGTTCGGAGATTTTTGGGTTTACGTCAATAGATCCTACTATGTGGTCGGAGTCGGTAGAATTATGTGGTGTTTAATTCTATCGACGGGGTCATTAGGATTATGTAGTATTTAATCCTAATGACGGGTCATTAGAGTTATGTGATATTTAGCTCTAATGATGTGGGTTAGGATTATGGGCGATTTAATCCTAACCGGGTGGTTTACCGATTAGGATTATGGGTGATTTAATCCTAATGGACGGTGAACCAGGGGTGGGGTCCGGTATTATCGGATCTCACGGGGACTTAGTATATTAGGATCCGGGGCGATTGGATTCTAATGTACTAGGTCGTTTGACGACTTAACTCGTTCGAATCCGAGGTTGATTGGATTTCGACGGGTAAGCCGTTGGGTGACCGCATAGGATCTTGCGATGTAGACCCGGGGTGTTTTTGAACCGAGTATGGAATGGTACCGAGCTTGATTGGTGGCCCTAGGGGCGGGAARYGAGGTGAAACAATCAAAAGAGTGATCGTTGTAGAGAGAATCCCGAGCGGTTCGGTTTAGCGGAATTATGCGGTAATTACGGGGGTTTGGCAGAAATTAAGGAAATATTTTGAGACGGGGTGAATGTCTTAAATATTTTGGGATATTGAACGAAATTACTAAACCGCGGGAATTAAATTAATCGGGATTGAATGTGGCGGTTTAGAGAATTCGGTTTGGTTTAATTAAATTAAACCAAACATATACATACACCTATATGTATACAAAAAAAAAATATCCTCCTTCTCTCCACCCTTCTTGAAGCTTCTCTTCTTCCTCATTTTGGAAATAGAGAACGAGAAAGGAGAAAGAAAAGGAGAAAGGGAAAGAAAGAAAGGAAGAAGGAAGGAGAGAAGGAGAGAGGGAGAAGAGGAGAAAGAAGTGGAGAAAATACAGAGTTTAGAGCTGAATTGAGAGGTTGATCGACCAAGCTAGGGATCTCGGTTTGAGCTGAATTTTGGTGGGTAAGTCCTTCCATCTCTTGTGTACTTGTCTACCAAATTTCGTGGGGTTTGTTGGGTAGTTTAGGAATTATGGATTTTCTCCCTAGACTACTCTGTTTTCGAGCTGTAGCGGCGGGGTGAGATTGAGTGAAGGGTTGAGCACTCAATTCTTGTTTGTTTGGACTAAAATTTGGTAGATAGGTTGTTAAGAGGTTGAAATTGAAGTTCACCGAAGGGTTTTGTCAAATTAGACCTATAGCAAGAGTTTTGAGCATTTGAAGTTGCCCTGTTTTGAGTAAAGGGAATCCGAGTTTGGGGATAGGGGTAATCCGAGTTTGAAGGGTTGTCATGGGATTTTGAGCTAATGATCATCCAATTGAATTGTTTTTGGTCTCTTGCTAGGCAAGAGGTGATATTTTGGGTGAGTTGGAGCCAAGAGGTACAAAGGGACAAGCTTAAAGCTTAGAATTGTCAAGGACGAATCGTCAACCGAGGTGAGTGCGTGACCGTAGCGAACCTATAATCATTAGGCTTTTCGTGATTGATGTGTGATGTAGGACTTGTCCATATGGGTGTGATTTATGGCTAGTCCAAGTTATGTGATGTGTGTGGCGATAGAGCTTTATCATGATATTGCTTGATTGTTGCATTGCATATTGATTTTGGTAAGCTTGTGATTATATGTATTTATCGCTGTGAGACGGGAGGACCGCCTCACTAAGCATTATCAATGCTTACGCGCCTCTTTCGGTGCAGGTAAGGACAAAGAAAAGGCTTAGATGTGGAGCGCGTGGAACCAAGGCCGAGGAGAAGGGATGATATCGGGTTTGAAGGTTTTTGGGTTTTGATTTCCTTGTGTTTTGTGATCTTGTGTGTTGTTTATAGACTTGTGTTCTTAGGACGCTAATGTTTTGCGATGTGTTGAAGTGAATTGTGGCTTGTTTAGAGTTATTCTTGGGTTGCAGGACAAGAAGGGATCGACTGATCCACATAGGATCGATCGATCCTGTAAGGTCGTTATGTGGCAGAAGTCCTTGGGGACTCAAGATCGATCGTTCCTGGGCAAGAACGATCGATCCTGAGGGGTCGATTTTGGGCAGAGAGCCTCTGGTCGATTTTTGGGGGTAGAGATCGATCGTTCCTGGGCAAGAACGATCGATCCTGAAGAGTTGTTCGATTGGATGTGCTCTCTGACAAATTAGACAAGATCGATCCTCGGCAAGAACGATCGATCCGGGGGCATTTTTGGCCAGAGCAGCTCTAGAGGAAATCGGGGGTATCGAGATCGATCGATCCTCTATCTCTAGATCGATTGTTCTAAGGAGGTTCGATCGATCCTGAGGGTTCAATTTCGGGCAGAGAGTAGGAAGGATTTTGGGAGGAAAGCGAGATCGATCGATCCCATCGGTCATGATCAATCGATCTTGGGTGAGATCGATCGATCCTTATTGGATTGTAGTGCAAGGACATTTGTTTTAGGAAAAGTTTTAAAAATTTCGTATTTTCCCGTTATTTCTTCGGGGTAGGTCGTGCCACGATAAGTGCTAAATATATATATATATATATATATAATTTATATTCAATTAAGTTTAATATTTTAAATTAGTTATATCAAAGAGACAATTGCATCAAACAACCTACATCTTTCTTCATATTACTAAACTAAGCTCTTGTTATGATATGCGTTTGACGATTCGGTAAAAAGTCATAAAAACTAGTCTTTGATTTTATAATTACAGAATTGCCATAATTATCTGTTTTTTTCTAACTCATATCTTTTTTCGCCCGATGACGAAGACCGACGACGTCGCCGCCGCTAGAGGACGACCGCGAAAGTCAAGTTAAAGGAAAGAATGAGGATAGAGATGAATTTGAACCTTTGTCTTCGTCGATGTCACAATAGATGATAATATCGGCGACGCTACCGTTGACGAGGACGACGCTGACGACGATACCGACGGTGGAGGACGACCACGAAAGACCATTCAATGGAAAGATTGAGGAGGAAGATGCAGCTGAACCTTTGTCTGCATCATCGTGAATTTAGTTAATAATTTTTAGACGGTAGACTTTAGGAGATACAGAAACGGTAGACATAGGAGATATCGAGACGGTAGACTTAAGAAGAATATACGGATACGGTAGAATTTTGTGTATGTAATATCGATAGACTTTGAGATAACATAACGGTAGACTTTTGAAGATATCATTACGGTAGACTATAATATATAGTTACGGTAGAGTTTAGGTGATATTTGGAGGGAAGACGAATAAAATCGGTTCAATTTTCCCTGTTAGGCTACTATGGTTTTATTAAAGAAATGGTACAATTTAATAATGAAAGAGTAGAGTTTTAACAACGACACGGTAGAATAATTACAGCAGTAACTGTTATAGTTTCAGATTTTAGGGAATTAATAGGGTCTCTTCATATTCTCCGGCGTTAGGGTGTCAAAATCCAAAAACTGATTCTTCTGAATTTCTCTCCGTTTTCTCCGTCTCCGTCTTCGCTGTTTTCTCCATCTTTATGCTTCCATCTTGTCGCCTTCTATCTTTCTGGCCTCCGTCTTCTCCGTCTCCATCTTCTCCATCTCTGTCTTCTTCGTCTTACCCGCCATCTTCAAGATTCAAGGCATCTCCTATTCACCGGCTTCGCCTTCGGCCTTTCGCCTCTAGCTTCTCAAGGGTTTAACAAAATCACAAGCTTTTATTTAATGTATGTTGGATATGAATTTTTAGTAGATTTTGGTTAAGAAAAGTTTCCACCGAGGAAAAATGATTTATGATATGGTAGAATTTACTTTATGTTATGGTAGACTTTATCTTATGTTCTGGTAGACTTTTCTGTATATGTTGGTAGACTTAATGATTCAGTTTTGGTAGACTTAACTTTATGTTATAATAGAATTTCTGTTTGTCTTGGTAGACTGAATGATTCAATTTAGGTAGACTTAACTTTATGTTATCATGAACTTTACTGTTTGTCTTGGTAGACTTCAAAAGTCTGTTTTGGTAGATTTATTTGATTTTGTTGTTCCTTTTTTCTTATAGACATGGCCATAAAAGAATACCCTCCTAGACACTATGGTGTAGCAAGGTTGTCTATTATTTCAACCCACCACCAATTGCAAGTTATTCGAATTTTTGTCACACTGCGTGTCAACCCCAAGTTCTTCCTGTATGAGTTCCATGCGATTATAATCCTAAATTGTGATCCCATTAACCGTAAAGATTATTTTGAAGGGGATCAAACCGAGTTGTGGGGGAAACTGAATGTTATACCTCATCATAGACCCTCGTGGGAGGAGATTAATGCTTTTCTAGAAAAATAAAGAAATTGGGATTATTCGACTAAAAGAAAGGTTAGATTGTTATATGTGCTAATAGTAGGAATTTATGGCCTGCATCAGTGACGATGAAGCCTTCGAGAGAGTTCCATGGGTCGGCTGACATATAAGACACTTATACACTCTATTAAAACTTTGAGTTTGGATGGAACCTCAATGTCAATTCATGGATGTGTGCCTGTAATGCAAATATGGGCTTACATGGCTGTTCCAATACTTGGGGAATCAATAGGGAGAAGAGATGAGTTGATGCTAGCTAGAGTTCCTCTTATACGGTGGAAAGGCGGACACACACGTTACAGTATTGAGGCCATTATCCAGTCGGATAAGGAAAAAAACAACAAGGTATGAAGACTTAACTGCATATTATGGTAGACTTTACTGCATATTATGGTAGACTTTACGTTATGTTATGGTCGACTTTATGGTATGTTATGGTAGACTTAACTGTATATTATGTTAGACTTATTTTTCGGGTAGACTTTACGGTATGTTATGGTAGAATTTACTATATGTTCGTGTTTATTTGGTGTAGGTACGAGTGCTGCACTTACACGTATTTAAGAGTTTAGAGGAAATTTATCCGGACTTCTCAGAAGAAGTAGAAAGGGGTGATGAGAAGCTACATAATATGCTTCGTGATATCTTAGAAGATAGATTAGATAAAACCAGATGGAAAGTAGAGGTTATTTCTTCAAACCAAACAAAAAAGAAGATAAGAGAGAAGGAAGTTCAACGAGAGAAGAGAAAATTTAAAAAACCAGTTTACACAGTCCCATAGGCTCAGCCAGAGGAGAGGAGTGAGAATGAAAAATCCATTCTAGCCGAGATTAGGAAGGTTTCTATAAAATTGGCAAGAATGGAAAACAATATGAGTTCTGACCGCCTTCGAATAACCAAACTGGAGGAGGCTTTGGCCAAAGATAGAGAAGAAGATGGTACCAATCAAGCATCTACCAAACATGCATCTACCAAAGATGTATCTTCCAAACATGCATCTAGTGGGAATGGTAGAGAAGAAGATAAAGTTAGTAAACCAGTAGAGAAGATTGTCAGTGATGCGATACGTAAGTCTCTATTCTAGTATAAGTGACTTCCTTAAGTTACTTGAGTGTGAAGAAAGAATCACATTGATACAACACATTGTACTTGTACACATTTGAGTTTGCGCAACATTATATTAGCGTTGTATAAGGCTATTATGGTAGAGTTGTTGGGTACTTAAGGGAATTTTCTCATTTTTCATGTTGACTTTAATGGTAGACTTAGTATCATCATCCCCGTAGACTCTTTTTAATCTTTATGGTAGATTTGTTATAATCTTCCGTAAACTTTATATTATTCTTGATGGTATATTTTATGGTTTAGTTATTCATGGTATACTTTGCTAACAATTCCTTACAAATTTACTTGTAAACCATCAGCTTGACTTAAAAAATAAGTCTACCATTACATTAACGAGAATCTACCATCAGAGTATGTAAAGTCTAATAGCAGAAAAACTAAGTCTACCATTACATTAACGAAAATCTACCATCAAAGTATTTAAGTCTACCAGTAGATAAACTAAGTCTACCATTATATTAACGGACATCTACCATCAGAGTATGTAAACTCTACCAGCAGGTGAACTAAGTCTACCATTACATTAACGAAAATCTACCATCACAGTAGGTAAAGTCTACAAGTGTACTACTACTAACCTGGAGGAGTTTTTCAACTGCTTCTGTAAGCACTATACTAACTCGACTTGCTTTTTTTCTTCTCTTTGCGAACCATCTTGTTAACATCGACCTTATTGCTTCGAGAAGTGGGACAATTGGTTCACCTCTTGCTAGGGATAACAGTTTATTGATCGATTCTACTACGTTGGAGGTTGTAAAATTGAACATATTTCCGGGTAACTGAACACGGCTCCACAAATGTACATAAGCACAAACTAAATAATCATGAAAGACAGGGTGTACACTTTGAATCTGCGCTAACAA
Organism: Boechera stricta; assembly: GCA_018361395.1. Classification (NCBI taxonomy): domain Eukaryota; kingdom Viridiplantae; phylum Streptophyta; class Magnoliopsida; order Brassicales; family Brassicaceae; genus Boechera; species Boechera stricta. Next base: position 6,323,123 of record CM031544.1, on the reverse strand, counting down.
GGCATTGAACTATGTAACTGTATATGTAGTAGCGACCTTCTTCACTAGTCGAAAACATGTTTTCCTTTAAATTTCAGCAAAATGTTCATATGCAAATGATATGTGCATATACCACGATATGAAAGTGTGTATACCTTATATATCGCTCTTGATATTGACCTATGCCTATCAGAAATAATGGCAAGGCTTTCGTTATCGGGAATAACACGTTGTAGTTATGTAAAGAACCGCTCCCAAGACTCATCACTACAAGAATAGAGTCTAAGTGCCACTGAAAATTACGACGCTTGGTGTAGTAGCAAAAATTTGCTACAACTTTGCTACTAATATGTTACCTGGTACGTTAAAAAACAAAAAGTCAGAGATTAGTAGCAAAATAGTACGATAAATTGATAGTCGCAAAATAGAAGCGTTATTGGGACGATTTTGCAACTGAAAGGCGATTTCACTTTTTAAAAATAACTATAGTTAGAGATGTTAATAAGGATTTTTAAGCCCGGTCCGGTCCTGTCCGTAATAAAACTTAGCCCGCTGTGGCCCGAACCCGTTTGGAGCCCGTGAAAATTTTTAAAAGCGGGTTAAACCCTGTTAGCCCTAAATCATGTTAGTCCATATATTTCCAAACCTAGCCCATCGAAATTGCAGCCCATATACTTATAAACCCTATTAGCCCATATAGTTATAGAACTTTAACGAACAAAAACATAAAAATTGTTTGGTACTTGACTCGCAAACATAAAAATTGTTTCATAAAAAAAATCCATAAGACTCATTGAGACTCACAAACACAAGTTTTAAACCAGAAAGTTTTAGTACTTGACTCACAAAAACAGATCTCACAAACATGAACTCTTGAACTACTTGCCATCTTTCAATCTTCAGAATCTCCAACTCTGGAGCTACTTGCATTATTATCTTCATCATCAAAATGATCTTCAATGTTTCCTATAATTCAATGATAGAAGTTAGTTAAACAATATAAAACAATTAGCTTATTTTGATATTTTACCTTCAAAATCTTCAAATCCACGTAACCAGTTGCGAGTGCAAATTAATGCTTGCACATTTTTGGGAAGGAGGCGGTTTCTGTATGAATTCAAAACTCAACCTCCAACACTGAAAGCTGACTCTGACGCTACTGTGGTGATTGGGATGCTTAGCAAATCAGATGCCATCATAGCCAATTCACCATACCGATGCTGGTTTTCTTTCCAAAAGCTTAAAACTTCCATGTCTGTAAAACTCTTCATCTCTAGTCTGGGTTCATCCAAATAGATTTGCAGATTTGACTTGGTATTTCCAGAACCAGATTTGAGGTCACTTTCAAGCTCAAAAAGATCCTGTGATATTCAAATAAGAAGAAAGAAAATCAAAACAGTTTCAATAATGAAATCAGACATAAATAAGATCTTACAATCAAGTCATCTTCAAGTGGTGATTCAGTGAGAATCTCATCTGGAGTTGGTGATGTTGAAGATTTCGAAGAACTTGCACATTTAGTCTTATATTCGTTATAAAGCATAATCAGATTATCCTCAACAATTTTAACCTTTTCTGCAGAAGTGATGGGATCCACTTTGTCATAAGCTGACTTAAGAATCTGTAATTTTAACCGAGGATCTAAAGCAGCTCCCATAGCTAGAGTGACACTGTACTGATCCCAATACTTTGCAAACTTCTTTTGCATCTTCTGAGCCATTAAACTCACAGCAACATCATCACAATTAGCATATTTCTTCAGCAGCAACTCAATTTTCCATACTTGTATGAAATAAACATTGGCTGTAGGATATTTCACTCCTGAAAAGTATGTGMTGATGGTATTAAAAGGCTTCAAAATCTCACAAATTTTCTCTCCACGATCCCACTCTTCATCTGAAGGCAAAAAATTGTAACCTCTTTCATACATATTCAGAATAGCAAATGCTTTTCTGAATTTTAAAGCTCTAGCAAGCATCTCATATGTCGAGTTCCAACGGTAGGGACATCTAAAGACAAACCAGCTCCACTTTTGATCCCTCTCAACGCAAGTTGCAAATGAGTCTTTCCTTGTCTCGTTGCTTTTACAAACTTATCTCGAATATTCTCCAAGACTATACTTCGACCCTGCTTTAACTATGAGATTCAGAACATGCGCCTGACATCTCACATGTAAGAAATTTCCATCACAAAGCAATCCATTACAACTTTGAAGACGATGCTTAAGAATTTTTTGCATATTATCATTAGCACTAGCATTATCCAGAGTGATAGAAAATACTTTCTTCTCTAAACCCCACTCCTTCAAGCAATCATAAACTTTCTTAGCAATTTCTTCACCATTGTGTGGAGGTTTGAAATCACAAAAAGTTAAAATCTTACTGATTAACCTCCAGCTATCATCAATGTAATGCGCAATTATACAAATGTATCCCATAAGCATCACTGGGCTGACCATAAATCGACGTAAAACACACCCCTGCCTTTGTATTTTGAGAAAACCTCTATCAAAACTTTTTCTCTCTCATATCTCTTATAGACATCAGCACCAGCAGTTTGTCTACATATATGCTTACAATCCGGATTTAGAAATTTATCCCTAGCCCTAACCTTCTCATATTCAACATATCGAAAAGGAAGATCATGATATATGATTATCTCAGAAGTCATTTCTCTATCAATTTTGGGATCATACTCAGGCCTAACAAGTGCATGTCGAAGTGGACAAATTTGTAGATGGCGATTCAATGTTGATGTTCCATAGAACTTAGTATCTATTACTAACTTAAGACCACAGTGGTGACATCTAGCCCTTTCTTTTCCATCTTCTTCTATTCCTACGCTTGTAAACTCTTTCCAACATGGAGCTTTTAGACGTTTAAGACGTACCGGTCGAGTTCGCCGAGCTGGTTGTGTTGGCTGAGTGACACTTTGTGCTTGTCTCTGAGTTTCCATGTCTTCGTTCATTTCCATCTCCATGTAATCATTCTCAGCATTTAGAACTGCAATCTTTTCTAGTGACTGCAAATCCATACTGCAGCTATCACTGAATGGAAATTAAAAAAACCCAGAAAGAGTCATTATACTATAATACATGACAAAAGCAGAACCTAAGTTAGACTTTGACAAACAAAGGTCACAAAGAATGCTATGTAAATAGGTTATGAGCTTGTTAACTAACCCATAAAATATAATAAAGTAAGAATTTGATACTATTCACACTGAAAAACAAAAACAAAACCTTGGATACTCTAAGTCTCATAAAACGCATTAAATAACAGAGAGCTTTATTAAAACCAAAGTATCGTTCTTTCTAATTTAAACAAACACCTAACAGTCAAAGTATCAGCTTCATAGTCTTCATAAGGCATACTCGTGTAAATTAAAGACAAAGAACCAAATGAAATCAACAGTTTTGGGATAAAAAGTCGCTAGGATCGTTATTTCAGAATCACGAATCTCCTGACTCTTGAAACCCCAAACACGAAATTAGGGTTCGTAGACTTCTGGAAAAATGGAGAAGTCGATATGGAGAAGGCTATTTTTTTTTGTTAATCTTAACTTTAACTAAATGGCCTATAGTAGCAAAATAATCTCTGTTTTATGCGAGTAAAGAGTGACGACGTTGAAAAAAAAAAACAAATGTAGTCCCACTTTAGTCGCACTGTTGAATTTTAAAAGACCAATTACTTCTTCTTCCCCACTTCGTGGCCACCGCCATACACCAAATCTGAAGCGCATCTACATACTCCTCTCGCCGTTTCTTCCTTTCCTCTGCCAACCCAGATCGGAAACTCGTTTGCCTCCTTTCAACGGTTCATCCTCTCGCCGTTTCTTCCTTTACTCCGCCAGCCCAGATCGGAAAATTGTTTGCCTCCTCTCGACGATTCCTCCTCTCGCCGTTTCTTCCTTTCCTCCGCCATCCTAGATCGGAAAATCGTTTGCCTCCTCTCGACGGTTCCTCCTCTCGCCGTTTCTTCTTTCCTCCGCCAGCCCAGATCGGAAACTCGTTTGCCTCCTCTCGCCGGTTTCTGAACACGGATTCTCCTTGATAGCGAATTGGTTATGGTCAAGTATCAATCTACACCTATTTCGTGTACTGTTTGTGAAATTCGAGTGGATTCGAGTTCTGTATTTGGTCGCTCAATGTATAAACGCTGGAGACGTAAAAAAAACTACAAGATCCATACAAGCAATGGCCTTATGATGCATACCAAGAAGGTATAAACCAGTTTGTTCAGCATCACTCATTGGTCTTACACTAGGTAGATGCTGGTTGCACGAGTCTATTGTTTTAACTTTTGCTTGACGCAGAACCTCACTGGAATCAAAGGTTTATGAGAGGCCAAAGTTGAAAAAATCTGTGAAGTTGCTGAGAAAATTGTGGTTAGTTTAAACGTTTCCATCTGTTGTTGTTATATCCATGTAACTTCCTGCCTTTGCTTCAATTTAACTGTCAAAACATTTCTCCTTCAGAACTTTGGATATATGTTTGGAAGTGATGCTCTTCTAAAGGTTAGACTCATTGATTTTACTTAGGTCTAGAAGTCTGTCTTGAATCTAAATCCTGTGGCTTGATCCCACTAACGTAACCATGAAATTTTGATGGTTTATTCAACATTTCATATTAGATATTGAATCCTGCAAGTTGGTTTTTGTTTATAGAGAAAAGGAGGAGTTGTGTATCATACAGGGTGCGAAGCTCTGATGATCTCTTAGGAGGTATACTAAGTTTTGCTTTAAATGTTTGCCCTCTTTATCACACTACTTAAAAGTTATGGTTTAATTGTTTAACAATGCTTGGTAGGTAGAATTGAAACCTCAGCCATCACAGAGGCTTTTGGGGAATTCAAGTGAGAAGCAATTGATCCCAGCTTTAGAAATTTCCTGATAATAGATTGTATTCTAATAGAGTTTAACTTCACTTCAGGTCTGGAAAAACTCATTAGCACATACCCTTTTTAAGACGAACACCTTTAAGGTTAGTTACTAGCTGGTCTTCATGATTTTGTAGATCATTAGCATTCATTCCATATAGTTCTTCTCCAACTAGAATCCTTCATATTATTAAAAATAAAATATATAATGCATATCTTGGTTGTTTGGATATCATTCATGATGCACGCTTTTGTTTGAAATTACACATTGTGTTAGATTTGATGTTGACAGTTAAATTTAGCTATATAAATTTAGTTCTCTTCTACATAAACCGCTACACGTTTAGAATCTTAGGAGGATCACATTTACTTTCACAAATAGGTCATCCCATTGAAACTTCAAAGTCTGATGGTTTTCAGAGTACTAAGTAGAAATTTAGTGGTTTATGTTTTGGAATTACCTTGAACATGTATAACCTTAAAATGAAAAGAATTGTTGGTTCAAGACTGCCAGTTTTCTCAAAGAAAGAATCAGAACAAGTTAAAGGTTCATCTGACTTCATAGGACAAATTCACTACCTTGAGGCTTCAGTCACATACACCAAATTCATATATGGGCGTATCTTAGGAATCAAATATGGGCATATCTATGACATCTTTTGAATAACAAAACAAAGTCTCTGCTTCTTTTTTATTTCTTGATATTTTTGCTTTTGTAGCTTTCGAGGTAAGAGTTTCAAGGCTACCAAATTTTGATGCAAAACTCTTAATACTCCTTATACAGTTAAGTCTTCAAACCCATAAGTGTTCTCAATCCATCTTTTGACACGTGTACAAATATGCATGTATAAACAAATATAATATTCCTTTTACAGTGTTCTCAATCCATATTTCGACACTTGTACATGTGTCGACACATGTATAAACAATTCGGATACAGTTGTTTTGTTTTTGTTTGTACAAGTATGGTGTTGCTTCATCAGCTATGGAAAGTGTCCTGGAGTATATGCAACCCACCTATCTTCAGTTTGAAAATGGTCTCTCTCTCATTCTTCTCTGATATCTCTCTCTTATTTGTGTCTTAGTCTGCTTAATTAATTCTCTTGCTAATGCAAACGAATAGGTAAACCAATGAAGCAAGATTTAACGGGGCACAAGTCTTATGTGCGTATTCATCGAGAAATGGTACGTTTCGTCTATCTTAGTTGATTAAAATTATTTAATTTCAACACCTGGATCCAAATCTGTGTTCCTTATTCTCAGCAAACCGTGGCGAACCAATCTCATACGCCCCAAGAATAGTTTTACCAACCCGGAGGTACTCAGGCCTAAGCACCAACTCGATCTCTTCCGAATACATTTCCCTTCAATCCGGGCTGTCACTACAAGAATGAACAAAGTAGTCAGATCTAACTTGAGTGTTAGAGTGGGAGATGTTATTTTTGTTCACCAATGCCCAGATGTTCTTGGGGTGACTAGAAACCTCTTTGATGTTTACCTGAAACGTAAGTTGGTTTTTGTGTTACTTAAGATAGAATTCTTGGTGTCATCGAGGAAGGTACTGATACTGCTGGTTTGTTTATATGGTTTTTTGTTTCTAATGTAAGAATCATATTTTATTAATGTTATGTTTAATAACTAATTTCATTTTGAAATTCATAAAATCCATAATATTTCTTAAATTTTTATTACTATTCTTAAAAAAAAAAAACCATTTTCCGAGGACAGTGGCAAATTAGTAGGGCATCATAACTACCATTAGTAGCAAAATAGTCTCACAATTTGTCACATTTTTGCTACTAATATATTTCAGTTCGTCGCATATTAGTCCCTCACAGTTTGCGACATATATAAAACCACAAAAGTACGTCTCACAATAGTAGCAAATTAGTGACAGTTTTTTGTCACTTTTGACTGACGAAATAACAACTTCAAAATTTTGTCACAGTCGCAAATGTGAAACCGATTTGCAACGAATGCATATTAGCGACGCTCGATTTAGGACTTCTATTTGTAGTCGTAAAATCGTATCACATACCAAAATTACGACTAAAGTGCCACTAATAGGTAAGTGGCAAATTAACATTTTTCTTGTAGTGCATCATCTCAGTATCAACGACGGCAAAGGCTAATGGAAGTATATTGAAATTTCCCTCTTGGGTGGTTGCGACAAGCTGAGTACCTTTGTAGTTTCCATGCAAAAATGTACCATCAACAACAATAATTTTCCTTATATAGATAAACCCTTTTATGCTGGCTCCAAATGCAATAAAAAGAAACCTAAACATGTCATCTTGGTCAACATCAACCTTAATAACGTAGCTTTCGCTAAGCATATATAATAACTTGGTATTGTATCCATATTCTCTTGACTAATTCTCATGCAAACTTTAAAGTACGATGTGCCTTCCAGTACCCAACTTAATCCGTATCGTCTTATCAGAGCATCTACGACAAGACTGGGGACCACATTCGGTCCAACAGAACCTACAAAATCTGCATATATGCATCCAAGTATCTCATGAGTAGCTTGTCAACAACGGCAGAACGGTCAGTGACAGTACATGTGTGCTTTGGTACGAAAACCTTAATATAAAATTGAGGACTATCTCCAACGGTGGTAGCCCTAACCCACCATGTACATCTTTTTATCCAACACCTTACCGTATACAAATTTGGTGTTGTATGGTCCACATCGAAGTCAAATTTCTGTATAACTGAAAGCATCTTCAATTTTAACTCCAACTCTTCCTTTATGGCGTAAATCTGCCCAACATCTGGCTCTGCTGAAGACAATTAGCGACACTGAGTTTCCTTTCCTAATTTCCTTTTTTTTTTTAGTGGGTGAATATTCTTCTCATCCTCCATATCTATAAAAATTTTACCCATACCGTAGTCATTATCAGCGCTTGCCCCATCTATGTCATCGCATTAATCAAATCTGTATTCATCATCTAATCAAATCTATATTCATCATATTTTACCACTTTTTCTTAGTTGACTTGTTCTCCCTTCTAGATCTCTCTTTTTAATTTGTCTTTGCTCCTCTTTTCTCCTCAGAACTCCACAATGCAGACGCATTGCATGCCTTTGATCACAAGTAAAAATCTTCTAATTGACGATAACTCCCAACTAAAACTGGTGGTATATCTTCTCGCAAATTTGTGAAAGTCCTCGTTTACAACATATAGCTCAATTTGATGTCAAAATTCCGTTGATCTAAGCCAAATTCATCATAAACCACACCAACCAAATTGACATAGGTAGTATCGCGATCAACTCCTACTAGTTTACACCCTCTAGTGTTGTCAACACTAAAAATACACCGATTTTCACCCTCTAGTGCTGTCAACACTGAAAATGCACCGATTTTTCTCCCTTCTTCAACTACTGCAGACTAATATAATTTGCTCCATGAGAAGATAATGAACAAAATTTTGGACAAAGGAAAGAGAATGAACAAAATTTGAGAGAACTTAGTTCTAGCCGTACTGTCACTATATCGACGGAAGGAAAGGGGATCAACGAGACTACAACAGCTGCCTAAAGAAACAATGATGATAACCTAGGTCGGTTAGGACAAAATGGTCTTTTCGTAATGTTATAACGAATAAAGTCTACCGTAACAATTAACAAACTTTATCCTATCGGAGAGTTTACAAAGCTACGGTAGTGTTGAAAGCAACGGTAACGTAACAATGCGGTAGACTTTGGTAGACTTAATAGGAAGCTTCTTTAAATAATAGGATCTCTTCGTCTTCTCCGGGATTAGGGTTTTATGTGAGCTTGCGAAACTTTTTCTAAAACTTTTCGAATATCGATTCTTCTTCATCTTCGTTATCTCCGGCATACGAATTTAGACTCTTCTCAAACTTTGTATTCTCCGACATATGACTCTCAATTCTATTGTAAGTTGCTCTTCTTCATCTTCTTAGTCTTCTTCGTATTCTTCATCTTCTTCGTATTCTTCGTCTTCTTCTTCTTTGTCTTCTTCGTCTTCTTCATCGTCTTCGTCTTCTTCATCATCTTCGTCTTCCCTGAAACTACATACCAATCTCTTATCGTTTTTTCTCTCTGACATTCGCAACTCTCACATATTATCATTTCGTTCGTCTGTATCTCTCTCTCTCGCGCTCTATTTATGGATATTTTGGTACATTTGCTAGACAAATATGGTAGACTTTATTGATATGTGATGGTAGCCTTAACTTTATGTCTTGGTAGACTAATTTTATTATATGTTATGGTAGATATGGCTGCATATTATGGTAGACTTTGTTGTGTGTTATGGTAGACTTACAGATCTCTCTTTTTTAGTGAGGATGCGACGACAGTAGTGACAATAGTACTGCCAACCTATTCTCGAGGTTATGGATTGACGGGATAGGGCTAGGGTGCGACGTGAAGGTGAGTATAGAATTCCACAGCGCTGTTTTTGTGGTGGAAAAGCAATAATCAGAACCTCATTCACTGCAACGAATCCGGGTAGAAGATTCTATACTTGCGAGAGGGTTGATGTAAGCAAAACTCACTCACTTTTATGTTGTTCTTTCTTAGAATTTTTAGGTAAATATTGTATTCTTGTGATTGTTTTTTTTGTTTAGGATGGTGATTGTCATATATGAAAATGGTGGGATGAGGCAATGATGGAGGAATTTCGTGACATGAAGCATGAAATTTTGGAACTAGAGGATCGAATGAGATACTTCACTCTTGCAGACAATGATGAGTTGGTTGATCTGCCAATGATGTGGCACAATGTCGGATATCATCGACTCGAGATATTTCATCTCAAAGAATTATACCAGGGGCTTGATGAAAATTACAATGAGCATAAGGCGATTGTTGCCACAAAACGAGAAGGAAATGAGCTGAAGCTTATGTTCGGTCTTGGTATTGCTATGATTATTGTGGTCGTTCTTGTCTATTTGTTTGTTTAAGTAGATAACTATGTTGTTATGTTATGTTTGTTGTCAGTATTTCTATGCTATTTAAGGAACGTTAATGACTTTTTTGAATGAAAAAGTAGAAGATAACTAAAGGAACAAAGTTCTAGTAAACACCCAATAAGTTCTCGCAATGGAGTTTTCCAGTTAATTCCACTTCTTTCTCCTCTGACTGATATATTACGATTTTATTAGTTTATAGTCATCATATTAGTAGGTTTTTGTGTGTTTTCTGTGTGTTTTTAGTCTTTACATGGAACACGCCCAAATACAAGAAGAGTATCAAACCGGAACAATGATCGATATAGTTCATTAAACGGTTTAAGGCAGGATCGATCGATCCACACGAAGAACGATCGATCCTGCTATGAAGAAACGATCAAACCCGTGAAAGAACGATCGATCCTCCAAAAGAACGATCGTTCCTGAAATGATGAAAACTCTCCGTCAGTTTTGGAGGGGGTAAGATCGATCGATCCACACGAAGAACGATCGATCCTGCTATGAAGAAACGATCAAACCCGTGAAAGAATGATCGCTCCAAACAAGAACGATCGATCCTACAAAAGAACGATCGTTCCTGAAATGATGAAACTCTCCGTCAGTTTTGGAGGGGTAAGATCGATCGATCCACAGAAGAACGATCAATCTTTACCTAGCAAAATCAGCAGAGTCGCCAACTTCTCAGTCCAATTAAGAACATCGACCCCCTGAAGAACGATCGCCTCGCTCGTGACTCGACGAAGATGTAAGGATCGACGATCCATGATGGATCGATCGATCCTCCATCCTACCGCTTTAGATATTTGTTTTTGATCGCTGAGTGTATTTAATCTTATTTTTAGCCAAGGTTTTCAACATTCAGACTTTGTAACTCATTTTCTTTTGTTTTCTAGATCATAAGAACTATTATTTCTCTCTCAAATAAATCATCTTCAATCCTTATTTTGATGAAGAACACCTTGATTCTACATCTATTCGGAGAAGATTTTTATCTCTTAGCAATATTTATCTTATGTCTATGGAATCATATTTGTCATTCTGTTTGCTCAGATCTATGGCTGAGTAGTTTTCTATGGGTTTTAGGTAATCAAAGGAATTGATGGATGTTCGAGCTGACATGATAGGTGTTATCTTTGTTATCTTCACCTTTGGTCGATTTTAATGCTTAGACTAAACTGATCATTTAGTCTATGAACTGAGGTTTAATCTATATTCCAAAAGCTTATAGGTGCTTGAGAACATAGGTGAGCAATTTGTCCTTAGCCAACGAAAGCTGATGCTAAGGCAAAGTGAACATATCGAACTCGTTAGTAATGCTTGCTTAGAATTCTAGGTTTCAAACGAAAGTTTAGAACCCTAAATTGCTAGACAAAGTGATTGATGCCACGAAAGTGGATTGGTTATACATTTATGTTTGAATTCTAGATTGATTATACTTGTTCCCTGAATAATTGTCTAGTTCGACATATCATATTTCCCGCGATATTCCTTAATGCCCTTTTAGTTTATAAGTTATAACCGCTTTTAATCACATGCTTGCTTACATTCAAACCACATCACAATATATTTCTTTAGCTTGATTTCATTCGTATAGAATCGTAGTGTAACCATTGGTCTCTGTGGATTCGATCCCTAAGTACTACAACGTGCTGGGGTTATTTGTGTAGACCCGGTCTAAAAAAACCGAACTATCACTGACTTAATCTACCCACTTGTAGCCATCACTATCGCGGGTCTTAGTTCATAGTCACGAATAACTTTGCTAAGGAGGAGAGGCTTGGAAGATACAAAACAAGATGAGAAAATTTCACTATGTGTATTTACCAAATCTCTGTAACTAGGGAGGTATATCTTGGTCTTGTAATAATTTTTCATTCATGAATTGTAAGGAAAGAAAATCTTGTATTCAAAGCTGGTGAAAAATACTAAAAGGGTATAAAAAGTCTACTACCATGAGAGGACAAAAAGTCTACCAACATGGGAGGTAAAAAATCTACCACCATGGGAGGTAAAAAAGTCTACCATAATGGAAGGTAAAAACGTCGACCACCATGGGAGGTATAAAAGTCAACAACAATTCATAGTAAAATCTACTGACACGACCTACCCCGAAGAATAAGCGGAAAAATACGAAATTTTTAAAACTTTTCTCAAACAAAACGACCTCACACCACAATACCATAAGGATCGATCGATCTCACCCAAGATCGATCGATCAGAATCGGGATCGATCGATCTCGTTTGCCTCCCAAAATCCATCCTCCTCTCTGTCCGAAATCGCCCCCTCAGGATCGATCGAACCTCCATAGAACGATCGATCCAGAGATAGAGGATCGATCGATCGGTTATGGATCGATCGATCTCGAGAACCCGATTTTTCCTCTAGAGCTCTCTGGCCAAAAATATCTCCTCAGGATCGATCGTTCTTGCCCAGGAACGATCGATCTTGATACCCCAATTTCGTCCAGAGAGCACATTTAATCAACACTTTTCAGGATCGATCGCTCTTGCCCAGGAACGATCGATCTTTACCCCCAAAAATCCGAGGCTCTCATTGCTCTTGACCCATAGGATCGATCGATCCTAATTGGATCGGTCGATCTTCACCCCTGTCCTGCAACCCAAAATAACACTAAGCAAGACACAAATCACATCAAACACATCACAAAATATAACCATTTCTTGACTTCAAAATGATCTTACATATAACATTTTAACCCACCAACAAACTTCTAAACACACGAACACAAAACATAAGGGAATCAAAACCCAAAAACTTTCAACCCCGAGATTATCCCTTCTCCTCGGCCTTGGTTCCACGCGCTCCACATCTAAGCCTTTTCTTCGTCCTTACCTGCACCAAAGGAGGCGCGTAAGCATTGATAATGCTTAGTGAGGTGGTCCTCCCGTCTCACGGCCATAAACACAAGTGATCAAACTTAGACGTAATTGAAATGTACTTAATGAATAACCAAAACACATACCGTAATAGAGCCCCATTACAAACACAACACACAACATGGCCAAGCCATGAATCACACCCAATTGGTCTAGTTCCTAAGCACACAACAATCACGAAAAAGCAATGATCACATAGTCTAACCACGGTCACGCACTCACCTCGGTTGATGATTCGTCCCTGACAATTCCAAGCTTTAAGCTTGTTTCCCTTAAACCTCTTAGCTCCTACTCACCAAAAGTCTCACCTCTTGCCTAGAAAGAGACCAACAACAATTCAATTGGATGATCATTAGCTCAAAACCCCATAACAACCCTTCAAACTCGGATTACCCCTATCCCCAAACTCGGATTTCCTTTGCTCAAAAACAGGGGCAACTTCAAATGCTCAAAACTCTTGCTATAGGTCGAATTTGACAAAACCCTTCGGTGAACTACAAGTTCAACCTCTTAAAAACCTATCTACCAAATTTCAGTCCAAACAAACAAGAATTGAGTGCTCAACCCTTCACTCAATCTCACCCCGCCGCTACAGCTCGAAAACAGAGTAGTCTAGGGAGAAAATTCATAACTCCTAAAATACTCATCAATTCTCGACGAAATTTGGTAGAAAAATACACAAGAGAAGGAAGAACTTACCCACCAATTCTCAGCTCAAACCGAGCTCTCTTGCTTGGTCGATCAAACCTCTCAATGCACACCAAACTCTGCTCTTTTCCACTTCTTCCTTTCTCTTTTCCTTCCTCTTCTCCTTCTTCCTCTCTTTCTTTCTCTCCTTTTCTCTCTTCTTCTTTCTCTTCTCTCACTCGATCCTTTTTGCCAAAATGAGGAGGAAGAAGAAGCTTCAAGAATATTAGAGAGAGAGGAGATATTTTTACATACATATATGTGTATGTATATGTTGGTTTAATTCAATTAAACCAAACCGATCCAATTCCACTAAACCGCAACGATTAAATTCTTTTCTTAATTCCTTTCCACACGGTTTAGTAATTCCGTCCTATATCCCGAAATATTCGAGACATTCATCCCGTCTCAAAATATTTCCTTAAACTCTGCCAAACCCCCGGAATTACCGCATAATTCCGCTAAACCGAACCGCTCGGGATTCCTCTACAACGATCACTCTTTTGATCGTTTCACCTCACTCTTTTGTTCCCTGAACCACTCGGAGAATCTAGCCCTTATCCGTCTTTCTGGTTCCCAAGTCTCCTCTTCCACCCCGTTACAATCCCAAAGAATCCTCACCTCGGGAGTTCTCCTCCTCCCATCAACCCTGATTCTACGATCAAGAATCCTCATAGGTCTCGCCTCAACCCGCAAACTCGGCGACAACTCAGGTGGAACCTCCCGCAACACCTGATCATCCCTATGCAAGCACTTCTTCAACTTAGAAACATGAAACACATCATGAAATGCTTGCATAGACGCTGGCAACTCCAGTCTGTAAGCAACAGGTCCAACGCGTTCCACCACTCGGAACGGTCCCAAATACCTCGGACTCAGCTTACCCTCGGAAAAAGACCTGTTGGAACCCTTAAACATCKCCATCTTGAGATAAACCATATCTCCTACGGCGAATTCCAACTCTCTCCTGCGGTTATCCGCATAACTCTTCTGACGATCCTGAGCCTCCTTCATGTTGATCCTCAAGACTCGGATCTTCTCTGTAGTCTCCTGCACCAAACTCTCACCATACATGCTTCGCTCCCCCACTTGAGCCCAGCATAATGGCTTCCTACAAGGCCTCCCATATAAAGCCTCATATGGTGCCATCCCGATACTCGCCTGATAACTATTATTATATGCAAACTCTACCAGGCTCAGATAGTCAGCCCAATGGCCACCCCAATCCAGTACACACATCCTCAGAAGGTCCTCGAGAGTCTGAATGGTTCTCTCTGACTGCCCATCCGTCTGAGGATGATATGCTGTACTCATATGTACCTTAGTACCCATCTCAATCTGGAACTCTCGCCAGAAAACCGATGCGAACTTACTATCACGGTCCGATACAATACTCGCAGGTACCCCATGCAGTCTAACAATCTCATTGATGTACCTCCTCGCCAAAATCCGAGCTCCATCTGTCTTCCTTATAGCGAGGAAATGAGCAGACTTCGTCAAGCGATCAACAATAACCCAAATCGCATCTCTGCCCCGAGAATTCGGTAACCCCACCACAAAATCCATCGTCACCATATCCCACTTCCACTCAGGAATGGGCAAAMTCTGCAACAATCCACTCGGAACCTGATGCTCGGCCTTCACTAGCTGACAAGTCTCGCAGCTAGCCACCCACTTGGCTACATCTCTCTTCATCCCAACCCAATGATAATACCGCTTCAAATCTCGGTACATCTTAGTCGCCCCGGGATGAATAGAAAATCGACTCTGGTGTGCCTCCCGCAGGATATCTCTCCTCAACTCCCCTTCATTAGGCACACATACTCGTCCATGAACCAAAATGGTTCCATTATWYGAGACTTGATACTCAGACTTCTCATCCCTCGAAGCCTTAATCAAATATCGGCAGTTGCCGCCTCTAACCTTAGCGGCTCTAACTCATCTGAAGCAACACATAGCTGCAAGGTACTAATCATACCCATCACTCCTGCATCCTTCTGCTTTGCAGCTATCCGCTTCTGCTCAGGCATCGCAACAAGATTAGCTTTCCCCGGGTGATAAGCTATCTCGAGATCATAATCCGCCATAAGTTCCATCCATCTCCTTTGTCTCAAGTTCAGCTCGGTGAGTAAACACATACTTGAGACTCTTATGATCCCGTGAACACACGCGCACTTACCACCATACAGATATGATCTCCATATCTTCAGCTAAACACTACCCAGCCATCTCCAAGTCATGAGTCGGATAATTGGCTTCATGCTTCCTAAGCGAGAAGCATAAGCAATCACTTTCCCATGCTGCATCAAAACACAACYCAATCCCAATCTCGAWGCATCGGTATAAACCACATATGGCTCCTTAGGATCCGGTAGAGCCAATACTGGTGCGGTAGTCAACATATCCTTAAGCCTCGAAGCTCTCTTCGCACGAGAACACAGGAACATCTTTCCCGTCAACTTTGTCATAGGCTGAGCAATACTGCAAAACCTTTGGCGAATCTCTGTAATACCCATTGCCGAGAAAACTTCTTATCTCTGTAKCATTCTCAGGTCTCGGCCATTCTATGATGGCCTTAATCTTCTCGGGGTCAACGAAAACTCCACTCTCCGAAATCACATGACCCAAGAATCCGATCTCTCTYTGCCAGAAGCTACACTTACTCAGCTTGGCAAAAGCTWCTCCYYAGCTTCTCCAATACTCTTCTAAGGTGGTCACCATGCTCATCGAGTTCTTGAATACACCAAGATATCGTCTGAAGATGATCACAAACTCATCCAAATACTCCCGGAAAACATCATTCATCAATCTCATAAACGCCGCTGGTGCATTCGTTAATCCAAAGGGCATTACTACAAACTCATAATGCCCATACCTCGSTGTCTTCTGGATGTCCGTCTCCTTAATAGGAATCTGATGATACCCAGAAGCCAAATCAACCTTTGAGAACCAAGKARCACCTCTCAACTGATCTAATAACTCATCAATTCTCGGAAGAGGGTACTTGTTCTTTATCGTCACTCGGTTTAGACCCCGGTAGTCTATACACAATCGAAAGCTTCCGTCTTTCTTCTTCACAAACAAGACGGGTGCTCCCCACGGCGAGCTACTCGGTCTTATGAAACCCTTATCTAGTAACTCTTCCAACTGCTTTTTAAGCTCCGCCATCTCCGCTGGCGCCATACGATATGGAGCCTTAGAAGCAGGCCGTCCGGTTGAACTCAATCGTAAAGGGATCCGCTCTTGGTGGTGGTAATCCCTTCAACGGTTGGAATACATCCTCAAATTCCTTTACCACCGGGATGTCTTGAAGCCTTATCTCTTTACCATCTTCGGGTAATGAAATGGTAGCGAGATACGCTTCACACCCTTTTTCAATCATTTTCTCCGCTTGAATAGCGGAAATCACCAAACACCCTGTGGTAGGTCTCACTCCTTGATACACCACCCGCCCATGATCATTCTCGAACACCACTCTACCTCGATGACAATCTAAGTGAGCCTTATACTTCCCAAGCCAATCCATCCCCAAGATCACATCATAAATCTCTACTGGCCACACAATTAAGTCAGTTGGCTTCACTTCTCCAGCGATATGGACCTCAACATCCTTTACTAGACTATGAGTTTCAAAAGTCTGACCTCCCGCCACTTTCACCCTTCTCAGCAATCACTAGCTCTTCCGGGCCTCCCCTCTCTCACTAATTCCGGAGTAACGAAGCAATGAGATGCTCCGGAATCAAACAACACGTGAGATGTAACCCCTCCCACGTTCAAGGTCCCTACACATAGCCTATGCATTGAGACCACACAACAATAACAATTCCAACACCCACATACAAATGACAACATATAATCACATCGAAAATAATTTAATACGGGAAGAATGCTAACCAGTGATCGGCCTGGTATCGCTCCCTTCTCCCGACTCAACGCTCAGGGAGTAGACACGAGGAGTCACCTTCGTCTTCTTAGCTGGTGGAGCTCCTGAACTTCCGCTACCTTGTTGGAGCTTGGGGCATGAAGTCCTGATATGTCCAACCTCCTTGCAATGAAAGCAAGTCCTGCTATCTTTATTAGGACAGTTAGCAACCCTATGACCCTTGTCTCCACACTTGTAGCATCCAGATTGAGTGCTAGAAGCACTCTGAGAGGAGTCCTCCCACTTCCTTTTCTGTCCTCCCCTGAACTTGCCACCCTTCCCTGAATCAGAAGTGAACGACTTCTTTCCTTGAGTCTGAGGCTTAGATGCTTTAGCCTCCTCTATCATACCCTCCTCAATTATGGCCGCTCTCTCCACTAACTCGGCCACCGATGCATATGATCTCACAATGCATCATTCACCTTCAGACGCATCCCCCTTCAGCCTTACTTGGGCTTGTTCATCCTGAAGGCCCCTCCCCGCAAACCTTCGAAGTCGGTTAAACTCCACTTCATACTCTCGAACCGACCTCGTTCCTTGAGATAATTCCAAAAACTCCGTCTCCAAACGATCCATAGCCTCTTGCGGRAAGTATTTGAGGTTGAACTCCTCACAGAATTCCTCCCAAGTATTCACACCATTGGCTCTTCTAGCCAACACATTTCTCCACCACATATGCGCATCTCCCTCCAGGTAATGCACATGATATCCACCTTATACTCTTGGGGCACCTTATAGAGTGGAAGTTTCTCTCCACTCGCCTCCTCATCGCTTCACAGGTTTGGCACCCCAAGAAAGAACTTTGTGCCAAGCCTCTGCATATGATCCATCACAGAAAGGTAAGATGGAATCATTTGCCCTGCAACTGCCTCATGAGCCATAACTCTTGGTGGCGCTTCACCTCTTGGTGGCATCTCAGGGGCTGGAGCTGGTACCGGTCCTGGAAACCTCTCCAAAATCTGAGCCAACATACCCATCATTGCCCCCATTTCCGGTTGACCAGCTTGTTGCTGAACCTCGACTTGGGGTTGGACACCAACAGCAGGAGCTGCACCCCCAGCAACTCCAACATCCTCACCACCAGCRACGGGGTCAACTCTTTCTTGTTCATCACCATTAGGGGCTCCATTTACCACACGCTCAGCTACCTCGCCTGCCACCACTCGCACTCTTCTAAATCTCACCATACTACAAAAGCAACACAAGGTTCAATACACAAACAACTTAATCATCCAATATCCCCGAAGACTTACCGTGGAACCATTTCCCTAGGCCGAAGAGGATGATCTTTAACCCAACCCGCAATCAACAATTAATCACAACAAATATCAATCACAAGCAAGACTCCCCACACATCCTAGAACCGTCTTGCTCTGATACCAAATTGACACGACCTACCCCGAAGAATAAGCGGAAAAATACGAAATTTTTAAAACTTTTCTCAAACAAAACGACCTCACACCACAATACCATAAGGATCGATCGATCTCACCCAAGATCGATCGATTGTAACCAAGGGGATCGATCGATCTCACCCTGGATCGATCGATCTCGTTTGCCTCCCAAAATCTCAGATCGATCGAACCTCCATAGAACGATCGATCCAGAGATAGAGGATCGATCGATCGGTTATGGATCGATCGATCGGTTATGGATCGATCGATCTCGAGAACCCGATTTTTTCTCTAGAGCTCTCTGGCCAAAAATAACTCCTAAACTACTCATCAATTCTCGACGAAATTTGGTAGACAAATACACAAGAGAAGGAAGAACTTACCCACCAATTCTCAGCTCAAACCGAGCTCTCTTGCTTGGTCGATCAAACCTCTCAATGCACACCAAACTCTGCTCTTTTCCACTTCTTCCCTTCTCTTTTCCTTCCTCTTCTCCTTCTTCCTCTCTTTCTTTCTCTTTCTCTTTCTTTCTTCTTTCTCTTCTCTCACTCGATCCTTTTTGCCAAAATGAGGAGGAAGAAGAAGCTTCAAGAATATTAGAGAGAGAGAGGAGATATTTTTACATACATATATGTGTATGTATATGTTGGTTTAATTCAATTAAACCAAACCGATCCAATTCCACTAAACCGCAACGATTAAATTCTTTTCTTAATTCCTTTCCACACGGTTTAGTAATTCCGTCCTATATCCCGAAATATTCGAGACATTCACCCCGTCTCAAAATATCTCCTTAAATTCTGCCAAACCCCCGGAATTACCGCATAATTCCGCTAAACCAACCGCTGATTCTACAACGATCACTCTTTTGATCGTTTCACCTTACTTCCCGCCCCTAGGGCCACCAATCAAGCTCGGTACCGTTCCATACTCGGTTCAATAACACCCCAGGTCTACATCGCAAGATCCTATGTGGTTACCCAACGGCTAACCCGTCGAAATCCAATCAACCCCGGATTCGAACGAGTTAAGTCGTCAAACGACCTAGTACATTAGAATCCAATCGCCCCGGATCCTAATATACTAAGTCCCCGTGAGATCCGATAATACCGGACCCCACCCCTGGTTCACCATCCATTAGGATTAAATCACCCATAATCCTAATCGGTAAACCACTCGGTTAGGATTAAATCGCCCATAATCCTAACCCACATCATTAGAGCTAAATATCACATAACTCTAATGACCCGTCATTAGGATTAAATACCACATAATCCTAATGACCCCGTCGATAGAATTAAACATCACATAATTCTACCCGACCACGTAGTAGGATCTATGCGTAAACCCAAAATCCCGAACCAAGACGGAACGAATACTTCGCTCAATCCCGCGACACATGAAATATCCCATCATATGTCGCCCCGTCGATACATGAAATCCCCTATCTTGTACTCGACAACCCAATACATGAAATACCACATCATGTATTATAACTCACCATTAATCCATAAACATCATCATATTAATAATCAACGTCAAAATACAATTATCCCGAGGGTTCATTACAACAACAACATAAATAAATACAAGTCAAGCGGACAACTTAGGAACACGGATGTTACATCTACCCTGTCAAAAATATAAAGTCTACCAAAATTTTGCAAGTCTACCAACTAAAGTCTTCCACTATATGACCAAACTCTACCAAAACTCAATAAATCTATCATGTCAGGAAAAAGTCTACCATAACGAACTCACCCGGGAGTCTACCATCAAAAACGAGATAAATCTACCACGGGTTACAAAATCTACCATCAAGTCGAGTTAAGTCTACCAAAAAATTGTAAGTCTACAAAAAAATGTCAACAAGTTAACACTGTTTTAAAAATCTACCGTCACATAACACGTAAGTCTTCCGCTACATAAAATAATATCTACCGTCACATGAAAACGAAAGTCTACCATGTCTTCTAGATAGGGTCTACCGTCAAAATGGTATATTTTTTCCCGTAAATCTACCATAACTGAGAAAACCAAAGTTCACCATAACATTTCAACTAAAATCTACTGTTTCATTTAATAAAAATTTACCATAAGTGATAGACTTTTTCAAGTAAGTCTACCACTACACAAAACAGAAGTCTACCATAATAGCTCTGTTAGAGTTTACCGTCTGAGCTATAAAGTCTACCATCATAGCTCTGGTAGACTTTAGTTCTGGCGCGCTTACGTGGCAGAAATTCATTAATGTCATTTTTCGTTATAACTTTTTTGTCAACAAATGAATTGAGGACAAACCGGCCATTAAAAACAAAATTATTTCGTTTTATTAATATCCAAATATTAAGGTCGTTTTAATAATAAAGTTTAAAAATGTGGGTTGTTATAGCAACTCACCCTAAAATTAAATACATTATAGTTGATATTAAATAAAATTCTAAAATTTGAGAAATATTTTTTATTAAGATATTCTGTTGTTTTTAACCATTGGAAATGACAATAATATTTTTAATAAATCAATTATTTTTTTTCTTTAAATGATTTATTCCAATAATATTATTATATAATTTTTAAAAGCTTTAATGTTAGATTCTAATAAGTATTTTAGTAATATTTTTAAGGGGATACTATTTTTAAACAATTAAATATATAAAAATTAAATAATTTATTTAAATAATTTATTAAATTATAATGTTATTTAAGTAAAACTTTTAGTTTAATATATGTATATCAATTTTATTTCTTAGTAAAATATGATAATATACTTTAGATGAAATTATTTTTTAGTATGTAAATTAAAAATAGTTATTTATTTTTCTTATTTTTGATATTATAATTTAGTTAATAATAGTTAACATATTCACATATTTCTATATTATAATTTTTGTTTTAATTAATTAATTTATATTAATTTTTGAAAAGAAGTAAAAGAAATAAGATTTTGTGAGGATTTTGTTTTTAAATATTTGCTTTTTTTTTTAATTAAAATGATAATTGTTAAGACATTTTTAATGCTTTTTTTAATATTTGTTTTTAAGACTAATGGTATTGTATGTAAATTTTAACAAATTAAATGTTATTTCAAATGAGCACTCCCCAAATCTTAGTAAGAAGATTAATCACATTTTTTTTGCATACATCTAATTGTAATGTTTTTATAGTAAATTTTCAATGTACATCTAATAGTTTTATAGTATAATTATTTGGAATTTAAAATTATGAGATGCTCATAATTATAATGTTTTTATAAGCGTTGTTTTGTGTGCTTAGAGTCGAATGCTCTATTTAAAATAATCTGTCTTTGTGTGTTTTCATTTGTATTGTTTAGGATTTCATGAAGGCTCAAAAATCAATTATTGAATGTTATACCGCTCATGGAGAAAGACTCCGAATATAAATACTGACACAAATGATAAGATTTCAAATTATATCGAGACATAATCAGCATTTTAAATCTTTGTAATTTTATAATTATTTATAATTATTCGAAAATATACGATTACATAGTCTACATCAAATTCAAAGCAAATAATAAAAAGAAAAATTTTACGAACAAATATTTGATTAGTTAGTCAGAATATAATTCCCCATATGTTATCGTATTGTGTAGACCTATGAGTTTGTATCTTAGGCTAACACTATCACCATACATACCGAATTTATTTTTAATTTTCAAAGTGTACATATCTAAGCATCCTTTGGAACAAACGAACTTATTACTCTTTAAGTTGTGTCTCCTGACTTTAAGAATGAAAGGGGCCTTGCATCGGAGTCCACATCCTGAACAGATTGGTCGAGAACTATAATTGTTTTGAATCATTACTAATCCAAAGTATCGGAATAGAAATACTCGTCCTGGTTTGAGAAAGGAAAAGTCTCCAAGCACGCACTTAACATGGAGAGCAACCTCACAATCATTGCAATTATAGAACCATTTATGTGGGTCCATCTCTTCTTCACATATCTCACACCAATATTTCCCACTTTCATTTTCTTTGCAAGATAAGGAGAGCGGATGTTGATCGTATACGTACTTTACTGTTTCAGGCAAACTTGCACAACGATAATCCAAGTTATAGTCACATGACCCACAAGAAAATGCTCCTGATTTTACAGATCCCTGACACGCATCACACTTGCCAATATATGTTTTGTTGTAATGCAAGGGGTGTTCATGTCTTTTAGTGGAGAAGAACTCAGGAGTTAAAATGCATCTTATGTCTAAAACTACATGATCAGACTCGTACCTAAAACCACTGAAGAGTTCTTCACAAGCACTACAAGAAACGTACATCAACATGTAACGTAAATGGCTTGTTGTGAAACATATGCCGGTTTTTTCGAGGAAGATTTGCGCATATTTGGTGGAGAATAAATTCACATTGCTCACAACTATAGACTGGATCAGAGTAGACAGGAAGCATGCATGCTTCACAACATATGGTTCCACCATGAGTAGTACCATCCTTGTTGAGTTTTAAATTATGTTTTTCATGACTGAAATGATTTATCAGGTTATCACCCACTTTCTTGAACGGCGTTATATCTTCGTTTTTTTCAGGAATCACATTAAGTTCTATCCCATCCCATACATCATTTCTTGTAGCGCATTGTGAATGAACAACATAGTTACTGCACACCGAGCAAGTATAAGCTCCGTAGAACCGGTTAACACATTGAAGACAAATCTGGCATACCCAATCTCCAAAACTGAGTTGTTGAGTATGAGAGATGCGATGATAATGGCGATTGATATTTATAATACGGGGTAAATCGATGCAACTTCGATGGACCATAAAATCGCACTTGAGACAAAAATATGGGCTACGGTCGCCTTGCACCCCACAAGCATTGCAAGTAAATGAGATTTGTCTCGCCATGAGTGTGAGTTTGTGCTCATGAGTTTTTAAATGTTCAACATCGACAGGTGGTGGAATGCTTGAACAAACTAAGCACACACTGAAGTTACAAATGGAACAGTGATAAAGCATGCCTTCCAATTTCAAACCACATAGAAGACATGTATTATCTGAGTAATCAGGTGCTCCAGATGTGAGCAACTTGAGAGAGTGTTTAGGGTGACAAGGATGGCTTACCTCTGGTGAATTTATACATTTCACATGGAAGACCACCTCGCAGTTGAAACATCTATAAGCTAATTTGCCAACGACATTTTCTTTACATGCTTTACAAAGATGCGCCGGGTTTCTTGAAACTGGGAAGAGCACAAGTGGATGCTCATGGGCTTGAAAATGTTGAATAGTAAGCGGTGGTGGCTCTATCGCACAAGACGTATGTAGGCTGAATTTACTACATTTAACACAATCATAAGCGGTGGTGGCATCTTCGAAGAACATGGCTTTTTCGATGGATCTTCTACACACTTCACACCAAACCAAAATGGTATTATCATGGAAATTCCTGCCAGTCGAATACGAAGTTGAAGATCTTCTTAAAAGAGGATGTTCGGGATGAGAAGTGTGTCTGATTTCCCATGAAAGTTCACCATTAACACAGTCTTTGTGGAACCAACGGTCACACATATTGCAATGGTAGCCGTTACTGATGTAACCACCGGTTTTGCACCAATAACACCTGAAAGCAAACCCAGATGAAGGGGTCAAAGGATGGTCGTGACAAATAAGTTTAATTGGTGTTTCCATGGCGGATGTGTGTCAATCAAAGCAGAACCGAGAAACGTGGAACTGCTTTCAGAATATCAGGAAAGTAAATTAAGAAGCAAGATAATCTGAATTGATCGATATGAGTTTGCTCTCATCGGAGCTTACATATTTATAGCCAAAAGGCTTAACTTATTGCTAAGGAAAAGGTTAGCTTGACACTTACGTATTCTCTCTAAACCAAAAAGGAAAGGTTAGCTTGACACTTTTTTATTGTCTTCTTCGATTCCTTTCTTCTTCATTTTCAAGTGCAAAGACATGTTATTCCTTTTATCAAGTTTTTCTTCTATTTGTATATATTTTTTTCTGTGTAAATTTTATTTTGTTTTTCTCCAACATATTAAAACCCCTAAGTGAGATTTCAACATGCTATTACAAAGCTAAGTCTAAAGACTAAATAAAATTCATTTGTAAGCTTCTTTTTTTTTGTTAAAAATAATAATAATACGTATCATTTTAAAAATACTAAATGTACAACAATTTCCCTTTTTCGTTTAAAAAAGGAAGTAAAAGTGATGATAGAACGTGGTACACAAATTTTTAATTAAAATCAATGTTCAAAACATAGTAGGCGTTAATCGGGTATTCAAAAAGAGTCTAAGATTGTCCAAAAATTGAAAAGAAGTTTTTTTTTTTCTCTCTCTTTTGGATTCGAGAGATTTTAATTTTTAATTATAAATAACCGAAGGTGATCACGTCTGCGATTGGGCGACGAACTATGGAAAAACTATTTGCAAAAAAAAATAAAACTGGTTTTTATATAGATTTATTTATAAATATATATATATATATATATATATATGTATGTATTAACTGAAAGCGATGCAGTGATACCTAGTTAATATCCCTGTGCATAACTCTTTATGATACCTAGTAAATTTTAATTAGGAAAACAGCCTTAGCATATAAACTAAAGTTACCCACTGTTTAAAAAAATCATGAAAATGAAATTATTTAATTACATTTTTTACATTATTTAATTATATTTATCATTTGATTATATTTATTTAATTATTTTAATAGGATTATATATCAATATTTTGATATATTCTAATATTAATTTTTGTAAATATTTAGTTTAATTTATAATACCAATTTTCTAAAAATATATATTGATATATTTTAGATGAACGTATCTCTTTTTATCAAGTAAATATTTATAGGGGAAATTTTTTAATTTTCTCTTCTCAAATTTTTTTCATGTTGTTGATTATAATTTATTAAATGTAAATTTACCATATTTTTGTTTTCTTTAATAATATAATATTTCTAATTTATTTATAAAATGGAAGGTGGTTGAAAAATATGTTTTGAGAACATTTTGTTACAATAAAAAGGGAAATAATAGATTTCAATAGAATTTGACAATTTGTTGATTTTAAAAGTTTAGAGTATTGTGTATCCATATAACTATTGAAGAATTCTTTATCAAAAATTTAAGAATCTAATGGATAAGAATCTAATGGATATATTCAAGGTAATTTGAAGTTGTGTGTTTATCTATAATAAAATTGTAAATAATGCATATCCTAATAAAACAAAAATTTAATAAAATTACAGAATTAATGAAAGCTAAACTATTTGAATAACAATGAATAATGAATGGAATATAAAAATGATAAAACCAGCAACAATAAATTTTAATAAAAATATCTGAATTCTTAAACTATTAACAACATAATCTAAAGCAGTATTTCAATCATTGGTCAAAGTACTGTCTATTGTTTATAATGATTCTTTCCTTGGGTTTAATTGTTGTTGTTATTATTTTAATTGTACTTCTTTTAATGTTTAAGAGGTTTGTTGATGCTGACTATGTTTGATTCTTGCTTGTTTTGATGGTTTTAACATTTTTAGTGTTGCTATTTTTATTTGATTGTTGCTTGTTTTAATGGTTTTAACTTGCTTATTCTTGCTGTTTTTATTTGATTCTTGCTTGTTTTAATGGTTGTAATATGCTTATTCTTGGTTCTTTGATTTGATTCTTGCTTGTTTCAATTGCTTTAACTTGCTTGTTCTTGTTGTTTCATTAGAGTCTTGCTTTTTTTTTTCAATTGCTTTAACTTGCTTCTTGTTATTGTTTTTATTAACGATTGGTGATGTTAATGGTATTGCATGATATTTTTTCAAGCATGCAAAATGTCGGATATTGTGGAAAATACTATGAGTGAGTTTTTCAACAACGTTAATTATCTCACCTGAATGCTACATCAAATTAAAGGATTAATCACCCAGTATAATATTTAATTAATGTCACAATTTCAGATGAAATCTCCTATTTGGATCAGTTAATGACTCGATTTTTAAGTTTATGTTTACGACAAATGAATCTTTCTAGAAGAATTCTTAGTTCAAGTTTCACTTTTATTTCTTTCTATACGCTTTTTCTATTTCAAATTAGAAAAAACAAATTGGACCTAAATGTGTGTCTAAAGATTGTTTTAGTTTACATAGTTAAATGTGTATAATACATATTGAATCAATGGATTGACTAGTGGAAACTTCCAAAATCAATGGGCCTAAATCCTAATGGTCTAATGAATTTTTTCACATGTTTCTTAGGTCTAGGTAAGCAAAGCAGAGTCTCCGATTTATGAAAGTATTATAAAGTCTCCAGTTTAAACAACACGACGGCCAATACGGGTTTTCGTGGAGGGTAATCTCTAAGAGTGGCTTGAGTCATGGCTGGATAAGTGTTAGCGCCTACGTATATTCGTTTTACCTGAGATGATCCTCCATGTTTGTCCAACACGGCTTTGTCAATACGTTTAGATCTGTGAAACTCTCATACTTGACTTAAATTTGTGAGACCCTCTTGCTTATCTATATCTATTTGATATCAGAGCCCAGGACTTGTGTATGTTTGGGAGAATCATGTTTTAAGTTGATTGTTCTAGTTTCTGGAAAACTTATCTTTCTCATCATCATATCTGATCTTCAAGTTATTCCTTCTCCTTTTCAAATTTCTACTTTACCCCGAAAGAAAAAACAAATATCTTCGTCTAAGATAGATTCTCTTTATGAGGTTGAATATGTTCCGGGAAATCGTCACCCCGAAACTACTCTTCCCCTTATAAATCCATATGAAATCTTTGCTAAAAAACCTAAACTTTTCTCTATCCAAGGCGTTGCACAAATTATTCGACCATCTCTCACCAGAAAAGTGAAGGAGTATGTTCAAGCCAGCAAATTCTCTTCCTGCCAAGTTCCAGCGACCGAAGAAGAGCAGTTTATATCACTTGAAATCCCATCGCATCTTCCACGGCTCTGGCAACAACAAGGGTTCACACACCTACACTTTGGTGTTGTTCGGATCGGTCTAACCTTACATGCTCGAAAAGGATTACCGGTCACGGCACAAATTTCTTTAGTCGATTCTAGACTAAAGACATATCAACAAGCATGTATTGGCACCGTTCAAACCACCCTAAATGCAGGAACAATTTTTGTAACACTGTTCCCTAACTTTAATGTCTCTTTAAAAGATCCTAATCTTTTAAAGGCACTTAAAGTTCAGGTACAAATTGTTAGAGCTCCTATGCAAGAAACAAGTATGATAGCTACACTTCATCATCAAATTGTTTATCGGGTCCAAGATCATGCCCTTGATCTAGTCCTCCCTTCATCAGAAGAAGCACTGTTTCTTGAAGTCACATCAGCTTCTCAAGCTCCAAATGCCATCCAAATTCCTTGCCAAATATCACGAGAAGAACTAATCCAGAAGCTACCGGAATCATGGGTGACCAGTTATGAAAAGCTCCATCAAACACCACAAGAACCTATCCAAACGACTGAAGCAATATTCCCGTCAAGAAATGATGGAACCACAAAAATCAAGTTCGAAAAGCCAAGAAGATCCTCTTTCTGAAGACCACCGTTGTTCACGCAATTTTCTATCCAAATTGATGAACGATAATTCCAAGGGCATTACAAAGAACAATATCCAAAACCAAGCTCTTTTGAGAAAAATGGATCATTCGTATATCCATTCAAAGAAGAAAATGGACATTGTCTCTTCGACGTCTGCAATTGTACAGCTTGTGAAGAAGCTGCTTATGAATCTGACGATGAAAAAAGAAGACGAAGGAGAGCAAAGAAAGATCCCCTTTACAAATGATATCTAGAAGGAGATCCAACAGTAGGTCCAGTCGGAGAAGATAATTCCCGATATGAATTTATTGTGGAATATTCATCTCAGAAGAAAAAGCAAGAACTCCCTGAAGTCATGATGTTCAATCCAAATAACTTCCCACCAGCCGAAGACTTCACTACGGATGATATTGCTCATAGTCCAAAGATAGTTCCAAATACTATCAACTCCTATATCCCTGTTCAAATTACTCAAGCAGAAAAAGTTCTCAATTGGCAAACGGAGAATGCTGTCGCTCAAAATCAACTTATTCATACGATCAATCAAAAAATGGATCAAATGGCGAACAACTACAGCAGAAGATTCAACAGCTTACAGAGCTCCATAACAGAAATTCATGAACGACTGGACCAGCTGCACCTAGAAATGATGACTATGGCAAAAAACATGCTAATCAACACTTCAAGTTTTCGAAGCAAAGAAGCTGAGATGTCAAGCCTCAAAAATCAATTAAAAGACCTTCAAAAATGCCTTGAAAATATGAGGCAGAACAGAAGATCGACATATGCATTCTTCCCTCTATTCGGGAATATAGATACAGAACCCTCGTATCAAACATCCTACTCTCCGGGATTCCTTTCACAAGGCAGTAAAAGACCAGTTACACCTTCAGCAGGTTTCCTGTCATCTGATGAAGTATTCACATCCCGTTATGCTATGTCATCTTTACCAACTTTCAAACCAATATATCGGGAGAAAACAAGAAGATACAAAGAAAAAGAAACGCCAGCCCAACCATTTAAAAAATCAATTCTCTCTTCCTCACCGTCGAGCCACGACTCTTTTGAAGAACACAAAGGAGGAGAAGACAAAGGAAAAGGCAAGATTGAAGAAATTGGTATCATTGAGTTCTCAATGGAAAATCTACTTAACTTGTTAGCAGAACAAGTACAGATACCAGCCAAAGAAGAAGATCGAAAGCCAGAAGCCTATTCTTCTCAGACGAAAGAACCCAATCATCCCCCAATGATCAATCATTTATCTGATACATCCGAAGAAGATATGACTATAGGAGATGATGAATCCCTTCCAAGACAATTTGCCATAGGTGAAGGAAGCCATACTCCTAAAGAAGAACCTGACATAAATAAAGTATATTCAGATGAAGAAATGCGCGATTATCGTCAGTTCCATGGAGAAAATGGGCAACCAAGACAATTTGCCTCAAAAGTCATCACATTCACATTTGATGACATTCCGTTTAACAACTGGAATGATCGTCTTCATGAATTCTATGCATGGATGACTTCTGAAGCCCTTACTTCACTAACACATATCGTCATTCAACAATTCACTGCTCGTCTTTCTGGAGCATTGAAAGAATGGTGGAACTCTCTTGGAGATTACAGACAAATGCAAGTCTATCAAACTACCATTCTGCTACTGTTAGGAGAAATTCACAGAGAATTCATCGGCACCCCTAATCATATCAAAGATTAGTTACAAGAAGAATACTTCGCGGCAAAATGTTGTTCTCTCCAGAAAAAAGATCTTGCAAAATACTTTGAAATACAGACGAAAAGATATTATGCCCTTGATGGTCTTAACAACCCAAGTTTGAAGCACATCTATCTTTCATCCATTCCCAACAATCTCAGCCAACAAACGAAACTCTACATCAGAGATCCAAACCAGAAGATTGAAGAAATCTCCATTGGACAAATCCAACAATACGTCTTTAGAACACTTGACAAACTCTGTAAACAAAAAGAGTTTTGGACGGAATTTATGGACAACTCAAAGCATCTAACGAAGACATGTTCCAAATCTAACATATCCGTCAAGTGTTCCAAAAAGAAATCGTGTTCGTGTAACGACCGCAAGAACTTTCATAAGTCCAAGAAGTTCTCAAGAAAGTCTCCATTCAGAGGCAAAAGATTCTTTAGACGGAAAAGAAGTTTCAAGAAAACAACAAAAGGTTTTTTTTTCTCGCAAAGAAGGACACTTTGCAAAAAATTGTCCAAACAAATCCAAGAAGAAAGTGCAGTATCTCGTCAGTTCCATATCTAGCATAGCGCCAGAACTTGATCTCGATCACCATGATCTTGAATCAATTTTATCTTATGATAGTGATGAAAATGATGCGATATGCGGATATTCAGACTTAGAAGAAATATTATCTCAAGAAGAAGAATGCTACAAGATTACAAAATTACCAAGACAAGAAGAAGAATACACGACACCACATCTTCCTGTCACGGTTTTCGATCCAGACAAAAAAATACGACCAGTCCACATAATTGCATTCATCGACACTGTAGGCCACACATCAATCATGAATCCAAAGGTGCTTCCACCAACAATATGGTTACCGTATCAGCAAGAATTCAGAGTAGCAAATGCAGGCTCTCTCAAAGTTAAACTCAAGTCTAAGCCAATAATCATTGAAGTCTTTCCAGGATGTTAAATTACAACACAAGTTCTTGGATCAACAGAACCAGGGAAAGATATCATATTAGGATGAGATTGCTACTATAAACTCAAGAAGGATTATGACATCTCTATTGAACCACGAGGTGTAAAGTGGAACAATACCTTCAAACCATTCACAACCATACCAAGACTCTTCTCAGTTGACGACCTTATGATGTCTGAGTTCAACAACATCGAAGAAGAAATCGAAAAAGTCTCATGTGCGGATTCACACTGCAACTTCCTACAAAAATGCAAAGAACCTTTGTGGCTCAATCTAGAATTCTTTGTATCACTTCCTTTCAAAGAGAATGTGATCACTACGCCAACTAAAGCAAGCCATGCAGTAATGCCTCTGGAATTACTCCAACAAGTAAATGAAGAATGTGACCAGCTCATTAACCAAGGAATAGTCTCAATAAAAAATTCACCATGGGCGTGTAAGGCCTTTTATGTCAATAAAAGAGCAGAAAAAACACGAGGAAAACTAAGAATTGTAATTGATTACAAGCCACTGAATAAATTTCTTCAAGATGTCAAGTTTCCACTTCCGACAAGAAAGGCGTTGTTACAACACCTCTCCAGGGCAATTATTTTCTCAAAATTCGATTTAAATCAGGATTTTGGCAACTTGGAGTCAAACCAGAAGAAAGACACAAGACGGCGTTATGTCTTCCCAACAGACATCTAGAGTGGAAAGTCCTACCCTTTGGGCTGAAGACAGCTCCGTCCCTGTTCCAGCAAGCGATGCTAAAAATATTCAAGCCATTGGTTCACACAGCCCTAATCTACATCGATGATATCCTCTTATTTTCCAAAACCAAAGAAGATCATGTCAAGACTCTAAAACAGATTCATGACCTAGTCCGAAAATATGGAATCATGCTCGCGGCAAAAAAGATGACCATATCTCAACCAACGATTGATTTCCTTGGAGTCAAGATTAAAAAAGGTCAATTCACACCACAAGCCCATTTAGCTACATAACTACTCTCATTCTCCGATGAGAATCTGACAAGACGACAGGTGTAACAATTTCTCGGTGTAATCAATTATGTCGGCGACTTTATTCCAAAGCTGTCACAGCTGACTCAGCCATTGAGAAAGCTGTTGCAAAAGAATCCCCCACAATGGAGCAAACGACAAAAAGCTAAAAGAAGAAATTCAAAATCTGCCACCCCTAAAGATTCTCTCTACTGGAAAAAAATCCTACAAACCGACGCAAGTGACAAATATTGGGGAGCAATATTATTTGATGAGATTGAAGGGACAAGACAAATTTGTGCCTACAAAAGCGGACGCTTTAAGGAGTCAGAAATGCACTATCACTCAACGTTCAGAGAAATTTTAGCTGTCAAAAGAGCTATTGAAAGATTCGAGTTTTACCTGATAGTTTATAAATTCAAAATTGAAATGAATATGTCATCTTTTCCAAAGATGCTCCAATTCAGTCAGAAAGTGGTCCCTCATCAGCAGTTACTACGATGGAGTGAGTAGTTCTCAAAGTATGATTTCGACTCTGCCTATTTAAAGGGCACGAAGAACATCCTAGCAGACATGCTCAGTCGTAAACCACTAAACAGTATCTATACAATGACGAGCAAACCAAGTTCAAGCTCTTCATCAATAAGAAATCTCTACAACTTCACGAGCAACATACCTGAAGATGCAAAAGATCTTATCAAATCCGAACAATTCTACAACCGAGTCAATCAAAAGATTTTCAAATACCAGTCCATCATCTTTTCCAATCATGGCAGTGAAAATCGATACATATCACCACTTGGTATCCATCCTGACTACCCATTTACTCACCTCTACAGAATCCAGAATGTCAACCTACCTGAAGAAGTTCTATGTTTCCTTTGGTACCTTTGTGCGGTATACCCTATTGGAATTATTTTTGATATTCCATGGTTGTACCAATACATCCACAGTCCGAGTTATGCAGCCAATAGCCTTTCAACCTTCCTAGGATGGTTCGCTACAAAGAATACTTGGAGTACCAAGCTCCGCAACTCAACAAAAACGCTCAACTACCCATTCAAGAAGTTAAGAAGCTCAACCAGTTACAATCTGTTCTTCAACCCTCACATCATTTATTTCTTCAAGCGACCTATCAACATCAATCCAAAAACTGGAAAAGTCTATGCAATGCCTACTTTAATCCATCACAAGGATTTCAACAAAAGAATACGTGCAGATTTCAATATGGCAGACAATGAAGCCTTCGAAGCCTTTCAGACTCATGCATTTAACCTCAACAACGCAACACAGAAGTTTGCTATTTCTTAGAAACCAAACTGGTTATTTTATGAAATCGACTATCAGATGACGCTTGATGAAGACGTCCAATAGTTCATGTCAAAGCAAGAATAAGAAGCAGAAGACAAGAGAGCCAAAATCAAGAATACTCAAGATGACAGCCAGACAGACAAACCACCAATACTAGGAATTTATTGGCAAGATTCACAAGAACCTGAAGAACCAAATAAAGACTTGAACCTTGAAGAAATTGGCAATCTATGCAAGGTTGATGAACCCATGAAAGATATTGATGATGATTTTGAAGAACCATGGGAGAAATACGAATGTCCTGATGATCATTATGGATGCTGCGATGAACACATGTTAGAATTTGAAATTGACCAAAGAAGCCCATACAGAAGCCTAACAAAACCCTAGAAGCCCAACAAGAAGCCTAATAAGAAGCCCAGTAAAAAGTAATAATTATAAAATAAAAAATGTGTGAAAGTATAAATAAGATTTCTAAAGTGTGTCTAAAGTAATATCTAGAGTGTGGTCAAAGTATTGTATAGGGTGTGTATAAAGTAAAGTATGTGTGATGTATGAGGTAAGTGCTTATACAAGCAAATTAATCCTCTCCCTATAAATAAGTGTGTACCCTTCCTATGTAAGGAACAACTTTCATTCTATAAAATATTTTATCTCTCTAAACTCTCATGTCTCTCTAAATTCTCTCTAAGTTTTCTAGATGTCAACATCTTCATAAACTTTTTTTCTTTCTCTCATCACAAGTTAGGGATCCGATGTTTCTTAGGTCCTGGTAAGCAAAGTAGAGTCTCCAATTTATGAAAGTATTGTAGAGTCTCTGGTCTAAACAACACGACGGCCAATACGGGCTTTCATGGAGGGTAATCTCTAAGAGTGGCTTGAGTCATGGTTGGATAAGTGTTAGCGCCTACGTATACTCGCCTTACCTGAGATGATCCTCCATGTCTGTCCAACACGGCTTTGTCAATACGTTTAGATCTGTGAAACTCTCATACTTGACTTAAATCTGTGAGACCCTCTAATTTATCTATATCTATTTGCTCTCTTTTATAAGTATAGAGATAGATTGACTAGGGTTACTATCACCACTAGTAATAACGTTATTCATGTTTAACACTATTATGAGTCAAAATTTACCTAATTGTGTTGGGTTAATATCGGTACACTACACCAACTTTTGAGATCAAAACTGTCTGGTGAGAGAGACGAGAAAGGGATTTAGGGTTCTGAATAAACTCTTCTTTTTCTGTATATTATTTTCTGTATCGAAAGAGTAAAGTACATATATGCAAATTAAACCGCCTAACATAAACCGCCTAATATATATTTAAACCAACTAAACCGGAAATAGAGTAAACATAATCGATTTTGATTATGTCTGCATCTTCAGCAAAACTCTGTATCGTTAACTCCACATTACCTCCCCTCAAGCTAGAGCATGGAGGTCTCGAATGCTCAGATTGGTAAGAAAAAATTGAAGTTCCTTATAGCCAAGTGCTTTAGTGACATGTGACGGAGATATAACACCTTCAATACTGCATCACGAATAAAGTGACAATCTGTTTCGATATGCTTTGTTCGCTCGTGATGTACTGGATTTTGACAGAGTTAGAGAGCAGATTTGTTATCCGTGTAGACATTCATAGGTTGTTCATGTGAAACGCAGAAATCATGAAGAAGCTGTTTGAGCCATTTGAGCTCCTTATTGAGTAATTGAAGTGCTCTATACTCAGCCTCCGTAGATGATAAGCTGCCAATTTCTGATTTTTAATTTTCAAGAAAATCAAAGCTTGACCAAGAGTAACAATGAAACCAGTAACGGAGTATCGAGTAAGAGGACAACTAGCCCAATCTGAATCACAGCATCCGTATATTTGCAAGTCAAATCAGAAGGAAGAAAGATACCCTGACCTGGAGACGATTTTAAGTAGCGGAGCACTCTTATTGCATCATCCCAATGATCATTTCGTGGAGTCTACATAAACTACGACAGAAGATTAACTGCAAAAGACAACTCAGGTCGTGTGACAGCCAGGTAAATAAGGTGACCTACCAATCTCCTATATGCAGCCGGATCATCGAGTAAAGGAGACTCAGATTTAGCTAATTGTTGATTTTGTTCCATCGGAAAGCGAACAGGCTTGGCTCCTAACAAACATGATTCCGAGATAATATCCAACGCATACTTACGTTGAGACAATAAATGCCATCTTTATTCCTAGAAGCCTCAATACCCAAGAAATATTTCAAAGAACCCAAATCCTTCATGTGAAAGCATGTACTAAGATATGCTTAAACGCATCAATCGTAGTATCGCAGCTGCCAGTGATAATAAGGTCATCAACATAGACCAAAACATACATTTGCACCTCTCCTTTGTTGTAGCAAAACAAAGAATAGTCAGACAATGATTGAGTGAAACCGTATGTGCAAAGAGAAGTTGATAGTTTTTCAAACCAACACTGTGGAGCTTGCTTTAAGCCATATAGTGACTTCCTTAACCGACATACTTTGTTCTGATCAGAACTTTGAAAACCTTGGGGAAGCTTCATATAGACTTCTTCAGATAAATCGCCATGAAGAAAGGCATTGTGTACATCCATTTGAGAAATTTTCCATTGTTTAGCTGAAGATATGCTAAGAAAAAGAGGTATAGTACCCATTTTAGCAACATGAGCAAAGGTTTCATCATAATCGCTCCCTTCAACCTGATTATTACCAAGAACCATCAATGATGCTTTATATCTTTCCAAAGTCCCATCAGATTTGAGTTTAATTTTGTAAACCCATTTGTTACCCAAAGCTTTCTTTCCCGATGGTAGGTCAACTAAGGACCATGTACCGTTAATGTCATGGGCTGCAAGTTCTGATTGCATCACCTCTTGCCAAACCCTTTCCTTGACCACATGTATATAAAACCGGGGTTCAACAAGAGTAGAAATAGCCACCATGTATGCACGGTGAGTTGTTGATAGCCGATGATAACTAACAAAATCATGAATCGGATAAAGAACATCAGACTTAATATTTGAATTAGCACCGTATTGGTAATGTATCCTTTGAGTCGAACCAAAGGAAGTTTAGTCCTGCATCTTTTGCCCATTAATGTTGACTCTGTATCAGAGATGGGATTTATATCTGAAGGTTGTGTATCAGAAGAAGAAGACTCACGTTGTGTGATATCCTCAGGTTCCGGGTTTAACAATGTAGTAACAGGTGGCGCAGCATTTGTGTCAAAATTTGGTAATGAAAGCATTCCCGATTCAGGTATATCATCATCATTTTTGGGTTGAATTTGTGATGTAACAAATAGATTGGAAGGCATGGATGTAGAAGAAGCTGGCGCGGATGATACACAGAGTTTTAACCCAATTAAATTACTGCAAGTGCACAGACAATCGCAGTAGTATAAGAGGAATCGAATCCACAGAGACCAAGGTTACACTATGATTTTGTGAGATTTTTAAATAAAGCTAAGACAAAATATGAGGTTGTTTTAGTGACATAGTTGCAAGTAAGTAAAACGATGTAAATTCAATAATTAAAAGGCACTAGGGTATTTCTCCGGTATTCAGAGATGAAACTTGAGCAACTATTCAGGATTAAATTCAGCACGAGTCTAGAACTCGAATATAAAAATAAGAACGGCCCACTCTCGTGGCGCAGAACTCTTTATCTAACAGCCTAAATACATAAACTCTCGCTTGGACCTAGGGATGAAGATAAGCATTAATGTAATGATTCGATATGTTCACAGCAACAGACTCAAATAGCTCTGAATGAATGCTCACCAATGTCTTTTCTAGCAACCTAAAACACTCTCATGAATAGGTTTAACCTAAGATCATAGACTAAGTGATCAGTTTAATCTAAGCATTAAGTCTAACTATTGGCAAAGACAACATATACATGGATCCTATCTGTGCTCAACTTATCAACTCATAAATACCATTGAAAACCCTAATCTAGCTAATGAAACTACTCAGCCATGGAAGAACAAATCACAACAATGGATAAAAAGGAATTCATGAATAATATTGAAATAGAATAAGGTTCAGAATTCTTCTCAAACAAGGTAGTGGTTGATCCTCTGGATCTTACAAACATGAACCAAAAATCCAAGGTCTGGAGAGAAAAGAAACAAGAGGAAGAATCCCCAAAAACAATCCAAAAGCAAAAAAGAATAATCGAATGACTAGCGAGAGAAATCGTCAGGTCTCGAGCGTGTTTTCAACTGGCGGCCCCTCTATTTTTTCGTCACGCCAAAATTAGGTAAAAAGTCGAAACCCTTATTAATTCTTCGGAGCACCCTGGCGAGCATGTGCTCCCGAAACCGTGCCGGTGTGAGCACATGCTCCGCGTCTGGATTGTGCTCTATAGTTGTGATTTCGTCCCTATTTGCTCCAGAAGCTCAATTAGCTCCAGTCCATCAAATCCATGCTCCAAGACTTCATTTTAACCTGATAAGACTCAAAAATGACTCGAAAGACACAAAAAGACTCAAAAAAGACTAGTTAATATAAGCTAAAATCCTAACATATCAACTCCCCCGGACTTAGACCTTTGTTTGTCCTCAAACAAACTAGGAAAAAGAACAGAGAAGAGGTTTGAAAATCACGGAACTTGCTATTGGGGATGCGGACTTCATACGGCTCGTCAGGGTGTTGGAACACGATCCATTCAACCATGGGAATCATCAAACCTTAGTTACTCACAATCCAAAGGAAATTTCGGAATCCCCATTGCTATCTCTTTACATAGATTAATGAAATAGAAGTGCAGTGATCTTACCAGGGGGAATAAATCCAAAGGGTGCCAACTTCTTCTAACCAAAGACCCTCTCCCATATAACTTTCCTCTCCCCTCTTTTCCTCTTCCAAAACCACCATCTTTTTGATTATTTTTCTACAGCCATCGGTTTTCATTTGCCGATGCTTCACCCTTTCTACAGCCATCACTTTTCTAATGCTTTTCTTTATTTGGTGGGACAAATCTCCATGAGATCGCAAAAGACACACGGGTCTACGCATCGTCCCTTGGTTCACTTCGACTTTTTAGTTTCCCTTACAACAAGTTTTCCATGAGGTCACAAAAGATACATGGGTCTACGCATCATCCCTTGGTTCACTTCGGCTTGTTGCTTTGACCATTTTCTCTCTTTTTTTTTTTTCAATGGAAGGGGGTGAGAGAGGAATAGCATACTTTGTGGAGTGTCGCGTGGTCTGTTTTGGCTCGAATAGGTCTTCCCCGATGAACGTCAAACCCCTGAGAAAGAAATTGAATATCCGATTAAAGTTCAATAAAGCTTAGAGATAACTTTGGTTTAACCTATTTCCCAATGGAAGGGAGCTTTGGGGAGTGTTTAATCCATCCATGATCTTCCGGAACAGAACCTCCACCAATCTGTGAGTCATAACAAGTAATCTCAAATCCAAATAATCCAATAGATCAAGGTCATAATTCCCTAACAGTTTTGACTCAATAAAAACACAGCAACTAGACTCGAACAAACTGACTCAATCAAAGGAAAATAAAAGAAATAATGAAAATGAAAAACCCGACCTGATTTGGACCTAAACAAAAACAAAGAAAATAAATTAGTAGCAGACCGCTCTCCCGGACTTAACTCACACCGTCCCGGTGTGAAAAAGATCAAAGGAATTAGTCGAATAAAAAAAAAAGAAAATAGCAATGGATAATACAATGGTGAAAATGAATAGTGGGTAGAATTCACCGCGAGGTAGCGGTGTCCGGATCGTCTTGGCCGGCTCTGCGCTTCTTCCTTTGTAGGCGTTGGCTCTCTTCCTTTGGCGCGTGTGGAGCACCCTGGCGAGCATGTGCTCGCGACATCTGGTCGGGTCCTTCTAGCGCCATTTTTTTTTTTTTTTTGAAATACTCCTGAAAGAAGAATAAAATAAAAGAAATACTAAGATATGTACAGAATCTTACCGGTGGGTTGCCTCCCACCAAGCGCTTGGTTTAAGTCTTCAGCTCGACTTGGTTAGCCACTAGGCTTGAGGAGGGTCGCTCAAAGTGGCAGATCCACCTTCTCCAATACATGGCTCAGCTAAGTAGGGCTTGAGTCTCTGACCATTCACCACAAACTCTTCTCCTCTAGAGTTTAGCAACACTACGGCTCCATGCGGCCTAACCCCCTTGATTGTGAAAGGACCGGACCACCTCGACTTTGTTTCGGAAACAACTTAAGGCGAGAGTTAAACAATAATACGATCATTAGGGAGAAACTCCAGGGATGATCCGTTTGTCATGATATGCCTTGGTC
Organism: Boechera stricta; assembly: GCA_018361395.1. Taxonomy (NCBI): domain Eukaryota; kingdom Viridiplantae; phylum Streptophyta; class Magnoliopsida; order Brassicales; family Brassicaceae; genus Boechera; species Boechera stricta. The sequence goes on along the minus strand of CM031544.1, from coordinate 6,283,593 downwards.
CTCTCCTTGTAAATCCGCGAGTTATCATAAACCATGTGCCTAATTTCCTCTAACTCGTGTAGCTGCATGGTCCGCCTTTCAAGTGCTGGTTTGAGGTCGAAGTTGAGCATCTTCACTGCCTAGGCAGCCTTGTACTCTAACTTGACTGGGAGGTGACACGCCTTACCATACACCAAGTGAAACGGTGTAGTTCCCAAAGGAGTTTTGTATGTGGTTCTTTATGCCCAAAGAGCGTCATCTAGCTTCTTGGACCAGTCCTTCCTCGTTATGCTCACGGTCTTCTGCAATATGTTCTTGAGTTCCCTGTTGGAGATTTCGACCTGACCGTTTGTTTGAGGGTGGTATGGAGTAGATACCTTGTGTTTCACGCCATTCTTCCTTAGGAGGTTTTCAAAGATCTTGTTGATGAAGTGGGAACCTCCATCGCTAATCACTACTCTTGGCACGCCAAACCTTGGAAAAATGACTGATTTAAACATTTTAACCACCACTCGAGCATCATTCGTAGGGCTTGCCAAAGCCTCTACCCATTTGGACACGTAATCCACTGCAACCAAAATGAATTCATTCCCATAAGAGGATGGGAATGGTCCCATGAAATCAATACCCCACACATCGAAAACTTCAACTTCCAGAATGAAGTTCTGAGGCATTTCACTTCGCTTGCTGATGTTCCCTTGCCTCTGACAGGCATCACATCTAGATATAAACCGCTGAGCATCTCGGAACATCGTAGGCCACCAAAAACCTGATTGTAAGACCTTTGAAACCGTCTTGAAAGTGGCAAAGTGGCCAGCATATGGTGAACTATGGCAATGATGAAGGATCCCTGGTATCTCCTCTTCGGCCACACATCTCCTGAATATCCCATCTGAGCAATGCTTATACAAAAAAGGTTCATCCCAAAAGTACCTCTTGATATCTCTAAGGGATTTCCTTCTTTTGTTTCCCACGAAGTCCTCAGGCTCCTTCTCAGCTGCTAAGAAGTTGGCTATCTCTCCAAACCAGGGAAAACTGGGTTGGTTTCCTCTTTTAATTGAACTGAAGAAACATTCCGGAGCACGTGCTCCGAGTGGGTGCTCCTCCGGGTGCTCGCCAACACTACCAATACTGATTGCATAAACTTCTTCACCGGGCAGACTATCATCCATAGGTGTTTCTTCTTCAATATTCATCCTAGATAAATGATCTGCCACGCCATTTTCAGCCCCTTTCTTGTCCTTAATCTCCAAATCGAACTCTTGCAACAATAGGATCCACCTCAAAAGTCTAGGCTTGACATCCTTCTTTGTCAGCAAGTACTTCAAGGCAGCATGGTCTGTATGGACAATCACTTTCGATCCCACAAGATATGATCGAAACTTCTCAAAGGCGAAAACAATGGCTAGGAGCTCCTTATCGGTTGTGGCGTACTTGCACTGCGCCTCATCCATAGTCCGACTAGCATAGTAGACAACATTTAGCTTCTTGTCTATCCTCTGGCCTAACACAGCCCCTACAGCAAAATCACTCGCATCTGTCATGACTTCAAAAGGCAAGTCCCAATTGGGTGGCTGAACAATCGGAGCGCTAACCAAAGCCCCCTTAATAGTGTGAAAGGCCTCTAAGCATGCATCATCGAACTCAAACTTCACCTCCTTACACAGCAATCTCGTGAGAGGCCTAGCAATCCTAGAAAAATCCTTGAAGAAACGGCGGTAGAAGCCAGCATGTCCCAGAAAACTGCGGATCCCTTTTACCGAATTCGGCGGCTGCAAGCTCATCATCACCTCGATCTTTGCCTTGTCCACTTCAATGCCCTTTTCAGATATCTTGTGTCCCAGCACTATCCCATCTCGCACCATGAAGTGACACTTCTCCCAATTGAGAACAAGGTGCTTCTCCTCATATCTTTGCAAAACCCTGCACAAATTCGACAAACAAACAGAAAAAGAACTCCCAAACACAGAGAAATCATCCATGAAAACTTCCATAATATCCTCAATGAGGTCAGTAAAAATGGACATCATGCAACGTTGGAAAGTTGCTAGGGCGTTACACAAACCGAACGGCATACGGCGGTACGCGAAAGTGCCGTAAGGGCATGTGAATGTCGTCTTTTCTTAGTCGTCAGGATGGATGGGGATCTGGAAAAAACCTGAATAACCATCTAAGAAACAATAGTAAGGATGATTAGCCAAGCGTTCAAGCATTTGATCAATAAAGGGCAGCGGAAAATGATCCTTGCGAGTAGCAGCATTCAATTTCCGATAATCTATGTACATCCTATGTCCGGTTACTGTCCTAGTTGGTATCAATTCATTCCTATCATTCCTTATCACAGTGATCCCTCCTTTCTTAGGTACTACATGCACAGGGCTGACCCATTTGCTGTCGGAAATAGCATAGATCACACCAGCCTCTAGAAGTTTCATTATCTCTTTCTTGACGACATCTTTTAGATTCAGGTTTAACCGTCTCTGATGCTCGACAGAAGTCATTGATTCATCTTCTAGATGTATCCTATGAATGCATAAGTCTGGAGAAATCCCAGTGATATCATCAAGTGAGTACCCTAAAGCTTTCCTATACTTTCTCAATTCACACAAAAGCAAGGTAACCTCAACATTATTCAAATCCGCATTCACTATCACAGGATATGTAGAGTTAGGACCGAGAAATGCGTACCTGAGCCCAGCTGGGAGGGTCTTTAGCTCGAGTTTTGGAGCTTTCAGCTCGCTCCAAGCACAGCTAATCGAATCGGCCAGAGCATGTGCTCCTGTCAAATTTTTTTCTATCGCCTTTTCATCCTCTTCCAGGCTCATATATGCAACCATCTTCTTTATCCTGTGGCTTGAATCTAGCATTTTTGCAAAACTCTCGGAATATGCACTCAGAAAACCGTGCTCACCTTTAACCTTAGTTAAGGCTACTTCCAATGGGTCATCCGCCAATAATTCTTCAGCTACTTCCCCAGTTATCTCTGAACCATCGTGAACAACGAATATCTGTCCATCCATCATTGGCTTCTTGAGAAGCTTGTTCATTTCGAACCTTACTAGCATGTCTCCCAACCGGAGATCGACAATCCCTTCTTCGACATCTATAATTGCGCGTGCTGTGCATAAGAACGCATGCCCCAAGATCAAAGGGTCTTTTGGTTCCTCATCTAACTCCGGAACCACAAAATCTGCTGGGATGAGTGTATCTCCTATTCGAACATGCAGATCTTCAATTATCCCAACCGGTAACTTGGTCGACCTATCCGCGAACACCAACGATATCTTGGTAGGCTTGAATTTTGTGAACCCCAAGCGCTTTGTGACAGAGTATGGCATCAGGTTCACGCTTGAACCTAAGTCACAAAGAGAGCAGGCAAAGGTCATTGGTCCGATCTTTACCGAGATCACGAACCTCCCTAGATCACCCTTCTTTGTCAGCACTTTGTTCTGGAGTATTGCACTGCATTGCTTTGTTACCATCATCACACTATCTTCTTCAACAACCTTTCCAGCCACCAGCTCTTTCATGTACCTCTTTAGGGCTGGTACCATCTGCACTGCATCAACCAAAGGAAGCTTTACCGTTAAGTCTTTCAACATCTCCCTACACTTAACATCTTCCAAATCTTTCCGAGTTTTCTTTGGAGGCACTGGATAGGGAACCCTGGGCACGTAGACTCTCTCAGGAGGAGTTTCTGTGGATTTGGCGGGAGCACCCTGTTGGAGCATGTGCTCCCGAGGAGGGTTTGGGTGCTCGCTCGGTTTGACCTGAGGTTCGGCTGGCGGAGTTTTAACCTGTATTCCTGAGTGTGAACCATGTTCCAGCATGTCTTCATCGGTGGTGATATCTTTCCCTTGGGTGTTATGCTCCATAACACTCTCCTTCCCTTTTCTAGTGACTTTGAGACTTGTTGGAGGTGCCAACACTTTCCCACTTCTCAGCTCCACTGCGTTGACATATTCATTCCTGGGATTCATCTCTCCTTTCCCAGGAAGAGTCCCACTAGGTCGCTTAATTGCTTCAGCAGTTTGTGCAACTTGCGTGTCTAGCTTCTTCACGTGAGCGGTAACGGCTTCATACTTCGCGTTGAGATCATTATACATGTGATCTACCTTGGCATTGATCTCTGTTGCTGCCTTTTACTGATTCATCAAGAGCTGTTGCATGAGATTTTTCAGTTCGTCTTGAGAATTTGGCGCAGCGTTTGATTCTTGAGCGTTTGCGAAGTTGGGCTTTTGTTGAGTCCCTCCTTGGAATCGGTTCTGGTTTTGAGTAGGGACGAACTGCTTCCCTTGCTGGTTGCTGGAGTAGAACTTCTGAAACCCTTGGTTCTGTGGCAACTGATTCATACCTCCTCCTTGCTGCGGAAAGATCTTGTCTTGTGGGTTTTCCACATTGGTGCTTCGGTAAGAAAGGTTCGGGTGGCTCCTATAGTTTGCATTGAAACCACGGTTCTGAACATACCCTTGCCCACTCACGTAATTAATCTCTTGCATACCAGCATCATCGTCCTCTTCAAAATCTTGGGAGATAGGCACGTTTCCACTCTCATCAACAAAATGCACCGATTTGCTTCCCCTTAATAGTTGATTTACTTTTGCTGTCAGCTCATCAATCTTTTGCGTCTCCATGCTGTTCACTTTCTTAGACCTATCATACTCAGGAGACTTGTTGCTGGAGCTCGAAGCTAAGTTCTCAATCAGCTTAAAAGCGGCTTCCTTAGTCTTGGTCATAAAGTCGCCATTGCTGGCCGCATTCAACGCATTCCTATAATCCCACTCAACACCATCATAGAAGATACCTAGGATCTGCTCATCCTTGAACCCGTGGTGAGGACACTCTCTTCTGTACTCCTTCAGCCTTTCCTAAGCTTCACAGAAAGCTTCTCCAGAATGCTGTTGGAACGAAGATATCTTGTTCCTCAAAGCGGCAGTTTTCGATTTGGTGTAAAAGTGATCCAAAAATGCTGCTCTAACCTCAGCCCATGTCGTCAATGAAGCTGATGGCAGTGACTTCAACCAACGTGAAGCCTTGTCCGCAAGTGAAAAAGGAAACAACTTGCACTTGAGAAACTCGCTAGGCACTCAATTAGAATCCGTGGTGCTACAGATTTCTTCAAAGTTCTCAATATGGTCCATCGGAATCTCAGCTGGAAGCCCGTGGAAGAGGTGTTGCTTCACCAATGAAATCAACTGGGGCTTGACTTCAAAGTCTTGCCTTTGAATGGTAGGAGGCACGATGGCAGCTCGGTTCCGGTAGTATGCATGCGGATTATCCGCGTCTCTGATACCGGGCTGTGGTTGCGGAGCTTCTTGTCTTTCTCTCCGCATCTGCTCTATCTCATCACGGAGCATCTGTACCTGAGCAGCCATTCCGTTTTCTTGCTCGGCCATGTCAGCTGTGAGTTTTTGCTGTCGGTTCTCTCGTTCTAGTCTAGCTAGATCGGCGTTTGAGATATTAACTAAGGTCTCGGTGCAATTTCTTCTTGTTCTTCTACTGGTCATGCACCTGAAACATAAGGAAAAAGAAAAGAGAAAAGAAAATTAGTAGTTTCTTAGACTATATCTAAAATCAAAAATCAAAGGTAACGCAATTGGTCCCCGGCAACGGCGCCAAAAACTTGWTACACAGAGTTTTAACCCAATTAAATTACTGCAAGTGCACAGATAATCGCAGTAGTATAAGAAGAATCGAATCCACGAGACCAGGATTTATGATTTTGTGAGATTTTTAAATAAAGCTAAGACAAAATATGAGGTTGTTTAGTGACAGTTGCAAGTAAGTAAAACGATGTAAATTCAATAATTAAAAGGCACTAGACTAGGTATTTCTCCATTCAGAGAGAAACTTGAGCTATTCAGGATTAAATTCAGCACGAGTCTAGAACTCGAATATAAAAATAAGAACGACCCACTCTCGTGGCGCAGAACTCTTTATCTAACAGCCTAAATACCTAAACTCTCGCTTGGACCTAGGGATGAAGATAAGCATTAATGTAATGATTCGATATGTTCACAAGCAACCGCACCGACTCTCGTCGCCTACGAATGAATGCTCACCAATGTCTTTTCTAGCAACCTAAAACACTCTCATGAATAGGTTTAACCTAAGATCATAGACTAAGTGATCAGTTTAATCTAAGCATTAAGTCTAACTATTGGCAAAGACAACATATACATGGATCCTATCTGTGCTCAACTTATCAACTCATAAATACCATTGAAAACCCTAATCTAGCTAATGAAACTACTCAGCCATGGAAGAACAAATCACAACAATGGATAAAAAGGAATTCATGAATAATATTGAAATAGAATAAGGTTCAGAATTCTTCTCAAACAAGGTAGTGGTTGATCCTCTGGATCTTACAAACATGAACCAAAAATCCAAGGTCTGGAGAGAAAAGAAACAAGAGGAAGAATCCCCAAAAACAATCCAAAAGCAAAAAAGAATAATCGAATGACTAGCGAGAGAAATCGTCTAGGTCTCTGAACGTCTCTGTTTTTCAACTGGCGGCCCCCTCTATTTTTATCCTCGTCAGCACGCCAAAAATTAGGTAAAAAGTCGAAACCCTTATTAATTCTTCGGAGCACCCTGGCGAGCATGTGCTCCCGAAACCGGACAGGGTGCTCCGCGTCTGGATTGTACTCTATAGCTGTGATTTCGTCCCTATTTGCTCCAGAAGCTCAATTAGCTCCAGTCCATCAAATCCATGCTCCAAGACTTCATTTTAACCTGATAAGACTCAAAAACGACTCGAAAGACACAAAAAGACTCAAAAAGACTAGTTAATATAAGCTAAAATCCTAACATATCAGCGGACTGGAAAGGGAAGACAGCTTCGTTAAAAACACCGTCTCTTGAAACGAAAAAAAATATCAGCTTCAAATCTCCAACCTGTCTGTCGTCGTGGATAGCCAACAAAATCACAGCGGCGTGATCGGGATTCAAACTTGTCACCTTTGTGATTTTGATTATGTGCATAACACAAGAAGCCAAAACCTTTATATGACCACACTCGGGCGCAACCTTGTACAGAATTTCAAAAGGCGTTTTTCCCTGCAAAACGAAGGAAGGTGTTCTGTTTATTAGATGAGCTGCGGTTAAGATGCATTCACCCTAGAATGGTAGTGGGAAATGTGATTGAAAACGCAAAGCACGAGCAATATTTAGAATGTGTCTATGATTTCTATCCACACATCCGTTTTGTTGGGGTGTTCCTACACAAGAAGTCTCATGAAGAATGCCTTGTTGAAGAAAATAATATATTATGCTTCTTATGTCTTCTAACATTGCTAACTCACTAGTTATATGGTGTGTGGCTCCAAAATCCAAAATCCAAGACAAGTCAGAAGGCTTACCTGACACGGATGATGGATTGTTTTGATTAGCAAGCACACGAACTGCATTGAGAAATGAAAGTACTCCCTTCCATTGTGATTCAGTCAAGCCACTCACAGCATCCCTATCCTTGTCAGTTATAATCCGATTCACTTGCTGCTCATTTCCAGAGTTTGTACTTACAGAATTAAGGTTTGCTGATCGTGAGCTATTTGAGTTACCATGGCCTCCTCGAGAGTTTCCCCTGTTACTGCGGCCTCTTCCGTGTGTTTCTAAACTTTGTCCTCATCCTTTGTCTTCCCACCAATCAGGATATCCCATTATCTCAAAACATCTCTCAAATATGTGTCCAGTTCTGCCACAGTGTTTACATGGTATACACTTTTCCAGCTCAAAGTTTCGAAATTTAATTAGATTTTGTTTGAACAGCCAAAGCAATCATTTCAGTAGCTTCCTCACGCAGCTTGGTTTGAGAAATCATTTCTTCTTCTTGAGACACGATATTGTAGGCCTCTTCTAGGCTTGGTAGAGGATCCTTTGCGCAAAGAGTTGAACGGACTATGTGATACATCTTCTCATCTAACCCAAACAGAAATTGTTGAACCATATCGTCTTCTCGATATTTTTCTTGTTTCTCCCCAAGATTGCATATGCACAAGCCACAATCACATACACGAACTGGTCTTTAATTATTTATGTTTTCCCAAATCTTGGTTAGTCGACCATAATACTCTTCTACGGTTGAATTATTCTGCTTACATGCTGCCAATTCAGCTTTAATTATCTGATTCTTGGGTCAATTGGTGATTGAAAACCTCTTCTGGAGATGTTCCCACAAATCTTTAGCATTATCCCTATGCGAAATGTTTGATTTAAGCGAAGGATCGATGGACATCTTGATCCAAGACACGAGTAAAGCATTTACAGACCGCCAATCATCATATTCTGGAGAATCTTTAGAAGGTTTCGAGATTGTACCATCAAGAAAACCAAACTTCTTTCACGATAACAGTGACATCTCCATAGAACATGACCACTCGTCGTAATTGTGCGTCTTTAGTAGAGGATGAGCGATGATTGCTCCTGGATTATCTGCAGATGTTAGATCATAAGGCGAAATCGTTCTTCTCACTCCGTATTCGATCTCTCTGGTTTCAATGTCGTTTCTTGACCTTTCTCGGTCTCTTCTCCTGAGTTTTCTTCATTACTCATCTTTGCTAATCAGTAATCGCTAATTGCTAATTAAAGAAGAATCTTTATTGAGAATCCGAACTCGGCTCTGATACCAAGTCAATTTAGTGAGAGAGGCGAGAAAGGGATTTAGGGTTCTGAATAAACTCTTCTTTTTCTGTATATTATTTTCTGTATCGAAAGAGTAAAGTACATATATGCAAATTAAACCGCCTAACATAAACCGCCTAACATATACTTAAACCAACTAAACCGGAAACAAAGTAAACATAATCGATTTTGATTATATCTGCATCTTCAGCAAAACTCTGTATCGTTAACTCCACATCAAAAACTCATTTTGGCGAAATTTTTCTTCTCTTGTTTGTACTACACAAATTAACAGAATCAATTTTTATACCACACAAACTCATCCGAATTTATTGAATCAAATAAACTATGAAAAATCTGAATACTAGATTACCTAGCGAAAAACACTTATAATGATGCTATTACACGTCTGAGTGGTGTGATTGATCACCTCATCAGGTTTTAAACCACAAATAAACTCAATAACAACCTGCAAGTGCACAACCGTAAATTATAGTACTTGGGGTATCGAATCCACACAAACTTGACAATCAGAAGCGGATCTAGGTGAAGAGGTGGGATGGCAGCTGCCCCCACAAAAATTTTGTTTTTTTGTTTTTTTTAGTGTATTTTTTAAAAAAAAATTATAGCTTTTATTTTAAATTTTGCACATATGCCGCCAGTATTTCAAAAAAAAAATATAGGATTTTTTCGATTGGTGATTGGAGAATAATTAAGCTACGTAAACGATTAATTAAAAGAGGACTAAATTCAATGACTAAAAACGTTAGGCATTCAGAGTAATCACAGAGAATCATGCAATGATAAGATTGATAAATATCAGGGAATAATTGGGATGATTTTGAACTCAGGACACGGTTGTATAATTTCACCACTTTCATTGTTAGACTCAACAGTCACATGTTATTTCAAAGTGCAAACACACAGAATTCGGTTCAATTGTCGCAGGTTTAAGATGCCTATGTCACCAAATATTAGTTTAGGTGACTTAGCAGCAAGTTTCAATGGATAAATCCCCTTAGATCAGACCTCGAGCTAAAGGACAAGTATAGATGAAGATCTATGTGCAGATCCCTAAAACAATCGCCAAAATCAATATCGAAACATGAGACTCGTTGATTTCCTTGAGTTTAACAAGAGATCTACTCAAACATAATGTAAATGTTGTTTGAAATCATAACTAAATGATGAATAGAGTAAGAATGTTTAAGAGATTTTCTCCGAATCGAAGTTTAGAGTGAGATCTTCTCCCTAAAAGCTCTTAAGGAAAAATAACCTAGAAGAACGATGGTGATGAGGCGTGAGAGAGGCAGCTCTAGGGCGTGAATCTTGTATCCATTTGCTCACTTTTGTCTGAAGTGTCGAAACCAAGTTTATACAGGTGTTGTAGTTGGTCTCTTAGGGTTTGGATAAGTTTAGACTTGTTTCTAGAAATTCTGTGCGTGGAGATCGATCGAACTCCAAGGGGATGGATCGATCTTGCTGATTTCCTAGGCATGGGACGAGGTGCTTCAATCCCTCATTTGCGGGTCCTTGTTACTGTGGCTTGATTCTTGTTGTGGGCTTGGAGTTCGTCTTGGTTCTTTTGCGGACCTGTTGGACCTGTCTTCACTGTATATGCTATATCTTCTAATCTACTGATAGAAATGACCTCGGACGACTTGTAGATGAAAGGTGACTCAGTTGTCTTTCTATAGGCCCCTAGATCGCCAAATTCAGAGTTCGGGAAGTCTTCCATTGAATGTCAAACTTCTGAGACTCGGAATCTGTCCAATTTCCAATAGACTATTTTTCTCCTTTTTGTGTTCTTTATTCCCAAAATAACTGAAATGACTCTTGAATCTGGAAAAGAGTTGAATGTACCATAAAAGCATTAATACTTGTTGAAAACCTTTTTGAAAATATATAGATATAACATTGAAAAATTTGATACAATACGGTGATGGAAAAGAAGTTTTAAAATCTTGGGACCTCGCATATCCGTTGGAACTATGTTATGGATCAAAACATGCGGACCATATATATACCAAAACTTGGTTAGAAAACTCATACTATAATTTCGATAACTTTCACAAACCTGATCCATAATCCGTATTTTAAGCCTACAAAAACTCGGTGTTCTTATCGTTGAAAAGGATGTTTGAGTGTTTGGTGGTGAGGTTACGTAACACTCCTCCGGAAGATGCAATATATTATGCAAAACCATAAGAGATAGAGGTCGGTTGATAGCCACAGTTTCTAACCATTTCCTCGTTTGATTTCTTCCTCACATATTTTTTTCATTTAGGGAAACGGTTCTCTTTTATTTTCAAATCTCATAAGTATCGAATTGTACCTCATACGTGAAGCCTAAGGAAAACCGTTGATTGAAATTTTAATTTCTTCTTTCTGGTAACTAAAAACGATCGTTTGTGTAATGAGATCGATCGATTGATCCTATGATGAAATTGATCCAACTCTCCCCTTCACTCATAAGATTTCAGATCAAGTCTTTGTACTTCCACCAATTGCTTGAGGTCTCCATCTTCTGTGGATGAAAACTGTGTTGTCCCTTTCTCTCCGACGTTTTTTCAAATATATATTTTTTTGAGTGATTGTTAAATTTATTCAAAAAAACTGTTTTTGTATAAGTACTTGCTTAATTCATAGAAGAGTTAAAGAAAATTTATTTTACATCACAAGAGAACTGTTTATATCCAGTAGAAAACCACTCAATGAGCCCATCCTTATAGCGTTGATCGCCTTGGTTCTAGATCGAAGATAGTCGATTGCGTACATTTTTTTCAAATATTTGCAAGAAAAATGCATGGGGTTTGAAAAGAGATAAGAATTTTGTAACATCCGTATCCCGAGTCGTTTCCATGTAATATAAGTTATTACATTTCTTGCAGTACAAACTGTTATTTTGATGTTGTATAAGTTTTGTACCGTGTTGTAATTCTTCTTGAGAGGAATAGGAACAATGTTGAGCTCGATAAATAACTTCCAGGATTGAGATTGGTTTGATTAATCGAAAGATTAATTGTTTTGGAACCAATTCGAGCTAGATTGGTTTAGAATTGAAAAGACCCACCCCGATGCACAAAGAGGAAAAGAGCAAAAAAAAATTTTGAACAGGATCGATCGATCCATATGTTGGATCGATCGATCGGGACCCTGATCGATCGAACCAAAACGCCTTGGTCGATCCAAAAACTTCACGGCGAAAAAATTCAACTTAAGGATCGATTGATCCTCCACTCAATCGATCGATCTTCAAGCCCAAAAAGGATCCGGAAATTTTTACAACGAAACGGATCGATCGATCATACCTTGATCGGTCGATCTCTTTCTCCACTAGAAATAACCCGATCGTTCTGGCCAAAATAACCCGCCAGGATCGATCGATCTCACCCCGGGATCGGTCGATCCTAACCCCTAAAAACTGACCAGAAATCTTCTGCTTCGAAAACAACCTACAGGATCGGTCGATCTCTCCCTTGCCCTGCGCCCAATACAACTTCACTCAAGCAACACACAATAACATCCAACAAATACCATGACATTACTTCAGCCTTCAAAACCATCTTAACATACCAATATGCATCATGGCAAGTTCAAACATTAGCATCCTAAACACACGAGTTTATAAACAACACCAAAAATGCAAAAGAGAAACCCATTATGCCTAGATCATCCATCTTCCTTCTCGGCCTTGGTTCCACGAGCTCCACTACTTAAGACTTCTCCTTACCTGCACCAAAAGAGGCGTGTAAGCATTGATAATGCTTAGTGAGGCGGTCATCCCGTCCCCACCGCGATGTGAACATACAATTACCAAACTTACCGCAATCAACATGCAATTGCAAACAATCAAACCATATCATGATAGAGCTCTATCGTCACACACATAACACACAACTTGGACTAGCCATAAATCACACCCATATGGTCAAGCCCTACATCACACATCAATCATGGAAAGTCTAATAACTGTATGACTACGCTACGGTCACGCACTCACTTTTGCTCAACGGTTTGTACAAGAATACTTTGATGATTTCCAAGCCTTAAGCTTACTTCCTCTTGGTTCTTACTCAACTCAACTCAACACGAAGATATCACCAATTACCTGACAAAAGGTCACCAAAACACTTCTCAAAGGGTGATAACAAGCTCTCAAACTCGGATTACCCAAACCCCCAAATCGGATTCTTCTTCTCAAAAACAGGGCTTCCTTTAACCGATCATAACTTTTACCCTAGATCAAATTTTAGATATTCGTCCGGTGAACTTCAAGATCAAACTCTCAAAAACCTATCTACCAAATTTCAGCCCCAAAAAACAAGATTTGAGTGTCCAACACTCACTCCAACTCACCCCATCGCTACAGCCCGGAAACAGAGTAGTCTAGGGAGAAAAATCATATCTCCTAAACCACTCAACAAAATCCCACGAAATTTGGTAGAGAACTAGGCAAGAGATTGAAGAACTTATCCACAAAATTTTAGCTCAATCCGTGCCATTTTGATACCCCGATAGAAGCTCACAAATCACCCCAAAATTCTGTTTTCTCAACCCTTTCCTCTTCTTTCTCCTTCTCCTTCTCCCTCTTCTCCTTCTTTCCCTTCTTCTTCTCTTCCTTTCTCTTCTTTTCCTCCTCTCTCTCTCTCTAGTTCTAGATATTTCTTGTCCAATGAAGAAATAAGAAGAAGAGTGTAGAAATATGGAGAAGGAAATGTATACATATGTGTATACATATTTTTGGTTTAATCAAATTAAACCAAACCAACCCGGATCACTATACCGTAACCATTAATTCTCGGTTAACTCTTCTAATTAAATTTTTCCGCTCGGTTTAGTGACTCCGTCTAAGTTCGTGAAATATTTGAGACACTCCTCTGTCCCAAAATATTCCTCTCATTCCGTTAAAAACCCCGGAATTACCGCTAATTCCGCTCAAACCGAACCACTCGGAATTACATTTTAATGATCAATCCTTTGATCAAATCAACCCACCTACCGCCTCTAGGGCCACCAATCAATCTCGGTATTGTTCCATACTCGGTTCAATAACATCTCCGGATCCAATATCACAAGATCCTACATGGTCACCCAACAGCTAACCCGTCGAAATCCAATTATCCCCGGATTCGAACGAGTTAAGTCGTCAAACGACCTAGCATATTAGAATCCAATAACACATGACCCTAATACACTAAGTCCCCGTGAGATCCAATACCACAGGACCCCACCCCGGTCTACCGATCTATTAGGATCAAATACCACATGATCCTAATCGGCAAACCCCCTGGTTAGGATTAAATATCACATAACCCTAACCAATATCATTAGAGTTAAATACCACATAACTCTAATGACCCATCATTAGGGTTAAATATCACATAACCCCAATGATCCCGTCAATAGGATTAAATATCACATAACCCTATTGACCCCAACCACGTATTGGATTCAAATGACGTAAATCCATAAATCCCTGAACCAAAACTGAACAATACATTGCTCCCAACTCCGCAGCACATGAAATACCGCATCATGTGTCAACCCGTCGATACATGAAATACCACATCATGTACTCGACATCCCTAATACATGAAATACCGCATCATGTATTAATCATTCTCAATAATTTCGAGAAACATCCACATATTAATAATTTCTTGTCAAATACAATAAATCCCGAGGGTCCATTACAACAAACATCAAATACAATAAAACTCGAGAGGATGACTAAGGAACACGGATGTTACAGGAATAGTGTTTTGCAAAATAAATAGTATTTTGACGGAAATGAGAAGAGATATATTGCGGGACAATGAGGTGTCTCGAATATTACAAAAATTTGACGGAAATCTTAAACCGAATCGGAGAATTTAATTGAGATTGGGGGAATCGGTTTGAGTCGGTTTGATTTAAAAAAAATGTGAGATATTTTCTCACATTTCTACACTCGCTACTCTCTTCTCTATCTCATTTTGGACGAAAACTTTGGCTGCTGGGCAAAGAGAGAGAGACAGAGAGAGGGAGGAAGGAGGAGTGAGAGAGAGTTTGAGGATTCAAGGAGAGATAGGAAGAAGAAGAGGGTGAAAAGCTTGGAGAAAACAGAGATTTCGGGTTTGGTTCAGAGGTTCTATCGGTGGATCAAACGAGCTCGGTTTAAGCTGAAAATTTGTGGGTACGTTCTTCAATCCCTTACCTAGTTATCTACCAAATTTCGTCGAGTTTAGTTGAGTATTTGGGAAATATGGATTTTCTCTCAAACCACTCAAAACAGAGCAATCCGCGATGGGCGTCGATTGAGTAAGTGTATGGGCACTCAAATCGTGTTAGTTTGAGCTGCAATTTGGTAGGTCGATTCTTGAGGGTCTAATATTGAAATTGACCGGAGGGATTGAGGTTTGGACGGCTAGATTAAGAGTTATAGCCGGATTCGTAAGATCTGTTTTTGGGAAAAAGGAATCCGAGTATGGGGTTTAAGCTTTTAAGCTTATGGCTTGTAAGGCTAAACTTTTGAGAGCATATTATGCTCTATCTTGGCAGGATTTTCAGTGGTTATCGGGGTGTTGTGTGTTAGCCAAAGGGAAGTCAAGCTTGGAGCTTGGAATTATCGGAAAACAATCGAAATCGTTAGCATTTCAATCGTAATATCGAGGTGAGTGTGTGACCGTGGTTCGAACTGTGTGATCATTGATTTTTCATGATTGATGTGTGCTTAGGAACTAGACCATTGGGTGTGAATCGTGGCTTGTCCATGATGTGTGTTGTATGTGTAATGGAGCTCTATTAAGGTATGTGTTTGGTTGTTCGTTAAGTTACATTTCAATTATGTTAAATCTTGATCATATGTGTGTATGGCCGTGAGGTGGGAGGACCACCTCACTAACATTATCAATGCTTACGTGCCTCTTTTGGTGCAGGTAAAGAGAAATCTTAAAGTTGGAGCTCGTGGAACCAAGGCCGGAGGGAAAGAGGATGATCTAGGCGGTTAGAAAGGGGTTTTCTTTCCGCATTTTGTGACTTCGTATGCATGCTGTATTTCGTTGTTTATATGTTGTAACTTGATAGCATGCTTGTAAGTGAGGTTTAGTAATGTTTAAGATGGTTTTTGAATGGTAGAAGTTGTTGCTTTTGTTTGGTCCTAGAAGGGAAGCATGTGGTGTTGGTTGTAGCTTTCGGGTTACAGGGCAAGGGTCAGGATCGATCGATCCAAGATGAAGGCAAGGCACGATCGATCGATCCAAGTGATATATTTCGGTTTTAATAGTTTTTATCCTTTGTATTAGTAGGTTTTTGTGCATTTTCTCTACGTTTTAGAGTCTTTACAGGTCGGAGCACATCTTAAAACACGAAGAGGTTGAAACGGAGGCAAAGAACAAGATCCGCATTTGTCAACCGACCGATCGATCGTGTCAATGATCGATCGATCGTATATGGTCCGTTTTCGCCGTGAGTTACTTCGATCGACCAGGAAGAAGATAACCAACCGTTCCACATACAACCGATCGATCGATTGTGTCACCGATCGGTCGATCACCACTTTGTTTTACACTCAGCCATTTCGCCGTAAGTTACTTCGATCGACCGAGAAGAATGGAACCCGAAAAAAGCGATCGATCGATCGTATCCTTGATCGATCGATCGTTGCCTGCCGACCTGTTTAGATATTTGTTTCTAAAGACGCTTTGTAAGATATTTAACATACTTTTTCGTCACATTTGAGGACAGAGTTTTCACTCTTTCTCTGTTTTGGACACAAAAAGGACTTGTAATTCTCTCTAGTTCATGATCTTGAAAGCTTACACCAAGAACACTTCCTTGTTCATCATCTATGAGAAGATTTCTTAACTCTTAAGTTATCTTGTTTAATGATTATGAATCTATATTTGTATCCTCTTGTTTGTTCTGTATCTATGGTTGAGTAATTCTCTAGTTGGGTTTTAAGGTAATCAAAGGAAATTGATGTTTGAGCTAGATATAGATAGGGTTTTATCCTTGTTATCTTCACTTTGGTCAGTGTTTAATGCTTAGACTAAACTGATCATTTAGTCTATGAACTGAGGTATAATCTATTCTCCAAAAGCTTATAGGTTGCTTGATAGAACTAAGGTGAGCAATTTGTCCTTAGCCAACGAAAGCTGATTAAGGCAAACTTGTGAACAAATCAAACTTAGTAAGAAGCTTGTTTAGAATTCTAGGTTTCAAACGAAAGTTTTGAACCCTAAATTGCTAGACAAAGTGATTGATGCCAAAAGTGGATTGATTATACATTTATGTTTGAGTTCTAGATTGATTATATTTGTTCCCTGAATAATTATCTAGTTCGACACATCATATTCGGCGATAATCCTTAATGCCCAGCGTTATAAGTTATAATCGTTTTAACCATATGCTTGTTTACATTCAAACCACATCACAATATATTTCTTTAGCTTGATTTCATTCGTATAGAATCATAGTGTAACCATTGCTCCCTGTGGATTCGATCCTTAAGTACTACAACGTACTAGGGTATTTGTATAGACCCGAGTGCATCCACACTCTACCAAACATATCAAATTGGCGCCGTTGCCGGGGACAATTGCGTTTACCTACGAATCAAAGACTGAATTCTAGTCTAAGGGTTATTTTTAGTTTACTGATTTTACTTGCTTGTTTGTTTCAGGTGTATGCCTAGAAGGAGTGAAAACTCTGAACAACTCTTGCACCTGACTAACGAAGAACTAGCAAGGACAGAGCGTGCAAATAACAGAGCAAGAAAAGCGAAATCGAGACTAGCCAACATGGGTGATAATCTTGATAATCAAGCTCTAGCTGATGCACAAGCCGTCACAGCTACACAACTTCAGGAAATACAACGTCAGCTGCAGCAGATGCAACAACAGCAAGCACCAGAAGGACGTATTGGGGACGTTGACACACCCCACACCTTCTACCAAAACCGTGCTGCTATATGTCCGCCGGAGATTCAGAGGCAGGACTATGAGATAAAGTCTCAGCTGATAGCTTTGGTGAAGCAACATCAGTTCCATGGGTTAAGTGCTGAAAACCCAATGGATCACATCGAAAATTTCGAAGAAATTTGCAATACCACGAGATCGAATGGTGTGCCTGCTGACTATCTAAAGTGCAAGCTTTTTGCATTCTCCCTAGCAGGAAAGGGAATAAGTTGGCTTAAGGCACTACCAACTGGATCATTGAGGACTTGGAATGAGTGTAGAGCTGCTTTCATAGACCATTTCTACACCAAGTCAAAGACTGCCTCTTTGAAGAACAAGATCACAACAKTCGAACAACATCCGTGGGAGTCTCTGAAGCGGGAACGGTTCAGAGAATATCGTAGAGAATGCCCCCATCATGGATTTTCTGATGAGCAAATCCTCAGCATCTTCTATGATGGAGTAAATTGGGACTACAAGAATGCTCTAAATGCTGCTAGTAATGGAGATTTCATGACTAAAACTAAGACGAGATGCTGAGAGAACTTGGCGCAAGTTCCAACACGAGGAGTATAGAGTATGACCGTTCCACCAAGGCTGGTAGCGTGGATTCTCTAAAAATCGATGAACTAAATGCCAAAGTCAGCCTGTTGATGAAGGCAAATCAAAGAGGAGTCCAGCTGTGTGAAGATGGTACGGAGGCACTCCATTGTCAAGGTATCACCGAAGAAGAAACAGAGGAACTTGACGAAGTGAACTATGTTAGCGTGTCAGACAAAACAGAGGTTTCAACCAAGGCTTCAACCAAGGTTATAGAAAACCCCTAACCTATCCTACAGGAACACGAACGTAGAGAATCCTCAGGATCAAATCTACCCACAGCAAGGAGCTGCTCAAGGACAACAGTTTCAAAAGAAACCGTTCGTGCAAAACACGGCCTGGTCCTTCTCAAGGGTTTCATGGGCAGGATTACAAATCAATCTGGTTTTCAAAAGAATTATCCACAAGGTCAAGGCTATCGCCGACCATTCGACAGAACCAATTCCAGTGGTTTCCAACCGCAAACCATTCACCAATTACTGTACCGCAAGTTCACCAAATTGTGATGGTGAACTAAAAACTCTAATGCAACAACTCCTCCTTCAGCAGCAAAAATCTTCAACTGAGATCAATGTCAAGGTAGACAACATGTACAATGATCTCAACAACAAGTACGAGTCTGTCTCCACTCATATGAAGCTACTCGACAACCAAGTTCAAGCCAAACCGGGCAAAGCAAGGAGTTCTTCCGGCTAAAGGGGAGCAGAATCCTAAGAAGGAGTTTGTTAATGTTATTACATTAAGGAGTGGTAAGGAGCTAGATCCTGTTACACGAGCTGATAAGAACGCGGAGGTTGTCATTGACTTAGAAGAAAAGGACGATTCAGAGAATGAGAAAACTGAAAATCTCACTGAAGATCCTAGTGCACCACCACCCACACGTGTATATACTCCTAGAGTACCTTACCCTACTCGTCCTAAGAAGTCTCGACAGGGTTTAGAAGAAGCCAAGTGTAAGGAGATGCTGGATGATCTTCAAGTGAAACTTCCTCTTGCTGATCGATGATGCCTTCTCTCAAGAAATACATGAAGAGCTTAGTAACAAGTAAGGTATCAAGAGGATTTCGTGAAGATTACGAAACAATGTAGTCGTTCTACAACAAGACACTCAAGAAGCTGAGACCCTGGACGCTTTTGTTTTATCTGCAGGTTGAAGCCATGAACTTTCCATGCTCCTTGTGTGATCTGGGTTCTAGTGTGAATCTGATGCCATATTCTGTGGCTAAACGTTTGGGACTAACGAACTTCAAACCAACCAAGATCTCTTTGGTGTTTGCGATCGCTCTGAAGTGCCAGAGAGTTTTAAGATCTTCAAGTAAAAATTGGCAATGTAGTAGTTCAGGATTTTGTGGTTCTCGAAGAAGAACCAAAGGATCCTCTCATTTGGGTAGGCCTTTCTTATGCACGCAGAGCTATGATGATGATCTTCATGGGATCTCCATCTTGGAGACATTGTCATGAAGTTTGAGATGGATACGCTTTAAAAAACCCATGATGGGCAAACGCTTTTGGTGATGACTCGCTGGAGATATCCGATGAAGTAGCTGAAGAGATTCTCATCGATGATCCTTGAGATTGCTTTAATAAAGACTCAGAGTGAGTATAGCTTTCTTAGTGAAGACGCGACTGGATATGCTAAGATGCTGGATTCAAACAAAGCAATTTAATATGGTGGTTACAGTTTTGATGAGAACGAATCTCCATCAATAACACCTCCAACGCCCCCTACTAACCCATGGAGCGAGCTGAAAGCTCAAGGTAGAGTTGAAAACACTCCCAACGGGCTGAGGTATGCATTTGGTCCCAAATCAACCTATCCTCGTGATCATAAATGCTGCACTTAATAATGCTGAAATTGCTTTGCTTCTCGTGAACTAAGAAAATATCGAAAGCTTTAGGATATTCTTCGATGATATTCCAGAATCTCTCCGATCTTTGCACATGGATACATCTAAGAAGAATCTATGACTTCTATAACATCGAGGAGGTTAAACCCGAATCTAAGAGATGTCAAAGAAAGAGATAATGAAACTTCTAGATGCTGGGATCATATATGCAATATCTGAGTGCTTGTAAGTCCAGTGCATGTAGCCCTAAAAAGGGTGGTGTAACAGTGGCAAAATGATAGAAATGAGTTGATTCCGACTAATCAAGCTACAGCCACGAATGTGCATACTAGTTAAATGCGCCACCGCAAAGATCATTTTCCATTACCATTTATTGATCAAATGCTTGAGAGGCTTGCTAACCACCCATACTACTGTTTTCTAGATGGATATTCTGGTTTCTTTCAGATTCCCATTCACCCCGACGATCAGGAGAAGACTACATTCACTTGTCCTTATGGCACATTTGCATACCGCAGAATGCCATTCGATTGTGCAATGCTCCAGCAACCTTTCAGCGCATGATGTCCATCTTCACGATTTAATGAAGATGTAATGGAAGTTTTTATGGATGATTTTTCTCATCTTTTTGTTTTCTAATTTGCAAGGTACTTAAACGACGAAGAGAAGCATCTCTCTCAATTGGGAGAAATGTCACTTCATGGTAAGAGATGGGATCGCTTTTGGGCCACAAGATTTGAACAAGGAATCAAGTAGAGCAAAGATAAGTGATAGCAAGCCTACAACCACCGATTCCGTCGAGGTATTAGAAGTTTTCTAGGTCATGCCGGTTTCTACAGAGATTCATTCAGGGCTTCTCAAGATTGCTAGGCCATTGACCCAACTATTTGCAAGGAGATGAAATTTGAGTTCGATAATGCTTGTTTGAAGCTTTCCATACAATAAAAGGAGCACTTATTAGCACACCGATTGACAACCGCCTGATTGGGAGCTACCTTTGAGGTGATGACGATGCAAGTGACTACGCAGTGGGAGCTGTTTTGGGTCAGAAAAGAACAAAAAGCTTCATGTTATTTACTACGCCACAGAACTCGATGAAGCGTAACAAATTACGCAACCACCGAGAAAGAGCGCTTGCTATAGTTTTTGCTTTCGAGAAGTTTAAGTCATATCTTGTTGGGTCTAAAGTACAGCATACAGATCATACTGCCTTGAGGTATCTTCTCACAAAGAAAGATGCCAAACCAAGATGCTACTGGATACTCTTGCGCAAGAGTATGATCTCGAGATTGGGACAAGAGAGGATTGAGAATGGTGTTGCGATCATTTGTCTAGCTGCAAATTGAAGAAGAAATTCCTTTAGATGACAGTGTGCCTGAAGAAACCGCTTATGCAATCAGCATTGGTAGTGCCTATGACAACAACACACCTCCTCAAACTACCAAACCTCCCGAGATGCCTCGTTCGTGAGATCGCAAATTTCCTTGCTGCGGAGAAAGAACCGACAACTTTGTTGGGTACGAAAGAAGAAATTTCTGAGGGACATCGACACTACATATGGGATGATCCATACCTGTACAAACAATGCTCGATAGAATATTCAGTCGAATCGAGAGAAATTCGGTATTCTTTTTCACTGTCATAGTTCTAATTATGCAGGGCATTTTGCTACTTTCAAGACAGTGTCGAAGGTGCTACAAACAGGATTCTGGTGGCCTACAATGTTTAAAGATGCTAATGCTTTTGTTTCAAAGTGTAATGCATGCCAAAGATAGGGAAATATTAGCAAGCGAAATGAGATGCCGCAGAATTTCATCCTAGAAGTTGAAGTGTTTGATGTATGGGGGATAGATTTCATGGGCCCTTTTCCTTCATCATATGGGAACCAGTACATCCTTGTAGCAGTGGACTATGTTTCTAAGTGGGTTGAGGCAATGGCTTCCCCAACAAACGATGCTAAGGTTGTTCTCAAGATGTTTAAATCTGTGATTTTCCCTAGGTTTGGTGTACCAAGGGTGGTGACGATGGTGGATCTCATTTCATCAACAAGGTGTTTGAGTTTGTTGAGAAAACATGGAGTCAAGCACAAGGTCGCCACTCCTTATCACCCTCAGACGAGTGGACAAGTAGAAATCTCAAACAGAGAAATAAAGAGCATTCTACAAAAGACGGTAAGCACAACAAGGAAGGATTGGGCGATGAAACTTGATGATGCTGGCATATACGCATACAAGACGCCATTAGAACAACTCCATTTCATCTTGTCTATGGCAAGGCTTGTCACCTCCCAGTTGAGCTAGAATACAAAGCAGCATGGGCAGTGAAGATGTTGAACTCGACATCAAACCCGCCTACGATGACGTTAATGCAGTCAATGAGTTGACGAGATTCGCATATGGCATATGAAAATTCGAGGATTTATAAGGAGAAAACCAAAGCATATCATGACAAGAGAATCCTAAACCGAGAATTTCGTCCAAATGATCGTATTACTTTTCAACTCTCGCCTGAAACTCTTTCCAGAAAGCGAGATCGCTGTCTGGTCCATTCACCGTCAAGTCGGTAAGACCATATGGAGCTGAGTTGTGGACCATGAAGGAGAAGAATTTGTGGTTAATGGCCAACGCCTTAAACCGTATTCTGAGACGGAAATCACAAGGAGACACCATTCCTCTGATCTTTCCCGTGCCTAAAACAGCAACCACGTCAAGCTATTGACGTTAAACAAGCGCTTGATGGGAGGCAACCCATTGGTAAGTGTATATATTGAGTTTTATTCTCTTAGTTTTCTAATATTTCAAGTTTTCATTTATAAAAATCAAGGGTGATCGAACGCTTATAAGGACCCATCAATCGTGTAAAAGGAAAACAGCATCCAAAAGCGAAAAGATCTCGATCGATCGATCGATCGACGATYGACCGATCGTAATTACAGACCAAACTCGGAGACAGACGATCGATCGATAAAGCAGGTAACGCGCTTTATAAAGCACCACTCGATCGACCGATGAGCACATCATCTTCTCCAAATCGGGTTTCACTCTCTAAACCCTAACTTTTTCAATTCTTCACCGATTTGAGTGATTCAAAAGCCTATTCCACTCGGATTTGTATCCTCTCTCTGATTATATAACCGGTTTTCTCGATCTGCGAAGGTATGAGTCCCAATCTCCATTTTTTGATTCGGTGTTCTTGAGAAAATTTGCGATTTCGGYTTKATTTTGATTGTTTTGGATTGTTTATCTATTCCTTGTTGTTATTGACTACCTACCCATGCCTTAAACTCTCAATTTCGTGATGATTTTCGATTTGAGAATTTTTAAAAATCTCCAAAATCGGATTTGATTTGATGAATTAGATATTTTGTAGATTCCTTGTGATGCTAAATTTTCGAACTACCCATCGCATAAACGCTTGATTTTGTGATGAATTTTGCTTAAATTTGGGGTGAAATCACATCGCCGTAGTGATCGATCGTGTTATCTCCGATCGATCGATCACTTTATATTTGCGTGTCTGATCGTTTAAACAGTGATCGACCGATCGTCTAGACGTGATCGATCGATCAGTCTATTTACCCACGCCTGATTGTTTAAATTCTTTTATCCTGTAGGGTTATGGCGAGAACAAGGGAAGCTGGTGGAAGGAAGAATCCACCGCGTGGTAAAGGCGGTAGAAAAGACAAGGGTATAGCTGGTACTTCAGATTCTGGGAATGTGGCAGAAGAGGACACCACTAGGGATAACACAAGAGCACCTTGGCCTAGACCAGATGGCACGGTCATGGATGGAGATAAGTATAAGATTCCGCGACGATCGACGACTCAGCGTATTCCGGTTACAAAAATCGTCCGCAGGGTTATGCATGGGGAACAAGATCTTCTACAACGGTCTACTACGACAGATGGCTCCTACCAAGTTCGCCCATGCTCCTACCTTGCGTAAGATGGGGATCGAGGATAATGTTAATATGCTAACCAGCATGGGTATAAGCCACTTCGCTACCCATACTTACCCGCTTTATCCGGAGTTGGTCAGGCAATTCATAGCCTCAGCCGAGCTGTATTTCAGAGATCCAGAGAGTCCCAGAGCGAGCGAAGGGACACTTACATTCATGTCCAGCGGACTATTGTACGAGCTTTCGATCAGAGATATCTGCAGGATATACGGGTTTGAGATGATCCCACAGGGGTGTGGTTTTGCTCCTTGGGAGGACGTGAGTGGGGAACCTTTGGTCTTTGATTGGTGGGCAGGGATGTGGCATTCAGAGTTTAAGATATCTCTTATCGAACCCGTGATTCGTGAAGGGCCAAGATCCGGCCATACCTTTGGGCTAAGGAGGAGACAGGTCATTGAGATATGATGAGCTGATTATGCTTCACTACCGCTCCCGCATTTGTCCGTGACATCTACAGCCTCCTCCAGCCATCTGCGAGGCCAACCTTCGCGATTCTATTCTCGTTCGAGGAAATTCGGCTCGAACACCGCGAGACGTAAGATAGAGACTATGGGAGTCTCGACTCCAATCTTCATGCATCGGATCAACTCGACGCACTCAGCGGATAGATAGCGAGACTATATTGACGGGCCTACCTGAAGAACAGCCAGATCTTCTTTCCGAGCTGTCTTTACAGTTCACGGATCGCGATGGCAGTCAACGCCATGCAGGCTGCCTAATCCCGCCATCACTTTCCGACATCGATGGAGAACATCGACGGCATGAGAGGCGCCACGAGCCGAGACATCCAACAGGGAGGATGACCCGATACCGAGGCATAGGCGACCATCTTCTTGCGGGAGATGAGATGGAGTACATCATCCCTCCTTATGCTGGTCGATGCGCTACCTCCCACCTCCAGATTCATCTGATTGTCCACACTAGCTGGCGAGACAATCTGAGGAGATTATACTCTATGCTCGAGCGATGTGGGTGCAAGTTACGAGTACGATGCCTCCTCCACCATCCTGTTTTGAGGTTCGAGTGCGATACGCCACGATCCGCTGGTCCCACAGGAGATTCCGCGGACCTTGTCATATATGGCCACGGACTTCCAGAGACTTCAGAGTATATGGTCGAGGAACCAGACAGCTTCCTGGCGAGACGCAAACACGAGGCGAGCAGTGCCTCTTGAGAGCGGCGCACATAGATTAGGTTATTTTTATAACTTCTGATTTTTCTTTTTCCCTTTTATCTATTTATGTACTCTTTGCTACTATTGTATCTTTCTACATATTTATTTTCACACCGAGACGGTGTGAAGTAAGTCTGGGGGAGGGTACTTGTTGAAACTAATGGTTTGTTTGTTTTGTTTTCTTTCTTTGTGACATTTTGAATGTGATATTATCGAGTCAGTTTTGCTTAATAACTTTGATGTACTTTTTTTCCCTGAAAAGGTTTTTAATGAGATTTAAACAGGAAAATTGGAAAAACCATCAGTGGATCAACACAACTGAAAGGAACCACTCATTCGGAAATTCAGACAATTCAAAACTGACTCTTCACCTCGAATGAAACGTAATCTTCTCAAATTGKATTTCAGTTTCATCGAACATGACACCTCCATAGAGAATCTGCAAGACATGTCTATATGGTACAATTCCCTTTTTCTTCCCTTCAAATAAAAGAATACGATCTGGTTAGGAAAGAAGCGAACCGGGCATTGATGGTTACACCCCAATTCTCGTCTGGAAATCTGTATAGCTAAGAAAAGAAAAGAGAATTAGAAGAAAAAATCGATARAAAAAAAAAWAAAATGATACCCTAGAAAAGTAGGGAAAAATCGATTATACATTTGAAGTGAGAAAAGAAAGAGGAAAGGTGACAAAGACTGTCGAACTTACAGAATTCAGGAGGAGTAAGTGCTCGTTATTTGATTAATAATCCCAAATTGAGTAAACTGAATGAAGAAGAGTCGGTGATGAAGAATTTGAACTTGATGTTGGATGTGGCTTCAAAGTAAGTTATGTTGTTTTGTTTATGGTTAAGTACATGTAGTACAGTTTGAATGGATTCATTTTCTTTGAGGTTGAAATATTGTTAGCACATTGCAATGGCATTAGGTGCAAGTTCATTCTCCCTAAATTTAGGATTTCTTCACTAGCTTAGCTTTTGTTTGCTTGAGGACAAGCAAAAGATAAGTCTGGGGGAATTGATATATTTCGGTTTTAATAGTTTTTATCCTTTGTATTAGTAGGTTTTTGTGCATTTTCTCTACGTTTTAGAGTCTTTACAGGTCGGAGCACGTCTTAAAACACGAAGAGGTTGAAACGGAGGCAAAGAACAAGATCCGTACGGTTTGCAACTCCTGAYCGATCGATCGTGTCAATGATCGATCGATCGTATATGGTCCGTTTTCGCCGTRAGTTACTTCGATCGACCAGGAAGAAGATAACCGACCGTTCMACATACAACCGATCGATTGATTGTGTCACCGATCGATCGACCACTTTGTTTTACACTCAGCCATTTCGCAAGTTACTTGATCGACCGGGAAGAATGGAACGCGATAAAGAATAGCGATCGATCGTATCCTTGATCGATCGATCGTTGCCTGCCGACCTGTTTAGATATTTGTTTCTAAAGACGCGTTTTGTAAGATATTTAACATACTTTTTCGTCACATTTGAGGACACGAGTTTTCACTCTTCTCTCTGGTTTTGGACAAAAAAAAAAAAGACTTGTAATTCTCTCTCTAGTTCATGATCTTGAAAGCTTACACCAAGAACACTTCCTTGTTCATCATCTATAGAGAAGATTTCTTAACTCTTAAGTTATCTTGTTTAATGATTATGAATCTATATTTGTATCCTCTTGTTTGTTCTGTATCTATGGTTGAGTAATTCTCTAGTTGGGTTTTAAGGTAATCAAAGGAATTGATGGATGTTTGAGCTAGATATAGATAGGGTTTTATCCTTGTTATCTTCACCTTTGGTTGTGTTTAATGCTTAGACTAAACTGATCATTTAGTCTATGAACTGAGGTATAATCTATTCTCCAAAAGCTTATAGGTTGCTTGATAGAACTAAGGTGAGCAATTTATCCTTAGCCAACGAAAGCTGATGCTAAGGCAAACTTGTGAACAAATCAAACTTGTTAGTAAAGCTTGTTTAGAATTCTAGGTTTCAAACGAAAGTTTTAGAACCCTAAATTGCTAGACAAAGTGATTGATGTCACGAAAGTGGATTGATTATACATTTATGTTTGAGTTCTAGATTGATTATATTTGTTCCCTGAATAATTATCTAGTTCGACACATCATATTCCGGCGATAATCCTGAATGCCCAGCGTTTTTAGTTATAAGTTATAATCGTTTTAACCATATGCTTGTTTACATTCAAACCACATCACAATATATTTCTTTAGCTTGATTTCATTCGTATAGAATCATAGTGTAACTATTGCTCCCTGTGGATTCGATCCTTAAGTACTACAACGTACTAGGGTATTTGTATAGACCCGAGTGCATCCACACTCTACCAAACTATCACCAAGCTGCAGGCAGGGCACGATCGATCGATCCAAGGGATGGAGCGATCGATCCAAGGGATGGAGCGATCGATCCGGTAAGTCGGTTAGGGTTTCGAGATTTTTAGAGGAACAGATCGATCGATCCAAGGGGTAGATCGATCTGTCTAATTCGCCGTGAGTTGGGGGATCGACTTGGTGCGTTAAGGATCGACCGATCCGAGTAAGAGTCGATGAAGATCGAACAATCCTAGAGGCGGATCGACCGTTCCAAATTGCCGTAAGCTGACAGATCGACTTGGTGTCGTTGTGACCGATCGGGCAGAGTCAAGATCGATCGATCCAAAGGTGGATTGATCGGTCCAAAATCGTGTTCATTCTCAGATCCACTTAGGATGATAAGAATCAATCGGTTCAGTTTTTTTAGAAGTCCGATCGATCGATCCAAGGAATGGATTGATCGATCTCGTCCAGTGTTCGGTCTCGGATCGAGTGAGAGTAGAGCAGATCGATCGATCTTGGTTGGAGATCGATCGATCATGTTGCTCCTTTTTGAGCCATGGACTGGAAGTTATTAGGTTGCCTGTAGTCTAAGTAAGGATTAATTGAACCATGTTTAAGGGCTTGAAAGAAGAAGTCCATCCATCTAAAAAGGTTCAAAGAAAAATTTTAAAAATCCCGTATTTTGTCGTGTTTCGGGATGGGGTTGTTTCAAATTTACAGATGAATGGCCATTCAGGATCAGAGAGTGGTGAAAAGGGTAAAGAATCCTGAATGTATCCGTTCGTGTCCTTGATCTATCAACATTGATGAGAAAGCTAAGTCAGTGTTAGAAGTCTGATAAGATAGAGTTAACCTTTGATCTAGCGGAATCTCTATAGCAGAGAAATCGTTTCTGGGGTTTTATCCGGCTAAAGATTTCTATCTTGAGTATCCCTAAACAAAATTCTGCAAAAGTTGTCATTAGGGAGATAACCAAAACAACAATTCTGATAATAGCGTCTTAATTCCATACATAGATTTTGACTCAATAAAACATACTTAGTACTAATAAAATGCATCGAAATAGTTCATAAGGAAGAAAAAAAAGCGTTAGTATTAATAAACTCCCCCAAGAGTTAGCAACATATTAGGTTCGAATGATACGGAAAAACAAAAAAGAGAAAAAGAAAGAAAATGGTACGTACTAAAATCAACGCTTCTCTAGACTAGCACTCCTGTTGTGATTGATCGATCTCCTACTCTTTGGTACGCATCCATTGTGTCTATGGCTCGGTCCGGTTTCATCGTTAGTATGTGGTTGATGGAAGCAAGCAGGTCTAGAGAGAGCCTCCCCCATCCTGTGAAGAAGACTGATGGTCTTCCTGTGAGAGTCCATCACCCAGTAATGATATGCTACATTGTCAGAAAAGCTGGTACTTGTTGGTGACTGGTGGCATGCGTGGCTGGTACTCTGGTTGAGCATCATCATGTGTCGGAGGCGGTGGAGCTCGGGAAGTGCTGCCCCTTGATAGTGCTGGGGTTGGACATAGACGGATGACTATGGCAGAAACTGTGGTGATCACTGTGATGTCAGGCTGAGGAAGTCTGCAATGGAGAGCAAATCCATCTCGATCATAGAACTGGTACACGCGATCCTACACCAGCATCTTGCAGTTCTTGAAGTACTTGATGCTCATGATGCTCTTGCTCTTCAACTTGTCTGTGGCAGGGATCTTGATGTCATGGAAGTTAAATAGTGTTGTAAGCAGGCTGCCTGCACTCTCTGTCCTAGGACCATCTATGAGTCCTCTAAACTTCTTCTCCACCAAAACCTCAGCAAAAACGCAACTTAAGTTCACATCTGGAACATCATAATCGAACTCCTCCTGGATGACACCTCTTATGGCTTTGAAGATAAGCCACAACACATCAAGCATAACATCACTTGACTACTCTTTAGCAAACTGAGTGTTGCTAATGCACTTCAGAGCAATGCGAATCATTGGATCCTGATATGAGACTGCTTTGCCTTCTTGGAGACGTAGTTTCCTGAGGCTAACAAATTCCATAAAGCATTAGCAAAAGAGCAATCAGTAGGGAAAGCTACCTCCTCTGGTGTAGGGTCGAAACTGTAGAGGCGATAGAAATCAGCTATGGACATCTCGTAGTACTGTCCACAGGCGAGAAAAGAGAGGACACCCTCACTGGCAGTCTTCCTATAGTGGATCATCACATAAGCTAGGAATTATCGAGCTAGATCTGGGTGAGAGATGTTGGATGTCCTAGCTTTTGTCCCAACTCCCATCTTGGTGAACACCTCGTTCACTATATCATTGATGCCCAGAACCTCAAGTTCATCAATTCTAACGAACTTGGTAGGCTCCATGGCAATGTCTATCAACCCATTGTAGAACATGGAGTTGTACTTGTCCCATTTTTTTCTCATGCGTTTGCTGAACCTCTTTTCTTTGTTCAGCTTGTATCTGGTCTTCATCTCAATGTCAGGGAAATGAGCTCCCAATTATCTAGGCCAAGCGGATTGTCCTTGTGCCATCTCTTTATAGACCATCTTTGGTCTTTAAGTAGATCCATCTGATATGCGGAAAAAACTGGAGAATTCATGATTGCTTTCAATAAAATTTGTGCTCGTAAAACAGAGGAGCAGAGGAGAAAATGGAGCCAAGCTTTGACCTATGTGGGCAACATTGCGGGAGAACACTTCCAAAACTGGTTTGTGTTTTAATTAGTTACCGTTTATATTAATTTCCTATGATGAATGATTGAATAGAATGGAATTGAAATCACTAACGGAATGTTTTTGTTGAATTGAGTATTATAATTTCTTGTTGAATGAATATTAGAGACAGATGTCATAAACTATACTAGGAATAGAGGAATGTTATCTTTATGTTTTTTTTTTCTCATAAATGTTTGGTAGGGACAATGAAGCGGAATGATCGAGAAGATTGCAAGAAATGTTTCAGATAAACTGAATGCTACACTGTCAAGGGATTTTGATGGCATGGTGGGACTTGAATCTCTTTTGAGAAAAATAGAATCTTTGCTTGATTTAGATAATGACGGAGTTAACGTGGTTGGAATCTCTGGTCCTGCAGCTATTGGTAAGAGTACCATTGCCAGAGCTTTCTTTACATAGTCGACTCTCTAATTGGTTTCAGCATACTTGTTTTATGGACAACCTTTGGGAAAACTATAAGATTGGTATTGGTGAGTATGATTTGAAGTTGCGGTTACATGAGCAACTTCTTTCTAAGGTTATGAATCTAAATGGCATTAGGATATGCCATTTAAGTGTGATACATGAAAGGCTACATGCCCAGAAGGTTCCAATCAATTCCTCATTCTACTTTCTCCAGATTTAAGGTTTGCGTCGTGATTTCACTTTTTTCATAACAATTCCTCATCATTCTACCATGATGCCAGAAAATTCATGGTTTTAGAACTATCACGTCGTTGCATAGTCATGGGCAACTCCACTGACATGAACTTCCGCCAATACGGTGTCCCCAAATTCCGAACGAAACATCTATTTGTGTTTCACTCCAGCTTGCCATTTATCGACCCCTCTGAACTGAGAAGAAAGATAGTTCTCGAATTCAGTAGCAGATACCAGATCATTATTAAATGTTTATACACATGACCCTGACTACGAAACTAAGAGGTTCTCTTTACGTTTTCTTCCATCGATATAAGACCAAATTACCAAGAATCGAGAAATGAGTCAAATTCAGATATTGACGAAGAATCATCTAGAATGGTAGAATATGATTTCTTGTAATCTCCTAGAGAATTTATAAAGGGGTGTTAATTTAGTTGAAGAGACCAGTTCTTCAGTCTCTCTTTCTTTTCTTCTGCCTATATTACACCTTGTCTCGTATTCTTTGGAACTTTGTTACAAACTCGTACTTTGTAAGTCTTATTTATCATGTATTTTTTTTAATAATTGGTTGGTTTTACCGTCTTCCATTTTAATAAACATATTTATTTATATTATTTTTCTTATATTTATACATATTTGTAAGTGTTATTTAACATGTATTTTCTACAGTGATAATGTAGCTAACGGGAGATTTAAATCTGAATCCGGTTAAGTGTCTGCCAAAGACAAAGATGAGGATATCGCTGACGAGGGTGACTACGAATCCATATCCGAGGAAGACGAGGATCAAAAGTGCTACTACAAATCTGAAGTGGAAGATCCAAAGACGACGTTCTAAGGGGGTGTATTCAATCATGAATTTTAATGGATCTGAAAATCATTGTAAAATCATGTGTTATTCAATCATTGATTTTAAAATCTTTATCAAAATCATATGTTATTGGTTTTATGATTTACAAATACTATTATAAATCACCTTTTATTCAATATTAAAGATTTGAATGTGGATTTGATTTCATATTGGATTTGAATGGATTTGAAAATCCATTTTAGTTAAAAATAGAGAGGTTGAAATCCGTAGTCTCCACCATGTTATTTTGGTGGATTTGCAAAAAAAGGAATATATTATTATTTAAAAAAAACCAAGATCTAAAACACGTGATACTAGAAAACAAAAAAATAATTAATCCAACCTAACAAATAATAATTTATAGTACTCTATAAAGTTATGTTTAATCCAACCATAACGTTCATCAGTAGACATAAGACACAAGCAGATATTGTATTTGCATGTGTTGGTTTACATAAATTTTTTCGAAAAGATAATTTTTCGGAAGAAAACGAAAGTGCAGAAGAAGTTCTTGAAGAAATTAATGACAATAATGATAAACTTCTTACAACCTAAGACCAACAAAGAGAATATGTCAATCAGTGGAAAGATACAATAGCATCAGATATGTGAAAAAATTTAACTGAGAGGTCATAAATGAGGATATGAAAGATTATTTATTATTTTTATATACTATATTTTTATTTTTATCATAATAATTATTTTTGAAATCTCTTTTGTATGATTTTGAAATTTCTTTTGTATGATTTTGAAATTTCGTTTGTATGATTTTCAAATCCAAGTTATTTAAGGGTGTATTCAATCATGGATTTTAATGGATTTGGAAATCATTGTAAAATCATGTGTTATTCAATCATTGATTTTAAAATCTTTATCAAAATCATATGTTATTGGTTCTATGATTTACAAATACGATGAGACACAAGCAGAGATTCAATCATGGATTTTAATGGATTTGGAAATCTTTATAAGATTTGGAAATGAATCTTAAATTCTCTGTGTTCAAGAAATGATTAGACATAGTATTTCCAAATCTTATAAAGATTTCCAAATCCATCAAAATTCATTATTGAATCTCAACTTGTGTCTATGGATTTTTTATCTGTGTTCAAGAAGTTTCCATATTGCACTGGTTCTTCGGAGCAGAAGATAAGCCAACTCCATCGAAAAAATTATAGGCATAGAATTCAGCAGAGATGAGTTTGTGATGATGATACATGCGGTATCTTCCAGAGACTGTGAAGAAGAAACTGAACATTGTTCTTGTGCCTTGCTAGCTTCTCCTTTCGAATATTCTTCACTAACAGATAAAAAATACAAACCCCTTTAAGGACAATTTGATTGTCTTCTCAATGATTTCATAAAAAAATACAAACCAACTTCTTCTTATCTTCGTTATAGCTATTGCAACTTTGATTATTGAGTCTACATATGATCCGGGTGTATATCTTTTGCTTTGGTTTTCATATTTTTGTTCTTTAAATATGCTTCTCCGGTTATTAGCCTTTCGTTTCCGGTACTGATCCGGCAATTCAAAAGAACACCATATAGACAGAAGTAATAACAGAACCTCTGTTTCCTCTGTATCAAATTCAAAGAGCAACGGTAACCATGATCAAAACGCAGCGTCTCTCATCAGCGTCTTTGTATTTGGTTGTTTGGTCTTGGAACATGAAAAACAGAGCATGAAACGAAAACAGAGCACGTTTAGGTGCCGAGTGTAGAATTTTGGTGATTAGACATGTGGAAGAGCAGAGAGGAGAGCCCATCGATGAAGAAGGTCGGCATCACCTGCGACTTGGCCTTTGGATCGGGGTAAGATGCGGTTTTTAATCACCTTATCAATGACTTGTGCGGGTTAAATTTCTTTTTCCTAGAAGCTTCGATGCAACCATCTCTCAATGGACTCAAATAACAAATATAACACTTTCAAACCTCTCGAAAAATTAAAATTTTCCTTTCGAGATCTCTGAGTGGTCTACATATGTGTTAAACACTGCCTTTTTAGTATTTATTTTCGTTCTTTTAGTATCTGTAATTTTGCTTTTGGGGGCAAATGAGAAATTGATCCATTTTGCTTTTCAGTATTAGTAACGTCTAGTTGTCGAACACCAATAAAAGTATTTCAGTTTCATAAGGAAGAAACGAAACGAAGAAGAATAAACGTTGAAGTTATCACAAAAGAATAAACATTAATAAATAAAAATCGATTTTATGTAGAATCAAACCTACTAAAGCAAAACATATATAAAATATAAAATTTTTGTATTACTAGAATCTCGCCAAAACTATTGTGATAAAGAATTTTCCGGCAGTCATAAAATTCATTCACAGTAAAACTGAATCTGGAAACAAATTTATGTACTTAATTGAGATAATTCTATACACTGCTATTTTACCAGGGCATCATTTTTTTTTTTTTTGGCTAATAATTTATTACTACTACTTTCTCTGTTTTATAAGAAGTGTCATTTTGACAAATTATACAATTTTTTTTTTTACTTATTTATAAATTAGAAATTATTTAAATATGTTAACATATTCCTATCTAATCTATTATTAGTTAAATTATAATAACTTAAATACAAAATTATTAGTTTTAGATAAACGGAAAAGTTGAAAACTATTTACAAAAGTTACACTGAAAACATAAAACAATATTTTTCTGGAAATAAAAAAAATTAATTTTACATAATATTTAGAACTATTTACGTTCTTAAAGAAAATCTTGCTAAATTCATGCAACGATTTTATGTCTCGAGATTCCATTGAGTAAAGTCAAAGATTCACAAGTTCAGGTCCGAATGTTGCATCCGATTCATCATCCACCGACTTGTGATGAAGACAAATCTTCACAATTTAATTCTTATTTTTTTCTATTAAATAAGCATATCCATTATAAAATTAGGAGCTATCCAATGACATCTCATATGGTCATATCCTTGTTGTCGCTGACTCGACTTTCTTAATAGGAGATATTTTTTTTATTTGTTTTCCAAAAAAAAATATGTTCTATCAGAAAATTACGGCGAAATTCTTCTCTTATACTTTACCCTAGAATTAATTAGAGTTTATTTAATATTGATTCTATTTCATTGACTTATCTGCAAAGACATAGACATGCATGTTAAATACTCCCACCCGTTTTTCAAATTTCTTTTTTTTTTGTCGGCACCCTTTTTCAAATTTCTTGGTAGATGTATTTTTTTTTTCTTCACTCAATTTTATTCCATTCAGATTTTTCGATCAAAATTTTAATGAAGCAGCTACATTGTAATCACTTTTCTTCTTATTCATCTTCTTTCTCCTCATCTTCTCATAGCATTCTTTCATTTGTATCAATAACCTTTTGAGTTTAATGTTTTTAAAACGTTAAACAAAAAAAGGCATGCATATACTTTTCATGTTTAGTAACTCTTGGGATGTATCAATCCGAATCTTATTTAGTCGCATAATTACCTCATAACGGTTTCTTGATATAACGAATGCGGAATCTACGATCAAAAATTATGGGTTATCAAGATTCTTCTATTAAATGATACCACAATATAAATTGCAATTAAAATTATAAAACCACGTCATGTTGACGTCAACAGCAAAAGCCACGTGGTTTTTTGCTGTGCAAATTGCAATGTGAAGATAAGCTATATAACGTCAAGTTTGGCTATCAAAAGTTTATAGTTTCTCTCTTCAAAATGATAACCAGTCCTAAACTTCCATTTTTTTATTTAACAAAAAAAACCTGTCTTACTAATTATATTTCTTATGTAACACTTAAATTGAACTTGAAAGAAACTGATTGAGATATTTCATTAACTTTTTCAATTCCAATAAAATAAAATCATGAAATATTTATATGAAAATTATATTAATTAAATTTATAAATTATAACTAAAATTATTTCTGATAGAGTCAAATCATTTAGTTTCTTATAAAATAATTAAAATTTTCAAATTTCGATTTGGGTAATTATGATAAAACAATTTATATTTAAGTAGAATCAAAATTTGAATTAAAAAGTACAGTAATTGAATAAATAAAGGTTTTTTCTTTGTAGATTTTCATTTAAATATATAGATTCATATAGGCGATAACAAATAAATGAAAAATCTGAAATGACTTATCCATCATAATTTGTTTTGAAAATTCAGTAACTCCAGTCAACCAAAATTTAGGCAATTCTCACTTTTTGTAAAGATTCTCACCTAATTTTTGATTATTATTTTCCGGATTCTATCCCAATTTTAAGAAAAAAAAAAAGAAACTTCTGTTATGATATTTCCCAATCAGACATATATATAGAAACATATATTGACATCTATTACCAGTTTACCACATATGTAAACACACACATAGAGCCTTGTGTGTCTATAAATACATGTAGCAATAACACACACACACAAACCCCAACATATAAAAACGCTAGTAAAGAAAAAAAGAGAAACCCAAAAAAACAAAAAGAAAAAAGAAAACAAAACTCTTGTTATAGTTTAAATGGCAAACCGTTTCCTCCGACCAAACCTCATCCACCGTTTCTCCACCGTGAGCCCCGTCGGTCCTCCGACCACCGTCATCCCGGAGATTATTTCCTTTGACCAACCAAAACCGGACGTTGACCTAGATCTCTCCGACCAAGCTCGACTCTTTGCTTCTGTCCCAATCTCCAACCTCATCCGCTCAACTGCAGTTCTTCATGCCACGGCCATAGGCCCAATGGTTGATATTGGCTCGTGGCTCATGAGTTCGAAGCTCATGGAGACGACCTTTACACGCGATTTAGTCCTCGGTATCGTAAAAAGAACGTTTTACGACCATTTCTGCGCCGGTGAAGACGCCGCCGCCGCCGCATGGCGCGTGAGGAGCGTTTATGAGTCGACAGGACTTAAAGGTATGTTGGTGTACGGTGTCGAACACGCCGAAGACAGTGCCGCGTGTGAT
Source organism: Boechera stricta (assembly GCA_018361395.1). Taxonomy (NCBI): domain Eukaryota; kingdom Viridiplantae; phylum Streptophyta; class Magnoliopsida; order Brassicales; family Brassicaceae; genus Boechera; species Boechera stricta. Next base: position 6,246,968 of record CM031544.1, on the reverse strand, counting down.
GAAAACATTCAGAAATTCATTGAAACCGTCGAAGCTGCTAAAACCCTGCCTACGTCTCACGTAAGACATTCTCAATTATATTTTATTTTTCTAGTCTCAAAGAGTTCATCTCTTAAACTTTTTCTATGCATTTCTCTATTTTTCCTAAAGAATCTCTTGTTTTTTTTTTTTTGCTACTCATTCCTTAAATTTTTTTTTTTGTTTTGGAAATACTTTAAATATTCGATATAACCATTATTATAATACAGATCAAATATTTTAGTATATATGATAATCAATTTGTGCTAGTCGGATCTACAAACAAACCACCATACATGTTTATAAGTGTGGAGGCAAATGGTGAGAAATGAGGTCAATATAATTAACCCCAACAAAAAATGCTATGTTTACATTATTTTTTTGTTGGATATTTTGACACAAAACTACCTCCACCAGTTCGATTCTTCTATATGTTTTTTTTTTTATATCAAAAAAATAAAAATTGATCCCACTATATTTTTTTTTAGATCTGCCACCACAAAAACGTGGAGTAACCGATCAGTTGAAACCCTTTATAAGAATAAATATATATAATAAATTAAATTATAATAAAGACTAAGCATTAAAAAGGCATAAAACCTTTAAAAAGTAAAAAAAAAACACCAACTTGTTAGTTGTCTGATTTTTATTTTATTTTGATAACTAGTCTTTTTTTTTTTCTATAACGACTTGTCAGAATAATAGTTTTGTCTTTTTTTGTTGTAAATTAGTTTAAAATAACAATCAAAGCCACGTCGATTCCTCGTCAGACTTAAATGTTAACACGTTAATCACGCAACGCAATGAGGACATATTCGTAAATCTGAATTGTCAACTACACGCTAGGAATATTCTCCTTCGCTTTACAATAATCCCGGCTTATAGCGGTTCAACTGCTAATAAAGTTTTATTGGTTTTTTTTTTGAACAGTTGAGCTCAGTGGTGGTCAAGATCACAGCGATTTGTCCAATGAATGTCCTAAAACGAGTTAGTGATTTGCTCCGGTGGCAATACAAGAACCCAAATTTCAAACTTCCATGGAAACTCAATTCATTTCCGGTTTTCTCCGGTTTAAGTCCTCTTTACCACACAACCACTGAACCGGAACCACTAACCGCAGAAGAGGAACTAGAGCTTGAAAAAGCTCATGAGCGCCTCAAATCTGTCTGTCAGAGATGTCAAGAATCGAACGTACCGTTACTAATCGATGCCGAAGACACAATTCTCCAACCGGCGATCGATTACATGGCGTATTGGTCGGCGATTATGTTCAATTCCGACAAAGATCGACCTATTGTTTACAACACGATTCAAGCATATTTGAAAGATGCGGGAGAGAGATTACACTTGGCTTTACGAGAATCCGAGAAAATGAATGTTCCTATTGGCTTTAAATTAGTGAGAGGTGCTTACATGTCTAGTGAAGCTAGTTTAGCAGATTCCTTGGGTCACAAGTCACCGGTCCACGACACAATTCAAGACACACACGATTGCTACAATGACTGTATGAGTTTTCTAATGGAGAAAGCCTTGAATGGATCTGGCATTGCGGTCATTCTAGCTACACATAACACCGAGTCCGGTAAGACATTGAACCATACTTATTAATAAGAATCCTACATTTGAAAATTGAAAACTGAAAATAGCAATGAACAACGATTCGGTTCGGATTTGGCTTTGTTTACTCAGTATATAAATTTCTCTATCATTTGGGATGAAATATTTTTTGGTTCGGTTTGGATTTGTTTCGGTTTTTATGTTCACCCCTATATTTTAGGATGGAATTGTCCCTAGATTTTGTGATACTTAATTTTTTCTTATTTATGATCCATGATAGGCAAACTAGGGGCAAGGAAAGCAAGTGAGCTAGGGATCGATAAAGAAAACAGGAAGATCGAGTTTGCACAGCTTTACGGGATGTCGGATGCGTTATCTTTCGGATTGAAAAGGGCCGGTTTCAATGTGAGCAAGTACATGCCATACGGGCCGGTCGATACTGCGGTTCCATACCTTATCCGGCGGGCATATGAGAACCGCGGTATGATGTCCACAGGTGCTCTAGACCGCCAACTTATGAGGTAACTCACCGGTTTAACACTCTGGTTTAGTCATTGATATATAGTTTCGGTTTATATCGCAGGTTAGTTCATCAGTTTAACACTTCGGATCAGTCCGTACCGGTTTGGAAAACATTGTTTTCTGCCTAGATTTTGGTCTTAACAATGTGTTGGTTTGTTTGTATCTTTGTAGGAAGGAGCTTAAGAGGAGACTTATGGGTTGGTGAAAACAGGAGATAAATGTGCTTCAATCATGGAATTTGGCAAACTTAGATTTTAAAATTATATATAAATGGAGTAGCAAAATATCTGAAGTAGGTTTGATCACAAAAGGGTATATCTATCATCCACAAATGTATAAATCCTTCGTGATCAATGAAAATGCAATTTGCATATTTTATTTTCTGCTTAATCAAGAATGTATATTTTATTTAAGATATATTCACTATCATTTTCGAAATGTGTTCTTCATGTTACTTTCAAAAAGTTATAAAAAAAATTTATCACAACTAAGCACCATAAGAAGAGATAAATGATCAAAGCAAAAATATATTAACTAATTTAAAATATATATTAACTCCACAATATATGATTGTTGGGCAATATGAAGCAGTTTCTCAAATATATAATGATGATGATGGTGATGATGATTGTGTGATGATAATGTTATGATAATAAAGAGAAGATGATGATCATATGATGACGATGTGACGCACGACCATAATCCATCCACCTTCTGCAGCTTTAGCTTTTTGGTTTTGTTTCTCCTGTTAACCACATATGACAGCATCAGACAAAAACGTTGTATTCACTAGACAATAGACACGAATGCTTTAACCTGTTCAAGGCGTTCTTCGTGAGCTGTGATGCCACCCCAAAAACGAAAGGACGAAAATCCGTAAAATACTAAAAATGCGGAAATTTTAAAAACTTTCCCCAAAACAACTTCACTCAAGCAACACACAATAACATCCAACAACAATCATGACATTTCTTAACTTATGCATATTCCCTTAACATAACATCTCTAGCAATACAACCGTAAGCCCAAAAGAACGTCCTCCAAGGCAAGACATATACACAAAACCAAAGATACAAAAAGAACCCGATACACTTAGATCATCCTTTCTCCTCGGCCTTGGTTCCACGAGCTCCGCAACCTATGACTTCTCCTTACCTGCACCAAAAGAGGCGCGTAAGCATTGATAATGCTTAGTGAGGCGGTCATCCCGTCCCCACCGCGATGTGAACATACAATTACCAAACTTACCGCAATCAACATGCAAATGCAAACAATCAAGCCATATTATGATAGAGCTCTATCGTCACACACACAACACACAACATGGACTAGCCATAAATCACACCCATATGGTCAAGCCCTACATCACACATTAATCACGAAAAGTCTAATAATTGTATGACTACGCTACGGTCACGCACTCACCTTTGCTTTGATGGTTAGAAACAACGATTCCTTCACACCTCTAGCTTGTTTCCCTTTGGCTTCTACTTAACCAAGCACCAAGGTATCCCCAAGATGACTACAATTTCCTGTCAATTCTAACACCAAACACATTCTCAATCAAGGAATCGCAGGCTCTAACTCGGATCAACAAGAACTCCCAATTCCCGGATTCCTCCTCTAAAAACAGAGTTTTACTAGATCGAGCATATCTCTTGCCTTAGACCAAATTTGCGAAATTCCTTCGGTGGAACTCAAGATAAGACTCTCAAGCCCCTATCTACCAAATTTCAGACCAAACAAGCAAGATTTGAGTGCTCAATCACTCACTCAAACTCGGCTCGACGCTACAGCCCGAAAACAGAGCAGTCTAGGGAGAAAAATCATAACTCCTAAAATACTCATCAATGCTAGACAAAATTTGGTAGATCATTACTCAAGAGATTGAAGAACATACCCAAACAATTTCAGCTCAAACCAACAAGTTTGGGATGCCCAAACCCCCTCTCAATCCGGACCCGTCGCGGATTGCTCTGTTTTGAGCGATTTCAGTATAAAATTCATAACTCTCAAACCACTCAACATAACCCCACGAAATTTGGTAGATATTTAGACAAGAGATTTAAGAACGTACCCACAAAATCTCAGCTCAATCCGTTCCCGTTTGCTACCCCGATCGAAGCTCACAAGTTGCTCCAAAATCTGTTCTTCTCAACTCTTTTTCTTTCTCTTCTCCTTCTCCTTCCTCTCCCTCTTTTTCCTTCTTTCTCTCCTTCTTATCTTGCTTCTCCTCTCTCTCGAGGAGTGTAGAAGGTTCAAGAATAAGAGGGAGAAAATACATATATGTGTATATATATATTTGTTGGTTTAATAAAATTAAACCAAACCAAATTCACTAAACCGCAACACTCAATCCCGATTAATTATTTTCCTCGGTTTAGTAATTCCGTCAAATTTCCCGAAATATTTAAGACATCTCCCATCTCAAAATATTTTTTTCTTTCTCGCCGAAATCCCGGAATTACCGCTTAATTCCGCTAAACCGAACCGCTCAGAATTACTTAACAACAATCAATCTATTGATCGATTTAACTCAATCACCGCCTTTTTGGCTATCAAACTAGCTCGATATCATCCACATCACATTACATCTCATTTCCGTCAAAACACTAATCATTCTGTAAAACACTATTCCAAACCAAATCGACCCGAATTGGTTCCGAAACGATTAATCTTCTAATTAATCAAACCAATCTCAACCCCGGTATTTAATAATCGATCTTACCGTTATTCCTATTTCTCTCAGGAACAAATACAACACGGTACGAGGCACATCAAAATAAAAACTTACACCGTAAGAAATGTAGTAACTTATGCTACAAGAAAACGACTCGGGATACGGATGTTACATAATGGATGAAACAACAATTAATTTTGTATTGTGCATACTTCTCATTCCTCTTGAGCAATCCTCATCGCCTGAAGATATTTGATAAACATTTTCCTCTTCTTCAGGTTTTGTAACACCCTACCCGAACCCCACAAACCCGGCCCAGTTTGTTTTGAGTAAATTGGGTCTAAACCTTACAATGGCCCAGGCGATGGACATTCTTACACGGAGTGTGCATACGTTTTCATAGTTCTTAAGCAATTCCTTTACCTATAATTTCAAGGTCATAAAAATCAAGAACCTGAACCATGATTAAAGCCAGGTTCCAACCAAAAACGAGCCATGATCTTAATATCACAGAACCAATCTAAAACAGTGAGCTAATAGTCATCAAACCAAGAACCAGGATTTAAAACCCCAGGTAATGGGCTATGTCACATCATTTTTCAATTTCTTCAATAAATCTGCACATATGAACTTCAGATTTTAAACAAAAGAAGAGTAAATTAAAAATCAGAATTTAAGAGATCAATATAAAATCAAATTAAACTGAGTTTGAACCAAAAAAAATCGAAACAGAAAACGAAACGGAAAGATATAATGAAATCGATGAAGTGAAAATTGAACAAATAAAACATAGGTCGATACGTACCCTTTCTTCTATTCACGTCTATAGATATAATAAATGGTCCTTTATAACAAATTCTGAATTAAAAAAAGGGTAAAATTTCAGAAAATTTCTCAACTTATAGAAAAAGTTGAAGAAAAAAATCATTAACTTTACATGCAGTAAAATATATAGTCAATTTTTGTTAACTTCTCAACTAAATCATAAATTTTTATTGATTTTTCATTAATCGTTAACTTTTGTTGATTTTTCCCAAATAGTCACATCGTTTAATTAACTAATAGAACAAATTAACATGGTTAAGTCAAATATATTGGTTCAATCTCAAAAAAATTAACATGGTTAAGTCAAATATATTGGTTCAATCTCAAAAAAGAGATTCGAACCCTTACCTTAAACACAAAACTATTGTTAAATTGCCAAACAGGCTAAAACAATTTATTGATTAGACAACAAACACACACAATTATAATGTTTATCATTCTTTGTCAACTTCTTCCTCCTTGTGCCTCCACGACCAACAGATGTGGCAACGCTGCGTCTTCCCGTCTGGAAGTCTACAATAATTGAACTTTATATATGATTTTCTTTGTGAGATTTCGAGAAACAATCAAATTCAAAATCGAATTTAGGGATTCAATTTAAAAATATCCCGAATATTGAAATTCAAAATCGAATTTAGGGATTTCAACTCCCATTTGGTTTTATGAGCGATGTAGCAGTAAGCCACACGTTTCACGATGTTTCTCCTTTTGGCAGAAGAGAATGTAGGTGTTAAGACGAATTTGTAATCCGCTGAATTGAAATCAAACCACATCCAAATCAATACTAATGAAAGTACAGACTTAGAGATCCAAAGCAAAAGAATCCAGGAAGAAGAAAAGATTCTTAGAACAATGAATCACAACATCACCATTACAGAGTTTAGCTCGAGAGCTTAGGAAGAAGACGACATTACACTTTTCAGAATGACTTTACCAAATGATACGAAACAGAAACTTAACAGAATCAATCTAACAACATTGGCAACGGCTTAATTCTGGACGTACACGTGTCTAGCTTCACACGACTTCAATCTGATCCTCTATCAAACCCTCCGACACAATCCAAGCCTCTTGTTCTGTTAATCTGTATCAGTAGGTGCCAAATTTTTGAATAAAAACTATAATTTTGTAAAAAGTACATGGTGTTATAAAAACGGTATTTATATATAGTTATATTACCGAAATATAAAAGAGAAAGATTTTATCAGAGAGATTGTAATGTATTGAATTGTATTGGAATGATTTTTACTTTAAGCGGAAGCCTCTATTTATAGGAAATAGATTTGAGTATTACATGTATTCTTTGACTTGAAAAAAATCTACTTGTTTTTGAGATTGATTTGAGTAGAATATGCTGGTTCCATAGTTTTTGAGAGCTGTGTAAGTCCTAGCTATAACCAAAAATTAATATTTGTAATAACTATCACAAATATGTCCAAAAAAAAAAATCACAATCAAATTTTTTAATATTTGTAATAAAAATAATAAAATCACATTCTTGACGTCTCTAGGTACAAAGGTTAGCATATTGTTAAAAAAGGTTTTGCCCTTTGTGTGTTGGGTTTTGTACTATGAGATTTCATGTACGATTTTAAAAATCTTTGATACGTTTTTTTTTTTTGAAACTTTCTTATATATACGTTGTTCCTACTTTTTTGTTTTTTTAATTAAGAATCATAGTTGTTCTCACTTTTAAAGTTGTTCCCAAAACTTTTGAAATAGTACATGAAAATATGTGTTTGAATGTCAATTAGTTTTCTATCAATATCCAAATCTGCGAAGATAAACTTCTATTTAAAACGAAAGAAGAGTCTGAAATTAATAGTTAATAGTTGATAGTTTTAAACTTCAGTTTTCCTCATAGATTAATAGTTAATACTTTTTTTGAAATTTCCTTTTACATGTATTCGTTGACTTGAAAAAGTCCACTTGTTTTTAGATTGATTTGAGTAAAAGTTGCTGGTTCCATAGTTTTTGAGAGCTGTGCAAGTACTCGATATCTTGTTAACCAAAAATTTAATATTTGTAATCACTATCACATGTCAAAAACAAAATATATCACAATCACAAATATTAATATTTCTAATAAAAATAAAATTACATTCTTGACGTCTCTACGTACAAAAGTTTTGCATATTGTACAAAAAGGCTTTGCCCTTTGTGCGTTGGGTTTTGTATTATGAGATTTCATGTACGATTTTTAAAATCTCTGATATGTTTTTTTTTTTTTTGGTTGAAACTATCTTATACGTTGTTCCCCTTTTTAAAATTTTTTTTTTTTTAAGAATCATACGTTTTCTCACTTTAAAAGTTGTTCCCAAAAATTTTAAAATAGCACATGAAAATCTGTGTTTGAATGTCAATTAGTTTTCTATCAATATCCAAATCTGCACAAATAAAATCTGTGTTTGAGTCCTTTTGTAATCGAACTGGGCTTTAAGCCCATATCCTTTTAATTGAGTGAAGAAAATTTGGTGACAAAGAAAAAAAACTTCAGTTATAAACGAAAGAAGAGTCTGAAATAAAAATCAGAGTTTTAAGAAATTGGAAAGATAAAACAAATCAAACTGATATCGAACCAAAGGACTCAAAACAGAAAACGAAACGGAAAGAAATCATGAAATCGATAAAAGTGAAAATTAAACGAATAAAGGATAGGTCCCGTCTGATAATTATATCGCTAATTTGTGATTGCTAAACAAGTCCCTTCTTTTGTGGTGGTAATATCTGATATCATCATCACCTACTTTGTTTCTGTTGGTTATGAGAATACAATGTTAGTTTCATTATCATTGTAAGTTTTTTCTAGGCGATTCCTGACCTGCGTAGTTCTGCTTCACCATGAGCAAAGTGATATCTATCACCAAATGTACAGTTTCCTTTAGAGAATCTCTCACAGATCTTTGTCTTGTAGTTGCTCCCTGGATATTGGTCGGCGATTATGTTCAATTTCGACAAAAATCGACCTATTGTTTAGTTTTACAACACGATTCAAGCTATTTGAAAGATCCCGGAGAGTGACTGCACTTGGCTTTACGATAATCGGAGAAAATGAATGTTCCTATTGGTGAGAGGTGTTTAGATGTCTAGTGAAACTAGGTTAGCAGATTACTTGGGTCACAAGTCACCGATTCACGACACAATTTAAAGATACACAAGATTGCTACAATGACTGTATTAGTTTCCTTATGGAGAAGGCTCAAATGGATCAGGCATTGGCGTCATTCTAGATCACCAGCTCCGGTAAGACATTGAACCATACTTATTTGTTAAGAATCCCACATTTGAAAATTGAAAATAAAAATGAATTACAGTCAGACTAGGTTCGGATTTGGTTTGGTTTATTCGGTATATAAATTTCTCAATCATTTGGGTTGATGAATTTTGTCGGTTCTTTGGATTCGTTAGGTTTTGATGTGGCTCTAAATACATACACACACAAAGCATCATGTTGGTCGCAGATCCGATGGCAGCAAGGAAGCAGCACCGACTGCAAATTCGACGTAGCAACATGATCGTCTTCTTTTCTTGATATTTCTCTTTAATATTGAATATTGTTTTTGCTTTGAATTTGTTTCTTTCTGATATTATCGCTTTGGTGTACAAAATTCTTTTTGTATTCCCAGTTTAATTGGTACTGATAATTGATTTTTGTACATAAATTCGTTTTGAGGTTTATCATATGTGCTTATAAAAGTTAATATCGAAAAAAATAAACATTGAAATTATTTTAAGAAATAATTAATTTTAGTTTCCAGTTTTCAACCTAACTAATGTAAAATATGAATACGTGTACATTATCTAACAAATTTACAATTTTATCTTTCAAATTAGTGGATAAATTAACAATTTAACATTTTATCCACAAAAAAACATAGTGGACCAGAAAAATTCTTAAACTCTTAAAACTATTGAACGATTTGGTGAAAAAGACTCCAAACCCAAAAATTGTAACCAATAAATCTTAAACCAAAAAGAGTTGAAATGTCATTTTGTTTTCTATAAGTTTCCAAATCTGCACATATGAACTAATTCAGATTTCAAACGAAAGAAGAGTCCAAAATAAAAATCAGATTTTAAAAATTCAATAGAAAATCAAACAAAGAAAAAGATAAACCAAATTAAACTGAGATTGAACCAAAAAGATTCGAAACAAAAAGAGATAATGATATCGATGAAGTGAAAATTAAACGAATAAAAGATAAGTCTCATCCAGAAGAGAATGTAAATTCCGATGATGCCGAGAAATAGTAAAGCTCGATTGAGGAGCTGAAACAATCTAATTGGAGGATGAAAGATTGATAAAAACTTGAACTGAAGGGCAGATTCAGATTGTTACGAGTAAACATGTGGATGACGATGATGAAATCAAGCAAACAATCGAAAGAACGAGGGCAAGATAACGAATGAAGGATTGGAATACGATCTGATACCATTCTAGGTTCTCCCAATATTTGGATGTGAGATTAAAAACAAAAAGAAAAAAAAACTTGGATGAGAGATCACACTGGGGGATACAAAACAGTTAAAAAAAAATTGCAAAAGAAAAAACAAAACAGTAAACGATATCGAGACAGTAGTAAGAACACCACCGTAGAGCTTTAATTTTTGTTTTGTAACAGAATTTAACCATTAACAAAAGTAACAGAAAAATATAAATTTCTTTCGCAAAGGGAAATTACAAAAGAATATTAGCAAACTAAATGACAATAACCAAACTTCCCACCTTTTAGATTTAGGAGGAGAAGTATTGATGAGCATACAAAATATTAACAAAAACTTAGTATACACACACCAAAAAAAAAACGTACAGCACAGCACAGCCAAACTATAGGCGATGAATAAAATATTGATGAGCATACAAAATAATCATAAACACAGCACAACCAATAGAAACGTACTCTGAGATTGTTGGCGTAGCAGCAATAGTGGAAGAAAACAAGACAATAACGGAGCCGACTCGATCCATCACGAAAGCCATTCTTGGATGCGTTCTGGCAAATATCCCATTTGCTGCGATTAAAAGATAAAAAACTATGTGGAGGAGCACAGACAGAAGCTGGACACGGAAGGAGACGTAGTTGGGATTTCCCACCTACGCGAAGATTGAGTGGAATTCAAAACCTGCCGCGAAACAATATGCAAGAGCTGTCCAACTAAGTGTATCCATTTGATGAGGCTCAGGTACATTGTTGGTGAGGTTCATCGGATGTGGGGGAGCCACGTTGAGGAAAGGATTGCTTGGCTGTCTCTGTAGAAAACTAGATGGTGGTGGTGACGGTGGCGGTGACGTACGGCGTACGGCGAAGGTATTAATGAAATTCAACAACGACGTACCAACACCCAATGAAAACGCCGTCTATCAATTCCATTTGATGACGCTCGCGTACTTGGTTGGTAAAGTTCATCGGATGTGAGGGAGCCACGTTGAGTAAAGTATTACTCGGCTGTCTCTGTGGAAGACTAGATGGTGGTGGTGGTGGCGGCGGTGACGGCAACCTCGGTGGTGGTAGGACTTCAGCTCGACGTGTCAAACTCTCAACCCCTACATCTCCGCGAATTTATTAATGAAATTCAACAACGACGTACCAACACCCAATGAAAATGCCGTCAATCAATTCCGTCACCTGAACAGCAAGGATCGATCTGTTATGTCCTTCATAGCTCACCGCCCTGTCATAGAAAAAAACTCCTTAACGACATCAGGAACGTCGATTTCGGCGATAACTTCACTGACGTGGATGTATTTAGCATCGGCGAAAACGAAATCGGCGCCGACGTCATTGCGGGAGAGGACGCCATCGTCGGAGATTGAGAGACGGCCGGCGAGAGGAAGGAAGTGGGAGAGAGTACGAGAGAGAGTGTTGGAAGTGAGGGAGAAGTGCATCTGGAGAAAGGTGGGGGCGCGAGAAGATACACCCTTTCTGGATGTTGTGGCAAGAGAACACAGGAAGATCGGAGAGGGAGAGCTTGAAGTTCATGCGGGTTGATTTTTTATCTGGAAAGACTCTGCTTGTTGAGATTATCTTCACAGATTTCTCTACAGAAGAAGGCATTTTTTTCTTTTTTTGGAAGAATAAGCAAATTAAAGGGTATAATTGAAGGCTTGAGTTTGAATATGTATGCGATTTGATGAGGTATTATGATGTTTTTAGGATTGTTATATTAGATTTCTAATGAAAGAAGGTAGGAAATTTTCTTGAGTCTCAACTCTCGTGGCTCTTTCCTCTTTATAGTAGGTGGAATCTTTTAAAACAACGCTACCTACCTACTGTATCTATTCCCAAATCGAAAGCATGAGAAGAAGAGTCAATTGGATCTGTTATTGAATCGAAAGCATGAGAAGTGATGAGATGCCATTACGTAATAAGTTGAGGAGACATCACGTGCGTTAGTGTCGAGCAAAGGAGTTGTTTTCTATAATTCAAATAAATCTCTTTAACAAGAGAATTAGACATTTTCTTATTGCTTGTTATGTTTCCTGTTTTGTAGGAGCCATGACTCCACTTTCCCATTTCTTTGTTGTAATCCACTTTCCCATTTCTTTGTTGTAAGGAGTTACCACTCCATGTTCTTTCTTTCTTCTATTTAAATCAATGAAAAACCAAAAAAGAGGTAGTCTTAACTACCCAGAAAATATATGTCTTAGTTTGTTCTTTAAGCAAATTCTCTTAGCTTTGAGGAGGGACCGATATTAGCAATTCGTCACTAACAATTGGTATCAGAGCACGTTTTTGATCCGGACCACTTTGTGGTATCAAAAACACCATATTTTTCATCTTCCTTGTTATCGGTATTCTCCGTGAATCAACGATTATCAAGAACCCTCGACGAACGGCCATTCTTCGGAATCAACGGTCATCGAGATCTATCAAGCTATCAATTATCATTAGTTTTTCCATCCTTCGTTTTTCCCCACACAAAAAAAAAAAAAACAGAAAAAGTTGATATTCAATAAAAAGGTTCTTCGGCCAACATATGCAACTTGGGGAAGGCTACGAGCACTTAGAGTCAAGCTTTCCCGAATTCGACGTGAACCTTGAGGACAAGGTTCATTTTGACGGGGGAAGTATTGATGAGATGCTCTTGATCTCTATTGAGTTGTGGTTAATTGTAATCTATAATGATAGTATACTGTCGGATGAAACCGGCCGAGACATTGATTCGATCATCTGGATCGTTTCGACCCGTCACCGCCACCACCACCATCTTTTTCCTTACCATCTCGTCTTCCACTGAGACAGTCGAGTAATACTTCTAAAAGAATTAAACTTATAGCCATATAAATTTATAAATAAAACAAGTAACTATTTCATATTAAAAAAGACGACAATAACTCTAAATTTGCGACAAGCTCATTAGAAAGAAAGTCCTACGTGATTTTTTTTTTTTTTGATATAGTATTTAATATTGAGAAAAAATAGATTTCTCACAAATTGAGAAAAATAGATTTCTCGCAAGTCATCTAAACTAAATTATATTTTTCTGGCCCACAATATACGATGTATTTGAAAATAACATGATGTATCACAAGTTACATTTGTTTGTAGACAAATTAAAAGAGATTGTTCAATGTTCATAACCACTAGAACATTTTGGTATTTTTGCTTTTTAATGGTATTTTCAAATACAAATTTTGGTATGTTCATAAAATATTTTTTTACAAATTTTGGTTTTCTTTTTTTTTTTTCAAATAACACATATAACACGATAATTAAGCTTATAATGGTAAAAGAATTAATCTTATAGCCATATAAAGAAAACAAGTAACTATTTCAAATTATAAAAACGACAATAACTCTAAATTTGCGACAAGCTTATTAGAAAGAAAGTTCTACGTGGATTAATTTTTTTTTTTTTTCTCTTTATGTATTTGATATAGTATTTGATATTGGGAAAAATAGATTTCTCACAAGTAACCTAAACTAAACTATATTTTTCTTGTCCACAATATAGGATGAATTTGAAAATAACAGGATGTATCACAAGTTACATTTGTTTGTAGACAAAAGAGAGTGTTCAATGTTCATAACCACTAAAACACGTACCAAAATATTTTATTTAATGATGCCAATGGCTTTCGTGATGGATCGAGTCGGCTCCGTTATCGTCTTGTTTTCTTCCACTTTCGCTGCTATGCCAGCAATCTCAGAGTTAATGATTATTGTTTATGCTCATCAATACTTCAATAAAATGTGAGAATTCATCTCCTATAGTTTGGTTGTTGTCATTTACTTTGCTAGTATTCTTTGTTTTTTTTTTCTTCTATTTTTATCCATGAGTTTGCTTGTAATTAATTTCCCTTAAATTAAAAAGTATTTTTTTTATATTTATCAATTTTTTTTTGTCAAAGTTAACAATTTATACATAACCAAGGTTATACCATCGAATCTTCTTTTTTTTTTTTAAATATAATTAATTTCATTGGATGAAGAGGTAAACCTTTTTTAACGTATAATATGTTTTGCTTTTGGTGATAGTTTGCTTATGGGTTTGAGTTTGAGTTTTAAATTTTGGATTAAGGGTTTAGATTTAGTTTTAAGTGTTATAAAATTAATTTCCCGAGTATAAGATTATAGGGTTAGATTTTGTAAAAATTATAATGTATAATTTTTTTTGGTCAACAGCTTATAAAATTATAATTTATAATCTATGGTTTAAAATTTATTGGTTACAATTTTTGGGTTAGGAGTTTTGTTTACCAAGTCGTTAAATAGTTTTAAGAATTTTTCTTGTCCGCAAATTTTTTTTTGTTTGTGTGGATAAAATGTTGATTGTTAATTTATCCACTATTGTTTTTGGTTATAATGTAAACTATGCATTTTATTCATGTTTTTTTAGTAGACAATATTTTCCTCTAATTTGGTAGGTAAAAATTGTAAATTTGTTAGATAATGTACATTTATTTCATATAATTTGTAGATAATGTATACGTATTCATATTTTAGATGAGTTAACAAAAACAAAATTCATATTTTAGATTTGTTAGGTTGAAAACTGGAAACTAAAACTAATTATTTCTTACAATAATTTCTATGTTAATTTTTTATTCGATATTTACTTTTATAAGCACATATGATAAACCTCAAAAACAATTTATGTACTCAAATCAATTATCAGTACCAATTAAGCTCGAAATACAAAAAGAATTTTGTACACCAAATCGATAATATCAAAAAAATAATTCAAAGCAAAAAGAAATATTAAATAAAACTCTAATTAATTTTAGGGAAAAGTATAAGAGAAGAAGTTCGCCGTAATTTTCTGATAGAACATATTGGAAAGAAAATAAAATAATATCTTCTATTAAGAAACTCGAGTCAGCGCTATCAAGGATATGACCATATCGCTATCAAGGATATCAAATTTGAAGATGTCCAGTAGACCAAAAACAAATAAACGAATTTAATATTAAATTTAAAAGGAAGAAAAAAACGACCAAAAAAAAGTAAAAAATCAAGAGATTTGTTTTTATTAAAACGGTTGTGAAAAGGGGCGGTCATCTTCTTCTTCGTTTAGAAGGATATAGGCAGAGGTAGATGCGTTGATCCCCAATATATTGAAAATGGTCCTAGAAGTGTAAAATAACTTTGACTTGCAAAGACAATTGACCATATTCACAAAAATATTTGATTAAAATAAAAAATTAAAATTAAAAAGTATGAAAAGTTTCTCCTTAACTTCTTCCTCATAGCTCATGACTTCCTTAACTACCATTTGGTTTTATGAGCGATGTAGCAGTAAGCCACACCTTTCGCGACGTTTAGCCTTCTGGCATGGGCGAATGTAGGATTTTTTTTTTTTTTCATAAGGGCATATTTTTTTTATTTTTGATAAGGGCATATATCTTTTGTGTGTTACAAAAAAATAATGATGAAAATATTTTGAAAATCATTTTTTTATTTTTCCTTAAAAAAATGTCAGGAGAAAAAAAATTAATCTTGGGTTCTAAAGAGGTTGTATGTACCTGAAAACAGTGATGTTTTCCTCTCTTTTTTTCATTGGATTGTTTTTGTTAGTCTCTAGGTTATATCCTAGCGACTATAAATCTAACAGATAGTTCTTTAAAACCTTAAAAATTGAAGACAAAAACTCTCTCTTGTTAATCATGCAACTTTGCTATTCAAACAATTTCTATCTCAATTACAAGATTTATTTCTTCAATTTTGTCCTTCTTCATATTTTAAATGATAAAACACACATTCGTGTGTTACAAAATATATGATGAAAATATTTGAAACTCATTTTTTATCTTTCCTTAAAAAAATGTCAGACAAAACAAATTAATCTTGAGTTCTAAAGAGGTTGTATGTACCTGAAAACAGTGATGTTTTCCTCTCTCTTTTTTTCATTGTCTTTGTTAGTCTCTAGGTTATATCCTAGCGACTATAGATATAACAAATAGTTCTTTAAAAACTTAAAAATTAAAGACAAAAACTCTCTCTTGTTAATCATGCAACTATGCTATTCATATTCCCGTGATTGAAGAAGGCTTTGACTGGTTAACGAAGTAAAATAGCAAGACCATGGCTCGTATAAATAACGAAGTAAAATAACGAATTAAATGACTATTATTTCACTGTTTCCGATTGGTTCTGTGATATTAAGGCCATGGCTCGTTTTTTTTTTTTGGATTAATGTTAAATTTATTCCAGAAAAAAAACATGATTACAATATGATATAATCTATTGATTTAAGAGGATGCTGAAAGGTAAGCGAAGCATAAATTTAAAAATAGAGTCCAAGCAAAAACCATAGTATAAGCTTGTTTACAGTTTTATGGAGATCTTGATGCGAACCATGTTGATAAGCCATTTCAGAACCGATTTGAAGAGTCTTGAATAGAGCTGATACGATTCCTGATTGTCTTATCGATAAGCTTGATGAGTCTTTCCGGAGGTGATTTAAGTGTTCCATGCTTCCGTTCATTACGTTCCCGCCAAATGGAATGCATTGTGGCTTGGAAGGCATAACGGATAAGAAAGAGTTTTGTTTTATTCTGACCTTGTGTACTGATGATTCTGATAATTGAATCCCACTCTTCAGTATACTCATCACGGAGAAGACCATAAATTAACGGTTTCCAGATTTTTGAAGAGTAGTCACAAGAGAAAATTGTTTCTTCTCTTGTGTTGCATAGCATACAACGAACATCGTAAGATGGATTCCAACTGTGGAGACGGTTTCCAGTTGGTAAACGTTTGTGTAGAGTAGTCCATGCTAAAAAGGAGTATTTTGGAGTGGAATTTGAAAACCATATCCCTTTCGACCATTGAACCAAAGGAAGGTGAAGACGGATAAGATGCCAAGTGTCCTTTGTGGAGAACTTCGGTTTGTATCTATCATTCCGATGAAGCCATACATGATGGTCATTCTCGTCATTTGCGTCATAAAGTTGAAATCTCTGTCTCGCCTTTGTTATTTCCTGTTCAATACATATTAATATTTCACTCATGTGTCTTCGTCTTCGATTGGCTTGTAAAACCGAAGAGAGGGAAGCAGATATTTGGATGCCCATATCTATTGTGCTTCTGTCTCCGGTAATGTCGATTATCCTCCCCAACTCTGACCAATTATCAAACCAAAAAGAAATGTCTTTACCGTTTCGAACTTCCACCTTATGAAACCTCCGAGCAATCTCCCGATATTTCAGCAATTTCTTCCACATCCATGATCCAAGTGAAGAAGACTCCTTTGCTGACCAAAAGGAACCACCACGAATAATGTGTTTCCATATCCAATATACCCATAAGGATTCCTACTGTGAGAGAATTCGCCAAACAAGTTTTAGACAGCTCGTTTTATTTGCGTCAACAAGTGATTTAATTCCCATACCACCCTCTGTTTTAGGCTTAYAGATATCCAACCAAGAGATCTTTGCTTTCTTGGGGTTGAGGTCAGGACCCGACCATAAGAAAGCGGAGCATAATCCTTGGATATCCTTTAGACATCCACTTGGCAAACGAAACGCCGACATCCAGAAGTTCAACAAGTTCATGATAACAGAAGATATAAGTTGAAGTCTACCCGCGTAAGACAAAAATCTACCTGTCCATGATGCAAAACGGTGTCTCACTTTCTCCACAAGGGGCATGTAGTCTGAAACTGTCATCCTTTTGGATAATAAAGGAAGACCCAAATACGTTATTGGCAAGTTCCCTATGGGCAATGGGCAAGACGAGGCAAGGGTTGCTCGCGTGATGTCACTTACACCTCCAAGATATAGTGTAGATTTTTCAAGGCTTATCATAAGTCCTGAAACTTTTTCGAACTCCTTAAAAACGGTAAGCACACCATCAATTGAGCGTTTTCTCCCATCAACGAATACCATTAAATCATCAGCAAAATACAAATGAGTTAAGCCTATCTTTTGACACTTGGGATGATAACCAATTCGTCGATTTTCCGCTTCTCTGTCTATCATTCTCGATAAGACATTCATACAAATGACAAAAAGGTAGGGGGAAAGGGAGCAACCTTGCCTTAAGCCACGAGAGCTCCCAACGTAACCCGCTAATTCTCCATTGACTTGAACCGAGAATGAAGCCGTAGTTATACAAAGCTTTATCCAATGGATAAACTTCTCTGGAAAATTTAGGGCTACTAGTGTATTCAACAAGAACGACCATTGTACAGAGTCGAAAGCTTTGGAGATATCAATTTTCATCGCACATCTGGTGGTTATGGACTCTTTATGATAATCTTTTACCAATTCCGTAGCTAGCAAAACATTTTCCATCAAAAGTCTCTCTTTAACAAAAGCTGACTGATTCTGCGTGATTATTTTGGGGAGGATTTCCTTTAACCGATTTGCTATGATCTTTGAGATAACCTTGTAAAGCACATTGCAGCAGGAGATAGGTCTATAATCCTTTATTTCCATCGAATCTTCTTTTTTTGGAATTAAGGCTACAATTGTGGAGTTGATACCTTTGGGAAGGAAACTTTTTTCAAAGAATGACAGAATTGCTGCGGTGAAATCTTTACCGATAATATCCCAAGACGATTTGTAGAATTCTGCTGTGTAGCCATCTGGACCCGGAGATTTATTGTTTGGCATTGAGAAAAGAGTGTTTCGAATGTCTTTAGGAGTAGTAGGCTTCTCCAACATTTCATGATCATCATGAGAACATCTGTAATTCATAAGAGAGTCGAGGTCGAGTTGGTTCATACCTTGAAAGGTTGTTGGTATGGTGTTCAAGAATGTTTGGAAAAACTTTGCTGCTTCATTTTTAATATGCTCCTTTTCTCTTAGAATGTTTCCATTCAAATCCCTAAGCTCATAAATTGTATTGCTCGGTGTACAACCTTTGTGGAAATATGCATTGTTGTGATCCCCAACTTTTAACCAATGAAGCTTTGATCTTTGTTTTAGGAAACCCTCCTCTAGTTCAGAAAGACGCTGCCATCTATCATTTGCTACCGCCTCAAGTTCCATATTTTGAACTGTTGGGTGCAGTAGAGTATCTTCTTGTCGTTTACAAAGATTTGTAAAAGCGTCTTTAGTTCGTTTGGAGATATCACCTAACGCATCTCTTCCAAGCTCATGGATGGTTGGTTTTAGCTTCTTCAACTTTTTAGAGAAGCGGTGCAATGCGGAAGTTGAAAAGAAGATAGGTGTGGTAGATTCCCGAGCTCGAACGATGGGAGGAATTGAGGTCAACACACTAGAAAATTTAAACGGCTTTTTAACCCGATAATCACCATGGTCACTTAGCTCCACTCTGATTCTACTATGATCTGAACAACCTCCGAGATCAAAAACACTGTAGGAAGTTGGGAAAATCTTGGTCCATACTTCATTAATCAGGATGCGATCCAGCTTTTTGCAAACCACCCCTTCAATACGTTTATTACACCATGTAAGCAGAGGTGACCTTGAGATCCCAAATCACTTAAGTGAGCATCCCGAGCGGTATCTTGAAATTCTCGCATACCCTGAGTATCCCAAGAAACTGGCGGATTAGAGTGCTCTGATACCGATAAAACTTCATTGAAATCACCCATAAGTATCCATGACCTTTTTTTAATAAGAGATAGAAATTCTATGATGCTTTATATCTGCCCATAGTAGCGTCGTTCCTCCATAAAATTTGAAGCGTATATAAACGAGCAAAAAAACTCTTGGTCTTGTCCTGGTAAAAGAACTGAACAAGTTATTATTTGTGAAGACTTGTAGACCGGGGTTAAGCGTACAGAAAGATCCCATACTACCCATATCCGGCCGAGATGATGATCTTTCATAGTTTGTCAAGTGACCAACCGTGAAAAGCTGAAGAAAAACCCGTTGAAGTCGACTTTCTTTAACTTTCGTCTCAAAGGCAACCAAAAGAATAGAAGAAGTATTTACCAGTCTCTTATTATGGAATGTTTTCATTTTTTGATTAAGCCATGAACATTCAAGAGAACAACCATTAATGTTTCTTCTTTGTAGCTTTCTTGTTGTTAAGCGTTTGTGCTAGCGCCTTGAACTTAAATTAATTTTGGCTTGAAATTTTTCTGTAAATAGAATTTGTGTTTCGGCGTGAGAGATGTCTAACGTCATGTTCCTGATGAGAAGCATCAATCTCACCTTCTTCGTTTCTTCATCTGGATCGGCCGAGTTTGAGATTTTCCTTTCATACAATTTCTGTTTCAGGTTCGGATTTTTGTTGAGATTCTTCCTCCTCAGCAAGAGCATTAAACCTTGATGGGGAGATGGTGATGGAGTTGTTGTCTTGATCAATCTCCGGATTTTGTCTTCTTGGTCTTCCTGACTTTGCTGGCGAGACCTCTACCCAAGATTGTGTCTGGTTAGAGTCCTTCATGGCCGAGTTGCTTCCTTGAGCAATCGGTTCTACAAACATTTCTTGGGTAGTCGGATCAGAATCAACTACCGGAGTTTCCACAGCGATTGTCACCTCTGAGATGGGGGTCTGTAGCTTGGTTTCTTGATCGTTAATGGCAGGAGATGGTGACTTTACTTCGGGAGCAGAAAGTTAGGTAGTTCCTTGGCGGAGGTTTCCAACATTTGCTCTTCTGTCCGGGCAGAAATTTCCTTGATTGCATTCTTCTATGGTATGACCCCATCTTGAACAGTTCCTACACCTTGGGGGGAGCCAAGGGTATTCATACTCAATCAATGCATCAATACCTTGTTTGGAATTGAAATGGTGAGACCGCGGAAGATCCTTGGTTAAATCCACCTCCACAAAGATTTTTGCATCATCAAAGTTCTTACACAAAAGGGTATCAGGGAGAAGGCGAATGGGTAATCCTACCGGACTGGTTAGGAAACTAAGTCCCTTCCATGAGAACATCCTATGAGGAACATTTTTGACTTTGATCCATAGAGGCATGGAGCTGATAGTTGGATGAGACCCCTCGCTTCGTGGACCATATTTAGCCACTCACATCGGTTTGTCACAAATATTCCACATACCTCTGCGTAGAACTCTTTGACGAGTAGCTTGGTCTGGGATTCTGAATTTTATAGTCTTGTCATCAACAACAAAAGCATCGATCCTGATAGATTTATCACCGTGAGTCCAAATCTTGTTTACTATGACATGGACTTTTGCTATATGAGGAGCAGCTTCAGGAAAACATCCTATGATCAGATCGTGCCAGAGGGGAGGAGATTCTTCGAAGATATCATCAGGTATCATCACCGTTGGTCTCCCGTTGATGGTTTCCATCTGAAATTGGTGTTTAATTAATTGTGGTCTCCGTTGAACTGCTTCTACGAATGATTTGGGTTGTTGAAGCTCCATCAGAGCAGACTTTATTGGTTGCTGAGGAGCCGTAGAAGCGTCGATGTCGGAGTTTGCCAAGTGACCAACGCCGTTCAAGACCGGAGGAGAACCGCCGGATTTTTCTGAAGGTTGTGAAGAACAACTCTGTTTTCCCGTCGGAGAAACAGAGTGAGACAGAGTACCACCGGAGATTGCTTGAGTAGCCAGAGAAGCTGGTCTCTCCTTCGCAACCACTGGGGCCGCCGCCGGTGTGGAAGAGATGACCTCCATGTCGCCGGAAACGGCAGAGACAAGATCAACAAAATCGCCAAAAGTTTCGCACTTTTTCTCCACCTACTGTTGACTTTTTGACTTTTTTTTCTCCGAAAAAGTCACTCTTTTTTTTTTTTCCCTTGGCTCGTTTTTGATTGAAACCTGGCTCTAATCATGGTTCGAACCATGAATTCATGATTTTTATGACCTTGACATTATAGGTAGAGGAATTGCTTAAGATTAAAACCCCACGACGGCACACCATGCGAGATTGAAGGACCTCTATGTTAGTATGTTCAAAGGTCCGTAAATTGCCATTATTTGGGGGTTCACTTGTATCTGTAATATTAAATAGAATGACAAAATCCGTAAATTGCCATTATTTTAAAATACACACGCTTCTCTCTCACTTCAAGTCTTCAAAGGTCAAACACTCGCTCGCTCTCACTTAATTCATATGCGCTTCTCTCTCACTTCAAACGACCATGTGCAATGGTGTGCTGAAAAAAAAGTTTCAGCGGATTAAATACTGGTGTTGAATAATGAGTTGAATATGATTTGGATTAATATATGTTGAAAATGAAAGAAAGCTAGAGAATTTCGTAGATGTCGCATGTTTTTAAAAAAAATAAAGAGAAAAAATGAGACATTAGTTTTTTTTCTCCCTAATTATTTGAACTCAATTATTTGGTTCTATATTAAATTTTTATTTTTTTTATTTTATATCAAAATTCATAATTTTTTCTATTCTATAAATAGACACTAGTTTCATTTGATTTGGACTCAGAAAAAAAAACACATTATTTTGTCAAAATAGATTCCAATAATAATCCTTTCAATCCCAAAAATTCTGGTAACTACTCTTTCAACTATCCAAATCCCAACAATAATGTTTATCGTTTTCTGTTTTAATAATGTCTATCGTTTTCTGCTTTAATAATGTCTATCGTTTTCTGCTTTAATAATGTCATGTATCATATTGCATAATATGATAGTTGAGGATGAGTGAGATACATATGTTGAACATTGGACTGATTATGATCAATCTGAGGCAAGTGGGTCTAGTACACCGCAACCATTCTCGACTGAGGTGCTTCCTGCATTTGCAAATCATGTGCGTGCTAGATCCGAGTTGCGCGATTCAAATATACATCACGAATTGCAAGCGGATTTAGTCAAACATATATGGACAAAATTCGGAATGTTCAGAGACTAAAATATTTTTTTAAAATAAAATTTTAATGTAAGAGTTTTATGGTTTGTATGTATAATATTATAATAATTATGTGTGTTTTAATTAAAGTAAAATTATATGTTTTAAAGAAAATGTGGGGTAGGGTGTTGAATTTTTTTAAACAAAACTATTGTAGAGTGTAAAATAAAAATGGGTGTTGAATTATAAGGTAGAAGAGAGAGAAGATGAGGTAGAGTAAAAAAGAGGATGAGAACCATGACTATATTACAAATATAAGTGAGAACCATGACCATGACTAAAGCCATGACTATATTACAGATATAAGTGAGAACCATGACCATGACTAAAGCCAATTCTATTTTGATTTTTTATGACCTTGAAATTGTAGGTAGAGGAATAGAAGAATAGTGTGACAAAAAAAAAGGAATAGAAGAATAGAAGAACCATGGCCATGACTAAAGACAGGTTCTGTTTTTGAATTTTTATGACCTAGCCATGAGATCCATGACCATGACTAAAGCCAGGCAGTGCCGTGCCCAGGTTTTCGGAGGCCTAAGACGAACAGAAATATGTGGCCTTTTTTATATAAAAAATAGTAATAATCATAGTATCCAATAGCGTACATAAAAACGTTAACAAGAACAGAAAAATATAAAAATTTTAAACCACAATTTTTCTACATTTCTTTCCTACAAAATCATTCACCAAACTCACATAATCGAGTTCTCTAACTAGCTCCCGCTCTATTGATATGATAGCCAAACCATTCAATCTATCTTGTGACATAGTTGATCGAAGATAAGATTTGATCAATTTCAACTTTGAAAAACTTCTTTCTGCTGAGGCAACTGAAACAGGAATCGTCAGCAATATTCGATAAGCGATCCAAGAGTTTGGATAGCATTCTTCTGTCGTTTTCAGAAAATCTAACACTTCAATAGGTCTCTTGTAGTCTCTTGGCAAAACTTCTTTTAGAACTTTTAGTTCAAAAAATAGATCGTTCCCATTAATGTCTGAATGATTTCCATGTCGTAGAAAAACTTCAAGATTGGTACAAGATCTCATCAAACTGTCATCACTTGCCCTCTGCAATTTCCTCAAATCAAACAAAAAACCAAATGTTTGTTCATATTTTTGAAATTGTTCAAACCTCGTCTGAAGAGAACATAATGCTTGATTCATGACTTGGATGAAGTAAGAAGTTCTAAAGCTTTCTTCAGGTGACAAATCTGTTGCCTCATTAACTCTTTCAGAATCTTCATCAAAATGTTTTTTTCTCCTTATAACACGCTTAGTATTTGCCGGGAATACAGGTTCAATCTCCATAAATTCAGCTAYGTGTCTAGCTTCAGATTTTGCTTCCTCAAAACCTGTATCTCTGTATTTTTGGAAGTAAGAAACAAGCCCTTTTAGCTGAGCAATAGCAGAAACAATATCCATGTTTTCAGACTGTAAATTCTTGCTTACTGAATTAACAGCAACTAAAAGATTGTACCAAATAACCATGGACAACAAAAATTCATAACTTCCAATCCCATGTGTTTCACTTGTGGCAAGACACTCAGCATTGCTTTGGGCTTCTGGATCCTCACTAGTTTCAGCTATATAGATTAAGGCATCCCTTATTTTTGGAGCTTGAAATCTTATTGCTTTGACACATTCAACATGACTCTCCCAACGAGTTTGAGACAAATTCTTAACTGTCAGCCCTCCCACCATATCTTCAAGTATTTTCCATCGCTTTGTTGAAGATGAAAACAAGCGATAAATACGTTGAATAATTCCAAAAAATGATATTACCTTCGTAGACGTGGTTGCCATATCACATAATGCAAGGTTAAGACTATGACATCCACACGGTGTATAAAACGCACGTGGATTAACATCAAGAAATCGTTTCTGTACTCCCTTATGTTTTCCCTTCATATTTGATCCGTTATCATAGCCCTGTCCTCTGACATCATCAATACTCAAACCAAGAGCAACCAACACATCTTGAATCTCACGAAAAAGTCCTTCTCCTGATGTGTCATCAACTCTCAAAAATGTTAGAAAAAACTCTTTTACCTTGGCGACATCTGATAAACAATCAACACAACGAATGATAAGAGTCATTTGTTCATGATGACTAGCATCTGGAGTACAATCAAGGATGACTGAAAAGTATTTTGCACATTTGATCTTCTTGATGATCATATGCTTGATCTCATCAGCTAACAATGTTATCACCTCATTCTGAATTTTGTTGCTGAGATAGTGATAACGAGATGTACCATCTTTAAAACGCCTAAGATGTTCCCTCATAACGGGATCCCAATCAGCAATCATCTCAATAAAGCTTAAAAAGTTTCCATTGCCACCTTCTCCGATCTTTTCATTACTCCCACGAAATGCTAAATTCTGTTTAGCAAGAGTCTTTACCAATGAAAATATTCTCAACAACACATYTTTCCAATGACTCTTCTCTTTATTGAGCTCATCCTGCGCATGTTTATCAATGGTTTTCTTTTTTTGTAGCCTCAAATCCAGTTCCATCCACTTACTCATGCAAAACACATGACCATAACTTGTTTCATGCTTCTTAAGCCTTTCCAAAATGTTTTCCAATCATTTAAACCTGTAGATGCCAGCAGAATAGTGTTGCCTTCTTCACTGAATAACTTACAGCAAAAACAAAAAACTTTGTTTACTGTTTTTGAAAACACCAGCCAACGTCTATCTTGTTTCTCTCCATTACTAAGTTCTCTTATATAATATGAATGGGAAAAATGTCTACCACCAATCTTGTCTCTTGGAAACTCAAAACCAATTTCCTGTCTTGGCGCGAGTCCTTTTTCTACCATAAAATCTCGCCATTCCTGATCAATTTTCTCCCAGTTTGCAGGATCACAAATATCAGAAATTTCATGATGCTTTTTAAATTCAGAGTTATTTTCATCATTTTGCTTCATCTCATCGTCAACGACATTCACATCCTCTTGTGCATCCACTTTCTCATCTGTTTGTGCTTCCACATTCTCATCTTCTTTTGCTTCCAMATTCTGCTCATTCTCATTTATATTTTCATAATCATCCATATTTTCATCATACCCACCATCAACAGAAGTACTAAGATGTTCAGTTTTATCAGATTCACCAGCAATCTTAGTTTTCTTCACATACCTTAGCATAGAATTTTCTTGAGATTTTAAGAATTTTTCTTCTTTTTTCTTTCGCTTTGTTTTTTCCCATCCAGGAGTGTGTTTTCTCGTTGGTACTGGAGGCATCTTCTGAAATTTATTGTAAAAAAAAATGGTCTTGAATAGTCTCTGTTTCCACTGAAACAAAAACAAAGAGGAAGCGTAACAAAACATTGAGAACACTGAACACATCACCCGATTCAATTAAGCAACGCAGGAGATTTATAAATACCTGATTCTCAGTCAAACTTAGCCACGAAGACACGAACTTAGCCACGAAGATTATTTAGGAACGAACTGATGAAGAGAAGGAAAAATTGATTTTTTTCTTGTCTTTCACTCTTTCTCCATCTCTTTTTTTTTTTCTAATTCACTGACGTTCTATATTCCTGTTCGAAAAGGAATTTTTTTTTTAATGAAAAAACTTTCTTTTGGGCCCATACTTCATACTATTCGAGCCCATGGTGGGAAACCATTGACCCATGAATTACCACCGAACTAGTTGAATAACTTAAAAGGAAATTTTACTTTATTTGCTTTTGTAGAATTTATTTTCCTGTTTCTTTCTTTCCTTATTCCTTATTCTAATATTAACTAAAATAAAAATGGTAAATTTATATAATTTCCTTATAAAACAGAAATTATAAAAATTATAAATATATAAAATTTTATTAAATACATAATAATTCATATTAAAAAAATGTGGCCTATTTTTTTAAAAAACATTGGTGGCCTAAGGCGAATGTTTTTTTTTTATAACAGTAGGCACGGCTCTGAGCAGTGCCGTGCCCAGGTTTTCGGAGGCCTAAGACGAACAGAAATATGTGGCCTTTTTTATATAAAAAATAGTAATAATAATAGTATCTCATAGCGTACATAAAAACGTTAACAAGAACAGAAAAATATAAAAATTTTAAACCACAATTTTTCTACATTTCTTTCCTACAAAATCATTCACCAAACTCACATAATCGAGTTCTCTAACTAGCTCCCGCTCTATTGATATGATAGCCAAACCATTCAATCTATCTTGTGACATAGTTGATCGAAGATAAGATTTGATCAATTTCAACTTTGAAAAACTTCTTTCTGCAGAGGCAACTGAAACAGGAATCGTCAGCAATATTCGATAAGCGATCCAAGAGTTTGGATAGCATTCTTCTGTCGTTTTCAGAAAATCTAACACTTCAATAGGTCTCTTGTAGTCTCTTGGCAAAACTTCTTTTAGAACTTTTAGTTCAAAGAATAGATCGTTCCCATTAATGTTTGAATGATTTCCATGTCGTAGAAAAACTTCAAGATTGGTACAAGATCTCATCAAACTGTCATCACTTGCCCTCTGCAATTTCCTCAAATCAAACAAAAAACCAAATGTTTGTTCATATTTTTGAAATTGTTCAAACCTCGTCTGAAGAGAACATAATGCTTGATCCATGACTTGGATGAAGTAAGAAGTTCTAAAGCTTTCTTCAGGTGACAAATCTGTTGCCTCATTAACTCTTTCAGAATCTTCATCAAAATGTTTTTTTCTCCTTATAACACGCTTAGTATTTGCCGGGAATACAAGTTCAATCTCCATAAATTCAGCTATGTGTCTAGCTTCAGATTTTGCTTCTTCAAAACCTGTATCTCTGTATTTTTGGAAGTAAGAAACAAGCCCTTTTAGCTGAGCAATAGCAGAATCAATATCCATGTTTTCAGACTGTAAATTCTTGCTTACTGAATTAACAGCAACTAAAAGATTGTACCAAATAACCATGGACAACAAAAATTCATAACTTCCAATCCCATGTGTTTCACTTGTGGCAAGACACTCAGCATTGCTTTGGGCTTCTGGATCCTCACTAGTTTCAGCTATATAGATTAAGGCATCCCTTATTTTTGGAGCTTGAAATCTTATTGCTTTGACACATTCAACATGACTCTCCCAACGAGTTTGAGACAAATTCTTAACTGTCAGCCCTCCCACCATATCTTCAAGTATTTTCCATCGCTTTGTTGAAGATGAAAACAAGCGATAAATACGTTGAATAATTCCAAAAAATGATATTACCTTCGTAGACGTGGTTGCCATATCACATAATGCAAGGTTAAGACTATGACATCCACACGGTGTATAAAACGCACGTGGATTAACATCAAGAAATCGTTTTTGTACTCCCTTATGTTTTCCCTTCATATTTGATCCGTTATCATAGCCCTGTCCTCTGACATCATCAATACTCAAACCAAGAGCAACCAACACATCTTGAATCTCACGAAAAAGTCCTTCTCCTGATGTGTCATCAACTCTCAAAAATGTTAGAAAAAACTCTTTTACCTTGGCGACATCTGATAAACAATCAACACAACGAATGATAAGAGTCATTTGTTCATGATGACTAGCATCTGGAGTACAATCAAGGATGACTGAAAAGTATTTTGCACATTTGATCTTCTTGATGATCATATGCTTGATCTCATCAGCTAACAATGTTATCACCTCATTCTGAATTTTGTTGCTGAGATAGTGATAACGAGATGTACCATCTTTAAAACGCCTAAGATGTTCCCTCATAACGGGATCCCAATCAGCAATCATCTCAATAAAGCTTAAAAAGTTTCCATTGCCACCTTCTCCGATCTTTTCATTACTCCCACGAAATGCTAAATTCTGTTTAGCAAGAGTCTTTACCAATGAAAATATTCTCAACAACACATCTTTCCAATGACTCTTCTCTTTATTGAGCTCATCCTGCGCATGTTTATCAATGGTTTTCTTTTTTTGTAGCCTCAAATCCAGTTCCATCCACTTACTCATGCAAAACACATGACCATAACTTGTTTCATGCTTCTTAAGCCTTTCCAAAATGTTTTCCAATCATTTAAACCTGTAGATGCCAGCAGAATAGTGTTGCCTTCTTTACTGAATAACTTACAGCAAAAACAAAAAACTTTGTTTACTGTTTTTGAAAACACCAGCCAACGTCTATCTTGTTTCTCTCCATTACTAAGTTCTCTTATATAATATGAATGGGAAAAATGTCTACCACCAATCTTGTCTCTTGGAAACTCAAAACCAATTTCCTGTCTTGGCGCGGGTCCTTTTTCTACCATAAAATCTCGCCATTCCTGATCAATTTTCTCCCAGTTTGCAGGATCACAAATATCAGAAATTTCATGATGCTCTTTAAATTCAGAGTTATTTTCATCATTTTGCTCCATCTCATCGTCAACGACATTCACATCCTCTTGTGCATCCACTTTCTCATCTGTTTGTGCTTCCACATTCTCATCTTCTTTTGCTTCCAAATTCTGCTCATTCTCATTTATATTTTCATAATCATCCATATTTTCATCATACCCACCATCAACAGAAGTACTAAAATGTTCAGTTCTATCAGATTCACCAGCAATCTTAGTTTTCTTCACATACCTTAGCATAGAATTTTCTTGAGATTTTAAGAATTTTTCTTCTTTTTTCTTTCGCTTTGTTTTTTCCCATCCAGGAGTGTGTTTTCTCGTTGGTACTGGAGGCATCTTCTGAAATTTATTGTAAAAAAAAATGGTCTTGAATAGTCTCTGTTTCCACTGAAACAAAAACAAAGAGGAAGCGTAACAAAACATTGAGAACACTGAACACATCACCCGATTCAATTAAGCAAYGCAGGAGATTTATAAATACCTGATTCTCAGTCAAACTTAGCCACGAAGACACGAACTTAGCCACGAAGATTATTTAGGAACGAACTGACGAAGAGAAGGAAAAATTGATTTTTTTTCTTGTCCTTCACTCTTTCTCCATCTCTTTTTTTTTTTCTAATTCACTGACGTTCTATATTCCTGTTCGAAAAGAAATTTTTTTTTTAATGAAAAAACTTTCTTTTGGACCCATACTTCATACTATTCGAGCCCATGGTGGGAAACCATTGACCCATGAATTACCACCGAACTAGTTGAATAACTTAAAAGGAAATTTTACTTTATTTGCTTTTGTAGAATTTATTTTCCTGTTTCTTTCTTTCCTTATTCCTTATTCTAATATTAACTAAAATAAAAATGGTAAATTTACATAATTTCCTTATAAAACAGAAATTATAAAAATTATAAATATATAAAATTTTATTAAATACATAATAATTCATATTAAAAAATGTGGCCTATTTTTTTAAAAAAAATTGGTGGCCTAAAGCGAATGTTTTTTTTTTATAACAGTAGGCAAGGTTCTGATTTGAGGGTATACCTCGTGTTGTGCCGTGTGGGGTGTGTAGTGTGGTGGTTGTGTTGACTGCTGGAATGGAATACCATTCAAGTGACTCGGACACTGCATTATGAGCAATGATATCCGGTTGAGGATCAATATTGTCAAAACAAAACTCATTCCTAGCCTTCCATATTCTCCAAGTAATCCATGGCCAACGTTTAAGACGTTTAAGCAATAAAGTGGGAACTCTTAGTTTTGTAATTCAATAAATTCAGTGGTCCCATGTCGGCTTCTGACACCCGCTTGACGAATTGTCACAAGTATATTACTAGAAACATGAGGGCATAGTCCAAAATTGAAAAAGAAGATGAAGCAAATGAAAAAAAAAATCTTCTTGTTCAATCATTTGTTTTAATTAGAATTCAGTAGTCTTCATCTAAAATTTTAATTATATAAAGCTAACCTTCTACATTTCATATTTTATTTAACATGTTATTCAACTTATATGAATAGATGTTAGTATATTATAAGAGTGTTCGATCTAAACAATCCAAAACCAAACCAGAAATAAGCAACAATCCAAGACGAGTTTCATCATAATCCATAGGGAGCCTAACAAAACTCCAAAGATTTACCTTAAAATTTCCATCTGTTGATCGGCAGATCAATGGACCACACATCAATCTTGGCATTTTCCTACAGTTTCAATATTAATTATAAAGAATATAATGATAAGTATTAAAATAATAACAAAACTAAAAATATTAAAGATGGGTAGATAAAAAAGGTCACGTATCAAAAGTTACATGATCACACGATAGTCATATCAAACGTCACCTCGCATCCACGAAAACATTCGTACCCTCACCAAAAAAAACAAAACATATTATATGTTAAAAAGTTTACCTCTTCATCCGATGAAATTAATCCTATTTCAAAATTTTAAATCTTCATCCAACAAAATGATCAATCCTTACAATATAAAAATAATGTTAAAAAAAAGATACAATAAAAAAAAATCGATTATGAAAATAATATAAAATTTTGTATCAGGTTAAAAAAATTGTAAACTCTAGTCCTTAAACAATATAGTCTAATTAAAATTTCGGAATTAGCTTATTTCTATAATTTAGATTTTATTTTTCTAATTATCCTTACCACAAACAAGAATTTGCACGAAAAGGAAATTTATGAGAAAATAGAAGCGAAGGAGGAACATTCGCAAAAACAAGAGACTTTGAAAAAGTTTGAAACTTTTCTATAAAAGTGTTAAATGATCGAAAGAATGTTTCCTTAACGCGGTTTAAAAACAATGTGCACTCACTCATCTGCACAGACGACATACAAAATGGAGTAAATAACAAAAATAAAATTAAAGTGAGGACTCAGACAAATATTCTAACTTGTTTTTCAAATAAGATTTCAAATAACATGTTAGTTTTTCATTGTTATCTTAGTGGCTATATATGAGAAATAACTTGACTTGCTCTTATCGATTTAGGTATAGGCAATGCATATAATATGATTCGAAACATTACCAAATGCACCGTGTCCTGATGATAGATTTATGGCTCTAACTGGTTTCTAGCAATTCTTTTCCATGCCTTTTTTTTTTAACAGATCAAACCGAATCCTTATTCTTTCTTCGGCTCTGCTCTTGTGAAAGATTTAAAGTTGTTAGTCTTTAGTTATAGAGATTTGTTCGGAACATTGATCTTCACTTATGTTTTATTTTCGTTTCCATGTTGGATTTCTTTGGTTCTATGTCGAGGCTGCAGTTTTCATTTCTTTCTTCTTCTCTGTCCAAATTCTAATAGATATACGAGGAGACAGAGCAACATGGACGAACAATTTCTACTCATTCTCATATGGAATCAGCAACTGCGAGTTACTACATCTCCATTAAAGTTCCATTCTTGTTGTTTATTAATGACATTGACAACTAATTTACATGCCTAAGTATGACCCTATGAATGTTTTAGACTATGTTAGAGATATGTTTCCTTTAAGGAATTTGGTTTAATATAAGAAATTTACTTGTCATTCGAGTTATTATGAAATTATGCTCGGTTTCAGAATGATGAATGCTTACTAAATGCATTCGAGTACATAAATCAGTTAGCTTTGAAATTCCTTAAGTTGACGACGGAGTGGTATTGTCATGTGTCATGAAGTGATATAGTGAGTTCATTGCGTGATGTGATTTGTGTCACGAGAAAGTATGGTTTGTTTCCATTTATGGTGGTTTATGTCCAAAGTAGCAACTCACACTATGAATATGAGAACTGTAATCAAGGTGGAGAATGTTGAGGATTTGTGATTCCAATTCACGTCATAACCGGAGTTAGATCGGCTATAGAGTGAAGTTGTGGCTCGGATTCAATCGGTGTGAGATTGGTTCATAAGCAGGTTTGGTCAGCGGTGCAAGAATGTAATGGAGAAAGTCAAAGACTCGTCCTCACTTAGAGGGTTCGCCGTTAGATTGAGGCTTTGGGTTTACATATTCTGTTTTCTTTTTCAGTTATTCTTGATATTTTTATCAATTGATCTCTATTGAGTTGTGGTTGTAATCTGTAATGATAGTAGATTGTCGGATGAAAATGGCCGAGACGTAGATTCGAGTGTTGACCATGGATTCATGACAAAGCAAAGCCAGAGGAGGTACGGAGAACTCATAGTTATATTGACTCAAGATTGATAATCTTCTAACTATCGAGTTTCAGAACAACTGGAGAGAGATTAATTGGTAAACTTTTGCAAGAGGTGACGTTGAATGAGCAATGGGATAAATGGTAAAACAACGATCGTGAGAGAGAAGCAAAATTTAATTTAAAATTGATTGAATTACTCTCTTCAATAAAAGACAATTACATCTAATAATGTACAAAATAATGTTTCTTTTGAAAATTAATCCTCTTTTCCGAAATAGTGTAGCAATAACGCCATAAACCAACACATACAAAACACTTTGCCAAGAAAAAAAGATCAAATTAAAAGGGGAAAATTCCATGAATTCTTACAATAAACCATCAAAGTGACAAATTTGCTATTTTAAACTGACATTCGTGTTCGCGGATCCACAAAAATTAACAGATAAATAGATTCATTCATAGAAAAAGTTTATTTTTCGTTATAAATAATGACATATTTGTTTTCGTGGTAATCACGAAAGTTTCTTTGATTAGATTAAGAGGGTAAAACTTCAATTACAGATTATAGGACCATTACATGAAACATACGCATTAAATCTTTTAGTGGGTTTCTAAAACCCAAGACATAAATCCAGATTGAGTTGTAGCCCATCTAAAAGGCCCAAAAACATGTCTCTTTTAAGTCTATAGTAAGTTAATAACGTTGAGCCGTCCCTGCTGATTTGCTCCGGTGGCAATACAAGACCCCAAATGTCAAACTTCCGTGGAAACTCAAATCATTTCCGGTTTTCTCCGGTTTAGGTCCTCTTTACCACACAACCTCCGAATCGGAACCACTATCCGTAGAGGAAAACAAGAGCTGGAAAAAGCTCACGAACGCCTCAAATCAATCTGTAAGAGATGTCAAGAATCGAACGTATTGTTATTAATCGATGGCGAAGACACGATTCTCCAACCGGCGATCGATTACATGGCATATTGGTCGGCGATCATGTTCAATTCCGACAAAGATCGACCTATGGTTTACAACACGATTCAAGCCTACTTAAAAGATGCATGAGAGAGATTGCAGAAGCCTACTTAGTTTGTTGTGACTTTTAGTCACAAGACAGCTCTTCTTTAGTCTTCTTCTTTTCCCTTTGTTGACTCTTGCTTCTTCTTGTCCTTGTCGTTGACTCTTTTTCTTCTTTGGCTTCTCTTCCTCCTACGTTGGTTTATCCAACGGGCCTCTCTCTTCATCTTGTTGCTCCTTCTTCTTACTTATTTCTTCTTTTCTCTTTTGCAGGTTTAATCAAAGGATACAACCTCCAACAATAGCCGCTCCAGGTTTTGAATTTGGTTTCGTTGTTTTTTTGTTCTTTGTTACATCTATCTTTCATCTTTTTATTAGTTTCCGAATTATCAGAACCCTTATGTGGCTTTTATCCCATCCTTTCACGATTTAGCAGAATTTTGAGATTGTATCAAATGGTAAGTATTGTGTCACGAATATCTCGAACCAAACCCAAAATCCAAATTATCCGACACTTTGAAGATATTTTGGATAGTATGTTTAGCTTCCAAACGTCTAGCGTACATATCTAAATTATTGGTCAGCGGCTTTGATTTTTAGAAAATAATTAAATTTGTATCACATATCTTTTCTTGTTGTCAAATTATCAAACCCGCATTGTTATTGTTGTAAGTTTTATGAAATTTCAAATCGAATGATGGTTTCTCATCGCATCTCAAAACTTTTCTCACTTAAAACTATAGGAACCGCAATATACTATTCTGTATATTATCAACTCAAAGCCAATTAGTAATTGAACAACCATGTCACTTATATATTACTCTATATATTATCACATTTTTAATATATGATTCTTAACACAAATTTTTGATTAAACTTATGACTAAAATAAAACACAAATCGTTAAGTCTCAA
Source organism: Boechera stricta (assembly GCA_018361395.1). NCBI lineage: Eukaryota > Viridiplantae > Streptophyta > Magnoliopsida > Brassicales > Brassicaceae > Boechera > Boechera stricta. The sequence continues at coordinate 6,212,246 of CM031544.1, read as the reverse complement.
GAGCATCATTCAATTAAAAATTAATTAGAAATTATAATTATGTCAAAGAAATATCAGGAAAAAAAGAGATACAATAATCATATTTAGACCCTTGTTTATTTACGAACAAAAGTAATATCTAGAAGACCATAACAAACTCATATAATCAAAAAGTATTGATAAGAAAACAACGATTATTAAAAAAAAAAAAACTCACATATCTTTGTCAAAATCGTAAAATGTTGATTTAAAAATGGTATTTAGCATAATTTTTGCGTCTTTTTTTTTAAAATAGCATCTTAGTTTTAATCGAATATACATTACATAACACATAATACATGATCAAAATCACAACAATTATTTGTGTACCAACATGTGTTTTTTTAGGGTAAATTATCATTCCTTGTACGTATAGCTATCTACTTAAATATTTTATTGTAATAACCTGATAACAGAAAACAGTAGCCCCTAAAATTTAAAACATTTAGTAGCACTCATAAAAAAAGAACAAAAAATAAAAGCATTGTGATCGACATATATAGAAACAAAATCCAGCAATATTTGTATAGATGAACATTAATACATTATATTTTTCATACATTTAGGCTAAATTAATGTTAAATTCATTCTAGGTTTTTGGTCAAAGTAAAGTATATGAGCAAAGTAAATAACAACAAACAAATTATAGGAGATGAATTCTCACATTCTTTTGAAGTATTGATGAGCATAAACAATAATCATTAACACGGCACAGCCAATAGAAACGTACTCTGATATTGTCGGCGTAGCAGCTAAAGTGGAAGAAAACAAGAAAATAACGGAGCCGACTCGATCCATGACGAAAGCCATTCTTGGATGCGTCCGGGCAAATATCTCATTTGCTGCGATTAAAAGATAAAGGGCTATGTGGAGGAGCACAGACACAAGCTGGACACGGAAGGAGACGTTGTTTGAATTTCTCACCTGCGTAAGACGTTGTTGGAATTTCTCACCTGCGTAAAGATTGAGTTGAATTCAAGACCTGCCTGCCGTGAAACAATATACAAAAGTTGTCCAGCTAAGTGTGTTCATTTGATGAGGCCCAGGTACTTGGTTGGTGAGATTTATCGGATACAGGGGAGCCAAGTTGAGGAAAGGATTGCTCCGCTGTCCAACAGAAGAGGAGATGGCGGTGGTGGTAGGACTTCAGCTGGGCGTGTCAAAAGCTTAACCCCTCTAGACATCTCCACGAAGGTATTAATAAAATTTGACAACGACGTACCGTCGGCGTTGTTAACGGAACACACAATGAAAAAGCCGTCAATCAATCAAGGCTGGCTTAAACATTTTATAGACCCTGGGCAAATTCAAAAAACGGACCCCTAACATATCAAAAACAAAAAAACATATATTTTTTCGACAAAAATATTTGGGCAAAACATAAGCAAAAATAACAAAAACAAGCAAAATAAAAATTTAATTCGCACTATGTGTTTATAAAACTACAAAAAAACATCAACAAATAACCAAGTCTTTCATTGGATTCTTTTTTTCCAACTTTTTTTTGCAATTTTTTTGTTCGCCGACCTTCACACCGTAACATCTAATTTTTTGAATTTGAAAAAAGAGAAGCCAAGTCATTCCAAGAAGATAATCAATCATTCAAAACAATGTTTTCGAGCTTTAGTCGATGCAAAATCATAAATAACCATTTCAAAATCAATAGTATCTAATATATTCTTTTCAATACATAAAATAACTAATTCATTCAATCTTTTTTGAGACATAGAAGATCTCAAATAATTCTTCAACAATTTTAATTTTGAAAAACTTTCCTCCACTAAAGCCATAGTCACTGGTGTAGTCAAAAGAATTTGGTATGCAATTGTAACATTTGGATAACAACTCTTATCCTCAACAAACTCAAGAATTTCACTAGGTTCCATAGGTGCATAGGGTAAAGTCATTTGCAATACTCTCAACTCAGAATAAAAATCATTGGAATCAACATCCGAGTAGCTATTATGAGAACATGTTTTGTGCAAAATGAGTGCAATGCTATTGTAGTTCACTTTCATACAATGCTTTTAATTTTATCGAATCAAATAGAATCCAAATACACTTTCAAAAAAAGTTATGGGCCTTCATTAAATTAAAAAAAAATTAGCCATTTTATTAAATTAACATTTTTTTATCCCTTTAGTTATACTAAAATTTTTTTTGGACCTCTACGTTTGGACCTTTTTATTTATGGGTCTGAGACGGTCGCACTCCACGGCCTTGTAGTTAAACCGGCCCTGCAATATTTAGTTATAAATATTTTTGTTTTTAAAATAAGCTGTTAGATTTCATTGTTATCTTAGTCGCTATATATGAAAAATAACTTGACTTGCTCTTATCGATTTAGGTATGGGCAATGCATATTATATGATTCGAAACATTACAAAATGCACCGTGTTCCAGATGATAGATTTATGGCTCTAACCGATTTCTTTTTTTTTTTAAACAGATCAAACGGAATCTTTATTCTCTCTTGGGCTCTGCTCTTGTGAAAGATTTAAAGTTGTTAGTGTTTAGCTATAGAGATTTGTTCGGGACATTGATCTTCACCTATGTTTTATTTTCGTTTCCATGTTGGCTTTCTTTGGGTCTATGTCGAGGCTACAGGTTTCCTTTCTTTCTTCTTCTCCGTTCAAAAATTCTAATAGATATATGACGAGTCAGAGCAACATGGACGAACAATTTCTACTCATTCCCATATGGATTCAGCAACTGTGAGTTACTACATCTCCATTAAAGTTCCATTCTTGTTGTTTATTAATGACATTAACTACTAATTTACATCAACCTGCCTGACGTGAAACAATATACAAGAGTTGTCTAGCTAAGTGTGTCCATTCCATAGGTGTATAGGGTAAAGTCATTTGCAACTCAGAATAAAAATCATTGAAATAACATCCGAGTATCTATTATGAGAACATGGTTTGTGCAAAATGAGTGCAATGCTATTGTAGTTCACTTTCATACAATGATTTTAATTTATCGAATCAAATAGAATCCAGATACACTTTCAAAAAAAGTTATGGGCCCTTCATTAAATTAAAAAAATTGGTCTTTTTATTAAATTAACATTTTTTGGTCCCTTTAGTTATACTAAATTTTTTTTTGGACCTCTACGTTTGGACCTTTTTATTTATGGGACTGGGACGGTCGCACTGTTCGTCCTTATAGTTAAATCTGCCATGCAATCAATTTCGTCACCTGAACGGCGAGGATCGGTCTGTTATGTCCTTCGTAGCTCACCGCTCTGTCATAGGAAAAAACCTCCTTAACGAAATCGAGAACGTCGATTTTATATGTATGAGTGTATAAATCATACATTTTGGCTAATTGTTTCACTAAAATCAAATAAAAGTATACTAATAATTATCAATGTTCTAATTTAATGAGGTCAGCAGAGACCCTTTATCGTCACGAAGATCTGCCGATGAAAAGTAGCATAATTTCTTACATGCGGATACTCGCATCTTAAGATTCAACCGTCTACAAATATGGCCACCTCCTCAGAAAAGAAAATTTGAAGGTTGAAACAATTGCCTCGCCTTGAAATCATACCCCACCGCCTCTCCTATGTACTATTTACTCATAGTTATTTTTTTAATAACTTTCCAAAATAACGTTATTTGCAAATACCCATGTTTATATGCTAATGATTTTTATGATCAAATTTACTGTTTAAAGAAAGAGTTTTTAAAATTACACTTTTCATGTGAAATAATCATCAAAAATAAAAAATTTAAGAAATAATTTCTTTGGTAGAAAACATTCCTCATTATGTTAATAAATCGCATCAAGAAATCATATCATCTTATTAATCATATTGGGAAAAGAAAAAAAGTATCTTTTCAAAATTACACATATAGGTCAGCCTTGAAATCGGAATATTCTTCATCTGGATAACTGCAATTCTTGACATTTCTCCTTTATTTCCCATCATGATTTTCTTCTTCGTCGAGTCCAATTGCCTCGATGACTCTCTGTACGTCCTTAACAATGTCCTTGACCAAATCAGCTTCAGAGCTGCCAAAAGTAGTATACCTTAATCCATCAAACATATATACTTCATATTTTTCGGTCGGGTTTAAAGGAGTGAGTGTTAGTGGAAAGTACCTCTTGTCTCCTAAAGACAAACCCATCTTTTCGGAGATGCACTCTAAGGCTTCTTTCCAATTCTTGATCTGATCTCCACTAGAAGCTCTCGCGAGCCTGTCTTACCAAACTCACTGTCACGTGTGGGTTTTCTAACGTCTTCTGGCTTGACCTTGTAGAAGATTGGAATGACTTGGAGCTCTCCTTGATCGGCAAGTTTCTTCATCTTCACCAACTCATCCATGCACCAGCTCGACTCTGTTGATGTTGATCGTATCTTCACTACATTATAACTTAGGAAATATTATTAATAATTAAAACAATTAGGATTGTGTTAAAGACGAAGAGGTGTGATGGAAGTACGTCTCCATTCACATAAGTTGTACTTGTTCATGTTGTATCTCTTCGTTTTATATATATAGGTATAGATCGAGTTATTTGAACATAAGTGTGTGTGATTACTTCTTAATAAAATCTCAAGCTAATTCTCGATTCAATGTGACATTGAAATTATCAAAACACAAGCAAAAATGCAAGCTCCTCTCATCAGTTGATTCCTCTCTTTGATGGGGGATAAGTTCGATTTTGGAGGCGTGAAGATGGCCATACTGCGATCAGGAAGTTGTGGTCTGTTGTTGAAAATGGTATACCGGAGCAAGAAATACCAGAAAATGAAACTGCTGAAGCATCTCTGATAAGGAACAGACGTGAGGAAGAAGCAACCTTAAACGATGTCATGGCGTTGCAGTTGTTGCAAACGGCTGTGAGTGATTCAATCTTCTCTCGCATTGCCTCATCTACTACGTCTAAGGAAGCATGGGATACCCTGAAATTGGAGTATGAAGGGACTTCTCAAGTTCGATTGATTAAACTTCAATCATTAAGAAGAGAATATGAAAACCTTCGAATGTTTGAAGGCGAATCTATTAAGATTTTCACCGATAAGTTGATTGATTTGGAAAATCAATTAACTTATCATGGTGAAAAAGAAGACAATACCAATTGGTGCAAAAATTTTGATCTCACTACCGCAGGTTTGATAGCGTGGTGAGTGTTTTGGAACAAACTTCGAGACTTGAGTTTGATGACAATGACCGAACTAATCGGGATCTTGAAGGCTCATGAGGCTCGTGTGGATGCCAGAGAAGAAGGCATGAGTGAGGGAGCATTTAACATTCAAGCAAGAAGAAAAAGTTCGTTTGATAAACAAGTAAACACAAGGAATCATTCGGAAGAGAATGATAAGAGATGGTGCGATTATTGTAAGAAGAACAACCACAATGAAGAACGGTGTTTCAGGAAGATGAAAGACTTGGGTTTGAACACGTTTCAAAGAAGTAACAAAACATGCTTTAATTGTGGACAAATTGGTCACTTCTCAAAAGATTGCCGAAATAAAAAGAGGGAGAGAGCACATGTAAGTCAAGAAGAAAATGAATCAGATGATGAAGAACATATGTTATTCACAGCTAGTGAGGAGGCTTACACATCATGTAGAGATGACATCTGGTTAATAGACAGTGGGTGTACAAACCACATGACTAAGGAGGAAAGATATTTTTCTCATTTGGATCGAAGTGTCAAAATACCGATACGTGTTGGTAATGGAGAAGTTGTGATGACAGCTGGCAAAGGTGATGTTTTGGTGGTCACTAAGGAAGGCAAGAGACTAATAAAAATGTTTATTGGGTACCAAAGCTTGAGAAAAATCTACTGAGTGTGGCTCAAATGATTTCAAGCGGTTACCGAGTAATTTTCGAAGAAAATCTTTGCATTATTCAAAACCGTAAGAGCAAAGAAATATATAGAGTGCCAATGACTCAAAAGAGTTTCCGGATTGAATGGAGTTCTTCTCAAGATGAAGCCTTGGTTTCAGAAGTGCAAGATGGAGTAGAATTGTGGCATAAAAGATTGGGGCACATTGGTTACAAACGACTTCAACAAGTTCAAGAGAAGAAGTTGATTGATGGAATGCCAATTTTCAAAGTAACAAGTAAATCATGCGAGGCTTGCAACCTTGGAAAGCAGTCAAGAAAAGGATTTCCAAAGGAGTCATTTACAAAAACAAAAGAAAAATTGGAACTTGTTCACATGGATGTGTGTGGTCCTATGCAAAACGTGTCACTAGAAGGAAGCAGATTCTTTGTGTTATTTCTAGATGATWACACCCACATGTGTTGGGTTTATTTCCTTAAACATAAGTCAGAATGCTACTTAATGTTTAAGAAGTTCAAGGCCTTAGTTGAGAAACAGTCTCAATGCTTGATAAAGATGATACGCTCGGATGGAGGAGGAGAATTCACATCTTCAGAGTTCAAAAACTTCTGTGAAAAGGAAGGGATAGGAAGACAAGTAACTCTACCGTATTCTCCTCAACAAAATGGATGTGCTGAGAGGATGAATCGTTCAATTGTGGAAATGGCAAGAACAATGTTGATGGAACAACACTTGCCTTTGAAAATGTGGGCAGAAGCAGTGTATACATCTGTGTATATCCAAAACCGATTGCCTTCAAAGGCTATTGAAGATGATACAACGCCATTTGAAAAGTGGAGTGAACACAAACCAAATGTGTCTCACTTAAGGATCTTTGGAAGTATGTGTTACGTACATGTTTCAAATGAGAAGAGAAGGAAATGGGATGCCAAGTCAAAACGTGGTATACTTCTTGGCTACAGCAACAAATCAAAAGGCTACAGAATCTATTTATTAGATGAAGAAAAAATTCAAGTCTCAAGGGATGTGGTGGTTGAAGAAAACAAAAGATGGGATTGGGAATTGAAGAAAGAAGTAAAGAAAGAAGTGATGTTTTCAGTCGAACATTCAACACCACACATTGAAGAGATTGAAGACAATCGAAATGAAGATGAACCAAGACAAGATGTTCAAAGAGAAGAAGAAAGTCCAATGGTGTCTCGTGTGAGTAATACAAGCGAAAGATCAAATGGAGAAAGGGAGATGAGACCGAAAAGGTTTAAATCTATGAATGAGATCTTACAATCGACTCCACGAATAGATGTTGAAGAGGCGGCTCAAGTAATTGAGGCATGCTTCTTAATGAGTGAAGAACCTCAATTCTTTGAAGAAGCATATAATGATTTGGCTTGGAGAGAGGCAATGGATGAAGAAATCAACATGATATTGAAGAACAAAACTTGGAGTTTGGTGAAGAAGCCAAAGGATAAGAATGTAATAAGTGTCAAATGGATATATAGACTGAAGACCGATGCAAATGGCTCTCCGATTAAATGCAAAGCAAGGTTGGTTGCTAGGGGTTTCTCACAAGAATATGGTATTGACTATGAGGAGACATTTGCTCCTGTATCAAGGTATGATGACACCATAAGAGCATTGCTTGCATACTCAGCTCATAAAGGTTGGAAATTGTTTCAACTAGATGTCAAATCAGCATTTCTAAATGGCGATTTGAAAGAAGAAGTATATGTGCAACAACCGCCAGGATACGTTTCAGAAGGCGAGGAGGAGAAAGTGTTGCGCTTACATAAAGCTTTGTATGGCTTAAAACAGGCCCCAAGAGCTTGGTATGGTCGGATTGATGCATACTTCGAGAAGAATGATTTTAAGAAGAGTACAAGTGATGCAGCCTTGTACACTTGGAAAGATGGAGCAAAGATATTGATCATAAGTCTCTATGTGGATGACATTATAATCACGGGTAATGACGAAGACCTTATCAAATCATTCAAGGAAACAATGAAGAGAGAATTCGAGATGACTGATCTCGGCCTACTAAGTTACTTTCTTGGAATGGAAGTAAATCAAGAAGAAGGAAGATTATCTCTTACGCAAGAAAAATATGCTAAGAGATTAATCACCAAATTTGGAATGGAATTGAGTAAAGGTGTTAATACTCCATTAACACCGAAGAGGAAATGTTATGAGGAGAAGCTCTATGAAAATCAAACAAGATATCGAAGCATTGTTGGAGGCTTACTTTATCTTTGTTCAACTCGGCCAGATATAATGTATGCAAGTGGCTATCTATCTAGATACATGTCTACACCCAAGAGAAGAGCATTATCAAGAGGCTAAAAGAGAGTTATATGTTAAAGAAACTGCAAGTTATGGATTGCTTAATCAAGAAGAAGATCCTAAGTTAATCGGTTCTTTGACAGTGATCGGGGAGGATGTCAAGACAAGAAGAGCACCACGCATATGTTCAGACTAGGATCAAGTTCATATAATCTACTAAGCAACAAACTGTTGCTCAATCCATGTGAGGCTGATATATGGCCTTATGTTCGCACTAATCAAGCCATATGGCTTCAACGATTATTTGAAGAATTATGACATTCGACAAAGGTATTCAAATTAATTGTGATAACAGTCAGCCATAATAGAAGAAATCCAGTTCAACAAGTTTACAAAGCACATAGAGATCAAATATCATTTCGTGAGGGAGGCTATGCAAAGGGTCGATCGATGTTAAGTTCTCAGAACCATCAAATTGCATATTTTTCAAGCATTAGAGTTTCAAGATTTGAAGATCTCTAAGAATACTTGGTGTTCACTTGAAGATTTGAAGATTCGATAAGGAGGAGTGTTGATGTTGATCAGATCTTCACTACATTATAACTTAGGAAATATTATTAATAATTAAAACAAGTTAGGATTGTGTTAAAGACGAAGAGGTGTGATGGAAGTACGCTCCATTCACATAAGTCAGATTACTCATGTCAGATCTCTTCGCTTTTATATATATAGGTATAGATCGAGTTATTTGAACATAAGTGTGTGTGATTACTTCTTGTAAAACGGTTAATTTCGATTCAATAAAGTAATCGTTTCTCTCTAAAAGTTCTTCTGTGCATTCAATCGTATTATTATCTCAAAATATCAACAGACTCTGGATACCTATATGACAATGATTATGATCCTTGAATACTCTTGGGATTCACTGATAAGCTAGTATACACTACTACTATATATACACATCTGACGTAGACATTGAAAACGTGAAACAATAGTATACAAACCTAGTAGAGAAGATTGCTAGTGCAATGCTCGATTCTTCGATTCTTAAAAAGAGATGTTTTAGGTCTTTGCCTCTCTGCTCGTATTTGTCTATGAAGAACTTGATCTCGTGCCTCTGGAAGGCATCACTGAGATGGCTGACAAAGTTATACCGCAGTTGCTCTCCCCGGAAATTCAAGAACACTTGATGGACCTTACCCGGAGAGACGGCGATTCTCATCGGATATGAAACGGGCGACGGCGAGTTCGTTTGAGCGTCAGTGAATGAGCGACAAGACTTCGATGAGGAACTGTAATTTGTTGAGACTGATTTGATGTATGAAATGTAATTTGTAATTTGTAATATATTTTGATGTATTTCGGCGATAACATCACTGACGTGGACGGATTTCGCATCGGCGAAAACGAAATCGGCGCCGGCGTCATTGCAGGAGAGGAAAACATTGCCATCGTCGGAGGTTGAGAGACGGCCGGCAAGAGGAGGGAAGTGGGAGAGAGTAAGAGAGAGGGAGTGTTTGAAGTGAGAGAGAAGCGCTTGTGGAGGAAGGTGGGGGCGCGTGAAGAGACATCCTTGCTGGATGTAGTGCACAGGAAGATCGGAGACGGAGAGCTTGAGGTTCATGAGCTTTGATTTTTTATCTGGAAAGACTCTACTTGTTGAGATTATCTTCACAGAGTTCTCTAGAGAAGGCATATTTTTTTGTTTTTGAAGAAGCAAATTAAAGGGTACAAGAGATAAATGAAGGCTTGAGTTTGAGTATGTATGCGATGTGATGAGAGGTAAGAGTGATGACTGATGAGGTATTATATAGGCAAAGAGGTTGTTGCTCTAAAAGCAATTTGAAAAACAACAATTGCGTTATCGTCACTTTCGTTGATTTGTTGATTAATTAAATGAAGAGTTTGTTGAAAAAGTAAGAAGAGTTTATGCTTTAGTTTGTGCAGTAGAACTAGTCCATTCCTGTTACCATCAAATAAAAAATATTTGTTTTTGCTTTGAACACAGTCTCCATTTTTTGCAATTGTTGATTATTAATTAATCAACAAATATGCCCGTGGTGGTGTTAATTAATCAACAAATCAGTTAATCGTCACAGTCTCCAATTTTTTGCAATTGTTGATTCAACACCACCACGGGCATATTTTTTGAAATATGTAACTCAAGATGACTCATCCGAGAGGAAGGCACGTGGCAAAGGAAGGTACGTGGTCTTCCAACGTAAGGAAGATATATCATGTAATAATACACATTTTATAGTCTGTATATACCAAAATTTTATACTAAGGCTGTTAAAGATAATAATAATTATTAAAAATTTATACATAAGCATTTTTATTATGTAATAATACACATTGTTATAATGATATTGTTCAAATATATACAATATCATTTGAAATGTAATATCAAGATAAAATATCAAGATATTATGTATTATTACATGTAGATTAGTGGCAAATGATAAATCCACAAAAAAAAAAAAAGAATATGGTGGTGGTGTTGTAATCAACAATTGCAAAAAATGGAGACTGTGACGATAACTAATGTGTTGATTAATTAACACCACCACCATATTAAAATATTAAAATAACTAAAATTTTATTTTAGTTGTCTATCATATTAAAATAAAATAAAATTTTATTTTAGTTATCTATCATATTAAAATAAAATAAAATTTTATTTTAGTTGTCTTTCATATTAAAATAAAATAAATTTTATTTGTTACTTGTCTATCATAATTAAATAAACTAAAATTTTATTTTAGTTGTCTATCATATTAAAATAAACTAAAATAAACTACAAAATAGGACACCACTCAGAACGTTCATTTTGTAGTTTATTTAGTTGACTTAGTTGTCAGGACGACGTCGGCATAAGTGCATCATACACGACGTCGGCATAAGTGCATAATCAGTTTTTGGAGAAAAAAAATTGTACTAAATGTTGCAAATATGTATGGACTTGATTATTTTAAAACGACACAAAACTACAAAAAACAAGATACGCTAGTAGGACCCCTTAAGAATTTTATTAATAAACACAAACATGATCGACACGTCATCAATAAGAACAAAAGAGCTCCACATGTCGTCAATAAGAATAAATGCCTCTTTTTTCCGGAAGTTGTCAATATACAGTTCACAAACATGAAGTTAGATTTTATTTATTTTCTTTTCCTGAGTTTTGTGGCCTGTCTAATCTATTCGTTATGCTTAGTCAATATGACATTTTGCTTATATCTAATCTATTGTTTTGGTTATTTAGTATAAAGTTTTGCTTACATCTAATCTATTGTTTTGGTTATTTAATATAAAATTTTGCTTACATCTAATCTATTGGATTAAAATTTTTAATTAATATACACAAACATGAAGTTAGACTTTTTAATTTTCTTTTCCTAAGTTTTGTGGCCTGTCTAATATAATATTATGTTGTCGGTGAATATTTTGTAATCCCAATCTTTTTTTTTTTCACTGAAACACATTCAAATTATCGATTTATAGTGTTTACATCCAACTTAATAATAACACTCAAACTTGAAGAAGCCACAAAATTCCAATCAAATAGCTAATTTGTGACTGCTAATATACTAGATTTAATATGATAGAGTCACGAAATACGTAGTAGTAGGCCCCACCTCGTTGCAAAAGTCAAATTTCAGATTTTCAGTTAAGAAGTCTGCGTGAACGCACCATCCATCCCCTGGCGACTCTCTTCTCTCATAAAATTAAAGATTCCCCTTTTTTTTTTGAGAAAAATGTCAAAAAAAATCCTTCAACTTTCAAATTTGCCAAATTTAAATCGTCAATTTTCACGATTCCGACTTAAATCCCCAACTTATTGGCCTATCCAATACAAATCACAAACTTTATAAAAAAAAGTTGATCTAGGAACGCCGTTTACTCGCGTTTAACGGCGTTAACAGAACATTATAACGTAGTTAAAAATGTATTTATATGACCATCGTCTTCTCCACCATTACCACCATCGCCCTCTTGATTTCTGAAAATTCTGATGAATTAAATTCGATTTGAATTTAACATAAGAACAACAAATTACAGAGTTCACTACTACAATTACAATCAATTTCTTCAGCCACCTAAACTAACAGTCATCAAAACTTCTCATCTCTTAATCGGAATCCGGAACAGCTCACGGCGGCGGGATCGAGAACCCAAGGCTTTCCGAGCTGATAAGCGAGTTCGGCGGCAGCTTTCATGGAGGGAAGCCATTCAGGTGTAAGTGTTTCAACGTTGACGCAGAGCGCGTGAAATCAGGAATCTCGACGCAGCAAACTCTGAACAATAATGGACATTCTCGAAGGTAGACTCTCGCCGAGTCTGAACAATAGGTTATAATCAAGAAATTTATGATTAGTGACCTCACCCTGATGAAACAATCGATATCCTATTGAATTATCCAAATCTCTGCAAACTCAGATGAAACAATCGATGAGAAAGAAGAAGATGAGTCAAACAACACGCTTTTTCAATTTAAAAAACAGAAACAGCACGATTTTTCAATTTAAAAACCAGAAACAGCAGGATGTTTGAATATGGTAAAATACACATATTATCAAACAGAAGAAAAGACAGGAAACAAGTAATGTTATGTTAACGCCGCTAAACGCGAGTAAACGGCGTGTCTAGATCGACATTTTTTTTATAAAGTTCGTGATTTATATTGGGTAGGTCAATAAGTTGGGGATTTAAGTCGGAATCGTGAAAGTTGACGATTTAAATTGGACAAATTTAAAAGTTGAGGCTTTTTTGACATTTTTCCCCTTTTTTTGTTTTTTTATGATAAATCAGGAGGTTCGAAACCCGTTGGCCCGTACGTCTTCTGGAGTGGGCCCAGACCGAGTTAATAGTAGACTTTTCCCAACATAGATCGAACCTGTGACTTCCTCCGGTGAATGGAAGGGTTTAACCAATAGGCCAATTCGTCGTTGGTAAGATTTTCCCTTTTACTACATGTATTTCCCATCTTCTCTTCTATACTCCCTCTGTTTCACAATATAAGTTGTTTTAGCAAAAAAATTTGTTTAAAATATAAGAGTTTTACACTTATCAATGCATTAATTGTCATGTTACGCTTATTTTACATTTGGTCAAAAATACTTAAATTCATTAATTTTTTTTTTATTTTAACTAAGAGACATATGTTAGGGTTAAAATAGTTATTTTACTTGATTCCTTAAATATTGTATATTTTGTTAAAACCTCTTATATTTATATTGTGAAACAGAAAGACTATTAGTTTTCTATCATATATAAAAATGTTTATAAAGGAAAATGCCATTTTCCTGATGTAAATTAAGACGAATGCCACTGATTCGTATTCTTTCGGCAAATGCCACTTTTAAAAACTGACACTGATATAAAATTACCGTTTTACCTCCAAAACCACCTCCTCAAACTGTTTCGTCCACGACAGAAGATGTGACGTTTGACAATCAATTATAATGTTTTTTACGGTTTCGAGAATAGATACAAATGTATTGCTTCTGTTGCCCAAACCCTAAACGTTTAAATTCAAATTCAAATCCAATTTAGTATCGCTTTTTATCTTAATTGAGAGTTTTAAAAAAACAATGTATAATAGATTTTATTTGTACAAAACCTTTGTACGTAGAGACGTCAAGAATTGCAATTATATATATATATATATATATATATATATATAGTTATATATATGACTATATCTCGCTAAATTCATAATATAAACTCGTATCATTTTCGATGTACTCTTTTTACTTCACTCGATTTTATTCCACCGGATTTTTCGAATAAAATTTTAACGAAACAGTAAAAAAAAAACTCCTTTATCTATTTCCTCTCTTTGATCCCTTTATCTATTTCTATTCTCCTTTTGTAACTCTTTTTTCTCATTCATAAAACTCCTTTTGTTTAAAAAAGATAACCTATTAAACAAAAAAAAAAACCGACTTTGAAGTGGAGAAGAATAAACATTAATATTTATTTTTAACGCGCTATCACTCACCTAGATAGACCACCGGATAAGAAAATTTCTCCATCAGCTAATAATCACAATCTAATCGACACACAAAACTATCAGAGCTACCAAAACGGAGAGCCAAAAAAAAACAAATACCTTCTTCTCTAGAGAACTCTGTGAAGATAATCTCAACAAGTATAGTCCTTCCAGATAACAAATCAATGTGTTGAGTACATTAAAGAACTCAAAGGATCGGAGTTGCAGTGGTTTTTAGAGCATCGCCAGTTCCGACACTTCTTTCACATGCATTTCCATAGCAATAGGAAGGTGATGGAGTTGTGGAGTTTACTTCTCCGGATGGTAAATACGGATAAGATGAAGGAGTTGTGGTTTGTGGTTAACGGGGTCCCTATTTGTTACTCGATTAGGGAGCATGGCCTCATCTGCAGGTTGAACTGTCACCCATACCTAGAAGACTACCAGAATCTGGGTGGCACTAAATTTGTGACCAAATATTTTGGTGAATGTGCTAACCCATGGCGTGTGCATATCAAAGAGCAGCTATGGAAGAGACATCGAGAGATAGGTTGAGGATGTGTATTCTCTAGTTCCTAGTGACAGTGATCAGAGCACGGTCGATATAATCACTTAAATATTATAAATTGTTTTTTTTTGTTTTTGTGAAAATCATGTTGTTATATACGTTCATTTACATAATACTTACGTTTTCTAAAAACTTTTATTGAAATACGTACGTAATACTTGCGTTTCTAAATGCAAGTACTTAATAACATAGTTTAACCATATTAAGCAGGTTAACATAATTTAACCATTTTAACTAGTTTAACATAGCTTGAAATTTTTTCACATAGTTTCTCCATTTTAACTAGTGTAACCTGTTATACCCAGATTTAAAGCGAAAACAAACCATTATCCACCAACCTTAAAAACAAATGTAACATAGTTGTACACAGTGAAATAAACTAACATACAACAAAAAGACAAAAAAATAATTAGCGTCCAACTCATTGAGTCCTTCGTCGAGATTCTCCAACCTATGGAAACCTAACCTCTTTGTTTCTTCCCTTTTTCTTATCATAATCTGGAGGTAAGACACATATAGCTGCAACGTACTCGGGAACTTTCCACACAGATTTATGGATACTGGATAAATGGTCTTATAGTACGTCAATGCCCATTGCTCCATAAAATAATAAGGTGAGCATAACTCATGTAGATCGACATCATCCGCCGTTTGTGCGTGTGTTATAGCTGCAACAATTGCATATTCGCATGGATATCGGCCTAGATCAAAATACTTACAGCTGTAAGTTTTTCTTGTCAAATCAACCAGATACTCTTTGCGATCACTTCCTATCACAGTGTATTCCAACAAAAAAACTATTTAGCTCTGATACCCTTAACTTTTTCGCAGTCTTACATCTCGTGTGCAACAAACCAGCAATAGAATGTACCAGCTTTTGTGTGAGTGGAACTTCCGCGGCAGCCTTCCTATATTTGTTAAACCATTCACTTAACTTCCCAAAAATCGCATCAAGCATTGGTAACAACGAGTACATCCTCGTATCTCTGAAAACACTATTCATAGATTCATAAGCATTTGTCGTCAAAATGTTGTTTTTTTCACCTGGAAAATAGCATCTTGCCCATTTACCTAGCACAAGACGACTTTCATGACTATCATCCAGATACTTTCCAGATTTTGGATACTTTTTCTTTAAAGATGAATAAAGTACTATGAATTCAGCCTCTGAGTAAGCGTGATCGCATTTCCTAAAGTGTTCTTCAACCAAGTCTTTGTTAACACCATGAACCTTTGTTCTCACATTCTGAGCCATATGCCACATACAATGCCCATGATTAGAATTGGGGTACACCTCTTCTATAGTCTTGATGATGCTCGGATGTCTATCAGAAATAAACACAAGTCCTGAATCCCGAATTAATGTTAACAATTCACAAAGGCAATATTATTTTATTTCCTTTAATATTTTCATATTTTCATAATCACTAAAATAATAGCAACTATTTTTAAGACTAATTAGAATTAATAAGATTCTCATTAATTAAGATATATAATTAATATAATATATAATATATACACATATATATTAATACGTTTTTTACATAAAATATTAAAGTTTTACAAGCAAGAAAATATTAATATATGCCCAAAACATATATAATATATATTCAATCCGAGATTTTTTTGGCCAAATCCTAATATTTTCTAAATCTGAGATTTTATTTCCTTTAATATTTTGGTAAGCGTGAAATTAATAGTAACTATACTAAATAATTTATATATATATATATATAATTCTTTTAAATAAAATTCATAAATTTAATTTGTAACAAAAATATAATCACGATTTAACAGAAATAAATCTCTAACAAAAAAATATCTCATTGATATATAATCCATTACGAGATTTGATTTTACCTGATCTCGAAGATTTATATATATCAATTTTTTTTTAATTTTTTTTAGATTTTTTTTCCGTTTTAAACATTATATAACAAATTTCCAAAAAAATGAATATATCCTTAATTATTTAAACTTCTAGAGTATTCTTCATTCATCTATATAAAAACATCCTTTCAACCATTTTTTTTTTTTCGAATAGATGTTAAACTTTATTACTCAAAAAAGGACTTTTTGTTGCAACAACTGCAAATGTTTTTAGATTGGAAATTGAAATTTAAGAAACTTAGGACTGAAGATTAGAAAAGAGAACAATGAAAGAGCTGATATTACAAGAGATTAAAGAGATTATCCTCCTCCTTTGGCAAACCAAATCTGAAGAGCCTCGTCAAAACGTTTGTCTCCTTGCTCCCGAACTGATATAAGTTGGTTGCGGATTTGTTTGTCGATTATTTTGCTGAGAATCACATGACCCAGAGGAGATTTGCCATGTCTCCTTGAGTTTCTTTCCCTCCACATATGACAGATAGAGTTTTGGAATGCATACCGGAATAGATAGAGTTTGATTCTTGGCGTCGAGGTGTCTTGAAGCCGAATTTGGAGTAGAGACCAGTTTGTGGCTGGTGGTGAATCAAGTAGGCCGTTTGCCAGCTTCCGCCATAGCTCTGCCGTGTAAAAGCATTCAAAAAACAAGTGATTTCTGGTTTCCTCCGCTGAGTTACATAGGACGCAATCCACACATAAATGTTGATTCCATTTTCTCATTCGGTCTGCAGTTGTTAGCCTATCTTGCAAAGCCAACCATGATATGACAGAAAATTTTGGGGTTGCATTTGGAATCCATAGACATTTGTACCAGCTTACTTGTTGTTGTTGTTGGCGGATCAATTTCCAAGTTGTTCGAGTGGTGAAACTGTCTTTATAGGTGTCGGATGAGTGCTTCCACATATGCGTGTCTTGAGCATTGGATTGTGTAAGTGATGCTATGGTCGTCTCTATCTGATTGTATAAGTCAGAGGCGATGTCATCTGGTTCGTCTTTGTTGTAAGACGTGGTTTAGCGTTGAGTGTATAGGGATCCCCAGGTCGATGACTCCCCTTAATCCCACTAACTCAAGAAGCCTTCCCAAACATGACCAATTATCAAACCAGAAAGATGTTCTTTCGCAGTTTCTAGCTTCCACCCTGTGTAGACTCTTAGCTTGGTCTCGATATTTTAGAAGCTTTTTCCACATCCACGACCCAAGGCTTGTTGTTTCTTTGACGGACCAAAATGTTGATGTTCTTATAAGATTTTTCCACACCCAAGCGACCCAAAGAGAAGGTTGGCTAGAGACAATTCTCCATATCAGTTTGAAGCAGCTAACCTTGTTAGATTCGACAAGATTTTTTATTCCCAAACCTCCCTCTTGCTTCGGCCTACACACAAATTCCCAAGCCACTTTTGATTTGTTTGAGTTAAGATCTAGACCTGACCAAAGGAAGGCTGCACATAGCTTGTCAATCTCTTTGATACAGCTTTTTGGTAATCGAAAAGCCGACATCCAGAAATTTGTTAAGCTAATAATAACTGAAGTAATTAGCTGTAACCTTCCTGCATAAGATAGATAACGAGCTGTCCATTTGTTCATCTTTCCCCTTATTTTCTCCAAAAGCAAGTTATAATCTGTTTTAGTGAGGTGTTTTGTAAGAAGAGGAAGACCCAAATAACGAACAGGGAGAGATCCTTTGTTGAAAGGAAAGGCGGCTGTGATTTCCTCTTGTTTGGGGAGTGATACGCCTGCAAGAAAGAGAGTAGACTTCTCTATGCTGATTCGCAGTCCAGACCATCTTGAGAACCGGTCAAAAACTTTCAGTACTCCTTCAATAGATCTTTTGTTACCTTCAACAAACACCATGATATCGTCTGCAAAGCATAAGTGAGTTAGGCTTACATTTTTGCAGCGAGGATGGTACCCGATTATTTTCTGAACCACCGCTTCATCAATCATGCAAGATAGTACATTGATGCAAATCACAAACAGGTAGGGAGACAAAGAGCATCCTTGTCGTAAGCCTCTCGAGCTTCCAAAATAACCAGCTAGCTCTCCATTTACTTGTACCGAAAACGATACTGAAGAGACGCAAAGGTGTATCCAATGAACGAATTTTCTTGGAAAGCCTAGGGCATAAAGCGTGCTTTCTAAGAAAGACCATTCCACAGAATCGAATGCTTTTGAAATGTCAATTTTCATAGCAGCACGTGGTGAGACTGAATCTTTGTGGTAGTCCTTGACTAGCTCGGAAGCTAGTAAAACATTCTCCATTAAAAGTCGATCCTTGACAAAGGCTGATTGGTTCTTTGCAATGAGTTTTGGTAGCAATATCTTTAGTCGATTAGCAAGGAGCTTGGAAATGATTTTGTAGAGGACGTTACAACATGAGATGGGGCGGTAGTCGCTCATCTTGGAAGCATCTTCTTTTTTCTTATAGCCAAAATTGTGGAGTTCACTCCTTTAGGAAGGAAACCAGTTATGAAGAAAGATTTGATGGCAGCAGTTAAGTCTTTCCCGAGAATAGGCCAAGTTGTTTTAAGAAATTCCACGGTGAATCCATCTGGTCCGGGCGATTTGTTACTTGGCATAGAGAACAAAACCTTTTGTATTTCCTCATCCGTCACCTCTCGGATTAGTGTCTCTTGATCGCTCTGGCTGCAGAGATAATGGAGTTTTTCTTGAAGGTCTGAGACTGTTATTTCTTCCAAATTATCCGGCCTGAAATTCAAAAATTCATCAAAAAACCCAACAGCTTCTTTTTTAATGGCATTGGTGGTGGATAGAGTAAGCCCTTGAGTGGTTTGAATCTCCCTGATTGTGTTTTTGCTTTGTCTGATCGTTGCTGTTTTGTGGAAGAAAGAGTTGTTCTTATCGCCAACTTTGAGCCACTGAACTTTAGATCGCTGCTTCAAAAACTACTCCTCAATATGTGCAAGTTCATTCCATTTACCGGAAGCAACTGCTTCATCTTCTAGAGATGCTGTAGAAGGATGTGATAGAGTAATCTCTTGTTTTGAACATAGATCCTCCAAAGCTTCTTTAGCGTTTTGAGAGGTCACTCATTTTTTCTTTGCCTAGCGACTTCAAGGATGGTTTAAGGTTTTTCAGCTTTTTGGAGAATCTGTGAAGAGATGATGTTGAGATGAAAAGAGGGGAGGTATTGCTCCAGTAGTTTTCCACCAGCGGCAAAAAGGAGGGGAGCGTTGCCATGGCGTTGACGAATTTGAATGGACGCTGACCTCCTTTCGTTTGTGAGTCCAAAACTAAGCGACCCCGAAGATGATCGGAACAGCCACCTGCTTCAAACACACTATACGAACGAGGGTAAAAGGTATTCCAAATGTCATTAACCAAGAATCTGTCCAGTTTTTTATTAATCAAACCTTCATCTCTTCTATTACTCCAAGTGTGATGAGGCCCGTGAAAAGATAAATCTGTAAATGAGCAATAGCTCATCACCGCTTGAAACTCTCCCATGCCCGAGGAAGTAGTTGAGAAATTTGAATCGTCTTTAGGTTCAATCGTCTCATTAAAATCACCACAGACAATCCAAGGTTTATGTTTGAAGAGCGGGGAGTCATTATGATGGCTTAAATCCTCCCATAAAGGTCGCCTCTCTTCCTCCAGGTTCAAAGCGTAAACGAATGTGCAGAAGAAATCCGTGTCTTCCCCTTGAAGTAAAATCGAGCAGGTAACCATTTGATCACTTTTAAAAATTGGTGTGACCCGAACTCCATCAGACCATAAAACCCAAATGCGTCCCAGTCGATGTGATTCATAATTCATGATACAAGACCATCCGCGAAAAACTGAAGAAATTATAGAAATTGCTCGGTTCTCCTTGACTTTCATCTCGAGTAAGCAACCGAACCGCATAGAACTGCTATTTAACCTACTCCGAATAACATTATGTTTCTCGGGCTTATTAAAGCCTCTTATATTCCAGAAAAACCCTGACATTTAGTTTCTTTTTTTCTGGCCCTTTTTCTCTGCGACAAGCTGATTTGCATTGCGCCGAGAGACTTGTTCTGTAATCTTGGTTTTATAGGTAGAACGAGCTGAAGGAGGAAGGATTTGTCGTGCTTCTTGCTCAGCGAGTCCCATTCTTTCATCTTCTTTTTTTTCTTCAGGATCAATTTCTCCTTCTTCCCTAACGGATACACAGCAGTTGTATCGTCAATCACGTCAGCTAGGATGGAGTAACGAGAAGGTGAAATTTGGAGTGCTTGAGAAGCTGGTAAGGTCGTGTCCTTTCCAGATTTTTTGGGCGAAGTCCATTCTACATCATGAGCTGGTGCTTCTGCTCCCTCGGCAGGAATGGAAGCTTCAGCGTGATGGCTTACTTGAGTCTCTGCTTTTTGGTTTGAGTTCTTCTTGGATGGCGAGATTGCTGAGTAGGTTTCAAGTTCTTCAAACATTTTCTTTGCTAGAGTTGTTCTTTGCGGATCAAGTAATGTGGAATTTCGGGTGAATTTAGAGTGATTACCTCCTTGCTTGCACTTTCTGTGCCAAGATTTGTCTGATCACAGACTGCCGGTGATGAAATATTGTCTTCTGTTGGTTCAATTTCTGTGGTTGTTGTCTCAAGAGGATTTGTTACATTCCTTTCCGTGTCATGTGTCTCCTTAGGATTTGGGATGGCTTCTTTCTCTTGAGTTTCCACCGAATGGTTTTGATTCTTTTTTGGAGCCCATATTTTCATGTTTTGCTGAGATGTCATCGGTTCTTTCACACTAGCTGGAGTGTGTGTTTGACGACGACAGGTAGCTGTTAAATGTCCCCATTTAGAGCAGTTTTGACACTTTGGTGGATGCCATGGGTATTCAAATTCCACCTCACCATCAATGTCATCAAGGTACTGGAATCGGAAAGACTTGGGCAGATCCTTTGTAAGGTCAGCTTCCACATATACCTTTGCCTCATCAAAGACATTGCAAAGTTCAGTTTCTGGGTGTAACTTTCGCGGGACACCAATTCGACTTGTTAAGAAGCTGAGTACTTTCCAGGAGAGCATGCGGTGCGGGACTTTCTTAACCTTAATCCACAAAGGCATCATTGTGAGGACTGGTTGCTTCTCCTCTGTAACTGGGCCATATTTCGATACCATCATCGGATGGTCAGCTATATTCTACATTTTTCTTTAAATGATCTTATCACGGGCTCTACAATCCCGAACTCTGAATTTGATTGTGGTATCGTTCACCACATACGCGTCGATGCGAGCAGTACGGTCTCCGTATTTCCATATCTTGTTCACGATGACATGAATCTTAGCTATGTGAGGAGCTTTCTGTGGAAAGATTCCAACTATCTGATCGTCCCAGAGAGGGACCGAATCATTGAAGAAGTCAACCGGAAGTCTCCCAATTTGCTGACCTTCGACTTCTTCAATTAGGATATCAATTTTCGAAAGTTGTGATTGACGCTGAACAATTGTAGCATAGGTAAGAGGTTTCACCAGTAACGAGCGAGAAGGCTCATCTTTCGAAGCTTGAGCTGTGTGCTCTTTTTCTTGAAGCAAAACAGAGGAAGATGCAACCAGGTTATGAGTTTCGCCATTAACCGGAGAAGCAATAGCCGGCACTGCTGGAGGAGCTGGATGCGGGAAACCGGAGCGGAAGGAGCGCCTGAGGGAGCCACAGCCGCTGATTCCGGAGAACCCTCACCAAATCCACCGTCAACATGAAAAGCTCCACCCTCTGCTTGAAACATCTTCAGAGATGAATCATATTGTGGCGAGCCACCATCCGAAACCGAGAATACCGTTTTTGTCACCTTAAGATCGGTCTCCGAAGGAGACAATCCGCCGATCATCTCACCGGAGACGACAGATCGATCCGGAAATTTCGCCAAAATAATCGCACTTTTTCTCTTTCTCTCTGTACTTTTGACTTTTCTCTTTGACAATTATTACTTACCTCCTTTCAACCATTAATACACTTGACATTTTTATAAATATAAATTTATATCTCTTCTTTTCATCAAAACTACTCTTATTATCTTTTTATCTTCGTGTTTTCCTTTTTCTAAATAACTAATTGTTACTTAATTTTTTATGTTACAGATTGGTTCAAAAAAATCTTTGAAAAACTCTATTGGGAAAGCTCTGACATGAGACAAAGAACACACCACCACTATATTTTAGTAGATCTGTTTGGAATATTACATCAAGTGAGTTTTTTTAAAGATAAGAAGAAAAAATACTTTATTTTTAAGAAAAAATTCTTGTTAACTATTTTCATTGTTTCTAATGCTGTCATTTTCTTATGATATAATTTGAAGAAACTTTGAGGAGAGGTGAGTTATGTAAACTCTTATCCCCGGTTTGGATTTTCAAACCGTTTTAAATTTCAATCGAATTGTTGACAAAAAAAAAATTGAGAAAAATTTAGATAATGTAAAGAAGGATGGAATTATATTTCTGCTGTTCAAAGGTCAGTCTTACTTCTTATCATTAGATATTTAATATATTTTTTAATATTCATTTTTTAATATGACTAATCTTCTCAAATTAAATTTTAAATTTTAATAATTAATAAATATACACTATTTATATATTTGACTAATCTTTATAACTAATAAAATTATAAAAAAAATTATTAACATATAAACGAAAAAATATATTAAAATATGAAAAACCATAATTAATTTTAATTTAGCAAAATATACTAATTCAAAATATTGAGTTAGCTTGAATTATGTTTAAAATCAATTATTTTTCGATGTATGTTATGTTCAGAAATGGTTAATCTCATTTTGCAAAATTTTATTTTAACCATAGAATTAAGGAAATCATTTTCTATGGTTATTTTTGGTAAAATCCCCTATATATTATTTGGGAAGTACATTTATAAAATAAATATTAAAAAGTGTATATATTTACATCACTTTGCCATTACATCAAAGAACAAATTTTAATCTCTCATTAAGGATATTTTAGTCATTAGTTATTATGTGATCATTTAATTAGTATATAATAATTAGTATATAATAAATAGGTAATTAAGGGTATTTTATAAAATCGGTAATTAGTATTAAAAATCGGAACTAACTTTAAAAAATATTTACGTGGAACTAACTTTAAAAATATTAACTTTAAAATATATTTATCTTTAAAATATAATTATATATTATTTAAGTTATATTTATTTTTAAAATATAATTTTAAAAAAAATCTAACTAAAAAAATCAGTAATTATTATGTTAACTTAAAAAATCAGTTTCAATATTATTGTTGGTACTAATTACCATTACTTTCACTTGATTTCAATAGGTTTTTTTAATCCTCTCTTATTTTTTTCAAGGTTTGAGAGAGAGAGAGAGAAGAAGAAGAAGAAGAAGTGAATTAGTATTGTTAAACAATCGACTAAGAAGGTACTTATTTTTTAAAATGTTTAATCAAATCCTCATTGTTGTGTGCTTCCATCTACTAAATAAAATTAGATTTATTTGGTGAAACCTTGATTTTAAATCCTCATTGTTGGTGAAACCTTGATTTCAATATTATTGTTGGTACTAATCACCGTTACTTTCACTTGATTTCAATAGGTTTTTTCAATCTTCTCTTATTTTATTCAAGGTTTGAGAGAGAGAAGAGGCATTTAGGGTTTTTCTTCTGCTTGGTGACTGATCTGTTTGCTTGCAGACTTGGTTTTGTGATGTTGTTTTGATGCTTCTTAACATCTGCTACGTTATATCACCTTAATAATATTGATTGGAAATTCTTTTTAGCTATTATTATTTCAGCAAATTCTTTTTTTCTCTAGGTTTAGGTTTACAAATTGTTTAAAAAATGAGTTACTGTTACGACAGGAAGAATTGAAAGGCAACGCCATTGATATCGTAGTTATATCAATATCAAGTTACGACGAGCCAAGCTATTTGTTGGCACACGTTATTCGAGGCTCATGCATTTTCTTCATATATGTGTTTATTTGTTGTAGAGAGTAAATTCACTAAATAAAAGTTTTTATTCGTTACTTTTATGCAACCCCTAGGGTTAATTTGCTTCCAAGTATGTGGTTAAGTGTTTTGCTTCCAAGTTTTTCAAGGTTTTGCTTCCACGAATAGGTTTGATGCGTGTTTTGTCTACAAGTTTGTAATTTTTATCAGAAAATTAAATAAAGTTTTAAATTTATTTTAATGCATTATGCATGGTTGAATATTGTTACAATTACTTTAAATGTAACAATTTTACCTTAATAATTAGAGATAACAATATTTCTAATATTCTCATAATAAAATCTGAAGATACTGAATAGTTAGAAGATATCGATATTGATAAGTATCCATATTGTTTACTTATCGAAATTACAAAATTTCACGTAATAAGAATCTATCGTGTTTTGAAATTACATTGCAAAAAATTCGGTAACCATAAAGTTACAGAATTTGTTAATATTCCATAATTTTTGGATGTGTTAATCAGTATATGATTTCACATTTGTTATTATTCCATAAACTATTTGTTATTATTTGTTATTATTGCAAAAACTATTTCTTATTATTCCAAAAATAGGAATTCTCTTATTTTAATAAAATCATAAATGCAAAAAATTCGGTAACCATAAAGTTACAAAATTAGTTAATATTCCATAATATTTGGATGTGTTAATCGGTATATGATTTCATATTTGTTATTATTCCATAAACTATTTGTTATTATTCCAAAAACTATTTCTTATTATTCAAAAAATAGGAATTCCTTTTTTTTAATATAATCATAAATGCACAAAATTTGGTAACCATAAAGTTGAAGAATTTTTTAATATACCATAATTTTTGGGATGCCATAGATTATCCAATAAAAAATACATAAAATAATTTCGTTTGTAGAATTAGTTTCGGAAGGTTACCGAATGCTGATAATATCTTAATATTTAACATATCCAAAAATTTTAATATTTGTAATTTGTCCAAAATTTTTGGTAACCATAAAGTTGAAGAATTTGTTAATATTCCATAATTTTTGGATGTGTTAATCGGTATTTTATTTCATATTTGTTATTATTCCAAAAACTATTCGTTATTATTTGTTATTATTCCAAAAACTATTTCTTATTATTCCAAAAAATCGGAATGATATTGTTTTAATTAAATCATATGTGCAAAAATTACGGTAACCATAAACCTTAAGGGATACGATATTTTAAAAGTTAGAAGATATCGATATTGATAAGTATTCATATTTTTATGTTCTATATATTTCCATATATTTTCAAAAATAGGTAATTAATATATAAAAAAATCGGTAATAGGTTTTAGAAATCTGAACTTTGAACTAACTTTAAAAAATATTCTTAAACAAAATGTGGAACTAACTTTAAAAATCTTTTGGATCTAAATTTTTGGTTAACATTTATATTTAATAGTTTTATATGGAAATTAGTATATAAAAAATCAGTAATTATTATGTTAACTTAAAAAATCGGTAATATTATTAGGTATAAAAATCATTTTATTTACGAGATAATTTAGTTGTTAATAATATTTGTTTCGAATATAAAAATTATTTACGAGATAATTTACTTGATAATTATTGTTTCTTTAAACAAAAAACAAATATTTTCGAATATGTAATTAGTATTAAAAATCGAA
This sequence comes from Boechera stricta, assembly GCA_018361395.1. NCBI lineage: Eukaryota > Viridiplantae > Streptophyta > Magnoliopsida > Brassicales > Brassicaceae > Boechera > Boechera stricta. Next base: position 6,186,110 of record CM031544.1, on the reverse strand, counting down.
ACTTTTATCTTCTTGTGTATAATAATATTTATAAAGCTATAAACCTAACATTCAATCTTCAACAGTCGTCAGCTAATAATAGAAGCTGTATACAAAAAATATCATCGAGGATGTTTGTATTTATAATTGTTTAAGTGTGATGTAGAACAAATGGATATTTTTTATATAATATATAATAAAATAAAGGTCTGTGCTATATCATACAAATTAATTGTATACAAATTATAATTTAATATTTCTAAATATTATTCATTTGTTTATTTATTCTTACCATGTACATTTATTCTTATTGTATAAAAAATTTTAATGAGTTGTTACAAAGAATTTTCCAGAATTAATTATAGTATACAAGTTTTTTTGTTTTAAAAAAAAACAAATTGACCAAAAGAACCTAAAAAATATTTAATAGGCAAAATATGAAAATAAACTAATATCAATTAAATGGGCCCAACGAGGAATTAAAAAAAAATGATATATTGATCATTGACATAAGACAAAAATTATATATTGATCAATATCATATTATTGAATATACGTTTTAACATAATATACTAAAATAAACATGTAATATGAATAAAACATAAATTTATATTTTTACTCCTACAACAAAATCACTTACTTTTAAAATATCAATTTAAAAACAATTTAAATGAAAACCTTATCCGTGCATAAGCACGGATCAGAATCTAGTTCACCTTGAAAGTATAAGTTCATAAAAGAATAAATCTTAAATAAATAATTAAGTGTTATAAAACATCTTGTGGACTCATTAACCGGCCCCATTAGGCCCATTAGGGTTTTATCTTTCCCTTGTATCCCGAGACTCATATATATATATTCCCTTATCTCATTAATAAGATGGATCAGTTTACAACATTAAGCATTTAATTAATTATGAAACAATTTTCTTAAATATTTGATTTCGTAATATTATATTATTAAAAAAATAAGTAATTATATTAATGTATTCAAAAAACCTTTACAATTATTTACTATCCATACAACCAAACACAATTAAAGATTTTGACATTAATTATAAAATCAGATATTTCCATATAATATTCCACAATTAATAATATAGATATTTAGAAGATTTGTTAAGATTTAAAATTATGATTCTTCCATCATCTTTGTTTGATTTTTTTGTAAAACAAATTGTATTGATTCATCATATAATACATAAGATTAATAAAAGTTTATGCGGCTAAAATATTTAGACAATAATTCAGAGTTATATTATAAATAAGAATAAAATAAATTTAGATCTAAATGAGCATGAAACTTGACTTAACACGCATCCAACTTTATAAGTTTCTAGCCGGTTCAATTTGGTTATTTAGTTAAACTGTTTAATTATATCGGATAAAATAAATTTTTAAATTTTTAAAAGTTTAAAATATTGTTATCAATATATTTAAACTTTATAAAAAGTTTAAAATATTATGAATATTTAAACTTATAAAAAGTTTAAAATATTACATGACGGGTTAGGATCAACATTAATGTAAATTTACAATATCGTTAACCCGGTGCTACAATACTGGTTACATCTTCATTTTATTATTTTGTCAACACCACCTATATTAGAACATTCGTCATGTCGAAAAATTTATCTCAACAATATCTTACATTATAACTATAAAAAGAAAAAAAAAATTCAAATTTCAATAGCTCTAACGATCATATGGCTGGAACGGTTAGGTTCGACATTAATATAACTACGACAACGATAATATTTTATAATAAAATATTATTAAATTTAAAATACAAAAAATTTTCATGGTGTACCACGAGTTAAATTCTCTTTTTTATTTAAAATAATTCAAAATAAATTACTAAATTATACTATTAACTAATTTAATAAGTTATAGATTTGTCATATTAGTTTGGAATTGAACCATTTACAAATTATATCCACATATATTATATGAATACAATCTTTCTTGTGATAATCTATCTCTTCCGCCGGCGATTATATCTGAAGAACCCGAGACACAAACTTTGTCTTCTCCGGTGAATCGGACCGCCGTCGTTACCTCTAAAGAAACAGGTACCTCTAATCTGTCTCCTTTCTCGTCATTGCAACAATTAGAGACTAGGTTCTTCCGATTTCCAGAAAAAATTCGGAAAACCTCAATTTCAGTTTCAAAAATCGTTTCAGGTGATGAGCACTACCTCTTCTCCGACGAAGCTTCTCCGGCGAATCCTACCGTCGCCTCTTCTGTAAATCCCAGGCACATCTAATCTCTCTCTCTTATCTCGTCACTGTGACAATTAGAGACTAGGATCTTCTGGAATTTGCAGAAATTTTGAAACTCAAAAGTTTCAATTTTGAAACCATTTCAGGTTTCTCCGACAAGCTTCACAGCTTCTCCAGCCAGCTCCACCATGCCCAGACACATTCTCGATCTCTTAGCTCTTTCTCTGGAATCCTCTCAGATTTAGGAGCAATTATTGACCATGAGATAATCGAATCGAATTCTCATTCTGCTTTTCAACTGTGACTCCACCTGAAACTGGTATCCCTCTGAACACAATTTCAACAACTTTCAAGTAACTGACCGCCTTGAATCACTTCTTCTTGACTGATTACTTCAATCTCAAGATATGATGTGGTTCTCTAACCAAGTTTCTCTCTAAAACCTTTTTCGTCAGATACTCCACCTGGAACTATTGACTTTTTTTTCACTGTTCCAGAACTTAGCAGGTAACTGCAACTCCTGACACTTGAGTATTTCTCACAAAACTAACTCATCTTGATTTTCCTGTTCTGCGAGACTGTTGGAGTCACCTGGAGCTGCTGCTCCAGTTCAGTGGATGTTGAGATGCTCACAACAAAGCTGGAACTTCTGTCCAGGTACTCTCTTAGTCAAGAAATCTACTGGGTTTGCTGTTGTGTGGAATTTGTGTAGAATAAACATCACTTTGGTTCGTTCGTGATGAACTGAATTCTTTGCTCGGGCTAGAGCACTCTGTGAATCACAATGAACCTTAACACTGACTTGCTTAATACCCAATTCTGAACACAAACCTTTCAACCAAATGGCCTATTTCACTGCTTCAGCAAGAGATGTACTCTGCTTCAGTGGTTGAAAACATTTCTGGGTACCCTTTCTTCTATTCACGTCTATAGATATAATAAATGGTCCTTAAATTCTGAATAAATAAATAAAAGGAAAAATGTCAGAAAATTCCTCAGCTTATAAAAAGTGTTGAAAAAAGTCCTTAACTTTACATTATATAAAATATATAGTAAACTTTTGTTAACTTCTCAATTTAATCATAAATTTTTATTGATTTTTCATTAATCGTTAATTTTTGTTGACTTTACCAAAGTAGTCACATCTTAAATTGACTAACAGAACACTGTTAAAAATTGATGTTAAACTGACATTGTTTTGATTAAAAATATACAGCAAAAAGGAGATCCGAACCCTTACCTTAAAAGGCAAAACTATTGTTACATTGCCAACCGGACTAAGACAATCTATCGATTAAACAACAAACACGTTATTATAGTGTTTATCATTCTTTGTCAACTTCTTCCTCCTCCTGCCTCCACGGCCAACAGATCTGGCAACGCTGCGTTTTACCGTTTTGATGTCTACAAGTTCTAAAACTTCATATATGCTTTTCTGTGTGAAATTTCTAGAAACAATCATATTCAAAATCGAATTTAGGGATTTCAATTCAGAAATTTCTAGAACATTGAAATTCAAAATCAAATTTAGGGATTTCAATTCCATTTGATTTTATGAGCGACATAGCCATAAGCCACACTTTTCATGACATTTATCCTTTTGGTCAAAATGAGCCGCTTAGCTTCTTCCTCGTTGGTTAATATAATGGTTGTTGGATTTGAGATTGATTTGAGTAGAAGATGATCGTTCCATGGTTTCCGAGAACCGTGCAAATTCTTATTAACTAAATATTTAATGGGTTTAATGCAAGAAACCTTCCAAACTTAATATTTTTTGCGCGTCGGCACCCCACCTCAAAAAAATGCACCGAAATGCCTTAATCCCAAATCAACCCGCTATATAGCCTCTCCGTCATATTGACGTTATGTTTTTGACAGACTTCACGACGCAGCGTTTTATTTTTTGACAAACTCCACGCTGTTTTAAAAGGGGATAAAAGAGGATATTAGCGTTCATTGACAAACAAAATCGATTTTTTAGAAAATCAAAAGCGAGATCTGGGGGTTTTTGAAAAAAAAATTGAAATCAAAATCAAAAGTCGATTTTCATCGAGAATGAGTGATAGTGATAGCTCATCTTCGAACATAAGTATCAATTCAAAGGAGCGAAGGCTCAGCAGCGGAGAGATGGTGAATTTGGAATGCCGCGATGATGTTTTTGTGGTGGGGAAGCCATTGTCGCAACCTCATTTACGAGTACGAATCCGGGAAGGAGGTATTACACTTGCGAGAAGAACGATGTAAGCAAACCGATTGTTGTTTGTTAGTTTAATGTTGTTGCTTATTAGTTTAAGAACTCGATTTGCTTGATTAATATTGTTCATTGTTAGTTTATGAACCCGATTTACTTGTATAATATTGTTATTTGTTAGTTTAAGAAGTATAATGTTGTTATTTGTTAGTTTAAGAAGCCGATTTCACTTTTAGTTTGTTCTTGTGAGTGTTTTTTAGGATGGAGGTTGCCACATATGGAAATCGTGAGATGAGGCAATGATGGAAGAGTTCAGTGAGTTGAAGAGTGAGTTTGGGTATCTTGAGGACCGGATGAGATACTTTTGTCTTGGAGACAGTGATGAGTTGGTCGATCCGCCAATGATGTGGCGCAATATTGGATTTCATCGAGATGAGATATGTCATCTCAAAGAATTGTTTATGGAGATAGATGGTAAGTACAATCAACTTAAGGAGATTCTTGCCAAACGTTCAGAAAACTTCAATGAGATGAGGCTTTTGGTTGGTCTTGGTATTACCGTGCTTGTAGTGGCAATTATTGTCTACATAGTAGATCTTGATTTTGGCCTCCCAGGTGGTTTTCTTGGAGGTTTAGGGGCTGGAGCACTCGTACATTTGGACTTGTTGTGTCCTTGGTCACATTTCGCATCTTAGAATCACAAACCATAAGAAAGAAAGTCGAGAAAATAAAACATAAGCCATAACAAAAGATAGAAATGATACCATTTTGATTTCTCTTCGTTTGTTTTCTGTTTTTGGATTGGACTTTCGTTTTTTCTTTCTTTCTTGGCTTTGCGCGGCTATAGCGAGGTGGGTTGACCCTACATCGTGGTCTCTTTCCAGGTTCATTCCATTAACGGGTTTTAAGCCATTATCATAACACTGCCTCCACTTTTCCACTGTAAACCAAGGTCAAAGTCTTAGGGTCTTGATTTGCATCTTTCTCCTTTAAGAGAAGAATAATGCGACGAGGATCCCACTTATAAGATATAGTCGACAATACAACTTGTTTCATTCTAAAATGTCTACATATCTTTCGTGAAGTAATTAACTTACTTATCCAGAGGTAAACTCCTACAATTTTTACTAAATCGTATTGATCAGTAAACTGCCTAGGGTAAACTCTCTCTTGTGCTCTAAATGCTTGACCCTTTTCTTCTTGTTGCTAACCATCACCAGCCTTTACTAAAGCATCTCCATTGGTTTTGTTCTTGCGATCTCGCGTTGAAAGACTTCTCCCAAGTTGTTTTCAACATCACACTTAGAGTATGGCTTGAAAAAAGCCTGCATTGTTAAAAGATGCAAAACAATTAAGACATCTAATAAAAATAGATAAAAAGAGATACATGTAAATAAAACATGTATTTTACCTTGACCATGGACATGATATTGAAATCTTTAAGTCGCATAAGCTTTTGGGTCATATGCAAACTCTTTCATTTTCAGCATGTGGATAATATGCATGCACAGCCAAAAGTCTTAGTTACTCCGAATGGCTTTTCTTCCGGTATGCATGAACATGCCACGCATCATGTTCGCATATGGCAGATATCTTTGACTGCAATCAAACCTTTCTGCTGGTCACTCCCCAAAGTCACCCATTTCGTGTTATTAAGTCATATTGCAATGTTAAAACCACTACCAATTTGGCTTATTCTCCACTTCCATCCCCCTTGTATTTGAATCTCTTCCAAACAAAAGCATACCTGTCATTATCCATTTCAGAAATGTACCATCTAGATGAATTATTCTCCTACATGCTGACTTCCACCCTTGTGATAATCCAGCAAAACAAACATAAAACTTATCAAATCTTCCTTCTCTCACCTCGACTCTGTTGATCCCGGATTAGATCTTTTCATCTCGAACATGTCAAAAGTCTCATGCTTACGCTTGCTCTTTATCAAATGTCTGCAAGCATCTAAGTCGTGTCCTTTCGCATTTAGTCCATGGCACATTGATGTTTTTGGCCAACAGTTTTTCTTGCTATTGCTTGGCTGAGAAGTCATAATTCAATCTGAATTCTTCAATGAAAATTTCATTGTCACGGGATTGGTAGCGATGACACTCTACCGCAAGTGCGGTTATGCTCTTCTTGTAATGACGATTACAACTCTAGTGGATGCACTATTTATGGATGCATATATTCTCAAGGACACTTGCCATCAGAGCAAATTGCTGACACACGCTTACTATCAGACTTTTTATACTTTATGTCCCTCTTCTTCTTCACTGCATACCTATTAAGTGCGCTTTTAAAACTATCGATAATCTTGTACTCTTGGCCAACTTCAAACCCCCGATACTTCTTATATCTAACTCTTTCCATCACCATCGTGTCACTAAAATAACCCCTCTCCATCGGCTACACATTCACATCACCAACGTCATTCTCTCCTCTTCCATCACTGTCATTCTCATTATTAACATCTACATCATCAACCTCGTCAGCCAAAGTGGTTACCACACCTAAACGCCTAACTATGTAGGGATCATCTTCTCGGACAACATACAGAGTTAACGCACCTGACCCGATACCGTAATGAACCGCTTTTGTTAACGTTTCATCATCATCAATGTGTTCAGCCTTGTTAGGTGTCTCCGGTGGAAACCATGCGACTTTACTCATGTTATCCTCGAACCCAAAGAACTCCACCATAAGTGTTACCAGCTTCCGCAAGGTAAACCCATCACCGAAGTGTTTTCCCCCTTCGTGCGCTCTCCACCAAGATATGCATCATCCTTCCCCCAATATCCGCCAGCATATAAAAACAAATCGAAACTACAAAACAAATAATCAAACCAATTCAAATCAAACCAATTCAAATCGAGATATCAGGATTTTCCGATAAAGAAAACCATAGTCTCGGTAGAGATTTACCACTACCATGAATCTCAGTAAACCCCATTAATAAATCCGAGAAATTTACCTCATTGCCGACGGAGTGTCTCACTCTTCCACCGGCCCGACATTACTGAGAATACGACGCCGTCTCGATGACGTAGTCTCTCTCTCTAACTTCGACAGCGCCACCGGAGATCCCGGATTGGATCTCTCTTCTCTTCAATTTGATACTCTCTCAGAAACCCTTAATCCCCAATTTGGTTTTGCCCAAATCGATTTCCCTAATTGAGAATAAAAACCTAATGCCCAAATCGATTTTGCCCAAATCTATAAATGACCTCATGTCGTTTTAACGACACAAAAACAACAGAACTTTCGCAAAACATCATGCCGTTTTTTTATTAAACAGACGTTAGACTGTGCCACATCATCGATATACAGAGGAGCTATATAGCGGGTTGATTTGGGGTTAGGGCATTTCGATGCATTTTTTTGAGGTGGGATGCCGACGCGCAAAAAATATTAAGTTAGAGGGTTTCCTTGCATTAACCCCAAATTTAATATTTTAATCACAGTCACAAATATGTCAAAAAAAAAAAAATCACAATCACAAATTTAAATATTTGTAATAAAAAAAAAAAACCACATTCTTGACGTCTCTACGTACAAAGGTTTTGCACTTTGTTGTACACAAATGTTTGCATATTGTACACAAAGGTTTTGTCCTTTGTACGTTGTGTTTTGCAATTTGAACTATGAGATTTCATGTACGATTTTTAAAATCTCTTATACGTTGTTCTTTTTTTTTTTGTTATTGAAACTCTCTTATACGTTGTTCCCACTTTTTTTTTATCTATTAAGAATCATAGTTGTTCTCACTTTAAAGTTAGTTCCTTTTTTTTTTTGGTCAAGTAAAGATTGTTCCTAAAATTTTAAAAATAGTACATGAAATATCTAACACAGATGAAATGTCATTGAGTTTTCTATCAATATCAAATCTGCACAGATAAACTTCAGTTTTATACGAAAGAAGAGTCTGAAATAAAAATCAAATAATACTCGTTATCCGCAATAAAAATATATGTTACCTGAAAATAATACCTGTTACCTGCAAAATTTATTCGTTATCCGTAAAATATATCTGTTATCCGCCAAAAAAATATTCGTTACCCGCAAAAAATACTTGTTACCCGCAAAATTATCCGTTATCCGCAGGTACCTGTAGCGGACCAAATAACTCGTAAGTAATGATTTTTGGGACGGGTACCCGTTTTGGCCGGATACAAGTACAAGGCGGATTAGCGTGTTACCCGTACAAAGTGGGTCAAGTACCAAGGCGGGCGAAAACGGCATGTATCCGTCCCATGTCAAGGCCTAAACTAAGTGCCTCTCCCCTAAATGGCCCATAACTGTTTAAGGAGTCAAACGTAGTCAACTTCAAAAACTGGTTTTGGAAACGGATTATGAAACTTTGTTATGTTTTTTTTTTTTTTTTTTTTTGTGATGTTGCCAGACCATTTCTGCATTGTCGAGTTTGATGTGGCTCTAATTACACAAACACAAAGCATCATGTTGGTCGCATGAATTTTTTTTTTTTGATTTGTACTTTTAACAAATTCCTTATTTTGTAAAGACGTTAGAGTCACTAACTAATTACCCAAAATACAAGTAAAAACATTTGGTTAGTAAATAAGTGAGACACACACACAAAGCATCATGTTGGTCAAAAATACACGTAAAAACAATTAATGAAAAACTAAAGTCTTATATTGGCAGCAAGGAAGCAGCTCCGACTGCAAATCCGACGATGGCAACATGATCGTCGTCTTTTTTTTTTTTTTTTAAAGGGTTAATTTTGTTAAACAAAAAAGAATATAATTACAAGTGAAAGAGTTTTATGAAGATTAAAGCGAAGAAAAGAAGGGGAAAAAAGAAGGAAAGAATAAACAAGAGATAAATAGGTGACGTAGAAAGAGAAAGAGTCCGACATGATCGTCTTCTTATTTTTCTACATAAAAATGTTTTTGTGTAAAAACCAAGACAAATAAATAAAGTCTACATACAATATAAAGTCAACCACGTGTATATTAGTCAGCTAACAATATAAGTGTTTATTTAGCATTTTTATTAAAACGCATAAGCGGAGACGGTGTAAAATCGTCAATACATATTTTAGATTATTAGATACAACATATAAAATGTTGTATATATATCTCAATACATTCTTCTCTTAGTTATATATATATATACAACATTTTAGCCTAAGTATATATGTATATATGTATACATTCTCCTCTCTTATATTGAAATATATACATATGTATGCCACTTAGGCTAAAATGTGGAAAATTTTCTTAAAGAAGCAAATGGTAACACATGGATGCATAGTTTGAAGTTTCCCAATTATATCCGGCGAGAATAAATTACTTTATTTTGTATGTGTAAGAATTCCACGTGGCACCCACTGAATTTAATGAATTCCAAAACTAAAGAGCTGAGGTTATCTTTTTGTGTTTACCTTTTATTTTACTCTAACAAAAGCAACATAGATAGATGTTAAACTGCGCTGTAAAGTATAACTTAACTTTCGTAAATGCTTAAGAGTATTTTTTAGTTAGCTTAAAAGAAAAATCGAGAAGAGTTGTACAGCAAAAAAAAAAAAACTAAAAAGATTTTAGGCATTCAAAATTTGATCTTAAATCTTATGATAAAAACCAGTTGTCCTTTTCGAGAATCCCTCAAACCCTTCTACATACAAATATATATTCGGTGGATATCACTCGAATATTATACATACTGGAATAACAAAATTTCCCATTTTATTGAGTATGACCAAAATTAAATCTTTTTGACTTTTTCTTGATGTGCACTTGGCACAATCTCATGTGCTTTTTCTTTTCTTGGACATATAATTATATTATATATATATATATATATAATATTAGTTGTATGTGTCTCGTAATCTCCCTATGTATACATCATTCAGTTACAAATCAAAATCGTATTATATAATTAGTACATCTACCTATTTATTGAGAGTACGTACTAAAGGTTCCGTTGAGATAGTTACGTTAATTCACGTATCATTTTCATTCAAAATATTGTTAGTGTATTCTACATACGTTGATCGGCACTACATGGCCGGTGATCAAGGAATGATACAACACGTACGTACGTTCGTACACATATGTAGATACAAACATGTTAATAAGAAAATATAGGTATTATAGTTATTATATAATCAATATATAAATAATCAATATACAAAGATTTATAGCTGACAATTACACTAAATACCTGACGTGGCATCCACTTGATTCACGTTCCACGTGAAATTATAAACTTGTGCGTATGAAATATAATTTCACATTCACATTATATTTAAAAGTGGAGCATCTACTTGAAATTATAACGTTATGCGTATTCAATATAATTTCAAAATAACGTTATATAAACATATCATAACGTTATAATTTCAATATATTGAATATATATAACGTTATGCGTATTCAATATAATTGTTAAATTTATATAATTTTGAGTCAACCCCCATGCAACCCCATGCAAATGGGAAAAATTAGGGCCAGCTTGACTCAAAATTATATATTTTTTTATTGAGTAGGACCAAAATTAAATCTTATTTATTGGTTCTCTCATGTGCACATCAAGGAAAAGTCAAAAAGATTTAATTTTTGTCCATTAAAGCACATCAAGGAAAACTATCAGAAAGAGCTCTAAAGTGCACCATATAGTTCTTCAATACGAAAGAGGTCACTTGAAAATATATTCATTGATTTATGTTTTGTTATTGCCTTGAGTAAGCGAGCAATCTTGATTCGTTTTGGTCCATTTTTTGTAGAATGTAAAAGCAAAATGATTCATGAGATTACTGGTATTGTTTTAGTGCTGCAGTAGATTCGGAAACACACGAAGAAATTGCGATAAAGAAGATAGGTAAAGCCTTTGATAATAAAGTAATTTGTATTGTTATAATTTCAAGTAGATACTTCACTTTTAAATATAATGTGAATGTGAAATTATATTTCATACGCATAACTATATAACTTTATAATATTATACATACTGGAATAACAAAATTTCCCATTTTATTGAATAGGGCAAAAATTAAATCTTTTTTACTTTTCCTTGATGTGCACTTGGCACGATACTCACGTGCTTTTTCTTTTCATGGACAATGGGCATATAATTATATTATATTACATATAAATATAATATTAGTTGTATGTGTCTCGCAATCTCCATATGTATATCAATTTTGTTATTCCAGTATGTATAATATTCGAGTGATATCCACCGAATATATATTTGGTCCGCAATTCCCAAGCTTATCAAAAAAAATATATATATATAAAAATTTTTCTTAAGACGATTCCTTAAACAAAAGCGTCTTCAAAGTGGGAAAGAAGTGGGCGGAGGAGATGATGTTGGCGGAGGAGACGATATACTCGTCAGATACGGTGGAAGAGGAAGAGAAGTTCTTTTTTTTAGGGTAAAAAAAATGAGTCATAAAATACAAATGTTGGTACACATTTTGCTGTCGCATAACAGTAGCTAATTTGCGACTTCAGTGCTACGCTTCCAAATTTTGTGACTTCTTCGCCATGTACATTTGGTCGTTGTTAAAACGTGACACAATAATCGCAACTTCGTCCCTCAAGTGCGATTAATTAGCGACGCTCCGTTTTCCGTACTAATTTACGACTTATCAGATACTTCAAAATATTGGTCACAACAAAATCAACTGAAAGTACTAAGTTGCGACGATTCACATAGTCGCACTTGTAAGTCGCTAATAGCGATTACTCTTGTAGTGATTTTTATTTTGGATTTGATGAATTTTGGTTCTGTTAAATTATTTTGGCCTCTTTTGATTGTTTTTCCCATTATAAGGTATTGCCATTCACCACCCAAATAGTTATATGATAGATGAGATTGAGACGATTGCACTGGGGAAATAAAGAAATTAAAAACATTATACCCACAAAAAAAAACAAGAAAGCGAATGAAAAAAGCAAAAAGAGTAGACGACATCAACCCCCATGCATATCCGGATTTCCGGAGCAGATTGGTACGTATCATAATTTCGTTCCTAACTAAAAGAAATGAAAGCTTACCACAAGAGATATAAAATTCAAATGAAAGACAATTATTTTGTATAATATATAGTAAGATCCAGTGAATCCATCACCACAATGGGTTCACATCACCTTATATAATATTTTAGGTCTCATCTCATTTTAGATGTTCAATTTCTTAGTCATATATATATATTATGATTTTGAATTGGTTAATTAACCTTTTTTTTGTCACCAGTTAATTAACCTTTTATGATGATGAAAATAAATTTTTCTATAATAGTGTTATTAAAGAATTTAATTTAATTTTTTGGCAGAATATGAAATATTAACATGTTGAGCTCACAAAAAGCAAATCAAGTGTTGACCATTATGGATTCATGACAAAGCAAAGCCAGACACTACAAAAATACAGAGTCGATTCCGACGGTATTTCGGCGGAAAAGAGACGGGAGCAATATCCGTCGGAAACAGCAATCCATCGGAAATCCGTCGGTAACTTTCCAACTGATTTCGGACGGCAGGTTTCCGTCGGAAGAATTCTGACGGTTTGTAGCCGTTTGAACATAACCGTTTGAATATTACCGTGTGAATATATACGTTACATGGCCGTTTGAATATAGCCGTTTTTCCGTCGGAAAATGCCCACGTTTCCTTATAAAAACATATCCACCCTCTCATTTACAATCACAAAAAAACCTCTCATCTACAATTCCTTACAAAAATGTCTTCTTCATATCCTTATAATTATTTTCGCTCATAGATGGACAAGCCTCATCAAATTCCGGACACGGGCCTAGTTATGGAAGAATTGAGAGAAGGTCTGCAGGAATTCATGGCACTTGCGGCTAAGCAGAAGAAAGCGAAAAAAACCGGTAAAATCTACTGTCCTTGTAGTAAATGTCGGAATCGTAGATTAATCGTGATAGATGAAGTATGGTCACACCTTTATCGTCATGGGTTTGTGCCGGGTTACAAGATTTGGTATAATTATGGAGAAAATGATACAATGGTTGATAATTGTGCTAGTACTAGTGAACAATATATTGGAGATAGCGCTAGCTTAGCAGAACCTGCAATGGAAGTAGAAAGTAATGTAGGTCATGTTCAGATGGTGAACGATGCATTCCGTGAAAGTATGCTATCGGTTGCTGAGTATGGAGATAGAGGGGAAGAACTTAATGCAGAAGCTCAAAAATTCATTGATATGTTAGACGCTGCTAAAAATCCTTTATATGATGGGTGTAGAGGTGGACATTCCCCTCTATCAGCTGCAACTAGGATGATGGGTATAAAGACGGATTTCAATTTGAGTGAGGAGTGCGTGGATGCAATCGCTGATTTCGTGAAGGACATTTTGCCATAAGATAATCTTGCACCGGCATCATACTATGAGATATAGAAACTTGTTGATGGGTTAGGATTACCGTATCAGATGATAGATGTATGCATCGACAACTGTATGATCTACTGGAGAGAGGACGAAGGCCGTTCGACATGTCTTTTTTGTCGCAAACCTCGGTATAAGGAAACAGGTGGAAGAGTGTCAGTGCCATATAAACGGATGTGGTATTTGCCGTTAACAGATAGATTGAAGAGGTTATATCAGTCAGAGCGGACAGCGGGAGCAATGAGATGGCATGCAGAGCATACAATGGATGGAGAAATTGCTCATCCCTCAGACGCAAAAGCATGAAAACATTTTCAATCACTGTATCCTAGTTTTGCGTATGAGTTGAGGAACGTATACCTTGGCTTATGTACTGATGGTTTCAACCCTTTTAAGAAGCACAGTAGACAATATTCATTGTGGCCAGTAATTGTAACACCTTACAATTTGCCGCCATCTTTGTGCATGCGACGGGAGTTCTTGTTCCTTAGCATTCTCGTTCCTGGACCAGAGCATCCGAAGAGAGCACTAGATGTGTTTTTGCAACCATTGATTTATGAGTTGCAAATGTTATGGGAGCATGGAATTGAGGCATTTGATGTTTCTTGTCAGCAGAATTTTGTCATGCGGGCAGTACTTATGTGGACCATTAGCGATTTTCCAGCATATGGCATGCTATCGGGATGGACAACTCACGGAAGGTTATCGTGCCCGTACTGTCAAGATAACACAGATGCGTTCCAATTGAAGCACGGACGCAAAACGTCTTGGTTTGATTGTCATAGGCGATTCCTACCAAGAGATCATCCTTATCGTCGTAAGACCTCATTATTTAGGAAGAACAGGATAGTAATTGATAGTCCACCTCCGAAGTTAGATGGACAATATTTGTTGGATCAGTTCAGAGATTTTGGTGCAGATAGGACTGTTGATTGTGGTGGTAACGTCCATCATCCTGTTGATGGTTGTGGCAACTTACATAATTGGCACAAGAGGAGTATTTTCTGGGATTTGCCTTATTGGAAGGACCATTTTTTGAGGCATAATCTGGATGTCATGCACATTGAGAAGAATTATTTCGACAATATTATGAACACCGTTCTCAATGACCAAGGGAAGACGAAGGACAATCTGAAGTCTAGATTGGACTTGCCAGACATTTGTTCTCGTAGAGCACTTCATGTGACAGGGAACGGGAAGTCTCCGGTCCCGGCATTTCGTTTGGATGAACTTTCAAAGACCGCATTTTTTTATTGGATTACGGAAAGTGTTAGATTTCCGAACGGATACGCATCTTACCTTCGGAACTGCGTTGATCATGTAGAAGGAAAGTTTACCGGGATGAAGAGTCACGATTGTCATGTGGTGATGCAACGCCTCCTTCCTTTTGCCTTTGCATTTCTTCTACCACGTAATGTCCACGAAGCAATTGCAGGTATACAATCATTAAATTTATTTGTAAATACTTTATGCAATACTATAGTAATAATTTATTTATTAATTTCTTATGCATATTATGCAGGTATTGGTGTCTTTTTTCGAGATATATCTTCGCGGTCTCTTACACCAGACGGTATCCGCAACCTTGCGAATAATATACCCGTCATCCTTTGCAATTTGGAGAAGATATTTCCGCCTTCCTTCTTTGATGTTATGGAACATCTAACAATTCATCTCTCTCGAGAAGCAGAGCTTGGGGGCCCGGTTCAGTACCGTTGGATGTATCCTTTTGAACGATATATGTTTCATCTAAAGAAGAAGGTAAAAAAATTGAGCAAAGTGGAGGGTTCTATTGTCACACAGAGCATCAATGAAGAAACGTCACATTTTGCGGAGTTCTACTTTCCATCACAAGTGAAAACGAAGAGTCGTAGACCAGCTCGACATGATGACGGAGGCGTACTACCACATTATCCGGTTGATGTTCCTCATATATTCTTAGAGATTGGACGACTTAGTGGAAAAGGTAAAAAGCGGAGACTTTCATCACAGGAGCGAAATTATTTGCACATGTATATTCTTACAAACTACGACGACATTGAAGAATATGAGAGGTATAATATTGAACGATTTATTTTTCTTATGGGTCTTTGATTATATATATGTTAACGTGATGATCGCTTTAATATCATAGGATTTATATGGTATATCAACGTTTTGCATATCCGGATAAAACAGAGGATGAGCTATTGGAACTCAAACAGGAGGAGTTCGGACGTTGGTTAAGAGATTATGTAAGTGCCTTGTATGTAACTATCATATATAATGAATGATTTATTTTGCTAAGTTTAGATTTTATTCGTACAGGTCAAGACTGAGATGGCTAACGGACAAAGATTTCCCACGTGGTTAGAAGAAATTGTGCGTTTTCCACTAGCCAACGTACATTCACATGTGATGTATAGCACACGGGGGTATGCGTTTAAGATTCTTTGGGAAGATAGGAGTGTGACAACTTCAGATTACGGTATATCTTCTCAGTCCGGTGATCTTATATACTATGGTGTCGTACGTGAGATTTTTGATGTTCAATACCTGGGAATGCTCGGTTTGAGATGCGTTGCATTTTTATGCGACTAGAACGACCCATTAGTAGGAAGTGGTGTGCGACACGATCAATTTGGTGTTACATCAGTACATAGCAGAAGGCGATTCCAGAAATACGATCCATTCGTACTTGCTTCACAAGTAGACCAGGTGAGTTTTTTCTTTTACGTTAATTTTTAATTTAGTATTTCTGCATTCCTGGGGTAAAAAATTTATATTACTTTATTACACTGTATAGGTTTGTTATATTCCCTTTCCTCGGGTGACAAACAAGCAAGACCCGTGGGTTACAGTGACATCGATAAACCCGAGAGGTAGGGTCAATGGGATGTCCGAACATGAACCCCTCCAACAAAGCTTTGTAGGTTTGGGTTCAATCGAACATTCCCTTGAGGTGGACCTTGTTGTTGATTTTACCGTACACACGGACGATCGGGTATTTGAGGATTCAGAGGTAGAATTGGATGAATTCGAGGAAACTTCTGATTCAGGAGAATCAGATTACTCATCATCGGATGATTCAGAGTAGTTTTTTAAACTTTGAATTGAAAAATATGTACTTGTACTTGTAATACATATTTGTTATGGGGTTCGAATTAAGAGTAAAATAAATGACAATTATAAACCAGACCATATTCTATTGCTATTGCTACAAACTGATCGTGAAATAAACATTTTGATAATTATAATTGATTTTTTCAAAATTTATAAATATTATAATAAAAATAAAACGTTTTAGTCATTTATAATTTTAGATTTTGTTATTTATAGGTTTGTTAAAACGTTTTTTTTATAAATATTATTAAAACTATATAAAAAGCGTTTTTTTATATTTTTAGAATTGGAAAACACATTTTTGTATATTTTTATACATTTTTTTAAAATGCTAAGTGTGCATCCGTCGGAACCTTCCTACGGATTTCCGACGGATGCACACTCAGCATTATAAAAAATGTTTATTTCCCAATCCGTCAGAAATCCGTAGGAAGGTTCCGACGGATTTTCGACGGATGCACACTTAGCATTTTAAAAAAATGTTTATTTCCCAATCCGTCGGAAATCCGTAGGAAGGTTCCGACGGACGTTTATAAATGTGGTTTAGGGTTTAGGGTATAGGTTTTTTCGGAAAGAAAAAGGTTACAAACATATGTATGATGTATATACAATAGTTTGAACTTATAATATTTCAAAATTAATGTGTTATATAGAATTTAAAAAATTTGATGGAAGTGTTTATATAACTTATAGTATAAGGTATAGTTGATTTATGTTAAATGTTTAGCATTTGATGTTTTATAACATATACACTCATGTTAAGTCTTTACCAATAGTGTATTTCTTATTTTATGAATCAAACAAGTACATTAGGGTTTAGTAAATCGTTTAACTTAAACCCTAAACCCTAAACCCTAATTATACCCTAAATCCCTCGGAAATCCGTCGGAAAGTTCCCACGGATTTCCGACGGATTACATTTGTTGACTGACCAATGGCAACGCATGCAGAAAATATACGGATATTCCATTTCTGTCGGAAATCTGTCGGAAATATCTGACGGATGCTGAAATTTTTAGGGTTTAGGAGACGCGGTAAAATGTGCCGCCTAAATAAAATGTTTCCGACGGTTTCTCGACGGATATGTCCGTTGGAAACCCCGATATATCGGCCACCACGAACTTTCTTTCTCATTTGTCTCTTATCTCTCTCTCTCCTCTTTTCCGGCGTCTCCTCTTTTCTGGCGAACCCTCCTCTCCTCTTCCTCCGGCGCGGCGATCCTCTCCTCCTCCCTCGGTGTCTCCTCTCCTCCTCCTCCGCCGACTCCTCTCCTCTTTCCTCCGGCGAACCGTGGCGTCTCCTCCTCTCCTCCTCCGGCGGCGAACCTCTCCTGCTCTCCTCCACGGCCGGCATCTCCTCTCCTCCTCCAATATGTAAGATTTTGATTTTGGTTTTTGATTTTGATTTGTGTTGTTTTTTTATTTTGTTTTTTGATTTTGGATGTTGATTTTGGAATTGATTTTGGAATTAGGATGTTGTAATTTGGATTTAGGATTAGGATTTTAGAATTAGGTATTTGGAATTTGAAATTAGGATTTAGGGTTTATTATTTTGTTTTAGGATTTATAATTTGTGATTTAGATTTTGTATTTGTGATTTAATTGTGGATTTAATTTAGAAATTTTGTGATTTAGGTTTTATAATTTAGTATTTTAGATGTTTCAAAATTTTTGTGATTTAGGTTTTTTTTACTTTTTAAAAAAATATTATTAAAACTATAATAAAAAGGTTTATGAAAAATTGTTTTGTATAATTATTTAAAAACATTTTCATAATTTTTGGAGAATTAGAAAAACGTTTTTGTATATTGTAGAGAATTTTGATAATTATAATTGATTTTTTCATTATTTATTACTAATTAAATAGGTTTTTGTAATTTATAATTTTCCATATTATAATTGATATATAGAAAATTATAAGTACTAATTAAAACGTTTATAAATTATAATTGATTTTTTTTGAATTTAAGTACTAATTAAAACGTTTTTTAAACTATTATAATAAAATTTAAACGTTTTAGTAATTTCCAATTTTAGATTTAGTTATTATAGGTTTGTTAAAACGTTTTTTTTAAAATATTATTAAAACTATATAAAAAGCGTTTTTATAAATTTTTAGAAGTGAAAAAACTTTTTTATACATTTTTGGGTTTTAGAAAATTATAATAGAATTTTTTAGAATTTATTACTAATTAAAAACGTTTTTGTAATTTATAATTTTAGATTTAGTTATTTATAGGTTTGTAAAAACGTTTTTTGAGTTGTGGAAGTTTTTTCATTTTTTTATATTATTAGAGTTTATTAGAAGTTTAATAATTTGTATTTTCAGGATTTTAGAAAATTTTGAAATTTTCTAAATTTACAAAATTTCGTTCGTACTAACTATTTTATTGTTTTTCCCGCAGGAGTTACGAGGATGTGCTATAGTTGGGCGGTGGCTCCCAAGGCTGCCGTTCTCGGGGTACTCGGAGTTCTCGAGACACGCCTTCTGGCGGAACAAGCTCGGGAACTCAAATCCCGAGGTCCGAAGCAATCCAAGCCGGATAGGGATTAGTATAGAGGAACCCCAGCCAGCGAAGCCATTGCATCCGTCTCGACCCGCAGTATGAAGACGGGACTTGGTGAGTGAATTTCATTGTTATCTCAATTTTTAAAGATTTTTACTCGAATTAAACAGACTTATTTCTTTTTTTTTGTTATTTTCAGGTTTAAGTTGTACTTTGAGATCACAAAGCGATCTTCTGGATGTTCCACAACATGTTGGAGAAACCGTACAGTACTGGATATGCAGCAGAAGGGCAGCGTGGCACGGTTTTCGGTAACAAATTTTTTATTTGTTTTTTTAGTTTATTTTGTCGATTTTAATTTCAAATACTAACATTATTATTTTTTATAGTGTAGCAAAACTTCACGTGGAACCCTTCCCTTACGAATCAAGTACTTGCCAATTCGACAAGTATGCCGCTGGCGTTCATACTCGAACCACATGTATGAGTGGAAGCGAGGCTGGCTCGGCAAGGAGATGCCTAAGAACCTCGGCAGAGTAGGGAGGGCTTTTCGACCTACAGAACCCAAACACAGAAGCTCTCAGACAAACCGAGAGAACGGAGGCCGAGGAGGAAAGGGATGTACGTCGGAGAGCAGCTGTCGAAATGGTCGGTTTAATTTCTAATTTTTTAATTATTAATTTTGTGTTTATTATTATTTACTTATTAACAGATTTTACATGCGCAAGAAGGCGTACCTCCCGACTACCAGTGATCGGCGAGGCACACAAAAAAACTGGTGTGATCAGGATAGCGACATGCGTGAGGTCGTTGAGGCGTGCGAAGAAGAAAGTGGATCGGGAGCGAGAAGTTGGACTCTCGCAGCTCACTCTCGAGTCGTCCTCCTCGAGCGAGTTACAGGGAAGAGATCAACTTGTACTTTCAATGTAAGTGTCTAATTGTTTTCAATTATTATTTTTTTCAAAATTTCATTACTAACTTTATGTTGATGTTTTATTTTCGTAGGAAACTCGGAAAGTCAAAGGGCGATTCGCTGGGTTATGCGGACTTCCGACCCAGGAATCGTCTTCTTCCATTCCTCAGTTGCCTTCGGGGTACAGAGACGAGATCCAGAGGCTCACCCAAACGTTGAAAGAACGTGATGCGGAAGTCGAGCACCTGAAGTCCGCATACACGTCAACCCAGGACTAGCTCACCTCAACCCAGTCTCAGCTCACCTCTTTGCAGCAGACCATGAAGGCCGCCTTTCCTCATCTCTTTCCATCCGACGATTCCGACAACGTTTGAATATATATTTTTTTTTAAACATTAAAATATTTTCTGTTATGGATTTTTTTTTTAATTTTAATGAATTTAATTATGACAAATTTTTAAATTTATTTTCAATAATTTCATTTATTTATTTTATTTTATTTTAAATTTATTTTTTTAATATTTAATTAATAAATACAAAATTTCATTTAATAAAATATAAAAAAACAAAAAATACAAATAAAAATTCCGTCGGAAATCCGTCGAAACATTTCTGTCGGAATTCCGTCGGAACAGTTCTGTCGGAAATCCATCGGAACATTTCTGTCGGAATTCCGTCGAAATAGTCCTGTCGGAATTCCGTCGGAATAGTCCCGTCGGAACAATTCTGTCGGAATTCCATCGGAACAATTCTGTCGGAATTCCGTCGGACATCTTCCGTAGGAAAGTCGTCGGAATTTTCCGACAATTTTCCGGCGACGATTCTCCGTCGGAACTGTCCGACGGATTTCTGACGGAATATATGTTCCGACGAACTGTAACCGACGGATTAATTCCGTCGGTTATCCGTCGGAAAAGGCGGTCAAAAACCGCTTGTAATCTTGTAGTGAGAGGAGGTACGAAGAGGAGGTGCTCCGTTTCCTTTTTTAGTTCGTCTCTCTTCTTTCCCTCCTCTTTTCTATTTTTCTTTTGGAGATACGATCGTGTTCACATTCATAGAATTACGGTGGATTCCCTTAATAGAGTTGCATTGGCTTTATTACAGATCATTCCCAACTTGTGTGGTGTTGGTTTGATGTCAAGATACTTTGTGTGGGTTTGATTTTGTTATAGTTGGTTTAATTAATATGAACCAAGAGATAACCAAAATAATTTGTTGTATCTCAAAAGTCCATTAACAGAAGGAAAATTATATCTCAAAAGTCCATTAATAGAAGGAGAGAGAAAGGGCCGGAGAATATTTGGGCTTTAATGGATATAATAATAATCCACTAAGGCAACGTTGCTTTTTGAGATGTGGAGAAAATTTTGAGATGAGAAGGTTTTTGTGTGCAAACGAGTTGAAAAAGTTAAAACATATTGGTTTAGTTTTGACCTTTTAACAAAACATAAAAACATTCTACATTTGAGCCTCATCAAAGAAAGGTAAAATGTAATAAAATAGGATTGGTTACTTTGTATGTTTGTTTTTTTTTCTTAAATAAAGAAAGCAAAGCAATAAAAAACAAACATACAAGAAAGCGAATGAAATGATGAGCATACCCAAAAAAACAAGATTGATAACCAACCTAAAGTGTATGTTGACTGAAAAAAGATCGATTTATGGTTTCACTACTTTTACCAAATAAGCATTTTCGGCTTTCTAAAACATAAAGTTCCAATTACACACAAAAAAAACAAGAAAGCGAATGAAAAAGCATAAAGAGTAGACGACATCAAGAAATATATATATATATACGCATAACGTTATATTTCAAGATCTACCTGAACATCAAGAGTATATATATATATACGCATAACGTTATACGTATGTTTTATCTACATATGCATAGACACGCTCCGGAAATCGCCGTCGTCTCATCTATCATATAATTCGGCCAAAATAATTTAACAGAACCAAAATTCGTCAAATAATTATTTAATTGTACTTGCGGGTAGTGTGTCTATCCGCCTTAGCTTGCACGGGGAGGGTACCCGCTTTTACGGACCGGGCTCATCATTTCATTCGCTTTCTTGTTGTTTTGATTGTTTTTCCCATTATAAGGTATTGCCATTCACCACCCAAATAGTTATATGATAGATGAGACGATTGCACTGGGAAAAGAAAGAAATTAAAAACATTATACCCACAAAAAAACAAGAAAGCGAATGAAAAATCATAAAGAGTAGACGACATCAATCCCCGTAGACGAAGCAAACAATGCATGCACAACTTGTTCTGCTTTTTCAAAACCTTTTTATGATTGTGAACAAATAATCATCTAGGTTGAGCCTAGGAAAATGGCCCCACAATGACATATCAATTCAAATCGATATAAAATGTATCATCAACTTAAATGTATAATAATATAAAACAAAAGCAACATACATACTATAGCTCAATCTTTTCACAAAAACAATCAACTCGTTTTTTTTTTGTTTCTCCCGTGGTGATAATTTTTTCAATGTTTATATCGATTCCAAAACTTAATTATAATAATCGTTCATTTTATTTCTTCTGTCAGAATAATCGTTTTAGTGGAATAATCGTAGACTTAATGATAATATTCACTATATTATACACTTTAGTTGATGATACATTTTATATCGATTCCAGAACTTAATGATAATAATCGTTCATATATATATATATATATATATATATATATATAACTAGGTTAATATATAAGAAATTAACGAGTTCGAAACCGCCAAGATGATCGAATCTCCGTCTCCTCCACATAGTAGATTGTCGGATGAAACCGGCCGATACGTAGATTCGATTATCTGGATCGTTTCGAACTCATTTATTTCATGTATCGTTTTAACTTTTTGTTGTTTTTGTTTA
Organism: Boechera stricta; assembly: GCA_018361395.1. Lineage (NCBI taxonomy): Eukaryota > Viridiplantae > Streptophyta > Magnoliopsida > Brassicales > Brassicaceae > Boechera > Boechera stricta. The sequence continues at coordinate 6,162,940 of CM031544.1, read as the reverse complement.
ATTCTTTATTTATTTGATATAGTATTTGATATCGTAGATTTCTCACAAGTCAATTAAATCGCCGTCGTTGTTCCTGCCTATATACACTTTAGGTTGGTTATCACTCTCTTTTATCACATACTCAAAACTCAAGCCTTCATCTAGTACCCTTTAATTTGCTTCTTCTTCAAAAAAAAAAAATGCCTTCTTCGGTAGAGAAATCTGTGACGATAATCTCAACAAGTAAAGTCTTTCCTGTTGCTTTTTCCTTCTTTGTGTTCATATTCGTCCTTTTGATGTTACCCTTCCCTCTTCTTTCACCCTTCCTAGCTATCCCTATAAATTCACCCTTAATTTGTCTCAACTTTCTCATCAAAACACAAAACTTAAAGAGCCAAAAAAAAAAAAATGCCTTCTTCTTCTTCTGTAGAGAAATCTGTGACGATAATCTCAACAAGTAGAGTCTTTCCTGATAAAAAATCAACACTCATGAACCTCAAGCTCTCCGTCTCCGATCTTCCTGTGCACTACATCCAGCAAGGATGTCTCTTCACGCTCCCCCACCTTCCTCCACATGCGATTCTCTCTGATCACATCAAACACTCTCTCTCCCTTACTCTCTCCCACTTCCCTCCTCTCGCCGGCCGTCTCTCAACCTCCGACGATGGCTATGTTTTCCTCTCCTGCATTGACGCCGGCGCCGATTTCGTTTTCGCCGATGCGAAATCCGTCCACGTCAGTGATGTTATCGCCGGAATCGACGTTCCCGATGTCGTTAAGGAGTTTTTTTCCTATGATAGGGCGGTGAGCTACGAAGGACATAACAGACCAATCCTCGCCGTTCAGGTGACGGAATTGATTGACGGCGTTTTCATTGGGTGCTCCGTTAACAACGCCGTGACTGACGGTACGTCGTTGTCGAATTTTATTGATACATTAGCGGAGATTTTGACACGTCCAGCTGAAGTCCTACCACCACCTCCGTCCCCCTCACCGCCACCACCACCATCTCGTCTTCCACAGAGACAGTCGAGCAATCCTTTCCTACACGTAGCTCCCCCGCATCCCACGAACCTCACCAAGCAAGTACCTGAGCCTCATCAAATGGACACACTTAGCTGGACAGCTCTTGTCTATTGTTTCACGGCAGGTCTTGAATTCAACTCAATCCTCGCGCAAGTGGGAAATCCCAACAACGTCTCCTTCCGAGTCCAGCTTCTGTCTGTGCTCCTCAAAATAGCCCTTCTTTTTTTAATAGCAGCAAACTGGATATTTGCCAGGAGACATCCAAAAATGGCTTTACTGATGGATCGATTCGGCTCCGTTATTGCCTTGATTTCTTCCATTATCGCTGCTACGCCGACAGTCTCAGTTTACGTTTCTATTGGATGTGCGGTGTTTATGGTTATTGTTTATGCTCATCAATACTTCTCCTCCTAAATTAAAAAAAAATGTGGTAAGTTTGGTTATTGTTGCTAATATTCGTTTGTAATTTCCCTTTACGAAAGAAATATATATATATATATATATATATATATATTTCTGTTACTTTTGTTAATGGTTAAATTTCTGTTGCAAAACAAAAATTAAAGCTCTACGTACGGTTATTTTTTTTACTTACTCTTGCTGTTCTTCCGAGTAAAGTCATCTCTCATCCAATTTTGTTTTTTTTTTCTTTTTTTCTTTTTGTTTCTAATCTCTCATCCAAATATTGGGAGAATCTAGAATGGTATCAGATGATATTCCAATCCTTCATTCGTTATCTTGCACACGTTCTTTCGATTGTTTGCTTGAATTCATAATCGTCATCCACGTGTTTACTCGTATAATCTGAGAAAAAGAGTACCCGAGAAGCAGATATAGGAAAGGAGATCCCGCGAGATAGATCTGGGGTGAGAAGAGATAGGAGAGAAGCAAGGATTGATGATACAAAGAGGAAACAAGGAAAGGGCCAGAAGAAGAGGTCGGCAAAGCAGATATGGGAAACCCTAGATTTGAGAATTGGGGAAAAACGAGAAAAAGACCATGAAAAGAGACAGTAGAAGGAGGAGAAGAAGAGAGACGAACTAAAAAAGGAAACGGATCACCTCCTCGGCGGCGAAATAAGGGCAAAGCGGCTGGACCTCCTCGGCGGCGAAACAGAAACCCTAATCGCTATTTTTTTTATCTATTTTTCCTTTTCTTATAACATTTTCGTTATTTATCTTAAATGTTTGTTTTTTTTTTGCGTGTTAAAACTTTGTTTATTTACAGAACAAATTATTTAAAAAAGACTCACATATCTTTTTCAACTCGTTTGGACACAAAAATTGACCTTGACCGTGACCGTGACCACAAAAATGAGAATAAACCACGAGGAAGAAATGATAACTACAAATAAGTGTTGTGATTTTGAGCATGTGATATGTGTTATATAATGTATAATCAATAAAAACTAAGATGCAAAAATATGACCATTTTTACCGGCCGTAAACGTGCGCACGAACTGTAAAAATATGACTAATTTATAAATTACTTTATATCTCATTTTACTTTAAATGTTTTTCGACGATGATGATTTTTATAATCCATCACGAACTGAGTCCGACTTTTTAGATCGACAACAAACTTTACTTAGATAATTTTGTTTGAGTAAAATAAAACTTGGACCTTCTCACATTTTATATTTTATAGAATTAATAACTCAAAACTATTCGATAATAAATGAGTTGGCTAACATTCCTTATAATGGGATCTCTCAACCTATGTTTATTTCTTGGTGACGTTGAATGAGCAAGGAGATAACTGGTGAACACCGATCGTGAGAGAGAAGGAAAAAATAATTTAAGATCGATTGAATTACTCTCTTCAATAAAATATCTTTCTTTTTTTGTCACTCAGACAATTATATCTTTAATGAATAAAAGATATAAAATGTATCTCCCGAGGTGGCAAATCTTTCTGGAATCGATATATACATTTCTTGAATCGATATAAAATGTATCATCAACTTAAATGTATAATATATACCAGAAATGTATATATATATATATATATGAACGATAGTTGACAAAATATATATATATGTATATATATATATGTATACGAACGATTATTATCATTAAGTTCTGGAATCGATATAAAATGTATCATCAACTAAAGTGATGATATAGTGGATATTATCATTAAGTCTTTTAAAATTTTACTTTTGGTTGATGATCATTAATGTTCTGGAATCTTCAAAATTCCCATGAAAATTTCATTGGTTTCACACCTAGTAACCTAGTTATCGAAAGAACGTAAAGTTTAGGACTTTTTAGAGCTTTAGTGTGTAGGAATATGTTATTTTAAAGAGGAAAGCAAACTATCTAAGGGTGCAAAGAAACAATTGAATATGAAATATTAAAAGGAAAAGAAAAAAGGAATACGACAAAAAAAAAAGGAATATGAAATATCATGCTTAAACATCATATTCCTTTGGTTGGTTATAAATATCATGCATAAGCATTTGATAAAGAACTTTCCCCTGTTGGATCGAGCTGAAACCTGGACCAATTATAAAAAAAATGTGATAGTTTCATTTAGAGGGGGTTTCAGTACATGGTACGAGATTGTAAGAGTAAATATATTCTGCTTAATTTCAATTATAAGGAGAAGAAACAAATTAAAAAGCATTTCATGGATCTCACTCACTTTTGTGTGTTATCATACAGAGCACTTACAATCTAAATTTACTTTAGTGGAGTTATTAGTTGCATAGGTCGGTGTTAGATAGATGTATTTCAAGCCATACCTGGGACAATGGAGGGATATCGTGAGAGCAAAAGGTTTAAAAATAAACGATGAAATTTTACTTTTGTGGGATAAGACGGATGAAATTTTCTATATTATGTAATTTTATCTTTTTCAAAAATATATATATTTTTGCTATTAATTTAGTGGTTCTAATTAATCATAATATTTTATTATTTCAAGTGAGTTTTATGAGTCTAGTAAGCAGTACTATGTTATTTTAGCTTTATTTAATTGATAAAAACAAATTTCAAATTGCTATATTTCAGCAATAAAATAAATATAGAACTTCATGTCCTTAAAGCCCGAAAAATTGGAACTTTATGTTTTAGAAAGCCGAAAATGCTTATTTGGTAAAAGTAGTGAAACCATAAATCATTTTGTTAAGTAGTATTTGTGGTAAATGACAATAAAAATGACGATAATTAATTAAGAAAATAACAATTTATTGTCATTTTTATTGTCATTTTCAGTTTCACTACAAGAAAACAACGCAATTACCGACGGCGTTTCCGACGGCCGTTGTTCCGTCGGATGTTGTCGATGGATTTCCGATAACAAAGCTTCCACCTTTAGGTTGACGGAAAGCCGTCGGACATTTCCGACGGATAATAAAAAATCGATGATTTTCCGACGGTATTTTTACGTCGGTAAAGCGGACAAAATTACGATGGCTAACCGACGGAAGAGCGACAAATTTCCGATAAAGTTTACTACAGATTTCCCACGGATACGAATTCCGTAGGTAATCCGTAGGAAATTGATATTTTTTTCTAAATAAACAAACGTATAGTATTTTATATAAAATGAAAATAGAAATTAAATTTAAAATTGTAACTTAAAATTCTAAAATATATTAGGGAAAAAATATTACATTTAACAACTAAAAATATATTTAAAACCAAATGAAAATAAAAATATTACAAGAGTGAAATTAATAAAATACATTTGAACTAATTATCATTTGATGTACTATCTGAATACTCTGATGGTGATGAATCGGATTGCAAATCAAATTCTCCACGTTCCTCCTCGGAATAATCAAAAATCTCGTTATCACCTTCGTCGGTAAAATCGACAACAAGATCAACTTGTTGCGGTTCTGCGATCGGACCTAGAAAACCTGTAGTGACGCATTGTTGCATAGCCTCGTTATCTGCAATACCATCCACCCTACCTCTTGGTGTAATCAATGAAACAGTGATCCAATGATCATGCTTGTTCGTGACACGAGGATATGGAATGTAACAAACTTGGTTTGCTTGTGATGCAAGGATGAAAGGATCGTACTTTTGCTGCCGTTTTCCGGAATGTATGGATATAACCCCAAATTCATCTTGGCGAACACCAGCTCCTAGGAACGGATCATACCAATCGCAATTAAAAACAACGCATCCAAGTCGAGAAAACCAGGGTAATGGACTTCGAGAATTTCCCTTAGAATATCAAAGTAGACAATGTCACCTGAAGAAATACCATAATCACTTGTTGGCCGGATCCTTCCTTCGCGTAAAATCTTAAAAGCATATCCACGTGTACAATACATATGATAGACGTGGGCAACAGCCAATGGACCGTTGATCAACTCTTCTAACCAAGTTGGAAAAGACTGACCTCTACTTGCACCTGTCCTTATCTGCAATAATTATAAAAAAAAAGTATATTCATAAATTAAAAAATGATATTTGTAGTAATATTAAAAAAAACGTAAGTGAATCAAATAAACTTACATAAAATGCGAGTCATTGAGCGAACTCACTCTCTTTGAGGGTATTAAGTGCTTCCTCCGTGTAAGTTGAGTAATGAAAGCGTATGTGAGCCATATAAATCCTGTAAATAAAAATATGAATACATTTTTTAAATTATGAATATTATTAGAAATATTTAGATTTTTAGAAAATGAAATACCTTTCATACTCAAGAAGATCATCGCAATTTGTGAGAATATACATATGCAAATGATTTTGCTCCTCCTTAGTTAATCTCCGTTTTTTGTTTTTTCCACTTAGTCGTTCAACCTATGTAAATAGATTTAAGTTGTAATTAAAAATATTATTGAATATTTAAATTTTATAATAAAAATTGAAATGCGCCTTACCTGTCGGAAGAGACTAAGAACATAGATTAGATAACTTGCTTTTTCACCTCCGTGATCGTGCCGAGCGGGTCTACGACTCTTTGTTTGCACTTGTTTTGGAAAATAATATTCAGAGAAATGTGTCGCCTCTTCATTAATGCATTAAGCGACAATAGACCCCTCTACTTTACTCAAATTTTTAACCTTTTTCTTCAGATGATAAATATACCTCTCGAACGGGTACATCCACCGATATTGAACAGGGTCACGTAATGCTGCTTCACGAGGAAGATGAATTGGAAGATGCTCTATAACATAAAAAATGAAAGGGGAAAATCTTCTCCAAATTACATAGGATAATTGGTATATGCGTCTCCAAATTACGAATACCGTCAACCGTCAGAGATTTAGTACATAAATCCCGGAAAAAAAGCAGTTATACCTGAGAAAAAACATAAACCTCTTAAAACAGTACTTGATGTAGTCTTTACCTGTAATATTTATGCAGACAAAATTACCTGCAATTGACTTGTGAACGTTTTGTGGAAGAAGATAAAAAAATGCAAACGGAAGAAGGCGCTGCATTATGACATGATAATCGTGACTTTTTAAACCAGAAAACTTCTCTTCACCATAATCAATGCAGTTTCGTAGGTTCGATACGTATCCATCCGGGAATCTAACATTGTTGGCAATCCATTTGAAAAACTCATGTTTTGCAGCCGAAGATAAACGGAATTGGGGTATAAGACCTTTGTTGTTATTCCCCACAACATGAAGAGCTTTTCGAGAACATATATCTGGCGAATCCAATCTAGAATTCAGATTATCTTTCGTTTTCCCTTGGACATTGAGAACAGTGTTAATCAAATTTTCAAAAAAATTCTTCTCAATGTGCATGACATCTAGATTATACCTCAATAGATGGTCCTTCCAGTATGACAGATCCCAAAAGATACTCTTCATATGTCAGTTATGGTATACGCCAACTCCATTTACCGGACTATGTCCGTTTTTGCCACAACGAACTGTTTCCTCCGCCCCAAAATCTCGTAATTGTGTTAAAATGCTATAACCATCTAACTCAGGAGGTGGACCATCAAAAACTTTTTTGTTTTTGGTAAACAATGTGGTGCTTCGGCGATAGGATGATCGTCTCGCAAAAAGCGTTTATGACAATCAAACCAAGATGTTTTACGCCCATTTCTCAATTGGAACGCATCTGTATTGTCTTGACAATATGGACACGATAATCTCCCATGTGTCGTCCATCCAGATAACATATCATATGCTGGAAAATCACTTATGGTCCAGATAAGCACTGCCCGCATCAAACAATTTGCCTGCAATGAAACGTCGAATGCCTGAACTCCATGTTCCCATAACATCTGCAACTCATAAATCAATGGCTGTAAGAAAACATCAAGTGATCTCTTTGGATGCTCAGGTCCAGGTTCGAGAATTGAGAGGAAAAGAAACTCTCTCTTCATGCATAAAGATGATGGCAAATTGTATGGTGTCACGATTCGGCGCATGAATATGTCTGCTTTCGAGAAAGGATTAAAACCATGATGCGTAAACCAGTACATTCCTGCTCTCAGTTGCAAAATCAGGATAAACATTCTGAAAGTGTCGCCATGTTTCAGCGTCGGACGGATGTGATATATCTCCATTCCGTGGATGATCCGAATGCCATCTCATAGACTGTGATGTTCGCTCTGATTGATATAATCTTTTCAACCTCTCTGCTAGTGGCAAATACTACATCCGTTTGTATGGAACACTGACTCTTCCACCTGTATCTTGATACCGAGGATTGACAAAATCGACAAACCAACCGATCTGAATCCTCTCTCAAGATCATACAATTGTTGCTACCCATCACGTCGACAAGTCAAGCCCAGACCACTTCTGAATCTCATAGTATGTTGATAGATAATTACTATCCGCAGGTAAATGTCTTTTCATATAATCAGCAAATGCATCAACACAAGTCTCCGACAAATTGTAATTCGTCTTGATTGTCATCAATTCTGTTGCAGCCGATAACGGTGATATTCCCTCGACAACCTATACAACGGTGCTTTGCCAGCTAACATCGAATAATCTTTGTGCTTATAAATTAGGCTCCTCTACTGATCTTTCTTCTCTAGAATCAACAAAGTCCGGAGCATTTACATGATATGCATCATGTACCATCTGAACATAACCGACATTATCCCCTATTTTCGGTGTAGATTCCCCTATTCTATCTCGAAAAAGTTACACTTCAGTTCAGCAAAAATCTACCATAGAATTATTTTCTCCATGCGAATACTCAAATCTTGTAACCCGGCATAAATCCTCTACGATGTGAATGCGAACTTACTTCTAAAATATTGAGAAATCCTCGATTTACATTTAAGACAAGACAATAGATTTTACCTGCAAAGCAAGTTCCTGATTTGTTGCAAAATTCATGAACTGTCGTACACCTTCGACAAACTCTTCTGTAAGTTGCTCTGTCTCGGGATCACGCATTGGTCTGTCTATCCAGGATCGAAAATAATTATATTGACTTGACGATGACATATTTGTAATAGACGATGTATAGATAATATGAAAATAATATAGGTAAAGAAATTTTATGAGAGAATGAAATTTTCATGTGAGGCAATGTGGGTTATATAAACGACTGAACCGACGGAAAACCGACGGCAACGGCTACTGACCGTTCAACAGTTCCTGACCGTGCAACGGTTAATTGTTAAACGGCTAATTTTTAAACGGTCTTATTTTAAATATACCGACGGAAAACCTACGGTAATGTCCAGTCCGTACCGATGGAAAACCGACGGTGATGTTTATTTATATATATATATAAGAAATCAAATTTAAAAATACATATAAAATCATAAATCTAAAATACTTTATAATGCATATGAACATATTTATTAAATCTTAATTATTAAAAATCTTATTTATTTAAAATCATATTTATTTAGGGAATTAGGATTAAGATTTTGTAAGTACAATTAGATATAAATTTAAAAGTAGACACTGTCGGTTTGCCATCGGTATTACCGATGGTAAACCGACGGAAAGAACAAAACCGACGGTGTCTGTTTATTTATATATATATATATATATACATATAATATCATATTTAATTAAAAAATTAGAATTAAGATTTTAAAAGTATGATTTTATATGCTTTTCTACCAAACGTCCCATTTCAAATTTTCAATGTCTCGATAATTAAACCTAATGACAGAAAAAGAAGCCAATAATAAAACGCCTCACAGTACATGAAAGTATTCTGTACTGTTCCCGCGTAAATCATAACTATGTAGCAAAATCAAGTCATCCCTTTTTTCCCCAAATCCCAATTCCTAACATTTCTCTCTGCAAACACAAAAACGCTACTATAGAAGACGGTGATCACTCCTCCGTTTCAGGTTCCTTTTCATTACTCTTGACCCCTTAATTTCTAAGGTTCTTTCTTCGTTTACAGTTTCTGAATCTTTCTGTGTTATCTACTAGTTTTAGTTTCTACTACTTTTGTGTTCAAATTTCCTCTGAAATTTTTGAATGCATAATGAGATCTTGATATCTTACATCATCTTATTTATTTAAAATCAAATTTAATTAAGAATCAATGAAAATTGTAATAATTTTAGAGAAACATAACAATTTTTCATAAGATTATATATATATATATATATATGTAAAAGTAATATCCGTGGGTATTCCATCATTTATTTAAAATCATATTTATTTACAATCATATTTATTTAAGATATTAGTATTAAGATTTTATGAAAATGATTTTACAAAATACTAAAAAAAAATCTAAAATCTAAAATCAAATAAATATTAAATCATTTTTATAAAATCTAAAATCAAATATAATAGCCAATTAAACCGACGCGAATTTATTGTGGCGCCAGAACACGTGTGGGCGGGAAAATGAAATCCATTACCCACGGAAAACTGACGGATATTTCTGTCAGTCACCAAACATTAAACCTGATCGAGAACCTTCTCTTCTTCCCCATTTCTTAGCTCCTCCGATTTCTCCTCTATCCGCGATCGCATTTCTCCCGGTGAGCCTCTTCCTACTCCTCCGCGCGGCTTCCTTCTTCGGTGATTCTCCTCCTGCGCGGCTTCCTCTTCTCGCTCTTTGCCAGCTTCTCCGGCGTGGCTCGGCCTACTCGCGAGCTCTTCCTCGCGATTCTCTACCCATTAATTATAATGTAAGATTTTTTGATTTTAGATTTTGAGATTTATGATTTTGTGATTTAGGAAATGGATTTCGATTTTGATTTTGGATTTAGGAATTTTGATTTTGTGCTTTAAGCTTTAGGAGTTAGAATTTAGTTATTTAGGATTGAAGATTTAGGATTTTGCAATTTTTTGTTTTAAATTGTATGATTTTATTTTGTGATTTTGGAATTAGATTTTATGATTTTGCAAATTGTATTTTGGAATTAGATTAAGGATTTTTAGATTTGTAATTTAAATTGAATGATTTCTATTTTTTTGATTGTGGAATCACATTTGGATTTACTAATTTTGTGATTTGTGTTTTATGATTTAGAATTTAGAATTATTAATTATTGATTTAGGTTTTATGATATAGATTTTTTTTATTTATGTTACAAATTATTATTATGAATTTAGGATTTAGATTTAGTTATTTTGTGATTTAGGTTTAATTATATAGAATTTGTGATTTACGTTTTATGATTTAGAATTTGTGATTATGTTTGAAATTAGTATTATGAATTTTTTAATTTGTGATTAATTATTACTGATTTATGTTTTATAATTTTGATTTTTTTATTTAGGTTATCAATTAGTATTATGAATTTAGGATTTCAATTTACTAATAATTTATGAATAATATTTTTGATGTAGGATTCCAATTATGATATTTCTTACTAATCATTTACTTCTGCTTAGGAGTTATGAGGATTTCCTCCGCTCATCTGCCTCCCGCATGCTAATCACTCATTGAGGAGGTTCTTGCTCAACCGGACCGAGAACGTTTACCGATGCTTCACCCACAACGTCTGAATGGAGCCACTTGGTATAAAATTTTAGTATTTTATAATATTTTTAACATTTATTATTTATTTGTTTTTATTAATTTAATTCTAGGTTTCGTCATAAAAACAGGATCACCAAGTCGATTATGAATATGCTCCGTCACCAACTCCCTAACATGTATCCCTTTATACGAGATACAAGAGGCGAGAGCGGTTCCAGATTTCATGTATGAAATTTTATTACTTTATTATGGTTTGTTATTAACATTTAGTCCTGATGTAACTAATTCTTTATTTTTTTATATTTTTTTAGCAAGATTTCAATTGGGACTATAGAATTAACCTCGAGGTTCGTAGGACGTTCGATAAGCAAGCTAGTTCGCAATTCAGCGAACATGTCTACGGTTGGAAGCGAAGAAGGTAAAAGAAGCCCAGGGATCTCGACCAGATGTTGGGAGGCGTACATATTCGAGTGTAAGAGCCAACGCGATCTCCGCATAGTCGCCGCAATATGTCATCGACATATGTAACCAGAAAAATAAGTTTACTCCCACGAACTTTTGATACACAATCTTCAACCAAATTCACCTCAAAACCAAATGAGATGTTTACCTTATGAAATTTGTGGTACCATTGACGAGAAGCTTGTTTAAGCCCATAGATGGATTTATTTAACTTGCATACTATTTTCTTGGAATCATGAGATACAAAGTTTTCTGGTTGCTCCATATAAATTGTTTCATCAATGTCTCCATTGAGAAATGTTGTATTTACATCCATCTGATGGCTCTAAATCATAATGCAAAACATGATTGTCTCTAAAAGATTCTTTTAATGAAACTAGAGAAAATGTTTCTTTATATAATTCCTTCTTTCTCGAGTATTTTAGAACGACGAGCCTTATACCTTTGCACATTACCACTTGAGCCCCTCTTGGTCTTAAATATCCATTTGCAACCAATGGGTTTTTGTCCTTCTGGTAACTCGACAAGATCCCAAACCTTATTGTCTAGCATCGACTGGTACTCTTTTTTCATACCTTTAACCCACTTTTCTGAATTGGAACTATCCATAGCCTCACGAAAGTTGACAGGGTTATCTTTCAATTGGATTTGACTTTCCTCTTATTCCATAAGAAACACTATATAATCATCCGGAATAGCATTTCTTCTTTCTCTATAGTTATCGAAAGTACGTATTTAGGACTTTTTAGAGCTTCACATAACGTCATGTGAAGGAATATGTTATTTTAAAGAAGAAAGCAAACTACTTAGGGTGCAAAGAAACAATTGAATATGAAATATCTTTTAAAAGGAATATGACAAAAAAAAATGAAATATCATGGATAAACATCATATTATAGCATTTGGTAAAGGACTCTCCGCTGTTGGATCGAGCTGAAACCTGTACCGATTATAAAAAAATGTGATAGTTTCATTTAGAGGGGGTTCCAATACATGGTACGAGATTGTAAGAGTAAATACATTCTGCTTAATTTCAATTGAAAGGAGAAGAAACAAATTAAAAAGCATTTCATGGATCTCACTCACTTTTGTGTGTTATCATACAGAGCACTTACAATCTAAATTTACTTTAGTGGAGTTATTAGTTGCATAGGTCGGTAAATAGATGTATTTCAAGCCATACCGATATTGTTTTTTACTTATAACCAACCAAAAGAAAATCTCTAATTATCAGCTATTGAATATAAATATATAATATGTAGCCGTTGGGCCTTGTTTTTTCCTTCTTTTTTTTAAATTGAAAAAGAGTATAGGATGATATTGTTAATCTTGGGGATTTCATTTTGTATTGAAAATATATTGAGAGGAAACCTTACAAAGATTCTTAGAGTCGTGTTTAATATATATGATGTTTATGCATGATATTTCATTTAAAAAAAATGAAAAAACTCAAAAAAATTATTTTACATCACGTACCGGTACCGTGAGGCGAAGCAAACAATGGATACATGCACAAGATAAAAGATAAATATTTTGACTGGATAGGCCACACGTCGAAGAAGATAAAAGATAACTTGTGCAATCTTGGGAGATGTTTTATATTCCATCACATGTGCAATCTTGAATTAGTATCCGTGTGAAAATGGACGATAAAAAGATACTACTTCGTTGACCAAAAAAAAAAAAGGATACTACTTCAATATAAACATCTGACAAAAAAATATAAAATAATAAAGAATGATGAATGCTTACTAAATGCATTCGAGTATATAAATCAGTTAGCTTTGAAATTCCTAAAGTAAGAGTTAATATATTCTGCTTAATTTCAATTGAAAGGAGAAGAAACAAATTAAAAAGGCATTTCATGGATCTCACTCACTTTTGTGTGTTATCATACAGAGCACTTACAATCTAAATTTACTTTAGGGGAGTTATTAGTTGCATAGGTCGGTAGATCGATGTATTTCAAGCCATACCGATATTGTTTTTACTTATAACCAACCAAAAGAAAATCTCTAATTATCAGCTATGGTTGCTTTGTTAGAGTAAAATAACCTCTTAGTTTTGAATTCAATAAATTCAGTGGGTGCCACGTGGAATTCTTACACTGACAAAATAAAGTAAAATAAAAAATATTTATTCAATGTATATATATGGGACACAAGTATACTAGAAACATGAGGGCATAATCCAAAATTGAAAAAGAAGATGAAACAAATGAAAAAAAAATCTTCTTGTTCAATCATTTGTTTTAATTAGAATTCAGTAGTCTTCATCTAAAATTTTAATTATATAAAACAAACCTTCTACATTTCATATTTTATTTAACATGTTATTCAACTTATATGAATAGATGTTAGTATATTATAAAAGTGTTCGATCTAAACAATTCAAAACCAAACCAGAAATAAGCAACAATCCAAGGCGAGTTTCATCATAATCCATAGGGAGCTTAACAAAACTCCAAAGATTCACCTTAAAAATCCATCTGTTGATTGCCAGATCAATGGACCACACATCAATCTTGGCATTTTCCTACAATTTCAATCTTAATTATAAAGAATATAATGAAAAGTATTAAAATAATAATAACACAAAAAGATTAAAGATTAGGTAGATAAAAAAGGTCACGTATCAAAAATTAAAATAATAATAGCACTAAAAAAATAAAGATTAGATAGATAAAAAAGGTCACGTATCAAAAATTAAAATAATAATAGCACTAAAAAAATTAAAGATTAGGTAGATAAAAAAGGTCACGTATCAAAAATTAAAATAATAATAGCACTAAAAAAATAAAGATTAGATAGATAAAAAAGGTCACGTATCAAAAATTAAAATAATAATAGCACTAAAAAAATTAAAGATTAGGTAGATAAAAAAGGTCACGTATCAAAACGTCTCCTCGCATCCACGAAAACATTCGTACCCTAACCAAAAAATCATCTCACCAAAAGCAAAACATATTATACGTTAAAAAAGTTTGATCTCTTCATCCGATGAAATCATGAAATTAATCCTATTTCAAATTTTTAAATCTTCATCCAACGAAATCAATCCATACAATATAAAAATAATGTCAAAAAAAATATATACAATAAAAAAAAATCGGTTATGAAAATAATACAAAATTTTGTATCAAGTTAAGAAAATTGTAAACTCTAGTCCTTAAACAATATAGTCTATTAAAATTTCGGAATTATCAGCTTATTTTTATAAGCGAAGGAGGAACGTTCGAAAAAACAAGAGACTGTAGGTTGAAAAAACTTTGAAATTTTTCTATAAAAAGTGTTAAATGATCGAAAGACGACGTTTCCTTTAACTCCAAACCGCGTTTTTTGATCTAGCACTCCTAAAGAAGGATTCAACAAACCGTTTCCATTTCTATTTCCCTTAACGGTTTCTGACTGACACGTGTCCTTCTGAATCACTTTACTTTAATCTGGAAAAAAACAATGCGCACTCCACTCACTCATCTGCACAGACGACGAACCAATGCATCGGTAAGATCCGCATAAACATACAATAAACAAAAATAAAATTAAAGTGAGGAGACAAATATTCTTACAAATAATTAGAAAAAAAGAAAAAAAAAAAGACATAAAATAGCGTTGTATATATAATTGGCAGGTCTACGAACCGACCGTGCTTTAAACGCTGTATATTTTTTTTCAACTTTAGATATTTTTTGGTTAGATATTACGACACTTGGACACCACATCATTACAACTGAATAATACAATTATGCAAGTGTTACTTTACTAATGTTGCCATAAGTATAACGGCTAAGAATATACGAGAATGACGTGACCATTGCCTACGTCACCATTGCCTACGTCACCATTGCCAACGTCACACCTCCACGTTCTTAAGATTACACTACATACACTCAAAGCAAAAATCTTAATGAAGATGTGATCAAATTCGTTTTTTTAAATCTAGGATTTGTGATCCATCTTCTTTCATCTTTAAAATTCACAAAATTAGTAAATTAATATATAAATAGTGTTTTTGTTCCTTTATGTACTCATAAATATATATTAATATATTTGCTCTATAAATACACAGAGATTGCTAACATTAAAATAAAAAAACAGAGAACAAAAAAAATACAGTTCTCTACTTGCACTATTAAATACAAAAAAAAAAAAAGACAGAGAAGAAGTCTTTTTTGGTGTTCTCTACTTGTATTATTAAATAAGGCAGTTCAATTATTAAATATAGTTCTATAATTAGTCTCTGATGTCTAGAGGAGTTAAGAAGGCATTGTATTAAATACAGCTCCCCCGTTAAATACAGAATTCTCCCGCTGATTATCTTCGACAGGAGTGCTGTATTTAATACAATGTTTTCAGCGGGAGAACTCTCTCTTACAATGTTGTAAGTGAGAGATAAAGCTGTATTTCTAAAAAGATTGTGTGATCCAACTTTGTCGTTTTGATTTATGTAGCAGAGCAACAAAAAAACAAATTATGTGTGATCCAACTTTATCAGTTGTTATTGTGGTTCTTTTCTTGTACTCAGAAAGAAAAAGTCAACAATTGTGGATGTCAAGTTGGAATTTTTTTTCTTTTTCTTATTTGAAATCTTATGTGAAAAAAAAAAAATTCTTTTTCGTTGCTCTGCTACATGAATCAACATGACAAAGTTGGACCACACATAATCTTTTTTTCGTTGATCTGCTACATGAATCAAAACGACAAAGTTGGATCACACATAATCTTGAAAAATAAAATATTTATTTGTATTCATAATATTTTTGTATTCACAATCAATTTCTGTGTGATTGGCTTCCAGTTCCACCTCTTTGCTTCCGATGTGGAATATTATTATTTCTAATAATATTTGTGTCTGGTTTTGTTTCGATTCTCCTTGTTCAATTGTATTCCTCTTTCGGTAATATCCAGGTAAATTATCTTGAGCTATAGCTATTTAACTTCCGTATGAAAACAAAGATCAAATATGCTGTTAGTTTTCATTGTTATCTTAGTGGCTATATATGAGAAATAACTTGACTTGCTCTTATCGATTTAGGGATAGGCAATGCATATAATAAGATTCGAAACATTACAAAATGCACCGTGTCCTGATGATAGATTTATGGCTCTAACCGGTTTCGAGCAATTCTTTTCCATGCTTTTTTTTTTTATTTTTAAACAGATCAAACTGAATCCTTATTCTCTCTTCGGCTCTGCTCTTGTGAGAGATTTAAAGTTGTTAGTCTTTAGTTATAGAGATTTGTTCGGGACATTGATCTTCACTTATGTTTAATTTATTTTTGTTTCCATGTTGGATTTCTTTGGTTCTATGTCGATGCTGCAGTTTTCCTTTCTTTCTTCTTCTCCGTCAAAATTCTAATAGATATATGAGGAGACAGAGCAACATGGACGAACAATTTATACTAGTTCCCATATAGAATCAGCAACTGCGAGTTACTACATCTCCATTAAAGTTCCATTCTTGTTGTTTATTAATGACATTGACAACTAATTTACATCACCTTTTATGCCTAAGAATGACCCTATGAATGTTTTTAACATGTTAGAGATATATGATTCCTTTAAGGAACTTGGTTTATTCAATAGAAGAATTTATCTGTCATTTGGGTTATTATGAAATTTGGCTCGGTTTCAGAATAATGAATGCTTACTAAATGCATTCGAGTACGTAAATCAGTTAGCTTTGAAATTCCTAAAGTTGACGACGGAGTGGTATTGTCATGTTTCATGCAGTGATGTGATGTGATTTGTGTCATGAGAAAGTACGGTTTGTATCCATTTATGGTGGTTTATGTCCAAAGTAGCAACTCACTATGAATATGAGAATTGTAATCAAGGTGGAGAATGTTGAGAATTTGTGATTCCAATTCACGTCATAACCGGAGTTAGATCGGCTATAGAGTGAAGTTGTTGCTCGGATTCAATCAGTGTGAGATTGGTTCATAATCAGGTTTGGTCAGCGGTGCAAGAATGTAAAGGAGAAAGTCAAAGACTCGTCCTCATTGATAGGGTTCGCCGTTAGATTGAGGCGGTTTAAATACTCTGTTTTCTTTTTCAGTTGTTCTTGATTTTTTAATTGATTCTTTCTGAGAAATCGGAAGCTCTTGATCTCTATTGAGTTGTGGTTTTAATCTGTAATGATAGTAGATTGTCGGATGAAACCGGCCGAGACGTAGATTCCAGTGTTGACGATGGATTCATGACAAAGCAAAGCCAGAGGAGGTACGAAGAACTCATAGTTATATTGACTCAAGATTGATGATCTTCTAACTGTGGAGTTTCAAAGGAATTCGAGAGAAATTGATTGGTAAACTTTTGCAAGAGGTGACGCTGAATGAGCAAGGAGATAAATGGTGAAACAACGATCGTGAAGAGAATCAAAATTTAATTTAAAATCGATTGAATGACTCTCTTCAATATAAGACGATTATATCTTTAATGAATAAAACTATTGTAGTTCAAATTCAATAGCACTGAATCTAATCATGTACAAAAATAATGTTTCTTTTGAAAATTAATCCTCTTTTTCGAAAATAATGTAGCAATAACGCACATAAACCAACACATACAACAACACTTGCCAAGAAAAAGGATCAAATTTAAAAGGGGAAAATTCCATGAATTCTTACAATAAACCATTAAGGTGACAACTTTGCTACTTTTTTTTTTTGGTCAAAGTGACATACGTGTTCGCGGATCCACAAAAATTAACAGATAAATAGATTCCTTCATAGAAAAAAAAAATTTCGTTATAAATAATGACATATTTGTTATAAAAACGGTGTTTATATATATGGTTATATTACCGAAATATAAAAGAGAAAGAGATTTTATCAGAGAGATTGTAATGTATTGAATTGTATTGGAATGATTTTTACGTTAAGCGGGCCTTATTTATAGGAAAACAAAATGAGTATTATATGCGTAGTGACGATGCTTCACATATTTAATAATCGCGCCATGCGTTTATAACACTTGACCGTGTCACTTGCGTTGCGTTTATAACTGCAGCGCTTTGTTCGCCGTTAAAAATCATAGAAAACGATGGGATAAGCCACGATAAGGTAAAAAGTCACAACGCTTCCATGCGATCGTCATATGTCTGTTGATGGCGCATTCAATGTTGTGGACATGTTTCTTGAACATCGAGGTGGGTAGTGATTTCGTGAAAGATCTGCGGTGTTGTCGCATGATCGGCGTATCTTACTTGATGTCCTTGTTCTTGGCTGGGTATGCGAAGAACTTGGAGGGATATGTTTGGTTATCACTTTTGATGAATCCTTGCTTTCGTTTGGCGACCAGCATGACATTATCTTCATAGAGAATTGTTGGCTCGTGTTTACGTGGATTCTTGATTGAATGTGTTGTCGATCGTCGACCTACACACCATTCTCTACTAGCTTCGGAGTGCGATGATCTCGCATGATTTGAAGAAGTAGCCCTGGCGTCTGTTCGTGAACGCCATGATATTGTGCCTCCGATCGTAAATCGTATCCATGCGTGATCGGGCTTTATGAGGATCGATAAGTATCTGCATCGCAAAACCAATCATTTGACCATTTGAATTGTTAGGATAGAATAATCTAAATCGATATCTTGAAGATATCGAAAGACATGTTTAATCCCATTCCAATGTCTTGAGTAGGGGATGAACTATATCTTGCCAAAGGTTAATGGCAAATGATATATCGGCCTAGTGCATTTAGATACATAAGGGCTCAATCGCACTTAGATATGGCACTTCGGGCCAAGTATCTCTTCATTTTCCTCGGATGGTGGAATGGATCATTATCGGCATTCGGTGTTCTTACGACCATAGGAGTCTTTGGAAGGTAGCCTTATCCATGTTAAATCTTTTAACACTCTTTTGGTATATGTGGATTGATGCGAAATATACCTTTTGAGATCTCTCATTTGTAGGCGACAATCTTTGTCTCTTTCATCTCAATTCTCCTTTCAGTAATTTGATGCTTACGTATTTCTTTTTTGAGTTCGATCATATTTAGATCATCACATATACGCGATTAATCTGAAATCGGATGTTGTTTTCTTGATGAAAACACATGGACATATAGGATTGTTTACATATCCTTCTTTCAAAGTGTTCACTCGAGGCGATTATCTGCTCGCGCTTTTAGTCCATATAATGATCTTTGCATTTTATTGCATAACTCTTTGGGTTTAGAACTTAATGCTTACGGCATTTTGAACCATCGAGGAATTTTCATATAGATATTGGTATCTAAATCTGATACGTGACAGCATCCATGAGGCATTTAAATTTTCTTTAGGCTAGATTCATCGGGAATCTAGCGTTATTATCCATAACGGGAGAATATGTCTCCTCGTAATCTATGCGGGTCTTTGAGAAAATCCTTGAGCCAGGCGAGCTTTATATCTCATAATCTCGTTTTTCTCATTTCGTTTTCTAGCGAATACCCATTTATATCCAGGTTTCACATCTTGGTATGACAATTGGTCAGAATACTTTTTCGACTTATTCGGAATCGAAGTTCGGCTTGCATAGCATCCTTCCATTTTGGCCAATCGTCTCGACTTTCTGACTTTGGCTCGATATCATCGTTTTATCACATATTTCCTTTATAAAGGTATATGAAAGTCAATCTTATCGACTTCATGTATCGATTCCATGTTTTCCCATTAATTAGTTGATGGAAATCTCATGATTATCTTCAGGATTATCATGATTATCTTCAGGATTATGAGTTTCCATGTTATGATCAGTCTCACGGTTTGTTTCTCCCAAAATATTTTCTGTTATTTTGGGATCATTATCTTTTATTCCTTTCTTTTTAGGATTTTTATCCTTGACAGCAATCCCACGGGCGTCTCTGACTCACGTGTATCATGTTTTTCCACCTTCATGTGGTATTTCAATTCGAGCAGGAACATTTGCAGGTATGTGTGATTTGTTCCGTTTTGGTATCTGCAAATGCATCGAGGCGATTTGCATGTTACCAGATTTATGATCGTCGAACTTCAGTTCATTTTGGTTGGAGGATCAAAGTGTAACAATGATGATACCACTTGATATCCTTCTACTTGTTTATTCTCTCCCACTAGAACGGGAATGTTTTCTCATCAATGATCGAAAGCGTCAGTAAAACATCTCGATGCGTGTTCAGGTATCGTATGATTGATGGAGAATCACAACCAATATATATTCCCAATCTTCTTTGTGGTCCCATCTTTATGCGTTGTGGTGGTCTTCTGACATCTGCCTGACCAAAAATTCTTAAATGAGAAATATTCGGTTCTCGACCGAGCGTTAAGCTGTGGGGAATATTTATGGTATGCGCAGTGCTTATCTAGTGCTTGCAAAATAGCATGTCCCATACGAGATGTTGGGAGTTTTGATCTCATTATCAATGGTTAATTAATTGCAGCCGTTTAATCAACGATTCAGCACCCATTTTGAGTGTGAACATGTCTTCTGGGATGTTGACTTGATTCCCATTACCATCGAGTAATCATTAAGCGCTTGGGATGTGAATTCACGGCATTATCTGTCAACTCTTTTAATGGGATAATCAGCTGTGCCCAGTTTGATTATACGAGTTAGGAATCTCATGAAATCTTTATTGCGAGATGATAATCAAACATGTGACTCTATTTGGATGTGTCGAGACCATAAAATATTGGAATGGTCATGGTGGATGAATCGGTCCATATATCACCTTGAATTCGTTCGAGGAATTTTGGTGATTCTTTATCAATCTTGAGTGGCGAATGCCTTATGATTAATTTTCGAGGCATGCGATACATGTTGTTTTATTTCCCATCTCACGGATTTTTTAGGGAATGACCATGTGAGTTATTATTGCATCATTGTGGGTGACTGGCGATCATGCCATAATATGAAATCTTCGGATTTCTTTTTAACAGATGTGATTATTGCATCGATATACGTTTGATGCAGCCGGAAGGAAGTTTTGGTAATTTTCCTTTAACCCTTTTTCCCGATTCGCGGAAAATATATATACTTCTTTCCATTCTCAGTTGCAGGAGTATATCCTTGAAGATATATGTCTTTAAAACTCAACAAATTCCTTTTTGAATTTGGAGCATATAAGCGTTATCGATGGAAAATTTCGTTGCATTTAGCGCAATCGGCTTTACGGTTCATCACGTCTGCGGACGATATCGTGTTAACAATTATTTTTGGATTTTAAATCGGAGAAGTATCTCTTGTTTCTCGAATAGTGTGCGTTGTTCCTTATCTGGTATGCATATTTCTCTTACCATTTCATTGGGCATTGTTTCCTTTGTATTATGATCCATTTAATACAATATTAATGAAAACACACATTATTATTAATAATATCATACATTATTTATTTGAAAATATAACATCATTATTCAAACAAAAAAACATATTTATTTATGGCATTCTGAAGCATTCGGCGGTTTCACTCAACCGTACTATTATTCATAGGAATAGTACAGTCGAGCTCATTGCGAAAGTCGGAAGAATCGAGGTATGTTGTTCCCTCAAGATTTTCATTGAGATTTACTTCCTTCCCTTTGCCTTTGAGTGACTCTTTGTATACAAAGATGTGGAGGTGTACGACACACTCGAGACAATGTCCTTTGGATCGCATCATGTAGAGATGCGCTTCACGCTTCGGGTGGTATTTTCTTGAATTTCTTTCCCTTGGGAAGATTGTTCGGTCGGATCCATTTAAAGGACTTTCTTGTGGAGGTGTGTCCACCACGTCCGTCACGTCCCGCCCGCGGCCGCGACCCGCGGCCACGACCCGCGACCCGTTGTTTGATATCCTTGCTACATATATTTTGTTTCCATTGCATTCACTTGAGGGAATGCTTTGGTTCGATGGGCATTGTGGTTCTTGATAAGAAGTTCATTATTCTTCTATATCATAAAGCATCGCTCGAGAAAACCTTTTATATCGCGGTTTTACGTATTGTTCTTGCGGATATAGTGGTTTTTATGAAAGGTGAGATAAGTTTTCTCGAGCATTTACGCTTAGACGGTTTTCCGATATTCCAATTGTCTGCTATCCTCAACATAGCGAATTAAATGTCTCCACCTTTTCATAATCCGAAATCTCGGGTTTGTCCATTCATCAGCATGCGGAGAGTTATCGCTTTTGATTATCAAACTTTCTTTAAGAGCTTTCCATAACTACTGCTTTGGATCTTTTATGCATAATGCGTGAATTAGATTTTCATAAATGTTTCCTCGGGAATATCCAGATTTTTTCTCTTGGGAGGTGAAGCTTTCTTTTATGGTATCGGAAAGTTTTTCCGATCGAGATATACTCCATATCGGTGGTCCGGTATGTAGTTTGCATTATTTTGAGGCGGGGAAAGCGAACTTACCGATATTTGCCATTATCTAAAAATAAAGAATTTTATTTTATTAGAACGTTTTATTAAATCGATTACATATTTAAACAAACAAAGCGATTACAAACAAAAATATCGCATAAAACATTAAACCCATGCATAAGGCAAACTCTCCGCGGGTAAATTCCCCAACGAAGAGGCCATAAACACTAGAAATTATTAAACCTAAACAAAATRCTAGAAAAATGCGATTCATTTTACAAAATGAAAACTAAGCAAATTTCTTAAATGAAAGAGATTGGTGTGAATGAATGAGTGAATGAGTGGGTGTATTTATAGATTGAAAAACACTGTTCACTAGCCGTTGGAAAGCATATGACCGTTGGAGATTTTTGAAAAATCGATCAGAAATTATCTACCATGCGATCAAATATTTTACCAGATTCGAATGAGTGATATATGATTTAATTTACTTTTATTACTTTTAAAGTTATTTTCAACAAATCCTACGGATTTGGTGAGATCTCATGAAACTCTCGGGGTTTACGTATTAACTTTTAGGGTATTAACGTGTCAGGTAGCCAAGATCGCGTTGGGAGACACTGAGGATGAAACCCAGGTTCCTTAAATCTCAAATAACTTTGATATGAATAAAACTTAAGATTTTATGAAGATTATAAAGCGGGTCAGTCATCAAGAAATATTAATCAGTAATAATGAAACATAAAATAAATTATTTGGCGGCTCGGCCGTCCCGATAATATTSAATAAAATGTAAAGTAAATAATATAAGGCGGCATGGCCAAATAACATTAAATAAATTTTTGGTTGCGTCGGTAATATTAAATAAAGCGTAAAGGCGTCAGCCGAGAAATAAATAGTGTGCGTTAAGCAACTTGTATTATTATTTTGAGGCGCCAGTTCGCACGGTATATTTTATTTTATTGAACAAAATAACTTACCCGGTATTAACGGATATCTTACCGTTTGATTTGATGAACTTCGGCGATGAACGTAATTCCAATGAATAGTATTTTCGGTAATGAACGAGCGTGAACAGTACTCCGATTTGTGAATAGTGTCGGCGGTGATAGCGGTGAGTTTTGATGTGAATAGTGTTTTTGTGAATAGTGAATTCCGGCGTTGGCGATATTCCCTCGTGAATAATGGCGTATCGGCGGTAATATAACGATCAGTGATCGTCTGATAACGTGTTATAAAAGCGGTGTTTATATATATGGTTATATTAGAAATATAAAAGAGAAAGAGATTTTATCGGAGATTGTAATGTATTGAATTGTATTGGAATGATTTTTACATTAAGCGGGCCTTTATAGGAAAACAAAATGAGTTCTTATGCGTGTATGACGATTTAATAATCACGAAAGCTTCACGCTTATAACAATATTTTGTTTTTTGGTAATCAACAAAGTTTTTTTCATTAGATTAAAAGGGTAATAAAACCTCAATTACAGATTGCAGGGTCATGACATTGAAAACTTTTAGTGGGTTTCTAAAGCCCAAGACATAAATCTTTAATCTTTGAGATTGAGACATAAAAGGCCCAAAATAAATATGTCCCTTTTAGTCTATAATAAGTTAATAACATTGAGCCAGCCCTACTGATTTGCTCCGGTGGCAATACAAGAAACCAAATTTCAAACTTCTGTGGAAACTCAAATCATTTCCGGTTTTCTCCGGTTTAGGTCCTCTCTACCACACAACCTCCGAACCGAAACCACTAACCGTATTGGAAGAACAAGAGCTTGAAAAAGCTCACAAGCGCCTCAAATAAATACATCAGAGATGTCAAGAATCAAACGTAATGTTACTAATCGATGACGAAGACACGATTCTCCAACCGGCTACCAATTACATGGTCGGCGATCATGTTCAATTCCTGAAAAAACGGATGGACCTAGAACCGAATTCTCTAAATACTCGACCACGTCAAGTATCACTTTTATTAGAAATCACAATAGGTTGTATACAACACTCAAGAATTCTCTCTTAGTTTGTATCATAATTGATTTTTCTCTCAACAAAAAGCAAAGACAATACACGATTTCAATCTAGTTATTTCTCTCTTTTTGTTCTCTCGAAGATGGCTAACCCTCGAAGCTCTTCCAAGCAACCCTTTTATATTCATAGGGCTCATGAAATCTTTTAGGTCGTTAGTTAAGATAAAGATTTTACCAAATCTTTACTTCATCTCAATCTTGGTAACTACCAAATCTTCGATGAATATTCTCTTTGTATAACCGACCTAATCAGTTATCTTATTCACGTCATTAACTCAGCAACTCTAATTGTCCACGTCAGCTGCTCTCCTTGATGATTCAACGGACTGAAACCGCTTGCAACTTGTTCCAGCAACATGTGCAGTTTTTCTTTTGTCAAAGCTGCACTTACAGAAACGTCTTGCTGGAACAGGTCTTGTGTTGTTTCTCTGTAAACTCTGTACCCTATCTGAATTTTCTGTCTTGCCTTTGAAAAAATTCATCTTTCCACTGGTTTCACCACCATTATAACCAAGGCCAAATTTGACTTTCCTACCCTCCCAGATGCCAGAATGCTCTCCAAATCTTTTGTTCCATTGTTCAGCATGTGAATCTTCTTTCTTGTTTCTGACAGATCCTGAGTAAGTTCTCTGTTTTTATCAACTTCTCTTGTCAGTTCTTCTTTCAGCTTCTCATTTATGTGTTGAAGTTGAACGAGTTCCTTATTTTTCTTCACTTCTCCTATCAGCTCCATTGTCAGCTTCTCATTCATCTCTTGAAGATCCAGTTTTTCTTTCATCAGAGATACTTTTTTTTTGCTAAGTAGCAGCCAATTGTCGTACAAGGTTCGAAACTCACTGTCAATATCTATCTCCTTCTCATCTCCCGATTCTTCTTCTCCTAATTCATCCACTGCTATATCGGAGTCACTGTCGATTGTTTCATCTTCGATGCTGCACATGAAAGCCACAAACCCTGTCATTTCATCCTCAGAATCATCATCGTCTGAATAACTTTCACTCTCGGCGATGTAGGATTTTTCTTTTCTGGATGAGCTACTAGTACATTCTGCTTTTGTGTGACCAATACCCTTGCAACCAAAACATTTGAGTTGATCCCTTTTCTTGAAATTTGGACAGTCAGCCTTCATGTGACCGTATCCTTGACACTCATGACATTGTACTTCAGCTCTCTTTCCCCCTTTGTCACGTTCACTCCCTTGTGCCTTCACGAAGGTTCTGCTGCTTCCTTTCTCAACTTTCTTCAGCACACGGTTGAAATTCTTGGCCATTAGACTTATCTAGTTTTCCAATTCCTGAATTTTGATCCTGTCTTCAGATACAACAAGCGTTACTCCTCTGGATTCAACACTCTTCCCTGGTGCTATTTCCATCTCATGCGCTTGTAACATTCCCACAACTTCCTCGAATTCAATGGAGTCTGTATCCAGAGATGTACTCATGGCAGTTCTCTTGCTTTCAAACCTTGACGGAAGACATCTGAGCAGTTTCTTCACAAGTTTCTTGTCTATGTATTTTTTCCCAAGATTTTCACTTTCACTCGCATTAGCACTAATTTTCCCACTGAATTCTTCAATTGACTCTGTTTCCTCCATGGTGAGATTCTCAAACTTTGATGCAAGCATGTCAAGTATAGACTTTTTCACGCTGGTTGTTCCTTCATATGCTTTTGCAAGCTTGTCCCAAGCCTCTTAAGCAGATTCACAGTTTTGAACTCTTTTAAATTGATTCTCGTTGATAGAATTAAATATGGCTGAGAGTGCCTTTGAGTTAGCAGTTGCTTGATTTTTTCGGTGTCAGTCCACTGATTTGCAGGTTTAGGAACGTCCTTCCCGTCTTCACCTCTCGCCACAGGAGGAGTCCAACCACTGCTCACGGCCATCCAAGCTTCCACACTAATACCCTGTATGGCTGCTCTCATCTTCACTTTCCAATGTCCATAACTCTCCTTTTTCAGCATGATTGGTTGAGTCACAGCCTATAGCTCCTTGGAGTAGTCCATCCCTTCTGCAGGATCCTCACCTGTTGTTAAGATACAACTTGGTTCAGATGTCCGCTCTGATACCAATTGAAAAAACGGATGGACCTAGAACCGAATTCTCCAAATACTCGGCCACGTCAAGTATCACTTTTATTAGAAAACCCAATAAGTTTGTATACAACACTCAAGAATTCTCTCTTAGTTTGTATCCTAATTGATTTCTCTCTCAACAAAAAGCAAAGACAATACATGATTTCAATCTAGCTATTTCTCTCTTTTTGTTTTCTCGAAGACGGCTAACCCTCGAAGCTCTTCCAAACAACCCTTTTATATTCATAGGGCTCATGAAATCTTCTAGGTCGTTAGTTAAGATAAAGATTTCACCAAATCTTCACTTCATCTCAATCTTGGTAACTACCAAATCTTCGATGGATATTCTCTTTGTATAACCGACCTAATAAGTTATCTTATTCACGTCATTAACTCAGCAACTCTAATTGTCCACATCAGCTGCTCTCCTTGATGATTCAACGGACTGAAACAGTTTGCAACTTGTTCAGCAACATGTGCAGTCTTTCTTTTGTCAAAGCTGCATTTACAATTCCGACAAAGATCGACTTATCATTTACAACACGATTCAGGCCTACTTAAAAGATGCAGGAGAGAGATTACACGAGCCTACTTTATTTGTTGTGACTTTTAGTCACAACACAGCTCTTCGTTGGTCTTCTTCTTTTCCCTTTGTTGACTCTTGCTTCTTCTTGTCCTTGTCGTTGAATCCTTTTCTTCTTTGGCTTCTCTTCCTCCTACGTTGGTTTATCCAACGGGCCTCTGTCTTCATCTTGTTGCTCCTTCTTCTGATCACTTATTTCTTCTTTTCTCTTTTGCAGGTTTAATCAAAGGATACAACTCCAACAATAGCCGCTCCAGGTTTTGAATTTGGTTTCGTTGTTTTGTTTTGTTCTTTGTTATATCTATCTTTCATCTTTTTATTAGTTTCTGGATTATCAGAACCCTTATGTGGCTTTTAACCCATCCTTTTCCGATTTAGCAGAATTTTGAGATTGTATCAAATAATAAGTTGTGTCATGAATTTCTCGAACCAAACCCAAAATCCAAATTATCCGACACTTTGAATATATTTTGGTCAAATAATAAGTATGTTTAGCTTCCAAAAGTCTAGACATATCTATATTATTGGTCAGCGGCTTTGATTTTTAGAAAATAATTAAATTTGGATCACATATTTTTCCTTTGTTGTCAAATTATCAAACCCGCATTGTTATTGTTGTAAGTTTTATGAAATTTCAAATCGAAATGATGGTTTCTCATCCCATCTCAAAACTTTTCTCACTTAAACTATAGAACCGCAGTATACTATTCTGTATATTATCAACTCAAAGCCAATTAGTAATTGAACAATCATGTCACTTATATATTAATCTATATATTATCACATTTTTAATATATGATTCTTAACACAAATTTTTGATTAAACTTATGACTAAAATAAAACACAAATCGATAAGTATCAAGAGCATCATTCAATCTAAAATTTAATTAGAAATTATAATTCTGTCAAAGAAATATCAGGAAAAAAGGAGATACAATAACCATATTTAGACCCTTATTTATTTAAGAACAAAAGTAATATCCAGAAGACCGTAACAAACTCATATAATCAAAAAGTGTTGATAAGAAAACAACGATTATTTAAAAAAACTCTCATATCTTGTCAAAATCGTAAAATGTTGATTTAAAAAATGGTATTTAGCATAATTTTTGCGTCTTTTTAAAAAATAGTGGGGAAATATTCAACCTAGGGGTGGAAGGGACCGAGACTATTGAAAACATCAAAGCCACGATCTATGCCGAAGAGGGTCCATTAGTGGACCAGCAAAAGATGATCTGTCAAGGCAAGACGCTCGATGAACCATTTTAATGAAGTGATCACTCCTTTGTGGTTGTTAAAAATATCTATTTTCTAAAAATTTAGGTTGACGATTTTAGGTAGATGTTTTTGTTTTGGAAATATGACAAGTTTGTAGTTATGATGATTCCTCTTTAAAGACTTGTATCCAAACTGTGTCGCTAAAAATGTCTAGTTTCTATAAAAAAAACTTTGGTGGTCGATTTTCAATGCTAAGTAGATGTTTAATCTGTTTTGGAAATACGATTAGTTTGTAGTTGTGGTTCCTCTGTGGCTCTGTGAAGACTTGTACCCAACTGTGATTTCTATTTCCTTCACAATCGTTGGTATAAACTCTCTATCTATGTTTATAAAGAATCAACCAACAAATTACAAAATTGTTTTACGATTTCAATGATTCCAGAAATTACGCTCGACTCCAGGGGAGTAATGAATCAATTGCCAGATTGTCTATCTCGACCAATTTGATCTTGTCAATCTTCAAAATCGATGTACTCGCCTAGTTTTGCCATCATGGATTGCTTTGGATCGACAACGGCTCATTAGGTCGGGTTCCAAATCGAACATGAGATTTCTCTCGGTAATCTTCAAATTTTTGTAAATAATGCATAGAGGAACTGTAAGCATAGAAAAAACAACACTTTTGATAATAATATTAAAAAAAAACACTATTAAAAAGAATTCCCCACTTAATATGCCATAAGTCTTTCTATAAACAGCTATTAGTGTCCCATTTTGTTTGCAAATATACCTATCCTTTAAACCATATTATGTTTGTGGTCGGTCTAGTAAACCGCTATATATATTGTAAACTTCTACTAAAGCGGTATATTATATAATTAGTTTCTTCTACATATATTGTACGATAATAGTTTTAAAAGTTGAAATCAATGACTATTAGAAATAATGTTTTGAGGAATTGGAAGTAAAGAATTTATCCAGATAGTTATAGGAAAACTTGATATGTTTTACATTTTGAATCAGATAAAAAAAATTAATAACTTTAAAACCTAGATGAAGCAAAAATTACATTGGATCTGTAATATAATAATAACTCAAACAACACATTTTTTTAAGCGCCAATTGTAATTAACAAAACTCTTCATCTTCTCCAAAGGTTTCTATCCATTTTTCTCAACAGGTTAGCTACGGTTTCTAAATCAAATAGTAGTAAAAAAAAATGTCTCGAGATATTGAGTGGGACGGAAAGAAATATATTGCATGCTTCTGGGATAATCCTTCACCATTGTGGTTCGCTGGTAAATATTCTGAATCTATTTTATTTACACTACTGCTTGCATGTGACTAATATTTGTAGTTCGATAGCGGTTTAAAACTAAAGATCCAGATCCATTCGTTGGTTTAAATATGATGCTAATTTTATGGAATTTTCCTGTTCTCTTATCTATTTTGATAATATATGTTGTTCGGTCAAAATAAATCGAAATAAACTGATTTGGATATATGTGTTCAAATCGAATTAAAATTGTGTTCACGTGGTTTGAACAGAGCATGTCGATAACAACATTTATAACTGGAATGGATTCATAAACAAGCCAATTGACAGCCTTTATGAAGGAGGACGTTTTCACATTAACATTCGTTATAAACCGAATTATCCATTTAGCCCTATCGTGGTAAATTACATGTAAATCTTTTTCCTCTCTTTTGTTATAACACATCATTATATGTAGCTTCATTTGTAACAAGTGTGTACCATCCACAAGTATTGAAAAATGGTTGTATTTTTGTAGCGAAACATTGATGGGAGGCTGGGATACTTATATAAGATTGTATTAGGTATTAGCTGAATATGAAAATAACAAAAGAAACAAAAATTTACCATATTTTTTTTAAAAAAAAATTTGTTGATGAAATTTATGTTTCACATTTAAACAGTTGATGAATTTGTTATACGTGTTATTGTTCTACCAATGCTATAAGAAAAAAAAAACTCAAACAGCGACGACATTTTGATCGAAAGAAAGCCATCGTAAATTTTCGAGAAAATACCAAAAAAATACGATCGATTTTCGACGACTTAAAAAAATCGTCGCTAAACCGTCGAAAGATTCATAATGGTCAAAAGTTTATCAAAACATTTCGACCACTTTCCAACAAGAAACAGGGTTTTTCAGTATTCTACAACTTTTCGACCACTGTATTCTCTAGGCGGGTAACCAAAACGTTTTTTTTTTCCAGACTTCCATCTGAATTGTTAAGATTAATGGGCTTTCAACTCAAAACCAATTGGCAATGAGTGGATTGGCTCATGTCCCTTACATACTGCTCAAGGTCCCTTCCATCTTTCCGATGTGATATATTCTTCATATTAATCTTCTCGCTCCCCATCTCTTGTCTCTCCATCGTAACTAATCTCATTCCATTTAATTATCTCACCAATTAGCACTTTCCTTCTCAACCTCAAATCAGGATTGTTACTATCTCCCATACTGCCTCGAACAGCTCCGAGAACTCCTGCTTCTGAATCGTTCTCGGTCTTTTGAGTGTTTGCTCGACTTTTTATGTCTTTCTAGTTAGGGTTTCAAAGCAACGAAAGAGGAGAGAAACTGGGAATTGTTTTATTCCTGATGTGTTTATATGAAGAGTGAGAGAGAGTAAGACTTTATATCAAATTTCCAGGTAGGTTTTGTTATGTTTAGATACTCTCTAAATTAAACTTGCTTCCCAAGCCTCCCCGAACTCTCCTTTTTTGTTTCCTTTTTTTTTTTAAAAAAAAAACTTTCTATTTTTTTTTCATGCACTAAATTTACAGTTTATAGTGGACTTCTCTAACAACGTATAAAAAAATCTGTTAACTATATGATTAGTAAGTAGTATATGAAGATACTGATACGGCCATGCAAATTTAATTTGCATAAAACAGTCTGAGAAATTCATTGTCCGCATAGTTGATATTTTCAGAGTATATTCTATTTTAGTTTCTCCAAAATTAAAATTTATGAAAGATCATTTCAAGCCATAAGAAAATTTCAAATGCTAAGAAGGTCACACTCCATACATTTTTTTTTTTTAACTCAACAATATATACATTTATATATGAATAGTTTTTCGAATATTAATTTCATTGTCAAATAGTTAGTGTTAACCAGTACAATGTCAGTTTAGAACATCTGTCCAACGGACCAAAGCTTCAAGATGATTGACAGATTACATCACAAATATACCATAAATCTGAAAATTATTAAAGATATAAATTTTAATATTCTTCTACCATACTTCTTTTTCAGTGAAAAAAAAAAGTATACGCCTTTTTAAAATTCTATAGTATTTTTGTAAAATTACCGGATGTATATGTTGGATGATAATCATCATATGCTTAAGAGAATATAACATATTAAACATCCTATTACAGTTGGTTTGACTTAGAGTTGTCAGACGAAATTGATGAGTCAGGATCAAATCTGATGAATTTGTTTTTCAGGTTGAATTTGACTGTTTGTTCGTCCTATTACATTACATAACACTTCACCATATGTTGAAATCCATAAATAATAAAGCTTCCTTACTACGTACGTAGGTAAACCCATATATAATAACATGAAATTGTTTTGTTACTCATCAGTCATCACATCACTTTGGATCATTAAAAAACATGACTTGGATTTTCAGTTTCATTGACAATTATTACGTTAATTAACCGTGGAATGTAAAGAAAGAAGAGTAACAAACATTGGCCAACAACTAGAGTGCAAAAACCCGTAATTAACCCTTTGTTTTTCACAAACGACAAACTAGTCAAGATCATCGTCTACACCAAAACGCATAATTATATATAGTCCTTAGAAAAAAAAAGTTGGCCGAATCCTTCAAAATATTCCAAGCCAAACCAAAAAAAATTATTAACGGCTGTTAAAACTGGCCAAAGAGAAGTATCACAACTTCATCAGCAATAAAACATAACTTCCTTGACGTTATCCTTTATTGCTGGTAGCTGCGAAGCGACTGGACCCGCACTTTTGGTTGTGTCCCTCTCCATGTAATAGCGAGCTCGATAAGCAGCCAAGTGTGCGTAGTAAACTGGTGGCACAATTGACACAGAACTTGTGCACCTCGCAAACCTGCATGCGGTTTTTTTTTTATGTTCTGTCAGTTTCAGTGAGTTAAAAACATGTACAATGTTTGTTGTTCCTTACGTGTAGCAAAGGTTGTTGGTAAGCGTTTGCAACTCGTCAGCCGAGAAACCGTTCTCGTCAAAAAGGACATGGTAATAAGCAGGCCTGTTTGTTCCCTACAACATATTCAAACACCCAAAGAGAAACTTACAATTCTGATGAAGACAAAGGGATCATTATTTGGTCTATAGATTGTGGAAGCAATACCCGAATAGCAGCGTGGCTGTTCAAATAGAAGTCGAACTCTCTCGGGTGACAGATTTTAGTGTCAACCACAGTACCTAAGAAGAAATGCGAATATGTTAAAGAGTCGATCATCGAAATAATATAGTTGATAGAGAAGAGCAGATTGTGGGAACCTGGAAGAATATTGCCACCTTGTTCCTCAGGGAACAAACGAGTGTGGTGACGTTTCTGGACGATCACGAAAGTGATGGGAGGAAGATAACCCACCTCGATCAAGTTACAAGCCTTGCGTATAGCATTGACCTCAAGGAGCAGAACCTGGCTAAACTGCCCTTCACCTACTCCATCACTGCATAAAGAAAAAACAATAAGACAAACCTGCTCATAGACAGATTACATTCAAGAAAAGCCAAACCTGGTCATGAATAGATTATTACATTTCAAGTAAAACCACTTACCGGTAGAAGATGATCCTCGAAGGTCTTACGCCCGTAGCTTTAATGAATGCTTCCAAGTGTTCCCTGCAATCACAGTGTCCATTTTATTTTATCTTGTGAAAAATCAAAGAACATAAAATGTTGTAGCTATGTTGTTCTTACTTTATTAAACCAGAGTCCTGGATGATTTCTTGTCTAGGAGCCTGAGAAGAAACCAATCCTCGGTATTTGGTTGTCTCAGGCCAGTCCATAGAGGCCACAACCTGTAGTTTCAAAAAGATAATTTAACTTTTATGATGAATCAATAGTATAATGAGATACAAGTAAAATTTATCAAGAAATACATACAGCAGCAATAGAAGGACTCGAGTCCTCTCCAGATTGTGAGTGAGTAACATCAGCACCCATGATTATGGTTGGGAGGTCAGTAATAATTCCTCTAGAATTATCATGAAGAACAGTGTTCCTTCCCCCAGTCTGTAATACAAATAACCGTTTTACACCATCACAAAAAAACAATTGAAGGAATAAACAATAAGAAGCATAGATGACTAGACCTTGACATTAATCTTCAAGGCAACATTTTCCATACACTGCTCAGTGGGGTTAGCAGCTTGTTTTCGTTGAAAACACTGAGAGACGATCCCCAATTCTGTTTCACAGATCCTTTTGATTTTTCCTGCACACAGAAATATAACTTCATGAACAGATTGTCGGAATAAATTTACACCAAATATAACCAATCATTTTCACAGACTTACCGTACGATCCAGTCACATCATCAGGTAATATGACAATCAACAGTTTGATACCAGGTGCCCTTTTGTGGATGTCATGAAGAGCTACCTCAATGCTTTGAGGCGGAGAAGTGATGAACGGAATAACAGGATATGGATTAAATTGCTGGTATAAAGAATATAAAACAGTTAGTAACTTTTCTGGTGTGAAATTGACAAGTACCCAAAAGCATGAGATAAGTCAGACCATTCCTTTGCTCTCGCACATCTCAATCAATTTATTGCAGAACGCTCGTTGGTCAATCCACCCACCGAAATTTACGCAAGCCCAAGAATCAACATTTGCTCCTTCATACATTTTCTAGAGCACAAAAATATCACAGCCAAAAGGAGGTAAGAGACCCAAAATGTTAATAACACACATAAAACCACAACAGAAGCATCAAGTACAAATCTTCATCACCAACTTTTTCTTCCACATCCAAATGCAAAGCAGAGAAGTATAAGATTTATCAATACGAGAAAAATAGAAGTACATTTCGTAACTAGTTTCAAGTGCCTACAGAGAGCAAAAAGATTATGATAGTCAATTAGAGTATTACCGTGTTAAGCATGTTCCACTTTCCCTGACTTGGAGTTACCGTTTTAACTATACCACTGTCATGGTACTTCAACATCGGCGGAGGAAGTACACGAGCTCTAACCGAGGTTAGTGTGTCAGTCACTGTCATCCCAAACTCTCTCACAAGATCAAGATTGTTATAATTATTTTTTAGAACCATCTAATAATAGAAACAATAAACATGATGTTAGTCAAAACAGAAATGCAAAATTAAAGATAAAATTAAGAACCCACATTTTTGATCGAATTCTCTCTCATATCAGGTCGTTGGCAGGTAGCACTTAGCAAGGCAGCCACTTGATTATCATTTAGTGTTTTGGTGTATCTTTGCCCTTCGGCAATTTTACAGAGCTGCAAGAACCAGGATTAACCAGATCTTTAATGATACAAAATGTATCCAAGAAAATGATGGAGGTAAAAGAGTAGATGTTTAAATTGAAATCATACTTCCATTGGTACGTAGGTGCGTCTCCCAGTTTGAATAGCAGGTAGAGAAGGGTATATCACCTCATGAGCATGCCTCTCTTTAAAATATTCTATAACCGTCTTCTCTGAGTTGTCCTTTGAAAAACTGAAATGATTAGAAGCAACATCAGCTACTTTATAACCAAAGATCAGAAACCTCTTCCAAGAAAAGCAACAAAACAAAGTTCAACGATTCTGCACTTTGTTAAGGCTTAATGAAGTAAGCATATTCACCTTAGCTCACTTATGGGAACTCTGGAAATCCCAATAATCTTGGCACTTCTTACGGGTTTCCAATGTAGCAACGTAACTTTTAGTTTCCTCAAAACTTTCTCCACCTAGATACCGACATATGATTTTCAAGATAAGAATCATATAAGACATCCTCATTAATAATATTAATAATTTAAATGGAGTAAAAGTCACATATGTACCTTCAGTCGATCTGAGTCAATAAGTGGGTTTTTTAAGTCCTCTTCACTTATATTCAGAAACTTTCGAATAAACTCAGTGACAAGAATCGCTTCATAGAATGATGTTGATGAAACGTCTGCAATATAAGAACACAGCTATAATGCATCAAAATAATCTCCAGTCAAAACCATAAACAAGTAGAATTATTGAAATCTCAACCAAATAAAAAAATTAAGATTTAATCAACAGCACCAATCCAAGAAAACATTTAGCACGTTCTTACCAATGTTAAGAGACAAACCCATCTGAGTCGGCCTTAGACTTTGGAAATAACCTCTCCAGTACTCAATACCATATCCAAGCTCACCCTTTTCAAAACTAGCGTGGAAAAAATACCTATCAACAGAGACATATCTGAACAGAAAGCAAAATAGGGAATGTTAAGTCTATGCATAGACTTTGACAATACGGAAGTTTAAGCAATTCCAGATTTCCTACTTATCAGAGGGATAATCCTTGAGTACAACATTAAGCGCTTGGATAACATCATCTGGAGCATCTTTTTCAATCCCAAGCAACTGATTAAGATCAGATCTTGACACCAGCTTTATACCAACTGTAAACTGTCTCCTCCTCCTGCCAAAACGAGTCACAATGCCAAAAAAAAAAAACTGTAAGAAAAAGTGCTACGAGCATTTCCTACCATTAAAAAAAAAAACCATGCACAAAGAGTCTAATAAGGGCATTACCCAGAAGAACCATCAGCTCTTTTTTCCCTAAGATTCACAAAAAACTTTTTCGATTCAAAAGGTAGAGCACCAGCTGTATAGAGGGCTTGATCTCCATCATACGCTGGAGTCTTCCCTGCCAAGTGATTCTTTTTAAATGTCTGAACCAGATCTCTCATCACGTTCCACTTCACTGTCTTTGATATAACCTCAGGAGTGATCGAAACCTGTAACCCAAAAAAAAAGTTTTAGCCGAAAAGAACAAACAACAGTAGATTCGTCAAATGAAAAAAACTCCAATGATGCAGCACAAACAAACAAATTTTGAGCCAGAAATTTTCGTGAAACAACAACGCTAGATGAACACAAACTACAAAAACATGTCCAAAACGCAAAAACAAGAGGAGATTCGTCGAGTAAAAAAGGGAGAAACAGAGGAAAAAAAAAGGGAGAAACAGAGGGAAAAAAAAAAAATCAAAGGAGACTTACAGAGTAATGGTGGAGATTTCTATCGGGAAAACTAACAAGAAAATGATTGGCACGGACACTGGTTTCCTCCCCGAGAGTACCAAGCCATGGCCGTTGAGGAAGTGTAGTCTCCAGTTTCTTCTCCGTCGGAGTAATCTGAAGCTTCGCCAAAGCCAGAGCAGAGTCAAAATGTAACATCCGTGTTCCTAAGTCGTCTTCTCGAATTGTATTTAATTATGTGGTTGTTGTAACGAACCCTCGGGATATTGTATTTAATTATGTGGTTGTTGTAACGAACCCTCGGGATATTGTATTTTGACGTTGATTATTAATATGATGATGTTTATGGATTGATGGCGGATTACAATACATGATGTGGTATTTCATGTATTGGGTTGTCGATACATGATGGGGGATTTCATGTATCGGCAGGCGACATATGATGGGATATTTCATGTGTCGCGTGATTGAGCAAAGTATTGTTCCGTCTCGGTTCAGGGATTTTGGGTTTACGTCAATAGATCCTACGAGGTGGTCGGTGTCGGTAGTTATGTGATGCAAATTCTATCGGCGAGTCATTAGGATTATGGGTGATTTAATCCTAATGACGGGTCATTAATTATGGGTGATTTAATCTAATGACGGGTCATGAGGTTATACGATATAGCTCAATGACGAGTCATTAGAGTTATGTGATATTAGCTCAATGCGTGGGTTAGAGATATGGCGATTTAATCTAGGGTGGTTTCATTAGGATTATGGGCGATTTAATCTAATGAGCGGTAAACCGGGGTGAATACCAATGATATTGGTTCTCACGGACTTAGTATATTAGGGTCTGGGCGATTGGATTCTAATATGCTGGTCGTTTGCGACTTAACTCGTTCGAATCAGGGGTTGATTGGATTTCGACGGGTTAGCCGTCGAGGACCACATAGGATCTTGCGGCGTTAGGAGAGTGTTTTTGAACCGAGTATGGAGCGTGCAGCTCGATCGGTGGCCAAGGCGGGAAGTGTGGTGAAACGATCGATTGATCGTTGTTGAAATCCGGCGGTTCGGTTTAGCGGAATTATGCGGTAATTCCAGGGGTTTGGCGGAAATTAAGGAAATATTTTGAGGCGGGATGAATGTCTCAAATATTTCGGGGTATTGGACGGAATTACTAAACCGTGTGGAGAGGAATTAAGGAAAGAAATTAATCGTTGCGGTTTAGTGGAATTGGATCGGTTTGGTTTAATTGAATTAAACCAACATATACATACACATATATGTATACAAAAATATCTTCCTTCTCTCCATCCTTCTTGAAGCTTCTCTTCTTCCTCATTTTGGAAATAGGAAACGAGAAGAGAGAAAGAAAGAGGAGAAAGGGAAAGAAAGAAAAGAAGAAGGAAGGGAAGAAGGAGAGGGAGAGAAGAGGGGAAAGAGGTGGAAAAGAGCAGAGTTTTGGAGCTGAGTTTGAGAGGTTGAGCGACCAAGAAAGAGAACTCGGTTTGAGCTGAGAATTGGTGGGTAAGTTCTTCCTTCTCTTGTGTATTTGTCTACCAAATTTCGTCGAGAATTGATGAGTAGTTTAGGAGTTATGAATTTTCTCCCTAGACTACTCTGTTTTCAACTGTAGCGGCAGGGTGAGATTGAGTGAAGGGTTGAGCACTCAATTCTTGTTTGTTTGGACTGAAATTTGGTAGATAGGTTGTTAAGAGGTTGAACTTGAAGTTCACCGAAGGGTTTTGTCAAATTCGACCTATAGTGAGAGTTATGAGCAATTGAAGTTGCCCTGTTTTGAGTAAAAGAGTTGGGGGTTGGGAGTAATCCGAGTTTGAAAGGTTGTCTTGGGGTTTTGAGCTAATGATCATCCAATTAAAGTGTTTGTTGGTCTCTTGCTAGGCAAGAGGTGATATTTTGGTTAAGTTGGAGCCAAGAGGTTCAAGGGAAACAAGCGTAAGGTTTGGAATTGTCAGGCAGTCGTCAGCCGAGGTGAGTCTTGCGTCCGAACGGCTGTGTGATCTTTGAATTTTCGTGATTGATATGTGTTAGGAACTAGTCCATTGGCGATAATGGGTGATGATTGTGTGTGATTGAGCTCTTTCACGGTATGTGTTGACTTGTTCTTTAAACATGTGTTGGTTGCGTTAAATTCATTGATCATGTGTGTGTATAGCTGTGGGGACGGGATGACCGTCTCACTAAGCATTATCAATGCTTACGCGCCTCTTTTGGTGCAGGTAAGGATAAAGAAAAGACTTAGATGTGGAGCGCGTGGAACCAAGGCCGAGGAGAAGGGATTGATCTCGGGGTTGAAGGTTTTTGGGTTTTGATTTCCTTATGTGTTGTTATAGACTCGTGTTCTTAGGAAGCTAATGCTTTGGACGTGTTTTGATACATATTGTTATGTTAAGATGGTTTGAATGCTTAAATAACGACTTGGTTTGTTGTTTGAAGTGAATTGTGGCTTGCTTAGTGTTGTTCTTGAGTTGCAGGGCAAGAAGGGATCGACCGATCCATATAGGATCGATCGATCCAAATTTTTGTGGCGAAGTCCTTGAGGATTCAAGATCGATCGTTCTGGGCGAAACGATCGATCTGAGGTCGATTTTGGGCGCCTGAGTCGATTTTGGGGGT
This sequence comes from Boechera stricta, assembly GCA_018361395.1. Taxonomy (NCBI): domain Eukaryota; kingdom Viridiplantae; phylum Streptophyta; class Magnoliopsida; order Brassicales; family Brassicaceae; genus Boechera; species Boechera stricta. The sequence continues at coordinate 6,123,543 of CM031544.1, read as the reverse complement.
AGAGATCGATCGTTCCGGCGAAACGATCGATCGATGAGATTGGATGTGCTGCGGCGATGGGGTATCAGATCGATCGTTCTGGCGAAACGATCGATCTGAAATTTTGGCCAGAGAGCTCTAGAAATCGGGGTCTCGAGATCGATCGATCCATAACGATCGATCGATCCTCTCTAGATCGATCGGTCGAAGGAGGATCGACCGATCAGTAAAAAAAAAAAGAAAGGGTAGGTCTTTTCACAAAACCTTCTAACTTGCTTTCTCCTTAGGCGAAGAAGCAGCGATCTTAGGCGATGACCCAACGAAGGAACAACTAGACTTCGGCGTCGGACCTCGGTAAATCGCCTCGTCTGCGTTACCCACGACCTCCCGCGAAACAGAAACTCCACGGCCACGGAGGTTTGTTGTAATCCCGACCAGCACGGACCAGGAAGGCGATCTTGTCTGCAGTCGAACTACGTCCTCCTACGCCGACCTCTCCGCGAAGCGAAACTCCACGGCCACCGGAGGTTTGTTTGTACCGGCCGCGACGGCGAAGACTGATTTTGTCTCGGTCAGACCAAGCGTCTCTCCTGCGACGCCGCCGTGACCACCACAGTCGACATTCTAAAAACAAACAGCGATGATTCGTCAAATAAAAAAACTCCAATGATGCGCCTGAAACAAATTTTCAGCCAGAAATTTTCGTGAAACAACAACGCTAGATGAACACAAACTACAAAAACATGTCCAAAACGCAAAAACAAGAGGAGATTCGTCGAGTAAAAAAGGGAGAAACAGAGGGAAAAAAAAGGGAGAAACAGAGGGGATATTCTCTTTGTTTTTACTGTCTTATTTCATTTTACTGTCTTATTTCATTTTCTTTTTGTTTTCTCCTTTTATCTTTGAATATAAAAGTTTTCTCTTTTTTTATTTCATTTTCTCTTTGTTTTCTCCTTTTATCTTTGAATATAAAAGTTTTCTCTTTTTTTATAAGAAACTTCTATGCATCTTTAGATGTTTAGTTGGCTTTTTCGTTTATTAACAAAATGCACAAATAATAACAAAATATAGGATATTCTTTTAAAACTATTTGAAAAGCTCACATTCTTTTTATACTGTTAAATATGCATAACTCCTTGATATATATATTTCTTTCTTTTGGAAAACTCTTTATAGCCATAGAAAACTCTTTTGTTTTCTTTTGGGCTTACTTTTGAGGTCACCCTTCTCTTCATTTTAGCGAAAAGAACAAACAACGTAGATTCGTCGAATAAAAAACTCCAATGATGCGAGCAAACAAACAAATTTTCAGCCAGAAATTTTATGAAACAACTAGATGAACACTACAAAAACATGTCCAAAACGCAAAAACAAGAGGAGATTCGTCGAGTAAAAAAGGGAGAAACAAAGGGAAAAAAAAGGGAGAAACAGAGGGGATATTCTCTTTGTTTTTACTGTCTTATTTCATTTTACTGTCTTATTTCATTTTTTTTTTGTTTTCTCCTTTTATCTTTGAATATAAAAGTTTTCTCTTTTTTTATTTCATTTTCTCTTTGTTTTCTCCTTTTATCTTTGAATATAAAAGTTTTCTCTTTTTTTATAGTAAAATTTACCTAGACTAACACTAATTTTTCATGTAATTACTAGAATAACACCTTCAAATCTGAGTTTACTAGAATAACACAACTCTTTTGTTAAAAGACAGAAAACCCTATTTTAGTTATTTATTTACAGAAATGCCATTTTGATTTATTTTTTAAAAAAAACTGTTTTTCCGAAAACATTTCTAAAACTGCTTTCATTTCTTTTTTTTTCCAGTTTCCCTCCAATTCCATAGAAAACGTAAACACTGTCACTTCTCTTCCTCACCCACGCGACTTTTCACATTCTCGTCGTCGCCGTCTTCGTGTTCGTCCTCCTCGTCGTCGTAGTCGTCATCTTCTTCGCTCTCGTCATCGTCATCTTCTCGTCGTCGTCATCTTCGCCGTTTCTTCTGTTTATTTTTAATATTCTTCATCCTCGCCGTCCTTCTCTCTTCTTCATCGTTCATCCTCGCGGTCATCTTCTTCATCGTTCATCGGCGCCGTCATCTTCTCTTTCATCGCCAGCAGTCGCAAAACCAGCAAACATTTTTGGCGTCGTGGAACCCTAAAACCAGATTCCGGTATTCTTCGTATATTTCTTACTTTCTCGTTATGATTTTACCGTCGATTTTGCAGATTTATTGGTATTATTGTAGATTTTTGTGAATCGTTGCAGGTTTGTGTGTCGCAGATTTGTTCATTTGTCGGAGACTTGTTATTATTTGTTCCAGATTTGTTATTTTGTTGTAGATTTATTGTAGTTTTGCAGATTTGCTATTTTGTTGCAGATTTGTGTTTATTGTTGCAGTTTTGTTTGTATTGTTGCAGATTTGTTGCTATTATTTGTTGCAGTTTCGCAGACTTATTATTTGTTGCTATTTGTTGCAATTTTGCTATTTTGTTGCAGATTTGTTTTTTTGTTGCAGATTTGTTATTTTGTTGCAGATTTGTTGTTTTGTTGCAGATTTGTTGTTTTGTTGCAGATTTGTTGTTTTTTGCAGTTTGTTTTGTTCTTTGTGATTTGTGTGTTCTTGATTTGTTATTTTGTTCTTGATTTGTTCTTTTGTTGCGATTTGTTATTTTGTTGCTTTGTTTTTGTTTTGTTATTCTGATTTGTTCTTTTGTTGCAGATTTATTTTTATATTGTCGTAAACTTGTTGTTGTATTTGTTGTATTTGTTGTAGACTTGCTGTTGGTATTGTTGCAGATTTGTTCTTATTTCTTGTTGGTATTTGCAGATTTGCTGGTATGGATTCTAGTGGAGAATATCCTCGGCGGATGTATAGGGTTGTTCCAGAGCAAAATAAAAGTATGAATCATGGATGTTCTTTGTCAATTTTGAGAAATGTCCGTGCCAGTGTTGGCGATGATGTATGGGACGAGTTAAAGAATTCAGCTCTTGGGGTTCTTATTTTGTTAGCGGAGCGTAAGTTTTGTTGGCATGGGAAGACAGTTCACTACTTCCTCGCACATCAGTTAGAAATTGTTAGCAAAAGTGAGATTTGGTGTTTGATTGGAGAAAAACCTCTCAGGTTTTCATTGCATGAATTTGCAGAGCTGTCAGGACTTAATTGTGATCCGTACATTGTTGAAAAAGAAGGGGAAGAAGCGAATATTGATCACAGCAAAATATGGGCTGAGATGGATGTGCCTATAGGTGATGGACCTACTTGGGAGGAGTTGGCTAAGGTGTTGACAAAGTGTCACACATGGAGTTCGAGCAGAAGATAGGTTATTTGTGCATCCTCTCCCTAGGAATATTTGGTTTAAGTAGAGGATGCAGGATGGATTTAAAATGCGCGAAGAAAGCATTGGATCCTGCTGCTTTGGAGAGGTTTCCATGGGGTAGGAGGTCATTTGAATTGTTGATTGAGTCCATCAAAGAAGCAAACCTTGCTATACGATTACACTTTGAAAGGATTAGTTCATGTCTTCGAATATGGGCGTATGAGTCATTTCCAAGATTAGGAGAACTTTATGGAAGAAAAAGCAAGAAGAGGAACTTCTATTCTTTCATGGGGTGGATCTCGAGCCGTTCGAAGTAGCGATATTGTATTTGAGGAAATCAAAAATTATGGCGAGGTATATTTCTGCGCTTGCAGTCTTTTACTGCATATTTGTTGTAGACTTCTTCTATGTCGCAGATTTGTTTTTACTTTTATTTGTCGCATATTTGTTTTATATGTCTTAGATTTGTTTTATATGTTGCAGGAGTTTTATTTCTTGCGACTGTGTTGCATAGTTGTTTCATTTGTTGTAGATTTGTTGGCAGATTTGTTTTCTGTTCTCACTTTTAATTTGTAATTGACGACAGGTGCGTGTGAGACATATAGCTGGTAATCCAATGGCTAACAAGGATGATCACAAATTAGACAATTTGATCAAAGACATCATGAATGGTAAAGTGGCTAAAAATGCATGGAGTAGCAATATAGTTAGAACTTGGAAAAGGGTTCAAGTGGTAAAGATGAATACTTAGGTTGAAACGAAGAAGCCACGGGTTAAAAAGAGGACAACATCGATTGMTGTGCATGAGAATGTCGATTTGAGTGGCATCGGAGATTTGGGTGGACTGGTCAATGCTTTGACCGATAAAATGGATCAGATGGACTCAAAARTAAATGCCAGATTAATGGCAATGGATAACGACATTGCTAAACTCAAAGAAGAGGTGAGGCAACTACGAGAGGTGCCGACTAACGGAGAAGGAGTTGATCAAACTTCTCCTAACAAAACCCCGGTATGTTCTTTATATATATGTTGCAGATTTGTTCCTTTTTCACAGACTTGTTTGTAGTTGTTGCAGATTTGTTATATTATTGCAGATTTGTTCTGTTTCGCAGACTTGTTGGTATTTTTGGTATTGCAGATTTGTTTGGTAGAGGTGTGTGATTTATTCCTTTTCCTAGCAGCCCTTGTTGGTATTTGTTGAAGATTTGTTGTTTTGTTGCAGACTTGTTTTACTCATGCAGAGTTTTTGTCTTATTTTACAGCCGTTACAAGCTCTAAGTGGTTAATGTCGATGGTGGTGAAGTTACATCTAAGAAAGCGAGGTCAAAGTTGTGTGCAGATCTTCGAGGACATAACGAGCAAATGCAGAAAGAAGAGAATCAAATACAGTCCGATACGAGTCGACCCCATCTTAAAGGCTCAACAACAAGTTTTGAAGAAAAATTTAGATATCTTGACCGCCTCGAAGATGGTTACGATCGGCCTAAGAAGTTGGGTCCCACGCAAAATCACCCTTTCGGGAAACTCAACGGTTAAACGCATAATGGAACCTGATGCCGCATTTGGCTGCCATCCTAGTGATGTCGCATATGATCCTTTTCCAGTTGCACCGAAAAACTTCAGAATCGATGGATTTTATTCAAGTTCGCCAAGAATTGTCAACTTCATTTTGGTTTTCCATATGGTGCAGATTTACTTTTCATGTGTTGCAGATTTGTCTTTCACATTCTCATGTTTTGGACTTATTATATTAGGGAGCAACCTGGTTCGACCGGTGAACTCAATTTCTACCTCAGCTCATTACCCCCAAAGAAAATTGGAAGAAAAATCAAATTACGGTGGTTAGACCGTAACAAATCTAATTATCACGACTTGTTTTATTCGTGCAGACTTGTTTTTCTTTGTTCTAGCTTTTATTCGTTGCAGACTTGTTTTATTCTTTGCAGAGTTTTACTTAGTGCAGATTTTTGTTGTAAGCTATTATATATGTCTCAGACTTGTTTTGTTTGTCGCAGACTTGTTTTATTCTTTGCAGATTTGTTTTTTACTTAATATTATTTTGTTTGTCGCATTTGTTTTACTTGTTGCAGATTTGTTTTGTTGCAGACTTATTATATATGTCGTAGACTTGTTTTGTTTGTCGCACTTGTTTTGTTTTTGATTTGTTTTACGTGGTGCATATTTGTTTTGTTGCAGATTATTATATGTCTTAGATTTTTATTCGTTGCAGATTTGTTTTGTTTGTCGCATTTGTTTTACTTGGTGCAGATTTGTTTTGTTGCGACTTAATTATATATGTCGTAGACTTGTTTTATTCGTAGACTTTTTTTTGTCGCAGATTTGTTTTATTTGTTGCGACTTATCTTTTTACTTTTGTTTCAGCATATGTGCTCGGCATGAATTTGTTACGGAAGAGGTCTCCGAGAACCTTCCCCATTTCGACAGGAAGAATTGCATTCCTTGACCAATGGTTTGTTTTATGGTATCTCGATTATAAACAGTTTGCCATCTCCGCAAAGTTCTTGTTTCGTGAGTTACAAAAGTACATTTCAAGGGACATCTCCGAGTACGCCCAAACAAAGAAGACATGGATCGAGGATGTTGATGTTGTGTACTTTTTCCACAACGTAAACAGAACCATGGATTACGTGAAATGGATCTCAACAAAGAGATGATTGAGATTTACGATAGCATCATTCCCAAGAACGGCAGAAAGTGTCGACTAGTGAGGCCATATGCGAAAATGGTTCCATATTGGATTAAAGCTTTCATACCAAAGAGAAAAGAAAGGTCGTAAATTGACTCCTTTCAAACTTCACTATAAGCAGATCCCACAAAACGCTCGACAGCGATCGGTGTCTATTCTATCTCGTGGAGTGCCTTGCATTGGGATACAAAATGGATGATTTAAGTGACAACACAATCGCCGATATCCGCAGCTTGAGCGGAGATTTTTGACGAGGTCCGACGCAAACCCTCGATGTCGACCCAAAGCCTCGGTCAAGACAAAGTCCGATACCTACTCAAGCATGCCACACAACCGTAGTTATCTGATACGACACTTCTCCTAATTTTTAACTGTTTTGCAGGCATCGAAATTAACAAAATTTCTTAGCTAGTAAACTAGGTTTATTTGGTTCTGTAAATTTGTAACAGTCGTAGACTTGTTTTAGTCGTTGCTGATTTGTTGTTTTCAGACTTATTATATATGCAACAGATTTCTTTTACTCGTTGTAGACTTCTTTTATTTGTTGCAAGGCTTTGTTTTTTCGTTGTAGACTTGTTTTATTTGTTGCAGACTTATTTATTTGTTGACTTATAATTTCCCAAGTCCACGTTTATGTCGTTAACAGAGACGTTTATTGGCCTCTATTATAAAACCGGAAAAACATAGAAATCCCCAAATCGAAAACAAAAAAAACCCTAAATCGAAATAGTCATCTCACCGTCAAGATTTCCGGCGGAAACTCCGACTTCGACTGCGGCAGCAAGGATATTACTTGCCCAGAACACGAAGAACATACCCGCGAAGGCATGACGAACATGAAGAAGGATATTACTTGCCCAGAAACTTCTAGATCTGTAAGTAATTGATTTCTACAGATTTGGGTTCCTATTTTGAGATTGAAAGAGAGTTTGAAAGGGTAATCATTTAATGTAGGAGGAGTGCAGTTCTAATCCGTCTTATTATCGGTTCAATGAAAGAGGATTTCCAAACACATGTATGTGTGGAAGTGATGTTACTCTTTGTACATCTCAATCGAAAACAAATCCGGGCCGCCCTTACTTTCGTTGTTCTACCAGAGCTGTAAGCTACTAACTATCTAAACCCAAACATTTGAGTGATGCTACTAGATTGAGACAGTTTTCTGATGCTTTCGTTCTCTTTTGTAAATGAAAGGATGGTCATTTGTTTAAGTGGGTTGAGGAAGGAATGTATGAAGAGATTGTAGACATGTTACAAAGGGAGTCCGAGATTGTCAATGAAAAGATCAAAGTGGCTGAGTTAAAAGCTAGGGTTCGATATTTGGAAAAAGAGATCGGATGGTGCAAAAGTGAACTACGCAAAGCCCAAATAAAGGATATGGTGATTGTTGGTTGTATTCTTGGTTTGGTAGTTTACTCCATTTGCAGGTTTAACGAATGTAGTTTCTCTTTCTATCTCATTCGTCTTGTCTCTAAGACTTTGAATCTCTTTCTATCTCTTTCTATCTAATCGCAATTTAACCAATTTGTTGCAGAGTTATTTTATATGATGTAGACTTGTTGTACTCGTCGYAGACTTGTTTATTTGCAGACTAGTTTTATTTGTTGCAGAATTGTTTTACTTGTTTTAGAGACTTGTGTTTATTTGTTAAAGCTTTTGTTTATTTGTTGCGATACAAATACCGACCAAGAGTCTTTAAACCATATTAGAAAGTAAATAACAAATCACATGACACCGTCGCATTATGTCCACTTTTTTGGCGATTCGAGCAAATGTGTTGCTTGGGACTTTTTCTCCATTCCTTTCTCCAACGCAGATTTGTATCTAGAGTTCTTTGTTAATGGATTTCGAACATCGGGAGGTAAGCGAGTTTCGCGGCGACATGTTCAGGGGGTGTTGGCTACATCACTTGGCATGATACACATGGCGTGCGTGAGGTAGTTCTTATAGTGATACGGAGAAGTCAGACTAACTCGGACATTCTCTTAGCTTCTCCGCTTGCATTGCGTGAACACAAGGCAATTTATCCAAGTCAACCTCGACATGTATTTCACGTTCTCGAACATTAACAACATGTACATGCGTCCCATTACTGACTTGTACTTGATCATCATCATTTCTTGCACCGTCAACAACCTTGAATCATTAACACGGTGCAAAAATGTAAATAAAATTAGTGAAGACTTATTACGTATATCGCAGACTTATTAGATATGTCGGACTCACAGACTTATTACCTCTAGTAATTTCTCCATGCACGTGTGAGTGTTGTAGTCATTAGGCCTGCTTCACGCCTCGAGCGAGAGAACCATCTTGTTAACATGGACCGTATGGCGTCCCAGAGCTTAGAAATGGGTAGATTCTAGCTTCGGAGAGCACTACATTTATTGACTCCGTATGTTGGAAGTTAGTATGTTGTACTGTTTCTGGAAAATGAGCACGACTCCACACCTTCACATCAGCCTTGCAAATAAGAGTGAAGTGCGGATTGATGTCTTGGATCGTTGAATATAGAATTGAAATCCGATATCTTATATGTGTGTGCTTTGCTTTTAACCAACTGAAATGCTTGCCATCCTTTAAACCTCGTTATTATGTTCTTGTACATATGATATGTACAAATACCACGACTTGCCAATGGATACACCTTTTAATGGCCTTCGATATCGATCTATGCTGTCGAAATGATGGAGAGACTAACATCATCTGGAATCACACAACTAAGCTGTGTAAAGAACCATTCCCATGATGCATCATTCTGTGTCAATACGGCAAATGCTTTGGGAAAATATTAAAGTTTCCATCGACATGTTGCGAGAAGGAGTGTTCCTTTATATTTCCCTGGAGATATGTCCCATCAACAACAACAACTTTGCGCTATGCTTGAGAAGCCGTTTATGCTTGCAAATGAGATGAGCAAAATACTTGAATCGATCTTAAATCGACTTGAGGCAGATAAATATAAGTACCAGGATTAGCTCTTCGTATCAAGTATAAGCGAAAGTTTGCTCATATCCACTCTGGTGAACCCATTGCGAAGTCGTGCATCTTTAAGGCTCGATAAGCTTTCCGTATTCCATCTACATTCATAAAACAATAAGTCAGCGAGAAGGAATACAAATCTGCCGAAAACAATTAAAACAAGTCGGCTACAAACAAGTAAAAGCAAGTAAAAAATGCATGCGAATAAAAGCAAGTGCAGCAAATAAAACAGTGCGACACATGATGACTGCAACCATACCTTAATACCATATCGTTTGTTTGAGCATCGCAACATGACTAGGTAACACTTTTGAGATACCACCCGCAAAATCCTTGTACATTTGTCCCAAATCTCGTGCGTAGCTTGGCGACAACGGGCTCCTCGATGCATCGCGAGAACATGAATGTTCTTTAGCGTATACTTTATGAAAAATATGGAGAATCTCCAAGCTGTAGTAGCTCGGACTCTCCATGTGCAACCTTACTTAACATCAGCAATTAATAAGGTTGGCGTTGAATAATCAACGTTAAAATCAAACTTACTGCGGCGAAAGAATCTTCAACCTCATCTCAACGCTTCTTTGTTATCATACCTTTGTCCCACCGATATATCGAGAAGTCATTTCCATTTCCGGTAATCTTCATCACCTTGTTATCATTTCTTTCAGCCTTTTTTTTGTTGTTTGGCACTCTGCTTTCTCTTCCTTCTCTTCTCTCTTCCTCCTCACGAAGCATTTCATATAGGCAGTAATCCTCATCACGCTAGCACCATCCGGATCGTCACAATCAAACTGTATTGGTCCTGTTTTCCTCATCACTCATCACTAGAACTATCATCCCAATTTTTATTCCATCAAATTCACTTATTTTTGCTCGTTTGTGGGAAGATCTACCTTGTGCACATTTGTCTTCACCATCTTCACGCTTTTGAGCTACCTTAGACTTGGATGATACCTCCTTATCCGATACCATAATACGTATCTGATTTGAATTGTTCAAAGAAACCTTGCAATTGTCTAACAAAGGCAGGAGGAGTGTCTGGTAACTTGACCAATATCTTCTTCGGAAACATGTAGCTCATTGACTTTACTTATTCTTATCACTCCATAATCCTCGTAAACCATTTGAATGAATTCCTTGAGCGAAGTTCTGCATTGGTTCGAGAACTTCGAGAACCTCTTATCGACGATAAAATCCATCTATTCCTCAATCTCCGATTACCCCAAACCATATAATCTGCAACATTTTCGGCGATACCACGATGTAGAGCGAGATCGGTGACGATGAACAGGATCGGGCGGCGAAGGCGACAGAAATCGGGATCGGCGGATATATAGGATTTTTATATTTGAGATGGGTGGCGCTTATCGGTGAGAATGGAGAGAGAAATCGGCAGGCCGTACCATAACCACAATGTTGTCGTGGCATTTTTGTAAATTTCTTTCTTAGTTATTTGGGACATCTCGAGGTTGCTAAGTGCGACAGCGCAATGCGACAAAAGTATTATTACAGTCGAGGAAAGCAAGTCATGACCGGTCCCAACAGTCTGCGGTTTTTCTTGCGTAAGCGATTCTGAAATAAGTGCGGCGTTGACCATAAAGCTGCGTTGTAAATAAATCTGCACAAGCGATGTTATTTCAGTCGGACCTTTTTAAGTGTTGTGAAACTACTTGTTTATGTCGCGATTTTCTCTTCAAAGAATTTAAGTGCAATGAATGGTTTTTTTATAAGTCTGCAACAGTGCGAATGAACATAAGTGCACGAAAGGAAATAAATGCGTAATAAGTCTGATCAAAACAAGTGCTTGGCTTAATGTCTGCACAAAGGCATTAAGTGCGGCGGAAAGTGCACAGAAAATAAATGCTGCATTTCCCGGACTTATTAAGTGCGGCATTGAAAATAAATCTGCAAATTAAATGCTTGAAGTCTGCGCGTTAAGTGCATACGCACGGCTTTCCGATTTATTAAGTCAATGAGTCCGCATTAGTGGCATTTTTTGAATACGTCACTTTTGCGGCGTGGAAATAATTTGATAATGGCGGTTTCGTTATAACGTTATTCACAACAAGCGAAATAAAGGGTATGATGGTAATAAACGATTTTTCCGTCTTGGATTATTATATGTTAGTCTAGTCATTACCTTATTTATATGTGTTATTCTAGTTTTTTTCCCTTTTTTATAAGAAACTTCTATGCATCTTTACATGTTTAGTTGGCTTTTTTGTTTATTAACAAAATGCACAAATAATAACAAAATATAGGATATTCTTTTAAAACTATTTGAAAAGCTCACATTCTTTTTATACTGTTAAATATGCATAACTCCTTGATATATATATTTCTTTCTTTTGGAAAACTCTTTATAGCCAGTAGAAAACTCTTTCTGTTTTCGCTTTTTGGGCTTACTTTTGAGGTCAACCCTTCTCTTCATTTTTGTCATTTTTTGGCTTAATTTTTTTTTTTTTTAATTTTAAACATGTGACAATTTAATGCAACCCATTTCTGGTTGGATACAAGCGATATTCATTCTTAAAAGTTCTAAACGGTATCAATCAAAGCGGTCCAAATAAAGCTTGTCACGAATCATTTCAACAACAAATGGCATTCTAGATAATTTTACAGTCAAAGTGGCACTCTCGGTGAAATTCCCTATAAATTAAGGAAGATAATAACAAACAAACATTAATCCCAAAACTTCTAATTTTAACATCAGTAAAAAACATGAAATATCAGACCTCGTAACCGTAAAAAAAAACTGACAGTGTAAAAATTTGCAAAAATTGTGTAAACAAAAAAATATCAGACCCCGCCGCGAAAGTGTATACTTTTCCGTAAGAGGAAAACGTGTATACAAAAGCTATAAGGGCAAAAATATGATTCTCATTCACCCGGCACGGAGACGACCAAAAATATTTAGCTCAGAATTATTGAAATGACACTTTTACCCTTACACGCATATGACCACCTCTGCTTCTCGATTGAACCAAATATGCAAAAGGGGATATTATCTTCTTTAAGAACATAGAAAGAAGGATCCTGTAGGAAGCACAACAAACAACATTAGCAAACAATGAAGCCAACCTTAGGCATACATGAATAATATTTAATTATTCTAAGCTTCTACAGGTGTGTGATAGACTAGTTTTCTAAACTCTTAAACCGAATTCAAAAAAAAGGTGTTACGAAATCCAGTGAGGAATTCATAGTTTTAACTCATGTGGCTAGGAAAAAGAAAGAAAATGTCAGCTTCAACATGTTCCTCAGTACATTAATCGGTGAGATTGATAAAAAGACAATGTTGAAAGCGAAAGGTACAAAAAGGAGTGACCTCACGTAGGGGATTTTATCCTTAGGAAGAAAGCTTCGTATGGTTTTTCCATATACTTCACAGGTAGAAAAGTGAATGAGACGCTTGTTGTTCTCAGAGCAGTATTTAACCTACAATACCAACACATTCACCAGTCAATTTCAACTATTAATGAGGCACATAACTGTTTTCCATCAATTAGTAGAACAACAGCTTAAGCAAGTAATGGATGAAGTACGAAATACATACAACTGGGAGCGCATCAATGAAATTGCTGTAGATAGTATCAAGAGGACGCGTATTGTAATCAGCTGGAGTACAGATCGCGGCAAGATTTATAGTCTGCAAAGCCAAAACAAAGATCAGAATTACGTCAAGCATTGCCAATCTCAACACTGAGAAAACAAAAATCACAGATCAACATATCTGAATTCCGATAACGGATCAGATCTGAGTTTAAAATCATTATCAATCACAATCACAGTAACTATCGTTATCAATTTTCTCAACCGTTGATTATCATACTTAGTCATAAACAACGAAGATCAGAGATAAAGCCGAAATCGATATGAAGAAACATTAAGCTTTTTACCAGATCCGCCATCTTACTATGTCCTTCAAGCCTCGAATCATGCTTAATAGTTAATATTGATACGATGAAACTGGATCCGACCACTCCATTCAACGGTATCGGGCTCAAGCAAGTGTTTGATCTTATCGTTGTAAACATCGAGCGCAAGCACCTTATGCGGTGTCTCCGTCATCAGCTTTTCACAGAGATGTGAACCGATAAAACCTCCGGCTCCGATCAAGCATATTGTGCTCGGTTTTATCGGTCTTCCGTCCAGATCCACTCTATTAGCTCCGTTCGCCATTATTTTCTCGAGAAGATCAGATCAGAGAAATCAAATTCTCTATAGAGAGAGAGAATCCAAATCCTTCGTTAACCGTAAGCTTTCTCTCTCTAGTAGATAACACAATGCGTTAATGGTAACGGTGGATATATAAGAGAGAAGCATCGCATGTGACCGGAGGCAAATTGGTTCGTCGAAATTGAAATTTTCACTCTCGGTACCGGCGCGTGGTGTGTACTCGTGTTATCTGTACATCCACGTGATCTCGTTTTTATTTGAGAGGATGTGAGCTAAAGATCTGTTTGTTTTTCTAATAATTTTATATGATTATTAATTATGAGTGTTTAGTCTAATAATTAAATTATGTGTTTATTGCGTTAATAAAAACTTAGTTTAACAAGATAAATCGTCATACGGCATATATGTCGGCAGAAAAAAATCTTACCCCAAATCTAAAGTATTTTATGTGACTGTATTAAAAGATAAAAGAAAAATATGGCAAAAGTAAATCAAATATATATATACATATATGGCAGTCCAAAAAGAAAAATAGGTTTTTTTGTTATTATTTCTGACTCAAATCAAATTAATATTTGTATTAAAATACGTTATCCTGCAATTATGCTTGTTAATATTTGAAACTAATTATAAAAATGCTGGATAAAATGGTCAAAGAAGTATATGGCAGTAAAATCAAAATATATATATATATGTTTTTTTTTTTTGGGTTAGAATTTGTGATTGAAATCAAATTTAATATTTCCATCAAAAGAATGGCTTTGGAATCAATGCAAAGAGTCTTCTCTACGTGGACGAAACCTTGACCAAGTAACATTGGAGATTCCAATTTTTATTACGAATATCAAAGTGGTATGGAAAGAATTTAGACGTGCATTGCTAAATCAAAATATGTTTCTTTTTAGTAGCATTATATTAATTCTGAGTTTTTAATACTGTTCCTAAAAGTTTTAGCGGAGTAGTTACACTAGTCAATCCTTAACTAGCCTTAATTGCATGTGTATGTATGAGATTTGATGCAATGTCACGTTTACGTCTTTAACCCATTTTAAATATCATGGTAAACAACTTTTAGCTTTCAACGGTTCATTGTTCACTTTTTTCTATTTTGTATAAGAAAATAAATTATCATGGAACCAAAAACAAATAAAATAAATCAAAATTCGCCAAAAACAAAATTATCATGGAACCAAAAAACGATTCTGAGTTTTAAACATGTCATCATGAGTCACAACTCACACGTCCTTTATAAACTCCTCTAATACACCACTAAAGCTACAAGTAATTTAGTGTGAATTTATTTGGAATTTTGCATAACATCCAAGATTACGTTTTCAAATGCGATTTACATACGCATTATTAAAAAAGGAAAATTATTGAAGTTGCATGAAAAGGTTTTACAAACAAATAATGTTATAGGTCTTCGTCTGGGTATTTTAAATGAATTTCGCATTAACATTACGTGGATAATATTATGGTAATGGAAAATTTAACGCAGAGGAGCATTTGAGCACCAGTTGGGTTCATGTGATTGCCTCATAGCCACCACTGATCTGTCGACCGTTCGATCATTGATAGACCCACATGGTTAACAAAATTGACCTTACTTTTTATATAACAATTAACATGCTGATTTCTCGTTGCTTAATTGTTTTTTCTATTCTGTCTTTTCTAAAAAGGATCGAGACAAAAATAGAAAGAGAAAATAATGATGAACAATTATCACTTTATCAGGTACACTCTCATCACAGACCCCAACCACACATTTCTTTGAAAATTGGATGTTGCACAAATCCATTTACGAATTCATCTACTCGCTGTGTTTGTAATATTTATTTATTTAAATTATTATTCATAGCTTTATAGATATATCGTATAGTACATCCTACTCGCTATACAATAAATTTCCATAAGATGTTTCTTATCACAAAATTGTATATACTATGCAACACCACTCACCAATAAGGGATAACTATCAAAATTTTGAATCACAGTCTCTAGTTTTTGCAGGAAGAACTACAACATGGGAATGGACACTTCTTCTTCCCTCCTGCATCAAAAATGGTTGAAACCCAAATCATTAAATCCAATTTCATCTCATAATTTATAGTTACATCTCTATATCTCTTCACTGTGGTTTTTAATTTATTGCATAGCGAGTAGGAGGAAGTACCATTAACTTAGCCACAGTAAATTAAAATAATATATATATGCAGTCGTTCCATGCGTGCTGCCAAGATCAAATATAATATGCAGCTCCACTTCTTTTGTACTGAATAACTGGCAAAATCATTACAAAACAATTAAAACAACGTAATCCAAAATTGAAAACAATAACACTCTGACATGAGTAGTAAGATAATAGTCACCTGCATGAAACCGAGAAATTGAGGGATGCTCAAGAGCAAAATCACAGATACCATCACGTCCAAACAAGTAAGCTCCTTTCTCATAGCTGCAAGGAGAAAAAAACAGGACTTTAACCACTCCAGCGAAATCAAAAGCCTAAAAAATCTTTAGAGGGCTATAAATTTAAAAGAGCTTACTTACACGTTTAATTGGTCTACAATGGCGCCTTCTTCAAGAACTTCAAGCTGAAATTGGTGGCAGGGAGGGCCACAGAATAGTGTAGGGGACATGATTCTGCTTCACGGCTCGAGCACGAACTGGCTTATTCGCGTCTACAGAGACGGAATCACTCTCAGATTCTTCAATTAGCTTGGGGTCTACTACTTCCGTTGTCTTCAGATCAGGTGGGTTAGGGTTTCTGGGATGTGGAGGGTTCATCGACGAGACTTCCGTTACGGTTGAGGATTCGTCGCTCTGAGAAATTGACGCGGTGTTTGGTTCAGGCTCGGTTCGGGATCACGGCTAGGGTTTCACGGTGGAGGAGGATCCATCGCCGATGTAGTCATGGTTGCAGATGGGAGGATTCAGAAACTTCGCCGAAGAAAAGAAAGAGATCAACGAGGCGGCCAACTGTTGCAAATAAATATCCAACATAGAGAACAGCTCTTCCTTTGCATTGTCCAGTTCCAGCACTTTACAAAACCCGTGAATCAATGCTTTGTATGAATAAATGTCAAGTTTTAGCCCCGATCCAATCATCTTCTTCTTCACCTTCACTGCAGATACCATGTCCTCAATTTTGCAATATGCGTTGATCAAAGTATTGCAGGTGATATTATCAGGTTCTATCTTTCTTCCACTCATCTCAGTCAAAAGCCGGTTAGCTTCTCGTATTCTTCCATCTTCACATAGCTTACGCAGAATCGCATTGTAAGTCACAACTCCAGGAGAAAACCCTCTTGCCTCCATTACTTCTCGTAACCTCAAAGCTTCATCTATATCATTTATTCTACAATATCCATCAATCAAAGTAGTATAAGTAACCTGGTTCGCCGTAACAACGCCTTTAATCTCCCGAAATAGCCTCGTCGCCTCTCTCATTCTACCTTCTCTACTAAACCCATGTATGAGTGAGTTATAAGTGACAATATCAGGAGCAACCCCACTTCTCCCCATCCTATCTTGCACGGATAAAGCCTCGTAATGCATACCCTTTTTGCAGTACACCGAGATCAACGTGTTATAGGTAAAAAGATCAGGAAACAATCCTTTTTCTTCCATCTCACTCAACAATTTCTCAGCTTTCTCAGGATCGCCAGATTTAGAACAAGCATGAAGCAATACATTATACAAATGAATGTTAGCCACAACACCTAACTTAACCATCTTCTTGAAAACCTTCCAAACTGTATCRGTCAATCTCTCTTTCACCAAACTATTCAGTAACACAGTACAAGCCTGCAAATGAGGCTTCAATCCACAATTCTAATCTGCTCAAACACCTCAATCGAATCATTGATCATCCCCGATTTAGCATAAAATATCATCAACCAGCTAAAAACATGAGATAAAACTTCTGGGTCTTCTGAAACATCTCCAACCAAAGATCTCAAAACCAATGGAGATGACAAAAGCTCTCGTTGAGACAATTTATCGAGCAGGTGGTGTGCAGTTTTGAAATGTTTGTGTTTTGTGAGAATCAAAATCATTTTCCAAGATGATTGTAAATTATGCTTACAACTTGGAAACGAATCAGTCCATCTAAAGAAACTCCATGAAAGAGAAGGTCCGGCATAAGCAGAATACAAAGAAAGCTCGGAGATTACCTGAGTGATTATCGCTGATTTCAATAATCCCGAATCAACTTTGTGTTTCAGAATATTTTTCCAATTTCCTTCAACACAGTTGCACAGATGCTTTGTGCAATTAGTGCTTCTCGATTTGCAGACAACAAATTCACCATTGTTGTTGCTCACTCAGGTGTTGCAACGGAGAAGGAGAATCATGCAGCGACGATTTTGAGAAGGCCTAAACCGGTTTGTAATTTCTCCAGTAGAAGAACCAGACCGTATTTTTTTTCTAATAGTTGAGTAACCACCGAAATTAAAACCAGAACCGAATCGATTGTGTTACAATAACCGGTTTATGAGAAATACGTATTGAAAACCGAATCTTCCGGATCAAAATTCATCAATTCGAAACCAAACCGAATTTTATAACAATAACTTGAACTTTGTACCAAATAGATTGTTCAGAACCAGAAATTAAAATACCGAACCGAACGAATGTAATTAAATCAGAAAATCGACATATGTATATGTCCTCGTTTTCTACTATTTCGAACTCGTCTTTCTACTATTTGTAACTTTACCCTCAGATTCGCTTCAAAACCCAAAGAAAAATCCAATTTACATCGCGATTGACTAATAATTTTTCCGAAAGGCGCAGATGTAAAGATGGGCAGAGCTTAAAAGAGAAATCTTCACGAGGATTTAATTTTCGTTTTTTTTTTATCTCTTATTTCGATTCTATGCTTAGAAATTTTTATTCATTCTCGCTTAATTGCAAGATTCTCGAATTGATTTATGAGGTTTTATCAAAACCGAGATTATAAGTGATCAGAGTATTGTGTTGATGGTTGTTGTTGTCTATACTAGATTTGTGTTCTTAGAGTTATATGATTTCGAAACTTTGAGAGCTTTAATTTAGAACGGCCTTGAACCTTAATTACATAGGGTTTGTGCTGTGGGATTATTGACCTCCACCCGTGGACTCTGTGGGTTTTAACTGTGGGCGGATTAAAATGTTTTGCGGGTACCTGTAATAATCTAATAGTTCCGTTTATGAGGTTTATTTCGGTTGGGGAAAAGCGGAAACGGTTAGGAGCGGGTCGAATAAAGAGAGATTTAGTGAGAGCATCTGGGGTTTTCTTCTTCTCACGTTCATTCGTATCTCTTCTAGCTCTATTCCTCCATTCTAGGGTTCTTAATCCGTTTCTCTAGGTTTCTTTATCTTCTTGGTATAATTTCTGCTTCAATTCGTTTGTTTTCGTGTCTCCTCCGTCTCTTCTATTTCGTCAATTTGATCCTGTAGGGTTTTGAGATTTCCTCGTTCTTCCCCCTTCTGTTTCGTTAGGTAAAGCAAACCCTACATTCAGTTTTTGTTACTGAATGTGTTTTTGGTGTTTCAGGTTGTTGAATTTAGTCCGGCGTGTGACCAAATTGGCGAACTTTGTCGGTGTGATTCTGGAAACCTCAGAACACGCACCAAGGTGAATGTTTTGGCTTTGATGGATCTAGAATTCTTAGTGTTATAAGATTGTTATGTTGTTGAGTTTAGTATCTTTTTTTACCAGCTAAATCAAGTGAGAAACCCAATAGAAAGAAGGTCGAGTTGAAGAAGATGATTCAGAAGAGTAAGGAAATAAATAGCTCTCCAGCTGATGGGAACCTCAGTGGATGAAGAAGAAGAGAAAGAGAAAGGAGGCCATATAAGTGAACTGAATCTGGAAGGTGAATTCTTTTATTTTGGCAGATCAATCTACTACCTAGTTGTTAGATTCTGGTATTAAGTTTAGTATCTTTGGTTCTTCTTACAGCTATCTCAAATGAAAAAGTCAAAGGAAAGAAGGGCAAAATGAACAAGACAAAAAAGAAAAGGAAGGCCGAGGAAATAAGTAGCGCTTCAGCTGAAGATGATCATTTGAAAAGAGAAGGTGAGTAGTTCGTTACCATGTTAGTTATATTGTGTTTGTCTCATGTTAGTTCTCTCAGTCATTTGCATGAGGAACTTTAGCTAGTTTCAAGTCTTCGTATAATATTTTCTTTTAGCAGTATGTGAACTTTACTGTCTATCTAACTCTGTCATATGATGTAAATCTGAGGTTTTAATGAATGTTATTTATGTTTGACATGGCCGTAATGGAACTGAAATAAGAAACCGGTAGTTCAGGGCTGCTTGGTACAGTCATCGTCTTGTTTGGGTTCTCGTTTAATAAAGTAAATCATTTCTTGTAGGCAAGTCTAAGAAATCAAATAAGAAGAAAAAGATGGACATGACCTCTGCGAAAGAGAACAAAATTGAAGAGGAGGAAGATGTTTATCAAATTTCTTCAGGCGATGAGGATTGCACAAGGGGAATGAAAAGTATGGATGAAACAAAATGATTGCTGTTTCGTCCATTATTGACTGCATATGATCAGATAAGCCTGAACACTCTTGAATCTGTTTCTGCCTTAACTTGATAAGTCCTCTTTCAAACTGCAGAGTGGGTTACTGATTACTATGAGAGTAGACCTGGTTTAGACGAGCTGCAAAAGAGAATCGATGACTTCATGACTGCTCACGAAGAACGCCTTGAACAGGTTTTTATATCCCTCCTATATTTTTTTAAGAGTTCATGTCTATTGTCTAAGTGACTACAGCGTTTTTGTCTAATGCTGTCATATGTGTTGAACAGGAGAAACAAGATATAGAAGCTAAAGCTGCAGAAGGTGGATGGACTGTGGTCGTGCATCACAAAGGAAGGAAAAAGACAACAGAAACTGAATCTGGAACAGCCGTTGGATCTTTTTCTCAGGCTGCTTTGGAGGATAAGATCGCTAAGAAGAAACAGAGTGAGCCCGTTGCTCATGGTTTCTACCGTTTCCAAAACTAGTCTTGGCTTTTATATATTGAAAGCTTCAAACTTGGTTTGTGTCAGTTTCGGTTTGGCTCGGGTCAGATTTTATATGCACCCCTAGCCTCTGACCCTTATTCTGATGGTTGACTCTTGGTTTTGTGTTTTCTTGTTTGTGGACAGAAATCTTGGCGCTTCAGAGTAAGTTCGAGCAAGACAAGAAGAGGATACAACAACTTCGAGCTGCTCGTAGATTTAAGCCTTTCTAAGAGAAAAACAGATCCCATATTGAACAACATGGGTTTTTTTATGTGGGTTTAGCCTCATGAAACTCAGGAGCAATATCATGAATGTGTTTTATGATCAAATTTTGTAATTTACAATTTCGGGCTGATAAACAAAAGAAATTGTTATTATTTTTTTCCCTTGGAAAATTAGATTGGATCAACTTTTGAAATCGCATTCAAAATTTTGAGGGTTAACAAAAAAGAGAAAAATGAAAAGATTGAATGATATAAGCCCTGTTCGTTTGTTCATGTGGATGATGCATCCAGATGGTCCATCTAGAAGTTGTATCTAGATGATGCATTTGGTTGTTGTTCTTTTCTGTATTTGCACACTTGTTTGTTTGGTTAGTTTATAAGAATTTGCATCTAAATCTGGATGCATATATTATCAAAATGACTAAAATGGACATGTCTTCATCTTAATAATATTTTAATGATTTAAATTACATTTACAACTAAATAATTTTCAAATTATTTTTTTTTACATTTATAAATTTCTATTTTCATGAAATAGTTAAATTTAATATCTTTTTTTTTTATTACTGGATTATTAATGAACTTTGACGTTATAGAGACACAAACACAATTTTTTTTTTTTTTTTTTTTTGAAAAAGACAGAAACAATAACAATAGTACAAAATAGAAGTACATCATAGTTTTCGTTTACAATAATAAATTGTTTTCGTCTACAATAATGGAAATCGATGTCCTCTTGCTATATCTCTTCAGTGATAGAATCACGTACACCCTCATTTCTTCTATAAGAGCATACATGTTTTACTCCTCTTCTAATACTGTATCCATGTCATCAATCCTCAATTGTAAATCTAAATGTATCCTGCAAAACCATTACAATAAAATATGATTCATGAATAAGAGGCTTAATTTGGATCTTAGCCAGGTTCATGATAAGGAACTACGTGAATCTCATGAGCTGAACAACAGGAGAAAGCAAACAGGAATCTCATGATAAGGAACTAGGCTCTCCTTACCTAAGAGTTCATCTCTGCAGAAAACTGATCCTTTTAAGCTCTCCCAACTTCAAAAACATTAAGATCGATTGCCCTGACTTGGTTCTCTTCCTGATCTTTCTCCCAATGACATCTCATGTGATCACCTAACGCTTGGGAAACTGAATATAGAAGAAGCAGCAGACAACATAAAAACAACACTTCCTTCTCCATCTTACTGCATTATGATTTCAATCAACATACAAAGTTATACACTGCATTATCTTATAAATGATGACAGTTTCTAAAGAGTTGGGAGCATATTCATGAAACTTACATATGGAATAGTGCTAATATATTGATCAAGCATGGAAATAAGTTAAGAGTGGGTGCCAAAATATCAAGTTAAGATCAACTAAGTTCATCAACAGCCATCGTTTATACCACCATGAAGAGTATACACAAAACATTACAATATTGGCTTACCAAAGTGTACGTAATTAAGGCTCAGTTTCATATACAAATGTAGAGACTAACAGCACCTACAGTTTCACAAAATCTCTCCTTTTTATATGTCACAACAAATATTACAGATATACATATGGTATATTTATTTATATAAACCATCATTCATGAATCAATCTTCTCAAACAATATGACAGTTAGACACAAACATAACCTAGAACTAACCGAGGATGGAATCTGAAATAAGAGCTTCTAAATTCGACAACTTTGTGATTTAGAACATCATTTATGAATCATTTCTTCTCAAACATATATAGCTTCATCGTAAACACATGAACATCATTTAGGAATACTAGAGATTAGAATTAGAAATAAGAGCTCAAGAGCTTCAAAATTCAACAGTTTCGTGTTTCAAAACATCATTCATGAATCAATCTTCTCAAACAAAACATTAGTATAAGATAATAATGGAGGCAATATAGTTTTATAATTTGTACAAAAATGCTAATTTTCAAGGTTTTAAGATAAATACTGATTATGAATATCAATGACATACTAATTTGCGATATAAACCGAACTATATATCAACGAGAACCAGGTGTTAAACTGGTGGATTATCTCATAAGTTGGCGGTCTAGAGCACGTGGACATCATACCGCGGTTCTCATATGCCGTCGGATAAGGTATGTAACCACAGTTGCGACTGGCCCTTTTATGTACTTGCTCACATTGAAACCGGCCCTTTTCAATCCGAAAGATAAGGCATCCGACAGCCCGTAAAGCTGTGCAAACTCGATCTTCCCATTTTCTTTATCGATCCGAGCTCACCTGCTTTCCTTGCCCCTAGTTTACCTATCATAAATATCACAAATAAAAAAAATCATATAAGTTAACAGAGTCTATAGACAATTTCATCATAAAATCTAGGATTGAACTTTAAAACCTAACGAATCAAAGAACACAAAATTCATCAACCCAAATGATTGAGAAATTTATATACCGAATAAACGAAACCAAATCCGAACCTAATCTGACTGTAATTCATTTTCGTATTCAATTTTCAAATGTGGGATTCCTAACAAATAAGTATGGCTCATTGTCTACCGGAGTTGGTGTTATGCGTATCTAAAATGACGTCAATGCCTGATCCATTTGAGCCTTCTCCATAAGGAAACTAATACAGTCATTGTAGCAACCGTGTGTATCTTTAAATTGTGTCGTGAACCGGTGACTTGTGACCCAAGGAATCTGCTAACCTAGCTTCACTAGACATATAAACACCTCTCACCAATTTAAACCCAGTAGGAACATTCATTTTCTCCGATTATCGTAAAGCAAAGTGCAGTCTCTCTCCGGCATCTTTCAAATATGCTTGAATCGTGTTGTAAACAATAGGTCGATCTTTGTCGAAATTGAACATAATCGCCGACCAATATGCCATGTAATCGATCGCTGGTTAGAGAGTCGTGTCTTCGGCATCGATTAGTAACGGTACGTTCGATTCTTGACATCTAAGACATATGGATTTGAGGCGTTCGTGACATCTAAGTTTAATAATTTGTACAGAAATGCTAATTTGCAAGGTTTTATGATACATATTGATTGTGAATATCAATGACATACTAACTTGCGATATAAACCGAACTATATATCAATGGAACAGGTGTTAAACCAGTGGATTACCTCATAAGTTGGCGGTCTAGAGCACGTGTGGACATCATACCACGGTTCTCATATGCCGTCGGATAAGGTATGGAACCACGATTGCTATGGCATGTGCTTGCTCACATTGAAACCGGCCCTTTTCACTCCGAAGGATAAGGCATCCGACATCCCGTAAAGCTGTGCAAACTCGATCTTCCGTTTTCTTTATTGATCCCGAGCTCACTTGCTTTCCTTGCCCATAGTTTACCTATCATAAATATCACAAATAAGAAAAATCATGTAAGTATAAGTTAACAGTCTATGGACAATTTCATCATAAAATCTAGTGTTGAACTTTAAAACCTAACGAATCCAAAGAACCGACAAAACCAATCAACCCAAATGATTGAGAAATTTATGTACCGAATAAACCAAAGAACCTAATCTGACTGTAATTCATTTTTGTTTTCAATTTTCAATTGTGGGATTCTTAACAAATAAGTATGGTTCAATGTCTTACCGGAGTTGGTGTTATGCTCTAGAATACGCTAATGCCTGATCCATTTGAGCCTTCTCCATAAGAAAACTAATACAGTCATTGTAGCAATCGTGTGTATCTTTAAATTGTGTCGTGAACCGGTGACTTGTGACCCAAGGAATCTGCTAACCTAGCTTCGCGAGACATATAAGCACCTCTCACCAAATTAAACCCAATAGGAACATTCATTTTCTCCGATTATCGTAAAGCCAAGTGCAGTCTCGACATCTTTCAAATATGCTTGAATCGTGTTGTAAACAATAAGTTGATATTTGTCGAAATTGAACATAATCGCCAACCAATATGCCATGTAATCGATCGCTGGTTGGAGAATCGTGTCTTCGGCATCGATTAGTAACGATACGTTCGATTCTTGACATCTAAGACAGATGGATTTGAGGCGTTCGTGAGCTTTTTCCAGCTCGTTCTTCCTATACGGTTAGTGGTTACCTCTTGCAAAGTTTACCAATCAATCTCTCTCGAGTTCGTTTGAAACTCGAGAGTTAGAAATTATCAATCTTGAGTCAATATAACTATGAGGTCTTCGTACCTCCTCTGGCTTTGTCATGAATCCATGGTCAACACTTGATATGATTTTGTGAGCTCAACATGTTGACATTTCTCTTGATCGAATCTCACAAACGTCAATAACACACACACAATCGAACGTATTCAAGGATCTAACAATACAAAAAAAACATTTAAAATGCAATTTATATGTCGCATTTCAGTTGCAAAAACAGAAAATGAGACTATTTAGAAACTCTTATAAGTAATTGCAAAAAAATCGTTGCATTTTTTAATAGTCACAAATCAGTTGCTTATTTGCAACTCTTATGTGACTACCAAAAATAGTAACTATATTTGCCACTAACAAATGCAACTACATAGTAGTTACAAAAAAGCTACTAAATGCAACTCCAACAGGGTTAAGATTGATTAGCAATTATCTTGCAAAACAGTTGCCAAAAAAGGCGACTAAAATAAGACTACAAATATGAGACTACATAAAGGGTTGCAAAATAGTAGCTTGTGTGTAATTTAGCTTTAAAAATATTAGTCCATTTTAGTCTTATTTATAAGATTTTGTGAAATTCGTAAAAAATGAATTAAAAATAATATTTAAATAAAATATTATAAATTAGCTAAAATGTCATTAAAAATAGTAAGCAGTTTAGTTATGTTCTGTTCGATATCAAGGCTTAGGTCTAAGAATGAATCGTCTCTTGCTGTCACTGTTTCACATCGCCGACACCTTTTCTCGTTGGTAAGGCTTAGGTAGGAATGTTTCTTCAACCTCTGTACAAATCGCTTAGGTGCAATAACACCTGTTTTCTTCTTCTGGGAACTTATCTACAGAATGAATTACAATGAGTAAACTTACGATAACGCTTTTGTTTCCCGCAGAATGACTAGCACACGATAATCAAATAGATGAGGACAGGATACGGCATACTAAGCCGTACATCAATCACTTTTAGATTAACAATATACACTATAGTATCGAGTTCCTGTGATGCCTACAACATTGACTTGTGCTTTTAATAAGTAACTTCATCCATTTATAATGTCAAGTGAGAATCAAGTAAACTAAGCTTGCACAAGAGAAATATTATCAGCGAAGGAAAGATGGTCACTTGAGTTAAGACCGATTGAAGTGACGACTACCATGAAAGGGAAAGGGAAAATTAAACTCTAAAGAAAAAGACAGCCAGATATCATAAATACCTGCGAAAATAAGTCTGCCAGGCAGGTCATAAGATTCTCTTCAGCATCAGCGACGCTTCTATTACCAGTATAGTATTCGAGCAACTGTTCACAAAAGGGAACACAGAAATAAAGAGCCTGCACAAGGTATAGAGATTCAGAACATTAACTATTCTAGTAGAGATCACTAGCCAATGATAAAGTTAATCAGAAAAAGCCTTTCTCCAGTCCAGAGAACTCTTTCATATACATAGCACACAGAGATATCGAAAAATCAATAGTGGTCCTTTATCTCCATATTTTCTTATTATTAACAATATATACATATACACAGTTTATGAGAATACGAGTGCCATAGAAACTAGAAAGTGGAGGACAACCCACAGTGACCCCCAAAAGACAAAATTAAAAGAAACTTCAGTTTTATGATTTTTTACCAAATACCAATATTTGAATCCAATTCCTGCTGTTAAACCTCCTCCTAACCTGCAATTATCATGTAACAAAGTCCATCAAAGCTTTTTAAAATTAGAAGTAAAAAAATAAAATCAATTCAAACATAATCAAACTTTCACAAAAGAATATCAAACAAAGCCCCAAAAGAAAAACACCAGAAGAAAGTTATTTCTTATAGGGGTGTGTGTGTTGTTGTTGGTACTATCCTCTTTTCTTTCAGAATTTGTAATAAAAAAAAGTACTCACATAATCTGTAAACAAATTTAGGGAAAAAATAAGAAACTCTAGTACAACAATAATTCACCTCAAATATGGTAACAAAGTGATGACCAGCCAGACCCCTTCAACTCTCTGCCACTCTCAGATGTAAAAGGAGATTCACTGCTACAAAGTTCCATCACATACTGCTCTGTTTTTTTAAAAAACTGTATCTGATTTATTAGTGTTCTAATCATTCTCTTTTGCTATTAAATAACACTGGGGCTGTTCCAGTTTTTTGTCAAAAAACAATGATGCCGCGTGCTCAAAATGGTGGTAGGATCTGATGAGGAGACACTGAAATATTATAAAGAGGTTTTGTTTGATAGCCACAGAAGACTAAGAATGATCATTAAGGTTGAAACAAGGTATGTCCTTGTGTTGATCTACAGGAGAGAACCATGTGAACTCATAATAAAAGTTTTCCAATGGTACTTTAACAAGCTCTAAATGCTCTCACTACACACCCTAGCACCCTTCCTAAGCATAGATTCGCAGGATTCACAAAAGTGTTAACCTATTTGAGTATCTACAAACTCCAATTCGAAAAAGCGAAGAATAATTCGAGAAATCTCAATGCAACCAAATCAAATTTAACTTTTTGAAACGAATTTGACATAGTAAGGTCAAACCCTGATACGATTCTAATAGGACAAATCGTCCATATTTTGGATTAAAACACACTAATTCAACAAACCCAGAAGAAATCGTCAAAGGAACAAACGAGTCGCACACATCGAATTCGAGATAAAACTATAAAAGTCGAAAAAGACAGCAGCAAAACACAATCCACAAACACAGTTAACACTATAAGAAGAAAAAGAGGAATGAAAAGCTTGATAGAAACTAGAAAGAAGGAAACTTTTTCCAACGGGCTAACAAAACCAGCTCTCAGGTACAAAGAAGAAACTAGCAAGGGATCAAAAAAACTCTTGTATAACTCAAATCCAATCAACAGAAAACGAACCCAGATTATGTAGAGAGCAGGAGGATGAAGGAGGGACCTTTTGCTCATTTTATAACAAAATTCTTCACTACCCTTTTTTATTCTACCTACCCCTTATCCATTCAAAAAATTACAAAACTCAAAATTACCCTCACATTTAAATATTAATATCCTTTCCCTTTTTTTTTATATTAATATCTCAACAAAACAATTAAAAAAATTTTAAAAAATGGGACCCACTACAACCACATAATATTTCTCTCTCCTCWTGATTTMTTCTTCTTCTCCAACTCCCCACAATCGCATTCATTCGAGCATGAATAAATTTTTTTTTTTGAGAGATTTTGGTGATTGAGCTTCCGTTTTAGATAATGTGCATCATCAATTTAGAGATATTGTAGTTGGTGAGTGATGAGTCTGCTAAATCGTAATCGATATTGTATATTTAAAAATGTGTATAAGCGATATTCTTATTCTTGAAATTGTGTATTCTCAAATTGATGTCTTAGAGATTGTGTACTACGTCTGGTATTCTTAAGAATATTTGTATTCGATATAGCTGGTATTCTTGAAATTGTTAAATGTTGAATTTTATTATTTTAGTCTGATGAATAAAAAGCCTATAAATCATTTTGATTATGAGGATATTATCTAGGAAGGGAGATGAAGTAGAATGGATTGGGGTGGACATTCGGTAAAACGGAACGATACGGTTCGGTTCAGAAAATTTGGGATTCGAGAAATTCGGTAATATGAATATTAGCTCCTAATAAAAATCAAACTTAACTCGGTTCGGTTTGGTTCGAGATTTTTTAACAAATAACGAAATTAAATAAAATTCCTGATTCTTTTCCACAAAATAAAATTTTCATATATATTGGTTTTAAATAAACTAAAATTAAAAACCCTAAATTATATTTAAAATTTGATTTTCAGTTTACCAATTATCCAATCGGATTTCGATAAATATACCGAAAGGAACCAAATATCAAATTACTTAAAAATGCATGATTGGGTTATTATATATTTTGTTTATGTTTGATAAATTACCATTCAGTTTGGTTCGGTAAATTAATCATATTATCACTTTTTAAGATTAATATGAGTATAATCGGGTATTCTTGATCTGTTATATATTAAAATACACTTGGTATTCTTGATACTATATATTAAAAATCTGTTTGGTATTCTTGATCATATATATTAAAATCTATTGGATATTACTAATACAATACCAGGTATGTTACAAATATATGATTATTTTTAAATATCAAAGTTACTTATATATATGGTTATTCTTATTATTATCAATTTAATTCTTACATCAAATTTATTACAACAAAAAAAATCAAAAATTCAAAATCTTTTGTTTTTGTTTTAAAATATCTTACATGTATATTATTTAAAATCTTTAAATGCATTATGATGTGAAATAAATCAAAATCGTAATTTTACAAATATTTTTAAAGTTTAATAACAATTTTATTACTTGTAATCTGTCTAAAAAGTTATTAAAAGCGGAGTATAGAGTTTAACGCTTGAAAATATAGCTGAGTAAGTGGATATTCTTAGAAAGCAAGTACAACTAATAGAAAAATAAATAATATTATTACGTGTGAGCAAGTGTGAGCATAAATATATTAATATTTTATTATTTTTATTAATTTTTTAAATATTTTTATAACTTTGATAATACAATAATATTTTCATTTTTAATTTAATAATATATATTTGAATATTTTTCAGTTGCACCTGATAATCTATACAACATAGTTGTACTTAGTTATATCTAATAATATATTGTCAGAAAAAATATGCAAATAGATCCTAAACAAAAATAGTTTCCAAAATTTACTGACTCTACAACCGAAAGAAATGTCTTTGCAACATGGAAACCTCCTTCTATAACCAAGAGCTCCTGGATTCCTCCTTCTCTAACCAAGATTTCGCGAGTTTCTTCGTCTTTACAACACATACTTAACAGGAGATCAATGGAATTTACCTGAACAATCTTTTCCTTTGATCCAATTAGCTTGATGAAAGCTACAATATCGTCTTCTTCAATCATATACCTCTTAATTTCTTTAACACCAACAAGATTTCTCAATACTCCACACGAAGTACCGATTAATTCGCCTCCAAATTTGGCGCAAGCACATATCTTTAGCAATGCTGAGACACCTCCATGAGCAGAGACAGACCACGCATTCTCCGAATTCTCAGTTAATTCATCAAACACCTTGCAGACGCTTCTCTACCAACACCATTCCAATTCTCAAGAACCTAACTAAAGGACCAATCACAACCGATCTGATCAAAACACCCCTGTAAGAACCAAACCCAGAAATAAAAAACACAGCTTTTGCAGATTCTTTTTGAATCCCCATCTCAGAGTCAAGAAACCCAACAAGGATATTAACCATATCACTAATCTCAATCACAATCTTAACATATCTTTCATCTTCTTCCATAACTTCATTAAGCTTAACCAAAGCTTGTTTCTTCATCTCGAGATCCCAGTCTTCATCCTCGTTAACAAATCCCTTATGTAAAACCTCATATCATCTTTACAAGCATTACCATTAGGCTTCGACACAACGATCGCGAATCCAAGACTGAGAATCCCAGCTGAGTAAATCCGAGAAAGATTCCTCGTATGTGATCAAATTTCCCAGCCATAACATCTAAATCACTCTGCATCAGAAGCTTCCCACTGTACGAAACGTTCACACAACGTGTAGCGAGATCGTAGGTGTCTTTAAGAGATTAGAATAGATGAGATTAAGCTTGAGAGAGATGGGTCGCATCCGGAATTGAGATTCTCTAAAGCAGCGAGACCAGAGTAAAGCTCTTCGAGCTTGGTTCTTATGAGTTGCCATTTGATGTTGAAGGATTTGATTGAGTGAGAGAGTGAAATACTGAAATCAATGAAGATATTGCTTCGATTGCTTTCTCTATGCTCGCTTTTGCTTCCTCACTCGTTTCGTTGCCCATTTTCTTTGATAAAGTCTTCTCTTTTCTTCTTCTTGTTCTTCCTCTCAAAGTGGTAGTGAGGAATTTGGTTGATTCCATAAGGAAAATGATGGGAAGATGAAATTGAGCGGTTTGAGAGATTAATTGAGCTTCTCCCACAAGCTTTTATGACGAAATTGAGAGATTAATTGAGTTGTTTCGATTTCGGTTTGAAATCATGTAACGAGAGCTAAGGAGGAAGAAGAAGATAGTGGGGCCGATTTTTATTGTTCAGATCCAGTTCTGATTTTGGGTGATCCAAATTTATTGAATTGACCCGATAAATTGCTGGTTGGGTCGTAATAAAATCAAAAGTCCTTGGATATTTTAGTCTTTTAAGCGTTTTTTATTTAAAAAAAAAATTTAAGGAAAGGAGAATGAGTTTGGTTTAAGAGCGATTGATCCATGAAGGAGGAGGCCAGAGCTTGAAGGAGTATATCAGAGAATCCTCCTTTTTTTTCTTGCTGGTTTAAATCATTGGTTAAAGAAATTAAGTCGGAGCAACTTAGTTTTTCATCTTATATAAATAAGTCAAGGTTTGACAATTAAATAACAAGCTAAATAGCATGGGTGGGTGATAAACCACAATTTTCATCTTGTATAAATAAGTCATTCTTTGAGAAGATTGTGGAGTTACATCTGTAAATTTTTTGGTTGAAATGATCCTTATACTTTTTTTAAACTTTTAACTTTTAGATTCATCGTTAAGCTACTAGTTATTAGTTGTTTAATGATAGTTCTACATTCATTATTGGAGTTACGTATCATGTGTTAAGAGGCAAACCTTTTTCTTAGATCATAAAAACATAAAATTGTGGTTTACCACCCACCCATGCTACTTAGCTTTTTTTTGCTTATAGATTTCTGGAAGTTTTAGGGAGATGAATCTCTTACTTTACATCTTTTCAGAAGATTTCTGAACGCTACTTTTCAGATTTCAATTTAATTATGCATATTCTTTCTTTGATTTGCTTGTTGTTCTTTCAGTTATGTATGAGCAGTTACATAGTTAGGTTTTAGTTTAAATGTGAATTCATGTTTTGTTATCTTAGGATTTATTAGATCTTGGATATTATCATTATAATTCTTTATCTAAAGTTGTTGTTAATGCATGAGATATGCGATCACTTTATGCGATTTTAAAACTACTTACTCATGACTACTGTCACCATGTTAAACTTACAAAACAAGCTGCTCTTATAACCATTTAAACTATCATGTTGAGAAAAAACAAATTGCAAAAGCATCCAGTGTGCATATTTAAATCCCATTGAAATACGTTAAATTGATATATGTCAATTCCTAACGTACTATTATGTCATTGAAGTACAGAAAGGTGTCAATCCAATTGGGTGAACTATTAACCAGTAAGGATGCGATCGAGCGATTTAAGTCGAGATCGATTGATAACAAGATTAGCGACTAATAGAACGATAATTAAAAGCATTACGGAAGGTAAGCAGAAATAAAGCAGGCGTTGGTAGTAACGTAAGCTAAAACAAAGCGATCGAGCATAATTCAATCGATTAAAGCAGAAGGTCTAGGATGGGGGTTGATTAGTCATCCTCTTAATCTAGTAGGTGTAACACTAAATACATCATTAATCACTAGGCGATAAACTCGATGATTAAATCACTCTGTGATAGATAACTAAGTGCCAGTTCGAACCTAAATCTCTTTGCGAAATCTAACTAGCGACATTAAGATTCGATGTATTAAAGCGATAAACACCTGAACTGATCTGAAATTTGGAATGTAAATCTACGGAATTAGTTGGTTGAGACATTTTATCAGCACTTGGTGGCGTGGAAATCCTAGTTCTAATTCGATTGATTAGAGAAGCTAGCATTAATAACTAATCGAGAAATTTACTAATCTAGCTTAAACTGAGGCTAAGATTACATACAATAACGTCATTAAGAACCAAGGCTACTAGAAACCATGAAGAGCATCAAAACCGAAATGATTAAAACTTGCATAATTAGAAAGATGAAGATTAGAATAGATGAGCTACTGAAAATCGAACAGAAATACTGATAGATTAAGTAATCGGATCGCGAAAGTATATCGAGAGAATCCGTTTGTTTACGATATGCCAATGATCTTTGATGTTCTTGATGATAAGAACGATTAAAATTTGAGAAAAAAGGAGAAAGATTT
Source organism: Boechera stricta (assembly GCA_018361395.1). Classification (NCBI taxonomy): domain Eukaryota; kingdom Viridiplantae; phylum Streptophyta; class Magnoliopsida; order Brassicales; family Brassicaceae; genus Boechera; species Boechera stricta. The sequence continues at coordinate 6,090,993 of CM031544.1, read as the reverse complement.
GGAGTTGGGATTTTCTTAAATCTTCACTTTTTTCTCACAAAAATTGGTTAAATCATTAGTTAGAAAAAGCCCCGATTAAATCCACGTGGAACAACTCATTTTTCATCTTGTATAAATAAGTCAAGGTTTGAGAGTTGAATAACAAGCTAAATAGCATGGGTGGGTGTACGATTTTTCACCTGGTAAGATAATGGAAGGCCATTTAATTGTGGTTTCACTATCTTTCAGGGTGAGAAGATTGTGGAGTTCAGTAAAANNTTATTGTTATTCAACTCTCAAACTCTGACTTATTTATACAAGATGAAAAATGGGAGTCCATGATTTAATCAGCTTTTCTAACTAATGATTTAACCAATTTGTTGCCGAGAAAAAAAAGTGGTGAAGATTTAAGAAAATCCCAACTCCAAATCTTTCTCCTTTTTTTCTCAAATTTTAATCGTTCTTATCATCAAGAACATCAAAGACGCAGATTGAGACATCGTAAACAAACGAGGATTCTCTCGATATACTTTCGTGATCCGATTACTAATCTATAGTATTTCTGTTGATTTTCAGTAGCTCATCTATTCTAATCTTCATCTTTCTAATTATGCAAGTTTTAATCATTTGTTTTTGCTTTTGATGCTCTTCATGGTTTCTAGTAGTTTGTGGTTCTTAATGACGTGTTAGACAGTATGTAATCTTAGTCTCCTAGTGGTTTAAGCTATTAGTTGAAATTTCTTCGATTATGTTATTAATGCTAGCTCTCTAATCAATGAATTAGAACTTGGATTTCCACCCACCAAGTGTTTGATAAAATGTCCAACCAACTAATTCCGAGATTTACATTCCTACCTAGAGATTGGTTGTCTAGGTGTTTATCGCTTTAATGATCGAATCTTAATGTCAAGTTAGATTTTAAAGAGATTTAGGTTTGAACCTGTAGCTGAGGTTATCTATCACGAGAGGGATTTAATCGATGAGTTTATTGTCGTGATTACTCAGATAATAGAGTTTGTTAGGCCTTTAGTTAGATTAAGAGGGATAGGAATCGACCCCGTCCAGGACCTACATGTTTTAATTGATTGAATTATGTTTGCATTGCTTTGTTTTAGTTTATGTTAGTCACTAATGCTCTGTTTTAGCTTCTGTTTACCTTCTGTAATGCTTTTAATTATTGTTCTATTAGGTTGCTAATCTTGTTATCAATTGATTGGCTTGACTTAAATTGGTTTGATTGCATCCTTACTGGTTAATAGTTCACCCGTTATTGACCACTACATGCTTGATGTAATGCGTTAGGAATTGACATATATCAATTTAACGTATTTCAATGGGATTTAAATATGCACACTGGATGCTTTTGCAATTTGTTTTTTCTCAACATGATAGTTTAAATGGTTATCAGTAGCAGGCAGTTGTTTTGTATACAGCTTTAACTATGGTGACGGTAGGTTGATGAGTAAGTTTGATCAAATCGGAGGAGGTGATCGATTCACGTCTTAAAATATGACTTTAGATAAAAATTATAATGATAATATCAAGATCAATAAATCTGATATAAAACATGAATTCACATTTAAGCTAAAACTGTATATGTAGCTATTTCATCATGCTGAAAGAACAACAAGCAAATCAAAGAAAGAATATGCATAATTAAATTGAAATCTGAAAAGTAGCGTTCAGAAATCTTCTGAAAAGATGTAAAGTAAGAGATTCATCTCCCTAAAACTTCCAGAAATCTATAAGCAAAAAAAAGCTAAGTAGCATGGGTGGGTGGTAAACTGATTTTATGTTTTATGATCTGAAAAAAAGGTTTTCTTTTTCTTGCTGCAGATCTGAGACTCGATAGAGCAGGTGAGAACTATCATTAGAAACAACTAATAACTAGTAGTTTAACGATGAATCTAAAAGTTAAAAGTTTGGAAAAAAAAAGTATAAGGATCATTTTGAACCAAAAAATTTATGTGTAATGGTAACCCACAATCTTCTCACCCGGAAAGATAGTGACTTATTTATACAAGATGAAAATTGTGGTTTATCACCCACCCATGCTATTTAGCTTGTTATTTAATTGTCAAACCTTGACTTATTTATAYAAGATGAAAAAATGGAAGTGTTCCGATGTGGGACTTAGAATTGGGGCTTTTCTATGAACCAATAGATTTAACCAATTTTGCATAGCCGAAGAAAAAAAAAAAGGAGGATTCTCTGATATACTCCTTCAAGCTCTGGCCTCCTCCTTCATGGATCAATTGCCCTTAAATGTTGAAACTCATTCTCCTTTGCCCTTAGCTTTAATCGATTTTCGTTTTCTTTTTTTTTTTAAATAAAAAACGCTTAAAAGACTAAAATATCCAAGGACTTTTGATTTTATTACGACCCAACCAGCAATTTATCGGGTCAATTCAATAAATTTGGATCACCCAAAATCAGAACTGGATCTGAACAATAAAAATCGGCCCCACTATCTTCTTCTTCCTCCTTAGCTCTCGTTACATGATTTCAAACCGAAATCGAAACAACTCAATTAATCTCTCAATTTCGTCATAAAAGCTTGTGGGAGAAGCTCAATTAATCTCTCAAACCGCTCAATTTCATCTTCCCATCATTTTCCTTATGGAATCAACCAAATTCCTCACTACCACTTTGAGAGGAAGAACAAGAAAGAAGAAAAGAAGACTTTATCAAAGAAAATGGGCAACAGAAACAGTGAGGAAGCAAAAGCGAGCATAGAAAGCAATCGAAGCAATATCTTCATTGATTTCAGTATTTCACTCTCTCACTCAATCAAATCCTTCAACATCAAATGGCAACTCATAAGAACCAAGCTCGAAGAGCTTTACTCTGGTCTCGCTGCTTTAGAGAATCTCAATTCCGGATGCGACCCATCTCTCTCAAGCTTAATCTCATCTATTCTAATCTCTTAAAGACACCTACGATCTCGCTACACGTTGTGTGAACGTTTCGTACAGTGGGAAGCTTCTGATGCAGAGTGATTTAGATGTTATGGCTGGGAAATTTGATCACATACGAGGAATCTTTCTCGGATTTACTCAGCTGGGATTCTCAGTCTTGGATTCGCGATCGTTGTGTCGAAGCCTAATGGTAATGCTTGTAAAGATGATATGAGGTTTTACATAAGGGATTTGTTAACGAGGATGAAGACTGGGATCTCGAGATGAAGAAACAAGCTTTGGTTAAGCTTAATGAAGTTATGGAAGAAGATGAAAGATATGTTAAGATTGTGATTGAGATTAGTGATATGGTTAATATCCTTGTTGGGTTTCTTGACTCTGAGATGGGGATTCAAAAAGAATCTGCAAAAGCTGTGTTTTTTATTTCTGGGTTTGGTTCTTACAGGGGTGTTTTGATCAGATCGGTTGTGATTGGTCCTTTAGTTAGGGTTCTTGAGAATTGGAATGGTGTTGGTAGAGAAGCGTCTGCAAGGTGTTTGATGAATTAACTGAGAATTCGGAGAATGCGTGGTCTGTCTCTGCTCATGGAGGTGTCTCAGCATTGCTAAAGATATGTGCTTGCGCCAAATTTGGAGGCGAATTAATCGGTACTTCGTGTGGAGTATTGAGAAATCTTGTTGGTGTTAAAGAAATTAAGAGGTATATGATTGAAGAAGACGATATTGTAGCCACTTTCATCAAGCTAATTGGATCAAAGGAAAAGATTGTTCAGGTAAATTCCATTGATCTCCTGTTAAGTATGTGTTGTAAAGACGAAGAAACTCGCGAAATCTTGGTTAGAGAAGGAGGAATCCAGGAGCTCTTGGTTATAGAAGGAGGTTTCCATGTTGCAAAGACATTTCTTTCGGTTGTAGAGTCAGTAAATTTTGGAAACTATTTTTGTTTAGGATCTATTTGCATATTTTTTCTGACAATATATTATTAGATATAACTAAGTACAACTATGTTGTATAGATTATCAGGTGCAACTGAAAAATATTCAAATATATATTATTAAATTAAAAATGAAAATATTATTGTATTATCAAAGTTATAAAAATATTTAAAAAATTAATAAAAATAATAAAATATTAATATATTTGCGTTCACACTTGTTCACACTGTAATAATATTATTTATTTTTCTATTAGTTGTACTYAGTTTTCTAGTAATATCCACTTACTCATAGTTATATTTTTGAAGTTTTCAGGTTAAACTAGTTATACTCCGTTTTTAATAACTTTTTTTTAGTTGTACAGATTACAATAGGTAATAAAATTAAGGTTATTAAACTTTGGCAGAAAAATATTTGTAAAATTACGATTTTTGTATGATTTCGTAATAAATCGCATTTAGATGAGAAATACATACATGTCTAAGATATTTTAAAACAAAAACAAAAGATTTTGAATTTTTGATTTTTTTTTTGTTGTAATAAATTTGATGTAAGAATTAAATTGATAATAATAGTAGCAATAACCATATATATAAGTAACTTTGATATTTAAAAATAATCATATATTTGTAACATACCTTGGTAATAGTTGTATTAGTAATATCCAGTTGTATTTTAATATATAGTTGTATCAGTAATACCAAGTTGTATTTTAATATATAGATCGAATACCAAGTATATTTTAATATATAATAGACAAGATACTCGATTATACTCATATTAATCTTAAAAAAGTGATAATACGGATTAATTTACCGAACCAAACTGAAATGGTAATTTACCGAAACATAAACAAAATATATAATAACCCAATCAGACAGATTTTTAAGTAATTTGATATTTGGTTCCTTTCGGTATATTTATCGAAATCCGATTGGATAATTGGTAAACTGAAAATCAAATTTTAAATATAATTTAGGGTTTTTAATTTTAGTTTATTTAAAACCAATATATATGAAAATTTTATTTTGTGGAAAAGAATCAGGAATTTTATTTAATTTCGTTATTTGTTAAAAAATCTCGAACCAAACCGAACCGAGTTAAGTTTGATTTTTATTAGGAGCTAATATTCATATTACCGAATTTCTCGAATCCCAAATTTTCTGAACCGAACCGTATCGTTCCGTTTTACCGAATGTCCACCCCAATCCATTCTACTTCATCTCCCTTCCTTAGATAATATCCTCATAATCAAAATGTATGATAGTTCTGCTTTTATTCATCAGACTAAAAATAATAAAATTCAACATTGACAATTTCAAGAATACCGCATATCAATACAAATATTCAAGAATACCAAAGATCAAGAAGACAATCTCTAAGACTATCATTGTAGAAGAATACACAATTTCTTAGTAATACCAGTAATATCAGTTATACACATTTTCTAGAAATATACAATATTGAGCTACGATTTAGCAGACTCATCACTCACCAACTACAATATCTCTAAATTGATGATGCACATTATCTAAAACGGAAGCTCAATCACCAAAATCTCTCAAAAAAAAAAATTTATTCATGCTCGAATGAATGCGATTGTGGGTAGTTGGAGAAGAAGAATAAATCAAGAGGAGAGAGAAATATTATGTGGTTGTAGTGGGTCCCATTTTTTAAAATTTTTTTAATTGTTTTGTTGAGATATTAATATAAAAAAAAAGGGAAAGGATATTAATATTTAAATGTGAGGGTAATTTTGAGTTTTGTAATTTTTTGAATGGATAAGGGGTAGGTAGAATAAAAAAGGGTAGTGAAGAATTTTGTTATAAAATGAGCAAAAGGTCCCCTCCTTCATCCTCCTGCTCTCTACATAATCTGGGTTCTTCGTTTTCTGTTGATTGGATTTGAGTTATACAAGAGTTTTTTTGATCCCTTGCTAGTTTCTTCTTTGTACCTGAGAGCTGGTTTTGTTAGCCCGTTGGAAAAAGTTTCCTTCTTTCTAGTTTCTATCAAGCTTTTCATTCCTCTTTTTCTTCTTATAGTGTTAACTGTGTTTGTGGATTGTGTTTTGCTGCTGTCTTTTTCGACTTTTATAGTTTTATCTCGAATTCGATGTGTGCGACTCGTTTGTTCCTTTGACGATTTCTTCTGGGTTTGTTGAATTAGTGTGTTTTAATCCAAAATATGGACGATTTGTCCTATTAGAATCGTATCAGGGTTTGACCTTACTATGTCAAATTCGTTTCAAAAAGTTAAATTTGATTTGGTTGCATTGAGATTTCTCGAATTATTCTTCGCTTTTTCGAATTGGAGTTTGTAGATACTCAAATAGGTTAACACTTTTGTGAATCTATGCTTAGGAAGGGTGCTAGGGTGTGTAGTGAGAGCATTTAGAGCTTGTTAAAGTACCATTGGAAAACTTTTATTATGAGTTCACATGGTTCTCTCCTGTAGATCAACACAAGGACATACCTTGTTTCAACCTTAATGATCATTCTTAGTCTTCTGTGGCTATCAAACAAAACCTCTTTATAATATTTCAGTGTCTCCTCATCAGATCCTACCACCATTTTGAGCACGCGGCATCATTGTTTTTTGACAAAAAACTGGAACAGCCCCAGTGTTATTTAATAGCAAAAGAGAATGATTAGAACACTAATAAATCAGATACAGTTTTTTAAAAAAACAGAGCAGTATGTGATGGAACTTTGTAGCAGTGAATCTCCTTTTACATCTGAGAGTGGCAGAGAGTTGAAGGGGTCTGGCTGGTCATCACTTTGTTACCATATTTGAGGTGAATTATTGTTGTACTAGAGTTTCTTATTTTTTCCCTAAATTTGTTTACAGATTATGTGAGTACTTTTTTTTATTACAAATTCTGAAAGAAAAGAGGATAGTACCAACAACAACACACACACCCCCTATAAGAAATAACTTTCTTCTGGTGTTTTTCTTTTGGGGCTTTGTTTGATATTCTTTTGTGAAAGTTTGATTATGTTTGAATTGATTTTATTTTTTTACTTCTAATTTTAAAAAGCTTTGATGGACTTTGTTACATGATAATTGCAGGTTAGGAGGAGGTTTAACAGCAGGAATTGGATTCAAATATTGGTATTTGGTAAAAAATCATAAAACTGAAGTTTCTTTTAATTTTGTCTTTTGGGGGTCACTGTGGGTTGTCCTCCACTTTCTAGTTTCTATGGCACTCGTATTCTCATAAACTGTGTATATGTATATATTGTTAATAATAAGAAAATATGGAGATAAAGGACCACTATTGATTTTTCGATATCTCTGTGTGCTATGTATATGAAAGAGTTCTCTGGACTGGAGAAAGGCTTTTTCTGATTAACTTTATCATTGGCTAGTGATCTCTACTAGAATAGTTAATGTTCTGAATCTCTATACCTTGTGCAGGCTCTTTATTTCTGTGTTCCCTTTTGTGAACAGTTGCTCGAATACTATACTGGTAATAGAAGCGTCGCTGATGCTGAAGAGAATCTTATGACCTGCCTGGCAGACTTATTTTCGCAGGTATTTATGATATCTGGCTGTCTTTTCTTTAGAGTTTAATTTTCCCTTTCCCTTTCATGGTAGTCGTCACTTCAATCGGTCTTAACTCAAGTGACCATCTTTCCTTCGCTGATAATATTTCTCTTGTGCAAGCTTAGTTTACTTGATTCTCACTTGACATTATAAATGGATGAAGTTACTTATTAAAAGCACAAGTCAATGTTGTAGGCATCACAGGAACTCGATACTATAGTGTATATTGTTAATCTAAAAGTGATTGATGTACGGCTTAGTATGCCGTATCCTGTCCTCATCTATTTGATTATCGTGTGCTAGTCATTCTGCGGGAAACAAAAGCGTTATCGTAAGTTTACTCATTGTAATTCATTCTGTAGATAAGTTCCCAGAAGAAGAAAACAGGTGTTATTGCACCTAAGCGATTTGTACAGAGGTTGAAGAAACATTCCTACCTAAGCCTTACCAACGAGAAAAGGTGTCGGCGATGTGAAACAGTGACAGCAAGAGACGATTCATTCTTAGACCTAAGCCTTGATATCGAACAGAACATAACTAAACTGCTTACTATTTTTAATGACATTTTAGCTAATTTATAATATTTTATTTAAATATTATTTTTAATTCATTTTTTACGAATTTCACAAAATCTTATAAATAAGACTAAAATTGGACTAATATTTTTAAAGCTAAATTACACACAAGCTACTATTTTGCAACCCTTTATGTAGTCTCATATTTGTAGTCTTATTTTAGTCGCCTTTTTTGGCAACTGTTTTGCAAGATAATTGCTAATCAATCTTAACCCTGTTGGAGTTGCATTTAGTAGCTTTTTTGTAACTACTATGTAGTTGCATTTGTTAGTGGCAAATATAGTTACTATTTTTGGTAGTCACATAAGAGTTGCAAATAAGCAACTGATTTGTGACTATTAAAAAATGCAACGATTTTTTTGCAATTACTTATAAGAGTTTCTAAATAGTCTCATTTTCTGTTTTTGCAACTGAAATGCGACTATATACGTAATTGCATTTTAAATGTTTTTTTTGTATTGTTAGATCCTTGAATACGTTCGATTGTGTGTGTGTTATTGACGTTTGTGAGATTCGATCAAGAGAAATGTCAACATGTTGAGCTCACAAAATCATATCAAGTGTTGACCATGGATTCATGACAAAGCAAAGCCAGAGGAGGTACGAAGACCTCATAGTTATATTGACTCAAGATTGATAATCTTCTAACTCTCGAGTTTCAAACGAACTCGAGAGAGATTGATTGGTAAACTTTTGCAAGAGGTAACCACTAACCGTATAGGAAGAACGAGAGCTGGAAAAAGCTCACGAACGCCTCAAATCCATCTGTCTTAGATGTCAAGAATCGAACGTACCGTTACTAATCGATGCCGAAGACACGATTCTCCAACCAGCGATCGATTACATGGCATATTGGTTGGCGATTATGTTCAATTTCGACAAATATCAACTTATTGTTTACAACACGATTCAAGCATATTTGAAAGATGTCGTAGAGAGACTGCACTTGGCTTTACGATAATCGGAGAAAATGAATGTTCCTATTGGGTTTAATTTGGTGAGAGGTGCTTATATGTCTCGCGAAGCTAGGTTAGCAGATTCCTTGGGTCACAAGTCACCGGTTCACGACACAATTTAAAGATACACACGATTGCTACAATGACTGTATTAGTTTTCTTATGGAGAAGGCTCAAATGGATCAGGCATTAGCGTCATTCTAGATGCGCATAACACCAACTCCGGTAAGACATTGAACCATACTTATTTGTTAAGAATCCCACAATTGAAAATTGAAAACAAAAATGAATTACAGTCAGATTAGGTTCTTTGGTTTATTCGGTACATAAATTTCTCAATCATTTGGGTTGATTGGTTTTGTCGGTTCTTTGGATTCGTTAGGTTTTAAAGTTCAACACTAGATTTTATGATGAAATTGTCCATAGACTCTGTTAACTTATACTTACATGATTTTTCTTATTTGTGATATTTATGATAGGTAAACTATGGGCAAGGAAAGCAAGTGAGCTCGGGATCAATAAAGAAAACGGGAAGATCGAGTTTGCACAGCTTTACGGGATGTCGGATGCCTTATCCTTCGGAGTGAAAAGGGCCGGTTTCAATGTGAGCAAGCACATGCCATACGGGCCAGTCGCAACTGTGGTTCCATACCTTATCCGACGGCATATGAGAACCGTGGTATGATGTCCACACGTGCTCTAGACCGCCAACTTATGAGGTAATCCACTGGTTTAACACCTGGTTCTGTCATTGATATATAGTTCCGGTTTATATCGCAAGTTAGTATGTCATTGATATTCACAATCAATATGTATCATAAAACCTTGCAAATTAGCATTTCTGTACAAATTATTAAACTTAGATGTCACGAACGCCTCAAATCCATATGTCTTAGATGTCAAGAATCGAACGTACCGTTACTAATCGATGCCGAAGACACGACTCTCTAACCAGCGATCGATTACATGGCATATTGGTCGGCGATTATGTTCAATTTCGACAAAGATCGACCTATTGTTTACAACACGATTCAAGCATATTTGAAAGATGCCGGAGAGAGACTGCACTTTGCTTTACGATAATCGGAGAAAATGAATGTTCCTACTGGGTTTAAATTGGTGAGAGGTGTTTATATGTCTAGTGAAGCTAGGTTAGCAGATTCCTTGGGTCACAAGTCACCGGTTCACGACACAATTTAAAGATACACACGGTTGCTACAATGACTGTATTAGTTTCCTTATGGAGAAGGCTCAAATGGATCAGGCATTGACGTCATTTTAGATACGCATAACACCAACTCCGGTAGACAATGAGCCATACTTATTTGTTAGGAATCCCACATTTGAAAATTGAATACGAAAATGAATTACAGTCAGATTAGGTTCGGATTTGGTTTCGTTTATTCGGTATATAAATTTCTCAATCATTTGGGTTGATGAATTTTGTCGGTTCTTTGGATTCGTTAGGTTTTAAAGTTCAATCCTAGATTTTATGATGAAATTGTCTATAGACTCTGTTAACTTATATGATTTTTTTTATTTGTGATATTTATGATAGGTAAACTAGGGGCAAGGAAAGCAGGTGAGCTCGGGATCGATAAAGAAAATGGGAAGATCGAGTTTGCACAGCTTTACGGGCTGTCGGATGCCTTATCTTTCGGATTGAAAAGGGCCGGTTTCAATGTGAGCAAGTACATGCCAAAAGGGCCAGTCGCAACTGTGGTTACATACCTTATCCGACGGCATATGAGAACCGCGGTATGATGTCCACGCGTGCTCTAGACCGCCAACTTATGAGATAATCCACCAGTTTAACACCTGGTTCTGTCGTTGATATATAGTTCCGGTTTATATCGCAAATTAGTATGTCATTGATATTCATAATCAGTATTTATCTTAAAACCTTGAAAATTAGCATTTTTGTACAAATTATAAAACTATATTGCCTCCATTATTATCTTATACTAATGTTTTGTTTGAGAAGATTGATTCATGAATGATGTTTTGAAACACGAAACTGTTGAATTTTGAAGCTCTTGAGCTCTTATTTCTAATTCTAATCTCTAGTATTCCTAAATGATGTTCATGTGTTTACGATGAAGCTATATATGTTTGAGAAGAAATGATTCATAAATGATGTTCTAAATCACAAAGTTGTCGAATTTAGAAGCTCTTATTTCAGATTCCATCCTCGGTTAGTTCTAGGTTATGTTTGTGTCTAACTGTCATATTGTTTGAGAAGATTGATTCATGAATGATGGTTTATATAAATAAATATACCATATGTATATCTGTAATATTTGTTGTGACATATAAAAAGGAGAGATTTTGTGAAACTGTAGGTGCTGTTAGTCTCTACATTTGTATATGAAACTGAGCCTTAATTACGTACACTTTGGTAAGCCAATATTGTAATGTTTTGTGTATACTCTTCATGGTGGTATAAACGATGGCTGTTGATGAACTTAGTTGATCTTAACTTGATATTTTGGCACCCACTCTTAACTTATTTCCATGCTTGATCAATATATTAGCACTATTCCATATGTAAGTTTCATGAATATGCTCCCAACTCTTTAGAAACTGTCATCATTTATAAGATAATGCAGTGTATAACTTTGTATGTTGATTGAAATCATAATGCAGTAAGATGGAGAAAGCTTCAAGGAAGTGTTGTTTTTATGTTGTCTGCTGCTTCTTCTATATTCAGTTTCCCAAGCGTTAGGTGATCACATGAGATGTCATTGGGAGAAAGATCAGGAAGAGAACCAAGTCAGGGCAATCGATCTTAATGTTTTTGAAGTTGGGAGAGCTTAAAAGGATCAGTTTTCTGCAGAGATGAACTCTTAGGTAAGGAGAGCCTAGTTCCTTATCATGAGATTCCTGTTTGCTTTCTCCTGTTGTTCAGCTCATGAGATTCACGTAGTTCCTTATCATGAACCTGGCTAAGATCCAAATTAAGCCTCTTATTCATGAATCATATTTTATTGTAATGGTTTTGCAGGATACATTTAGATTTACAATTGAGGATTGATGACATGGATACAGTATTAGAAGAGGAGTAAAACATGTATGCTCTTATAGAAGAAATGAGGGTGTACGTGATTCTATCACTGAAGAGATATAGCAAGAGGACATCGATTTCCATTATTGTAGACGAAAACAATTTATTATTGTAAACGAAAACTATGATGTACTTCTATTTTGTACTATTGTTATTGTTTCTGTCTTTTTCAAAAAAAAAAAAAAAAAATTGTGTTTGTGTCTCTATAACGTCAAAGTTCATTAATAATCCAGTAATAAAAAAAAAAGATATTAAATTTAACTATTTCATGAAAATAGAAATTTATAAATGTAAAAAAAAATAATTTGAAAATTATTTAGTTGTAAATGTAATTTAAATCATTAAAATATTATTAAGATGAAGACATGTCCATTTTAGTCATTTTGATAATATATGCATCCAGATTTAGATGCAAATTCTTATAAACTAACCAAACAAACAAGTGTGCAAATACAGAAAAGAACAACAACCAAATGCATCATCTAGATACAACTTCTAGATGGACCATCTGGATGCATCATCCACATGAACAAACGAACAGGGCTTATATCATTCAATCTTTTCATTTTTCTCTTTTTGTTAACCCTCAAAATTTTGAATGCGATTTCAAAAGTTGATCCAATCTAATTTTCCAAGGGAAAAAAAAATAATAACAATTTCTTTTTGTTTATCAGCCCGAAATTGTAAATTACAAAATTTGATCATAAAACACATTCATGATATTGCTCCTGAGTTTCATGAGGCTAAACCCACATAAAAAAACCCATGTTGTTCAATATGGGATCTGTTTTTCTCTTAGAAAGGCTTAAATCTACGAGCAGCTCGAAGTTGTTGTATCCTCTTCTTGTCTTGCTCGAACTTACTCTGAAGCGCCAAGATTTCTGTCCACAAACAAGAAAACACAAAACCAAGAGTCAACCATCAGAATAAGGGTCAGAGGCTAGGGGTGCATATAAAATCTGACCCGAGCCAAACCGAAACTGACACAAACCAAGTTTGAAGCTTTCAATATATAAAAGCCAAGACTTACCGTTGCGTTGTGCTTCTCGCCTTTGGAAACGGTAGAAACCATGAGCAACGGGCTCACTCTGTTTCTTCTTAGCGATCTTATCCTCCAAAGCAGCCTGAGAAAAAGATCCAACGGCTGTTCCAGATTCAGTTTCTGTTGTCTTTTTCCTTCCTTTGTGATGCACGACCACAGTCCATCCACCTTCTGCAGCTTTAGCTTCTATATCTTGTTTCTCCTGTTCAACACATATGACAGCATTAGACAAAAACGCTGTAGTCACTTAGACAATAGACATGAACTCTTAAAAAAATATAGGAGGGATATAAAAACCTGTTCAAGGCGTTCTTCGTGAGCAGTCATGAAGTCATCGATTCTCTTTTGCAGCTCGTCTAAACCAGGTCTACTCTCATAGTAATCAGTAACCCACTCTGCAGTTTGAAAGAGGACTTATCAAGTTAAGGCAGAAACAGATTCAAGAGTGTTCAGGCTTATCTGATCATATGCAGTCAATAATGGACGAAACAGCAATCATTTTGTTTCATCCATACTTTTCATTCCCCTTGTGCAATCCTCATCGCCTGAAGAAATTTGATAAACATCTTCCTCCTCTTCAATTTTGTTCTCTTTCGCAGAGGTCATGTCCATCTTTTTCTTCTTATTTGATTTCTTAGACTTGCCTACAAGAAATGATTTACTTTATTAAACGAGAACCCAAACAAGACGATGACTGTACCAAGCAGCCCTGAACTACCGGTTTCTTATTTCAGTTCCATTACGGCCATGTCAAACATAAATAACATTCATTAAAACCTCAGATTTACATCATATGACAGAGTTAGATAGACAGTAAAGTTCACATACTGCTAAAAGAAAATATTATACGAAGACTTGAAACTAGCTAAAGTTCCTCATGCAAATGACTGAGAGAACTAACATGAGACAAACACAATATAACTAACATGGTAACGAACTACTCACCTTCTCTTTTCAAATGATCATCTTCAGCTGAAGCGCTACTTATTTCCTCGGCCTTCCTTTTCTTTTTTGTCTTGTTCATTTTGCCCTTCTTTCCTTTGACTTTTTCATTTGAGATAGCTGTAAGAAGAACCAAAGATACTAAACTTAATACCAGAATCTAACAACTAGGTAGTAGATTGATCTGCCAAAAATAAAAGAATTCACCTTCCAGATTCAGTTCACTTATATGGCCTCCTTTCTCTTTTCTCTTCTTCATCTTCCCACTGAGGTTCCCATCAGCTGGAGAGCTATTTATTTCCTTACTCTTCTGAATCATCTTCTTCAACTCGACCTTCTTTCTATTGGGTTTCTCACTTGATTTAGCTGGTAATAAAAAGATACTAAACTCAACAACATAACAATCTTATAACACTAAGAATTCTAGATCCATCAAAGCCAAAACATTCACCTTGGTGCGTGTTCTGAGGTTTCCAGAATCACACCGACAAAGTTCGCCAATTTGGTCACACGCCGGACTAAATTCAACAACCTGAAACACCAAAAACACATTCAGTAACAAAAACTGAATGTAGGGTTTGCTTTACCTAACGAAACAGAAGGGGGAAGAACGAGGAAATCTCAAAACCCTACAGGATCAAATTGACGAAATAGAAGAGACGGAGGAGACACGAAAACAAACGAATTGAAGCAGAAATTATACCAAGAAGATAAAGAAACCTAGAGAAACGGATTAAGAACCCTAGAATGGAGGAATAGAGCTAGAAGAGATACGAATGAACGTGAGAAGAAGAAAACCCCAGATGCTCTCACTAAATCTCTCTTTATTCGACCCGCTCCTAACCGTTTCCGCTTTTCCCCAACCGAAATAAACCTCATAAACCGGAACTATTAGATTATTACAGGTACCCGCAAAACATTTTAATCCGCCCACAGCGGATTAAAACCCACAGAGTCCACGGGTGGAGGTCAATAATCCCACAGCACAACATAAACCCTATGTAATTAAGGTTCAAGGCCGTTCTAAATTAAAGCTCTCAAAGTTTCGAAATCATATAACTCTAAGAACACAAATCTAGTATAGACAACAACAACCATCAACACAATACAATACAGTACAAACTCTTATAAGGTCTTTACGGTTTTGCAATAAAACCTCATAAATCAATTCAGAATCTTGAAACCCAATTAAGCAAGAATGAATAAAAATTTCTAAGCATAGAATCGAAATAAGAGATAAAAGAAACAAACACCAGAAAATTAAATCCTACTGTCGTGAAGATTTCTCTTTTTAAGCTTTCTCGTCTCCTTCATCTTCTTTCTATCGGCGTCGACGCTCTCGGAAAAATTGGGATTAGTCAGGTCACGACGATGTAAATTAGGATTTTTGCTTTTTGAGGTTTTTCGACTGAAGCAGATACAAGGGTAAAGTTACAAATAGTAGAAAGACGAGAGTTGCAAATAGTAGAAAGACGAGAGGACATATACATATCGGTCCGTTCCCGGTAGATTTAATTACATTCAGTTCGGTTCGGTATTTTAATTTCGGCTGGTTACTGAACTACAATCTATTTGGTACAAAGTTCAAGTTATTGTTATAAAATTCGGTTTGGTTTCGAATTGATGAATTTTGATCCGGAAGATTCGGTTTTCAATACGTATTTCTCATAAACCGGTTATTGTAACACAATCGATTCGGTTCTGGTTTTAATTTCGGTGGTTACTCAACTATTAGAAAAAAAATACGGTCTGGTTCTTCTACTGGAGAAATTACAAACCGGTTTAGGCCTTCTCAAAATCGTCGCTGCATGATTCTCCTTCTCCGTTGCAACACCTGAGTGAGCAACAACAATGGTGAATTTGTTGTCTGCAAATCGAGAAGCACTAATTGCACAAAGCATCTGTGCAACTGTGTTGAAGGGAAATTGGAAAAATATTCTGAAACACAAAGTTGATTCGGGATTATTGAAATCAGCGATAATCACTCAGGTAATCTCCGAGCTTTCTTTGTATTCTGCTTATGCCGGACCTTCTCTTTCATGGAGTTTCTTTAGATGGACTGATTCGTTTCCAAGTTGTAAGCATAATTTACAATCATCTTGGAAAATGATTTTGATTCTCACAAAACACAAACATTTCAAAACTGCACACCACCTGCTCGATAAATTGTCTCAACGAGAGCTTTTGTCATCTCCATTGGTTTTGAGATCTTTGGTTGGAGATGTTTCAGAAGACCCAGAAGTTTTATCTCATGTTTTTAGCTGGTTGATGATATTTTATGCTAAATCGGGGATGATCAATGATTCGATTGAGGTGTTTGAGCAGATTAGGAATTGTGGATTGAAGCCTCATTTGCAGGCTTGTACTGTGTTACTGAATAGTTTGGTGAAAGAGAGATTGACTGATACAGTTTGGAAGGTTTTCAAGAAGATGGTTAAGTTAGGTGTTGTGGCTAACATTCATTTGTATAATGTATTGCTTCATGCTTGTTCTAAATCTGGCGATCCTGAGAAAGCTGAGAAATTGTTGAGTGAGATGGAAGAAAAAGGATTGTTTCCTGATCTTTTTACCTATAACACGTTGATCTCGGTGTACTGCAAAAAGGGTATGCATTACGAGGCTTTATCCGTGCAAGATAGGATGGGGAGAAGTGGGGTTGCTCCTGATATTGTCACTTATAACTCACTCATACATGGGTTTAGTAGAGAAGGTAGAATGAGAGAGGCGACGAGGCTATTTCGGGAGATTAAAGGCGTTGTTACGGCGAACCAGGTTACTTATACTACTTTGATTGATGGATATTGTAGAATAAATGATATAGATGAAGCTTTGAGGTTACGAGAAGTAATGGAGGCAAGAGGGTTTTCTCCTGGAGTTGTGACTTACAATGCGATTCTGCGTAAGCTATGTGAAGATGGAAGAATACGAGAAGCTAACCGGCTTTTGACTGAGATGAGTGGAAGAAAGATAGAACCTGATAATATCACCTGCAATACTTTGATCAACGCATATTGCAAAATTGAGGACATGGTATCTGCAGTGAAGGTAAAGAAGAAGATGATTGGATCGGGGCTAAAACTTGACATTTATGCATACAAAGCATTGATTCACGGGTTTTGTAAAGTGCTGGAACTGGACAATGCAAAGGAAGAGCTGTTCTCTATGTTGGAAAGAGGCTTATCTCCAGGATATTCGGCCTATTTTTGGCTCGTGGATGGATTCTATAACCAGAACAAGCAAGAAGAAATCGCAAAACTCCCAGAGGAGTTTGAGAAAAGAGGTCTTTGCCCTGACGTTGCTCTATACAGAGGATTAATAAGAAGGATTTGTAAGTTAGAACAAGTGAATTACGCAAAAGAGTTGTATGAATCAATGGAAAAGAAGGGTTTGATGGGAGATAGCGTTATATACACAAGCATGGCCTATGCGTATTGGAGAACAGGGAATGTCACTGAAGCTTCTGCTTTGTTCGATATAATGTATAATCGACGGTTGATGGTAAACATGAAACTGTATAAATCCCTCAGTGCCTCTTACGCTGGTGATGGAGATGTTTTGAGATTCTTTTGGAGTCATGTAGGTGATAGATGTCTTATATCGAAGAGTATTTTACGGGAAATGAACAGAAGCGAGGTATTGTGAAGTGAGTGCCTGAATAAGCTCAGTACTGATCATGATAAATGTTGAAATACTTGGTTAGACTTTCAAGTCTCTTGATTGTAGGTGAGAGATCAAATTTTGTGTTCTCCAAATTTTATGATGAATCATTTTCTCACCTAATGCTTTTAAGAGGCTTTGAGTTTCCTCAGTTGAGCAATGTAGTCAGCAAGCTTAATAAGTTCAAGGCTTTAAATAGTGTACATGTTAAAGACGTGAATTGCTTGTATATTAGCTTTGTTGCTCTTTTTTTATATCTATTGGGATTGAAATCTCAGTTTCCTCCCAAATGCGTTGTGATGACGGATCAACAAAAACACAAAGTACAAAGAACACTGAAAATTTAGAGAATTCACTAATCGAATATGGGTATGTCTCGGTGAAAACTCTTACTCACAAATCCAATATGAATCAAGATTACAAGTGTATGTACATTGGAGATCTCTCACTCACCATCTTACACTCTCGGTTAAGATCGATAAACCAGAGCACGAGATAAACCGAGAACAACATCTCTATTTCTAAACCCTCTCAAATTACGCACACAGGAAGATGACAAGATCAACTTGATTCACATGAATCAATCTAACACTCCGTTTATAACAGAGTTGAAACAGAGCTTAAGAGTTAAAGATCGGTTGTAACAACTAACAAAACAACCTAAAGAACTCACACGTGTGCTTCTACGTGTGACCAATAAGAACATGTCACTAAGAGCCTCTACTTCGTCCAGAGTCTTCTACTTTCGTTAAGAATCTGAAATCCTCCGAATCGTCTAGAGTGTTTGACACACGGTTAATTTTCCGGTTCTATTTATTCTTCATTTTCACATTTGATCATTTGTCAACATTATCAAACAACATACATAATAAAATTTTAAATCTGGCTTGTAACATAGATGATATTGACACAAACTTCTAATCAACCAGATCGTACTAGTTTTGTCGCTTTTGGGCTTAAATATATATAACGTCAATATAAGATCATCATTAATACTATTATTTCAAGTTTTTGTTTCTTTTTTTCTAAGAAATTATTTGAAGTTTTACACCGCCTAACCTATTGATTTGATTATTTTAACGTGTTACCATCAGAACCCTAAAGGTGTATCATGTAAATGTAATTAATCTTACTCTCTTTTTTCCTTCTTGACATGTATTTCTCTTTTCTTCGCATTCTAAACACTCTATTTAAAGGTCAAAATAATTAATAAATTTATTTCTTAAAACTATTTTTCTTTTGAAACCCCCAAAAAAACTATTTTCCTATTTTGTTCCTCACCCAAAATTGGTTAAGCACCCAAAAATTTTTACTAGGATCCGACAAAATCAATTTTAGTTGGTTAAACATTTCAGAAAAAAAAAACTTTAACGTATATTGTCTAATCCAACAATTTAAACTGGATTCAAACTTCAAATCGTAAAAGATCCATCCCTTGTAATAATAATGCTGAATTAATCAAATCAAAACAGTATTAAAACTAAAAGACGAGATCAAAATCATTAGAACGAGGCAATCGAGCTAACATATCCAACAAACGAGTCAAACTCCCATATAACTCTGATCTGAATTAACTAATTACGGATTAATCATCCTAATCTCCACTTGATCCGGAACACCTCATATTCCAACACTTTACTGACACATGTCAGAAAAATGAAAGCTTCATCAGAGCTATATAAATTATGGAACCTTTGGAGGAAACTCTTAACTCAATTCAATCCCATATTCACATTTTGATTCAAAGTAAAACCTTATCTTTCAGTTTATTATTTGGAAATGTCAAGCAACTCCCAAAACATAAGCTTCCAAGCTGGCCAGGCCAAAGGCCAAACTCAGGTAATCCTAAATTACTTGAAACTATAGGAACCTACCACGAACACCATCAGCAGCCTCTTTTCGTTCTCTTTCTTGCCCATTCTAATTCAAGCACGGTTTGGGGAGGGATTTTTTACCATTTTTTTTTCATTTTTAACAAGAAAATTTTCTATTCCATCCGACTAGTTCCTGATTCGAGTCCTTATTATTACAAAAGCTGGCCCAAAATTAATAGGGTTCTTAAAGTAAAAAAGTATTTTTTGGTGTATTTATAAAACAATTTATAATTTTTAAAAGTGGAGAAATGTTCCTTAAATTAAAGATTTCAAGAGCTATTTTGTGTGAGATTTTTTCTTGTAGTGTGCAAGATAACATAAAAATTTTAATTAACTGGTTGATGGGTGTTTAGGAGAAGGCTAGCACCATGATGGACAAGGCTAGCAATGCTGCCCAATCTGCCAAGGAGTCTCTGCAAGAGGTTCGTAAAATCCAGATATTTTACCTGATTAAATCAGATCCCAAATAACTAAAATATTAACAAAGAATTCCTTTTTTGTTTAATAAAAGAAGAGATTATTAACTAAGAATTCTTATAATAACTTGGAATTAAATTGTTTCACGTGTAAACATTTGTATATAGACGGGCCAGCAGATTAAAGAGAAGGCACAAGGAGCAACCGAATCAATGAAGAATGCCACCGGCATGAACAAATGAAGACAATATTATATGATTCATGATGCTACTTTTTTTGCCGAATAAAAACAATAATTCATTTTTTGAACCTAAATATTAGGTTTAAAAGTTTGATTATTCAGACTGTTGGTTTTCTTTCTTTTGAAAAAAAATATATATTTATTACTACTTTTATTGGATTTTGCTTCTGTTTGTTATCTCATGATCATCTATTCTTTGTGATCCTTTTTCATTTTTAGACTTCCCTTACTAGCATTTTCATATTATCAATTTTTTTCTGCTTTCAAATCATATGAAACTCGCGGTCTAACGCCATTGATATTTCTAGTAACACCATATGTTTTTAGTTAGGTGGAAAAAAAAACCGTAACAAAAAAACTAAAGCAAACTAAACTGAAATGTAAAAGCGGAATCGATCCAAAAAAAATATAAACCGATTGGTTTTGTTAATTGGAAAACCAATAACCTGAAAGCAAATCCAAACCATAAGTAGTGTACAAGAACCAAACCGAAACGAGTAAATTAAAATTTCATATAATTCTATATTTTATATAGGCTTTAAATTAAATCATTATTTTATTATACATGCATTTTCAGTTTATTTGTTTGGCTGAACTCAAACCGAAAACCAAAATTTCATCAAACTGGATTGAAACCAAATTCAATTGAAAATGATTTTATTTAGTTTCAGTTTCTATAAAATCAATAAACTCACAAATAGAAAAAAAAATAACCAAAACCAAGCCATAAACCGAATTGTCACCCGTATATTAAATTTTGATCATTGATTAATTTCATATCAATATCATTATACCAAAACAAAATTTCTAGACATTGAAAAGATGTATTTAGACAATATATTTTCGTCACTATGTATAACAAGAAAACCAGCGTGTATTCAAGTTTTTTTTAAAAAGTTTTTTAATATAACAAAAAAAATCAAAACAATAAAAATAAAGAAACAAAACATACGATATTTTATATTATACAATCAATTTACTATAAGCATTAATTTTTTTATCTTGATGAGATACACAATAAGTT
This sequence comes from Boechera stricta, assembly GCA_018361395.1. Lineage (NCBI taxonomy): Eukaryota > Viridiplantae > Streptophyta > Magnoliopsida > Brassicales > Brassicaceae > Boechera > Boechera stricta. Next base: position 6,069,824 of record CM031544.1, on the reverse strand, counting down.
TAGTTATAACTATACTAAATATTTTTAGAAAAAATAATAGTTTTTAAAAAAAATTAATTTACGTCTTTGCTATATATTTTTATAATGTATTTGGTTTTTCAAATAAAATTTAAACCAATGTCAGTGAGAAAAACTAATTTATATGTCTTGTACAAAAACTCAATAGAATCAACATCAACTCACAAATCGATTATTTAAGAAAATAATATCTTCACAAACGCAAAGGACATAAGGTTGTTAAGAAAAGAGAGACAAGAATATCTTAAGTGTTCAAGAAAGAATAAATCCTTTTAGGACAAAAACTCAGAAGGCAACTTGGCACAAAACTCTCACTTTATGGTAAAACCATATTATTATAAATAAACCCCACAAACTCGAGAAGAAAAAAACTGGTGAAAGAGGGAAGATCAGATTTCAAGATCAACGAGGAAATGAGTCTGGATAGCGATTCAATGGTCCCGGTTAACTCCGGGTTAGAAAACTTGAACTCTCCGGTTCTCTCTAAGATTTGTGCGTGGGGCGTAATGTTGGGGCTCTTTGCGCTTTCATTGATCGCTATGGCTTATGCTTGCTATCACAAGCAAAACGCTTCGAATTATTGTATCGAAGAGCAAGAGAAACAAGGAAAGAAGCAAGTTTTGAAGCCACTAGATATGGAACCAAAGATTGTTGTTATAATGGCTGGTAATGATAACCCTACCTTCTTTGCTAAGCCAACTAAGATCAATGCATGACCAATATTGTCTCAAATGATCACGTCTAAAATCATTAGATTAGTATTTTGTTTTTCTTCCAATATTCTTTTTTATTGGGGTTTGATTCGCAGGACGTACGAGACCATATGTATGTATATTCTTACTGCTGATTTGTTTATATTCAAACTTGATTAAAATTTTAATGACTTCCAATATTCTTTTTTATTGGGGTTTGATTCGCAGGACGTACGAGACCATATGTATGTATATTCTTACTGCTGATTTGTTTATATTCAAACTTGATTAAAATTTTAATGATGAACATTGTTATTATTTCCTTGTTTAATTTGTTAAGAAAAAATATTTTGTTTATAAGCTTCTCTAGCTACCAACAAAAAGATAAATTCTGGCAAAGAGATATGTACATATATGTCATAAAACAAGTGAATTTTCTTGACATATATTCCAGACGTGTAATAGAATTAAATTATTCATATATTTCCAAACCAAATAAATCATATTAAAATCAAATTAAGTTATCAAACTGAAACTTTTTTTGTGATCTATATTAGAAAACATTGACACATATATATTATTTAAAAGAGATAGATTAAGTGAATCACAAGTCTAAAGCAAACGAGTTCGCACGTATACAATAAAGAAAGTAACTAGTTAACTCATCAAAAATGTTGTTTCTAAAACTTACGTACCTGTTGTTTTCTAAATTTAAAATTACTATATATATATATATATTTATATTTGTTTATTGGGAGAAAATCATGAAGATCAAAAAAATCTACAAAATCACGGAGATCTACAAGATCACGAAAATCTACAAGATCATGATATTTAACAATATTTTTTAAGAATATTTTCTATTTATTTCTAAAATATTATTTACATTTATGTTTATCTTAATTTATGAAATTTAGGTTTAGCCAATCTCTAGTATGAGAGTCTAATAATAATTCTTCAGTGTTTATATTTTTTACTCTCGTCAAATTTACTTTCAATAATTATGTTTTTCATACACTTTAAAATCATATTATAAACCCACTAAAATAGAAAGAAACTTAAAAAGTCAAATGTTTTAAAAGATTCTAAACTTACGACATCGTTAATCGGGGTTTGACAATATCCAATGACAGACAAGGATACATATTTTTTTATTACGTATCATTATTATTAGCCCGTGTTCTAGATCTGTTTAGCAACTCTATTTATTTGGTCAACTTTTGTCATTATAAGCTCTTTTACCAATTATACGCAACATTTAAAATAACATTTTTCTCCCACTCCCAACGCATGATAATTATCTTATTAAATGCTGACCTGTTCCAACCTTGTTTAAATATGCAAATTAAGCAATTTACTATCATCAATTTTATATTTTTAGAAAAGCATATATAATTCTATATAATTATAAATCATTATAGAAGGTAGTAAATGATGACGTTAGCTCCGAAAGAAGATAAAAGGTGGCATTATCCTAACATGTTATTAACTGCTGACCTGTTCCTTGTTTAAATATGCAAATTAAGCAATTTACTATCATCTCTTTGGTTTTATATATATATATATATATATATATATATATATTGAAACTAAGATTGCCAACATTTTAAGAGATTAAAGGTCGTAGACATCCACAAACACAGAGTCATGCCAACATCTTCTCAATCGTACCCGATGAGCAGCGGTGAAGATCAACACAGTTACATCCATAATTCTTCATACCAAGTATGTAATGTAATCAATATATATATATATATATATACAATTGTAATTATGATGATATTGTTATTCCTTGAATGTAACCATATCTTGCAGTTTTTGTGAGACAAATTTCAGATATATCTAGCACACGTACGTAATTATTAACACACATTTGTTATACAGAAAGCAGCTATAGATGGGGTTGAAGAAAAGGCAAGGCAGTACATTTTAGAAAAATTCGATCTCCTGAATCTGAATCCCGATCTTAGTACTTTTACAATTGCTGATTTTGGTTGTTCTATTGGCCCTAACACGTTTCATGCTGTTCAAAATATAATTGATATTGTGAAACTTAAACACATGAAAGAAAGCCAAGAAAATAGTCATGTGCCTCTCGAGTTCCAAGTTTTCTTCAACGATCAACCCAACAATGACTTCAACATACTCTTTAGAACTCAACCTCCTTCCTCGGTACAAGAATATTTCTCGGTCGGAGTTCCAGGCTCTTTCTATGGCCGAGTGTTACCAAGAAACAGCATCCACATCCGACACACTTCCTACACGACTCACTGGCTTTCCAAAGTTCCCGAACACGTATGTGACAAGAAATCTCCAGCTTGGAACAAAAATTACTTTCATTGTAATAATTTGATAGATGAAGTTACCAAGGCCTACAAAGTCCAGTTCAACGAAGACATGACGGTTTTTTTAAAAGCTAGAGCTGAAGAACTTGTGCCTGGAGGATTGATGATCGCGTTAGGACAATGTTTGCCCGATGGTGTGCCCATGTATGAGACATGGTCGGGTATTGTGAAGGATACCATCGGTGATTGTCTTATGGATAATATATTTTGCTTGATGCTTAGGTCATGAGAAATTGGTAGTAATCATCAGTTTTTTTTTTTCCCCTTTGTAGGGAGTAACGACTGAGGAAAAGATCGAATTATTCAGTTTGCCTGTGTATTTTCCTGAATTTAGTGAATTGAAAGGAGCGATTGAGCAAAACGGAAGCTTTACAATTGAGATGATGGAGACTGTAAGCCATCCATGGGAGGCTATGATATTAACCAACGACTTCATCACTTCCACGTTTCGAGCTATTTTCTCTACAATTATAGAAAAACATTTTGGAGATGGTGTGGTCGATGAACTATTTGATCTGCTTGCTAAGAAACTCTCCAAGCACCCAATTGATTTTGAAAAGTGTAAGAAACAAATTGTCTATTATATCATTCTTAAACGAAAATGAATAATGAGATTATTCATAACTCGTTATGTTTTGTTCAAATCCTCTGTGATTTCCATCCTTTGTAAACGTATTAAAACTTTGACTTATATATATGTCCTTGTTCCATTGTGTTATCAATTATCCCAATAACAACGCAAGGAATATATATACAACTTTATCACCTTTTTTTTTGACGCGGAATAATAATTGTATTAATGAAAGAAGGAAGGTAAACAACACGAGTACACCAGTAAGTGACTGACTACATCGAAGGGAAATGTTGGTGATCTCGTCAATCGGATCCAGCCGAATAAGAAGGCACAATAGTAAATGGTTCGAGGCCCATTCGAGAATATTAATATGAGGTGGAGGACTAAAACCCATGATTAGTAGAAGCCCATTGAGCATCTTGCATCCATAGGAAGACAAACCAATAAACTGGCTACATAAAACTTTGCCCTTCTTTTGCGTTTTCAAAAAATACTTCTAATTTATGATTCGGATCTTGCATCTAAAGAAAAGCAAACCAATATGTTGTCCAAACAAAATTACACATCTAAAGAAATAAACAAACAGAGCAAGAGTGAAAGTTACTAAAGATTATGATCTTGACTGGCTAAATATATTAAACTTTAAATATATGATAAGTTTTCCGTGACATAAAAAGTCTCAAACACAAATTAAAGAAAAAATTCGGCGTGAGCTCAAATGTTTTAAGTGATATCTCTATTTTTTCAAAAAGTAATCAAAAATTTGATACAGTAATTTTAAATCACATGATGTCATTTACTTAATTTCTCTCCAAATTTTTGTAGTCCCACCAAATTATTTTTTGTTTTATTTTTGTAGTATGTTTTATTTCAATCATATTTTCTATGCATATAATGACTTTCTTAGCTATTTCCTGATTCATCAATAATTTTATCTAGCTTTCTTTACTACCAATTTAATAATGTGTATATAACTATTAAATATTAGACAAAAATATTGTTAACAACATGCAATCTACTGAATTTTAATCTAGATGATGATATAATTATAATACTAATAGAAACCACTACACTACATGTTTTAATCTACATATTTTATTTACTTTATTTTCTTAAAAAAATTTTGCTAAAGAGATTTGTTAAACTATGTATATAATTTAGTAGATTCAATTTCCACCACCTCCATGGATATTAGTTTTCTAAATAAAATCCCTTTTTCTGCTATTGAACCTAAATTATCATAAACCCATCCAATAATTAGATCAAAGACAAGATGATACCGACTCATCAAAAAAGAAATCAGTCTTACTATTTCTATTGCTCGAGGTGACAATAATATTTCAGTGGTTGTTAAAAAGAAAACGAACAATTTAGTCAGTACGATTTGGATTAGCTTCATATATACTTAATGTGAAAACATCACTAGGTGATATGCCCAGATATTTGATTAATGATTATTTGAGAATCATATAAACATAGAGAACATGGGAAATACTCTTATGATGCGAAAAAGAAAAAGAGTTTAATTCATAAGTACCTCAAAACTAAATTAAAGATTATATATTAAAAGTTCATTTTTTTAGTTTCTAAAGTTTAGAAATAGTTCTGATTATTCTTGACTATTATACTGCTGATTTGTTTATATTTAAACTTGATTAAAATTTTAATGATAAACATTGTTATTTTTTTCCTTGTTTAATTTGTTAGGAAGAGAATACTTTGTTTATAAACTTCTCTACCAACAAAAAGATAAATTTTGGCGAAAAGATATGTACATATATGTCATAAAACAAGTGAAATGTCTTGATGGTCCGCATTTTCCAGGCGTGTAATAGAATTAAATTATCCATATAATTCCAAACCAAACAAATCGTATTTAAATCATATTAAATTATTAAACTGAAACTTTTTTTGTGATCTATATTAACAAACATTGACACATATATTAGTTACTAGAGATAGATTAGGCCTGGGCATTCGGGTTTCGGATCAGATTCAGATCGGGTTATTCGGATAAGGACATCTAAAATTCGATTAGGGCCCGAAGCTATTTCGGGTAGAGTTCGGATAAGGTTTTTTCAAGTTTTTTGGATTCGGGTTATTCGGATAGGAATATATAAAACCCGAATATTGATCGGGTCGGGTCCGGATTTTTTGTCCAGAGCTAAGATAGATTAAGTGAATCACAAGTCTAAAGCAAACGAATTCGGACCTATACAATAAGAAAGTAACATGGTCCGTCCATCTCAATATTCCAGTTAACTCATCAGTTTTTTCTGAAACTTCTATAACTGTAATAAGTGTTACGCATAGGTTTATCGAGGTATAAGGAAATAAAATATGTGGCATTTTTCATATAATAAATATTACTAATAATAGTATATCATAACGTACATAAAAATGCTAACAAAAAAAATATATAGAAATTTTAAACTACTATTTCCTACCTTTTTTTTTCTTACAAAATCATTCACCAAACTCACATATTCGAGTTGTGTTAACAGTTCCTGCTGTATTGATATGATAGCAAAGGAAAAACTTTGAAAATTTTCTTTCTGCAGAGGCAACTGAAACTGAAATAGTCAGTAATATCCAATACGCGATCCAAAAGTTTGGATAACATTCTTATGTCATTTTCAAAAAATCTAACACTTCAATAGATCTCTTGTTTTTTTTTTCTTATTTTAATTAAATTTATTAATAAATGTGGTCTTATTTTACTATATACTAAAATAACTATGTTAAATATACATAAATTTAACATATTACAAATATATAAATTTTATCAACTAAAAACTCAAACTGTCAAATTTATTTAATAAACTAAAAACACATAATAATCCATATTGAAAAAATGTGGCATTTATTTTTAAAAAATTTTGGTGACCTTAAGCGAATATTTTTTTTTAACAACACTAGCCACGGCTCTTATTGCTATACATGTCCTTAAAAATATCATCACTTACCTGTTGTTTTCTAAATTTAATATTACTATATATACTTATATTTGTTCAATAATTATGTTTTCATACACTTTTTTTTGTTAACAATTACCAAACCGGAGGTATCGAGTTTACATAACATTCATATCGAGATAATGATCTCGCACTTTGTGCCAAATTATTCGTTTTAGCGTTTAACAGGTGTTTGAATATGAGATAGTGAGAAGCCAAAAAAGCGTTTCTTTAGTGTCTTCAAATCCTCTAAGTACATCTCGAAAACAGGCCATTCCGTCGGGGAGTTCACCATCCTTACTAACTCTGAGCAGTCTGTGAGAAAATAAACGTCTTGTTTCTGATGGATGATTAAACAGCGCATTGCCCAAATTAAGGCTTCCAATACTGCATGCAAAGGTGACAAGTTTGTATGGTGCTATTTGCGCCTAAGAGAAGCTCATGGTTGCCATTTTACTGATAAAGTCATCCCAATCCTGTAAATATTATGAATCTTTCCAAAAACCATCAATATAGCATTTAGCTACATGCATCATGTCATTAGTCGTCGTACTTCGGGTTGTTGTCTTTCTCCTCAAGACCTTCTTGGACCTTTATCCAGGTCGTTGACTCATTATCTGCCAATTGCAAAGTATCCCGAGTATCTAGTATCCTTATCGTTGTAAACCTTATTGTTAAGAACCTTCCAAATATACCAAATTAAATAATCTATGAAAAGCTATTATCCAAGTTAGGTACAGGATTATACCAGAAAAGATGATGTTTAAAAATAATTTAGCTGTTATCCAATACATGTCCTCATAAGTTTCGCCGCAATCATCTCTCATACATCCAGGAGTTTGCTCTCCTTCTTGGAGTTTTCCGACGATCTTCAAATTCGGAGCCTCTAATTCCGACGTAGGCAGCCACTCCGCTGCCTTCGGACAAGCCCCTTACCCAAATAGCCAAACTTTCTTACACTTCCCTTCTGGTAGTTTCTCTAATGGTCGACTCGTCATTGACTTCATAGGTTCTTAGTTCTTACATAAATTCTTCAAATTTTTCATGATAAAGTTGGAATTTTTACTATGTTTTCTCTTCTTCTAGTTTTTTTATTTGGGAAAAGAAAAACAGAGAAAACTAGAAATTTGGGTCGGACACGGAGCAGATATTCTGAATTTTATTGATACACAGTGATCCGCTCTACTTTATCCGGATAATCACATTTTCTATCCATATCCGTTCCATAAATAACCGGATATCTGTTAAAATCTGGATTATTTGTCGGATATCCGATATGTTTCATTAAAGTTTTAAAATAATTATAAAAATAAAAAATGTAAAAATGAAAAATCAAAATTTAACCCATAATAGCAATATTTTATTTATTTTTTAAATTAATGCATCAAATTCAGCATACATGGACTTCTACGTCCCTCGGGACCAACAAGGGGTAGTTTTAAACAAAAGAAAACTATCATTGTATGTTAGTTGTTATTAGGCCTGTCAATTTGGTCCAAAGCCTACGGGCCCCGCCCCATTAATCCGCTGGCAGGGCAGGGTCATTTTTGTTACGGGCTATACGAGCGGGCTCCGCAGGCTTGCGGGTACCTGCAAAAGAGACTATACCGGACAATTTTTAAACCGGTTTACGGATTATGCAGATTTTTTGCAGGTTTTTGCGGGTTTTTTTTAATATATTTTGCGGATTTTTTTGTGGTTTTCTAGATTGCGTGGTTTTATTTTTGAAAACGGCTATCCGCGGAGCCTGCAGGCTTATGCGGAGTAGTCGCGGGCTTTAAATTTTATGTTTATATTTATGCAGAATGGACGTGGACTACTCAAATTTAAGCAAAATTCGCTGCAGGGCGGATTATGCAGGGCGGGTCGGACATGGTTGAGAGGCCCAGTTGTTATGCTATGTCATTTGAAAAGAATAAATAAATATGTTAGTTGTTAGACTCCATTTTTTAATACTAAAATATGATATTAATATTTTAATGAATAGTTTTCAATATTAATCGAGGATATAAACAAAATAAGAAGAAGAAGGGACAAAGACTTGTGGTCTTTAATTAGTTACGCCGACACCTCTCTTTTCTCTTCTTCATTTCACCAGCTCCATGCATGTACGGTACGACCACCTCTTATCACCCTCCTCAACTGTGTACATTTTATCATTAATCTATCAAACTTATAACCGATACAAACGTTTGGGTGTTTTGTTTTATTATAATCTAGTTTCTCCAAATTTGTATTTTTCCCAACAACCCACAAAACGTATGATAATTTAGGACTTGACTGACATTACAAAAGTCATATTTTTTCGGTCTTAATTTTATGTTTAGTCTAACTCGTCCTTGTAGTTTAATGATAGTTTTCTTTTTTATTTATTTTTATGAAAGTAATAATGATAGTTTTCATTTTAATAAAATATTAATAGTTTTAATAATAGTCTAACTCAAGCCTTAAGACAACAATAATATGAAGAAACTTAAATAGTCAAATGGATAAAAATATTCTAAACTTAATACGTCGTTAATCGGGTTATTGACGATAAACTATTTTTATGTTTGGCAAATATCCAATGAAAGATATACATACATCTCCAGCGCATGATAATTATCTTATTAACTGCTGACCACTTCCAACCTTGTTTAAGTATGCAAATTAAGCAATTTAGAGGATGTTATTAGATCTCTACTTTTAGATAGATTTTTGATGACTTTAAACTATTTTTATAATTGGCAAAATATCCAATAAACTATTTTTATAATTGGCAAAATATCCAATGAAAGAAAATGATACATATTTTTTTTTTATGTATCATTATTATTAGCACGTGTTCTAGATTTGTTTAGCAACTCTGTTTATTTGGTCAACTTTTTTAATTATAAGCTCTTTTACAAATTAAAATACGCAACATTTAAAATAACATTTTCTTCCCCACTCCAAACGCATATATGGTAATTATCTTATTAAATGCTGACCTGTTCCAGCCTTGTTTAAATATGCAAATTAAGCAATTTACTACAATCTCTTTGGTTATATATATTTAAACTAAGACTGCCAACATTTTAAGAGATTAAAGGTCGTGGACATCCACAGACACAGAGTCATGTCAACATCTTCTCAGTCGTACCCGATGAGCGGCGGTGAAGATCAACACAGTTACATCCATAATTCTTCATACCAAGTATGTAATGTAATCAATATATATATATATATTATATGGATATACTATTGTAATTATGATGATATTGTTATTCCTTGAATGTAACCATATCATGCAGTTTTTGTGAGACAACTCCTAGATATATCTAGCACACGTACGTAATAATTAACATACATTTGTTATACAGAAAGCAGCTATAGATGGGGTTGAAGAAAAGGCAAGGCAGTACATTTTAGAAAAATTCGATCTCCTGAATCTGAATCCCGATCTTAGTACTTTTACAATTGCAGATTTTGGTTGTTCTGTTGGCCCTAACACGTTTCATGCTGTTCAAAATATCATTGATATTGTGAAACTTAAACACCTGAAAGAAAGCCAAGAAAATAGTCATGTGCCTCTCGAGTTCCAAGTTTGCTTCAACGATCAACCCAACAATGACTTCAACATACTCTTTACAGCTCAACCTCCTTCGTCGGTACAAGAATATTTCTCGGTCGGAGTTCCAGGCTCTTTCTATGGCCGAGTGTTACCAAGAAATACCATCCACATCGGACACACTTCCTACACGACTCACTGGGTTTCCAAAGTTCCCGAACAAGTATGTGACAAGAAATCTCCAGCTTGGAATAAAAATTACTTTTATTGTAATAATCGGATAGATGAAGTTACCAAGGCCTACAAAGTCCAGTTCAACGAAGACATGAGGGTTTTTTTAAAAGCTAGAGCCGAAGAACTTGTGCCTGGAGGATTGATGATCGTGTTAGGAGAATGTTTGCCCGATGGTGTGCCCATGTATGAGACATGGTCGGGTATTGCAAAGGATACCATCGCTGATTGTCTTGTGGATATGGCCACATTGGTAAGATATAAAATTCAAAAGAATTTTTTAATTTTTTTAATATCTAAAACATCATATATAAAGCCTAGATCTTATATTTTGCTTGATACTTAGGTCATGAGAAATTGGTAGTAATCATCAGTTTTTTTTTTTTCCTTTGTAGGGAGTAACGAATGAGGAAAAGGTCGAATTATTCAACTTGCCTGTATATTTTCCTGAATTTAGTGAATTGAAAGGAGCGATTGAGCAAAACGGAAGCTTTACAATTGAGATGATGGAGACTGTAAGCCATCCATTGGAGGCTATGAAAATAACCAACGACTTCATCACTTCCATGTTTCGAGCTATTTTCTCTACAACTATACAAAAACATTTTGGAGATGGTGTGGTCAGTGAACTATTTGATCTGGTTGCTAAGAAACTCTCCAAGCACCCAATTGATTTTGAAAAGTGTAAGAAAATAATGGTCTATCATATCATTCTTAAACGAAAATGAATAATGAGATTATTCATAACTCGTTATGTTTTGTTTAAATCCGCAGTGTAATTTCCATCCTTTGTAAACGTTTTAAAACTTTGACTTATATATGTCCTTGTTCCATTGTGTTATCAATTATCCCAATAACAATGTAAGAAATACATTTACAACTTTGACTCACCTTTTTTTGACGCGGAATAATACTTGTATTAATAATTAATAAAAGAAGGAAGGTAAACAACACGAGTACACCAGTAATTGACTGATAAAAACTATTGGTGATCTCGTCAATCGGATCCAGCCTAATAAGAAGGCCCAATAGTAAATGGTTTTAGGCCCATTCGAAAATATTAGAAGCCCATGATCTCACATTACGAGTTATGAATAATCTCTTCCTATGGTTTCCTGCATCCATAGGAAGATAAACCTATGAGCTGGCCCAAGAGAGCCACAAAAGGTAAAAGGCTAAAGAAAACTTTGCCAGTTTGCCCTTCTTTTGCGTTTTCAAAAAATACTTCTAATTTATGATTCAGAGACAAATTGCTAGAATGTCCTTAAGTCTATAACAAAATTCTTCACTATCCTTTTTTATTCTAAATACCCTTCACCTTTTTAAAAACTAACAAAACTCAAAATACTCTCACCTTTAAATATTAATATCATATCCTTTCCTTTTAATATTAATATCTCAACAAAAAAAATTAAAAAAATAAGAAAATGAGATCCACTACAACCACGTTCTCTCTCCTATTGATTTCTTCTTCTTCTTCTCCATCTACCCATTCGAGCAGGAAGAAAAAAAATTGGAGATTTGGGTGATTGTGAAGCTCGTTTCAGTTAGTTGAAGTTCGTTTCAGATAATGTGCATCATCAATTTAGAGATATTGTAGTTGGTGAATGATGAGTCTGCTAAATCGTAGCTCGATATTGTGTATTTCTGAGAAAATATGTACAACTGATAATACTGGTATTACTAGGATATTGTGTATTACTGATACAACTGGTATTACTAAGAGATTGTGTACTACTGATATAACTGGTATTACTAAGAATACTTGTACTACTGATATAACTGGTATTACTAAGAAATTGTCTAATGTTGAATTTTATTATTTTCAGGGTACAATGAATAAAAAGCAGCGGACTATCATACAGTTTGATTATGGAGATATTACTTAAGGAAGAGAGATGAAGTAGTATGGATTGGGGGTGGGCATTCGGTAAAACGGTACGGTTTGGTTCAGAAAATTTGGGATTCGGGAAATTTAATAATATGAATATTAGTTCCGAATAAAAATCAAACTTAATTTGGTTTGGTTCGGTTTGGTTTGGAATTTTTTAACAAATGCAAAATGAAATTAATGTAATTTCGGGTTATTTCGAGATATTCGGTTGTTTCGGGTTATTCGTTTATTTTAGTTATGAAGTTTTTTTGTTTTTGAGTTATTTGATTATTTTAGATTATTCAGATTATGTGATAAATATTTGATTATTTTTAATTTTTTTTTAAACATAATTTAATTTAATTATGCAATTATGTTTTACTTAACGTAACTAAAAATTCAACGTCGTAAAGTATTAAAAATTATCAAAACATTATTATCAATTCTAAGACAAAAAAAAATCTTACAAATAAATAAAATTAAATAATATTCCTGATTTTTTTCCACAAAATAAAATTTTCATATATATATATATATATTAGTTTTAAATATACCAAAATTAAAAACCCTAAATTATATTGTAAATTTTAATTTCAGTTTACCGATTACCCAATCTGGTTTCGGTAAATATACCGAACATAACCAAATATCAAATTAATTTAAAATTTTTTCCGATTGGGTTATTATATATTTTGTTTCTATTCGGGAAATTACCGTTCGGTTTGGTTCTATAAATTACTCCGTATTATCACTTGTTTGCTTAAGATTAATATGAGTACAACAAGGTATTACTGATATAACTATATATTAAAATATAACTAGGTATTACTCATTCAACTATATATTAAAATACAACTGGGTATAACTGATACAACTATTACCAAGATATATTACATATATACTGGTATATATTCTACATATACTACTATTATCAATGTAATTCTGCATACTATTGTTAAACAAAAAAATTCAAAATGTTTTGTTTTTCTTTGAAAATATCTTATTCATGTATGAGTATTTTCTAAATACTTAGGCCATTATGATGTAAATCATACAAAAATCGTAATTTCACAAATATTTTTCTGTCAAAGTTTACTAACTTTAATTTTATTACCTATTGTAATATGTATAACTAGAAAAAGTTATTAAAATTATAGTATAACTAGTTAAACCTGAAAACACCAAATATATAACTATGGGTAAATGGGTATTACTAGAAAACTGAATACAACTAACTGAAAAATATAATAATATTATTACAGTGAACAAGTATCAACGCAAATATATTAATATTTTATTGTTTTTAATATTTTTTTAATATTTTTTAATAATTTTTTGTTTTAAAAATATAATAATATTTTTATTATTAGTTTCCGAATTTAGCCTAATAATCATACGCTCATAATTGTACGTAGTGATACATAAAATTTCCCACAGCAAAATTTCCCAAAGTTCCCAAACTTGACAAAAAAAAACTAGAAAATATTCTGAAAACACAAAACACCAGCACAAAACACTATATCACACTCTTCAGGGGATAAAATACATTGGATTGGCAAGTTTGAAGTATCGTTGAGACATGGAGGTAACCAACAAATCACTCCATTGATCACTTGAATTGCTTCTAATCCTGTATCCCTCTTTCACCATCTCATCTCTCTTCTCAGACTTGTATAGTGTCGCCATTTTGTGTTGTTCTTCTGGAGATCTGCGCATTACATGACAGCCAAAGAAACAAGAATAAACCAAAGATCGCAATGGCAATGAATTAACGTGTAAGTATGTTCAAAAGTGACGATGATATATGTTTTTCTATAACTATCTACAAAGATCAAAACTAGCATCCACCAGTGCATAAAAAACATACTCACTGCATGACCTAGAAACATCTATACTTCAAAGTTCAAATCCAAAGCTTGAACATCGTTTCTATGAGTAAGTATGGTTATTTATACCTGAGAATAAGCTTGTCCCAGTTCTGGAAACCAACATTTATCAGGTTTTCAACAGTAACAAGCCTGTGACTTTCTTTCCTCTCTGTAAGCAAGAAAACTTTGTATCCCAAATCTATCACTCTTTGGTAAAGCTTCAAGCTTGGTGCTATAGCTGGTGCCACTCCTCTCTCTACCCACTTATCGAACTCTGAGTGATAAAAAAGCTCCAACCTGCATAATTCGCAAACATAATCAACAAAGTCAAGCAATTTCTATAATCAATTGTCCTCTTTTATGAGTTTCCCAAGAAAAAGAACCACATGAGCACACAAACATACACAAACCAAACCAAGTTTGAGATAAAATTGTAAAAGGAAGAGATTTGAGAAAATGTACCCAAAATCATGGTCAATGTAATAAGGAAGATTCGACAAAACAGTCTCATCGATATCAAAAATCCAAATATCTTTGCATCGCCGGAGAATTCAACGCTGCTCGCGATGATCAAAGCCTCTTCAGAGACTCTCTCCAGATCAGTGACGTAACCTTTACCAATCACGTAGTCCTTCACATAATCGGCACACTCCGCCGGAATTGTTTTCCACGGCGCGATATTGTACATCTCCGCCGCGAAACTCCAGGTCGTACAATGTAAATCGACATCTTCATCAGCAGCTTTCTTGTGTCCGCTCCCATTTCTGATGGGTACTCGAGAATAGAATCGTCGGAAAACGCGGAGAAAAATAAGGAAACCACCACGAGGACAATCAGATAAACCCTCATCGGAGAATCACCGGAAATCGAAAACCCAATTGGAAAAATACGAAATTTGGGTTTTCTGGGAAATGAATTGGGTATGAAATTGAGAAACTTGAGTCAAAATTAGGGCTTATATTCAGATGTTGAAGAAGGAATATGAAATAAGGAGAAAGAAATCAATACAATTTCGAAATCCAGAGGGGCAAAAATTTGATAGTTTCCAATGAGTGGAAGAAGAATATTTTAATGCTTAAACACGATTTTTTATTTTAAGTATATTTTAATGCTTAAACACGATTCAGATATGGATGACCCGAATTTATAGGTTTTATCCGATTAGATCTTGGTTGGGTCGTAATTAAATTAAAAGGGTTTGAATATGTTTGTAATTTAAACGTTTTTGACTTAAAAAAAAAACGAAATTGAATTAAAACTGAGGGCAAAGTAGAATGAATGAGTTTCAACTTATGAGGGCAAATGATCAATTGATCAATTCAGATCTTTGCATCTAAAGAAAAAAAAAATAAATTACATACATCCTAAAAGAATAAACAAACAGAGCAAGAGTAAAAATTACTGAAGGTTATGATCTTGATTGGGTAATTATATTAAACTTTAAATATATGAGAAGCTTTCCGTAACATAAGAAGATCTCAAACACAAATCAAAGAAAAGACTCGGCGTGAGCACAAAGGTTTTAAGTGATATAGCTATTGATCATCGGCGGATCTACGTAGCGAGAAGGTGATGCAGTTGCACCACCTAAATTTTTAAAAATATTTTAGTTTCTTTAGAAATTGTGAAACTTTTCCAGCCAAATTAGTTTTAGAACCAATCCTGCCCCCCTTAAAGCGACGTTCAAATCCTCTCGATGCCCCTTCTTTTCTATTTTTGCTTTTTCTTTTCCTCCTTCAAATTGTGGCATTTTTACACTGTTTCCATTTCTTGAGATATCCTCAAGATTTTGTTTCCATGTTTATTTTTTTAGCTTCATTTTTAATTCAATATAGATTCATACTATCTTTTTAAATATATTATTTACCACGACTTCTATTGGTAAAAATGTGAAAATATTATGAACTATTACTAAATGCTATTATTATTTCATTGAAAAAACAAAATTAGTTGAAACGTATAAAAACATTTAGCTAATGTTATAAAAAATAGAAAATAAATATTTATTTATTAATTAAATTAATAATATTATGCATCCGGTAAAAAAAGTTTCTCTACTGATGCCACGTGTAACATACGGATTGGCCAATGTTGTTTGAAATCATAGTAATCAAGAATATTTTTTTGTTCAAAAAAGTAATCAAGAATTTGATACAATAAATTTTTAAATCACATAGCGTCATTTCTTAATTTAAATAGTTCCACCAATTTTTTATTTATTTATTTGTAGTATGTTCTATTTCATTCATATATTTTCTATGCAGATAATGACTTTCTTAGCTATTTCCTAATTCACCAATAATTTTATCTAGCTTTCTTTACTACCTATTTAATGATTTGTATATAACTATTAAATATTAGACATAAAATATTATTAACAACATGAAATCTACTGAATTTAAATCTAGATGATGATATAATTATAATACTAATAGAAACCACTAGACTACATGTTTTAATCTACATATTTTATTTACTTATTTGCTTAAAACATTTTTTTGTTAAAGAGATTTGTTAAACTATGTATATAATTTAGTAGATTCAATTGTTAATACGACCACCTCCATGAATATTATTTTCTAAATAAAATCCCTTTTTCTGCTATTGAAACTAAATTATCATAAAATCATCCAATAATTAGATCAAAGTCAAGATAGCACCGACTCATCATCCCCGTAAAGAGACAAACGAATGCAAACAAAGATAGCACACAAATTTGGACATCAATGTGTACACAAGTCCGTTGCATATGAGAATATCTTGAAACACAAATTAAATATCTCGGTCGTGTTATAAACTAGAGAATTTCATGTTATAAAGTAGAGAGAGTTTTAGAGAAATAAAATTTAGAGAGATAGAATTTATGTTCTTATTGATTTTTTTCTTCTATGCTTACATATATATAGAAGGAGAAACTTAGAGATGAAGTAACTTCGTAGCGAAATAACTTAGTAACGAAGTAAAATATATTAGATAATATTAAATAAAGATATTTTCTAACAGGTCGAAATTATTTAAAGTAAAAGTAATTATTAAGTAACGTTAACTGAGTCTTCTTTTTGTGACTAAGATAAAGAAATCAGTCTTAGTATTTCTTATGCTCGAGGTGACAATAATATTTCAACGGTTGTTAAAAAAAAACGTGAAATATTTGGCAAACATATATGTACATCCCCTATATATTATTTGGAGAGTACATTTATAAATAAATATTAAAAAGTGTAAATATTTACATCACATTGTCATTATATCAAAGAACAAATTTTAATCTCTCATTAAGGATATTTTAATCATTAGTTATTATGTGATCATTTAATTAAAATCAAAGATTATTTAAAGAAATTAAATCAAATATATCTAGATTTACCTAAATATCCTTAAATATCAATATTTTCTTAAATATCCCATTACTTATTTACTTAAACCACTATAAATCTTTTATAATTATTATCAAAATTTTAGAGAAAAAATACTTCTAATAAATAACAAATTTTAAAATAACATGTATTGCATAAATTTTTAAATATCTTTCTGTTTTTTGTTTTTAAATTAATCAAAATCTTTCTTTAAAAAAAAGATTTTATAAAAGATTTTATTGATAATAAAATCTAAACATGTAAATATTCTCAAATATTTTATTTTGCAAAACCTAAAATCTACATTACATGTTTATCTTTTTTTTAAAAAAAAAAAAACCTAAAACACATGATTTTATTGATTTATAGATCACGAGTATAAACCTTATATGTCATCATTATTCTTTATACTCTAGATTACGATTACGTAATCTTAACAAAAGAATATATTCTCTCATTATAATAAAATCTTAACGAAAACTCATCTCAGCGTCTATAAAATTTCAGAATAAATATAAATATAAATTTATAATTCCGAATTTTAAAATATACATTAATTCGTGCTGTTGCACTGAGACTAATTCTAGTATATGTCATAAAACTAAAACAAGTGAAATGTCTTGATGGTCTGCATTTTCCAGTCGTGTAATAGAATTAAATTATTCATATATTTCCAAACCAACCAAATCGTATTAAAATCAAATTAAATTATTAAACTGAAACTTTTTTGTGATCTACATTAACAATCATTACACATATGCGTTAGTTAGAAGAGATAGATTAAGCGAATCACGAGTCTAATGCAAACGAGTTCGGACCTATACAGTAAGAAAGTAACATGGTCCGTCCATCTCAATATGTTTGTTAACTCATCATAGTTAACATGGTCATTATATTTGTTCAATTATTATGTTTTTCATACACTTTAAAATCATATTATAAACCTACTAAAATAGAAAGAAACTTAAATAGTCAAATGTTTCAAAATATTCTAAACTTACGACGTCGTTAATCGGGTTTTGACGATAAACTATTTTTATAATTGGCAAATATCCAATGAAAGAAAATGATACATATTTTTTTTTATTATGTATCATTATTATTAGCACGTGTTCTAGATTTGTTTAGCAACTCTGTTTATTTGGTCAACTTTTGTCATTATAAGCTCTTTTACAAATTATACGCAACATTTAAAATAACATTTTTCCCCCACTCCCAGCACATGATAATTATCTTATTAATTGCTGACCTGTTCCAACCTTGTTTAAATATGCAAATTAAGCAATTTACTATCATCTCTTTGGTTATAAATATTGAAACTAAGACTGCCAACATGATTGACAAAAAAAAAAAAGACCGCCAACATTAAAGGTCGTGGTCTCGTGGACATCCACAAACACAGAGTCATGCCAACATCTTCTCAATCGTACCCGATGAGCAGCGGTGAAGATCAACACAGTTACATCCATAATTCTTCATACCAAGTATGTAATGTAATCAATATATATTTATATATAGATATATGATCGTAATTATGTGATATTGTTATTCCTTGGATGTAACCATAATTTTGTGAGACAAATCCCAGATATATCTAGCACACGTAATAATTAACATACATTTGTTATACAGAAAGCAGCTATAGATGGGGTCGAGGAAAAGGCAAGGCAGTACATTTTAGATAAATTCGATCTCCTGAATCTGAATCCCGATCTTAGTACTTTTACAATTGCTGATTTTGGTTGTTCTATTGGCCCTAACACGTTTCATGCTGTTCAAAATATAATTGATATTGTGAAACTTAAACACATGAAAGAAAGCCAAGAAAATAGTCATGAGCCTCTCGAGTTCCAGGTTTGCTTCAACGATCAACCCAACAATGACTTCAACATACTCTTTAGAACTCAACCTCCTTCCTCGGTACAAGAATATTTCTCGGTCGGAGTTCCAGGCTCTTTCTATGGCCGAGTGTTACCAAGAAATAGCATCCACATCGGACACACTTCCTACACGACTCACTGGCTTTCCAAAGTTCCCGAACACGTATGTGACAAGAAATCTCCAGCTTGGAACAAAAATTACATTCAATGTAATAATTTGATAGAAGATGTTACCAAGGCCTACAAACTCCAGTTCAACGAAGACATGAGGGTTTTCTTAAAAGCTAGAGCCGAAGAACTTGTGCCTGGAGGATTGATGATCGCGTTAGGAGAATGTTTGCCCGATGGTGTGCCCATGTATGAGACATGGTCGGGTTTTGTGGCGGATACCATCGGTGATTGTCTTATGGATATGGCCACATTAGTAAGATATAAAATTCAAAAGCATTTTTAGTTTTTTTTTATTTTTTCAAAATATATATATATATCTAAATCATCAGTTTTTTTTTTTTAGGGAATAACGACTAAAGAAAAGATCGAATTATTCAGCTTGCCTGTGTATTTTCCTGAATTTAGTGAATTGAAAAGAGTGATTGAGCAAAACGGAAGCTTTACAATTGAGATGATGGAGACTGTAAGCCATCCATTGGAGGCTATGAAATTCAACTTCAACTTTTTGAGAGATGGAGATGGTCGATGAACTATTTGATCTGCTTGCTAAAAAACTCTTCAAGCACCCAATTGATTTTGAAAAGTGTAAGAAAAAATGGGTCTATTGTATCATTCTTAAACGAAAATGAATAATGAGATTATTCATAACTCGTTATGTTTTGTTCAAATCCTCAGTGTGATTTCCATCCTTTGTAAACGTTTTTAAACTTTGACTTATATATGTCCTTGTTCCATTGTGTTATCAATTATCCCAATAACAATGTAAGAAATACATATATTTGTGAACTTTGACTCGCATTTTTTTTGACGCGGAATAATACTTGTATTAATAAAAGAAGGAGATTTCCCTATTTATATACCAATTTGGCTTGTCCCATTGGTTGATAGTGATAAACTTTGTTTACAAGTTTCAAGTACCACTTAATGGAATTTGTTTCAGTTGTTTAAAAAAAAAAAAGAAGGAAGGTAAACAACACGAGTACACCAGTGACGGACAAAAACTGTTGATAATCTCGTCAATCAGATCCAGCCAAATAAGAAGGCCCAATAGTAAATGGTTCGAGGCCCATTCGAGAATATTAGAAGCCCATGATCATACATTACGAATTATGAATAATCTCTTCCTAGGTTTCCCTGCATGATTGCATCCATAGGAAAGACAAACCAATGAACTGGCCAAAGAGAGCCACAAAGGTAAAAGGCTAAAGAAAACTTTGCCCCTCTTCTGCGTTTTCAAAAAATACTTCTAATTTATGATTCGGATCTTGCATCTAAAGAAAAACAAACCAAATTACACATCCAAAACAGAATTACACATCCTAAAAGAATAAACAAACAGAGCAAGAGTGAGAGTTACTGAAGATTATGATCTTGATTGGGTAAATATATTTTTTTTTGTCAACCGATTGGGTAAATATATTAAACTTTAAATATATGAGAGGTTTTCTGTGACATAAAAAGATCTCAAACACAAATCAAAGAAAAGACTCTGCATGAACACAGAAGTTTCAAGTGATATCACTACTGATGCCACGTGTAACACACAGATTGGCCAATGTTGTTCGAAATCATAGTAATCAAGACTTTTTTAATTCAAAAAGTAATCAAGAATTTGATACAATAAATTTTTAAATCACATAACGTCATTTACTTAATTTCTCTCCAAATTTTCGTAATCCCACCAATTTTTTTTTTTTTAAATATTTGTAGTAGGTTCTATTTCATTCATATATTTTCTATGCAGACAATGACTTTCTTAGCTGTTCATCAATAATTTTATCTAGCTTTCTTTAATACCTATTTAATAATGTGTATATAACTATTAAATATTAGACATAAAATATTGTCAACAACATGAAATATACTGAATTTGAATCTAGATGATGATATAATTATAATACTAATAGAAACCACTAGATTGCATGTTTTAATCTACCTATTTTATTTACTTTATTTCCTTAAAAAAAATTTTGTTAAAGAGATTTATTAAACTATGTATATAATTTAGTGATTCAATTGTTATTACGACCACCTCCATGGATATTATTTTTCTAAATAAAATCCCTTTTTCTGCTATTGAAACTACATTATCATAAAATCATCCAATAATTAGATCAAAGACAAGATGACACCGACTCATCATCCCCGTAAAGAGACAAACGAATGCAAACAAAGATAGCACACAAATTTGGACATCTATGTGTACACAAGTCCGAACATCTTGAAACACAAATTAAATATCTCGGTCGAAATTATTTTAAATTAAAAGTTATTACCAATCTCGCACTTGACACGCAATAAACAGCAGTCTAGAAATCTGGGCGGGTGTAGCTTTCTTGCTAGAAGGAGGAGTATTCCTTTGAACTTCAAGTTCTCGAGGTAACGTTAACTGAGTCTTCTTTTTGTGACTAAGAAAAAGAAATCAGTCTTACTAGTTCTATTGCTCGAGGTTACAATAATATTTCAGCGATTGTAAAAAAAAAAAAAAACGAACAATTTAGTCAGCACGATTTGGATTAGCTTCATATATACTTCATGTGAAAACATCACTCGGTGATATGCCCAAATATTTTATTAATGATTATTTGAGAATCATATAAACATAAAGAACATGGGAAATGCTCTAAGATGCGAAGAAGAAAAAGATTTTAATTCATAAGTACCTCAAACTAAATTAAAGATTATATATTAAAAGTTCTTTTTTATTTTTAGTTTCTTAAGTTTAGAAATAGTTCTCTAATACTTACGTCGAGGAAGAATTCATAAAAGTTTTAAAAGGATTGATTTGTTAAAGTTTTAGAAGTGGTTCTATAACCATTTACCCTTTCCTTAACATTTAATAATCTTTCGTAAGCCTTAAATATGTGGAATGTTTGTAGTTTTTTGTGTTTTGGGGATAATTTTTAGAAAAACATATATAATTATTATAGAAGATAGTAAATGATGACGTTAGCTCAGAAAGAAGATAAAAAGTGGCATTATCCTAACATGTAATAGAACATGGGTTTGATTAGAACCTAACACCAATCTTCAGGAAGGTTCCTGTTTGGTTTCGTATACAGAGAATTCTAAGTGTAAAGATACATTTCCCTCATGCTATAATGTAAAACTAAAATGGCCTCACCCTCTTCAGTCACACCCATTAATTTAAATAGTTAGTAATATAACCTAATTAATGTTATTTTTTTCACAGGCGTGTTATGAGGGAAAGAAACATCAACATTTAAAAATTAATTTTCAACTACCGTAGTATTGGTGAACCTAATTAATCGAGCCATTAAGAGAAGACAACACATAAACAACTAGAAAGAAACAAAAAATTCACATAAAAGAACAATTATTCTTTTTCGAATCATGTCGGATATAGCTTTAAATGTTAGAACATAAGCTGTCCTTACGAGCAGCCTTAATTATTCCTACCACATGCACATATATATATACATAAGAGCCGTATTCCTAGCAAATGCACAACTACAGCTCTAAGACACAAACCTCTCTCTATATATCCCTCTCTCTCTCTCTCTCATCAAGATTAGGGTTCTTGAGTTCTTGATGGAGAAAGAAGAATGCAGCAGTAGTGAATCCGGTTGGACGACTTATATTTCGTCACCGATTAAAGTAGATGAAGACGAGGTCGTGGATGAGGACTATCATGAAGTGTATAACATCTATAATTACTTTAGCAAAGGCGAAACCGAAGAAGAGAGGAATAAAGATAGCGATGATTCAATGGCCTCGGACGCTTCGTCTGGACCAAATTATCAGCGCTATCACCAAAAGAACAAGGCGTTGGATTTGAAGAACGGGAAAAATGAAGGTAACACTAAGAGTAATGACGATAAAAAAACTAGTAACTCATACAGGAAAAAAGAGAAGAAAAAGAGAGAAAATAAGAGTACCTATAGAATGAAGTGATTAATCTTTGTATATTAATGTTATTATATGTAATTAGTGTTTGTATATTGGGATTTTTGGATTATGATTTCCTAATTTGTTTGGGGTTTTTTTATGCCTCAAGGATAGGAAGCTGATTCTTTTATTATTTATTTAAAGTTATGTGGGATGTGTGTTGATTGATGTCTATAATGTTGTTCTTGATTTTGATTACTTGTTCTTGAATTTGTGAATCAATGTTTTTCTCAAAGAGAGAAACTATGCGGTTTATTGATCACATCACTCTGTATTTTACTAGTCATATATATATATCTAAAAAATTTCTTTTGTTTAATATACAATACCAAATTCTAATTTAACGTAACTGAAATTCATGAGCAAATTGTTTAGCCCATAATTCTAGATTCAGAAATGTTATTGGTTCTTCTGTAATTTCCTTACTTCCGATTTTAGCAACCATTACGATTTGTATTAGATTTAATTTACGTGCATGTTGATAAGAAAAATATTTAATATTCAACAAAGCGAAAGGGAATAATAAAAAATATTAAAATTCCATTGTTTAAGCATAGGATACAAAAAAAATTTAAATCCCAACTACCACTTAGAAGTTCAAGATTTAAGTTTATGACTCATTTTTAACTAAAATACAATTACCAACAGATAATGAGAGACGCTCAAAGAAAGTAATTGATGATAATGATGATGATGACGACGACGTGTAAACTGTAGTCATCAATTATATGTACATATGATAAGACAAGAGAAGGCATGTGTAGTGAGAGGTGTTTCCAGAGACAAGTTTCAATTATTGTCATATTGGGCTTTGTGTGTTTTGCCCAAAACTCTCTGAAAACCTTCTGATTTGAATAGTTTTGGGTGTAAAGAGAAAATGGATCCACCGCAGACACATGCAACCAACATGGGAACTCTTCCACACAAATTCGATATTAAATCATTATCATATAAAATATTTCACAAATTGAAGCCAAAATTAATGTGCTTATTTTTGTCTAGATGTCAGAAATTATATGCTTTACCAATCATTATTTGGTAATCCGAATAATCCGAGTACTTCCGGATTAAAAATATATTTTGTTTGTTGTGTAATGAATTTTAATAGTTTTAATTCCGCGTGCATATATTTTCTTGGTTTCAATATTACGTACACCTTACAGAAGAGATTACTTAGGAGAAATCTGAATCTACACATATATATGGCGAAACTAATGTTTAAAGAGATTTCGTGCATATTTTTCAAAAGATAGATACAACTTGATCACAAATAAGTGTTGATTTTCTTTCCAATGAAAAAAAAAAACCAATTTGGGTTTGGTTTTAGAGAACTAAAATTTGGACCTAATTTAATTCATGGAATTACTATTGGGTTTAGGGTTAGGTGAAAGTATATAAATAATTCTTAAAATTCTTGTGTAAGAGAAAGTAAGAAAAAATAGAAAATTTTTGGAAGCAAAGGAGGGAAAAAATAGATTTGTTAAAACTTTGTTTTTTTTTTTTGAAGTTTGGACACTCAAACAAACTCCAATCTGCCTGAACTTTGTGGGTAATATCGTGACACAGAATCTTTAGACTCAACAGTGGCTTTACATTCTAAGTTTCTAACAATTGGTTTGGGAGAAAACTGGGGTTTAACATGGAGTTGTTGATGTTCGTGTCTAACGAATTCCAGGTTTTTCAACAGCACATGTCTTGAGTGTTTTGGAAAATTCAATGGCAATTTTCCATTTTTTTTTTTTAAGCTGAAATTTTGGACAGGTGTTCTTGAGTCATTTATTTAGAATTTGTACGGTAGAGATATAATTTGGTGACCAAACTACTAGTTAAGTTAGGGTCGTTTGGAACTACTTATAAGTAGTATAGGATATTGTATTTTGCTCTCTTGTGTTTGTTTTGTTTTGTTTTTCTTTTTTATATTAGAAATTGCTCGTTGGAGTTTGAGTCTCTGGATCTATCTTTTGTAACTCAAATACATTGGTGATAGAGAATTTTTTAGTGGACTATGATTTCATGGTTTTTACTTTTTACTCCTCACACTGAGACGATTTTCCACGTATAATTTTGGTGTTTCATTTACTTTCTGCATTGAAATTTTTGCTGCCAAGTTTTTTTTTTTTTTAATTCTAATAGGTTCACACAATTACGGTAATTTTTTTTACACTGAGTCATTGTGTGTTGTTTTCCAACGCAATAAAAATTTTCGCAGTGTGAACCTATGAAAAAATAATAAAAACTTGGTAGCAACAATTAAATGCAGAAAAATAAATGAGACACCATAATTATACGTGAAAAAATCTCAACAACGAGACCTAATCCTCTCAAAATGACAAAATATATTATCACTAATGTATTTGAGTTACAACCATGGAACTAAGCAGTTGTAAATTTATTACGATTTTGGTCACTAAATCAGATCTCCACCATACAAATCCTAGATAAATAAGCTAAGAACATATCAGCAGAATTTTAGCAAAAAACCGAGAATAATTCACCGTTGAATTTTTCAAACAGTCAAAATATATGCTGTTGGAAAAAATTTAGAAATCGTCAGATACGAACAGCCACGCTAAAACCAAGAGTTCTTCCAAAACAACCGTTATAACGTAAATCTCACCATTGAATCTCAAGAACACTGGGTCAAGAAGCTGCCCACAAAAATTTAGCCTATGGAATTGTTGGAAAAGAGGAGAATGATGTTGGCTTGGACGTAGTTTATTACATGATCGATGTGATAACAAGATGATGCATGTACATATAAATAATATTACGTGTGGATTAGATGAAATGTTTAAGTATATTGTATCTTTCTCTCTCGAACCATTACTAATAACATATGGTAATTTGGATGAAAGAATTTAATAGAAATAAATTCAATTGCAGACTATAGATTTCAAATATTGTGAAAGATTTGAAGGGGATTTGATACAATTCTAACAGTTATATTTTTCTACAATTTAATAAATTCAATAAATTTTAACAGAATTTAAATAAGTACCAGTTCTTCTAAATTCCCTCGGTGTAACCAAATCAATTTGATCGCAAGTATTGTTATTGTATCCGAGTTCTGTCTTATTCCCACCACAACCTCGCATGTGTTTCCCCAAACTCTTCTTGGCTTTAATTAGAACAAACAAGATAAAGCCAACGTTACCTCAACGTTCTTAGTCAATTCGACAGCTCAACGACGGAGATAGCAGCGGAGCTCCAGCAATAGGAATTAGGAAACGAAGCCTTGGGGATTTTCTTTAATATCTTTTGCATATATAGTTGTCCGAACCTTGTGATTAGTCGACTAATAGAACGTTCAAAAGAATCATCCATGAGATGTCGTATGTTTTAAATCTGAGCTCCTATGGCCACCATACACTAATAGATATATATTCGCATCAAAGTCATCATCTTCTATTTTTATGTCTTTCTCATCTTCATGAATATTTTGATCCATCAAAAGATGACCTATTAAACAAATTAGCAATTACGAAAAGAAAAAAAATAAAACATAATCATACAACGTTAAATAAATACAACACGTATCTCAAATAATATATCATAATTGGATTCTGTGAAAAGAACTACAAGAATTAATCTATTATATAATTACGACAATTTGGTGTTGTGGGTTTCTTATGTTTAGATGAATTTTTTTGTTTGTTTGTTTTGTCAAGTTTACCCAATTGTGAAACTATCAACTTTACCCGTATGATTGTTGAAGTAAAAACCTGATACCACAATTTTTCTGAATTTTTTTTTTTGTGTGAGAATTACGTTTTAAAATCATATTTTTGGTTCAGATCGGTTACAAATTATGATTACATCAACGTGCTCGTTCCGTTGTTCTTGTTGCTTTCTCTTTGGCGGCATTATAGAAGATTCATTATTGTCTCTGATAACAACTATTGCAATGGTTTCATTGCGTGACCAACAAAAAAACTTCGAACCCTTACGATCGAGCTATATTTCGCCTGCTTGAAGATCGAATCATTGCAAGCTCAATCAACACCAGTTGGACAATAAAGTTAGACGAGACATTACATCACCATGTATGAATGGCAAGAAAACTGAGATAAACTGCATTTTAAGTATGTGTTTGAGCCTGTTCTTTAGATTAGAGAATCCTAAGCTCACAAGTCTCCAGCACTTTTTGCGTATTGGAGTTGAATCAGTTGATAGATTAGTTAATATTATATATTATTTTAGTGGGCTCTAATTTGTTTTTATTATGTGTTTAGTATTCATGGTAAATATTAGTAATTCAATCATATTATTATCTTTGATTGATTTCCGTTCAGTTAAATAATTATTTGTTTAAGGTGATTTTCTAATTATAAATCACAAAAATGTAGATTTTATCAAGATGAATAAAATGTACTAAAATTAAATCAAGATAACAGCGAAAATCACAGTTATCGAAGTACTAATTAGCTTACAAATTTTAGAATCAAAAATCTCCCTTCAACGCATATATTCAGTTGGGAAGATTTAAGGAAAAAAAATTCCAAACAAAAACAAATGGCTTCGCCCGGGTTCGAACCGGAGACCTTCAGTGTGTTAGACTGACGTGATAACCAACTACACCACGAAACCATCTTAACAATTTCTTGTTATAAAATAATAATTTATACAAAACAATTTCTTCTTTCTCCATATCTTATCGATCTTTGATGCTCTGCTTCTCATTAGTGAAAATACATTTAGTGTTTATGAAATAGCAAAAACACTATAAATGAATATTCGTTAATGAGAAGCAGAGCATCAAACACTATTGCAATTCACCTTCTCCCAACAAAGTGAATCCTTGCCCCTGTCCCAAGAAAATCCAAACCTAATTCTTTGATACGCCACTCTTAGCCAAAGATCCCTATTTAAGAACATCTCCCTAAAACAATAAAAGGTTTCTTGTTGTAAAAGTTATCAAACCTAATACATTCGTGTTTTAGCTCTCTTGTCCGGTGAGATCAAAACAATAAGATATACATTAGTAGAAACATATCGTCTTTACCAACTTAACAAGCATGTCTCTTCTTTCCTAGGGAGAAACGTCAAGGGTATCATGGAAAACCATTTACACTGCAGTGGCCCATAGACATGGGTTCTCCCAAAGTCTTTCACTGTGTTGCTTTTGAGACATTCACTACTAGTTTCAAGTACGCGTACGGAACTTCTCTCAACACTGGTTTCAAGTGTATATAAAGGTTGGTGTTGGCTTCTGAATTCAAAGTGTGGTTGCTGGTCCACGGTGGCCATTCACATTGCCTATACTACAATGTGAAGTGTCATGCATGTAACACCCCCGTTCACGACTAGGACGGAAGCGTTACTTATGACGCGTCCGGTCATTCGATCCGAGGTTCTCGAACTCACCGAGACCTTAGACGGAACATCTGAGGCATCATGTTTCCTACTTATCTTTATTCAAGGCTTTTCAACCCGAATAAAAACTCGTAGTTAGTTCGCTCGGACAAAGCTAATATCATTATCGAGAACTTAAACTTTTACATAAAACTTCCTTTATTTATAAAACTTAAGTTCTTACAGCAAAACCGATTTACATGGCCATACTATCGTACAAAAGGCTACAGCGGAAGTCTAACATAAATAACAAAGTTCAGAACATACAATTTTACAAAAGGCTAGCTAAATTCTATACACCGACTTCACCAAAATTGTTCCTTCCCCTTCCTTACTGCTTACGCTTACCTGCAAGAATGAGTTCGTAAGCAACTATTTTGCTTAGTGAGAACGGGTGCCTAACAAGCATATCATTACCCGCATAACCCCCAAACAAACACTCAAATATCAATAAAAATTTCACAAGTATAAACAGTTCATAAACGATTCTCAATCTTCCTCAAATTCACTTATACTCTTCCTGCGGAATTGGATTATTTCATAAGGTTCCAGCTCTTACTTCACTCGGCCTCAGCCACAAAGGCTATTGAGAACCCGAGTGACCCGAACGTTCCCATCTTACTTCACTCGGCCACGGCTACTAAAACAAATGGCCGAGTAACCCGAACTATAATTAACTGCCGGGTTGCTCACGGTAACCAGTCAATTATCCGCATCATCATGCGACATACAGCCATGGTAGCGAACCATTAGCCCGTATGTATTCTTAAGAAATCCAATCCGCCACACCACACCTAACTTTCTCACACAACGAACGATAACTCAAAATACCACATCAATTATGCGTAAACAAAAGAACATATGCATACGGCTAACCACATAAACCGAACATATGCAACATAAAACAAGAAAACGAACTCATATACCACGATCTTGCATAAGAACATGTAACCGAACTCACAGTCTATGGTTTTCCGACGGTAGCACCACTGATCTCTCCCACGTTCTGATTCACAACAACACGGCGCTTAGCTCTGACAATCGGACTCACGGCACTTGGATCCTTTAACGATTTTTCTCTCAACTTTCTCTTACTCTCTCTCGGACTTTCTCTCGGTTCTCTCTCTCTCTCGGACAAGAAGCTCACAAATGTTCAACAACCGAAAATGAGGAGAGAAGGCTTATATTTATAAGCGGACAAGACTTCAGCCGAGGGTTTCTCGAACGCCCACAGAAATGACACACAAGAGGTGACTCATGGAGCTTACTTCGGAGGTGGGTCAGCTAAGGTGCGTGCTTGCTTGGTACATGCAACTCGCCACCCAGCTGCCTGCTTGCATACGGAAGCAGCTCTCCACCCAGCTACCTACTAACTTGGTTACAGAAGCACCCCAACTACTTAGCCATTCTCGGACATTTCCGTGTCCGACTAATCCAATTTTTCCGGTCAAAGGCGAGGGTCACTACAATGCATGTCTCGTGTTCAAACCGGGAAAAGGACTGTGAGTTGTAACTTTTGTCTATGTTTTACTTGTGCTTAGTTGAAAACCACTAGTAAAAAAATTTCATATAGCCACGAACTAGCCACGAAAAGCCACGAAAAAGCCACGGAAAAAATCAAAATAGCCACGAAAATTAAAAAGCCACGAAGCTATAGCCACGGATAAGCCACGAAAATTTTCCGTGGCTACACTTTCGTGGCTATAGCTTCGTGGCTTTTTTTGCTATTTTGATTCGTGGCTATTCAATATATTTTGTCTTTTGGCTTTTCGTGGCTATTCCGTGGCTAGTTCGTGGCTATATGAAATTTTTTTACTAGTGAACGGTAAAACACACATGCGATGAGCAT
Source organism: Boechera stricta (assembly GCA_018361395.1). Classification (NCBI taxonomy): domain Eukaryota; kingdom Viridiplantae; phylum Streptophyta; class Magnoliopsida; order Brassicales; family Brassicaceae; genus Boechera; species Boechera stricta. The sequence goes on along the minus strand of CM031544.1, from coordinate 6,039,223 downwards.
CAGTTTTCTCTGTCTTTTTACTATGAATCTGTTTTGGAATCAAAATTTGAGTTTTGGGCACAATTTTCCTATTCAAATTCATTCCATTGAGATATTGATCTGAACATATAGTGTCAAATTTATATCATTGTTCCTAAAATTCTTTTAACTGATTGGTGTTTTCCAGAAATCTTAATGAAATAGAATATTTTTCCTTTTCATCTTCCTCACAATAGTATGTACAAGGTTTAAACGTTTACGACATAAAACATTATAAATATAATATTATATATATAAATTACACAAAATATTTATTAGAAAAACTAGAATATTAAATGGTAAACAAATTTTTTGATAAAAGCATTTATTTTTAAAAAAAACGTAATCGATAAGGACTCATAGGTCCTTCCATATCTTGAACTATAATTCCGTCTCTTGGCAATCTGGTGGTTTCTGTAACTACATAAGACTACATGGATTTCTAGTTCCAACAAAAAATATATAAATCATAAACAATAGAGTAGAGAAAAGGTATTCTAACTTGTTGGCAAAAAACTCCAAAAGAAAAATGTTAGGTTGAATAGTACTGAGAAAATTTACAAATGAATCTTGTGACATTGAAATGATGATATATTCCTTCTTTCATATCCCAGTTATCATTTTTGATTTACTGTTCGTGTAATATATGATGCTTCTCTGTTAATGCAATTGCCTTTACAATTTGATGACAAAATTTGCCATTACATGTGGATAAATTTAACAGCCTGAACCATGTTCATTCCGAGATATAATTTTTGCCATTACAAATGGATAAATTTTACATAATCTTGTTTTTTTAGATTTGACAATAATTATTAGTATTGACAATGATAAATATTTTAGTAAAAGTTTTGGTGATTGGCAATTTACTACTAGATTGTTGTTTTAAGTGTTAGTAAGAAATCAGTTTGACAAAAAAAAAAGTGTTAGTAAGAAATTTAAAATATAGCAATACAAATTAATTTACTTGACATAAAACAAGTGTATGTAAATAACTCTTTTTCTAAGAAAAAAAATTCTAGTATTTTTCTAAAAAGATTTCTAAATAACATTTAACTACCAAAAAAGTTTAATTCAATATTTTGTTAAATTCAATTTTATCATAAAAATCAAAAACTCATACATCGGGCGGTCCTGATCTAGTATTATATAGAGTTTAGTACCTCCCATCAGTGCTTGAAACATGTCAAAATTATAAATAAAGGGATTACGACATGTATTAGTTAGTCGATTAAATTTCCACACGTGTCAAAAAATAAACTTTTTTTTGCTTAACCAAATAGGAAAATTAATTTAAAATATATATATATATTCACATGTACTAATTTGCTTGTGTATCTCTAATTAATTTAACTTTCTTTTCTTAATCAAAAATAAAAACTACCAATAAATATATATATATATATATATATATATCTATATATATTATTTATATATGCTAATTTATGTGTATCAATTGGTCGATTAGATTTTGACATGTGTAAAAGATTTAAATTCAATTGGCATTGACATTTATAAGAACACATTTTATGATTTATCTGGCTTTCTTTTAAGGTATCTTTGGTTTTTGAGAATGTGAAATGTTATTGGAATTAATTCGAAAGTATAAGGAGTGATTGATATAGAAAACACTCATTCGATGTTTTTGATTTTCTGCCTAATTTGTGCTTTGTGTTTTGCTCTTATTTTTATTTTTTTCTATAGCTTGTGTTTACCACAAATCAATTCGTGGGAAACACAAACTATAGAAAAAAGTAAAAATTTTAGAGATATCTCTCAATTGTAAGAATTTAAAATTAACGTTAGTAATTCTTGTATTAGTTAGAAATTTTTGTTTATTTACCATATAATGAAAATTCAGGTTAGTATATGTTAATGATGATCAGTCCGGAAATATAAATATAGAAATTAGTTAATATATTTCAAAGAAACTATTTGTTTTTTTCCAGCATAGTTAATCAACTCACTTATAGCCGCATGATTGTATTTAATAACATTGAATAATTAATCAACTCAGTTCATAGTTCCACCACCCAACTCAAGTTATGGTAGTCTATTTTTTCCTGGATTAGAGATCTAAAAGGAATAAGAATGCAAAATCTCGGATGGACTGAACGACAATTGAATGGAATTTTGCTAAGAAAGACTAAAGCTAGAGATTGTACAATTTTCTTAGCAATTCCATTCAATTGCAGGTCCGTCCATCTGAGGTGCTACCTTTTTTTTTTTTGTGATCTCTAATTTAGGAAGACTATGTAACACCGGAATTTGAGTTGGGTGGTATACGACAAAAAAAAGAGACCCGTAAAATCTAAGACCGAAAACTTGTGAACAAGATTTGTATGCCAAACCGATAAAAATACAATAAAGGCATGATATAACTGAAAAAAACAGTTTGCGTGCCAAAATTGGTTAATCAAACTAGGTCTTGTAGACACTTTTCGCGAAAAACTCCGTTGGAAAACCAAGCGGGATTCTTACCAAAACAAACAACTTTTAAAAACAGATTTAGGTTTCAAAAAAGTGTTTGTTGCTAGATCTTAAGATCGCTTGATTTAGATGCCTCTAAAATAAAATCTAAAAAACATATGCAAACACAAGAATACGATATAATTGAATTGTTTTCAAAGCCAAAAAAAAATCCATCAGAAACCCGTATCCCAAACACAACCAATCAGACAAATTTACTATCCACTATTCATAAAACACTTCATACCATTAATCAAAGCATAGGTGGTCTCTTTTCTTCAATCAAATGATATTATTTATATAACGTTGAAACCATACAATGATGAACATGTGGCAAGGGTTAGTATGATTTTTATGAAAATATTACAATACTTTCTATATTCAAAAATTAATGTATTTAGTCAAACTTTCCTCAGTTTCATATGAAATATTGCCATATACAAAAATATCATAATGTTTCATGAATACAATACTTTGAACAAAGACTTTTTTTTGTTTTCTATAAATAATCTCTACATGGTAATCAATAAGAATATCTGTAAAAGAACCATTCTGGATACCTATAGTTGGATTTGGAAGTGCCTCTCAAACTCGGCCCATCCGAAAAAACCAATTGAAAAGATAATGGGCCAACTAGAGGTCAATTGCCTCAAGGTTGACTGAAAACTACCAAACCCGTTGTGTTGGAGAATGATACCAAGGAAGTCGAGCTGATAAGGTCAGATGAGTACCCTCGTTCTGTGAAGGCAATCCTGAAGTTGAAGGAGTCAATAATCGCACGTGAACCGATAAGATAGGGGTCGTTGAGCTCGTCATTTGACATAATGTAAAAAGTCATGAGATCCAAGGGAGATAACCTTTTCTACCTAAACTATTCGACTGAGCGAATTATCATGCATTCTATAATCAAACACATATGTTGGCTATCACCGCCTTTGAATAAGCCCATGATCAGGGAATTCAACAATTGAAGTATTGAACCAACCTCCAAAATTGTTAGGCTAGAAGGACTACATTTTCGTATATATTAATGATATAAGTACGAATACTGTATAATGCTATATTATTATGCCAACAACCATCTTCTAGTCAATACACATACCACAATAACCATATACAATCTTCAAGAAAGCACTAGATGATAATCAGAGAGGAGAACAAGCGACTTTAAGCGGTTTAGGCGTTTACAACATAAAATATTATAAATGTGATATTATAGATAAAAATTACACGAAAAATATTTATTAAAAAAAATAAAATATTAAATGTAAACAAAAATTTAGATAAAAACAGTTTTTTAAGAAAACGTAATCGATAAGGATTCATAGGTCCTTCCATATTTTGATACCATCCACACCATACTCCTCATTATTCGGGAACTATAATTTCGTCTCTTGGCAATCTTGTGGTTTCTGTAACTACATAGACTACAAAAGAGAATGATAAACAATAGAATAGAGAAAAGGTATTCTGACTTGTTGGTAAAAAAAACTCCAAAAGAAAAATGTATTCTGACTTGTTGAAATGATGATATATTCTTTCTTTCTTATCGTAGTTATCATTTTTGATTTAATGTTCGCGTAATATATGATGCTTGTCTGTTAATGCAATTGCCTTTACAAATGGATGTGAAAAAAAAAATTCATTATACAAATGGATAAATTTAACTGCCTGAACCATGTTCATTCCGAGATATATTTTTTGCCATTACAAATAGATAAATTTTACATTATCATGTTTTTTTAGATTTGACAATAATTAGTATTGACAATGATAAATATCACCTATATATTATTTGGGGAGTACATTTATAAATAAACATTAAAAGTATTAATATTTACATCACATTGCCATTATTTCAAAGAACAAATTTTAATTTTTCATTAAAGATATTTTAGTCATTAGTTATTATGTGATCATTTAATGAAATCATTTAATTTATGGTTAACAAAAAAATCATATTTGTTAATATTATAAAAACGATTTTTGACTATTTCAAAAAGGAAGTCGATTATTGTGGTTAAAATGATTATTAATATTTCAAAAATCAATTTATTAATATTCCAAAAATTATCGGATTTGTTATTTTCAAAAGTTTGTTAATATCCCAAAATCGGTTGTTTGATTAATAGTGTTGTATCACGAGACAATTTCTAGTTTTAGTAAAAGTTTTGGTGATTCGCAATTTACGATTACTAGATTGTTGTTTTAAGTGTTAGTAAAAAAATTAAAATATAGCAATACAAATTTACTTGACATAAAACAAGTGTATATAAATAACTCTTTTTCTAACAAAAAAATATTTTCTACTATTTTTCTAAAAAGATTTCTAGATAACATATAACTACCAAAAAATTTTAATTCAATATTTTGTTAAATTCAATTTTATCATAAAAATCAAAAACCCAGACATCGGACGGTCTTGATCAAGTATTATATAAATTTTAGTACCTCTCATGAGAGCTTGACACATGTCAAAATTGTAAATAACGGGATTACGACACGTATTAGTTAGTCGATTAGATGTCCACACATGTCAAAAAATAATTTTTTTTTTTTTGCTTAACCAAATAGGAAAACTAATTTAAAAAGAAAAAAATATATATCTATATATACTAATTTACATGTGTATATCTAATTAGTTTAACTTTCTTTTCTTAATTAAAAAAACTAACAATAAATAAATATATATACTAGTTTATGTGGTCAACTAGTCGATTAGATTTTGACATGTGTAAAAAATTTAAACTCAATTAGCATTGATATTTATAAGAACCCATTTTATGATTTATCTGTTTTTTTTTTTTAAGATATCTTTGGTTTTTCAGAATGTGAAATGTTATTGGAATTAATTCAAAAGTATAAAAGAGTGTTTGATATAAAAAACACTCATTTGATGTTTTTGATTTGCTACCTGATTTGTGCTTTGTGTTTTGCTCTTATTTTTACTTTTTCCTATAGCTTGTGTTGCCCAATATTCGTGTATTTACTACATAATGAAAATTCACGTTAGAATCTGTCTAGATTTACAAGCTTTTAAAACAATCTAAAGAAGATTACCAAGAGCAAAGAATCACGTTTTTTGATTCATCCAGTTTATCTGATTATCTCTTCCGTTTTTCTTAGCGAAATGTTATGATGATCAATCCGGAAATATAAACATATAAAGTAGTTAATATGTTCCAAAAAAAACTATTTGTTTTTTTCCAGCATAATTAATCAACTTATTTACAGCCGCATGATAATATTTAATAACAATGAATAATTAGTCAACTCATTTCGTAGTTCTACCACCCAATTCAAGTTATGTGTTCCATTTCTTCCTGGAGTAAAGATCATAAAAGAAAAAGAAGGCAAAACCTCGGATAGACTAAACAACAATTGAATGGAATTGCTATGAAAGACTAAAGCTAGAGAGATTTTACAACTTTCTTAGCAATCTCATTCAATTGCAGGTCAGTCCATCTGAGGCATTGCTTTTTTTTTTCTTTGTGATCTCTAATCTAGAAAGACTATGTAACACCAGAATTTGAGTTAGTTGGTGGAATTACGACGAAAAAAAAGAGACTCATGCTATTGAAAATCTTAAACCGAAAACTTGTGAACGAGAATTGTATGCCAAATCGAGAACACTACAATAAAGGCATGATATATATAAGTGAATAAAAGGTTACCGCGCCAAAGTTCGTTAGTCAAACTAAGCTTGTGTAGACACTTTTTGCGCAAAAGTCCGTTGGAAAACAAAGCGGGATTCTTTCCGAAAGAAACAATTTTTAAAAATAGATTTAGGTTCCAAAAATGTTTTTGTTGCTAGAACTTAAGATCTCTGGATCTAGATGCCTCAAAAATAAAATTTAAAAATCATCTGCAACACAAGAATACGATATAATTGAATTGTTTTCAAAGCCAAAAAAAAAAATCCATCAAAAACCCGTATCCCAAACACCACCAATCAGACAAATCAAAGCATGGGTGGTCTCTTTTCTTCAGTCAAATGATATAAATTATATAACGTTGAAACCATACAATGATGAACATGTGGCAAGGGTTAATATGACTTTTTATGAAAATATTACAATACTTTCTATATTAAAAAATTAATGTATTTAGTCAAACTTTCCTCAGTTTCATATGATATATTGCCATTTACAAAAAATATCATATTATTGTTTCATGAATACAATACTTTGAACAAAGATTTTTTTTTTTCTTTAAATAATCTGTACATGGTAATCAATAAGAATATCTGTAAAAGAATCATTCTGGATACCTATAGTTGGATTTGGAAGTGCCTCTCAAACTCGGCCCATCCGAAAAAACCAATTGAAAAGATAATGGGCCAAGTAGAGGTCAATTGCCTCAAGGTTGACTGAAAACTACCAAACCCGTTGTGTTGGAGAATGATACCAAGGAAGTCGAGCTGATAAGGTCAGATGAGTACCCTCGTTCTGTGAAGGCAATCCTGAAGTTGAAAGAGTCAATAAGCGCACGTGAACCGATAAGATAGGGGTCATTGAGCTCGTCATTCGGCATATAGTTGAAAGTCATGAGATCCAAGGGAGATAGATCATCTTTTCTACCTAAACTATTCGACTGAGCGAATTATCATGCATTCTATAATCAAACATATGTTGGCGATCCATTTTTTGTATTTTGGTTTGCTTTTCATTAATCAACAAAATTCAATTTCTCGATTCAAGTCTAATTTCAGTCGTAGGCATATACCATTTTAATGGTTTATAATATAAGAGTTTTCGGTTTGTCATCATCACTTCTATCAACAAATAACTATGATTACACATTTATATCAACAACTAACTATGATTAATAACAAAAAAAAAAGAGAGAAAACCAAAAAACACAAAATAATATATATTATATCTTATCATATAAAGCTTGTTAGCGGATAGTAAAAATTTATACTTGGATATTATAACAACGATATTTTATTTTTCATATGTATATTTATCACATCAATTTTTACCAAAATGATGAAGACTAATTAATATATATATATTCTAACTACTTTTCCAATACCAAAATGCTTTTTTTATAATTAATTTCGAGAGGTTTGTCGTCATATTTATTATTTATTTATTTATTTATTTTGAGTTTACACATCTTCTTAGTTCAACTCTATTGATCAAGTCTCACCTCATTCACATCTCTTTTGTACGTTTGCGTATACTTGTACCACTTACCAAACAGTATTTTTTCCATAACCTTCAAACATCTTGCATGTAACTCATGTCATTTTCCATTCAAAAAATTTACCAACCATTTCACGTTTCAATCTCTCGAATTTAACAGATTCCAAGAGGTTTATCATCATCACTTATTATTTCGTGTACGTTGATGTATTCTTTTTATACATGTCAAATAATTTTTTTTCTCCACTGATACACGTAATTTGTATATATATATATATATATATATATTTGATTAGTTTTCTTTTTTCATTAAGGAAAAAAAACAGTTAAAAAAAAGATTTTAGATATACACATGTAAATTAATATATATAAATATGTTTTTAATTAGTTTTCTTATTTTATTAAAGAATAGAAAATTATATTCTTTTAACATGTGTTGACATTTGATCGATACATTTGACATCTATCGCGATCACACGAGTTAGCAACTTTGAAAAAAAAATCTTTCTATAATAAGATTTTAGATTCTTATAATTTCTAATGTGATTTTTATAGTGATTTTTATAAGTATACCTCGAAATGAATATAATTCTACCCTGATAATTTATCTTACTTGGACCACCTTAGGTAAAAAATAGCTCTTCTACTAAATTAGGTTTCACTGGCTTCTAAATCAAAATCAATTAGTGATAAGTTCCGTAAATATTAGTTAAGGTCTCTTATACATTATTTAAGGTCTTTGCAAAGATGATATGGGATCCTAACATTTCCAAAGAGACAACCAATCATAAAAGGATGAAAACAACCATACTTGTCCCAACTATAGAGGTTACTTATTATTAAACCAAAAAAAAAAACACTGTAGAGGTTACTTAATTACATATATAGACTACAGAGACTACTTTAGCAGACACACGCACAAACCTATATATAGGCTGAGATTGTGATGTATATTTACACAAGAATTAAAGTGAAAAAGAAAAGAAGAAAGATGGATCGATGATTGTGAGAGATGGGACCAAACTGTTATTATTTTTACTTACTAAAAAACAAACTTATGTCATCTGTTCCTGTCTTGACTAGAAAGTGTTGTGTTATTAAATTGTTTTTCCAACTTTTGAGGTGGTCTGGAAAAGCTGTCTCTATTTCTTTCATTGGCTGTTTCAGTCACGACTGTCTATTTCAGTCTTCCACTTACATTAAATTCTGCGATTTTAGTGGTTGCTCTTTTGTTCTCTTGGCCCGTAAGTTTCTCACCCACACGAATTGGGAGAAAAGCCGTTTGTTTTCTTGACTGAAAAGGGTCGCATATTACGTAAGATTGTTTGTTTGTCTTCTTGTCTGAGATCGATGTACAGTAGAGAAGTAATCTTGATATTTGTCTTGGATTCACGTGTCTTAGTTTTAGGTATACCAAGCTTTAGGTTTACTTATGCTGCTGAACAGATTAACCAATAATTAATACTGTTATGTAAAAAAAATTTACTTCTTTGTAAGCTAAATCTTATAAAACGATTCTCAGCCCATGCAATACCAATACAAGGTACTAAAATAGTACAGATCAAGCTGTTGGTGGGCCTGGATAATTGCAGATAGCTTTAGGCCTTTGCTTTATATAATCAGACTTTTTGAGTTTCTCACAACTACACAACTACACAACCATCTAAGCTACACTCCCTCTTCCCTTTGTTGCTCTATCTAATTCTGATTAAGTATATCTTAATCTACCTACTTTCTAAACTACCTCTAAACTAGAGCTGGGCAAACTATCTGGGATCCAAGATCCGATCCGAGATCTAACCGATCGGATCCGAAAATTAGTTTATCTTTAATAAACTCACAATTTCAGCAAATTTAGAAAAACGCAAACATTAAAGACAAACGGAAGAAAATCTACCGTTTGTGTTTAACGCTTGTGTTTACATTTTGCAAAAATACTTATGCATGTAAAAACTAAAAAAAATAATAATTATATTTCAGAACTGTGAATGTTTAATTTTATCTTTCGTTATGTAAACTGAAAAACAAATGTAATTCCTTCTTTTCACAGGCAACAAAAGTTTGAAGAACTCTGTTTTTAAAAATGACTAATTTACTAATATATGGTCTCAATCTGAGACAGATCACTGGATATACATTTATAGATACATAGTAGAGCCAATAAAGTATCATCTATACAACGTCGTCTCTGAAACAAGAGAAAGGACTCTGATTCTGAAGCTGCATATCACTAATCATGTTCTTAAGCTCAGAGGTTTCCCCTTTGAGCTGAGCATTCTCTTCAATAACCTTCTCGTGAGACTCTAAGACGTGGTTAAGCTTATGAAGCAACTGATGATTCTCATTCCTAAGCCACATAACCTGTGACCAAAGCTCATCCACCTGTCTCTGCTTCCTCATACGCGATCTCCTTGCCGATTCTCTGTTTGATATCTTCCTTCTTTGCTTCCTCTCATTGATTATATCACTATGATTCTCTTCTGCTTCATCTGAGGTCGAGTTGCTTAAACTCATGAACTGTGTAGAGTTCACACCAGTTTGGAAACTGTAGAATGGATTAGGGTTTTGTCCGTTGACGCAAAATGGCGTGGATGTAGGGAAATGGGAAAGGTACGAAGGTGGGCAACCATGGAGGCTGAAAATGTTCATCGATGGTTGCATTATCCACGAATACTTGGGAAGTAAGGTAGGGTTTGTTTTTCTTAGGTGATTAGAGAGAAGAAAGATAGTAGTACTTAGGAGTTGTGATGAATGTTTGGTGTGTGTGTGTGTGTTGAGAAGGGGTGGTTCATATAGACTAGTAGGGGACAATGTGGACCATGGTTTCTTCAATTGGGTCAAACCAATTTAAAAGCATCTAACAATCATGCAACTATAACGTGTATCTTTAAGGAAAAATATATAATAAGAAAAAAAAACACTCAAAAATTTTCCCAAATTTTTTGTCATTTACAAAATTATTGAACTACTTTAATCTTACAAAAAAAAATTAAAAGGGGTACAATAAGATTTGTAGAAAATAAAAGTAAATATTAGATCAATATCAATATATTGGACAAAACAATTTTTTATTTAACAAAAATAATATAATATTGATATTTACTACTTCGGTTCGTTTTTTTTTTAAAAAATTCGATTAATGAATAATGTTCCAAACTAAAACCTAATCTAAAACATATGAATTTATGGTTTAACGTTAAAAAGGCGAAAAGCGAGAAATCCATTACTGGTTTAAAAGTTTCAAGAGCAAGCCCACCAGTTACGCATTTGTTCTTTGCGGATGACAGTCTTTTCTTCTGTAAGGCTACTAAGGAGGAATGTCTGACGATCTTACAAATCCTAAAAAATTATGAAAAAGCATCAGGGCAACAAATTAATTTCTCAAAATTATCTATACAATTTGGACATAAGGTGGAAGATAATGTTCGGAATGAGGCAAATAATATTTTAGAAATTTCACAACTTGGAGGAATGGGTTCTTACCTAGGTATACCAGAAAATCTGGGTGGAAGTAAAACCCAAATTTTCAAATTTGTGTGCGACCGTTTACAAGACAGGGTAAATAGTTGGACTTCCAAATTTTTATCCAAAGGCGGAGAGAGATTCTAATCAAGTCGGTGGCCTCGGCTCTTCCAACGTACGTAATGTCTTGTTTTTGGTTACCCAAATCATTAGCCGGAAAATTAACAAGCATTATCGTCAAGTTCTGGTGGAGTGGCAGTGGCACAAAATATGGTATGCACTGGATGACCTGGAAAAAATTATGTGCCACAAAACACAATGGTGGCTTAGGTTTTAAAGTTATTGAAGATTTTAATACGGCTCTACTGGCCAAACAACTATGGCGCCTTATAGAAGCAAAAGACTCGTTATTGGCAAGGGTCTTAAGAGGACGATATTACCGTGACGGTAACCCTCTTGAGCATAAAAAGTATTATTTACTATCATACGGCTGGCGTAGTATTATCTCTGCTGGATCTCTGATAGAAACAGGTCTAATCCATAGAGTAGGATCAGGACATTCCATATTAGTATGGGAGGATCCTTAGATACCCGCTCAACATCCGAGAGGAGCATTATGCAAAGGAATAAATTATTATCCCTCATTTAAAGTAAATCATCTAGTTGACCAATCAATCCAAAATTGGAACTTGCAGCTGATCAAGGCAATTACAGATCCTTCTGACTCAGAAATTATCCAAGCTCTCCTAGTAAGTGGCGTATTTAAACAAGATAAAATGGGTGGACATTTCACAAAATCTGGAAAATATACGATTAAATCAGGATACGCGACTATAAAAGATTTGTTGTCGACGGATATCTCGATACAAAAATTGGGACCGAATGTTCGACTCCTACAGGCTTTCAGTTGGAAATTAAAATGCCCGCGGAAAATTCAACATTTTATTTGGCAATCTTTATCGAAATGTGTGCCGGTTATGCATAATATAAAATCAAGGGTATTAATTGTGACAGTTACTGCATGAGATGTGGCGCGGAGGTGGAAACAATTAATCATGCTCTCTTCGAGTGCCCGCCAGCTCTTCAAATATGGGCTTTATCTAAAGTTCCAACAGCACCAGACATTTTTCCGACTAAATCTGTTTTTGAAAATCTAGCTTATCTTTTCTGGCATATCCCCGAAGTTAATTTGAACGATAGTTTCCCTTGGATTATTTAGTTTATTTGGAAGGCTCGTAATAATAAAGTTCACAACAATAAGGATACGGATCCACGTGATACTCTGCAGCTGGCAGAGATTGAGGCAATGACCTGGATCAAGGCCCATGAGGCCCAAGAAGAGGAAGAAAATAATCAAGTATTTACTGGGTCAGAAGAATTAACGTCGGTAGAAAGCAATTGTTACATCGATGGTTCCTGGAAAGACTCAGACCCTTACTCAGGATTGGGATGGATGTACCAGCAAGCAAACAACCAAGATGTTCTTTTAGGCTCCTGCAACATTCGACATAGCTTGACACCTCTACATGCAGAACTGGAATCTCTAATGTGGGCAATGCAGTCCATGATAACTCATCAGAAAACAGACGTTCGCTTCCTGACGGATTGTTCAGAACTAGTTAAGATGGTGAATTCTCCGATGGATTGGCCGGCTTTCGAGACGTACCTAGATCATCTGAAGACGATGAAGGAAGTTCTCCCCAATTTCTCCATAGTTTATATCCCACGTCGTTCAAACGCACAGGTGGATAATTTAGCTCGAAGTGCAAATCTCTCTCATATTTTGAATGTTATATAAACTCAGTTCTTCTGGTTTGGGTTTTCAAACCGTTTTAATTTTATTATCAACATGTTGACAAAAAAAAAAATGATTGGGTACCATTTCGGTTTGGATTCGAGTTTTAATCAAATACATCCTTAGTTTACAAAGAAACATCACTTTTCAATCGATTTTTTTCTGGTTCGGTTTAGTGCAAATTCAGTTTCTCGGATATAGAAGAAATTAATTCATTCAAACTATATTATAAATATGGTTCAGTTTTTGAATTAAATATTTCAATTCAGACAAGATCGGATTTATCCAAATTGAACATCCCTATCAAAATGTTTTTTACCTGACATGAAATTTTGTATTTAAGACTTCAGACTAAATAAATATCTTTTTAAAACACTAGAAAATGTTGAAAATAAAATTACTAAATATTAATTTCCGTTCAAAAAATATATTTTTTAATTTGCTACAGCGCCAACAAACACAAAGCTATAGTTTCCCTCTCTTCCTTGTCACCGCCCATTCTCTGCATTTTCTTCTTCTCCCCCAAATAAAACTCTTCGCTGAAACCAATTCTTAAATCTTCAAATCTTCTCTATTGTTTCGAAAACTAGGGTTTTTATCTATCTACCAAACCCCATTCTTCTCTTTCGTGCGTCAAATCTCTCTTTGAGATCATCTTCCCAAGACTTGAATCTCAAGAAACACCCAATTTTGCAGATATAGGTTTCCCAATTTCTTACTTCTCTATCTTCAATTCAATCAAACTTCAACATCTGCGATTCTTGATTCTTCTTTTTCTTTGTATCTAATTCAAGATTTGCTCAATGATTCCAGGAAAAAATGGACAATGTCGATGAAACCCAGAACGAGATTGTAGAAGTTAACGCACCATTGTTGCAAGAATCATCATCAGAGACAGATGGAGGAGAATTTAATGGAGCTTCTTTTAGTGGTGCGGTGTTCAATCTCGCTACAACGATCATCGGTGCTGGTATCATGGCATTGCCTGCGACGATGAAGATCCTCGGACTTGTTCCCGGAATCGTAATGATCGTTTTAATGGCTTTCTTGACCGATGCTTCGATTGAGTTCTTGCTTAGGTTTAGTGTAATAGGGAATCAAAGGTCTTACAGTGGCGTAATGGATGATTCTTTTGGCAAATCTGGAAGGATTATGTTGCAAGTTTCGATTCTTGTTAGCAACATTGGTGTGTTGATCGTTTATATGATCATCATTGGTACTTACTTGTCTTTAACACTTTGGTTCTAGATATTAGGGATTTGGATCTAGTAGATTGGTCTTAACTTTGGTTTTGTTTGAATGTGAAGGTGATGTTTTGGCTGGAAAGAATGAATATGGAATTCACCATGCTGATATGCTTGAAGGATGGTTTGGGATCAATTGGTGGAACAGGAGAACTTTTGTTCTTCTCATTACAACTCTCACTGTGTTTGCTCCATTGACTTGCTTCAAGCGGATTGGTTAGCATTCTCAATCTGTATCTTGGAACAATCTGATGCATAATTCGCTTCTCTGTAACAAATTTCTGTGGTAAAGATCTTTATAAGCTCAGATTGTAATGGAGAGTAGTGTGAGTCTTAAAGTTATGCTTCCTTGCAGATTCTTTGAGATTCACATCTGCCATATCGGTTGCTCTAGCGGTTGTTTTTCTTGTCATCACTGCGGGAATTACTATCATAAAGCTGTTCACTGATGGTTTGGTGATGCCAAGACTTCTACCAAACGTTACTGACTTGTCGTCGTTCTGGAAACTCTTCACGGTTGTTCCCGTGCTTGTCAATGCATACATTTGTCATTATAACGGTAAATACAAATGCTTCTTTGTTACTGATAAATGCATTTGATGAATCAAAGAAATGAATCATGTTTTCAATTGGTTGTTGTCTCAGTTCACAGCATACAGAACGAGCTTGAAGACCCTTCTCTGATCAAACCTGTTGTTCGATCAGCCCTTGCGATGTGCTCTTCTGTTTACGTTATGACGAGCTTATTCGGATACCTCTTATTCGGTGATGCTACACTCGATGATGTTCTTGCAAACTTTGACACAGATCTTGGAATCCCTTTTGGTTCGATTCTGAATGATGCAGTGAGATTCAGCTATGCAGCTCATCTCATGCTTGTGTTCCCTGTTGTCTTCTATCCTTTGCGTGTTAACATCGACGGTCTCTTTTTCCCAACGGCTCCACCACTTACTTCATCTGACTCTGATCTGAGGTTTGGCTCTATCACTGCTGGTCTCATTGCTGTAATCTTCTTGGGAGCAAACTTCATTCCAAGCATTTGGGATGCTTTCCAATTTACTGGAGCAACCGCTTCTGTCTGCATCGGTTTTATATTTCCTGCTGCTGTCATCTTAAAGTAAGATCCATTGATCATAAGCTAAGAGAGATTGGTTTTGGAACCTAACGGATCATTATTTGCAGGGATCGTCATAACCAAGCAACAAAACGGGACAAGACTATAGCCATTTTCATGATCGTCCTTGCAGTTTTCTCCAATGCAATCGCCATTTACAGTGACGCCTACGCCTTATTCAAGAAGAACACATACGTATTTCCAATATGAAAAGCAGTGATGATTTTGTTTATTCTCTCACTATAAGTGAAACCAAATATGAAGAAGAGTTATAGGTGATAAGATGTCTTTAGATGATTTTGAACCACATGAGAATAGTTGTAGAGTCCCTGTATATAGAGAGAAAGATCAGTTTTTAACTTTTTTTCTTTTACGTTGAACAATTGTAGAAACTTGAAAATTGAAAGATGTTCAACACACCATATTAAGACATTAATGCGCTTTACACATTCAATGTGATAAACTACATAACTTATTGTAATAACTAAAGAGTTTATAAATTTGTTATGGGAATTTCATTTTTGAAAATTTTGGTATACATTACACATTGATGGACTTAGAACATAAGAAAGACTTAAGAAAAGAGAGAGAGAGAGAGAGAGAGAGAGCCCATAAAACAATATCCAAAATAGTATAGATCAAGTTCGGCTATAGAACAATATCCAAAGTAAAATATTGTTACAATGTCATTGTGAATGTTAAGAATACAATAAACAGCAACAAGTGTCTATTAGGAGTCATCGCACAACTGCAAAAACAGAATTATAAAGAAAGAGCCTGAAACAAAGGCTAAAGAAGAAGAAGAACTAGAGAAATGAAGAAAGTGTTGACTATTTCCATCTCTCTGTTCTTTGCTCAATTGCTGGAATCAGCCTGAGAAGGGAAGCATGGCCTCCACACAGTTTCTTTGCCAATATCCATTAATGCTATACCTTTTCTTGTCAATTTCTCTCTTATCTGATCACTTTTCTCAAAATCTTTATTCTTTCGCGCGGTTATCCTTTCTTCTATTTCCCGCGAAATATCTTCTTCTCCCATTTCTGCTCTTATTAGTGTTTTTAGTTTCATTTCTTTCAAAACCTCGGCATAGCTCAGAGTAGTGAGCAAACCAAGTACATCAAGAACTTCCCTTGCCGCTTTCTCAATCTCGACGAGTGACACAAGCATCGACATTCGCTGTTTCTTCTGCATTTTCTGAAAAATAGGAAATAACAGACAGCTTTGGTATGCATAGTTGTGAAGGAAAGGATGCACAAATAAAGAAGACAAGTAGCAAGAACCTTGAGCTTGCTGAGTGAAGCGTTGATGAATTTCAATGCATCTTGGTAAGCACCTGTAAGTATATGAGCCGTATTCAAATCGTCTAACATCTTTGCTTCAAACTCACTTTTCAGTTTCTTAATGATGTCTTTGGCTTCTGGAATCTGTTCAGCTTTTCCACCATCTTCAGACATTAATTCTCGATATGGCGACAGACCTTCATCAAGATCTTGTAAAGTCTGATAAAAAAGATCAGATGTTAACGTCAGAACAAAATATAACTTAAGTGATTTTGTCTCACTTGTTCTCATATAAACCATTGCAACTGAAGAGAGGCTGATCAAATTGTTGAATAATTTACAAAGAGATCTGAAGCACTGCACCTGGTAAACATAGTATAAAGCTTCTGACGAATTCTCTAGCTGTGACTCTGAGAAGCTCAGAGGAGAACGGTACTGTGCACTCATCAAGAAGTGCCGCAGAGCCAATGGATGGTAGCTAGCTGTCATCTACACAGATTGGAACAAAAAATTGAAAACCTGTCATTAATTCTGCATTTAGCCATGGGAACACATCCAAAGAATAATTCAATTATTATATTAGGAACAAATAAG
The DNA here is from genome assembly GCA_018361395.1 of Boechera stricta. Classification (NCBI taxonomy): domain Eukaryota; kingdom Viridiplantae; phylum Streptophyta; class Magnoliopsida; order Brassicales; family Brassicaceae; genus Boechera; species Boechera stricta. The sequence goes on along the minus strand of CM031544.1, from coordinate 6,022,097 downwards.
ATACATACTTCTCTAATCGTTTTAAAGTTTTTCTTTGATTTTGCCATCTTCTCGTTATTAATGGTGACATGCCCATTATGCAACCAGTAATTCACACCACTATCCTCACATGCAGCACACGTCTGGGCGATCTCATTTTCATGATGCGGGAATTTCAGATCTGCACCACCCCCATGAATGTCAAATTTCGGAGACAGATAATGAGCACTCATTGCACTGCACTCGATGTGCCATCCTGGTCTTCCTGGACCCCATGGACTCTCCCAACTTGGCTCATCAGGTTTTGCAGCCTGCATAAATTTATGTTTAAACGTCACTTCATCATAAGCTGCAAGCCTCAACTTGCTGACTCAGAGATGAAAGATAAAAAAGATTTTGATTCTCAAACCTTCCATAATGCAAAATCAGCAGGGTTACGCTTTCTCGAATCAACAGCAACACGCTCACCAGCTCTTGTATGTTCTAACATTTGCCCAGATAATTTACCATAATTCGGTGATTTGTCGACCGAAAAGAACACATCACCTTCCACAACATACCCACAATCTTTCTCGATGATCTGTAACATGCAAGCATAAGGGTACACATTGCTGATAATTCCAACTTTATCTTGTATCATATCTTTCAACCAACAACATTTAAGGAGACCAAACAAGAAAAGAAAGAAGAATGAGTTCTCTTATCAAGGCAACATACCTTTTCAATCATCTTTATTATGTGGTCCATATGGTCGCTGACACGAGGCTGGTGGGTGGGAAGGAGGCACTGAAGAGCACCCATATCTACCAAATATTCTTCGCAAAACTGATTACTTAATTCTATCGGGTTAACTCCACGCTCATTAGCACGTTTGATGATCTGCAGAAATCCAAAATTCAGATTCTAAAACATGAAATGAACCTAAACATAAGAAACCGAAAGCGAAAGAAAGTAAAATAGCTTTCATTCGTTCACTACTAACCATTGGAAAATTGGAATTGCATAAAAGCAAGAAGATTCTTGGTTCAAATCAGAATGTTCAATGAAGTTGTAAGTTGAGCTATATATCCAAAACGACATAAGACAAGAAAAGAAAAAAAAACCATACCTTGTCATCAACATCCGTGAAATTGCGGACAAAATTAACTTCATAACCCAAATGCTTTAAGTATCTACATAACCAGTAGAAATAACGATAATTAAATGCCCAATTCAAGAACATTACATGATCCAAGTATCAAACTAGAGAAGAAACTGTATTCATCATATGCAAAAAATCAAATATTCTTATCGTCAAATATAAGTTATGAGATCGGGTTTAAAAACTGCAAATCCGCAAATATAACCTCATCGATCTAACAGATTCGACTCACCAAAAACTTAATGTAAACAATTTCTTAGAGAAGAAGAGACCTGTAAAGGACATCAAAGGAAACGGCGGCGCGAGCATGGCCGATATGGCTGAAATCGTAAGCGGTGATACCACAAACGTACAATCCGATTTTGCCGGGAGTGATTGGAATCAACACTTCCTTCTGTTGCGTCATTGTGTTGTAGAGCTTCAATTCCATTTTCTCCGCCTCCATATCTCGCAATCACCAACCACCACAACCACAGCTCCACGGCGAAGTGAACAAAAAATGAAAAACCCTTTTTTCTAATATTTTTGGTAACTTGTTTTTTTTTTTTTATGTTACTTTACTTTTGTTTTTAAATTTTAATCAAAACGGACCTAAATCTGTGGGTCAGGCCCAACTCATTCCGCCAGCCAGAGGTGTTGATTCAAAATTTTGGATCTGTTAGATGAATTGTAGGTTTGGTAGGTTTACCCACCGATTCGATCCGATCCGTTCCAAAAACTATAATATTCGATGGTGATTTAGATTTTTTAAAAAAATCGGATCTGTCAAAACCGGATATTATGATTTTTAATGTTTGGATACTGTGGCAAATAGAAAAAAAAAATTGATTTGTTGCGAATGGGGTTTTAACTTTTAAGTATGTTTATAACGGATAATGGATAGAAATTTATGGGTACAGATTAGAAAAATAGTTATAGAAGTTAGATATGTTCACTTACTAATATTTAGAGAGTAATCATTTGAAAATAACCTTAACATATTTATTGGTACAGATTAGAAAATACTTCTAGAAGTTAGATATGTCCACTTACTAATATTTAGGGAATATCCATTTGAAAATAACATTAACATATATTAATACTTTATGTCATATCATTTGCTAATTTCTTATAATTGTAATTTTAATTAGCATTCAAAAACAAAACTAAATCGTGATTTTTCAAAATATCAATATTTGAAAATAAAATCTTTGATGAATTGATTAAGGTTATTTTAAATAATTGTACTCAATAGAATAAAATCTTAATTGTTCACGTCCATATAAATAGTTTAAATAGTAAACAAATTTTTTTATTAAGGGAATGTTTGGATTTCGTAAATCTGTTAAGGTTATTACTTTCCTCTCATTTTACCTCAGCATACCTAACGTTTTTTTTTCTCTTTTTCACTCCAACCAAAAAAAAAAGTCCATCTCGACCAAGCACACTTCTGTCAAAGATTTAAAACCATTTAAAACATTGTATTAGAGTTAAGATACTTCATTCTTGAACACAATATGCCAAACGAACTAGAGTATCCTTGGAAATGGTTTTATCATATGATGGTGTAAGTTACACTAGCTATATAATATGATTTAAAATAATGTATTATTTATGATATTATGATAAATGTTGATATTTATTTGTGTCTTATGTTCAAGGTAACAAAATTCAAGGAAGAATTAAGAAAGAGCATATCTCAAAATTTCAAAGATTTGTGAAAAAGGAGACTGAAAGATTATCGAAAGATTTGGAGTTACTAAGGCGACTGGACAATATAGATCAACAACTCATTTGTATAGAATAAACTTTCTGTACACAACTATAGTATATCCTTCGATAATCTGTCTCATTTTTATACAAATCTTTGACTCACGAACCAATTTGTTTTGATCTAATGAACCATTCTCGATTTTAGATAAATCGATCTAAAATCGAGAATGTTTTCATTAGATCAAAATAAATTGGTTGGTGAGGTGATTCTTTATATTTGATTTCATTTATATAGACCAGTTATATATAAGTTACTATATATATCCCTGTCATTTTGGACCTAAACCCGCGGGCCCCGCCCCATTAATCCGCCGCAGGACGGGTGCAGGTCAATAAATTAAAAACAGCTAAAAAACGGGTTTCGCGGGGTGGGGTATAATTTTTGGCGGGTTTGCGGGTTAAACCCCGCGGGGTTGGGTATATCCGCGTAAGCATACCAAGTCATGGCCTTTTATACTTTCTCACCATATATAAAGAAGAAGCTTTCTAATAACTTACTCGATGTGGGATACTAAATTAGTAAGAATATATATAACCAAAACTGGGCCTAATTTTAAACAAAGCCCATATATGTTCAAACCTAACAATAATTAAAATTGTTTCATAGTCTTAGTATATCAGACTTATTCGAACATGAAAAACAAGTGGCATAAAATCATAAACCAGTCATCACTCATCAGTAATAACCCTGATTTTCTCTTTGTATATGCCGTCGTCGCCTAACAAGTAACAAAGTCTCCGATCCACTCATTGTTTCAGGCTATTTCAAATGGAATCTCATATCCCAAGTGATGAAGCACATACAAATAGGAATCCTAGTGAAGGATCAACCATACCACCTCCAAATGATACTGAAAGTCTGACGACAACAATAGAATCAGAACCTAAGGCAAAGAGGCAGGGAATAAGAGTTCAAATGCCTCGGACAACTTTACAGTGATAAACAAGGTAAATTATCTTGGTGTTTCTGAGGTTAGATCTAAGTGTAACCATTGCATGAAAGACTATGCATATGATTCGCATAAGTCAGGAACTACTTCTCTAAACCGACACACGCTTGCTTGCCTTAGAACGCCTAGGAATGGTGATATTGGTAATATGATTGTTAATTTTGAGGGGAAAACTTCAGTCTAAGAAGATTGATCAAAGTGTTTTCCGTGGAATGGTATCAAAGTGTATAATTGAACATGATTTGCCATTCTCCTTTGTTGAATATGATTGAGTTAGGATGCTATTGAGCTATTTAAACGCTGATGTGAAGTTCATTAGTAGGAATACGGCAACATCTGATGTTTATAAGTTTTATCAGATTGAGAAAGCTAAGTTGATGATTGAATTATCTGAAATTTCGGGTAGAATATCTTTCACATCTGATCTTTGGAGTGCAGTCACGGTTGAAGGCTATATTTGTTTAACAGCTCACTATGTGGACAAAAATTGGCAGTTAAAGAATAAAATCTTGTCGTTTTGCACATTGCCTCCTCCACATACTGGATTAGATTTAGCTATGAAGATAGGCGAGTTGTGGAAAGAGTGGGGAATAGAGAGGAAAGTCTTATCCATTACACTAGATAATGCTACCAACAATGATGTGATGCAAAACATCCTTAGAAAACAGCTGGTCATACAAAAAGATTTGATGTGTAATGGAGAATTCTTCCATATTAGATGTTCTGCCCATGTCCTCAATCTTATAGTTCAAAAAGGACTGAAAGTGATAGGTAATTCACTATATAAAATTCGAGAGAGCATTAAGTTTGTTCAAGCTTCAGAGTCTCGTAGAAAGTTGTTTGCTAAATGTGCTGAATATGTTGGTATTCATTTACGGGCTGGGTTAGCAATGGATGTGCCAACTCGATGAAATTCAACATTTAAAATGCTTGATAAAGCTATTAAGTATCGTTCTGCATTTGATAGTTATCAAGGTATGGATCGAAACTACAAGTTTCTTCCCACAGAAGCAGAATGGGATCTTGGAATACAGATTTGTGAGTTGTTGCAACCCTTTGATGAGATAACCAATCTCATCTCTGGTTCCACCTATCCAACCTCAAATTTGTATTTTTGGCAAGTTTACCGCATTGAGTATTGGTTGAAACTACATGAGGATAATGTAGAACCAGTTATTAGTGAAATGGTTAAGGATATGAGGACTCAGTTTGATAAGTATTGGCATGATTACAGTGAAATACTTGCAATGGCTGCTGTATTTGATCCTAGATTGAAATTGTCTTTGTTGGAGTATTGTTTCTTTAATCTATACGAGAGTACTTGTGAGCAGAAGGTTTAAAATGTTAGAATTAAGTTGAAGCTTCTCTTTGAGGAATATAAGAGCACTCCAAAGCCAACAACCGCAAGCTCTTTATCAGCTCAACAAAACATACAAAAAGCCTCCGGCTCTTCTTCTCAAAGAGAAAAAAAAAGTTTCATCAATTATAATGTAAGTATTGCTGATGTTTATACATGTCTGCTGATGTTTATACATGCCTTTGTTAATTATTGTTTATGTTTGTATTCCTCTGTTTTTATAGGATTTTTAACAGTTTTCGCAAAAAAAATGTTAGTGCAAGTGGAAAATCATCGTTGGATATGTATTTAGAAGAGCCACCGGTGGACGTGGAGATGTTTGCAAGTCTAAATGTGCTGGATTATTGGAAAGACAACGCTCTTCGATTTGGAGATTTAGCTACTATGGCTTGTGATCTTCTAAGTATTCCTATCACGACGGTAGCATCTGAATCCTCTTTTAGTATTGGGGTTCGTGTTCTAAGCAAATATAAAAGTTGTATTTTTCCAAAGAATGTCCAAGCATTACTTTGTGCTCGCAATTGGATACGTGGCTTCTATGCATATGACAATGGTGATGTAGAGAATGATGGATATGATGAGGAAGAAGGAGAATGTAGCTCAAAAAATGGAGAAGGAGATGGAGTTTGACTGTTTAAGGAGTCATGAAGCTTAGTTACTAAACGTTGTTGGAAATGATGGTAAGTTGGTAATTGTTCTTCTTTTTTTTTTTTCAGTTATCAAAGATATTGTAAACAGAAGAGAACTTTATATTTGAAACTATGGTTTTTGTTGTTCCAACCTTAAATTTCAAAGAGAAATTCTGGAAAAAGAAGAGAAAATCTATTATCATATTGTTTTTTGCGGGTTAAGGGATGTCTGCGGGGTTCGCAGATTAATGCGGGGCGGTCGCAGGTCAAACGTTTAGGTCCAATTATTATGCGCCGCCAAATTTTGCGAGCTAGCGCGGATCGCCACTGACAGGATAATTATATATAAGTTTTAGTATAAATTTTAAATTTGTTTTACACAGATGTGCTAGATATTAACTCATATATTTAATATCAATTTTATAATTTCGAATCTGAAAACATCAATCCGTGAATAATCTATTTATCTATAAGATCCCAATAAAATAACCGAACGAGTAATTCGGTATTAAGTTCTGTACGGAAAGTTTGCGACACAATTCGTCAATACCTGCTTTCTAACATCAATAATATATATTTAGATATTATCTTTATGATTTCGTAAACTAAGCCAAAAAAGTACCCAATGGGTAATTAGGGTATATTGAATTCAATTCCGATTTTTTAATATGAACCGATAATTGTAATTTTTTGTTCCCAAAATTAGACATTTCGGGACATGTACGAAACAAAAAGGCCTAACTAGGGTCTAATGGACGGGCCGGCCCGTTTGGGTATCATTGCAATTTAGTTTAAGTTAGAGAGCTGAGTCCCAATACTCAAATCCGGATCCGTACCCGTACAGGTACCCGATCCGACCAACACTTGGCCGCCTCGTTGATCTCTTTCTTTTCTTTGGCCGAGTTTCTGAATCCTCCCATCTGCAACCATGACTACATCGGCGATGGATCCTCCTCCACCGCGAAAACCTAGCCGTGATCCCGACCCTGAACCAAACACCGCGTCAATTTCTAAGAGCGACGAATCCTCAACCGTAACGGAAGTCTCGTCGATGAACCCTCCACCTCCCAGAAACCCTAACCCACCTGATCTGAAGACAACGGAAGTAGTAGAACCCAAGCTAATTGAAGAATCTAAGGACGATTCCGTCTCTGTAGACGCGGATAAGCCAGTTCGTGCTCGAGCCGTGAAGCAGAATCAAGTCCCCTACACTATTCCAGAGTGGAGTGGCCCTCCCTGCCACCAATTTCAGCTTGAAGTTCTCAAAGAAGGCGCCATTGTCGACCAATTAAACATGTAAGTAAGCTCTTTTAAATTTATTGCCCTCTAAAGATTTTGGCTTTTGATTTCGCTGGAGTAGTTAAAGTCTATGAGCAATCGCTTAGGTAATTCGTACTTTTTTTTCCTTGCAGCTATGAGAAAGGAGCTTACTTGTTTGGACGTGATGCTATCTGTGATTTTGCTCTTGAGCATCCCTCAATTTCTCGGTTTCATGCAGGTGACTATTATCTTACTGCTCATATCAGAGTGTTATTGTTTTCAATTTTTGATTACATTGTTTTAACTGTTTTGTAATGATTTTGCCAGTTATTCAGTACAAAAGAAGTGGAGCTGCATATATTTTTGATCTTGGCAGCACGCATGGAACGACTGTTAATAAGAATAAGGTGTTATATCTGTGGCTTCAATATTATTATTCTCTTGATTGTGCTTTGATAAACTGACTTATGGTCTTTTTTTATTGGTGTGTTGTGGTTTTTGCAGGTGGATAAAAAGGTTTTTGTGGATTTGCATGTTGGTGATGTCATTCGCTTTGGCGGGTGAGTATATATTTCTGTTAAGCTCATGATGATTACCTTGGTAGTTTTTGCTTTGATTTTCCTGAGCTCTTTCTTTGTTTTTAATATAGTTCAACTCGATTATACATTTTCCAAGGACCCTCGGACTTAATGCCACCAGTAAGATACACATTTCACTTAACACAATTTAAGTTTTGGTCTAGAATATTTTTTTGGCATCTACCCATAGTTTTTTGATGTCCCTTTAATTTACTTGTGGTATTGATTTTTAGGAGAAAGACTTACAATTAATAAGAGAAGCAAAGATGAGAATGGAAATGTCAGAACGAGAAGCTTCACTGCGACGAGCAAGACAGCAAGCATCCATGGCTGATGGTGTTTCATGGGGCATGGGGGAAGATGCTATTGAAGAAGAAGAGGTAATAATGACTCTTGTATCTGTTAGTGTTGTGGACTTAAGTGTCTCACGTTTCCAGGATTTTTGAAATCAATCTTTCTGACTGACCTTGTTTCTTCTATAATTTGGACATGAAGGATGATGTTGAGGAAATCACGTGGCAAACATATACTGGAGAACTCACTCCAAAGCAAGAAAAAACTAAGGAGAAAGTACTGAAACGGTTGGAGAAAGTTAGTTATTTCATTCTCAGTGACTTTTTTTTCGGATGCAAAATCATATATTTATCTGATGCTTCCTAGTGACCTGAGTCTCTATATTTTTCTTTTTTCGTCTTTCTTTCTCCCTTCGAATTCTCATTATAATTTATAGCTTGTTCCAACTTTCCTTTATTCATAAATGTTTATAGACGACTCCCACTTTGCGTCATCTTTATAGAGATGTTTACTTCTGTGTAGATTGGCCATATGAAGAAGGAAGTAGCAGCTATTCGAGCCAAAGACATTTCTCAGGGTGGATTGACACAAGGACAACAAACGCAGATTGCCAGGAATGATCAGAGAACAGCTGAGGTAACCGTTTTGTTAATCTTTTTTTGAAGTGTCCTTACGACAAACGCAGACATTTCTCTGAACTGTCCTTACGGCAATCTTTTATTTTTGGTTGCAAAACTCTTTATCTGATTAGACTTTCCACTTCTATTATATGTATGATAGCTTTTGGAAGAACTTGAGAACTTGGAAGAGACACTGAATGACAGCATCCGAGAAAGTTTGGGTGCGAAAACAGGGAGAAAACCCCACGGAAAGAAGAAAGGAACGGTAGAAGATGAGGAAGACTTGTCGAGGTAATCTTTCTCGTGTCCTGGCTATTTTTTCCTCTAAGGGATCTTGTGGTATGCTTAGCTGTGTTTCAATCAAAGGCTGCTTCAAGTGTTCAACCTCTATATTTACATCTTCATGTAAAACTATAGCTTGTGTCTGTTGTGTTCTGATTCTCATAAGGAAAATTATGTTCTTTTCAGTGATGAAGATGACTTCTATGACCGGACCAAGAAGAAACCATCAACACAGAAAGGCAGCGAAAACCAAACTGTAGAAACTGTTGATTCACTTCTAGATAAGAGAGACAATGTATTGAAAGAAATAGAAGAAAAGAATGAACAGCTTTTAACAGAGAAGAACAAGATGGAGATAGAGAATGTCACAGAGGTTGCATCAGGAGACTCCCTTGATGCATACATGACCGGGCTTTCTACAACGCTTGGTAATTTACTTCTATTTGTGTCTTTTTAGGTTATATTTGCGCTTTCGTTCGCTTTTAGGAAAAGATTGTGAATGATCTCAAGGAATTTTCCTTTTATTGGTGTCAGTGCAAGATAAAACCGCCCAGATCCAGCAAGAGTTGTCTACTCTTCAGTCAGAATTAAGTAGGATCTTGTACCTTCTAAAGATTGCTGACCCAACCGGAGAAGAGGTTAAGAAAAGGGAGTTGAAATCACAAGAACCAAAAATGATGAAATCTGAAAAACCTCCTGTAGAAAAGAAGAACAGTCTACCTTTGAAACCAGCTGATCCTGATGATCATAAGGAGAAAGAAGTGAGCAAAGATTTAGTGGACTCAGACAATAAGCCTGAAGTCGAAAAGAAAGCAAGTGAAACAGCTGAAGAGAAGAAGACCACTGTGTATGTTCCATCAAAACCCCAGTGGCTCGGTTCCGCTGCAAATAAAGCCACAATTGAAGAGAAAAAATCTGAGATTGTAGCTGCTACTACTGATAGCACAGATGATGTTGATGGGTTTGTTGACTATAAAGATAGGAAGAAGATTCCTCTAACTACCACTGGAATTGAAGGTGCAACAGGATTGATAATAAGAAAACGTAAGCAAGAAGACAAGAGTGAAGAAGAAGATGATAAGTCAAAGGAAAAGCAAGCAGAGGTCATGGCACAGGATGCAGTCGCTCTCTTATTGAAGCATTCTGTAGGACATCATGTAAACAAAGAAGACGAAGAACTCAGTAAACAGGAAGAAAATAAGCAAGGAAGTGGCCATAGTAGAAATAAGAAGAAGAAGACGGCTAAAAAAATAGTTGGTCCTGATAAACCAGAATATATGAATAAAAGCACAGATTATGATTCATGGGTACCTCCTGAAGGTAAAGTAAAGCAATGTTTAGAAATACATTATGCATTTTAAATCAAATCCAGTTTTAGAAAATGGGTATATGGCTAATGAGTAATGTATTAACCCGAAATGTGCAGGACAATCTGGTGATGGTCGAACATCTCTGAATGACCGTTTGGGATATTGATGGCCCCCAGAGCAAAACTATGGTATTGAGGAGAGGTTGAAGTGGCTTTAACATCTGTCAAGTTTTATTTACATCACTCGTCTGGTGATTTATTTCTTGGTCACACACTACTTTGTAAATTCATACTCTAAATCCAGAGCATTCCTGATTAATTTTTTAAAAGGAAATTTTACTTGTGACTTAAATATCTCATAAATATATTTTATATTAGGGTGGGTGGTGGGCCAATAAACAAACAATTTTTACGTTATGTGTGTGAATACGCCTTTAAGCATTCCGTTCATAGAGAGTAGCCTTAAGCTTATCCAAACAGACTTTTATGAGGACCTTCTCCTATGTCTTCTTCTCGAACTTGGAGATACAGCGTCTTCCCGAGCCTCCAAGGACAAGATATTCGTAAGACTTTTCTCTCTCATTTACGCAAACAGTTCAACACAAATGGGATTACGATGTTTGATGATCAAGGAATCGAGAGAAGCCAAACCATAGCTCCTGTTCTCATACATACGATTAGAAATTTGAGGATATCGATCGTGGTTCTCTCAAAGAACTATGCTTCCTCGAGCTGGTGCTTGAATGAATTGGTGGAGATTTTGAAGTGCAAAACCTTAGTGATGCCAATCTTCTACCAAGTTGATCCCTCCGATGTACGGAAACAGACCGGAGATTTTGGGAGGGCTTTCAAAAAAAGTTGTGCAAGTAAAACAAAGGAGGAGAGACAAAAATGGATCCAAGCTTCAATTGATGTGGGCAACATAGCCGGAGAAGACTTGCTAAACTGATTCGTTTGCTTTCGATCTACTAATTTGGGGCTTTCTGTTGACTTGCACATCTCTTTATTATGCCTATCTGATATTTTGTTTTCTCTCTTGTTAGGGAAAATGAAGTGTTTATGATTGAAAAGATACCAAAGATATTTCAGAGAAACTAAATGCTACACCCTCTAGGGATTTTGATGGGATAATGGGACTTAAAGTCAATGTAAAGGAATTAAGATCTCTGCTATACCTAAGCTGTGATCAAGTGAGGATGGTAGGAATATGTGGCCCTATAGGAATTGGTAAGACTACCATTGCCAGAGCTTTACAAAGCCTACTCTCTAGCTAATTCAGCTAAGTTGTTTTATGGAGAATGTTAGTGGAGTATGGTCTGAGGTTGCATTTACAAAAAAGACTTCTTTCAAAGATTCTGAACCAAAAGGGTATGAGGATAAAGCATTTAGGCGCAACAAGAGATAGGTTACATGACCAAAAAGTTCTTATCATTCTCGAAGATGTGAATGATCTCGAACAATCGTATGCTTTGGCTGATCAGACTACTTGGTTTGGTCCTGAAAGTAGGATTATTGTGACAACAGGAGACAAAGATCTTTTGCAGCAACATTACATCAACAATGTCTACCACGTGGATTTTCCATCTAGAGAAGAAGCTCTTGAGATCTTTTGCAGATGTGCTTTTAGCCAAAGCTATCCACCTGATGGGCTTCTAAAGCTTGCCGAAAGAGTAACAGAGCTTTGTGGTAATCTTCGACTGGGTCTCCGTGTCATAGGTTCATCTTTACGTGGAAAGAATGAGGATGAGTGGGAAATTGTAATGCTTGATCGAAATATCGAGGCAGTACTTAAGAGTCGGGTACGATGGCTTACATGAGAAAGAGCAAGCTTTATTTGTCCGCATTGCAGTTTTCTTCAACTATAAAAGATCTCAAGAGCTTCTTCTCTAGATGGAAAATCCACATGGTAGACATTGTTGATACCATGTTGCTGCAAAAGATCTTTGTCTTCTGTTGTCACGATAATCCTACTTCCAGGACCAAACCACGTAGTTTGATCAGCCAAAGCATACAATTGTTCGAGATCCTCATCTTGTGACGGCCATGCTCCTAGACAGTAACTTGGATGTCAAATATGGGTTGAAAACCCTTACCAATAAATCGCTTATACATATATCTAGGAATGAGCAAATAGTGATGCATAAGTTACTACAACAAGTGGGTAGACACGCCATTCAAAGACAGGAGCCATGGAAACGCCACATCTTAATAGATGCTGAAGAGACATGCGATGTCCTTGAAAATGATACAGTAAGTCCTCCACGATTTAAACCTAATTACATGGTGAAGATTAACAGATTTTACACATTGTGCGAACGATTTTTCTGACCTTCGGAATATTTTACAGGGTCTTTGATATATCCAGAATCGGTGAAGTGTCTTTAAGCGAGAGAGCTTTTAAAAGAATGTGTAATCTCCAATTCCTCAGTGTCTTTAAGACTGGATATGTGGAAAAGATAAGAGTGCACAATACCGGAGAACATGGAGTTTCCACCTAGTCTAAGGTTACTACAGTGGAAGGCATATCCGGGGAAAAGTCTTTCTCCTAAATTTAATCTGGAATATCTTGTTGAACTTGATATGGAGGGTAGCCTGCTCGAGAAGCTATGGGAAGGAACTCAGGTTAGTTATCATAAACTATCTACGCAAACAAGACAACGAATATAAGAGATTAGTAATAGAATTCGTTCTGCGAAACCTTTTTAAGTATATTATACATATTTTCTGTCCTGATGTTCCTTCTCTACCATCTTGTTTACATTCAGCCCCTTGAAAATCTCTAGAAGATGTCTTTGTTAAGTTCATGGTATCTGAAGGAACTTCCGGATCTTTCAAACGCTACCAATCTTGAATTATTGGATCTGAGAGCTTGCAAGAATTTGGTAGAGCTTCCATCCTCTTTCTATAGTCTGCATAAACTAAAGCATTTAGATATGAATGGATGCAGAAGGCTACAAGTTGTTCCACTTCACATCAACTTGAGATCTCTTGAATTGGTCAACATGTATGGTTGCTCACGGTTAAAAAGCTTTCCAAATATTTCTACAAACATCACTTCACTCAACATATCATACACAGCTGTGGACGAAATACCTGAATCGATTAGGTGGTGGTCTCGCCTTCGTAATCTTCAAATACACGCAAGTAGAAACCTCAAGGCAGTAAAACATGTCCCCATAAACGTAACATATCTAGACCTAAGCGAGAGTGGATATGTTTACCACAACAAGCCCTTCATTAATCAATAAGAAGAATCAACTTCTATAGAAACATATCTACTAGTTAAAAGTGATGGAAACATATTTGTATTTTTCTTCCTTTTACTGTCCATTACTTTTTTATTCTCTATTTTACTCTCAGATTTTATTTTTACTTGGTTAGAGCCTTGATATTACAAAGCAAAATGAAATACAATGTCTTAAATTCAGACTCAGATTTTCAATTAATGAATGCTAGTTATCTACCAAATTAAGTAGAGATTATGTGAATAAGACCTAAGATATTAAAAAGAATAAAATAATACACCATGTTTTAAATTCTTTGAAAACATATAAATATTTTTTTTTAATGATGCAATCTACGAAAACAACCTTCTTATTAATTGATAACAACATTACTATCTAAACAACGTTATACTATAATATATCCCGTGCTATAACACGTAATTATTTTGTTTTAGATTTAAATTTTATTCAAAAATTTTGGTTATAGTATTGCAATGATTTTAATATTTAAATACTAATTTTGAGTTAGCTTATTATTTGTCATTCAACAAATTAAATGTTATTTTTATAAATGTATTCTCCAAAAGATATTACGACTCTTTGGATATTCTTTAGTCGAAAGATTGATATTCTGAAAGATCACGATTTAATTCTGTTTTAAGATGTTAATTAAATTTACAATTATAACCTTAATAATAAATTAGCATAAGAAAGTAAATATTAACAGATATTAAAGTTATTTTCTTATTTGTACTCCCTAAATAATACTCCCCAATCTGAATGTATGTAGTATCAAAATGACTAAAATGGACATATCTCCATCTTAATGATATTTCTATGATCTAAATTATATTTATAACTAATAAAATTTCAAATTATTATTTTTTACAATATCATTAATAAATAAATAAAAAAAATAGATTGGTTTATCGGTTCAAACTGGCTCAACCGATCTGTTCGGGTTGAAAAAAAAACCTAACCGAATGGTTTGGGTGGAGCCTCTAGTTTGGTTTGGATCAGTTTAAGTTTGGTTAGTTTGGTTCGATTAAAATGTCCACCCCTACTAGTTAAAAGCGATGGAAACATATTTGTATTTTTCTTTCTTTTACTGTTCGTTACTTGTTTTTCTCTATTTACTCTAAGATATTATTTTTACCAGTCAGAGCCTTGATATTACAAAGCAAAATGAAATACTTTGTCTTAAATTCAGACTTAGATTTTCAATTAATGAATGCTCGCTATCTACCATATTAAATAGATGTTATGTGAATAAGACCTAAGATATTAAAAGAATAAAATTATACACCATGTTTTAAATTCTTGAAAACATTTTTCTTTTTCATGATGCAATTTATGAAAACAACCTTCTTATTAATTGATAATAACATTACTATCTAAACAACGTTATACTAGAATATATCTCGTGCTATAGCACAAAAATAATTTTTTTTTAGATTTAAGTTTTATTCAAAAGTTTTGGTTCTAGTATTGCAATGATTTTAATATTTAAATAATAATTTTGAGTTAGCTTATTATTTGTCATTCAACATATTAAATATTATTTCTATAAATGTATTCTCCAAAAGATATTACGAATCTTTGAATACTCCTTAGTCGAAAGATTGATATCCTGAAAGATCACGATTTAATTTTGTTTTTAATTTGCTAATTAAATTTACAATTATAACCTTAATAAGAAATTAGCAAATGGTCTTAATACCAATGACATAAGAAAATAAATATTAACAGATATTAAGGTTATTTTCTTATTTATACTTCCCAAATAATTGTACTCCTCAATCTGAATGCATGTAGTATCAAAATGACTAAAATGGACATATCTCCATCTTAATGATATTTTTGTGATCTAATTTATATTTATAACTAATAAAATTTCAAATCGTTATTTTTTACAATATCATTAATAAATTAATAAAAAATAGATTGGTTTACCGGTTCAAACCGACTGAACAGAACTGTTCGGGTTGAGAAGAAACCTAACCGAATAGTTTGAATGTAGGCTCTAGTTTGGTTTGGATCGGTTTAAGTTTGGGTGGTTTGGTTTGATTAAAATGTCCACCCCTACTATTTAAAAATGATGAAAACATATTTTTATTTTTCTTCCTTTTACTGTTCATTACTTCTTTCTTCTCTATTTTACTCTTAGATTTTATTTTTACCAATCACAGCCTTCATATTACAAAACAAAATGAAATAGATTGTCTTACATTCAGAGACAGATTTTCAATTAATGAATGCTAGCTGTCTACCATATTAATAGAGGTCTAAGACCTAAGATATTAAAAAGAATAAAATAATACACCATGTTTTAAATTCTTTGAAAACATATATATTTTTGTCATGATGCAATCTACGAAAATAAACTTCTTATTGATTGATAATAACATTACTATCTAAACAACGTTATATTAGAATATATCTCGTGCTATAACAAGAATTGATTTTTTTTTTAGATTTTAGTTTTATTCAAAAGTTTTGGTTATAGTATAACAATGATTTTGAGTTAGCTTATTATTTGTCATTCAACAAATTAAATGTTATTTCTATAAATGAATGCTCCAAAAGATATTACGACTCTTTGGATATTTTTTAGTCGAAAGATTGATATCTTGAAAGATCATGATTTAATTATGTTTTAAAGGTGCTAATCAAATTTATAATGCTAACCTTAATAATAAATTAGCAAATGGTCTTAATACCAATAACATAAGAAAGTAAATATTAACATATATTAAAGTTATTATCTTATTTGTACTCTCCAAATAGTAGAAAGGGGATGAAAACAAAATTGGTTTGTAGAATAATCAAATACATCCCAAAACTAATACAAATGTGTAAGCGAATTATAAGTTGTAGAGCAATGCAAGTGGATCTCTCTGCAGAATTGCAAAATCAACAAGAAAATCTTCAAACGAATTGGCCAAAAAATCTAAAAAACACAGAAAGAGAGCTGAAACAGGTACCTCTAAGTAGAATATATCACAGACTAAGTTGGAATTTTTTGTTTAGTTTTCAGAATTTTGCTTCAAAAACTAGCTGAAACCACATACAAAGATTCCTGAACTCTGAGGTAATCTACTGAGAATATGAAACAAAGCTAAAGACAAYAAAACAGAAACACAAACACAAACAACAACTTAAGCTGAAAAAGAAGAGATCACTAATTAGCCAACATATCTGTAATAAGATTCTTCTTTAGAGCTTCTTCATAGTCAGATAGTGATTCTTTTTTGTCAATGAGACTGTCAAGTATACTCATCTTCGACAGTTTTTCCTTCATAGCCAAGTCCTTCTCTTTAATCGCCCACATTGTCTGAAACTCAGCCAGAGCCCCCTTGACCTCTACGGTACTCCTCTTACCTTTGCCTTTTGCYGCCTTAACACCAGGAGGTCGTTTGGTTCCTTGATCTTCTTCGCCAGTCTTTGTTTTCTCTGCAATGGAGCTTGATGATTGTGAACCATCCTCACACCTTTTCCTTTTAGAGCTTCCATCAGTTTTAGTTTCAGAAAGGTCACACTATTTCTGGTCATTGCGGAGCTCCTTCCAAGCATGTTCAAGTGTGAACTTCTTCTTATGATCGTTGTAGAAGATTTCATGCGCCAGTTTGAGAATATCATTCTCATTCTGACCACTGGCTTTCTCTCTTGTTACAGCCTCATATGATTCGCAAAACTTGCAGACAAGGTCGTTAATCTTCTGTCATCGTTGCTTACACTGCATTGTCTCTCGGTTTTCACGTCTTGCAGCCTTGGGACTTGCCGCAAAATACACTACAATGCGTTTCCAGAAAACACCAGATTTTTGCTCATTGCCAACGACAGGGTCCTTGCTCGTGTTTAACCAGGAGCTGATGMGMAAAAYATCATCCGTGGGAGTCCATTTCTTCMTTTCTCTTCGCTGTGCAGGCGTGTCTTCACCGAGGCTTRAAGCATCTGCAGGCGTGTCTTCACCGAGGCTTGAAGCATACGAGCAAAACACAYTATCTTGTTGACTGTTCAAWAGTTCAAGAAAGTTAGAGGTYTGAGAATAAGACAAATCCATATAGTTCAAAGAAGAGAGAAAGAGAAGATCAAAAGTGAGAGAAGAAGGTCCARTTTAAAAGCACAAACAAAGAGAAKAAGCARAAAGAAAGAGAAGAGAAATGTGTTTAGAAGGAGAAGAAGCACCGWGAAGAGATGGTAAGAAAGAGAAGAGGAAGAAACAYAAACAATTGTCTATGAAAAGAAGGAGAAKAAGCACCGRYTTTAAKAGGTGAAACAAATGAACAYTGAAGAAGAAAAGCTAAAAAGTTTTGCAGCATTCATCCCTATCTAACYACATCGAGTTGACATATATCTAACACTAACTAAGCATTAATCKACCAATCCATTTATTACCTAACCAAACCATTATCTAACACTAACTATGCATTTATTACCATCATTAGTGATTTGAAGATATACCTGAACAGCTTGCTAAACGCAGAGGAACARCTGGCYATGAGTGAACAAGACTGTGAAGMTGCAACATTGATTAGAGCATTCTCAAAAAATCATACATSTTTGAGAAAACTGCTGAAACGTAAACACATCCTAGTTCCTTAAAAATCTTGGTCAGATCAAGYTCAGCTAACTTTCGAATTCTCTAAATCAAGGTCTGCMATTGACCAATTACAAACCAAATAAACACAATTCAAAAGATAGATAAGTAATACAGAACATCAATCTAATTCAACTTATCAAAATTCACAAACAAGGTCAACTAATTCCAACTTAAGACAACTCTAAAAGGGTACAATCTSAAAGATATAGTTCYGGATCCRATAATGTAGGMAAAAAACAAAAAAACATGAATCGTCTATAAGAAGATAACCTGAATGAAAACCTCTAGGATTAGCATCAGGAAGTAATGTCTCCAATGCCTTGTTGGTCCCCAAAGTCTTCTATACAATGGCGTCTGCAACATTACATAAGTTGTAAGATCAAAATCTAACAGTACTAAAAACCAATTGATAAACTTCTAAATTAAAAAAAGGAGAGAGTCATGATTACAACTACAACACAAAAAACTGAAAAGCATTAAAACTTTTTTAAGGAAAGAAGAAACGATTCTATATTATCTTTTCAATTCCAATGAAACTGAAGATACCCAGAAGAAAAAACAATGGCCCACTTGAGCAAATTAAATAAAATTTCTTTGTGATTCAACTAAACATAAAAAATGTGAGATTTTTACATGTCGGGCAAATCTGGGATTGTCGAAGAYTGGCCTCCAAGAGAAGATAGTAACAGGGATTGAGTAATCGGAGATTGAKTCATCTGTGAATCCAGCGAGAAAAAGAAAACGAATTGAAAACCCATAAACAAAAAAAACGAATTGAAAACCCAGAAATTGACAGAGAAGGAAGGAGAGATCAAAAATGGAAGAAAGATCAAAGATTCAACGAAGTAGCTGGCTGGAATCGAGGAAGAGGACGACATGAGAGAATTGCTCGGGGAAGAAAGAGAAAAGAAAGAAAAAATTTTCTTCATCTGACCAATGCAAACTTGACAGGTGGAGCTTAAGAATCGATTCTTAAATATCCCAAATAAGAACCGATTCTTAAGATAATTAGAGTTTTATCTTTAATTTAATCAATAAAAATCTTAAGAAACTCCCTAAGAACCTGCGTTAATGATGGTCTTCTGTGCAAAAAATTTAAATAAAATGCCAGCCATTTTTAGAACAACACGTAGCTTTAATTAAACAACTAGTTCTTTTAATGGGAATGGCATACTACAATAGAGCTGGAAAAAAAAAAGTTTATCATAAATATTAGAAACAACTGATATGATACTTTCACATCTAAGCTCTATCTCTTAATTAGGGATCCTTCTAATCATATTGTGTTTTCCAAATAAATTAACTGATTAAAACAAGTTAAGACTTTTTTTCTTTTCAGTCTTGGTAATGCGAAAAAGACCACTCTCCTTCGCATACTCAAAGAGGATAGAGGTTCATGCATCACAGCCTAAGCACTTGAGCAGTATCCGTTGTCGAGGAATTGACCATTGAGAAAATAAAATTCAAGAGCTTTAAAAACTAGCTAATGTTGTATATTTTACCACATTAAATTCAATTCTGCGCAACGGACAGAACACCTCCTAGTAATTCGAACTCGTCCACCAGTTCTTCTCAACCTATTTGTGGTGAGTAGTGAGCAACGTCATCTGACATATTGCGAGGATGTAGATCTCGTGCGGTATATAAAAGTGGTAACCTTTAACAACGTATGACAATGGTAAAATTCGTAGAATCATCGTACAGTATAGTTTGTATATATAACTCAAGTTTTTCCTTCCGCAATAAAGAAACCATCACAAGTAAACTAAAAATTAAAATTCAATGGCCTCAATAAGCTTAGTTGAAGCTTCCATAGCCATTGTTTCCTCTGTCATATTTATCCTTTTTTTCTACCTCTTCAATAAACCTCGTGACAGCTTCCTTCGAAAGTGGCCAGTTCTCGGGATGCTTCCGGGTCTGCTCATGGAGTTCCATCGGATCTATGACTTTAGCGTGGAGATTCTCCAGGCGTCTAACTTGACTTTTTCATTTAAGGGCCCGTGGTATTGTGGAATGGATATGTTGTTCACGGCTGATCAAGAAAATATTCGTCATATAATGAACTCACACTCTTCCAACTACACCAAAGGTCCCGACTTCAAAGAAGTATTTGATGTTCTTGGAGACGGGATACTCACCGCAGACTCGAAGCTATGGAAGAGTCTGAGGAAAGCTTCTAAATTCATGGTCGACCACCAAAGGTTTCAAAGGTTGTCAATGAGTACCACGAGAAGAAAACTCAATGACGGTCTTGTTCCTCTTTTCAATCATATAGCGGAGGAAGAAACGGTCGTGGACTTGCAAGATGTTTTCGGGAGGTTTATGTTCGACACAACTCTGATGACAGTAACAGGGTGTGATGATCCTAGATCTCTCTCCATTGAAATGTCAGAGGTTGATGAGTTCGCTAAAGCTCTCAACGATATAGAAGGGATTATGTATAGGCATGTTAAACCGAATTTCTTGTGGAAGTTGCAAAGAAGGATTGGATTCGGACAAGAGAAGAAGTTGTCCAAAGCTGACGCCACTTTAAATCGAATGTGTGCAAAGATTATATTAGCTACGAGAGAAAAGATAAGATCAAAAGAGAACTCCAGTGGAAAAGGTGAGGATCTTTTGACATCCCACATGAAGCTAGATGCAGACATGTACATGAACCCGAATGATGATAAGTTTCTTAGAGACACCATGTTAGCTTTCATTCTAGCGGGGAGAGATACCACCGCTTCTGCTCTCACTTGGTTCTTTTGGCGTTTGTCTAAAAACCCTCATGTTGTCACTAACATTCGCCAAGAGATCAACACAAATCTACCAAGAATAACCACCGGAGCTGGTGACCCCGATAGGTCGTCTTATGATTCCATGGAGTTCTTGAACAAACTGGTGTATCTACGTGGTGCCTTGTATGAAGCAATGAGACTTAACCCTCCGGTTCCATTCGAGCGCTTGTCTCCCGTAAAACCAGATGTGCTTCCAAGTGGGCAGAGAGTCGACACAAGTATGAAGATTTTAATCTTTATTTACGCGTTGGGGAGGATGAAAGCAGTATGGGGAGAAGATGCGTCGGAATTCAAGCCTAGTAGATGGGTATCAGAAACAAGAGGGTTTATAGAAGTGCCTTCTACCAAGTTCTGTATATTTAATGCAGGTCCAAGAGCTTGCCTGGGTAAGGAGTTAGCTATGACTCTAATGAAGACAGTGGTCGTGGAAATATTACAAAAATATGATATTGAAGTTGTCGAAGGCCAAAAGATTGAACCAGCTCCGGGTCCTATCCTCCGCATGAAGCACGGTCTTCAAGTCAAACTTACTAAAACATGCTCATCATCTTCAAACTAAATGCTCAAAATGTTTTTATGTTTATATTTGGGTTTCGTTTGGTGTTTTCCCTTCTTTCTTTTTCATCTTTTTGAGTTTCCTTTTATATGATTCTTTTCCTTTTTAGGAAAAAGAAAAAGTCACAATTGGGGAATATGTCTGCTTTGTTTTTCTTCATTTCTTTTACTGATAATAAAATTCAACGGATTTGATGCGTATCCAAGAGCTTCAGCTTGTCTGGATAAGTAGTTAGCTATGACTCTAATGAAGACAGTGGTAGTAAAGATATTACAAAACTATGATATCGAAATTGTCAAAAGCCAAAAGATTGAACCAGCTCCTGGTCCTATTCTTCGCATGAAGCACCGTCACACAATTAAATCGTCCGACATACACTCAATCATACGAAAAAGATACATATGCATACAAAACCTTAATTATTACCATGGAAATTCTGGATTTTAGCCACTTAAGTTATAAATTCCATACTCCATAGCATCTTTTAAAAAAGGTTCTCACCATAGCATCAAATTAATCATGGAATGAGCGGATTTTTCTTTGAAGAAAATTTTGCAAACCAACTCTCATTAATTTACTAAATCAAAAGCATTAAATGGTAACACTTACCATGTGCTCCTTCTTTAATGGTTTTGGTAGACTTATTTGAGACACTCATAACGTCATTTATTATGCGTAGACCATCTTTAATAGTGCTTCAAATTTTACTTTTTCCTTTATTTTGAACATGAAAATTTCTTCAATGGTGCTTCATTTTCATCTTAAAAATGAAGGATTGAAAAGTGTTATTCATATTTAAAGGAATACTATTCACATTTTTATATTTTAAAGGTGAACTTTTTTATTTATAAAATGATCCTTAAAATTATAAGAAGTTTTTAATTTATACAAAACAAATTATTTATTTTTATTTTGTCTAATTAATTTTAAAATTTCCTATTTTTGCTTTACCTAAATAGTTAAAATTAAATTGCAATAATAACTTCTATTAAATAGAAAAGCAAATAACTTAACATTTTTTCTCACCTATTTCATTTTAAAAAATTATACTGTACTCATTGCCAGGCATATTATTACCAAATATTACCAATTACCTATTTCATTTATTCTAACTTCAATTGTTAAGCACATTTGAATCTTCTTAAACTTGCCAAAAAAAATATTTAAAAATTCTAATATTGAATTTTACATTTAAATCTGAGTAAAAAAACTTCTATATATTAAATAAGAAACTTACGAATTTATTTATCTCGTGGATTAGCACGGATGATTACCTAGTACATAATTAATACCGACATTAAATATGAAAAACATAACATGGCATAGACTATTTATATAATAATAATGTTCAATTTAGAGTTAAAAAAATAATGTTCAATTTAGATAAATTTTGTTGAACTATTTGCTTACTATAAAACAAATGGGTAAAATTTATTTATTTAGAAATTTAAGGGTATTGTTAATAATTAATAATAAAATAGAGTTAGAATATACCTAAATTATTATTTTTGAAGTGAAAAATGAAAGGAAATCATTGGAGAAGTCTTACTTCATTTTTTCCTTTATTTTGAAGAAAAATTTGAAGCCAACTATTGGAGATGCTCTTATAGCCTCTCATTATTTCATAATCAAGAAACCAGTAGATTCATTCCTCATCAAGAGACCCTTCAGTTACTTCTTTATCACGAAAAACTCTTCACTTAAATTACTTTGCACATAAAAAAAACTGTTACTTTTGTAACTAATCATGTTCTTTTTAATTAATTTTCAAACAAAAATATTATATATGATTTAAAAGAACATGATTAGGTTAAGAACAATGAAAAAACTGTGACCTCTAAAGATGAAACAGTTTTTTTCACCAAATGTTGTTAGCTAAAGAACACTACATACGAAATTTAGAGGTCACATGTTTGAGTGATATTTTCGAGGAGACCATATTATATGTTTTGATCTCAGCCTAAAGGATAGAAGGACAAAAAAAATACTGTGTATTAAAAAAAACTGTTCAATACTGCTTACAACCTAACTGTCTTGCAAACCCATGTAAAACTAGGCACATTACATTTCAGGTATTTGGTTCAGGTATTTTCAGGTATATTCGAGTATTTTAGTTATTTTGGATATTTTTTTCTGGATTTTTTTTTGTATTTCACGTATTTTCGGTTATTCGATCTAAAAAATAACTAATATTTTTTGGTATATATCCAAAATATTTTGGATATATATTTTGGATCGGTACGAGTTCAATTATGATTCTTTTGGTTCTTAAGTTTAGAATTCATTCGAATATTTTAAAATCGGTTTGATTAATTTGCCGAGGAGTATTAGAAGTTAGAGCATCCGCATTGCACATTTTTTCATATGTCTCTGAATATAAAATGAATAAAATTAAAAAAAAATGATGCTACAGAGGAAAGACAATGTCTTTCGCAAGACATAAATTTTGTGCCATGGTTGCCACGTGTGTGATATCTATTGGGTAAAATTTTTTAAAGATTGGAATAATTTTAATTGTTTTATATTAAATTTAATCTTAAAAAATGGTTAAGACATATTTTCATATGTCTGCAATGCTATGCTCTTAGAACAATACAAATTGTCTTACGCCTTATACGTTTTTAAATGGGCTTCTCTTTTTTTTTTTAACTCTTTTTTTCCTCTTCTTCACAAGAATCAGTCTCTCTCGTTCGCCGGAGTGTCGATTTCGTCAAACTTCCTCGAACTATGAACTCACCTGACCTCGTTGAGCAATTAGAAGCCGACGTATACAGTAACTTGCCTTCTCGAAATGATACTTCCACAGGGAGGAGAAATCGAAGCTCGTGTAGAGCGAAACATTCAGAGACAGAGCAACGAAGAAGATGCAAAATCAATGAAAGGTAATAAATGTTCAAAGTTTGTATTTTTATCTGATTTTCTAAAAAGGATATAATAGTGACTAGAAACTTTCCTAATTTGTGATTCTTGGTGGATACAGATTTCAGAGTTTAATGGATATTATACCTCAGAATCAGAATGATCAGAAACGAGATAAAGCTTCTTTCTTATTGGAGGTTAGGAAATGTATAGGCTTTGAACAGAACATGTGTTTCAGAATCAGAATGATGTTTTATCAATTTTTTTTTGTGTTACTTGTTTCAGGTTATAGAGTATATTCACTTTCTACAAGAAAAAGTTCAGATGTATGAAGCATCTCACCAAATGTGGTATCAAACCCCAACCAAATTGATTCCTTGGGTATATTCATTCTCCTATCATTTGGCTTGCCTTTTCTTGAGATTATATCTATCTTTGGTTGGTTTTGTTATATCAGAGGGAGAACTATAGTTTTATTGTTGTTTTCATAAGATTTTATTTCTTCTAAATGTTCAATCGTTCTTTTCTGTAGTGGTCTTTTTGACAACTGTTTCATGTAACTTTGATGCAGAGAAATAATCATGGGTCTGTTGCGGAGGTTGCTGACCATCCCCAAATCGTTAACAGCTTTTCAAGCAATGATAAAGTTGCTACTTCTTCTGGTTTGCTCTTGGATATGCAAAATTCTGTGGATTCTGATATTTACTCAGCAGTTGGTACCAAGATTCTTGAACACAGTCCTATTTCAGCAGTTTCATCTTATGTACCTACTGAGCCTTTGCTGCAGTTTGGTCAGCATGACTTTTGGCAACCAAAACCAAATTGTGGATCAATTAAATGCAATACAGATGAATTGGAAAATTTGGATGGAAAAATATCAGCCAGCTTGTCCACTGTCTGCTCACAAAGGTATGGCATATAACGATGAAAAAACTTTTGTTTGTTTCGTAATTTTTTTTGAAAGGAAGTGCGGGTTAGTGTATAGTTTCTGAGGGATGGACAGTCATCTCCTTCCTGTGTGGCTCTCCTTAAACAGTGGCTTACCTTTTGTGGATACCAAGGGAGAATGATATAATACAAGGTTCCAGTGAGGCCTAAGCTATTTCCAGAGGCTTCTGTTTTGCCGTGGCTATGAAGTTTTGTTGGATTGAATTATAGAGTAAAATGAAATAATTGCTGTGAACTTAGTAAGTCTAACAGAAATAGGTTCCACATAACCATAATCCAAAGTCTCTCTTTTCAATATTGCTTTTCTCCCTAAATAGGTAGTGATGATGATGCTGTACTGGAATAGACTCAGGGTTCTAAAATGGAACAATTGGAGAAAATTTAGATGGAGATATTTGATGGAAGCTCATACTGGTTTTCGTATGATTTTTGAACAGAGTACTACACACTCTAACTGAAGCACTTAAGTCATCGGGTGTCAACATGTCAGAGACCATGATATCTGTGCAGTTAAGCCTTCGGAAAAGACCAGACCGCGAGTATTCTCTCACTGCTTTTGCTTCTGAGGTATGCCTGTAACATTTTTTACATTGGAAAGAAACGAAAGAAAGAGAAGTCCACTACTATGCAAGACTGCAAGTGCTTCTTATAAATTTATGCCCGTTAATCTGAATTTGTATTTTGATGTTTTTTCTATTTCGTTAGGATAAGTGTGATAGCATCGCGGATGAAGAAGGGAATTCTCCTACTGAAACGAGAAGCTACTGCAAAGATTTAAATCATTCCCAGAAGAGAATAAGACGATAAAAGATCTGGTTTTCTAATTTCAACTTTATCACTGTTTGATAATTTTGTTATCGGTGAGTCGGGTTCAATCCTTTCCAGGGTATCAGTAGGTTTAGATTGGTGTATATAGTTGTGATTCGCTACTTCTATCAAGCTGCAACTATTCTCATGACATAGTAAAGACTAAGTAGAAAAGAAGAGATGTAGCAACTTTCACAAATCCATAACCAGAGATTGCTCCATTTAATGGGATTTTTTAAGTATATGGTCTCATAGATATACAACTTCTTGCCCTTCTCTTTCTCACACTTTTGTACTCACTAGTACTACAAATTAGTAACCAGGGAAATATCTTGTACTTGTTGAAATGTCTGTATCATGTAGTGAGTTTGATTTGATAGAAGAGAGTCCATGTTTTCTTAAGAAGTAGATTTGATTTGAGCCATAGTATCTATATCTATATATTCAGGAACAGATACAATATTCTGTAGAAGTTGAAAAATCATATTTATTCTTTACCCTTATGTAAATATGACTGTCATATACAACAGATAGTTTATCTCTCAACAGATATGTAAATGTTTGGTATATATATATTATGATACTCTTGTTCGATTACGGAGGCTGCTTGTTTCCTGAAGAAGATGAAGCAGGAGGAGGGCCAGGGTTGTGTGGTGGTGGTAAGAATGGGAATGGAGGAAATGGAAAAATCGATGGAGGTGGAGGAGGGGGAGGAGGAGGTGGCGGTGGTGGATTTAAGCCTGGAAAGATGGGTGGCAGTGGAGGAAAGAGAGACCATGGTGGAGGAGGAGTGGGAAGAGGAGGACGAGGCTGAAATGGGTTTGGAGGGAATATTGATGGAGGAGGAAGAGCTGGAGCTGGAGGAGGCTGAAATGGGTTTGGAGGGAATATTGAAGGAGGAGCGGGAGGAGGCTGAGGAGGTCGAGGCTGAAATGGGTTTGGAGGGAATATCGATGGAGGAGG
Source organism: Boechera stricta (assembly GCA_018361395.1). Taxonomy (NCBI): domain Eukaryota; kingdom Viridiplantae; phylum Streptophyta; class Magnoliopsida; order Brassicales; family Brassicaceae; genus Boechera; species Boechera stricta. The sequence continues at coordinate 5,995,206 of CM031544.1, read as the reverse complement.
AGCAGGAGGAGGCTGAGGAAATAATGGAGGAAATATCGATGGAGGAGGAGTGGGAGGAGGCTGAGGAAATAATGGAGGAAATATTGATGGAGGTGGAGCACGAGGAGGCTGAAACGGGTTTGGAGGAAAAATCGAAGGTGGTGGTGGCTGAAACGGATTGGGTGGGAAAATCGAAGGTGGCGGCGGCTGAAATGGATTGGGTGGGAAAATCAAAGGTGGTGGTGCAAACGGGTTTGGGGGAAAGATCGAAGGTGGCGCAAACGGGTTTGGAGGAAAAAACCATGGAGGTGGGAAAAAGAACTTCTTTTCTATTGGAATTTTGTTTGAATTTGCTTTGTTCTGCAGGTATCTTGGTGATCTCTTCTTTTTGTGTCGATAATCTCTTCTTCTTGCTTGCCTAATATGTTTCAGAATCCGTCGAGTCTTTGCACATCTCACCTCAGAGAAAGGACACAAAACCTGAAATTCTCTGTGATGACCTTTTGTCTCCTGACTGAAACTACGTTTTGCTTGTCTGCATCTGCAATCAAGCTCACCTGCACAAATCCACACAGAAGAAGACAAAACTTCTCAGAATAGAAAGGAGATAAGTTTCTAAATACGAAAACCAGTTTGTGGTGATGATACCTGAGACTGAGAAGAGGTTATTGTTGTTACGATGGACAGTGTCAGGTAGAGTTGTAGCCACTGAAGAATAATTACTGAATGTTATGGTTGAGGCAATGAAGATGAGGATGAGAAGAGAAGACATTTTGGAGCTCTGCTTTAGAGCAGAATGTGGTTTTGTTTTTTCTCTGATATTATAAGACACAGAAACATATGCTTCTTCAAAAAGTTTTTTTGTTCTTTTCTGACCCGTGATTCATCATTATTGTTTTCAGTTTCTGGGAAGACAAGGAACAACGTAACAAAAGCTAGGTATTTAACTATTTATCCTTTTGTTTATGAATAGTAACTTGAAAAATGTATTCTAATTAAAATTTGGTTTGGTAACTTCACTGGACTACTAATATCCCTGACATAATTCCAGTAATGTTACAAACATATATGGCCAATGGACCTGAAATAAAGGGTCGTCCGAGTTAAGACTAACAGAATCCAATCTTCACGAGAGTTTAATGTTTAAGAGTATTCCTCAAAACCCTCACGACCGTTACTTGTACACAACAAGTAGTTGGCAACACAGTCATATCTCTCAACATTCACATTCAAAGATTGAAGCTAAACTAAAAAAAAAAAAGGCTTACAAAGTTGCAGAAACCTGATTCATATTAGTTAAGAATGTATGAAACACAAACCTCGTGATACATGACTGATTAAGAGAATCAGAAACACGGAAATACTTAATAAAACCCACAAAACACAAATGGCGAAACACATGAGTTTCCCGCAGGGATGTAGAAATAAAACCTGAGGAACTATAACGAAACACACAAAGAGAAACGGTTGTTAACAGAGAAGAGTTACCATTTTCTTAACAAATTGCACGTCGAGCTTTCCCACTTTGCAAACATTGTTGTGGAAGATCAGATTCACCAGTGTGTATAATGAGAATTGAGAGCGGCACAATGGGTTTTTACGTTCGCAATGATTCTTTATCGTAAAAGGCAAGAAGCTGTTTGACATGGTTTTGCCAAGCTGCAACACTTTGACCATCTACAGTGACCCAATCAACAACTGTTGCTGCAGGCTGTTCCCACCATTCATCAAGCTGCATTGGATATACAAACAAAAACGTTATCAAGCTTCCTATAAGGAAAGGGAGTGAAGAAAAAAAAAATGAGGTAAATCAGGATTTTAGTACAGTATATCCATAAACACCACATAGATAACATAAAGACTAGAAAATGTAAACTTGATTTGCAATTTTGTTAACCATTGTCCAATGAAAACCTGAATTAACTAGTTATAAAGCAGACTAATTAAAAGGTTAATTAGAGAGCCGCAACCGTAAGAAGGATTCTAAACCCCAAAAACAAAACAAAAAACATGTAAAATACTGTCAACCAGCTTTTATGCTTCTCATATTATGGTTCAGACAAGCCATACTTTGGGAGCCATATGACTTAAGAACGTCCACGTGAAGACGCATTAAGACGGTAACCATCAGTAGCATATTAAGCACAACAAAAAAGAATTATACTTAAAAGTAGTTCCATACCAAACCCCTGACGTATTTGCAGTGCTCGGATGAAGCTTGAGCATTCTGGACTGCAGTCCTAAGTTCAGGCAACCAGTGGTCCGATATTGTATTCTCTTGTTCAGAAGCTAGATCTAGGCAGTAGTTAGTTGTTCTGGATACAAGATACATAGTTAGTACAGTGAAAGTTTACATAGGATAGCGTGGGGAAATAAATAAGCTATTAATGTATGCCAGAGTACAGAGGAATACACCTTACCTTTCATATTTTTGCTGGGCACGGAAAGCATGATCTAACAGAGAATGGCCACTTTCAACTAGATCCTGACGTATATGGACCAAATCGATTGCCTTTGCTAAGTCTTCTAAAACACATGCTTCAGAACCACGAACCCGTAAGCAGAACTCAAGAGACTCTAAAACAGAGGCCAAACTTGCATCTGAACCCTCCAGACCTATTTAAGAAGCAAGGGTATTGATTATACGCAAATCCTACAAAGAAGCCAATAAGAATTTTGGCCTATGAAGAGTTCTAATTCTTTCATATCAAGGTGCTCCACTTTCTATGGTTGAAACCCGCAGCAGATCCAACACGTGGTAAGTAGTGGCCATCATTAAACCTTTTGGCTATTCTAGCATACCTCAATCTATGTAGTAGGTTGATGAACCAACAGTGCTAAAAAGTCTTTCTATGTTTGTTTTGTTTGATTTTGCATTGCATTGAAAGACACTGAAATGCATGAGGCAGTGAGCAATGGTTTCATTAGGAAGCTCTTTGAAACTGGGATGGTTCAATGCACATGAAATTTTCCAGAGGGATGAACTACACGTCGGGTTTTTTTTTTCCCCCCTAAAAGAAGAAGAAAATCTCACCTGCAGGATATTGAAGGGCAGCAGAAATGCGACATATAGATGGAATTGCTGATGGATCCCTTGCACCAGCTCTTGCAGTTAATAGAGTAGCATTCTTCTCTGCATAGGCAACAGCTTCAGGTCCTGTTGATCCATTAGCTCCCATAGACTCCAGAAGTCCCTGTTTAAGAAGTTTTTTCATATAAATGAACAGAATCGAGGCATCTATATGCAAGTTTGCTAATTTGAAAGAGCACAATGTCTTCTAATTTCACATTCCGTTACACCTATGAGACCAGCAAAAATGTTGCTTGAACCATAAAGTCCCAAAGTTCTTCTATGATGCATGATTATTTGACTTACAGACCAAAAGAACCTTGAGGCTTGAACACATACCACACATTTCTATATGCAACTTCTCTTATTTGTGTATTATTCAACAAATATCAATCTTCCGTTATCAGTGAAATATATCTTACAATTGAACTGAACTGAAATGCATTTGTATCACGCAGATATGGATAGCTAAAATCATCAGAATGTCATCTGACAATTTACACACCTGGGGAGTAGCCGGAAGCATATAGAGAGAGTTATCAGGACTTTGAAAGAAAGCAGAAACTTCTTTCTCAATAAAATCTTTTGCGCTGTTTGAAATGTCCACAACAACTTCACTAGCTGGAATTACAGTGGCTGCTGCATATTCCCTTGCAGCTAGTGGTTGCTGATTCCAGAATGCAACAGCATCCTATATAAAAAAAAAGTTCAGAGTATTGCCCATAGTAATTATCACTAAATCAATTCAATGAAAGAATCAGTTGGGATATTACCATGTTGGCCTTGAGAAGAGTTGTATATATGGTTTCAAGTTCAGATCTGCGAGCGTCAAATTCCTCAATTTTCTTCCACTTCTTTTTCAAGGAATCTTCGGCTTCTTTTCTTTCGGCACATAATTTGTTCAGCCGTTGTATTTCAGATAACAATGTATTTAAGCTAGCCCTCAAACCAGCAGCTTCTCTTTCCTTTCCCCATACATCCAACTGCGAAGGAAAATTTGGATAGCTTGTTCAGGCAAATATATCAGCATGTACATTAAACATACAATGAATGATCATGATAACTGAGAATCAGTAATGTAGCAGTGCTTACGAAGGAAAATTTGGATAGCTTGTTCAAGCAAATATATCAGCATGTACATTAAACATACAATGAATGATCATGATAACTGAGAATCAGTAATGCAGTGCTTGCTACATTACAAATCTAAGAGTGTTTTGATTGTAAAATTTGTACAAGAACACGACTATTCTTTTAGATTCAAGTGAAGGGAAAAATTAAAGAAACCAAGGGAATTTGGCCTCTACCTCAAATTGCCTAAGATTGCTACCACTCTGTGTTGTGCCTCCAGCAAACGAATGTGAAGCTGCATCAGCACTTCCATGCAAACGGTTAATAAATTTGTGGCATAAATCACGAGCTTCAGCCGCTTTGTTTAGTGCATCTTCAGTAGCCACAAATTGTTGAACATGCGCTTTCTGGGAAAAGTAGCACGTGTGAAAGGTAAGATAAATAGACTCTAAACATATGGCAAAACCGAAGATATCTGTCTGAAATAAACATTTGCTTATTTTGAAGCATATATCTCTGTGCTCTATATGTTCAAATTAACAAGAAGAAACCAGCAAAACTAGACAAAGAAAGCAACCTGCCGTTCAAGGAGCTGGTTGTTAGATCCTTGGAAATGAGTATCTGTGCCTATCTTCCCATTACCATTAAACTGATAACTCAAAGGCGAGCTCACATCAGAAGAAGAATTGTCTGTTACCCGGTTGTTCTCAAACTTATACCTGTAATTAGATTGATATCAAAATGCTTATTTTAGTCCAAAGCAACTCTGGAACAAGAACTTAAGAAAGCACAGATGTCTCATTCAGTGAAAACTGAAAACTTGATAAGAGATAGAGATACAATTATCATTGATCAAACATATTTTAAAGCAAGTCCAGGAACAGCCCATATCGACCAGATCAAAATACATTTGAATGGAAGCTAGCTGCAACGAACTCAGAATAAGTACTAATTTGCTATATGAGTTTCAAAATCTTCCACTTCAGGGTAAAACAAATTTAGCAAGAATAGCATGCAGAGTGCATTTGAGTGAACCACACCCTGCAGAATCAGGAGTGCACAATAACAGAGAGTGGCAGAAGAAGGAAAGTCAGGAGACACCTTAACATTTCAGCATCTGCTCTGACATCAATTTTCTCCATCTCTCTGGATATCAGGGTCTTAATGCGTAAAGTGTATGCAGCAATAGCCTGAAGCAGCAGAGGAGGACCCCTCAGGGAATTTACTATAACAGTTTTCATCTCATCAGTTATTTCTCCATCATATTCAAAACCCAGCTTGGCTGTTTCCGACTCAGGATGTGAACAAATTCCATTTCCTTCGTATGCAGGGAAGGAGTTACGTATTCTTTCAATCATGCGTGATGCAATCAAATCACAAACTATCCTGATATTTCGTTCTCGGGTTGTTTCCATGAGAATGACATCATCTGCAGACTTAATTCCTTTGACAGTGGAATAAACAGCTTCCCTCTCACTGTTAGCACTGAGGCTGCTTAATACTTCATTCGATGAATTGACAGACCGCTGTGCATCATTTGCTTGATTCACATAGACTTGTAGCCTTTTGTGATACTCTGCAAATATTCTTGTTGCTTCGTCGCATTGTTGATCATAAGCTTCCAACAATGCTTGCTTGTGTCTGCAAAAAATGAAAAAAAACCTCACAAAACAATTTGAAAGATCTACTGAACAAAACAGTAACCAAGATTTCCATTGTTGTATCAACAGAATCAATGCACTTCAACAGAGTCAAATGCTGTGGATAAAGCTTCCTGAAAGGGGCAGATAGAACATCAATACCGCCAAGCTTAGATACAAACTTAAGAATGAACAATCGCATATTCATGAAATCAAAGCATCAAAACAGCCTGACGAAATCCCATATATTCCATTCTAGAGGTATACTGAGAGCATAAGCATTAGAAAATCAATGCATAACTAAAAAAGAATACGTCAGGGCTATATATGGCTGTTGAAATCACAGAGAAGGAAATCGAAATACCACCAAAACTCTAACCAGCTAATCATGGTACACATAGAAACTATACTTATAACGGTTCTGTTGAGAACATGACACTAATAATAAAGCAAAACCACAACATGAGAAAGTTTAAATGAACTTGAGCTGACTGGTGCAGGTATTTCTATTGTATTCTTTTACAAGTGAGAAGCAATGTATTAAAATACTGTATTCAAATTGAAAGATTCAAATCAAACCTGTAATTTGCTCTTTCGTCAAGCATCCTCTTCCGTTCTGCTTCTTCTCTAGAGACCTCCAACATTCTAGCTTTCAAATCTTTTCTTTGCCTCCTCACTATGTTCCTCAATCTCTCCACCTCCTTTGCAGCTAATTCCCTTTCCTGCAATGCAGCCTCTCTAGCCTCTGCATGACTCGAACTTTCCCCAGTCACTGTCTTTTCCTTCCGCCTTCCTTTGCCCTTACTCTCCTCCTTCCCGGGATTCACAGAACTCCCAATGCTAGCAGCATTGCTGCTTCCTCCATGAACCGTAATGTTCCGCCTAATTCTCTCCACTGTCTTCTCCGATTTCACCCGGTTTATCAAAAAATTCCAAATAGGTATCATGTTCCCTCTACAAATCTTCCTTATAGCATCAATGGAAGGAACATGAGATTTACTTGATCCACTATACGGACCTAATTGCCTGTACCCCATTTCCTTCTGTAACCATTCTAATATTGCCTCCGGTGTCGGAGCTGAACTCGATAAACCCTGCATTCTCTCTACAACTAGAATACCTAAAACCAATCCCTCAAATCTTCACGAAACTTCCGAATTTCCTACTCATACTTTGCGTCTTGTCTTCAAATCCAAAACAATCAGAACAGAAGCGTAGCGAAACACCTAGGTTACTCAAATCGAGAGAAAACAGGAGTAGTACGTACACGCGTTTAACCTAATCAATTCGCGAAATGCAGCAACAATAGAGCGAATTGAATAATCCAATGAACACAAGCGACAGGATGAAGAAGTATACGAACGGATCTGGAAATCCGAAGACTAATCTCGCCGGTTCCGGTGACGGAAAGAGGAAAAATTGTGACGGAGAGATGGATCTGGATAGAGAGATTTCAAAATTGAAGGTCCCGCTTGTTTATTGGATTTTCAATTGGGAGGAATCAACTCGAATTTTTCTGCAAGTGTCGTCGACTGTGTTTGAAAAATTAACCGGGTCAGGCTCGGGTATTAGGTGGGTATATCCGGATCGGACTCGGGTATTAAGTATAATTGGGTCGAACTTGGTAGTATAAAAATGTTATGGGTCGAAATTTGAATAGCTTAAACTTATAATTAAAACATTTAGGGTTAAATTGAATTTATATAAACTTAAAGGGACTATTTACGAAATTTTATGTTTTTCTTGTTTAAATTCGGCGATCAAAACCCCCAGGTTCCTAGGGTTTTGTTTCACAGTCTCAATCGGAAAATTTTGAAACTATGACGACGGAGCTAGTAACGCCGGGAGATGTAATCGGGAAAGCGAGTGAGCTTAGAGCCGGAAAAGGAGCTTACGTCAACGACACAACCATCTACGCTTCCCTCACAGGAACTCGTCGGATTGTTTCTCCTCTTCCCGAATCACTTGACCAGGTTCAGCTTTTGTTCCAAGTTTTTGAAGTGATTGGTTCGTCTGTTACATTGATATGGCTGGATTGTGTGGTTTCTATTTGGAATTGTAAATCGGATGTGTAAATAGCTTATTCATTGCTCCTTGATTTTTGTGAATATTATTGATAACTTATTGAATCATAACAATGGCAAGCAGAGAGCTATTGTGGAAGTCACAGGTCACAAGGCACATGGTCCTATTCCGGAGCCTGGTTCTGTTGTCATAGCAAGGGTGAGTCCTGCACTTATGGATTCATTGATGGCCATACTACAAAAAAAAAAAAAGTAGCTTTGATCTCTAATTCTCTGTCATTTTTGATAGGTGACTAAAGTTATGGCTCGGATGGCTGCTGTTGATATCTTATGTGTTGGTCCAAAGGCCGTTCGTGAAAATTTTGCTGGCGTAATTAGGTGGGAATTTCTCCAGCTCGTTTGGCGTTTATTTTCAAGGTTTAGTTTTTTATGTGTCGATCTAACTTGTTTTGCTCTTCCACAGGCAACAAGATGTTAGAGCAACAGAGATTGACAAAGTTGACCTGCATCAGTCTTTCCATCCTGGTGACATTGTTAGAGCTATGGTTGTATCCTTGCGCACCTAACATTTTTTTAAGTTTCACACTTATTGTCTATTAGAATTGTTTAGGTGTTTTTTACAGTATAGCTTTGGGGTTAGGAGCCGGCCATTGCTTATACAGGAAAGACATTTCGAAGATTTGTTACATTATGCCATCCATTTCCTCTTTTCACTCACACATCTTGTTATATAGTATAATTTGAATGTAGCGTAGTTGTAGTCTATAATAATATATGATTTTCCCGGAATAACATCTGAAGTTTCCTTCAACTTGGACTATTAAAGCTGTCTCTTGGTGATGCACGGGCTTACTATTTGTCAACTGCTAAGAATGAACTTGGCGTGGTCTCAGCAGAAAGTGCTGCAGGTACATTCATTTTTTTCCTACTCTTGGAAACTAATAAAGGGTAATGAAGGAAAAAGTCTATAGCTGATCTGTCACATATCAAAGTGTAATACATTTCCAACTTGTAGTTCCCATTAGGGGAATTATGAGTGTCAACCATTTTCATGATGGAATTGGAGTGAGTTAATATGTAGATGCATTTGCTTCTTGTGGCATTTATACGTTATGAAGTTAATTTCCTTTTGAGTAATCAAAAAGTTTTCGTGGTCTGGTGATTGTGCAGGCGAAACAATGGTTCCTATAAGTTGGACAGAGATGCAGTGCCCCTTGTCGGGCCAAACCGCGCAGAGAAAAGTTGCCAAGGTGGGTAGTTGAACTTCAAGACGATACTTGGCTTCTCTCACATAATGAGGTGTGGTCTTTGCAACAAGAAAAGTCATTTGAGATTATTACAATTTTGGGTTATCAGGTGTAGAAGTAAGTTTAGATCAACTTGACCTTGTCAAGGTGGGCACATTCATGATACTATTAATTTGGATACTCAAAAGTTCTTAAACTCAAAAGACATTTTGTTGTTAGTGACTAATTCAAAATTTTGTGTGTTTATGTTTTTGCTTTTTGGTAAAAGAAAACATTTGATTTAAAATTTGAACACAACTATGTAAGTAAAATAAATTTGATCGTCGCGATTGAACATTTGATCGTTGTAATTTAAAAAGAGCAAAATGATTTTCTCGCGTCGTAACTTTAAATCATTTGAGCAGGAACAACTTAAAATATATTTGATCATCACAAATTCTTGGTGGAATTGGCTAGGTGTGAACTTAGCAACATTGTGACTGCAGAGAACTGATGAACGGGTTAAAAGAGAGAATGGAATTTGGGGTGCTTGAAAAAGCACCCCTACGCCGTGTGTGTGATTGGTGATAGAAAACGTATGGGTCAAAAATTAGGGTAGCTTAATTTATAACCAAAACATTTGATCAAATTCATGGATAACCTTGAAAGATTGAAAAAATTCCCAAATAACTTTGTTATAATTTTTTTTTTTGCATTTTTAAAAATAAAATTACACAATTATTATTTTCCATGAGGTTTGAATTTCGACCTAATGGGATATATAGTTTTATCTGAGTTACACCAACAAAACACAGTAATTTGGATGATTCAGACCCGATATTACTGTGGTTTGCATCCAGAATTCGAATCTGATATCCGTGGTACAACTAGTATAACTAGTATTGAAAATGGTATTACTATGGTACAACTAGTATAACTAGTATCGTAGTTGTACTAGTTGTACCACAGTTATACTAATTGTACCGAAATAGGGATAAATTTTGATTAATTTTTAAATTCGGAGGATATGTAGTTATTAGATGTTATCATAGAATTATAAATGATTATTAAGTTCATCTGAGAATTTAATCACAAAAGATTTAGGGTCAAAAATAAAAATATGTAAAAGTAAAGGGCTATTTCGGTAACTTTATGTTTTTTTCTTGGTTAAACTTCGACCAAAAAAGCTATGGATCAAAAAGGTAGAAGAAGACAAAGACGAGAGAGAGAGAGAAAGGATCGCTATTATTACGGAAAAATCATTCTGCACTTTTTCGACGAAACCTGAAAAATCTTCAATTAAGAATTAGTCAACAGATTAATACCGGAAAATTCCAGAGTTTTCTCATAGTTTTTTCTCTTGCTTCTGGATTTTCTCAGGCTTCTATCACGAAGGTGCTCATCGATTCCTCTGTTTTTTCTACTTTTTTTTTTGAAAAAAAATTGTATTTGATGATCAATGGATTTGTATACCATTCATTACTGATCATCTCATGTTGATCGGTTTCGAAAACCCTTCTGCGATGAGCTTATGATTCTTTATTTTTGGTTTCCTATGATATTTTTCTGAAAGGTTGATGCTTTTTCTCATACATTAAACAATGAATCCTTTTAAAAAGCTGATTTTTTTAAGAATTTATTACAGGTGACTCAACTGTAGGAACAAGAGTTTTGCACTAAGGAGAGAGAGGATTCTGGTTTGCGGGAGGCAGTGAAAAAATCTTCTGTGAAATTGGGTTCCTCTCTCATTCTCTGTGAAAGTTTAAAACTTGAGGTTGGAAGTATTGATTTTGAAGATATGGGTGCTTTCTGTTGTTGCTTTCAAGTTGATCTCTTTGACAGTTATGTGAATCCAAACACTACCATGATTAGGAACTGTCCGTGCCTAAATTGTTTCCTCCAGAGTTTCATAGATTTGGTATGTTCTTCCTTCTTCTTCGTCGAATCATGTACTCCTTTGTAGTGAATTAGCAATGATACTTGGATCAAAATCATGAATATCTTCTCATGCTTGTTGAAACATGTTCTTGTTTGGGTGTTAATTACAAGTTTACATCTTTGTTTCAGTCTCATATTGCAAATTTGGTAGATATGATTTCTGGTTTTGTTGAAACTTACGGTCTACCTTTTTTTGCAGTATGCTTCGTTATTTAATAGAGGGGGAATGCATCCGATACCTTCAACCGTGGAGACTACTACAGTGATGAATCCAACAATTGCACTTGATGACTCTCTGTCTAATGTGTATCATTCTCCTCCAAGGCCATTGCCTTACGATGCTGATCCTAGGTACTTTCGTTTTGCTAAGGGCTCGAGTCATTCGGGTGAAGAATCAGAACCATTAAGAGGTGATACTGAAATGAGTTCGGAAGCTTTGGGTGGTGGAACCAAATGGAGTAAGTCTGATTGTGAAGATGGTTCGAAAGAAGTGTATTCGAAAGGTTCATCAACCATTGCAAAGTCGAAAACAATGCCCGGGATAGAAATTTATTATGCAGAATCAGATGAGGAGGATATTTGTCCAACCTGCCTTGATGGTAAATAATTATTCTTTTTAAATCCATTTTATATGCATTGTTTCCGCTGATTACTGCCTGATTAAGAGTCTGTAAGCTGTTTTCTCTTGTTTCTTGGTTTCATTTCTTCATTTAATGCACTCCTATGCAATTAGGCTATTAATAGTCTTAGTTCTGACGATAATTTTACATCAAATATCGTAAAGTGAAGCTATGTAGTTGCAACTTCTAGTGACATCTGAAGTAGAGGATTGAGCTTGTGATCTCCTTTAATACAATTTATGTTTAATTTGGAGAACTCAACATAAACCAAATTTTGTGAGTGCTTTGAGGTAATTTTGGTTTTACAATGAGCAGATTACACGCCAGAGAATCCTAAGATAATCACCAAGTGTTCTCACCATTTCCACCTTAGCTGTATATATGAATGGATGGAGAGAAGTGAAACTTGCCCTGTCTGTGGAAAGGTAACTTGTCGCTTTCTACAAGTTTTAAACTTCGGATTTGGTTGAATGTTCCATCAGTCTCCTTCATAGATACTAAAGTACATCAATTTGTATTAAAATTTCTCATCTCCATTTTAAGCATTAATATATTTATTGCATACATGAATGGACTGGTCCTCGGATCAAATAAAGAAAAGAAAAGGATGGACTGGTCTAGGTCTCATACTATTCTTGTTCATATAAACCATGGCATAAGTTATTTTTTTGGAGTTAATGCATCCTTATCTAATTTTTTCAATCTAATCTTTCAGGTGATGGCATTTGATGAAAATGAAACTTCTTAGCATTGCAATAAAGACTTGCTCAAAGAACAAAAAGGAGTTGAGTCCTGCTCTATAGAATAAACAGAGAGAAATCACTTGTACATAAATCTTCTGTGAATATCCCAGATGCCTTCACAGTAAATATGATAATTTGTGATGTCTCCTAATTTTATAGACTCATATATATACATTTATCTTCCAGAAGATTATTGGAATTGAAAAATGTATGAATCTTTCAATAACTTTTTTTTTAATCTGAACATAATTTCTTATCGACCCTATTACCAGAAACAATCTTTGTATTTCTGAAATCAGTGCAAGAAGAAGAACAAAAAGAGGAATGTTGTGTTTTTATTCAACTTCTCTGAATCATTAGACACCATCAGAGACCAAATTTGTATTATTACACCAACTTCTTGAAAAAGTCAAAAACTTAAAAGCATAAACAACAGAAACAGACAATCTCCATGGACATAAAACCTCAATAACTCTTGAGTTCACTGTTTGTATTTCAAGCTGAGGCCTCTTTAAACGCATTCCGGAATGTCTCGGGCGGTTGCGCACCACTCAGTTTCACCTTCCCGTTAATCTGAAAAAACAGTACAATGGGAGGATACAAGACTAAGACTAAGGACACATATAGAAAATGGCGGTCTGTTTCACTCTAACTAGAGCTTTGCCATGATCTTATAAAGGCAATCAATATGTAGCGCGAAAACTTACAGTGTAATTTGGAACTCCATTGATATTTTGAGAATACTTTGCCAGCTCTTCATTCACCTTTCATTATATAAAAGTTCAGAAAGATCAGTCAACATTATATTACAGAACAAACACTATTGATCACATTATTCAGAAAACACACCTCTGTGACTCCGTTGTTGGGGTCTGAGAGGAATTCTTCTGCTCCTTCTATCCCAACCATTTTAGCAGTATCAACCAAAAACTCCCTGAAATTCATCGGCAAGGTTACCAAGTTTTATGTCCAGTTAACATCTAAGGATACTTAAAGCTAATCTATCACAAAACAAAACCGTTTCACATATTTTGGGGACAAGAGCTCTGTGATAAATACCTGTCACCGATGAACTTTCCTTGCGTGAAGTAACCGATAAACACTTCCTCAACAAGTTTATGTTGTTTTTCCGGGGCTTGTTTACCGGCATAATGTATAAGTCTATGACTATCAAGACTGTTGCCTCTGTTCTTATCAACAAAAAACATTTAGACAAATTAAAGAAATCTCTTTTCATGGTTGATAAAAGAAAACTCTTGGTGCTTACGTGAGACCTGATGTGTCAAACTCTAAGCCAAGACCTCTAAAGACCTGTAATGAATCAAAAGATTATCTCAAGATTCTCTCAACAAGAACATAAGCTATGTTAAAGAATCGGTAAGTGAATAACCTCGGACATTCTAGCGAACATTCCTTCATATCTGTTTCCATATTTCTGTCTATAAAACTCTTTCTTACTCACACCTTCTTTGGGTGCAGATGGATCAAGGAAAAACGGACGCCATCGGATCTACATTATTTTTTCGAGAGATGAATACTGTAAGAATCTCAATCATTCTCCAAGTAAAAGAGAGTGAGAGATAACCTCAAAGCTGTATTGATCTTTAGATGCATCAATGGCTTTGTCAAGATGCTTCTTGCCCACAAAGCACCATGGACACACGGAATCCGAGCTTACATCAATTTGAATGAGCTTTTTTGAAGCGGTGTTGCTCGCAGACTCAGCCATTAGGAGTTTTTCTAACCAAATTCAATCACAACACAGAAACCAATGGATCCATTAAACTTAGAAACTAGACCAAACCAAGACAGAAACTTGATCTTCACTTTAAGACAACAAGGGCACTTGGATCATCTTTATTCACATAAAAGGTTTATCTAAACTCCTATGTTTGGAATCAAATTTGACAATTCAAGAATTCAATAAACTGAGAAAAAAAAAAAACTTGATCTTCAATATCAGGTGGATCAAAGTATTAAAACTACCTATTGTTCTGTCATCTCTAGTGACAAAAGGTTCATCTCAAAACTTACCTCTGAAAAATCGTAGATTGGACACTCCCAGGAATTTTGGACTCATAGACAAAAACTTAAACATTTGATCTATCAGCAACACCAAACTCTCTAAATTCACCCTACTTTCAAGTTATGACAAGTCTTTAATCTAATAAGAAATTGAAGAATTCAACTCTTAAAAATTCTCTAAGAAATGGACTTCATCGATGAAAATTCTCAGATTAGAAGAAGGAACCATGTCCGAATTGTTACAAATCTAAGCATTATACGCATATGTGTAATTATATGATCTAAAGTATTTCTTGGTTACCTGGAAAATACTGGAGGAAGAAGATCGTGAATCTTTCTCTGATAGAGAGACAAGTCACATAAGTGTATATATTATACACATAATCAACTTTTCAACATGATCAACATTTCAATATTTTCAACTTTTGTTTTTTCAACATAATCAACTTTTCAACATTTTCTTGTATCTTTTTTGACTAACAATTTGTATAAAATAATTTAACGATTATATAATATAATTGTAAATTTCAAGCAAATGGCCCATTAGCTCAGTTGGTTAGAGCGTCGTGCTAATAACGCGAAGGTCACAGGTTCGAAACCTGCATGGGCCATCTATCTCTCTCTTTTTATTTGTTTTTATATTTATTTTTTTCTTGGGAAATAGTTGTAATAATATTCTTGCCGGAATCAGCTGGATTGCTATTTCTTTTAACATATCCACTAACGCTCTTTTCATTGGACAAGTCTTTTATTTAACGATGTAATTTGACCAATGTAAAATTGACTTATCCCATGAGTATCATTATTGTTGGATCAATTTTTATACGTCTTCGGCTTATAAAATTGAATTGAAATGTGATTGAGAAATGGATATTGAAATTTGTGAGTAATAGATCAAAATGTTCAAATTAGATCCATCAAGAATAAGTGATTAAATGGCAAAAAAAATTTTTTTTGTCGCACATCGCTTATCTAAAACTCTTTTTACTAACATATATAGTGAAAGAAAGTAGCTAAGTTCAAAATAGTGTATAGAAGAGAGAATAGACCAACCAACACGCGTGCACCACCACCACCACCGGCGAGCATGGGCGTGTGGGCGTGGACGTGGTCTTTTTGGGCCAAATTATGACGGAATATTCGTTCAAGATATTCTCGCACCATATTTACTCACCGCATTAATTGAGCGATTTAATACGCTCATTAAATGACGAACGAGCCGCTCAAGTCGAAGGTGCCTATAAAAGGCGAGGCTCTCTCATTCATTCAGGTATACTTTTCTCTGCAAAAAAACTCTAAAAAAAACACTCCGCTTGCTCCAGCTCTCTCCTTCTTCCGTTTATCCATTTTTTTGAAAAACGTAAGTTTTTGAGTATATCGTAGAATACTACATTCTGTTTTCGAGTGTTGTGAAACGGTCTCACATCTGTTGTATCCTAGGACTCGAAAAGTGCTAAAGCCGTCACACTTCTGGCGCTTTATTGAGTTAATAACAGTTAAATCTCGCCTCTATTTATTTTTCTTATCATATTAATTCGTTTATTAATATTTGTTATATGTTTTAATATTCGTTACATGCTTTTAATATTCGTTTATTATTTGTTTATTAATATTCGTCTAAAATCATCTTATAAATCGTGCTTATATTCGTTATATATATGCTTTTAATTGCTGTTTTCTAATCCGGTTTTATTCGGTCTTACAATAATTATATTCATACATGATCTCGTATATATGTTTTTGATGCGTTTTCTGTTTTGTGGTTGCTTAGTTAATTCTAACAGACACAAAAACATAGCATATTTTACCAAGTATATCCAACGACCAAAATTTTTAAAACAAATTATATAGCAACATTAGTCAACAATATTAAACATATATAACATATAAAAGTGTGCTGACAAAAAAAAAAACATATAAGTGTATGACAAGGCCTTGTGGCTGAATAGTATGTATCAGTGTTGTTGTTGTGTCATAATCTAACTTCAGATTCAATTGTGTACACTTATACCTATACCGCTATACGCATAAAAAAAATCTATGTAGTGATTAATTTACATATTAGGAAAACTTAAGAAAAGAGAATAATACTATATATCAATGACCTCCATATGGAAACTAATTATATCCATGGATCTTACATCAGCTTAGCAGTTCAAGCATTGTTATATAAGTGTTTCATTATGGACCGGCTCTGCTTAATTGGATTTGGGTCTTTCAACTAGAGAAAATCAATTTAGGTTTATTTATTTATTTATTTATTTTTTATTTTTATTTTTTTAAATATTGGTTGATATAGTCGTGTCTTATCATGTAAAGAAACAATCAAACAAGATCATCCAAAAATTAAGTAAGTAACCTAAAAAATCCATTATATATTATTTGGAGAGTACACTTATAAATAAATATTAAAAAGTGTTAATATTTACATCACATTGCCATTATTTCAAAGAACAAATTTTAATCTCTCATTAAGAATATTTTAGTCATTAGTTATTATGTGATCATTTAACTAATTAATTAATTATAATTTTCGTTTTAATTAATTAATTTATTTTAATTTTTTTGAAAAGTACTTAAAATAGATTTTATGAAGATTTTGTTGATTTAATTAAACAAACTAATTAAATTAAATTAAATGTTCATTTAATTTTCTAAAAATAAAAGATTTTATGTAGATTACGATTTTTTTGGAAAACTTTTAATTAAGAATTTATGTAGATTGTCGATTTTTTTTACTTCTTTATAGATTATAATTTTTTGTTTTAATTAATTAATTTATTTTAATTTTTTTTGAAAAGTAGTTAAAATATATTTTGTAAAGATTTTGTTGATTTAATTAAACACACCAATTAAATTAAATTAAATGTTGATTTAATTTCCCAAAAATAAAAGATTTGATGTAGATTGCAAATTTTTTTTTAGAATGTTAATGTTAATGTTAGTTCCTATTTATAATATCGAATCTATTAATAGATTTTTAGTTGATTTAAAAATGTTAATTCATATCTGACTTAGTTTAACATGATTTAAAATTAATAAAACTTCGAGTTGATAAAAAAACAAATATTCATTAATACCTATAATTTATTTTAAACTCTCAGTTAACTATATCTACAAAAATTCATTAATACATATAATTAATCAAACTTCCAGTTGATAAAAAAAATATAAACAAAATTAAGTAAAATGATTAAGAACCAGAAAGACTGAACTGAGGGGAGCGGTACGAGCGGCTTACTACAAAAGAAAGAAAATTAAAATAGTAAAATTGACAAAAAATTTTTTTAAAAAAGACAATAATCATATATTTAATTTAATCTCGAGTATGAAAGATTGGTTTTATATTTCTGATTATAAAATGTTTACGCGGATATTACAAAAATTCGATATTATAAAAACTGATATAATAATTTTCGTAAAGTTTTGGAAGAATTACAATTTTCTAATATCCTGATTTTATAATTTTGGATATTTTTCTGTAATTGCAATTTGTTCGTGCTATACCACGGAATATATCCTAGTTAATAATTAAGTAACTAACTAAAAAAGATCATTCCAAAATATCTTGTGTATAATCTATAATAACACAATTTTTTAAAAGTAAATTTATATCACTATCACTATAATAATACAATTTTTTAAAAGTAAACTTATATCACTATCACTATTGTTACCATTTACCACTACTACCACCACTACCACCATCACCACCATTATCAATACTACTACCACCATCACCATCACCAACACCATCATCATTGCTGCCACCACCACCACCGATTGCCGTTACCACCACCGTCGCTACTAAAAATTCTTATAATTTTAGTTTATTTTTAGGATTTGAAACTTATCTATATTTTGTTTAAGACTTGAATATTTGATTTAGGGGTTAGTAACACTTATGTTGATTTGAATTTTAGTTCTATGTATGTCTATATATGTTGTGTTTTTCATTGGCAACACTATTCACATATGAATTCAAATCATATCAGACGTAACAAAAAATATGTGATTTTTTTGGTAATATTGGAAGATTTAATCAATGATTAATATGAAATTAATATCAAATACAAAAATTACTTGGGATTTTTAATTTGGTAAAACAACTAAGGCTAGTTTCTTCATTATCTAAGTGTCTTTTGTTATTTTCTTAATTTTCAAGATTATAGTCTTATATTTTTAATTCTTTATCCATTTTGGTTATACACTTAATCCACCCATCAAACAAACTATGCTTACTTTATCAAAAAAAAAACTATGCTTTTTTTTTACATATTTAACATATCTCAACAAATTTACACTGATCCTTTGTTTGAGCCAATGAACAGCAAGTGTAATAAATGACAAGTTGAGGGAAAATAATCATTCAACAATTAATTATAATTTTTTTTGAGAAATATATATGATTGCCAACACTTGCTGTTGATATTGCTAGGGGTGAGAAATCGCGTTTATGATTTTGTTTTTGTTATATATATAAATTTTGTTTGGTTTAATAAAATTTAAGTTTGCTTTCTTTTGATTTTTGGTTTGGATTTGCTTCAGTTTAATCGAAAATAACTTTGGATATATAATAACTAAATTTGTATAATATAAACTAAATGATTTTCTGCAAAAAAAAAAAAATATTTCTTTTAACTTTACCCTCAATTTCTAAAAAATGTTGGCCAATCCTGCGAATTCAAAAGTAATATGCAAAATGATAATACTGTATACCAAATCGAAACACTCGCAAGTAAAAATTCAAATCCACTTTTAGAATTTTAAAAATATAATATATGTGACTTTAAAATTTTTTAGAAGATACGCATGAGGATTATATTGCGTATCATTATTGATTTCGTAGGATTGATCTACATTTTTTGGAGATATAGACTATAGAGTAAAGATGCAAAATTTGGAAACTCGGAAAGTTTATCTTAAAATAAATTATCTTTATTATATATATATATATATATTTATATATATAATTGTTTTTCAACCAAGTATTAATTGTCCAATCTGGAGGAAAGAAATTTACAAACAAAAACTGAGATTAAAAATTCTGGAAATTAAACAATTTGAACAATAAAAGAGAGAGAAAAAAAAAGATAAATTATCTTGTGACAAAGGGTGAAGACAATGTTATGTTCTTTTTCATCAACGATATTAGAATATATATACAACTGATATGCAACCCTAGATCCTATTATATATACAATACAATTAAAAATAGAAATTTTAATTACTTCACCATTTCATTGATAAATAATGTTGTCAATTTTATGGGAATTTTCAATTAACGGCCGATTGATTTATATATAAACAAGATGGTAACAATATAAAATATTTATTCGTCATTATCATCGATTTAAATCATCCAAAAGTATATATTCACTTTACGTTATTCAATAAATAAGTAATTTTATATTTAAAATAACGCCTAAATATGATCTTGTAATCTCATATTTCTTTAAGTGAATTTGAATTTGTTTGATAATTTATATATGTTTATTTTTCTTCTTTAATATTCTTTTTTTTTCTGTAATCTTACGTTTGTTCATTGTTCAAATAACTCAACACAACAATATTAAATAAAAAAAAAAGTAAAAAACTTTACCAAGCATGGCGCAGGCCCTTCGAAGATTATTAGATTAGAGTGAAACAAGTATTATTTATAACAAGTGTATGGATGCAGTATCCGGCTTGAATCAATTCACAATGTAAAAGAAAAAAAGGGACCAAAGTTTTCATGAATCAACACCAAGTCGTGTGTAAGAATGGACAAAAACGAAACAAGAAAGAAAATAATTCAAGCGATAGATTTAATATTGCATTCATGTATAAAATTTACAAAGGAAAGTGTTGGGTTTTGTCGTCGGAATACATAAGCCAGAATGGAGTCCTTTCTCCGAGTGCCTCCTCCTCTTTTTATAACCTCTTTCTTCTTCTTAATGTCTACTCTTTTAGCCCTCAATTTTAGAATTTATTCACAAATTAATTTCATGATCACTAATTAGTTAAATTAATCACAATTAATGTTAAAACTAGATTATGTCCCGTGCTACAACACAGATTAATGTATCTTTTAAGATACAGAATTATAAATTAGTAAGATAAGTACTATATATTAATAATTTATCAACAAATATGTATTCAATTAAGTTAAATATTTTAGATTAGGTTTATCAAAATTAAGTATATTTTATTATAATAAATAAAACTTTAAAATTTGATAAATATCTTTGATTAAGATATTCTGTTGTTTTTACCCAATGGCAATGACAATAATACCCCTAATGACTCAATTCAATTCATTTTATCTTAAGTATGATAATATATTTAAGATGAAATGATTTTTTAGTATGTCAATAAAAATAGCCTTTCATTTTTCTTATTTTTGAAATTATAAATTATTAATAATAGTTAACATATTTACTTCTTTCTAGATTATCATTTTTGTTGTAATTAATTAGTTTTTTTAAAAATTATGAATGAAGTTAAAAATAGATTTTGTGAAGATTTTGTTTTTAAATATATCTCTTTTTAATTGAAATGATAATAGTTTAGACACTTTTACCTTTAATGAATTTTTTTTGTTTGTTTTTGAGACTAATGATATTGTATGTAAATTTTAATAATGTAAAGATTTATTCTATAACGGGATTTCTCAAATATTAGTATGAGGATTTGAGCATTTGATTCTTTGACCATTGACCTTGGACCATTTCATTCATTCATAAGCCAAGTATTTCAAAAAATTTTAGATTTGTAGAATGATGGGCCTTCAATAAAATATAGCAGGTCCACTGCCGAGATCCGACACCTGGGTAGTTTGTTATTATTTTTTTTATATATATATATAGATAAATTTTTCATTACAAGTTGAGGAAGAAGCATTAAACAAACCTTTGACATATAACTTGTTGACCACCAACACTTGCCATTTCAAACTTCAAGTGCATCATATTGTATCCATATATAGTTTTTAATTTTCAATTAAAATATTATCACCATAAACATAGTGTGTGGAGGGAACACAATTAAGATAATTTTTAAATCATTTTAAACATCAAGTTCATCATTTATACGGACTAGTTCAACACCTAAACTTATCTATAAATTGAGATCTTTGTCTCATAAGTTTATTATCATCTCTCCATTAGAATCTAAAGAAAAACATTTCCTCTCTTCTAAGAATTGCTATCAACTAATATATAACCATGAAAAGTCTCTCATTTCTTGCAGTTCTATCTATCTTGGCTATAACACTTTCATTAACCATTGCTTCGGACCCAAGCCCTCTTCAGGACTTCTGCGTTGCCGTCAACACCACAACAGATGGATGTATATGTTCACTCCCTAATCATTTTAACTATATTTTTTTTTGATAAATGTAATTGATAGTTAGGAGAATGCATTACGTTCTTACACTCTTTTTATTTGGTTATAATGTTCAGTGTTTGTGAACGGAAAGTTCTGCAAGGACCCTAAGCTCGTCACAGTAGAGGACTTCTTTAAGTCAGGGATCAACAAACCAGGAACACCTAATCCAAAAACTGGGTCTATTGTGACACCCGTCAATGTTATCCAGATTCCAGGGTTAAACACCCTTGGAATCTCAATAGTCCGTATTGATTATGCAGTTAACGGACAGAACCCACCTCACACCCATCCACGCGCCTCCGAGATCTTGTATGTCGCATATGGAACGCTTTATGTAGGGTTTGTCACGTCAAACCCAGATAATCGCCTCTTCACTAAGGTACTCTATGAGGGTGATGTATTTGTGTTTCCAGAGGGACTCATTCATTTCCAAGCGAACGTTGGAAAAGATCCCGCGCTTGCTTTCGCTGGTCTGAGCAGCCAAAACCCAGGTGTCATCACTATTGCCGACACCGTGTTTGGTTCTAACCAACCAATAGATCCGAATGTTCTTGCGAGGGCGTTCCAGTTGGACGCTAGGACTGTCATGGATCTACAGACTAAGTTCAAAAAATAATAATATATATCGTTCTTGAAATTGCTCTCATTTTATGTATTTTCAGCTAAATAAGGATCTTGTATTATCCGCTTATCATAACATGGCATGATGTTAATCATTATGTTTTTATGTTATAAATGAATAAATATTTTTATGTTTTGAATTTTAAATGTCATTTTGGAAATTCACGGAGAGGATTCTCTTTTGTGATGGAGTTTTCTTAAACAGAATTACAGAAAAGTATTAAAGTCTATTAGGTAATATATTTTGTGATGAATTTACGACCACTAAACTATGTTCTTAATCGAGTCGTACGACTTTGTTACAACAAATTAACTACAAGAAAACATCCTAAAATCCGACGACCATTTCCGACCAAAGTAGTGATTGGAAAAATATCGACAAATTTTCAACCAATTTCCGACTAATTGCCAATAGAAGAAAAATTAATCGGAAATTGGTCGGAATTGTTTCAAAATTTTCGACCAAATAAAGATGGTTGGATATTAGTCGGAAAGTTTGTCAGAAATTTGGGAGAATTATCCGACATATAAAGAGCATCGAAATGTCTTCAAAAATTTATAAATTTAACACGTGTGATTAATGGTAATTTCTAACGATTTTCCGACGATATTTTTCAAGTATGATATGTCAGAAATATGATATATCATATTGAAAAATATCAAGTCAACCACATTAAATTATAAACATCGAAAACTTCAAAAAAATCTATGTGTTTTCAACGAATTTCCGACGACCTTACGAATAGTCATCAAAAATTCGTCGAAAATTTTATGGTGGTTAAGTTCCCCGCTGGTAAACCAAATCAAATGAATTTCCAAGGAAATTTCCCTTTCCGACGAAGTTTCCCAAAAAACTTCCGACCCACATTTGCTAAGTATATGAAAGTCTCTAGCTAAAGAGTTTTGCCTTATGAGGAGTTAAGGAGGAAGACTAATGGTTTTAGCTAAAGAAGTTAAAGACAAGCTAGTCACGTGCCTGGGAAGTTGTTACTCGGTTTTAACCAACTAACTTTGATTTTTGTTTAATCTTCTACTCTGTCTTGTTTGTTCAATTTGTATAAAAAGAGAGAGAGAGAGAGAGAGAGAGAGAGAGAGAGAGAGAGTAAGCATTGAGAGGGAAAAATCCAAATCTTGAGAGTACTGAGCTAAGCGTCTAGTTGATTTCAGATCCTCTTCCACAAGTCATAGGGATCAATTCCTTGGAAATCTCTGTGCAATTTTCCATTTCGTTCTTCGCCTTCCTTTGCGTTGCGAAAGATTTGCTTCATATTTTCAAGTATAAACTTACATAGTGGTTCTTCTGCTTTGCCAAAAAAAAGAAATATCATGTGTTAATAACGTATGCATGAGAGAATAACATATTATCCATTTTTGCCGTAATGATGTTAGCAATAGATTAATGTTGGTAAATAATTAAGCAGAGTACATGAAACATCTCGTAAGTGGGTAAGAATATTATCTAATATTAACCTTCCAGATGCAAATGTTGATTTGGTCTACAAGATTAATCTTGGGAGAATTTTTCTAAGCTTTAAACATAAGATGTTTAAAATAATTTTTTTATTCTTTTTTTTTTTTGGTCGGCAAATAATTTTTTTATTCAACATTACTAAAACTTAGACGGTAGAACTCTGACATTTGCGGTGACCTGTCAATGTCATTCGAGAGAATGAGACATATATTTGTCTCATTACATTAACTAGAGAAACCAAATTTTTTCTGTTGATGTCCAAAACCGCTCAAAAAAATAATGTTGCCATACCATGTGGTCACTAAATCATGTTTAACCTCAGGATATCTTATATCCTTCAGCATCATGAGTATTCTCATGCATGATCATATATCAGTTTTTGATTTGTTTTCCTAATTCGTGCTAAGTCGCTTAGGTTAGAAAGACTCTTTATCTCGTCTACAAATTTATAGTCAACGAAGAAGAAAGTCAAAGAGTTAAAAAAAAAAAAAGGAAATTGAGGAAAGAGTAACATATTCTCCAAAAACAGCTCGGTCTTATCTCTATACTACTCTCAGCGTCCATTATATATACAATTGATTGATACAGTCGTGTCTTATCATCGAGAAAAATTAAACAAAACTAACAAATGTTAACACGTTCACATTGACCTTTTGTTCGACTCAGTGAAATAAAATGACAAATTGAGGAAAGAATCATTCAACGAATTCAATCTTTAACCTATAATTTTTTGAACTATATATTATCGCTAACACTTGCCATTTCAAAATTTTTAACTTGAATTTTCTAATATTGTGGAATTTAAATATCACCACCACAAACATACTGTGGTAGAGGAAAGAAAATGTAGATACTTTTAACCATTTCAAATATCAAATTCATTAATTAATTTCTTGGATTAGTAAGTGTATGGACTAGTTCAACACGTAAACTCATCTATAAATTGAGCTCTAATTCTCCAAGTTTCTTACCTCTCCATTACAACCTAATCCAAATAAACAAAAAAACCCTTCCTCTCTTCGAAGAATTGCTTCAGCTAATATATGACAATGAAGAGTCTCTCATTTCTCTCAGCTCTATCTCTTTTGGCTATAACACTTCCATTAGCCATTGCTTCTGATCCAAGCCCTCTTCAAGACTTTTGTGTCAGCGCCAACACCTCAGCAAATGGCGGTATGTGCATGGTTACTTCCTAATCATTTTTACTCTAATCTTTAATTTCTCATTTCTTAACAGCACTCTTTATTTTTGGTAACAAAATGTTCAGTTTTTGTTAACGGAAAGTTCTGCAAAGACCCAAAGCTCGTCACAGCAGATGATTTCTTCTTCTCAGGGCTTCAGAATGCAA
This sequence comes from Boechera stricta, assembly GCA_018361395.1. NCBI lineage: Eukaryota > Viridiplantae > Streptophyta > Magnoliopsida > Brassicales > Brassicaceae > Boechera > Boechera stricta. The sequence continues at coordinate 5,970,062 of CM031544.1, read as the reverse complement.
GACCTGTAACTAGTCCAGTTGGGTCGACCGTTACAGCCGTCAATGTTAACAACCTTCTAGGGTTAAACACCCTTGGAATCTCAATAGTCCGTATTGACTATGCAGTGAACGGACAGAACCCGCCTCACACCCACCCACGTGCCACCGAGATCTTGGTTGTCCAAGAAGGAACACTTCTAGTGGGGTTTGTAACATCAAACCCAGATAATCGCCTCTTCACTAAAACACTCAACGCGGGTGATGTATTTGTGTTTCCAGAGGGACTCATCCATTTCCAAGCAAACATTGGTCATTCACCAGCTGTTGCATTCGCCGCTCTAAGCAGCCAAAACCCAGGTGTCATCACTATTGCCAACACCGTGTTTGGGTCTAACCCAGCCATAAACCCAAGTATTCTTGCAAGGGCGTTCCAGTTGGACCCTAGGACTGTCGTGGATCTACAGGGCAAGTTCAAAAAATAATAATATCGTGCTTTGAATTGGTTTCATTTTACATGCCAAGTTTATTTGTTCCCTTTATTTAATTATTTGTTTCAAGTTAAAATAAGAAGAGACTTGATCCTTATGTTAAGGAACCATCTCTTCCACATTTCCAAGTTCCTTGCTTGTAGGAGTTAAGGCTCCACTTCTGTTTCTGTTTCTCTATTTAAAGTAAAGGAAAAGCCAAAAAGAGGCAATCAAAATTGCCCAAACAAACGTGTTCTCTGTTCTTGTGTTTATGTTCTTATGATCTTGAATCTGTGTTATAATCTGGGATCATCAATTGGTATCAGATTTTTGTGTTTTTCATCTAAATTTTTTCCCCCTTTTCATACCACCAATCGCCATCATTCCATTCAAAAAACCAAAAAACTCACAAAAACTCTTGTTACCCGCCTTATTACAAATGGCTACTTGCAAAAACAGGGCGGATAACGCGTAATGGGCGGGTAACAGGTATCTTTGCCCAGCACAAAATATATATCAACTTGATATAGTCGTGCGTACTCACTTACAATCAAACCAAACAACAGTTTCATATTGACATTGGTCGAGTCAACTCAGATGCATATGCAAATGAAATATAATCAAAATCAGCACGTATTAATTCATGAAAGTTGAGAAAATATAATCATCAAACACAGATATATATATATTTTGTGTAACTTGTGAAAACTTGCCATTTCAAACGTCCACCGGATCATTTTCATTTGAAACTAAAACTTCGCTTATAATTTCTTATTGTATTTAGTGCGAATTAAATATTACCACCATATACGTGGTGCGTTGAGGGAGCACGTTTTAACAAATTTCTTAATTATTTCAGACTTGTAATTGATACATTTTAGAAATTCTTGGATTTACAGCAGAAAACGGTTGATTCTCCCACAAACTTAATTGCTTTGGCATATTTATACATAGAACTTTGAGTGTCTATGACAACATAGATTTAACTAAAATTTGAATTTCCTACATGAACAATTCAAATTTGGCCAAAACCATCAAATCGGCAAAATGTGTTACTATTCCGTTAACATATGCTGATTAGAATGTCGTGTTTGCAGTCTAAGATGCGAAAACAGCACTTCCCCCATGAACTTAGTTGGTTTGGCGTATATAAATGTAAGAAATGAGAGACTCTTCATTGCCATATATTAGCTGAAGTGATTCTTCCAAGAAGAGAATGGTTTTTTGTTTTCTTCTTGAATATGGTTTTGTTGGAGTGGTAAGAAACCTACTAAATTCATGGGCAAATTGGCTGTTTTCGTGGCTCCATGTGGCATCTTAGACTGTAAACGTGAGATCCTAATTAGCATATGTTAACGGAATAGTAACACCGTTTGCCAATTTGATAGTTTTGACCGGATTTGAATTGTGCATGTAGAAATTTCAAATTTTAGTTAAATTTATGTAGTTATATGCACGACTCAAAGTTCTATGTATAAATACGCCAAAGCAATTAAATTCGTGGGGAGAGGGGGAATCAACTGTTTTCCCTAGATTACTAGATCTATTTAAATTTGTTAGTGATAAATACTTCATGTGGAGAGGACAAAGGAGAAAGGTTTCCATGGTTTGGAGAGAAAAAAAGAATCTTATTTTGAGAAAATTGAGGAAAATAAAATTAGATATAGAAAAGAGAGAAAAATAGTTGTTTTTGTATCAAAAGTATACATATGTCCTTTTAATTAATTAAATAGTTATTTTGCTTAACCAAGTTGTAATTGTAACATCCGTATCCCAAGTCGGATCCTTGTAATAAAAGTTATTACATTTCTTGCGGTGCAAGTTGTTATTTGATGTTGTAACAGTCTTGCACCGTGTTGTATTTGTTCCTGAGAGAATAAAAATAATGTGGAGCTCGATTAATAATTTGCGGGGATAGGATTGGTTTGACGGATCGGGAGATTAATCGTTCCAGAACCAATTTGGATTAATTGGTTTGGAATAATGTTTTACAGAAGGAATAGTATTTTTGCGGAATGAATAGTGTAATTGCAGGATGAATAGTGTTTGACGGAAATGTGGGATGAAATGTGATATGGATAATATCGAGCTCGATTAACGGCCAAATGGGCGGTGTTTGGGTTGAAGTGATCAAGGATTGATCATTGAGAAAATCCGGCGGTTTGGATTGTTTCGGAATTAGCGGAAATTCGGGAATTTTGGGAGAGCGAAATATTTTTGTGACGGAGAAATGTCTCGGGTGATTTGGAAAATTTGATGGAATTATTAAACCGAATGGGAAAAAAATTAATTGTGAGAATTGATTGTTGCGGTTTAGCGGAATCGGATCGGTTCGGTTTAATTTAATTAAACCAACATTCATATACATATATGTGTATGTATATATGTATATACATAAATATATCCTTCTCTTCTCCATAACTCTCTGGAGACTTCTTCTACCTCCTAGAGAGATATTTTCGAACCAAGGGAGAAAGAGAGAGAGAGAGGGAAGAAGAAGGAGAAGAGGAGGAGGAGAGGAAAACAGAGTTTCTGGAGAGTTTTGCAAGCGTCGTTCGGATATCAAACGAGCTCGGATTGGTTTGAAATTTGATGGGTAAGTTCTTCATGGTCTTAGTTGAATTTCTGCCAAATTTCGTCAAAAATTATCAAGTAGTTTAGGAGTTACGGATTTTCTCCTAAGACTGCTCTGTTTTCGGACTGTAACGCTAAACCGTTTTCGGGTGAGTGTTTGAACACTCGAAACTTGTCCGTTTGAGATAAAAATTGGTATATAGATTCTTGAGGTTCTTATTTTGGATTTGACCGGAGGGATCGAAGTTTTGATGGTTGGATTAAGAGTTACGAACGTTCTCCTGAAACCGCTTGGTACAGAAGGAACCTGTGACCGGTCTGGTGACGGGAAACGTTTGAGCATCTTAATCTCAACCGATTGAGCTGAAATTTGGTAGATAGGTTGTTGGGAGTTTGAACTTGAGTTTCACCGAAGGAAATTGCGAGATATGATCTAGGGAAAGAGATATGGTTGAGTGATTAAAGCCCTGTTTTTGAAAAGATGGAATCCGGTTTGGGGGTTTTGAGTAATCCGAGTTTGATTACTTGTTGTCACCCTTTGAGAAGCGTTTTGGTGACTTCTTGTTAGGTGTTTTGGTGATAACTTGGTGGTTGGTTGAGTAGAAGCCAAAGAGAATCAAGCTTAAGGCTTGAAGCTATCAAAAAGGGGAAAGTGTGCTCTTCATTACGTCAAGGCAAAGGTGAGTGCGCGACCGTGGCCAAACATGTGATCATTGATTTGTCGTAATTAATATGTGTGTTAGGGCTTGACCATATGGGTGTGATTTATGGTTTCTCTAAGTTTTAGTGTTGTGTGCATGATGGAGCTCTATCACTTTCTTGATTGGTTGCTTGTGTGTGTGCATATTGATTTCGGTAAGTCTTTGATTATATGTGTGTGTGGCTGTGGGACGGGAGGACCGCCTCACTAAGCATTATCAATGCTTACGCACCTCTTTTGGTGCAGGTAAAGAAGAGTCTTAGGCTTTGGGAGCTCGTGGAACCAAGGCCGGAGGTGGAGGATGATCTAGGAGAGCACGGGTTGTGTGTTGGGTATACTTTGTTCATATGCTGTCATACTTGAATTCTAAGGTTTTGGATTGATATTGTGCTCAAGCGGGTTATGTACGATCATTTTGGAGTGGAAGGATTGGCTGTGTTATTGTGTTGTGGTTTAAATTGATTTGCCTTGCTATTGTGGCTTGTTTTGCGTTGTTCTCGAGTTGCAGGGCAAGAGTGAGGATCGACCGATCCAGGTAGGATCGATCGATCCTATGGGGTCGATATGGTCCAGAGAGTCTGTGAACCGTTCTTAGGATTTGGGATCGATCGATCCTGGCAAGATCGATCGATCCTGGGGTATCGATTTTGGCCAGAAACTTGGGACAACTTTGGGAAGTAATCAGGATCGACCGATCCTAAGGAGGATCGATCGATCTTCGCTGTTCAGTTTAGTGTGCTCTGTTTTGGCTAGATAAGATCGATCGATCGAAGGGTGAGATCGATCGATCCCTGTTTTCTAAAAATTCAATTGTTTTGGCCTTGTATTAGAGGTGAAATCCTTAGCTTGGGTAGCAAGCAAATATTTGAACTAGTCACCGATTAGAACTGTTTTAAGAAAAGTTTTTAAAAATTTCGTATTTTTATGATTTCCGCGCGTTTTCCGTTTTTGTACTCGGGATGGGGCGTGTCAGTAATGTACTACAGGTTCCTATTTGATGTTTGGAGTTTTTTTTTTGGATGTAAGTTAGGGATTGATTTCTCTTAAATATTTCAAAAAAAATTTTGTGTGTCACAAACTAGTCATCTGTAGACGTTTTATGTGTTCCGGAGATTTCTCTTCTTAAAAAAATAAAAATTAGAAAAAGTTATTTGCTTACTTAAAAAATTTATATAGTCATTCATTTAGGTTGGTTTATCATTAGAAAAAATAATAATAATAATAATAATTTAAAAAAAAAATCTAAGATGAGCGGAAAAATGTAAAATTTTCCTTAAACAAAGTTATTGAGAGACCTTATTTGGCCACTGCTCAAGCTGTTGCGACTCCACATCGATGGGAAGCCTTATCTATTCCAATTTTGGACATGGATTTATACAATTGTGGCTGGTTACATAAACTAAACCAACAAATTAACGTTGAAAATTGTTCGAGTCAACTCAACAGCACGTGCATTGAAATATCAAATTCATGACAAGTTGAGAAAATAGAATCATTAAGCAAACACATGACATTCCAAACTTCAAATGCATCATTAACTGAAATAACTCTTAAACATATATATTTTAATTTTTCTGTGTGATAGAAATTTTACAACCATAAACGTGGGGTGTTGTGAGACTTGAGCGAAGACGATTTTAAACAATTCTAAACCATTTCAAACTCCTAGTGTCGCATTTTTGGATTTTCAAGTGTATATACATATATCAATATATGTATATGCTCTTCATTTTTGAATTGTATATACTCTTAATTTACGTGTATATATTACATACACATATAGGTCTATAGTTCTAGGTTAATTTAATCGTGATGCACGATTTGTTTTTAATTTCTTTGATTGGTTCGTATTAGGCCTGCGACATTGGTTAACCGAACCGAACTGAGCTGGTGTTTTGGTTATCGATTAACAGATATATTTCTAGAGGGCTACCGAAATTAACCGAAAAGAACTTCGGTTTGGTTTGGTTCGATTCTCGGCTAACCGAATTTTTATTTTTCTTGAAACTCAGTTATTTTGGTTAAATTTGGGTACTTTTCGTTAAATTTGAGTAATTTGGTTCTGTTAAATTCGAGTATTGGTGAAAACCAATCTAATTTTAGTATAAACCGGTCTAATTTTGGTATAATCTGTTTTATTAAAAAAAAACAATTACTCGAAAAACTGATCGGTTCGACCTGAAACATACCAAATTTTTTGGGTAACCGAACCCAAAATGCCGATAGGTTCAGCTGAGAGAACCGAAAACAAAAACTGTAGTTCGGTTTTCTTGGTTTGGTTCAGAATCGCATCCTTAGTTCGTATTATACTTGAGTTTAAATATGAATTGCTTAAATTTTGTATTTTATGATAATTATGATTTTTAATTCCACATCTCAAATCAACTATGTTTCTATGTTCACAATTTTATTAGTAGAATTTTCATAAAAACTTAACTTCACATTTATTTATTTAGTGGATTATTTGTATATCCACTATTTCTGGGGACAATTTTTTATATACTTTAAAAGATTCATATGTATCTTTTTTTCTTTTTTTTGGACAACGATTCATATGTATCTTACACATTTATTATTGTGTACACAAATCCCACCTACAAGTCAAGATGATTTTTCGCTTACTAATAAAAATGTGATATGTGGCTACTAAGGATAAGCATTGAGATCATCGATCCTATTCCGAACCTGTGTCATGTTATGTGATGCAGCTGCAGTACAAAATGAACCAAACCGGAGGACATCGGACCGGAGACGAATTCCAAACCGCAAATACTTGCAGTAATCGGTTCTTGTTCTCGGTTTCTTTTATTTAATTATGCTATTTGTTTCAAGTTAAAATAGAAAGAGACTTGATCCTTCTGATGTTCAGGAACCATATCTTCCACATTTCCACGTTCTTTGCTTGTAGGAGTTAACGGCTCCACTTCTGTTTCTGTTTCTCTATTTAAAGTAATGGTAAAGCCAAAAAGAAGCAATCAGAATTGCCCAAAGAAACGTGTTCTCTGTTCTTGTGTTTATGTTCTTATGATCGTGAGTCTGTGTTATAATCTGGGATCATCAATTGATATCAGATTTTTGTGTTTTTCATCTAACTTTTTCCCCCTTTTCATACGACCAATCGCCATCATTCAACAAAAAAAAATCAAAAACCCCACAAAAAATTGGTCTTGGCTCTTGTTACTCGCCTTGTTACAAACGGGTACTTGCAAAAACGGGGCAGGTAACGCGTAATGGCGGGTAATGGGTATCCTTGCGCAGCACAAAATATATATCAACTTGATATAGTCGTGCTTACTCACTTAAAATCAAACCAAACAACAGTTTCATATTAACATTGGTCGAGCCAACTCAGATGCATGCGCAAATTAAATATTATCAAACTCAGCAAGTATAAATTCATGACATGTTGAGAAAATATAATCATCAAACACAAATATTTTGTGTAACTTGTCAAAACTTTTGCCATTTCAAACATCAACTGGATCATTTTTCATTTGAAATAAAAACTTCGGTTATAATTTCTTATTGTATTTAGTGCGATTGAAATACTACCACCATATATGTTGTGCGTTGAGGGAGCACGATTTAACAAATTTCTTAATTATTTTAGACTTGTAATTGATACATTTTAGAATTTATTGGATTTACAGTTGTATGGACTAGTTCAGCATTTCAACTCATCTATAAAATGAGCTCAATGGCTCATAGGTTTCTTACCTCTCCAACAAAACCATATTCAAGAAGATAACAAAAAACCATTCTCTTCTTCGAAGAATCACTTCAGCTAATATATGGCAATGAAGAGTCTCTCATTTCTTACAATCCTATTTTTCTTGGCTTTAACACTTTCATTAGCCATTGCCTCTGATCCAAGCCCCCTTCAAGATTTTTGTATCGGTGTCAACACCCCAGCAAATGGCGGTATGTACATGTTGATTTCGTAACAGTTTTTTTACACTCACATAATTTTTCACTGATTTCTCATTTCTTATATTCTCTTATTATTTTTTGGTTATTATGTTCATTGTGAATGGAAAGATCTGCAAGGACCCAAAGCTGGCGACCGCGGATGACTTCTTTTTCGCAGGGCTAAATAAGCCAAGAACCGTAACTAATGCAGTAGGGTCAAATGTGACAGCCGTCAATGTTAACCAGATTCCAGGCTTAAACACCCTTGGAATCTCACTTGTCCGTATAGACTATGGAGTGAACGGACAGAACCCGCCTCACACCCACCCACGTGCCACCGAGATCTTGGTTGTCCATCAAGGAACACTTCTAGTTGGGTTTGTAACATCAAACCCAGATAATCGCCTTTTCACTAAAACACTCAACGCGGGTGATGTATTTGTGTTTCCAGAGGGACTCATCCATTTCCAAGCAAACATTGGTCATTCACCAGCTGTTGCATTCGCCGCTCTAAAGAGCCAAAACCCAGGTGTCATCACTATTGCCAACACCGTGTTTGGGTCTAACCCAGCCATAAACCCAAGTATTCTTGCAAGGGCGTTCCAGTTGGACCCTAACATTGTCGTGGATCTACAGGGCAAGTTAAAAAAATAATAATATCGTGCTTTGAATTGGTTTCATTTTATGTGCCAAGTTCTGATTATGCTATTTGTTTCCTTTATTTAATTATGCTATTTGTTTCAAGTTAAAATAAGAAGAGACTTGATCCTTCTGATGTTAAGGAACCATCTCTTCCACATTTCCAAGTTCCTTGCTTGTAGGAGTTAAGGCTCCACTTCTGTTTCTGTTTCTCTATTTAAAGTAATGAAAAAGCCAAAAAGAGGCAATCAAAATTGCCCAAACAAACGTGTTCTCTGTTCTTTTGTGTTTATGTTCTTATGATCTTGAGTCTGTGTTATAATCTGGGATCATCAATTGGTATCAGATTTTTGTGTTTTCATCTAAATCTTTTCCCTTTTCATACCACCAATCGCCATCATTCCATTCAAAAGAAACCAAAAAACCCACAAAAGCACAATATTTGGACTGTATAAGGATCTTGCATGTATCATCAGTTCATCAATAACGTGAAATGATGTTGGTCATTGTTTTTTCCTTTTCATTTTGGTTGTGATTAAACACCCTCAACCTTAGTTGTGATGTGTTTTTTTTCTTAGAGCATCGTAATTGGGATGGTCTAAGATGAGCGGAGAATTTAGGGTTGCGATGATGTTGGTGAAACACATACGTTTGGCCGTTGCTCAAGGAGGGGTTCACCATCGATAGGTTTAAATTTGTATGTAAATATTTTATTAAATTTCTCAATAACGTTATAGAAACTATATTTTTCTTCCAATTTTCGACATCGGTTTAGATTTACATATCTGTGATTATACAGTCGTGGCTTGTTTTTTACTTGAGGAACAATCAAACCAAACCAACAAATTCGCATTAACGTTTGTTCAACTAAACAGCACATGCAATTGAAATATCATCGAAACTAGCACGTATAAATTCATGACAAGTTGAGAAAATAAAATTATTGAACAATCACATACCATTTCAAATTTCAAGCGCATCATTTGAAAATATTTCTTAAATTTATATACATATTTTTCTTCTGTTCAAAAGAAATATTGCCACCATAAACATGGGGTGTTGAGACTTGAGAGAACACGATTAACTTTTTTAACCAATTAAAACTAATTATATAGTTCACACAATGTCGCATTTTGGATTTTTAAGTGTATATATATATGGACTGCTTCAGACCTAAAATCATCTATAAATTGATCTCTATGTCTCATATGTAAAACCATATTCAAGAAACCAAAACCTCTTGCTTTCATCAAAATAATATAGCAATGAAGAGTCTAATTGGCTATATTTAATGAGATTAATTTTTCTTACGTAGAAAACACCGTATTCGAAACTGACTAATTGGTTCGAACATCTATTATATATATATATATATATCTCTAAGTTGAAAAAGGACATGGATGAGTAAGGCCACATTCCTTTCTAAACCTATGTTACATGTAGATTCAACACTTATATGTTACTGATGGGAATTTGTTAGTTTGTGAGGCAGTAACAAAATCTGAATGCATTCATATCAAAATAATTTAAATGTGTATGTCTTTTAAATATTTTTTTTGGTGATCAAATTATTTTTATGATCAAAACAATAAATCAATTTAATTTTTAGTAAATTAAAGGTCAAATTTATTTTTTAATTGCAATAATTTAATTTTACAATTTGAAATTTTGGAAGTAAAATGAAAAGAAAATTATACAAATACATTTTGACGCTAAATCCCATAACCAATATTTTAACTACAAATTTTCATTTCAAAATTTTTGTTCCAATGCTTTTGACCTCAAACCCCGAGTCTTCATTTTTGGCACTTAAATTTGTGACTTTGGTGATGAAATTTGATATTGTGGTTTTAACATCAAAATATCAATTCCACGATATTCTTTATCAACCACATATTTATATCAAAATAAAAATTCTAGATTGTTTGTCCAATCCAAAAGAAAAGTGTTTGCAACTGAACCATCAACAAATCTCAATTTAGAACCCAAATTAAATTGTCCTTTTTAGAATGAAGAGAACGAGAAATTAAATAAAGCAAAAAGTTAGGGAAATAGACCAAATCAAACTAAACTTTTCAAGAATATTGGATAAAATGGGCCAATCGTCAGGAGAGGTAATTTTATATTAACTAACTCCGAGAAGGCTATCTCAAATTATGACAATCTATCCTTATTAAAGAACAATCGACATTATCCATAATAATGTTTTCATCTCCGAGTGAAAAAGTGACAAACTATGTCTTTGACATTTCGCATCTAAAAGAGATGTTTTACAAGTCTGAATCGGCTAAATTAATATTATTCAGGATTAAATTTTAAAATATTTGATGGTTCAGTTATGAAAAAGTCAGATGTCATAGTTCAGGTATAAAAAAACTTATCGCAAATAGTTTGGGTTGATTTTGGCCGTTTTCCCTAGGGGTGAGCAATCGCGTTATATATATTTAATTTTGTTTGGTTTAATAAAATTTAAGCTTGCTTTCTTTTGGTTTTTGGTTTGGATTTGCTTTGTTTAATCGAAAAATAACTTTGAAAATAATAACTAAAATTTCTATAATATAAAATAAATGATTTTCTGTATCAATGTTTTTTTAAAAAATTTATCCTCAATTTGTAAAAATATTGGTCACTTCTGCGAACTCAAAAGTAATATACAATATAATAATATAGCAAATCGAAATCTTCGCAAGGAGAAATTCAAATCCATCTTTAGAATTTTGAAAATCTAATATATGTGACTTTTAAAATTTTTAGAAGATATGTACGAGGGTTATATTGCGTATCATTATTGATTTCATTGGATTGATCTATATTTTTTTGGAGATATAGAGTAAATATGCAAAATTTGGCAACTTGGAAGATTGTTTCTAAACAGAAAATCTTTAAATAAATTATTTTTATTTTCTATATGTATATATAATTGTTTTTCAACCAAGTATTACTTGCCCAATCTGGAGGAAATAACTTTACAAACGAAAACTGAGATTAAAAAATTATGGACTAAATAGTCAGTTTGGAAATTAAAAATTTGAACAATAAAAGAGAGAAAAAAAGAAAAGATAAATTATCTTGTGACAAAGGGTGAAGACAATGTTATGTTCTTATTCATCAACGATATAAGAGAATATATATACAACTGATATGCAACCCTATATCCTATTCTCTAGAATAAAGGAATATTAACATATTAAGAGATATATTATAGAGTATTTACATAGGACTCCCTTATATCTTGGAGCATAACTATCTCATCAGAAAAATTAGAGAAAACATAAAATTTCTAAGAAAACTACACACCATTGACTCTGCAAAGTTATACTCTTCCTAAATATTTGATTTTTTAGTTTTTTCTACATTTTTATTATTGAATTGTACATTTCAAAAAAAATTAACTGAAAATAATTAAATTTATACAAATATTATTAGTTTATAGTTATTGGAAACTGTTAACATTAGAGAATAAATGTAGGCATAACTAAACAATTATTATTTCTTAATGTGTGAAAACTCTAAAATATTATTTATTTAGGAACAAAGGTAGTATATATAATACAATAAAAGGTAAATTTTTTAATTAATTCACCATTTCATTGATAAATAATTTTGTCAATATTTTGGGAATTTTTAATTAAAGGCCGATTGAATTATATATAAACTAGAGGGTGACAATATAAAGTATTTATTTACCATTATCATTGATTTAAATCATCCAAAAGTGTATACTCACTTTATGTTATTCAATAAATAAATAATTTTATATTTAAAATAACGCCTAAAAATTATCTTGTAATCTCATACACTACAAGAAAACAGCGCCATTACCGACGGCGTTTCCGACGGCCGTTGTTCCGTCGGACGTTTCCGATGGATTTCCGATAACAAAGCTTCCACATTTAGGTTGATGGAAAGCCATCGGACATTTCCGACGGAATTCCAACGGATAATAAAAAAATCAATGATTTTCCGACGGCATTTTTCAGTCGGTAAAGCGGACAAAATTACGATGGCTAACCGACGGAAGAGCGACAAATTTCTGATACAGTTTACTACGGATTTTCCACGGATACGAATTCCATAGGTAATCCGTAGGAAATTGATATTTTTTTCTAAGTAAACAAACGTATAGTATTTTATATAAAATGAAAATAAAAATTAAATTTAAAATTGTAACTTAAAATTCTAAAAATATATTAGGGAAAAAATATTACATATAACAACTAAATATATATTTAAAACCAAATGAAAATTAAAATATTACAAGAGTGAAATTAATAAAATACATTTGAACTAATTATCATCCGATGTACTATCTGAATACTCTGATGGTGATGAATCGGATTGTGAATCAAATTCTCCATGTTCCTCCTCCGAATAATCAAAAATCTCGTTATCACCTTCGTCGGTAAAATCGACAACAAGATCAACTTGTTGCAGTTCTGCGATCGGACCTAGAAAACCTGTAGTGACGCATTGTTGCATAGCCTCGTTATCTGCAATACCATCCACCCTACCTCTTGGTGTAATCAATGAAACAGTGATCCAAGGATCATGCTTGTTCGTGACACGAGGATATGGAATGTAACAAACTTGGTTTGCTTGTGATGCAAGGATAAAAGGATCGTACTTTTGCAGCCGTTTTCCGGAATGTATGGATATAACCCCAAATTCATCTTGGCGAACACCAGCTCCTAGGAACGAATCATACCAATCGCAATAAAAAACAACGCATCGCAAGTCGAAAAAACCAGGGTAATGGACTTCGAGAATTTCCCTTAGAATACCATAGTAGACAATGTCACCCGATTCTAAAGAAATACCATAATCACTTGTTGGCCGGATCCTTCCTTTGCGTAAAATCTTAAAAGCATATCCACGTGTACAATACATAGGATAGGCGTGGGCAACAGCCAATGGACCATTAATCAACTCTTCTAACCAAGTTGGAAAAGACTAACCTCTACTTGCACTTGTCCTTACTTGCAATAATTATAAAAAAATATATTCATAAATTAAAAAATGATATTTGTAGTAATATTAAAAAGAACGTAAGTGAATCAAATAAACTTACATAAAATGCGAGCCATTGAGCGAACTCACTCTCTTTGAGCGCATTAAGTGTTTCCTCCGTGTAAGTTGAGTAATGAAAGCGTATGTGAGCCATTTAAATCCTAAATAAAAATATGAATACATTTTTTAAATTATGAATATTATTAGAAATATTTAGATTTTTTAAAAATGAAATACCTTTCATACTCAAGAAGATCATCGCAATTTGTGAGAATATACATATGCAAATGATTTTGCACCTCCTTAGTTAATCTCCGTTTTTTGCTTTTTCCAATTAGTCGTCTAACCTATGTAAATAGATTTAAATTGTAATTAAAAATATTATTGAATGTTTAATTTTTATAATAAAAATTGAAATGCGCCTTACCTGTCGGAAGAGACTAGGAACATAGATTGGATAACTTGCTTTTTCACCTCCGTCATCGTGCCGAGCGGATCCACGACTCTTTGTTTGCACTTGTTTTGGAAAATAATATTCAGAAAAATGTGCCGCCTCTTCATTAATGCATTGAGCGACAATAGACCCCTCTACTTTACTCAAATTTTTAACATTTTTCTTCAGATGATACATATACCTCTCGAACGGGTACATCCACCGATATTGAACAGGGCCACCTAATGCTGTTTCGTGAAGAAGATGAATTAGAAGATGAATTAAAAAATGAAGGGGGGAAATCTTCTCCAAATTACATATGATAATTGGTATATGCGTCTCCAAATCATGAATACCATCAATCGTCAGAGATCTAGTACATAAATCCCAGAAAAAAGCAATTATACCTGAGAAAAAACATAAACCAATTAAAACAGTACTTGATGTAGTATTTACCTGTAATATTTATGCAGACAAAATTACCTGCAATTGACTTGTGAACGTTTTGTGGAAAAAGATATGCAAATGCAAACAGAAGAAGGTGCTGCATTATGACATGATAATCGTGACTTTTTAAACCAGAAAACTTTTCTTCACCATAATCAATGCAGTTTCGTAGGTTCGATACGTATCCATCCGGGAATCTAACATTGTTGGCAATCCATTCGAAAAACTCATGTTTTGCAGCCGAAGGTAAACGGAATTGGGGTATATGACCTTTGTTGTTATTCCCCACAACATGAAGAGCTTTTCGAGAACATATATCTGGCAAATCCAATCTAGACTTCAGATTATCTTTCGTTTTTCCTTGGACATTGAGAACAGTGTTAATCAAGTTTTCAAAAAAAAATTTCTCAATGTGCATGACATCTAGATTATGCCTCAATAAATGGTCCTTCCAGTATGGTAGATCCCAAAAGATACTCTTCTTATGCCAGTTATGGTATACGCCAACTCCATCTACCGGACTATGTCCGTTTCGCCTGCTTTTTCTCACTCTTAATTGTGTTATAACCATCTAATTCAGGAGGTAGACCATCAAAAACCTTTTGTTTTGGTAAACAATGTGGTGCTTGATAGGGATGATGTCTGCAAAAACATCTATGATAATCAAACCAGATGTTTTTACGCCCATTTCTCAATTGAGCATCGTATTGTCTTGACAATATGGACACGATAATCTCCATGTGTCCATCCGAGATAACATACCATATGCTGGAAAATCACTTATGGTCCACATAAGCACTGCCCGCATCAAAAAATTTGCTTGCAATGAAACATCGAATGCCAGAACTCCATGTTCCCATAACATCTGTAACTCATAAATCAATGGCTGTAAGAAAACATCAAGTGATCTCTTTGGCTGCTCAGGTGGAGCGAGTGAGGCGAAAAGAAACTATCTCTTCATGCATAAAGATGGTGGCAAATTGATGGTGTCACGATTACAGGCCATGAATATTGTCTTCCATGCTTTCGAAAGGATTAAAACCATCGGTGCATAAACCAAGGTACACATTCCTGCTCTCAGCTGCAAAATCAGGATAAACATTCTGAAAGTGTCGCCATGCTTCAGCGTCAGACGGATGTGATATATCTCCAACCCGTGGATGATCGAATGCCATCATGGTGCTGTGCTGCATTGATTGAATAATCTTTTCAACCTCTCGCTAGTGGCAAATACTACATTCGTTTGTATGGAACACTGACTCTTCCACCTATATCTTGATACCAGGATTGCGACAAAAGACAAAAACCGATCTGAATCCTCCTCCGATGATCATACAATTGTTGATGCACATCTTCACACGTCGGTAAGCCAAGCAGCCACCAACTGAATCTTATAGTATATTGATGGATAATTACTATCCGAGGCAAATGTCTTTTCATATAATCAGCAAATGCATCAACACAAGTCTCGACAAATTGTAATCCGTCTTGATTGTCATCATTGCATTGCATAACGGTGATATTCCCTCTGGACAACCTCTATACAACGGCTGCTTTGCATCCATCAACATATCGAAGAATCTTTGTGCTTAAATTAGGCTCCTCTATTAATCTTTCTCTCTAGAATCAACAAAGCGAACATTTACATGATATGCATCATGTACCATCATAACGAATTATCCCATTTCGTTAGATTCCTTATTCTATCGGCTAAAGTTACACTTGTACTAGCAAAATCTACCATAGAATCATTTTCTCCATGCGAATACAAAATCTTGTAACCCGGCATAAATCCTCTACGATGTAAATGCGAACTTACTTCTAAAATATTGAGAAATCTACGATTCTTACATTTAAGACAAGGACAATAGATTTTACCGTTTCGAAAGCAAGTTCATGATTTGTTGCAAAATTCATGAACTGTAGTACACTTCGACAAACTCTTACGTAAGTTGCTCGTCTCGGATCACGCATTGGTCTGTCCATCCAGGATCGAAAATAATTATATTGACTTGATGATGACATATTTGTAATAGACGATGTATAGATAATATGAGAATAATATAGGTAGAGAAATTTTATGAGAGAGTGAAATGTTCATGTGAGGCAAAGTGGTGTATATAAACGACAGAAATGGAAGGAAAGACAGCGACTCACGACCGTGCTACGATTGTGCGGCTAATTTTTAAACGGTCTTATTTTAAATATACCGACAGAAAACCTACGGTAATGAACAAAACCGACGGTGATGTTTATTTATATATATATATATATATATAGATAAGAAATCAAATTTAAAAATACATATAAAATCATAAATCTAAAATACTTTAGAATGCATATGAAAACATATTTATTAAATCTTAATTATTAAAAATCTTATTTATTTAAAATCATATTTATTTAGGGAATTAGGATTAAGATTTTGTAAATACAATTAGATATAAATTTAAAAGTAGACACCATCGGTTTTCCATCGGTATTACCGATGGCAAACCGACGGTGTTGTTCTTTCCGTCGGTTATCCATCGCTATTATCGATAGAAAACCGACGGTAATGTTTATATATATATATATATATATAGATAAGAAATCAAATTTAAAAATACATATAAATTCATAAATCTAAAATACTTTAGAATGCATATGAAAACATATTTATTAAATTTTAATTATTAAAAATCTTATTTATTTAAAATCATATTTATTTAGGAAATTAGGATTAAGATTTTGTAAATACAATTAGATATAAATTTAAAAGTAGACACCGTCGGTTTTCCATCGGTATTACCGATGGCAAACCGACGGTGTTGTTCTTTCCGTCGGTTTTTCATCGGTATTACCGATGGAAAACCAACGGTAATGTTTATTTATATATATATATATATATATATACATATATAAGAAATCAAATTTTAAAATACATATAAAATCATAAATCTAAAATACTTTAAAATGCATATCTTACATCATCTTATTTCTTTAAAATCAGATTTAATTAAGAATCAATGAAAATTGTAATAATTTTATAGAAACATAACAATTTTTCATAAGATTATATATATGTAAAAATAATATCCGTGGGTATTCCATCGTTTATTTAAAATCATATTTATTTACAATCATATTTATTTAAAATCGTTTGATTAAATGTTTATAATTCTAGTCATTTAGATATTACAAATCATATTTATTTAAGATATTAGTATTAAGATTTTATGAAAATGATTTTACTAAATACTAACAAAAAATTTAAAATCTAAAATCAAATAAATATTAAATCATTTTTATAAAATCTAAAATCAAATAAATATTAAATCATTTTTTAAAAATCTAAATCAAATATAATAGCCAATTAAAATGCATGCAAAAAATCCGATAACCGTCGGTTTTCCATCGGTCAAAACCGACGGAAAGTAGAATTTCCGAGGGTAAACCGACGCGAATATACTGTATAAAATTTACAAAGGAAAGTGTTGGGGTTTGTCGTTGGAATACAGAGGCCAAAATGAAGTCCCTTCTACGAGTGCCTCCTCTTTTTATAACCTCTTTCTTCTTCTTAATGTTTCCTCATTTAGCCCTCAATTTTAGAATTTATTCACAAATTAATTTCATGATCATTAATTAGTGTTAATGTATTCACAATTAATGTTAAAAACTAGAATTATGTTTTCGTACTCAGGTTATATTTTGAGTTAATATAAATATAAATTAATATATAATAATGATAAATATCTATTGGTTAAAATATTAGTTATTTATCCAAAAATGATAATAATATATAATACTAATTAGTTTGATTGCAAATGATTTATTCAATGATATTATTATATAATTTTTAACAACTTTAATGTTATATTCTAAAAAGTACTTTTGTAATATTAATAAGGGGATAATTTTATTAAACATTAAATATCCAAACATGAAATAATTTTATTTAAATAATTTGTTAAATTATAATGTTATTTACGTAAAAGTTTTAGTTAAATTTATATTAAAAAAATAATTTCTTAGTAAAATATGATAATAAACTTTAGATGAAATGAACTTTAGTATGTAAATAAAAATAGCTTTTTAATTTTCTTATTTTTGAAATTATAAATTAAATAATAATAGTTAACATATTTACTTCTTTTTAGATTATAATTTTTGTTTTAATTAGTTAATTTTTTTTTTAATTATGAATGAATTGAAAAAATATATTTTGTGAAGATTTTGTTTCTAAATATATCTATTTTTAATTAAATTAATAATAGTTTAGACATTTTTACTTTTATTGAATTTTTTTATTTGTTCTTGATACTAGTGAGATTTTATGTAAATTTTAACGATGTAAAAGTTTATTTTATAATAGTACTCTCTAAATATTAGTAAGATGATCTGAGCATTTGATTCTTTGACCATTGACCTTGGACCATTTGATTCATTCATAAGCTAAGTAATTAAAAAAATTTAGATTTGTAGAATGACAGGCCTTCAATAAAATAGAGCAGGTCCATTGTCCGAGATCCGACACCTGGGTAGTTTGTTTGTTCTTTCTTTTTTTATAAAAGATATAAAATTTCATTACAAGTTGAGGAAGAATCATTAAACAAACCTTTGACGTATACCTTGTTGACCACCAACACTTGCCATTTCAAACTTCAAGTGCATCATATTGCATCCATATATAGTTTTTAATTTTCAATTAAAATATTACCACCATAAACATAAAGATAATTTTTTAACCATTTCAATCATCAAGTTCATCATTTATACGGACTAGTTCAACATCTACACTTATCTATAAATTGAGATCTTTGTCTCATAAGTTTATCATCATCTCCCCATTAAAATCTAAAGAAAAAAATTTCCTCTCTTCTAAGAATTGCTTTCAACTAATATATAACCATGAAAAATCTCTCAATTCTTGTACTTCTATCTATCTTGGCTATAACACTTTCATTAACCATTGCTTCGGACCCAAGCCCTCTTCAGGACTTCTGCGTCGCCGTCAACACCCCAACAGATGGATGTATATGTTCACTCCCTAATCATTTTAACTATATTTTTTTAATAAATGTAACTGATAGTTAGGAGAATGCATTACGTTCTTACACTCTTTTTATTTGGTTATAATGTTCAGTGTTTGTGAACGGAAAGTTCTGCAAGGACCCTAAGCTCGTCACAGTAGAGGACTTCTTTAAGTCAGGGATCAACAAACCAGGAACACCTAATCCAGAAACTGGGTCTATTGTGACACCCGTCAATGTTATCCAGATTCCAGGGTTAAACACCCTTGGAATCTCAATAGTCCGTATTGATTATGCAGTTAACGGACAGAACCCACCTCACACCCATCCACGCGCCTCCGAGATCTTGTATGTCGCAGATGGAACGCTTTTAGTAGGGTTTGTCACATCAAACCCAGATAATCGCCTCTTCAGTAAAGTACTCTATGAGGGTGATGTATTTGTGTTTCCAGAGGGACTCATTCATTTCCAAGCGAACGTTGGAAAATATCCCGCGGTTGCATTCGCTGGTCTGAGCAGCCAAAACCCAGGTGTCATCACTATTGCCGACACCGTGTTTGGTTCTAACCAACCAATAGATCCGAATGTTCTTGCGAGGGCGTTCCAGTTGGACGCTAGGACTGTCATGGATCTACAGACTAAGTTCAAAAAATAATAATATATATATATATCGTTCTTGAAATTGCTCTCATTTTATGTATTTTCAGCTAAATAATGATCTTGTATTATCCGCTTATCATAACATGGCATGATGTTAATCATTATGTTTTTATGTTATAAATGAATAAATATTTTTATGTTTTGAATTTTAAATGTCATTTTGGAAATTCACGGAGAGGATTCTCTTTTGTGATGGAGTTTTCTTAAACAGAATTACAGAAAAGTATTAAAGTCTATTAGGTAATATATATTGTGATGAATTTACGACCACTAAACTATGTTCTTAATCGAGTCGTACGACTTTGTGACAACAAATTAACTACAAGAAAACAACCTAAAATCCGACAACCATTTCCGTCGAAAGTAGTGATTGGAAAAATATCGACAAATTTTCACCAATTTCCGACTAATTGCCGATGTATCTTCAGCTAAATAAGGATTTTGTATTATCCGCTTATCATAACATGGCATGATGTTAGCCATTATGTTTTTATGTTATAAATGAATAAATATTTTTATGTTTTGAAAAGATAAATTCATATTTTAAATTTCATTTTGGAAATTTACGGAAAGGATTCTCTTTTGCGATGGAGTTTGCTTAAACAGAATTACAGAAAAGTATTAAGTCTATTAGGTAATATATTTTGTGATGAATTTACGACCACTAAATTATGGTCTTAATCGAGTCGTACGACTCTGTTACAACAAATTAACTACAAGAAAACATCCTAAAATCCGACGCTATTAATTTCGGACGAAAGTATTAATTGGAAAAGTATCGACAATTTTCCGACAAATTACCGATGGAAGAAAATTAGTCAAAAACTGGTCGGAATTTTTTCAAAATTTCCGACCAAATAAAGACGGTTGGATATTAATCGGAATGTTTGTCGGAAATTTGGGAGAATCATCCGACATATAAGCATCGAAAAGTCATCGAAAGTTTATAAACTTCACACGTGTGATTAATAATAATTTCTAACGATTTTCCGACGATATATTCAAGTATCATCAGAAATTCGTTAGAAATATGATTTATCAGACTGAAAAATATCAAGTCAATAACATTATATTATAACCATTGAAAAATTCAAAAAATTTATGTGTTTTCAACAAATTGTCAGAAATTTATCTAAAAGTTTATGGTGTTTAAGTTCCCGCATTGATAAACTAAAATCAATTGAATTTCCGAAGAAGTTTTCCATAAAAATTCCGACCCACATTTGCCTTAAGTATATGAAAGTCTCTAGCTAAAGGGTTTTGCCTTATGAGGAGTTAAGGAAGAAGGCAAATGGTTTTAGCTAAAGAAGTTAAAGACAAGCTAGTCACGTGCCTGGGAAGTTGTTACTCGGTTTAACCAACTAACTTTGATTTTTGTTTAATCTTCTGCATTGTTCAATTTGTATCAAGAGAGAGAGAGAGAGAGAGAGAGAATAAGCATTGAGAGGGGAAAATCCAACTCTTGAGAGTACTGAGCTAAGAATCTAGTTGATTTCAGATCCTCTTCCACAAGTCATAGGGATCAATTCCTTGGAAATCTCTTTCTGCCATTTTCAATTTCGTTCTTCGCCTTCCTTTACGTTGAGAAAGATCTGTTTCATATTTTCAAGTATAAACTTACATTGTGGTTCTTCTGCTTTGCCAAAAAAAGAAAATATATCATGTGTTAATAACGTATGCATGAGAGAATAACAGACTATCTCGAGCTACCTAATCTTATTTAGCGTATTATCCATTTTTGCCGTAATGATGTTAGCAATAGATTAGTTGGTGCAAGATTAATTGGTGCAGAGTACATGAAACATCTCGCAAGTGGGTAAGAATATTATATAATATTAACCTTCCAGATGCAAATGTTGATTGGGTCTACAAGATTAATCTTGGGAGAATTTTTCTAAGCTTTAAACACATTTTTTAAAATAATAATTTTATTCAACACTACTAAAACTTAGACGGCGCCGTCTAAAATGCCGGCAGAACTTTGACATTTGCGGTGACCTGTCAATGTCATTGGTGAGTATGAGACATAAATTTGTCTCAGTACATTAACTAGACAAACCAAATTTTTTCTGTTGATGTCCAAAACCGCTCAAAAAATAATGTTGCCATACCATGTGGTCACTAAATTATGTTTAACCTCAGCATATCTTATATCATTCAGCATCATGAGTATTGTCATGCATGATCATTTATCAGTTTCTGATTTGTTTTCCTAATTCGTGCTAAGTCGCTTAGGTTTGAAAGACTCTTTATCTCGTCTACAAATTTATAGTCAACGAAGAAGAAAGCCAAAGAGTAAATAAAAAGAAAGGAAATAACTCGGTTTTATTCCGATATAATTCACCTAAGCAGTATATGTGAAAAGAGTAACATATTCTCCAAAAACAGCTCGGTCTTATCTCTATACTACTCTCAGCATCCATTATATATACAATTGGTTGATACAGTCGTGTCTTATCATCGAGGAAAATTAAACAAAACTAACAAATGTTAACATTTTAACAAACCCCACGTTCACATTGACCTTTTGTTCAATCTTTAACCATTTCAAATATCAAATTCATTGATTAATTTCTTGGATTTGTAAGTATATGGACTAGTTCAACACGTAAACTCATCTATAAATTGAGCTCTATGTCTCCTAAGTTTCTTACCTCTCCATTACAACCTAATCCAAATAAACAAAAAAAACCCTTCCTCTCTTCGAAGAATTGCTTCAGCTAATATATGGCAATGATCATGAAGAGTCTCTCATTTCTTGCAGCACTATCTCTTTTGGCTATAACACTTCCATTAGCCATTGCTTCTGATCCAAGCCCTCTTCAAGACTTTTGTGTCAGCGCCAACACCTCAGCAAATGGCGGTACGTACATGATTACTTCCTAATCATTTTTACTCTAATCTTTAATTTCTCATTTCTTAACAACACTCTTTATTTTTGGTAAATATGTTCAGTTTTTGTTAACGGAAAGTTCTGCAAAGACCCAAAGCTCGTCACAGCAGATGACTTCTATTTCTCAGGGCTTCAGAATGCAAGACCTGTAACTAGTCCAGTTGGGTCGACCGTTACAGCCGTCAATGTTAACAACCTTCTAGGGTTGAACACCCTTGGAATCTCAATAGTTCGTATTGATTACGCAGTTGCCGGACAAAACCCGCCTCACACCCACCCACGTGCCACCGAGATCTTGGTTGTCCAAGAAGGAACACTTCTAGTTGGGTTTGTAACATCAAACCCAGATAATCGCCTCTTCACTAAAACACTCAACGCGGGTGATGTATTTGTGTTTCCAGAGGGACTCATCCATTTCCAAGCAAACATTGGTCATTCACCAGCGGTTGCATTCGCCGCTCTAAGCAGCCAAAACCCAGGTGTCATCACTATTGCCAACACCGTGTTTGGGTCTAACCCAGCCATAAACCCAAGTATTCTTGCAAGGGCGTTCCAGTTGGACCCTAGGACTGTCGTGGATCTACAGGGCAAGTTCAAAAAATAATAATATCATGCTTTGAATTGGTTTCATTTTATGTACTTCTGCCTTAATATTGATCTTGTATCATGACATGATGTCTTGTATCATTTTATGTACTTCTGCCTGAATATTGATCTTGTATCATGACATGATGTCTTGCTTTTACATGATGTCTTGCTTTTAAACAAATTCTATAAACAATGCTTTTCTTTTCTAAATAATGGATAAATGTTTTGCACGTCATTACTTCGTAATTCACGATAAATATTTCTTTTTTGACAGAGTTTTATTTCACAAAACAATTATCTAAGGACACATTAATAAGAAAGAAAAATCATGAATTTACGATCACAAGATGAGACTTCAGACTTTTTCCACAAAAATATATGGATCCACATTCGGTCAGCACTAGCGAGCGATTAACTCCAATAATTTCATGATATGATAATAGAGAAAGCAAATGGTCACCTTAGCATCTACACGGGAACCCTAGTTCAGATGCTGATTATAATGTACGTATAATCTTCCCTTGTAAAAGCTATGAAAAAAAATTAAAATTCTGTATTCCTTCTTTATTTAGATATGGATGTGAAAAATCATTTACTACGAGAGTTTTGTTGCATGCCTATGACATTACGGGTGAACACACTTATTCAACGACAGATTCACAATCAATGGGTTGAAACTTATGTGACAGAGTTATTACGTAATAACACTAGAGGCATTACGTACTAACAAAAAAACTACATAAATAATACACTAGAGGAATTGTCTCTTTAAATTCTGTTCATCGATTTTGATTTACATAATACATACATGTAAGTTGATATAGTCGTGCTTACTCACTTAAAGAAACAATCAAACCAAACAACAGTTTCATATTGACATTGGTCGAGTCAACTCAGATGCATGTGCAAATGAAATATTATCAAAATCAGCACGTATAAATTCATGACAAGTTGAGAAAATATAATCATCAAACACAGATATAAATTTTGTGTAACTTGTCAAAACTTGCCATTTAAAACGTCAACTGAATCATTTTTCATTTGAAATAAAAACTTCGCTTATAATTTCTTATTGTATTTAGTGCGATTGAAATATTGCCACCATATTAGATGGCGCGTTAAGGGAACACGATTTAACAAATTTCTTAATTATTTCAGACTTGTAATTGATACATTTTAGATTTCTTGGATTTACGGGTGTATATACATTTGTATGGACTAGTTCAGCATTTCTACTCATCTATAAAATGAGCTCAATGGCTCATAGGTTTCTTACTTCTCCAACAAAACCATATTCAAGAAGAAAACAAAAAACCATACTCTTCTTCCTAGCATAAAGATATGTCTTTTTTTATCATTTGATTTTAACTGCATCCAACTGTTAATTCAAAATATACAAACAAACGTAACTACGTCTAGATGCAATATTTAGATGCAGAAATGAAAAACAGAAATGAACGACATCTGGATGCAATATCTAGATATGGTATCTAGATGCAATATCTAGATACACAAACGAACAGGACCCTAGTATTTTCGACTCTTCCTCCGCCTCCGATTGTAACACTGACAGAAGGCGTTTCCCGAGGTCAGGCTGAAGAAACGTATATGGGTGATTGGAGAAGGTTTAGGGAGGTGGGTTTGTTGAATGAGGCTTCAATGGAGAAGAAAGATAGAGAAGCTCTTCTTGAAAAAATCTCGGCTCTTAAAAAAGAGGTAACGTTTTATGAAAATTATTGTATGATTTGATTATTCTGTTGCCGGGTTTGCTTTATTTCTTTGAGAATCCATAGCTGCAAGAAGAACATTTTGGTTAAAACTGATAATGTAGATATGTCATTAGCGTGGAAGCTCTCATGTGTAATTAGGTTAGATATGGTTTAATATTCTGCTCTCATGGGTTTATGAGGCAGTTGGTTTGATATGGTTTGATATTCTCCTGTGCAGTTATATGGCTACCAGCACAATATGGGACTTCTTCTCATGAAGAACAAAGAGTGGGCTTCGAAGCACGAACAACTAAATCAGGCATTCCAAGAAGCTCAAGAAATCTTTAAAAGGGAACAGTCGTCACATCTGTATGCATTGACGACTGTCGAACAACGCGAAGAAAACTTGAGAAAAGTCTTGGGTCTGGAAAAGCAATGTGTGGAAGAGGTATCATACTTTAGCTTTAACATTATGGATATCTTAAAATTATGTTTGCTCTTAGTAATATAAGAAGTTACCTACTTATGTGATGCATTGATTTCTGGGTGTCCTCTTTTCTGCTGAGCTTCTTTAGACATGAGACTCTTTTTTCTTTATTAGGTAGCGTGTTACTACGTTTATGTTCTGAATTTTCTTGATAAAATTTTGTTTTACTTTTGTTTGCAGCTTGTAAAGGCTCTTCGTGAAATTCAAGAAGAGAATAGCAAGATAAGGCTCGCTTCTGAAGCTAAATTAGCTGAAGCGCATGCTCTGGTTGCTAGTGTTAACGGGAGATATTCAGACGTGGAAAACAAGATTTACTCTGCCGAAAGCAAACTCGCAGAGGCAACTAGAAAGAGCTCCGAGCTGGAAATGAGGTTGAAGGAAGTGGAGACTCGTGAAAGTGTCCTGCAACAAGAGCGGCTTTCATTTGCTAAAGAGTAAATATAGATATTACTTATACGACTGTAAAGTTCAAGGCCTCTTGTTAGTCTTACGTTATGTGTATGTTATTGCACCACAGGCGAGAATCATATGAAGGGATTTTCCACAAGCAAAGAGAGCACCTTCATGAATGGGAGAAGAAGCTTCAAGAAAAGGAAGAATCCATGCCTGAAAAGAAGAGAAGCCTGAATCAAAGAGAGGAAAAGGTTAATGAAAAAGAAAAGAAACTGAAGCGGAAAGAAAAAGAACTTGAAGAACGGAATAGAAAGGTTGATTTGTCTATGTCAAAGTGTAAGGAATCTGAAGAATTGACTACAAAAGAGAATGTGAGTTTATAGCTATTTGAAAATGGGTTCTTTAGACTTATGTGTTATTCTTATATGACTTGTTTATGGTGGTTTACCCTAGGAAGCTCACACTTTCCAGAGCATGCTAGAGGATAAGGAGTTACAAGCATTTGAAGCTCATTGCTATAGAAGGGGTAAGTGTAAGGGTATAGCCTTTTTAGTTTTGTTGAACACTGTTATGCAGTGGAAATATATAAAAAAAGGAATGAACGTCATAGCATACTCATAATTACATAACATTGAAATACATAGATAACAGAAGAGAACGAGAGTGATTTCACAAGTTAGGAAGTAATTGAACCTAACGTTATTTAGTATATCGCTTTGAAGTAAGAATCATTATTATATAAATAGATTTCATTGATTCTGTTATCTAATTACTAAATCTTTGGTTTGGTTTTTTTACCTGACAGAAATTTCAAAAGCTTATTGATGATCAGAAAGAGGCATTAGCTGCTAAGATGCTTGGATTTGAGCTGGAATGTGAAGAAAGAAGAAAATCTCTGGACAAGGAACTCGAAAGGAAGATAGAAGAACTTGAACGACAGAGAGTTGAAATTGATCATAGCGAGGAGAAGTTGCAGAAAAGGAATCAAGCAATGAATAAGAAGTTTGACCGAGTGAATGAAAAGGAGATGGACCTTGAAGCAAGTCAAAAACTATTAAAGAAAAAGAAAAGATCATACAAGCTGAGGAGAAAAAGTTAAGTTTGGAAAAGCAACAGTTGCTTTCTGATAAGGAGAGTCTGGAAGACCTACATAAAGAAATTGAAAAAAACCGAGCTGAGATGATGAAAAAGGAGGAATTGATCCAAGAAGAATGCAAAAGTCTTGAAATCAAGAAAGAAGAGAGAGAAGAATACATGAGACTGCAGTCTGAACTCAAGTCCCAGATAGAGAAATCTAGGCTCTACGAGGAGTTACTTTCGAAGGAAGTTGAAAATCTGAAGCAAGAGAAAGAGAGATTTGAAAAAGAGTGGGAAATATGGGATGAGAGGCAAGCAGAATACAATAAAGAGCGATTAAGAATGTTTAAAGAAAAAGTTATACCGCTGTAAAACGAAAGACAATATATTTAACAGATTGTAAACACTTACCGAATGAGGTCCGTGTCACAATGGTCGGGTACCACGTCTCTACAACTCCCACGTATCAAGCATCAAGTGTTCGGATCCATGAGATGCCTTTTTATTTAATTTTTGTTTCCGGAAGTTGGTTTTTTTTTTTTTTGCTCCTCAACTAGATCCGCCGCTTTGATTTACTGGGGTTTGCGTGCACGTTTTCGGCGACGGTACCACAAGACTCGCGGGAGCTTCATCATCCACCCTACTTCTACGGCGGATCTCGTCTCTATCACAAAACCAGAAACTTCCTCCCGATTTTTCATCTAAACAAGGTTGTTTCTCCTCGAAATCTTTGTCTATTTATGGCTTGGAGTGTCGATTTATTTCATTACCATACATGCTTCAAGCTTTAATTGCAAAAAAAAAATGACGATTGCTGGAATATATTTGACAAATTTATTCCTTTCCTTCGATTGTGCACTTTGCATTACAATTTTAGAATTCTATTTTCTTGGGGTAAATTTAACGATTGTAAGAACGTTTTTTAGTTTTCCTACCTATAGATTTGATATTGGTGTCATTAATTTATGAAATTTTGTTTTATTAGATTTACATTTACGTTTTCAGCACATTTGTATTAGTTGGAAATTATAACAATTAAATAGAACTTAGGTGATTTTGGGGTACACATTTACAGACTCCTATTACAAAACAATTAACTAAAATTTGTCCCGTGCTATAGCACGGATTAATGTTTTTTAAAATTTGATATTATAAATTTTTTATTTATAGATTATAAATTAATAAGATAAATGCTAAATAAATATATATATATATATATATATAGATAATTTATCCCCAAAAAAGTATTCAATTAAGTTTAATATTTTAGATTAGTTATATCCAAATTATGTATATTTTAGTTCATGTTAAATAAAAATTTAAAATTTGATAAATATTTTTTTATTTGGATATTCGAAGGTTTTTACCCATTGAAAATTACAATAATACTCTTAATAGAACAATTAATTTTGTCTTTTAAATGTTTTATCCAATAATATTATTATATATTTTTAAAAAACTTTAAGGTTAGATTCGAAAAAGTATTTTTGTAATATTATTACGAGGATATATTTTTTTAAACAATCAAATATATAAACATTAAATAATTTTATTTAAATAATTTATTAAATTATAATATTATTTAAGTAAAATTTTAGTTTGATATATGTATATCAATTTTGTTTTTTAGTAAAATATGACAATATACTTTTGATGAAATGATTTTTAGTATGTAAATTAAAGCTATTTTTTATTTTTCTTATTTTTGAAATTATAATTTAGTTAATAATAGTTAACATATTTCTTTGTATCTAGATTATAATTTTTTGTTTTGATAAATTTATTTATTTTAAATTGTTTGAAAAGAAGTTAAAACTAGATTTTGTGAAGATTTTGTTGATTTAATTAAATAAATTAATTGAATTAAACTAAATATTGATTTAATTTTCCAAAAATATGAGATTTGATGTAGACTGCGATTTTGCTTAGAAGATTTTAAGGAAGTATTTAAATCGTAATCTAGATATATCTATTTTTTTAAAAGAAATAAAAGTCGATGGCTATGATTTAATAAAATGATCACATAATAATTAATGACTAAAATACCCTTAATGAGATGTGATGTAATTATTAATATTTTGTAAGGTTTATTTATAAGTGTACTTCCCAAATAATATATAGGGGATCGTCGGGCATGTGCCATGATATTGCAACCTATATTACACCTTTTTGGAATGTTCGAATCATGTTTAATTATGCTAAAAAACTTTTCCATTTTTTCTTAGCATGTTTGGCATTGGTAGAAGTGTGTGAGGCCGAGGTCGTGGCCGTGGTAGATCATCAACCTCTACTTCGTCACATACAGGGTCGTCTTCTTCGCCATCGTCCGTAGCTTTTAGGCCCCATCCAATTCAGAAACCTGGTGGTAGTACTTCTAACCCTAATCGCGAAGTAAGTCGTCATATCCCACCTCCTTTACCAGAATTCCGTGATGATATCCTAGAGGATGAGTGTAACACCCCCATTCGCAGCAATAAACTGACAACATATGTTAACCGATAAATTTTTCGATTTTTCTATTAAGCACTAAATTCATCGAATTTTAATTCAACAACCTACACAGCGTAACTACCAAATTTTACCGAGATGTTCAAAAAAAAAAACAACCACTTTCCAACGAAAGCAGTGTTTGATCGGATTTGGGTTGGAATCTTTTCCATCCAAAATCCGACCATCTACCAAAATCAACAATTTTTCAACGAAGCCATAGTTCGGTCGGATTTGTGTCTTAATTTTTCCGACCAAAATCCGACCATATACCAAAAACCATCAACTTTCCGACGACACATGATTTTCGTCGGAATTCTACAGTAAATTCCGACAAAAACGATTTCGTTGGAAATTCTGGTTGGAAATTGAGTTTTTTCTTGTAGTGTGACACACCCCATCCCGAGTACAAAAACAGAAAACGCGGAAAAATCATAAAACCCGAGAATTTTTAAAACTTTTCTTAAAACGATTGAAACCATTCGAGTAAAAACCCCTTTTCTTGCGATCCAAGTCAAATACTAACATCTCAATTAAATAAAACAATTAGGTTTAAAACATGGATCGATCGATCACCTTTACGATCGATCGATCTGACTCTCTGACCGATCGATCTAAACCGCTCAGCTCGATCGTCAACCCGCGCAATTTTTCGTCTTAATGATCGTCGATCATCGTCGATCGATCGAGGTCCTGAAAATTCTAGACGTCTTAACCGACCTACTGGATCGTCGATCGACCCCTTGATCGATCGATCCCCCTTCCGCCAAAACATCAGCAACGAACAGCAAGCAACTTTCATAACCCATCAAAAGCGACAACTCATTCACACCTCTTAACATTATAAACACAACGAAAAACAACAATCACCAAGGCAGAACAACCATCCAATACCCGAAACTCGACAAGGAACTCTAATCATCTTCTTCTCCTCGGCCTTGGTTCCACGAGCTCCATCACCTAAGTTTTCTCTTTACCTTTGCTTTGACGGTTGAGTCTACACGAAAACTTCAGAACCTCAAGCTTGATTCCCCTTGGTACAATCACACACTAAGATATCCATTACAAGCCCACAAAGTTTCAGCCAAAACCGAGCTATTTATCTAGGCCGATCGTCCCCCTGAATCAGCTCCCAAAACTCTGTTTTTCTCCAAGTTTCTTTCTCCTCTTCTCCTTCTTCTTCTTTTTCCTTTTCTCTCTTCTTCTCTCTCCCTCTCCCTAGCTCGAAATCATCATCTTCCCATGAGAAAAATGGAGAAGAAGAAGTGTGTAGAACCTTTGAGAAGAAGGAGAAGATATTTTTGTGGTTTAATCAAATTAAACCAAACCGAACCGAAATCACTAAACCGCAATCTATCGATTTTAAATTAATTCCCCCCGCTCGGTTTAGTAATTCCGCCCAATTTCCCGAAATATTTGAGACACTTCCCCGTCTCCAAAATATTTCCTTAACTTCCGCTAAAATCCCGTCAGACTCCGGAATTACCGCTAATTCCGCTTAAACCAAACCATTCGAAATTACAACTCAACGATCAATCCTTTGATCGAATCAACCCGTTTACCGTCCCTAGAGCCATCACTCAAGCTCGGTATTATCCACAACACTTTCCATCTCATTTCCGTCAAAACACTATTTCGAACCAAATCGACCCGAATTGGTTCCGAAACGATTAATCTTCTGATTAATCAAACCAATCTCAACCATGGTATTTACTAATCGATCTTACCGTTGTTTCTATTTCTCTCAAGAACAAATACAACACGGTACGAGGCAACATCAAAATAACAACTTATACCGTAAGAAATGTAGTAACTTATTCTACAAGAAAACGACTTGGGATACGGATGTTACATAGTGTTATCTCTCTAACAATTGCTAACTGTCAAGTACGTGACGTAGTGCGGACTATCTCTGAAGAGGATGGGAATTACTTGTGAGTCGAGCCTTCAATCCTGTAATTGTTATGTTTACGAACCAGTTGTGCATCCCATGCAAACAACAGTGCAACATAATTAACCTATTGGCCGTTGCCGGGAGGTTTTATTTTTACTTACTTGACACTACTCTTCAGACAAATATCGCAAAGCGCTATGACATAACCAGCCTCCCGACCTACTTTGTCTTTAAAAATGGCGATGAAATGGTTAATATGACCGGGGTTAAATCTTACGGGGTATTAAGGGAAGTTGTCAAGAAATATTCGGGATTTTGAGATTTTATGCATATCCTTTATATTTAGGACTAGCTGAGGGCCGATCCGGACATTTTTGAGACCCCAAAAAAAATATAAAATGAGGCCCTAAAACTTTTTAACTAGAATTTAATTTTAAATATTTTTTAAAATGACCATAATAATATTATATTTTTATGTGATAGTTTTAAGAAAATACCCAAAAATAATAAACAAAGAAATATACCATGAAAAGTAACGCTCACATATTTTCAAAGCTCACAACAAACTCTCAGTAATATAAACTGTCACATATTTAAATTCTGAAAGAAACCATAAAGAGAGAAATGTGTAAATATGTGAAGTTTTAAGAGTACAAAAGTGAGAAACGTGAGTAAATATCAACTGGTTACTGGCGTCTGAGGTGGCAGTGGAACGTATCTAACGTAAGTAGTTGAGTCATGAAAAGTGGGATCGTTAAACATATCTTTTATATATCTAGGATTTCGTCTTGAATTCCGAAGGGTATCGGTTCTTGCCAAAATCCA
Organism: Boechera stricta; assembly: GCA_018361395.1. Classification (NCBI taxonomy): domain Eukaryota; kingdom Viridiplantae; phylum Streptophyta; class Magnoliopsida; order Brassicales; family Brassicaceae; genus Boechera; species Boechera stricta. The sequence continues at coordinate 5,937,882 of CM031544.1, read as the reverse complement.
TCGTAGATTACATAACAGTGACCACATACTTACAGTCATTTTTAAGGTCAACTCTTGTTGAACATTCCATCTCGGGCCGGAGTATTACAGTCGATAACTGTTGCAGAACGAGTTTTTTTTTTACGTATCATGTTATTTTTCTATGTGAAGTGAACATCTAATTGATCAAATATCTAATTTCGCGACGTAAACATGTTATCTACTATCTTAAGTTCCATATTATCATTCAACACATTAAATTTTGTATATTCAATTATGAAAATTCCAAATGAATAAATTTTTATGGTTACGTTAACTAAAATAATGCATTGCATTTTTTATCTCATCTTTAATTGATACATTTTTGTTAGTTTCTAATACTCCTTCTGTTTTATTTTGAGTGAGGGTTAAGGATTATGCACACAATTTTTTTTTTAACCATAAATTGAGTAAAAAACAATTTCTATATCAAAACATAATTTATTATTTAGCTAAAAAGAATTTAGCCAATAATAGAAAGGTGGCAAAATACAAACAGTCACACACACAAAAAAAGTAATTAATTTTTGCATTGAAAAATATAAAACATCACTTAAATAAAATATACTTTTTCTTCCTAAAACGTCACTTAATGTGGAAAAAAAAATCCTCATCTCTTTCATTGCAAATTAACCCAAAAAGAAATGAAGAGAATGTTGGAGCTTAAGAGATGCTTATATTAAATAAGAAAATGAATTTATATTGCGAAATCAACATGTTACAAACAAAACATTTAGGCGCTTTACGTGGATAAATAAAGTTCAAAATGTGTTTCAATCCATATAGCTTATGATGGCAAAATTTACGTTAGCAAGGTTCTTAAGTGCCATAATTTTCATTGTCATCTAATGCAATTATTTTATTTCGATAATAATTTTTTTTTGTCAAAGATTAAATAATTTTAAATTTTACATTTGCAGACATACTAATATTAACAATATATTTCTATAGCTAAAGGTTATCAATGTTATACTGATAGCTCAAAGTTTAATAACCTCAATAACACTCAACCACAAGTGTATGGTGTGTCATCGTAGTAATCGAGGATCGAACCACAAAGAATAATGCATTAACACATCAAGAATACATGTTATCATTCAATCCAAGCTAATCAAGATTGGTTTTGGTTTTTATCAAACTTAAGAAAAAGACTAACAAGATTCAAAAATAAACAAAGTAGAAAATCAACTAAACGGATCTTTAAATAGATAAAAAGACTCGGTTTAGGTTATTGACTCGGATTACTAATCAAGCCAAAATGCTCTATCAAACTAACAATGCTAATCATTTAGTCTTAGAATACTAATGTAAACTAGTCCACTTCCATATATGGTACTAATCCTATATAATCACAAGAAGAACATGCAGTAATTCCAAGCCTAACTAACCACCTAGCACCTTAATCATCAATTTCCATTGGTTAACAATTTCAATATCGTTTATTTGCATAATCATAATGACAAAAAGAAATAAACAAGAAATCTAAAAGGCAACAAGATTAAATTACATAAAAATAGTCAAGATTCATACAAAACCTAAAAGAGAAAAAGAGAGATTCAAAACAAACATAAGTCGTAGAAAATTAGGTCTCAAATGTTTATATAGGCCAAGAGAGCGAACCGGGTCGGATCAGAATTTTTTTTGTTTTTTGTAGATTTTCTGGAAGGGACGTGAAGTCGCTACGCCATGTTGCTGGAAGTCACCGGTGTCGTGAAGTCACTTGGATCTATGGAAACGCGACTTCTTCAAGGTCTTCTCCACCGGCATCGTGAAGCCACCAGTGTCATGAAGTCGCTGCATGAAGTCACTAGAATCTCTGAAAATATATGTGTTCACTAGATCGGTCGGTCTCTTGATTCGCTGGTCCGATTGACCCAAAATCACCACCACTAGAAAGCTTTTCAATTTTCTATGACTTTCATCAAGGGCTTCAAAAATTTGCGACTATTGGCCCGCAATAACTTAATCAAAATATTGCGTAGCACCAATTATCACACGGATTGACCCAAAGCTAAATAACAGGGGAAGGTCTTCATATGACGTGATCTTTCAAACACTTAATTAGGTTTTTTTTTTTTTTGGATAATTGTAAATATATTAAGAAATAGAAATGTTATATTATAATGTTTCGAAAGATTATCTTAGGCTAAAAATAAATTAAAAAAAGCCAAAATAAAAAGATTTCTGGACATTGAATTTTCACTTGGAGACTACTCCCACCTAATCATCTCAGGTTGATCATGCATAATCATCTCTCTTCTTCTTCCTTTATCTTCCTTTGGTCATTTTTTGTTCTCTTAAGCATCGAATCTCCTCTACAAGCTCCCTTCATGGTTCTCACTCCAACACCTAATAAAGATGAACTCAATGCAAATACAATCCTTCAAAAAGTCTAATTAAATGCTATGTTAATGCATGAAAATGAATGAAAATAAGGGGGGGGGGGAACCATCAAAAACACAATACATCATATACTATCGATTTATGAGTATTTATCCACTTTGTTCTTTCAAGAGAACATGGACGAGTTAGTAGCGCTCACTTGGGAAATCGATTGCACCAGCAGACAATATGTAGGCGTCTCTCGTTTGGAGATTGATTTGTCGGATTTGATCAAAATGTCGTCAATACCTTAAGAGTGGTTGGTATTCTTCTCTTAAAAAAATTGAACGTTTTTGAAAATGTCTTTTCGTAATTTCCATCTTTCTTTTATTCAATGTATTTACAATGGTTTGACTAATTGTTCAGCACGTAGTGCTATATTTATTTAATGAGATTAATTTTTCTTACGTAAGACAATTGACTAATTTTTCGAACATTTAATATATATCTCTAAGTTGAAAAAGGACATGGACGAGTAAGGCCACATTCGTTTCTAAACCTATGTTACATGTAGATTCAACACTTATATGTTACTAATGAGGATTTGTTAGTTTGTGAGGCAGTAACAAAATCTGAATGCATTCATATCAAAATAATTTAAATGTGCATGTCTTTCAAAATATTTTTTTTGGTGATCAAATTATTTTTATGATCAAAACAATAAATCAATTTAATTTTTAGTAAATTTAAGATCAAATTTATTTTTTAATTGCAATAATTTAATTTTACAATCTAAAATTTTAGAAGTAAAATGAAAAGAAAATTATACAAATACATTTTGACGCTAAAACCCATAACCAATATTTTAACTCCAAATTTTCATTTCAAAATTTTTTGCCTCAATGCTTTTGATGGCCTCAAACCCCGAGTCTTCAGTTTTGGCACTTAAATTTGTGACTTTGGTGATGAAATTTGAAATTGTGGGTTTAACGTCAAAATATTAATTCCACGATATTCTTTATCAACCACATATTTATATTAAGCTAAAAATTTTAGATTGTTTGTCCAATCCAAAAGAAAAGTGTTTACAACTGAACAATCAACAGATTTCAATTTAGAACCCAAACTAAATTGTCCTTTTTAGAATGAAGACAACGAGAAATTAAATAAAGCAAAAAGTTAGGGAAATAGGCCAAATCAAACTAAAATTTTCAAGAGTATTGGATAAAATGGGCCAATCGTCAGGAGAGACAATGTAATATTAACTAACTTCGAGTAGGCTATCTCAAATTATGACAATCTATCCTTAGTCAAGAACAATCGACATCATCCATAATAATGTTTTCATATCCGAGTGAAAAAGTGACAAACTATACGTCTTTGACATTTCGCATCTAAAAGAGATGTTATACTGGCCCTACGAATGCAAATCATGCAAGCCCGATGTGGGATATGTACTTTTCAAATATCTATCTAATTGACATTTTATATATAAAATATATTTCTTTGTACATTGCCTATAATCATTTGTGACTGAAGGGCACACATCTTGTACTTCTTTCCAAGCCAAGAATTCATATAATGCATGATTTATAATCTCTGGTGGTTCTGGTTGAAACCCATGAAACACATTTTAGTTTCTACCTTTTCAAAAAAACCACATAACTCATGAGAATATTATTGTGTATCCCGTTTGTATCTAATCCATCTTGATTTCTCTAAAACAAGAAATCTAAATTGGAATACACCGATGAAAATGGGAAAACATCTATAGTCGATGGAATCGGTAAATATAGCCCATGTTTCCAAGGAAAATGGAAATTCGATAAGACTCGATCCCCAAACCCAATCATAATAAACCCCACTTTCAAGTTTTGGAAACCAAAATTTGGGTTTGGAATTCCACGATTGTTGTAATCTTATTCATTTCTTCAGGTTTGCTTTCTCTCGTCCTTACTCTTTCTCTCTTTCACCCTTTTGTTCAAACATCAAGCTTATAATTCGATTTTACTTAGAACTCATTTTTATTTCATTACTTCTACATCTTTTACAACATCTCTCACACACACACACTCTTATTGTGGTTTTCTTTCTACTAACGTCACACACTTAGATCTTAACAACTACTTCTAGTCCATACTTCTAGACTAGTTTTACAAGTAAGGTTAACCAACTAACCACATACTTCACCAACTCTACTTAGTCCTTCGCTAAATCTTAAACCAACAACACACACTTTCTTATTGGGCCTAATTAGCGTAATGGCCCAATAAACACCTTCATCCAAAACAACAATTTTCTTATTGACCTCTCTTTGTTCTCGTTGACCTCCTCTCTTCCTCTTCCTGCGAACCCGACAACTTCTTCTTCTTCTACTTATGAACCTCTTGATTCTTAGTCATCGTAGTCTCACCCTTCTTGTCTTTCCTTTTTGTAGGATCAATCAAAGGAGTCAACCTCAACAACGAATTTAATCCAAATTCCAATTTGCGGAAAACTACGTACCATTTTGCGATTCTAACTCAGAATCTTGGTTTCCTGATTCCATATTTTTATTTGTAACGTAAACTCATAATTTCTATATTTCAGCATAAGATTGTGCATCTCTATTTTTAAATATGCTACGTAATTTAATAGGAGTATTTTTGTTTGTGGATGAATCTTGCGAAGGTATATATTTACGGTCTTTTGAACAGTTGCATACAACCTCATTTTTTACTTCCAAAACATTCGCCTACAAATGATTTTTCATCCTAACGCATCATCTAAAGGCATACGATGTTTGATTAAACAGACAATATTTGATACACATACAAATATTGCATTCAAAATTTCAAATGCAGAAACAAAACCTTTATATAAAAAAAAAAAAGAATGCAGAAACAAATATAACACCTTATACCCCCAAAAAAATGTTATATGTGTTATTGTTGGGCCATGGGCTTGGTCAAGTTTAACAAAGTTATAACTAACAGTGTATGTTGAAGTTAGACTAAAATCATTCAAGAATTAGCTCAAATAGACAAATAGAAATCTAATAAGATTAAGCCTGATTATGGTTATGTACATATGACCACACAAATCTTAAATGAGAACAAAAAATATGGGTCAAAATATAGAGCAAAAAAATATGAATTATCTTCTTCTTTCTTCATATGCTTCTTCTATAATTATTTTCTAGGAATTATTTACAAATAAAAAGTTATAAATTAGTAGGGTGAAATCCTAAGGTGGAAGCCTTTTGGTGCAAAAACTCTTGGAAATACCATTAATTCATCCCCTCCTATTTCCTCCCATCTGCCATTATAATTAATTCATAACAAAGAATTAGAATTAACACAAACTTCTCAAATCAAACCACAAAAAAATTAGATCATCATCAAGAACACACCTGTATCTCGTAACAAAGTAATGGAGGAAGCTCGAGATCTCGACAATCCCTAGTTCCTTACCAGGACAAAGCCTTGTCCCACCGCCAAACACAAAGCATGAGTTTTGTGACTCCAAGCTCTTCTTCTGCATTAAAAAATCAATAAAACCCTCATTTTAAATCAAACGTTTTCAGTCAAAGAAAAACATAGAAAACGATGACCACAGTACTAGTCCTAGTATTTCAAAATAAGTATCGTTTAAAAATTTCACACATATTAAAAAAATACTTAATTTTTTATTTTACTCTTTACTAATACATGATCGTTTTCTCACTTAAACTATGTTATTTTCTTTCTAGTTAATAAGTTTTATTTGTAGTGATAAAATCATAATATGGTTTAAATATTACATTGATAATACAAAACAACATTTTTATATTAAATATTTGAAATACAATACTTACCATCCATCTCCACGGATTAAAGATCAATGGATCTTCATAAAGATTTGCATCGTAGTTAATTTCCCTCGTGTATACATAAATTCTCCATCCTTTTGGGATTAAATAACCTGCAATTATTAAAGATTAATGATTCAGAATACTAAAATCAATTAAAGAACACACAAAAAAGGTTTCTATTCTGTCAAAATTATTGGAAGTGAAATACCCAAAGATGGCTCACACAAAAGAGGCTGCTTTCATAGCTGGATTTGGTTGGTATTCATAATACACTCTAAATCATTGATCTACACTAAGGTCCACCACATGCTCACATCATTTCTCTCTTTTTTCATAATTTGAAAGCTACAAAACTATTATAAACCCGACAAAAAAAAAGAATTGAAATAAAATATATATACGTACCGTTGATTTCCAAGTCACGAGTAGTTTTCCTTAGGACCCCATTAACGATCGTTGCCAATCTTGATGTCTCAAAAATCACCTGTAAAAATAATAATTAATTGCTCATGTTTTAATGATTAGTTATTGTAAGTAAAACATTAATGCATGTTCAATACTCACAGCTCGAGTAAACTTCATTGACTTCACATCCTCAAGATCGAGTGGTTCTTCTGGTCGTTTTCTTTCCCTTAGATCTAAATGCTCTCTCTGCATTTCCAAAATAACTCGAAATCAAATAACCGAACTGGATTAAACCTGAAAAATCGAAAAGATTAATTTTGTTCTTTCTTAGGGATATACTCTGAGTTCTTGAAGAGCTTTTGGGTGATCATGAAGGTACTTAAGAGCCATCATTGAGGTCGTAGAGACAGTTTCGTAACCCGAATACAAAATCGTCACGACTTGGTCTCTTATCTCTTCATCGGTTAACGGGTATCGGTTATCTTCCTTATTCATTAAGTAACCCAACATATCTGTGAATGTTTCCCCAGAATCTCTACGTTCTTGCATCAGCTCTCTTAGCAACCTGTCAATGTTCTTTCTTGCCTGAAAAGAAACCAAGAAAATTTCAGTTTATGTTACTTTTTTTTCATTTAAACTTTCTTATATTAAGTTCGAATCGAGTATTTTACTTGGATTCCACAACGATAATTTGTGCCGGGTAGATCGATCGGAACCGATAGAGTTCCAACAACAAGCTTGAAGAACGCAGTTTTGAATTCTTCAACGAGTGGTTTTCTTAAATTTCCAGCGATTTGTGTTAACGAAGATAAAAATGCCATCTGCACGAAACCCACCCGAAAAAATATATTTAGAAATACACAAAATAATAAAAATATCTGACAAATATTCCCGGATATAAGCAAAGAAAAATATTCTCAATTATTTACTGTTGTATCCATCCATATAAGATTATCAGTCTTTATCAAAAACTGTACCCAAATTAGTACAGAGGAAGCAGTTGATAAAACAAAACCATCATAGGTAAATTGATGTTTTAGTGAATAATTTTTGTTTCATATTAACAAAAAATCTGCGCAGGAAATATTCTGTTACTAATTATCTGTATAATAAATTATTAGAACCATTGACTATCAAAAATAATTTATTTATTAAATAGTTAGTTATTTTTTTAATTACATTATACCAACACATTATTTACTTAAAACAGAGAAAATAAATTTCATATAAAATTTAATGTCTATCAATATTGATAAAACCACTAAACTACAAATACTTAATTTTAGTTTTAAGAATGTAAATTGCATAATTTCTCTGACATATTAAAAACAGTAAATCCTCTTATAAACGCATAGACTTAAGAACCAGAGAAGGTAAAAAGGTAAAAACAGAGAGATAAAACAAAACATACATGTTTGGTCTTATCTTGGATATCAATATCCTCAAGATCATTCCACCGACCAAGATAGCTTCTCATAAAGTGATCAACTTTGGGCAAGATGTGATCTCTCATCATGGTCGGACTTATGAGAGAGAGAAGTGAGCCTCTCATAAGCCGGTGGCTCGAACCATGAACAGCAGCCATGTTGCAAGTCCCGAGAATGTCAAGCATCGATTGTGGGTAACCAGGAACCAAACCTTTTGATTCGTTCTTTAAAATGTATCTGTTTACTTCTGAGTCCATCGACACTAACGTTGGACAACCCAGAAGATGAGATTTGAAGAAACTCCCATATCTGTTGATTCAACGTCAGTTTTTTTTTGTTTTAGAGAAAAAACAAAATCTTGATTTGATTATTTGAGTATTTTTTACCGGAGTCTTTGGTTTCTCATGAAGTTGGGGCCTTGTTTGAGGAACTCGGTGGTTTCGCCAAAGATAGGCCAGCCCATGGTTCCAGGAGGAAGACCATTCTTGGTATATCGCATCTGATTCCATCGAAGAAGAGCGGAACAGAGGGAGACGAGGATAACGAGAAGACCCATCATCACCATCATTGTTCCCATCTCACTCTGTTTACTTCTTTCTTTCTCTCTGTTTTGTTCTCTTTTGTTCTCTGTTCTCTGCTCTGTTTTGAAACAGAACCAGAGAGAGAAAGAGATTGTTATGGAATGTGGTTAGATTAGGAGGGTGTGTTTGCAAGTGTTTATATAGAAAGCTAAGTCAAGTGCAGCATATTCAAAGAGATAGAGAGAGAAGGTTGATGATGGACTTAGCATAGGAAATATAATAAAAAAATAAGATGTAGAATTTCACCAACTCTGTTTATTTCTTATTCTAAGAGTTCTGATAGTATTTGGGAAAAAAATGACATATTTGTCACTTTGATTGTCTCCTAGCATGAAAATGTGCATGATGTTGACCACGGAATTACTTCAAAACAGAATATGTTTTTCAGTTTTTTGAAAAAGGAAAAACTAAAAATATTGTATTTGCGTATTTCTTTTGTAATTTTTTTACACTAAACAATGTAATAATAACTTTTCTACAACAGATTATAAAATATATATTAAAAAAAAACTTTAAATCACATATGTATGTGCGTATTTCTTTTGTAATTTCTTACACGAAAAGCAATGTTCTGAAACTTGATATGGTTGTACGATTTGGAGTTCGGACCAATTTGAATCTGTTGTAGAATTGGATTGTTGTTTTATATATATATTTGTTTGTCGTTTATCTTATACAAGTGATGATTTATTGTTTAAATCAGACGAATCGAATCTACCTATTAGCAACGAGTTGATGGAAAAATTTTATTCGTAACATGCTTGATCACGATAACATATAATTCTATTTGTGACATGTATAAATTTCCAATATTTTTTTTCATAATCAATGAAATTTACACTTTCTAAAAATCAAACAAAAAATATGATGTAGAAGCTTTAAATATTTGCTAAAAATAGGCAAGAGATTTCCATATATGGTTATAAATGATGATTATAGCTGTATAATTTATTTATAAATGGTTACATATATTAGATACAATGATTTTCAATAAAAATGATGATTTCCAATCCATTGATTTTTTTTTTAAGAAATTGAATTAAAAATAATTTATACGTATATCTTCTAATCCTTTCTTAGTAATACAATTTCATATTGTTGATTAAGTGACGTGTGGTCCAACCAGTTTGATCCAATTTGATCCATTTACTTAAAAATAACTAAGATTCAAAGTTTGGTTGAATTTTAAAAAGAATCCTAAAAAGCTTGCAATTAAATAATATTGCAATATTTATTTTAATACTAAAAAGGCAAAAAGTATGAAGGTGAAAGAGTAGAATTTAAAGTTTAAATCACCAACTAATTGCTCAAGATCTTAAGACATGAATAGTTATTCGGTAGTTGGATGAAGAAGATTCGTCTGCTCAGTTAATATTAAAGTTTGTGATTTTTAATTAAATCTTGATGGGTTTGTTATAAATAAATATTTTGTTCTCTACTACATAAAAAAAACATCTAATTTTTATTTTTATTACTTGATATTTACCATTAGAATCACTTGTTTAGTCTAAATCATTTAAAGACATTTCTAGAAAATTACATTTGCTAATTTTCAACAACACATAATATTATATATCAGAATTTAATTATATTTTAAAAAACAGAAATATGAAAACAAATGAAAATCCATTTATCTATAATCCAATTATATCTAATATCTCTTTAATTTAGTTTGTTTTCAATAATTTAAATCGTTTTTTTCTTACTATAATTTTTATTCACGTTCTATTAAACTTATACTAGGATATATCTCGTGCTATAGCACAGATAAATTGTAATTATAGAAAATATCCAAAAATTATAAATTTTAAGATATTAGAAAATTATAATTCTTCCAAAACTTTATAAAAATTATAATATCAATTTTTATAATATCGAATATTTGTTAGCACCTAAAATCATAATTAAATCGGTTTAAATTTTTCCATAAAATATTTTACAAAATCACAATCTACACCAAATCTCTTATTTTTGGAAAATTAAATCAACATTTAATTTAATTTAATAAGTGTATTTAATTAAATCAACACAATCTTCATAAGATCTATTTTTAACTTCTTTTCAAAAAAATTAAAATAAATAAATTATTTAAAAACGAAAATTATAAATAATTAATTTAATATTTAATTAAATGATCACATAATAATTAATTGACTAAAATACTTTTAATGAGAGATTTAATTTGTTCTTAGATGTAATGGCAATGTGATGTAATTATTTACATTTTGTAAAGTTTATTTATAAATGTACTCCCCAAATAATATATAGGGGATAAAATCTGTTTTTAACTTCTTTTCAAAAAAATTAAAATAAATAAATTATTTAAAACGAAAATTATAAATAATTAATTTAATATTTAATTAAATGATCACATAATAATTAATTGACTAAAATACTCTTAATGAGAGATTTTAATTTGTTCTTAAATGTAATGGCAATGTGATGTAATATTTATATTTTGTAAGGTTTTTTTATAAATGTACTCCCCAAATAATATAAAGGAGATACTACTGTCATAAATAAACATATCTTTTTATCTGTAAATTATATTCTTTAACTATAACTACAATTACTTTATTCACTAATTTATTCACTCTCGCATAGCTTGAATTATCATCTAATTACAACAAATTGGATAGAAAATAATATTAAGACTTTATTACTTTTATTCTCCTTAAATGCTATGATAATTTGGTAACTTTGAATATGACTAGTTATCTAGTGGTAATTTATGCTTGTATGTCATCATGAGTATAAATTCATATATTACTTATTATTTATTAAAAATTAATAACTTTAAAATGATAATGTAAATATTAAATATTATAGATGTCTGAATTTTAATAAATTATAGTTGGATTCGAAAATCTTCTTGTGATATTAAAAAAGGAAAATAAAATTCTAATAAATATATTATTTTATACCAAAATATAAACATTTGATTAGAAGAAACTACATAGTCTTCTTTAGAGTGACATGTCTTCCCCATTTTTTTTAGAGCAATTAAATAATTCCCTTTTTTAGGCGTATTATACTATTTATCTCACATAATAATCAAGTTTTTAAAAAGGGTACTTTGTGAAAGGAAGGGCACATGGGCGCCACCCGAAACAACCCATTCCTTATTTAATCGTAGCTATGAAAATAAATAAAACCCATAAACTAAAAACCAATTTCCATCTTTTTCTTCAAATTTGTTTCTTTAGAACGAACAAAGGAAGTTCACGTGTATGTTCTAACAAATATATTCCTATGGAACTTTTAAATTTACTCGCTACAAGACATACACAACCCCTTCAGCTAGCTTCACTCTCCTCCGTCGAAATAAGTGCATGAAGAAAAAACCGTTTTAATCTAAAATAAATTGGATGTTAACCATATTATTTTTATTTTTTAATGATATCTTACGTAGGCGAATGTGAAGTTTTCTTTTGCCTCCATCATCGTTTACAAACAGTATCGTCGAAAAAAGAAAAGATTCCTTTGCCGGCCAACCACCACCACGCCCTTGTCGAGACCTAGTAGAGTTCATCGCCGCCGAGAAACCGTCGTTGCTAGAATTTTCTTTCTCATCGTCTACAAACGAATATGAAAATTAGGATTTCGAATTTGTGGATTTTTCATCTAAAATGCGGATTTAGAAAGCACTAGACTAACGATGACTTTTAGTAACATTACTATTAACGTTAAACAGTTTGATCAACTCAGATTTCAGAAGTTTTTAAGAACGAGAAAAACTTGATAATTATTTTGGCAAAATTGCCATACTTGATAGGTTTTTGATATTTTTCCCTTGTTATTGGACTATATATACCTAATGTCAACTAAAAATTAATTGTTAGAAATTTAGAATTGATTGTTACAACCACTTACTATAGCAGTTAATTATACCTCTTAATAATTATCAAGCAAATGAGCGAACAACTAAACAGAAAAATAAATAAAATCAGCGAAATAAGTATATAAAAGCGGTGAAACGGATCCACTAAACATGTTCTCAACTTTTGTAGAAAGGTTTTTTTTCTGTTTTAAATCACATTCGTCGTACTCTTGACCATTGCGACACATTTTATCATAAGGTTGATTAATAGCATATTAAACAATATCACTTGGCGACCAAAATAAAATAAAAAACGATATCACTTAAATCCCTGCTATACGATACTGCCAATCAGACCCATAACGTACGTTTTAGGAGTAAAAAATGAATTTCTTCTGTGACTCCTGTCGAGCTCTTACATATTATTATTACGTTCTTAGCTTTGTTCAAACTGCAAGTTTGAATTTTGGTCTGCCGCTAATTTACTGTATGCAAGTATCTACTACACACAATTATAAGCATACAGCATATATGATGTATTCGTCTCTCTTTTTTTTAGATTGTTTTGTTTCCTAGGTAAAAATTTATTTCATTTACTAATTATCCTTATTTGTTCATATATTTTTGGGTAAAAATGGCAAAACAATCATGTACGTGCACCAAAACAATCATCACTTGTGTTAGCTGATCGATAAACTAACTAATTGAATAAATTAACTTAATTTTCCTAAACTAAATATACGTGGTAATAAATGATTCGTTCAATCCACATAGACGATATTTAATTCAAACAGTTTGACTTACGGGTACGGCCTTACGGGAGATATAGGGCAGACTTTAGTCCAAGATAAGTTCTTTTGGCACACGTCGATGTGTGTGCATGGGCAGTCGATTGCAGCCACCACACCTGATGTGCGATACTTTTCCTGTTAACCTATGACCGCTGTGTTTGGTTCCATGCGAATAATCTTCATGAAGTCATTTATGAAAAATGAAAAGAGCATAAACAGAAAATGACGTAAATCTGATGTAAAAGAGCGATTGGCATGAAAGCTTGTAGCATGAGAGTCGAGGCGTGAGAGCCTAAAGGTCTTCAAAGCTTGTGCCGTGAGAGTCGATGGCGTGAGAGCCAGTGTGGTGACAATCAAAAGAGCGTGAGAGTCTAAAAGTTGTTAGAACCAATGGCGTGGGAACTGGTGGGCGTGAGGCCGTGAGGGCCGATGGTGTGAGCGCTTGGCGTGAGAACATAAGATATAGTCATAATTATTTTTCTTATAAGGAACATTCATCTTATGATATTTACAATATTATATCTTTATTTATTTATCTTAGATCATCTCTATTGGGAGGTTCTTATGTGGGTATCTCCAAAATATATATATATATATATATTTGAGAAACTTTGGTGGGGTTTCTATTTGAGATACCCACCTCCACATTGGCCTGCATGAAATATGTTGTGACTATGTGAATAATTGTGATGATTGAGCGCACGTGTGGGTGTGGCTATAGGTGTCTACCACTCACTGAAGTTGACTTCTTTGTCTCCTCCCACTATTTTTCTCTCTCTATCGCCCTCATATCTTTTTCGTACTTGCAACTCTTGTTGGTTTAGTTTCGTTTTAATTCGGTTGGTTATATGTTTGGTTTGTTATGCAAACCAAACTGAATTACAAACCGCACTAAAGTTAATTCCGAAATATGTTTGGTTTGTTATGCAAACCGGACTATAGGTACAGGCTCCTTAAGGTGTGAAACTGTGAAGCATAAGCCAATCTCCATGTTTGTATTTTCTTTTAATGAAAGAACATTAGTACTGTTTATACTTTATATATTACAACAAAATCAGTTTCATAATCAAAAAGGCAGGATTAGCAATCTGTGTTATACTGGTTTAAATTGAATTATGAACCTAATTCATATTTAATTCAAAAACTTTACCAGTCAATAATATAATTATTTTAAATTTTTAATTTCAGTAGCGAATGATTGATAATTTATAATTACCTCCTTTGAAACAAACAAAAAAAAAGAAAAAATACTAAACTAACTAAAAAATGAAAAATGCCTCGTGTTAAGATGTATTAAGTTGAATTTTTTTTTGTTTATATCAAAACTGTTTTTGTTTCTTCATTTGAATTAGCATAACAAAAGTGTTGTTCAAATTTTAATTTTATTTGATAATATTTCTGGAAATATATAGATTTTTTTTTTTTGCCAAAACAATTGAAGCTTTTGGTCTTCACTTAAATGGTTGGGATAAAGCTGTAGACTTGAAAAAACATAGGTAGTAACTCGAAGTGCTATATTAGATGGGATTAATTTCTGTTATGTAGATATTTGTATTCTAAACTAGTTTAGTAGTTTGAACATCTAGTACAACTTTTAAAGGTGACAAAATAACGTTGACAATTAGCTTATGGACAATACATAAAAACATACGAAACCATAATGCAATCATGCTATCAAATGTACATTTACTAGGTTTATTACGATATTTTCTTTTTACGACCGCACATTAATATATTTTTTATTAATCAAGATGATTTGGATCTTTACCATCCTATTAATGTTTTAGGGTAAATGTAACCATCAAAAAGTCTATTTTCTGAGTTTTCTGATGGCTTTAAAATATGGTATTATTTCCGACTTGCTAAATAAGTGAAAAAAATCTTAATGGAAATTGAATCTAAAGGAAGAGCGAATTTACGCTATGTATCTTGAGATTTTTTTTTACTAAATCGCCATCATTTGGTTAACGCACATTAATATTAAAATGAAACTCCTTGATTAATTGTTCAAACAAGAGGAGACGAGTTTACAAAAAAAAACATAATAACTATTATATTATTTATTATATCGTTAATTTGGTTTTATTTTAGTTATTTGGTTTTATTTTATCAATTAAATATTATCACTACTAACATGGGGTTGAGTCGATGGATTTACGTAAGCCAAAAACATAGGCTATTAGAGGGATACGAGTTTGATTTCCGTTGGAAGGGATAATTTATCAAAGACTAATCCCGACTCTGGGAGATGTATGGGTCTCTTCGGGACTTCCAGATAAAAAAAAAGTATCATTATTAATATTTTCAACTAATTTTATTTAAGTAACACAAAAACCTATACAAACTTAAAATTAAAATTACGAGTTAATCAATTTGAAAAAATGATAATTTCTATTGTTACCAAAAAAACACCATATAAATTTTCAACTATTTAACAAATAGTTTTCTTGGAAAAATATATCAAATTATTACATTTAATGAAACCCAATTCTAATATCACATGTTATCAAACAAAATTATACTCTAACATAAAATTGCATGTCATTCTCAAATAATTAATGCATAGATTGGAACCGTTGAAACTTGAAATTGTGAATGTGATAGGATATATCAATCATTTTTTCAACATTTATCATAATATATTATGTAAACATAAATCGACAAATTCAAATTAATGAAATTTCTTTTTAGAAAAAGTCGTTTTCTTTTTTAACATCAGAAAACATTCGTTATGATAAAAAAATTCCATCTTTAGAAAACAAAAAAAAAATGTGTATTTTACTAAAAGAAACGATTACGCAGGCTTATGGCTTGGTTATATATATGGCCACCGCGATTCAACATATTAAGAGACCATTATGGACTAATAAAACCGTTTTGTAGTCTAACATTTGGGCAATACGTTGCTCGACTTTATTTAAGCCACTGTTACCGTTTCTTGTTATTTAAGAGGGAGAGAGAAAAAGTTATAACTTCCAAAAAAAAATATTTTAGTAAAATACGCAGACGGAAAATAATTATATATCTCACATTAAAAATGAACCACTATAAATTATTTTTTTTTTGCGTGATTAATTTTATGAGGGTCAGATTTGAAAACCATATTCTAACACGGCCAATGACTAAATCATGTTTGTAATCATCATCTCCTCTGTTGTAGCTCTCAACCGTTTTAAAGTTAGTTGAAGCTAATATGGAAACTAATAATTTCAATGATGATTCAATTAATTGTAATGTCCGGCCTCTCTTTTTTAGTTTTTACGTTCACGTTCATCTGACTGTTTGTTTGATCAAATATGGAATACAAACTTTGATAGTTATTTTAATCGCTTCTCGTAGACTCTTAAACTAAAATTTGTTAATGTCATTAAAATGTTTGGAAAATGGTTAAAAGAACTTGAACTTCTAAGAATTATCCAAATAATATACTTAAGTTAAATCGACTTTTTTCTATACCATACGATTAAAATGTTACTACCGTTTGGCTTGGTAGTAACGTTGTTAACATGATAGCCTATTAGTGTTGAAAGTGTTTTTTTATGTGTCACTTGAAAAACCGGATGAACTCAACACCACTTTCTCCAAATTCAGAAATACTGAGTATTCTATTTTATTAGAAATCTGATTAAGATGTTTACAATACTCTTAACGGTTTTACACAAAGCATAAATTACTTACTTTGTCACTTGCGATTTCTAACCCAAACAAGAACAGATCTAAAGAACACACTCTTTCTTATTTTTTTGCTGCCGAAACAGAATAACCCTACTCTCTTAACTGAAAAAGCTAACCCCACTTTTTCTTTCTTGAACGGCTAACCTTAGCAAGCTTTTGTTGCCTGTTTGTAAATATCGCAAATATTTTTTTTACAAGATATAAATTTTACTATTTGAGTACGTAAATTGTAGATATCGAAGTTACAAGTCTCGACCAAATTGTTGCCTAAATTTTGAAATTGAAACAAGGGAATTAAGAGGTTCTCTTACAGATGAGAGTAGATCCTAGTGATGACGAGGAATCGGACTAAAAAGGTAGGGGGTGAGAGAGGGAAGAAGAGGAATAAGATAGAGATTGACAATCTTGTCATGGTTCTTATGTCAAAATGAATTATGGGATTGTTTTTGAATTTTTAACTTTATTTTTGTTTTGTAAGCTTTTGTGGTTTCTGATTTTGGATTTTACCCCTGGATGTAATATGTTATTAATCAACATCGACACAGTAATTTTGATACGTATTTAATTAAAAAAACATAGTAATAATATAGGAATAAGAATAATTAAAAAGAATAAGATCCCGTTTTCGGGATCAGATCAGTGACATGAGACAAACCTACCTGCTGAGCTACAGTTTTACAAAGCTTTCTCACTATTTGTGCCATAAAAAAAAAAAAAAATTTGTCCAAAAAGACGAAACCCTTTAGTCTTTTGGGTCGATTCATTGTGATGTGTTGTAACTTGTATCACAGCTTGTAAACAGCGGTGATTCCAAGAAGGTTGAAGCATTTCCGCATGACTATGGCCGTTGCTTCACAAAGTAGGAGACGACTTGTCTCCTCTGCTGTACCATTGACCTGTAAAAGAGTTCAAGTGAAAGATGAAAATAATGGTGGTGGCTTTGATTATATACTGTCTATTAAGCTTCAATAGCAAAGTTGAAGTTTTGGGAATGCTCACCTGACAATTGGAGTAGAATTTGGTGAACTCTTCGGATAAGTTGTAGAGGTACTTGCACAGCGCGCTCGGTAACAATGTGGTGCACGCTTCCTCAACCGTCTGCAAATCGTTTGTTCACACAGCTGTTCAACTTCTTACCAAGTACAATCTAATGAGCATGTGTTTTACCTCAGCAAATTGAAGCAGGTGAAGCCCCAGCGCCCTTTCGTTTGCATGATTCAATGCTATCTTTCCAGTCTGCAATAAAATAGGTGTTGAAACACAAGAATTACCACGCATTACAAAGACTTCTTAGGTGTTGATGTTGTGAAAAAATGTGTGAAATCAGAAAGTTCACAAATCCAAGAAAATTAGTGTCCCGTTTCCTAGAATATCATAGATAGAGCTTTATATTACAAGGGGAACTAGGATTAGGAAATTAAGTAATTTGAGTTCATGCTGCAAAAATACCTTTTTCAGCTCATCTATGTCTTTGCCAGACTTTCTGATGATTGAGCAGATCCGAGCATGGGCGTAAAGAAGGTAAACGGCTGTATTTCCCTGCTCATGAAATATGATCAAAATATTCAATAAGCATGTGCAGATGACTCCATAATGCAAATATGTAGACTAGCTCCCAAATTCCAGCACCTTGTCATTAAGCATTTTATCATAGTTGAACACATAAGACGTCGATATGTTGTTCATCAGGTCAGCATACCTTGAAAGAAAATTAAACAAAACCACACGTTAGCTGTAGCATGAAAATATGAAAGTGGCCACACAACATATATCACATTTGTGCAGCCTAGCCTTGGTTACCAAAGTTACCAAAAACCAAAAGATACTAAATAGATTTCACTATCACCAGCAGTAGAACAGAGATGATACTTACTTCTTTGCCTCAGCTGTTTTGATCCATTCACCTAATTAAAGAGGAACACGTTGAATTGACAACATAGTAACTGAACAGATGAATAGTTCAGCAATTTAGAGAGTGCTGACACAAAGTTGGATACCGCGCTCAATAAGGGCAGTTTTACTGCGAGTCTTGGCCTCATCTAGCAAATCAACTAGGCGGACTACATCTGTTGACCAGTTTTACATGACGACACCAACACCAACATGACTAACCATAGGATAAGTTTTATCATTGTCTGGAAGCCAGCCTGCTTTTCTTGCTGCCTGATTCAGAGTAACAGGATAGCCACAGTTACAACTGACAGTTTCAATCATGAAATAACATTTCACAAGACGTCAGAAACAATAAAATATTCATCAAACCTACTTTGAAGAACATATTAAAGTGCTGCTGTTGGCCAACATCGGTCACATATATAATCCACTCAGCTTTCTCTTCATTAAGCCGATACCTGGGCCAGGCAGATTTTAACAACAGACAATGAATTGAACATTTTGCAAGTTCAGGTCAAGCCACACAGACACAGAAAGTCATAATATATGAGACGCATTTTCCAAAAATTGCTACTAAAATCCAGATTTTATAAAATAATTAACATAAAGATAACCCACCAAAGAGCAGTCAGATCTGTTGAGGCATAGTTAAAACCACCGTCACTCTTTACAACAATGAGTGGAATGTTAAATCCTTCGATGAATATCACACGAGCACCTTCACTTTCTTCGACTAACCCCTTGCTACTCAATTCTTCAATTACCTTAGCGATATAAGGGTTGTAAAAGCTTTCTCCCTGTCATGAATCAATGTATTCTTCAATTACCTTATTCGGTATCAAATAATGTAGTATATGTCCCAACTATTCCTTTACCTTTTCTTCAAGCTTGACTTGAAGGCGTTGGTAAACCTTGGAAAACTCAATTCGGCTGATTTCACAAATCTTAGCCCAAGCCTTACGGTAAACAGGATCTCCACCCTACACCGACAAAACGAAAGAAATAGACAAGTGAGTGATTTAGATTTTGCAACCAAAGGAAGCTCCATATTGAGACACTGTGAAACAGAAAAATGCACCAGTGAGTCAGGATAGAAAAGTTGTTATTACCTGTAGACGGACCACAGCCTGTTGTGCTTTTTCCTTAAACTCCGTATCCAAATCAAATTTACGTTTTGATTCCTTGTAAAACGCCTATCAGATGACAGCTAAAGTTAGAAACTAAACTGATCTGGTTCTTCAGATAAAGCATATCATGCCAATATTGGTAAATCAGAAGAACTCTAAAGCTTGAGAGGGCATATGATGCAAGGAAGCTGACCTGAAGATCTCCAATTGCTGTCTCGGTCACACTATCTGTATCAGGAAATTTCTCAAAGAGATACTCAATTAGCATGCCAAACTGCAGAATAAAAGCAGCATTCAATTCTTTGATAAAAAAAAAAGATTGGTTTCAATGTTAAGAAATCATCTAAAGGGCAAAAATGTAGCAACCTGTGTTCCCCAGTCACCAACATGGTTTCTGCGTAGAACTTCAACCTTTGAGAACTCGAGCATGCGAGCTATCGTGTCACCAATGATAGTTGATCTAAGATGACCAACATGCATTTCCTTTGCAATGTTGGGAGAGGAAAAATCAACTACAGCTCTCTTAACAGAAAGAGTAGGCGCCCATGTGCCAACTCCATGGATAAGCATATCTTCAATACTCTGCAGATAGATTTGGAAAACAACTATGATCAACATAAATTATTTATACGAGGAATAGAAAATGCGCATATAAGTGCGCAATACAACAGGAGCGCACCTTAGCCATCCACTTAGCTGATAGTACAACATTAACAAATCCAGGTCCAGATACAGAGCACGATTCCACCATCTCAGAAGTAGGGAGACTCTTCATAAGGGCCTATGCGAAAAAGGGAACAGAATTAAGAGTTAAAAAGAGAGAAAATATGATAAGAATCTGCTTCACAACATACATCATACAAAAAGCCACGAAATTCTATAGACCAAACCAACCAACCTGTCCAACAGCTGCAGGACCCCTGAATTGCGTACCCTTTCCTTTGATTATGGACCACAGTCCCATTGCATTGTTACTGCAGACAACAATATGATGAAAGAATTGTAATTTAACAAAAAGAAAATAACTTAATTGGGTACTTTTAATTTCATCGAATTAAGTGAAAGAGGTAGCACCATTGGTAATCAGCTCCAAATTTTCCAGGCCCCTCCACCAAGGGCTCAACACCAGGTTCATCAGGAACCGTTAATTTAAGAGACACATCAAAGAGCTTTGCGAGTTGGCATTTTAGGTTTCCCGTGAATTCTTCATCCTGTCACACCACTCAAAAATCAGTCATGAAAATCTTAAAAATTTCTCCTAGTTTAAAAAAAAAACTGTGACTTACAGCTTCCACGGCGTCCATGGTTCCAACGACTTCGCTCTGGTTGCGAAAGCGAATTTCCAAGACGTTCTCTCAATTTAGAGAACGAACAGAGAAGAAGAGAGAGAATCTTGTTGAAGAACACTCAGTGATGAAGAGTCTCTGTGTCAAGCATCACGATTCCAGAGCGAGCAAGAGTCTTCTAAGTTAGAACAAAACACATACACAATCACTATACCAGAACAAATCTAAGATAACACAAATGATCAAAATTCAACAGCTTCAAATGATATAACATTCGCTAGAGAGAGAGATATAAAAAAATTGACTCTCAGAAGCGGGATGAACTAAAGTCTAACATGCCACACCATCTTTATATATTACACAAAACGTATATTGCATAAGAGAATGAAATCTGAAGTCAATCCGCTGTCTGCTATCACCTTATGACTAAACTTAATGAAACATCCCTTAGATGATGCTAATATGAGAAAAAACAAAAAAACTCAGCGGGTAAGAACAGTTCCAGGTTCTACATCAACTGTAAGCAACACATGATGCAATTTTTGGATATCTTAATGCAAAAAACATCTCATAGTTCAATAAACAACATTAGTATAAAATTCAGAAGATCAAACTATGATTTCAGAGGTCAGAGAGACAATATATTACCCTAAATACAGAATCACAAACTGATTACTATAACCGAGAGACCAGACTATATTGTAGCTGTAAAGGATATTGATAATGAGATTATGCTCCTAGTTTCAACTAATTTAATCTGAGATCAAGCAATTCGAAGCAACCAAACCTAACAGAGATTAAGAGAATGAAGAAATCGAGATTAGAAACCAATGCAGGTTGGATTAAAACGGAAAATGGTTTAGGATTTACCAGAAAAGCGGAGAGACACGGCGGTACGATGGAACCACGGCGAGGACGGGGTGCGACGGAACCACGGCGAGACGGCGGTGCGACGGAACCACGGCGAGGCAAATCGGGAATCGAGGTAGAAGAACTAGTATATTGCAAACAAGCTCGAATTGATGAGTTTAAGGTAGAACAAAAAATCAATTTCAACCCCTAGAAAGAAAGGAAGAACGAAACTACCTTGTAACGATGGAGATTGATGAGAAATTAATTTCTTTAACGATGGAGATTGAAGAACGAAATTCCTGGGTTAGGTATTAGGGTTCGTCATTTTTGACTGCGGGAGAGAAATGAGAAAGGAAGAGTGATTTTTGATCGATGCTGAAATGGTTTATTAGGTAATTTAGGTTTAGTAAAATCTTAACATTAAAATTAATTTCGGTTTATAATAACCGATCGGTTATATCCTGGCCAACCGAACCGACCCGATGACCGAATACTAACTTAAATCATGGCGATCGGTTTAGTTAATATCCTTTATTCGACGCTGATAACCGATCGGTTCGGTTTCCTCGGTTTGGGTTGTTCGGTTTTTACCGGAAACTCAGGGCTACTTCTAACGCTTAGGGACGGCGAAAAAACAGAACCAGAAGAGACAAATGGGTCAACCAGAGGAAGACAAATGGGTCAAAATGAAAGCCCAATGTATAAGCCCCAAGGAGTCTAAGCCTTTGATCAAGAAAGCTTATCTATTCTAGGGTTAACATTTATAGATGTAATCTTTTCTATAAAAGCTGTTGAATCTCTGTAACGATCAAACAATCAATTAATCAAAACCCAAAACCATTTTAGTTCCAACAAATCTTTACTCTTCTTAGCACAAATTTAAAGTTTTTGTGTTTCACTTTTCTGTTTAAAAAAAGCTCAAGTGAGCTATTTTTAGTTTTCAATAAATCAATTGTTTTTGGGTTATCTGGTTTTATTAATAGAAGTGAGCATTTTAACCGAACCATACCAAACCAACCGACCGACCTTAAATCGACCCAAAAGCAAACCAAACCAAACCAAATCAACTGAATTTTATATATGACTTTATATAATACTAGTATTATATCCCGGTGCTATAGCACCAGAAGATAATATTATATTATATTTTATCTATATTTATATGAATATATATATATTTATCAATTTTTTTTTATAAATAGATTGATCGCCAAATTTTTGAAGAAGAGAATGGTGTACAAAACCTTGATTTGTATTTTTCTGTGAATAACCATATAAATTTGAAATTAAGTAAATATTTTTAAATAATATTTTTCACAAAAATCAAGTAAATTAAATACTAAACACTAATAAAAAGACTCTTAACAAATCATATTAAAATAATATTTTAATAAAATACTTTAAACACTAATAGAAAAAATCTTCTAAAAATATAATAAAATTTGCTCAAACAAATTATTATCTTTTCATCAACTAATAATAATCCTCTTCCCATGATTATTCTCATGAGTATATTATTTGTTTTGATATTTCTTGCTTCCCATTTTCGAACCAAACGTACTATAGTACGACGATAAACACGATTTTTGTCTAATTGATCTAGGGTAAGATGAACTCTTGAATTCATTTTTCTGATTTAATATTATGGATAACAAAAGTTAAAAATGAATGAGAAGATGATTTGATAAGAATCTATACTTTGGTATTTATAACCAAACTACTACAATAATAATTTAGAAAATTAACATAATTGTTATTTAAAATATTAAATATTAAACATTTTGCTAAAACTGACAATTGTCTTTTCTGGGTATACATTAACAGTAAGTTGTCTTTTCTATTATTTTTTTTATTCTACTATTTACATTTGTACTTAAACTGACAAAAATCTTAATTGATTATCTATTTTATATTTTTATATAGAAAATTACCATTACCAGAAAGTTGAAAAATTACCAAACTTTCTGCTATTTTGCTTAAACTAACAAAAATTTTAATTAATTATTTATTATACATTTTATATAGAAAATTACCATTACCAGAAATAGACACGTATCACAATCTAAATTAGCGATGACATGTGTCAAAATCTAGTGAGTTATTACTTTGACACGTGTCATGCTCGCGTTAAACGCGTTCAGCTTTATATAATAAGATATGGGCTTCCATTCAAAATACTATAAACAGTGATTAGGAAAATTTCTGAATACCGAATTAGTAAATACTTTCTGAAATCGTGCCATCTTAACACGTTTATGAAAACTTTCTGAAATATTATGCGATACTTTCATAATTATATATTACTATTTATTAGGAAATATCCATTTACTTATTATCATCTATTTGGAATGTAAAATGCCATCCAAAATAAAATTTTGCTTCGTGTAACAAATAATATCAGAAACCGAAAAATTGTAGTTTTGATTCTTATAGTTTTCAACCTTTTAACATCTTTACCCTTTGGTGGTTGTAAAATCCTATCACTGTACATTGAGATGAGCCATGAAAGAACACCATTGGTTGTACATATCTTCTGTGTGGCGGAATTCGGAAAGAGTAAAGACCCTATTCGATACTTGAAGCACGGCTTCTTCTACAAATGGTTTTGTGGTTCCTTGACGGACGCATTCCTCCACGTTCCTTTGGTTAAGTTCTTGGAAATTTGGATCTTAGATTACACGTTTATCCTGAGAGAAGAAAACAGAGTTAGCAGATATGATGGCTCTTTCTCCTAGAGAATTCCTCTCTTTGTGATCTACGAGGGAGGAGATTTATACCTTTTCTCTTAATGATAGTGACATCCATTGATCGAGTTTACTAGAGAGAAAAAATCTACGGTAGAAGAAAGGAAGAACCGTCGTGCTAAAAAGTACAAGAATGAGACATGAAAAAAGCCTAAAACATCTAATATATTGGAACATTGGAGGAAGAGTTAGTCAATTTGAAAAAAAAAATGATAAATTATATTGATACAGAAAAATCCCCCTATAAATTTTACAACTATTGAACAATAGATTTCATAGAAAAATATATCTAATCGTTATATTTAATGCAATCAATTCTAATATGACATGTTATCAATCACAATTATACTCTAACACAGTTTGTATAATTAATGCATAGATTGGAACCGTTGAGGTTCTGAATGTGATAGGATAGATCAATCATTTGTCAACATTTATCATATATGATGTAAAAACATGAATCGACTAATGCAAAATAATGAAATTTGTTTTTGAGAAAATATTCATTATGATAAGAAATTCCTATATTTAGGAAACAAAAATGTGTATTTAACTAAAAGAAACGATTACGTAGGCTTATGGCTTTGCTTATATGACCACCGCGCTTTAAGATAGTACGATCCCTTTATGGACTAATACATTGCCTAATAAACTACTTAATGATTTTAGCGAAATTGCTAAAACCTCTGTAAAACCGGTGGTAGTAGATTAGTAGCCTAGTAGGGCTAAGAATCTATTAAGTTATGTTTGTTTCATAGTTGTTACTTGTTAACGATAAAAATTATTGTGATCTGTTGAGCTGTAGAACCGCTGTGCAATCTAACATTGAATAATAAGTTGCTTGATTTTATTGTTTAAGAACGAGAAAGAAAAAAATTCTATCTTTCATTTTTTTCTTGTTTTTACTGGGACCGGCAGCAGAAAATAAATGTATTTCCAAAAAAATAAATAAATAAATAAATAAATGTATTTCCCATACTATAAATGGATTAAGTTCTAATACCACTATTACTGGTAATATTGGGTACAACTGATATCAGTAGTACCCAATTGTACTGTCGCACCTATTTTATTCTGATGTACATACTAGTAATTAAATACTCAATTGTACCACAATTTTGAGTTTTGAATCTTGGTCGTTCAGATCGCGTGGGTCGAGTTTTACTATCTGCGCTTCTGTGTTTATATTGATATCACTTATAATTATAATTATATAACCTAATTTACTGATAAAATAGTAATTTGTCCCAAAGCAAATAAAAATTTGTCCTAAGGCAAATCACAACTTCATCCACCTTAATTAGAGCAGTTTTGGAAAGGTTTGTCCGTTTATGGTAGATGACGAAAGGTCCACCTTACATTATGGTAGAAAACACAAAATTTCCAAACTATAAAAGCTTTTTTGAAAAAATCACAATCCACGTAGCATAATTTTATTGGGAAAAAATGACTTGTGATTTATAAGATAAAAAAATTACAAAGAAAGAAAAAAGATTACAAATATGTGCAGTCTAAAAAATTACATGACCAGTGAGATGAATGCAGAACAGTAGTTAACAATCATCGCTTTTTTTTTTTTTGGGTTAATTACCATTCATCGCTGTAGTAAAAGAAAGTAGTAACTAGTAACCCTTTATTTGATAGAATTACTTCACCGACGTTAAAGAAAATTATTAAGGAACCACATCTGATAATTTCAACAACAAACAAAAACACCTTTGTTCACAAGCATTCATTTCCCAAACATTTAGAACGACCCAAACATACGAAAGATAGAGAATATATATGGAGAATGTTATTAGCCTGGCATACCGCGTTTGCATCTGTTGTAGATAGTACACTGGCTGTATGCCTTACTATTAGCGACTCCGGTACAAGGACCTCTGGGAGAATCACAAAACGGCACGTTTCTGTTTGTAACAGAATAGGTTAGGTACTTGTGATTCACCATCTCGGCAAGAGGACCCCAAATCAATTCATCTTCATGAACGCCTGTGAGATTATACCAACCATTTATCACGTTTTCAGAGGTTGCAACGGCAAAGAGCAGGAGGAGAAAGAAGAAGACAATGGACTTCATTTCTTAACCTTTTTTTTTCTTTCTGTGGTAGAGGAGTGATTTGCTTTTTGTCGACAATGGATAGGGAAGATAGATATAGTGGTACACTGGTTACTTTGGTTGGTCCAAATTAAATGAGTATTAAATAATAGATAACCCAGCCTAAAAATTGATTTGAATATATGTGTGTGTATATATATAATAAGGGAATAAACAATTTTATTGGTTTTGTTTTGGTTTTTATTTTACTTATGATAAGTATTCGGGTATCAAAGTTGTTTTTGGAAGTTAGATTTAGATTTATTAATTTATTTATTATATTGGTAAAATTAAGATATTATACTATTTAATTGGTAAAATTAAGATATTATACTATTTCTTAAATTTTAATGACATAAATGTAAATATCAACTGTTGTCCAAAAATAAATGTAAATATCAACTACATGTTAATTTCAAAGTTTTTTTTTTTTTAAAATCACATTTTCAGCAAACGCCAGCAAACTTTTTGGTCTTAAATTTGTTTTCAAATTTGCTTCTCTAAATTTTCGAATAACAATGTAGAGGATTACTCTTTCTTTTGCCTCTTATTTGTTGTTTACCAATAAATTTCCAGCGAATGTCGGGATTTATTACGCCCCGATATATACCTTAGTACAATTTCGTGATTACTTTTGTCGTAGCTTTTTTTTCTTTTTTGGTCACGGTCGTAGCTTTATTTAGTTTTATTAAACTGGAATAATAAATGATTTATTTAGTTGAAGTTGATGTTTAAGCTATTGGAAGTAACAGTAGAGTCCGTGAAATAAAAATCCGACTACTAGTGATGTTAAAGTTAGTGGGTAACAGTAGAGGCCCCATCATAATTATTCTACTACTAGTTTTGCGATAGTACATCGTTATGCTGAAATAAGTCGGCCTAATAGACGATTAAAATTTTGCTGAACCTTATTAAAAGTCAGTCTTGACTGGGTCGCAAAGTGGACTTCACATGGCATCAAAAGTATAAAAATCCCATATTTGTTAACAAGTTTAATAACCAAATGAGTACTCTTTGGGCGAAAATTATTCCTCACTCGAATCGACCCTAATTGCCTTCATATACCTAACATATTATGAAATAGATGACATGAAAACTATTACGAAATATCTAACATATAACTCAGGCATATAAAAATTACAATATATATGCACATTATGTATATTCCAACCATCTTAGCTAATATCAATGAGTCAATGGATACGATTAAAGTGTTATTGTCTTTTTGTCATCTGGTATTTATATCATTTAGAAATCTTTTAGTCTTTTTCTATTCTATTACTAATTTAATTTTTACGATTAGCAATATCTTAGTTTCCACTATTTCACGAATAATCTCATCGTAAGAATTCTCATGAGATCTCAACCACATCTCAATATTCCAGACTTGCATAAAAAACAAGTTTGTTGTGGGATAAAATGAGCCAAAAATCAGATTTGTCATTTCAGAAAATGGTCTCAAGAACTCACATATCATTTCTCCTCTCCTCCACTCTAAGTCGGAAGGAAAACTTGTATAAATCGTTTCTACATCTGTAAGATTGCGTAGAGCATCTTTAAACTTGATAGCTCTAGAGAGCATGTTATGAGTAGAATTCCAACGAGTAACAACATCTAAAATCAGATGTTCTTTAACCTGAATTCCAACTGTTTCTACAAAGTTTTGAAACATTATTTCTTTACTCTCAAATCCTTTAACAAACTTGACGCTATCTTTGATTCTTTGCAAAGCACCAGAAATCACCTCTAACCCTTCTTGCACAATAAGATTTAGAACATGTGCCGAACATCTTACATGAAAAACTCTCCTTTACAAACCAAATAATTATGTAGCTTGTCTCTTCAAAATATTTTACGTGTTATCATTAGAAGATGCATTATCTACTGTAAGAGAAAACACTTTCTTTTCTAATCCCCACTCCTTTAACAACTCCATAATTTTCTTTGCTATAACAATACCAGAATGAGGAGGAGGAAAATCACTAAAAGACAATATATGCGTTTTCAAATTCCAGTCAGCATCAATATCTTGAATACTTAAACACACACATCATTGGAGCAATCTCTTTGAGAAACAAGTACCAATTACCAAAGCAGCTATGAGACAACACAATCACTAAAAGAAACTAAGAATTGCGAGAATCATTAAACAATTTTCAAACTTTTTGGAATTAATAGCACGCA
Organism: Boechera stricta; assembly: GCA_018361395.1. NCBI lineage: Eukaryota > Viridiplantae > Streptophyta > Magnoliopsida > Brassicales > Brassicaceae > Boechera > Boechera stricta. The sequence goes on along the minus strand of CM031544.1, from coordinate 5,908,827 downwards.
ATGAGCTTCAAATTAACTTGTTGAGATCTGGATTCGTATAATAGAGTAGTGAAGCTCTTTCAATGGTGGGTCTCTTCAATACTCAAATAGTACACATAATCAAAACCCCTATGATGTTTTCTTCTTCTGCTTTTAGTAAGAACGTGTTCACATCAAATATGAAAACAACCCCAATTAATCCAAAGACTAAAACTTTTTTATACCAAATTTGTTTCATTAAACACATAATTAGAAGATATAAGGAACCAATACGAAATCTGGGCTAATTTCTCTAAAAACTCAAATAAATTACTTTCTTTTCACATAAAGTATGAATAGAGCAAGAAAAGAATCATGTACGCTTACCTTTCAGTGTAGTCTAGCTGGAGGAGATCTGAAGTCGATTTCGAAGTTGATCCGCCGTTGAAACCCAGAAATCTGAAGCCAAACCTTAGTTAGATCACTATGAAACTACACACGTTATCTCGAAAATACTCTCGTCGCTTGTACGTACACACAAGATCTTCGAATGACAAAAACGTAAGCCTGAATCAGAGAAATTGATTGAAATTAGGGCTTGAATCATTTAGGAAGACTTGAAAGGAGGAAGAAGATTCTTTAGAGTACGATTCGAGATCAAAAACGTTCGCGGATGAAGTTGGTCTCGCCCATTATAGGCCACAGATCTATTGGGCATAGCCCATTTGGACAAAACTAAAATTGGACAAAATTTTTGCATGTCCAAACAATTGTGGCCAGGCCCGCGGACGGCCCGCCCAATTGACACCTCTATCGACGACGACCCCACCGGAGAAACTTCATCGAAACCTTCTTCTTGACTTGAAAAGTCAGTCAATGGTTGACCCTAGACTCACTAACAACCACCCATGGCTTAAAGTATCTATACACTTTTTAATCTCTTATCTTCTTCTCCGTCTTTCTCAATCTTTCAATAATTCTCAATTTTTTAAATTTCCGATGATCTGTCACGCTTTGTTAATTTACTCTATTCTAGTTTCCGCCGCCGTCGTAGGCGAAGGAGGAACGGCGGCGTACGATCCCACCGATGTCTTTCTCTTCAACTGCGGCGATACTTCCGACAAAACCGACAACATTGGCCGGAATTGGACGGCGGATAATCGGAAAATTCTCACGTCGAATTCAGTCAACGCTGATGCGTTGCACCAAGAATCAGGGGTTCCTCAGGTTCCGTACATGAAAGCTAGGATTTCCCGATCTAATTTCACCTACAGTTTTCCTATCTCTCCCGGCTGGAAATTCGTCCGTTTATATTTTTACCCGACCAAATATGTATCCGATTTCGACACCGTTGATTCTTTCTTCGCCGTCACTGTCAACGGTTTCACTCTCTTACGAAACTTCAGCGCCGATCTAACGGTAAAAGCTTCCAAAGAAGAGACAATAATCAAAGAGTTTATCGTTCCGGTTAACCAGACTTTGAATCTCACGTTCACGCCTTCGTCAGTAACTTCGTTTGCTTTCGTTAACGGAATCGAGATTGCCTCCATGCCCGACCGGTTTTACTCTAAGGGAGGATTTGACGACGTTATAACAAACGTTGGTAGTTCCGTTGACTTCCATATAGAAAATTCAACGGCTTTCGAGACCGTTTACCGATTAAACGTAGGTGGAAATATGGTCAACGAAGTCGACGATTCGGGAATGTTCCGGCGGTGGCTGTCCGATTATGATTATTTACTCGGGAGAGCAGGAATTGTTCCACGCGTACCAAATGTAAAGATCAACTACACGGAGAAAACTCCGGCGTATGTTGCGCCGGAAGATGTGTATGCCACGTGTCATACGATGGGGAACGTCCAAAACCCCAAACTCAACCTGGATATCAGTCTGACGTGGTTATTCACAGTCGACGCTGGGTTTAACTACCTTGTTAGGCTTCACTTCTGTGAGATTCTGCCAGAAGTGACCAATAGGGGACAACGCGTTTTCTCCATCATCATCGAAAATCAAACTGCTACCCTTGAGATGGACGTGTTTCGGTTGAGCGGTGGTTCTCGGATGCCGATGTATCTGGATTATAATGTGGTTGTCGGTTTGGGAAGTGGTATGAGACATGGTCTACGGCTTGACTTGCGTCCTTTGAGTAGCCTTAATCCAAAGTATTATGACGCTATTCTGAATGGTGTAGAGATTCTCAAGCTGAATGATCCGGACGGTAACCTCGCCGGACCTAATCCAGACCCTCTAGCATCAACGGACTCAACACCAAACAGTGTAAGGCCAACGACTAGAAAAGGTAATAAGTCACATCTTTTGACTATCACACTTGCAGTGGTTGGTTCTGCAATTATGCTAGCGATATTTGTTGTTGTTGTCGTCTTGACGAAGAGGAAGAAGAAAAAGAAGAAGAAGAATGATTTTAGTGTACATACCACTACCACGAGCAAGCCTAATACGGACTCGTCATGGGGTCCTCTACCGCACGTCAAAGGTTCCACGAATACAAAATCGACAACATCTCTCCCGTCGGATCTCTGTCGTCGATTCTCCATCTTCGAAATCAAATCCGCCACAAACAATTTCGAGGACAAGCTAATTGTTGGAGCAGGTGGGTTTGGTTCTGTCTACAAAGGACGAATAGACGGTGGAGCCACACTTGTTGCGGTTAAACGGCTGGAAATTACATCGAACCAAGGGGTTAAAGAGTTCGAAACAGAGCTGGAGATGCTCTCAAAGCTTCGACATGTACATCTCGTCTCTCTAATCGGATACTGCGATGAGGACAACGAGATGGTACTTGTCTACGAGTATATGCCACATGGTACACTTAAAGATCATCTCTACAAGAGGGACAAGGCCTCTGATCCTCCATTGTCGTGGAAACGAAGGCTAGAGATTTGTATTGGAGCGGCTCGTGGACTACAATATCTCCATACTGGCGCGAAGCACACCATCATACATCGAGACATCAAAACCACAAACATACTTCTCGATGAGAACTTCGTCGCTAAAGTATCTGACTTTGGTTTATCAAGAGTCGGTCCTACTAGTGCTTCTCAAACGCATGTCTCCACCATCGTTAAAGGAACGTTTGGTTACTTGGACCCTGAGTACTATCGCCGTCAAATCTTGACGGACAAATCCGACGTGTACTCCTTTGGAGTTGTTCTGTTCGAGGTTTTGTGCTGTAGACCGATCAAAATGCAAAGTGTTCCACCGGAACAAACGGATTTGATCCGATGGGTGAAGTTGAATTACAAAAGAGGAACCGTTGATCAGATCATTGACCAAGATCTAACAGCTGATGTCACTTCGGTATCATTGGAGAAGTTTTGTGAGATAGCCGTGAGATGTGTTCAAGATCGTGGTATCGAAAGGCCATCAATGAACGACGTCGTTTGGGCGCTTGAGTTTGCTCTTCAGCTTCACGAGACTGCAAAGAAGAAGAATAACAACGTGGAGTCTCTGGATCTGATGCCACGTGGTGAGGTTGGTACGACGACGGACGGAGAAGATGACTTGTTTAGTAGGACTACAGGACACGTGGCGAAATCGACCTCTACCGATGACACTGTTCCTCTGGTTGGTGATGAGAGGAGTGGTTCGAGTTGGGGAGTATTTTCGGAGATCAAAGAACCTAAAGCACGGTAGATTTGATGGCTTGATAAATAAGTATTACATTCTGGTTAGGGTTATATACTTATATATTTGTCTACGTACAATTGTTGAATAGAAACGTTAGTATTCTATTTAATTATATTATTATTAATTATATTTAGCAGTTTAAATTAAGATAATAACTTCCTTAATTAGAAATCAAAAATCAAATAAACCTACAGAGTCCGTATATGCTGCTTTATTTTGTTTTAATCTTCTGAATTGTCTATGCGGAAGAATTCAAATATTTGGAGTTTGAAAATCCTACTCTTTTAGGAGTCTTATAAATAACAGTAAAGTGATTTACTTGCATAGATCATGATCATGGATCGGTCCATTCGCTCGAGGGATCCGTTGACTCATGTCTGTTTAAATGCTCAGCTACGAGTACTTCCTCTACCACCAAGTACCATGTGTCCATGTCCACAATACCTAGTGATAAGGAGCCCTTGTAACAAATGATCTTACTCATCCAATTATCCTGACCTTTTTAGGGTTGGGTTAATAGTTAAGCTAAGCCACTGACGTTAAAAAGTTTGCCTAATCTAGAGTAAATATGGCGTTAAGAGATTGGACTAATCTAAACTACAAATAAGTATGACACTAGTGATTCCCACCAAGTTCTTAGTGACAAAGTTTAACCCGAACAAATCTTATCGTGACAACTACAAATATATATATTTTAAAAGGTTTATAATATTTGCTTATGTATAAATATTCTTTCTGTGAGTACAAATAATTTTTAGCTTAATTAATATGTTTATACTTTATAGAGTGATTGTGTTGATATTGAAGATGTACGTAGATGTTGAATAAAAACAGTATAAAATATAAATTTAAAGATTTTCTCCTTAAAAAAAAATTCGAACCAAGAGTATAAAATATACAAATCAGCCCTGCAACATTAAACCAGCCATGTATAATGTAATATTTTACATGAAGATAATATCATAATAACTAACGAGGAATCGATAATATCTGTTTTAATTATTATTTTTCTTAAAACAATGGTATTGATAACAACATCTCATCAATATCCTTCTAAACATATAAAATATATATTTAATAGCCTCCTGAAAAGAGAGAAAAACAGAAAAGGTACACCCTTAGAGCAATTTTGAGTTTCTTAACAATATTTAATTATAAATTTTAAGAAAAGAAAGAAGAAAAAAAGAAGAAAGAAAAAAAAGAGAAGGAAAAAAGTGTAGAATCGGTTCTTAAATAAGAGCTTTAAGAGCTGGTTCTTAAAAAAAAAAAATTTAATCAATGAAATATTTAAGAAACTCACATAAGAACCTGCATTAAGCTAATCCTATATATTTTTAAAAAAGGATAAAACGCCTTCATATTTTTCTTTTTGAGAAAAATAAGTACTAATTATATATAAAAAGGAAATAGTAACTATCAAAAAAAAAAAGGAAACAGATCTTGATGATATTACTTTTATACCTAAAAATTTCAAACTCTAAAACTCATATTACTTTTTCTTGATGATAAACTTGGAGAAAGAAACAGATCTTGGTTGGCGAAGGAATAAGAAAAATTGATCATGACGTAGATACAGAGTTGATCGAATGATCGTGGAGATCTTTCGAGCATTCACAATCGATGACAGAGATCTTTTGAAACGTTACTATGGCCCTTAATGTCCCACTTTACGTAAGAAAACACGAGCACCGTACTAAATTATTGACATCGACGACGACCCCACCGGAGAAACTTCATCGAAATCTTCTTCTTGACTTGAAAAGTCAGTTAATGGTTGACCCATATAGACTCACTCACAACCACCCATGGCTTAATATCTTATCTTCTTCTCCGTCTTTCTCAATCTCTCAATAATTCTCATTTTTTCAATTCCGATGATCTGTCACGCTTTGTTAATTTTCTCTATAAGTATAATAGGCAATTTAGTTAATTAAAAGATAGTTTGTTTGTATATATATTTTCTACAGAGTTTTAGTTTACGTATGTTAGAAACTAAAAATTGCATGACTTTGATTGATAGTGGAAGTTGTGAAGGCAGTTAAATGGAGCGTAGGATCGAGGATCGGCAGTTCTTAATCTTGGTGTTCTTTTAAAGACACAATTGAGTCAAATCACAACAGAGTGGTATCAGCGGCGTGATAATGTTTGAAGGAAGTCGTTCGCGAGAGAAAAAACTACAGTCTTGGTTTGAAAAAACACACCAAGGGAACACGTCTTTGGTCGCACTAACGAGCAGGGTGAAGGATCGTTATCGTGATATCGAAGGCTACCAACAGGTCGATATTGAAGTTCGATGGAAGGGGATTTTGGAATGTGAAGTTCGTGATCTTGATCGATTGGAACTTGAGGGTTTGGAGCGATTATGGTTGAAGAAGGTAAAGAAGATCGAGGAATCGATATTGAGGTTGTTGAAAGGGGTTATCAGTGGCGAGATGGATAAGCGTCTGAAATCGATTCTTGAGTCTTGGAAGCCCTGAGGTGATGAAAGAGGCTATAGCTGGAGTTTGGAAGGCGTTGGAAAGTGATTACAGAAAATCTCTTCGAAGTTTATCTAAAAGCAGAGATTTGCTTGAGATGAATGAACAGGGAATTGAAGAGAATGTGGATGACTTCTTGAAATTGGTTTCAAATTTGGCGATCAATATGTATCAGTGATAAGACTGCAATTCAGATTTCATTAACTCTACCTAAGGAATATGACTCTCTCATTGACACTCAAGCATGGCAACAAAAAGTGAGACTCTTACAATCAAGACGCTGGTTAAGCCACGCTATTTAGGAAATCGAGCCAATAGAAAAGGTCTTCTGTAAATGAAAAGTTTCGTGTGAAGGGTCAGATGTGGAAAACAGAGGCGCATCGTAGAGAAGAGATAACTAAGCAATGGGGCGCAGGAAAGGCAAATCGAAGAAGATCAATTCTGTATACGAGATTTAAACGGCCGCTTGTTTCAGAAGTGAAGCACATCGAAAAGAGATCGTCCTGAGAAGAAAGTCACAAATTCAGCTAATGTTGCTAATGGCCTAAGTACCGATTGTATCAATGAAAGCATTCACGATTCTCGGCATGTAACTGATGAACTTTGCCTGCTTCACATTACACCGAACAAGGACGTGCTTTACGACTTTAAGCGAGCTGATGGTGGTAAGGTTTTAATGGCGAATAACACCCACAATGGGATAAAGAGAATCGGGCAAGATCAAGATCGACAATATCGATGGAACCATATACCTAAGTGAGCTGGGATACATGCCGCTCGAGCAAATCTGATTTCATACGATGTTGAGAAGTCTGGCTGCACCTATGTAGAAAAGACTATGCTATTACTTTCTACAAAGATGGCCGAAAGTGCTCACGTGAAGCGTACAAGCGAAGGATGTATTTTCTCAAGGAAAAGTTCATGGTGAGCGAATGCTACTAAGGACGTGAAAACATGACAATGATTTGCATTCAAGGTCGAGTCACATGAGTTCAAGAACTCGAATGTGTTTGTCAAAGAAGGGTATCTCTTGTGGAAAGATGACAAATTGAATTTTTAGAAGATGTGTGCCAGAAAGTCTCATAAGCAGAGTTTTCCCAAGGCAAAGACACTACCAGAAGATTTTGAAAGATATTTACTCGTATTTATGGGGTTCTCCTTCAACTCCAGAATCGCTGAGGATAAATACTTCATCGCCTTTATCGATGACTACCAAAAAAGGATTGGTTTATTTCGAAGTACTAAGGATGAAGTGCTAAGCAAGTTCGTGGATTGAAGGAAGCAAATGAGAATAGACTGAAGAAGATCAAGCTCGTAACGTATAATGGACTCAATTCTACAAACATGCTTTGGTAAGGAGTTCGGGATTACAAGACACAAGACATGTACTTACAAACCTCAGCAAAGCGGGTCAGCATAGATAAACAGTAACTCTAATGGAGAAGGTAAGGGTATGATAACTGAATCATGAGAAGAATTCTAGTAAACTACTTCAACGCAGCCTACATTACCAACAGATCACCAAATTCATCTATGACTATAAGCTGCTGAAGAAGTCCTGGACAGAATGAAAACCTACTAACACTTAAGAAGATCTCGGCCATGCCGCATATGTTCACACTACGCAGTGGAAAGACAACCAGCAGCTTAAGAGTTTTTCATGGGATATCCTTTGGAGTTAAAGGATACTTGGTCGCTGATGAATCAATAGTCACGACCAGCAGAAATGGTGTTTAATAAGAAGCAGAACGCCTATCGATAAAGATTCTAAATCGAAACAGATACAAATAAAGTAAAGAGAGTGACGTTAAGCAAGGCCTTATACAAGGTCCTTCCTTCTTCACCACCAAGCAAAACCATAAGATGGAGTGGAGTTTTGTGTGAGAAACGTGATCACCAGTAATCGATAATTCGACATTTATGAACAATCAAATTCGAAGAAGAATCGATCTGATGACTATGTTTTGTCCGAGACGTTAGAAGGAAAATCAAGCCAGCTCTAGCTCATGAGGATGGTGATTTCGTGGCTTACGCCTTATCAACCGCTAGAACGTAATCTGATTTAACCTAGATGTTTTCAAGAGGCGATGAGATCGATCAAGTCTAAGTCTTGGAAGAGTGCGAAGATGAGGAGAGGGACCATCGACAAGAATGGGACATGGGTTCTGATCGACAAACCACATAATGTTAAACCTATCAGTTGCTGGGTATTCAAGCTAGATTGATAAGCGAGTTTAAAGCAAGCGGCTGGTTGCTAAGGGTTTTTCACGTAAAAGAAGGAGTAGACTACAATGAGATCTTTGCTCCAGTGGTTAAACATGTTTCAATTCGGTTATGCTATCTATCGGTTAACTTGGATTTCGAGTGAACAAATGGATGTGAAGACAACTTTTCCTACATGGTGTCGAGGAAAGGATATTAATGAATCAGGAAGGATACATAAAGGTGATATAACAAGGTTTGCTTGCTTAAGAAATCACTGTATGGTTTAAAGGTACACAAGGCAATGGAACATGAGGTTTGATAACTTCATGAGAGATCAAAGTTTTCGAGAAGTAACTTGGATCCATGTGTGTACATGAGAACATTGAGTCCGACAAAGCAATCTACTTACTCAGATGTGGATGACATTCTCGACGCATCAAGGAATAAAGAAGAGGTTAGAAGGAAAAGCTAAGTTCGAGTTTGAAATGGGGGACTTAGAGCCGCTTCAAGGATTATGGTATGGACATCATGTAGGGACATAAAGAAAGGAACTCTAATTTTATCTCAAGAACATTACTTGGAGAAGGTGCTGAAAAACTTTGGGACGGTCAAGAAAGCCCTGTTGTAACACCGCCAACACATCATGTACTTAAGAGTCTAACTCAAGAAGAAAAGGCGAGGAATCAAGGTACATGGATGAGATTCCCTATGCTTGTTGCTGAAGTTTACGTATGCATGATAGGACAAGACTGATATAAGTTTTGCATTTGATCAGTTCAGGCACTGTGAAGAACACATCGGGCGCAGTGAAGGTATGAGATACCTAAGGGAGCTACAAGAAGAAGTCTAAAGTTTGAGAAATCTAATTCGAGTTATATGTCAAGGTTTCGTGATTCGATTACGCTACGCATATGAAGAGTAAGACGCTATGCTATGCTTTCAAGGTTCGAGAAATACGCTTTGGAAGCCTGTCAACTGTCAGAATGGCCTCAACAATCAAGTATGTATATGGTTCTTACCGCAGCTAGCTTGGATTGTCAAGAGTTTATGTAATGAATCGGGTTTTAACAAGCAATCGCATACAATTCACTGGATTCTCGTAGTGCTCAAATTTCAGAAAGAATACGCTATCACGAGAGGACTAAACACATCGCAACCAAGTTCCATTTCATCAGAGACATAGTAGCTGAGGGTTCCGTTCACCTATCGAAGATCCATACAAGCAAAAACCCAGCAGATTTCCTAACTAAAGCCTTACCTAAAGCGACCACACTCTGTAATTCCATTTCGGAAAGCAGCCTCGCAGAGTCGAGAGAAAGGGAGTTAACTACGCTTTTCTCTCTCGCATTCTTATGATATGGGTAAATTATGATTAAGCGAGTGAGGTGTTCAAAGGTGGAGCAGGCACATGGAAAAGAAGGAAAAACTATGCAAAATGGGTCAATTTTGGGTTTTCAGAGGTTAGTCATGAAGGAAAGATGCTTTGAAATGAACATACCTTTCATTCTAGAGAAGAAAAAATTTTCGCCGGAAAAGTCGCCGAAAAAGTAAACGGCGGAGGCGGTGGTTAAGGGCGGAAGAGGGTGGGTCAGAAGTGACGATCACCGGAAAATATGACTCAATTTGCCGGAAAGTTGCCGGAAAATCGCCGAAAAAGTCAACACTGGAAGCCAGTTGACTTCGATCAACAATGAGAAAAAAAGGGGGGGAAGAGTTTTATTTATAAATGGACTAACCTTTTATTTTTCAGGCCCAGGAAGAAAAATGAGTGCCTCAATTTTTTTGAATTAGCCTGAAGACTTTTGGACTGGGCTCAAGCTGATCGAGTCAATCCGCCGAGTCGACTCACTGAGTTCTAGATCGCGGCCGTGACTCGTTCTCTCACCGGAAAAACTCGTTTTTGACCGGAAAAATGCCAAATCAAGTTAATTTTTGGTTCTAAACTCAAAATAAGCTTGTAAATTGGAAGAACAAATGTCAAACATGGAGAAATTGGAAGAGAGAAGAAGAAATCAGAAAATGGGTATAAAGGATGAAGAAAAATCCATGGTTCTTACCTATTGATGGATGAAATCGATGGAGAAGGTTGAGAAGAAGCCGGATCTGCAAGTCTCACGGAGATTTTGTGAAGCCGGATGAAATCAATTTTTTTTTAACGGAAATATGGGCCCAAGGTGGAGATTATAAGTATAATGGACCTAATTTCTAGTTAATTAAAAGACCATTCCGTTCTGCTTGTATCCCTATATATTTCTATCTAGGGTTTTAGTTTCTGTATGTTAGAAACCCTAAAAATTCTCTGTAACGCCTTTGATGATAAGGGAAAAGCATTCTCATCCTGCACGTAGGATCAAGGATCCGAACTGGGTTAACAATCTTGGTGTTTTTTATTTTCTAAAGGCTCAAATTCAAAGTCCTATATTATAAGTATAATGGGCCCAATTTCTAGTTAATTAAAAGACCAACACGTTTTGCTTGTATCCTTATATGTTTCTCTCTAGGGTTTTAGTTTCTGTATGTTAGAAATCCTAAAAATTATCGTAACGCCTGATTGGAAGTCATGGAGAGATTCTCACCTGCACGTAGGATCAAGGATCCGAACTGGGTTAACAATCTTAGTGTTCTTTATTTTTTAAAGGCTCTAATTCAAAGTTCTAAATCCTAACATTCTCTATTCTAGTTTCCGCCGCCGTCGTAGGCAAAGGAAGAACTGCGGCATACGATGTCTTTCTCTTCAACTGCGGCAATACTTCCAACCAAACCGACAACATTGGCCGGAATTGGACGGCGGATAATCGGAAAATTCTCACGCCGAATTCAACGCCGATGCGCACTGAATCGTGGGTTCCTCGTTCGCATACGTAGCTAGATTTCTCGATCTAATTTCACCTACAGTTTTCCTATCTCTCCCGGCTGGAAATTGGTCTGTTTCTATTTTTACCCGACCAAATATGTATCCGATTTCGACGCCGTTGATTCTTTCTTCGCCGTAATCGCAATCAAGCTCACTCTACAAAACTTCAGCGCCGATCTAATCTGCAAAAGCTTCTAAAGAAGAGACAATAATCAAAGAGTTTATCGCTCCTTAACCAGACTTTGAATCTCACGCTCACGCCTTCTTCAAGAACTTCTGCTTTCGCTGAATCGAGATTGCCTCCATGCCCGACCGGTTTTACTCTAAGGGAGGATCTGACGACGTTATAACAAACGTTGGTAGCTACGTTGACTTCCATATAAAATATTCAACGGCTTTCGAGACCGTTTACCGATTAAACGTAGGTGGAAATATGGTCGACGAAGTCCACGATTCTGGAATGTTCCAGCGGTGGCTTTCCGATGATGGTTTTTATCATGGTGCAGGTGGAATTGAGCCACAAGTACTAAATGTAAAGATCAACAACACAGAGAAAACTCTGGCGTATGTTGCGCCGGAAGATGTGTATGCCACGTGTCGCACAACGGGGAACGCTCAATACCCATAACTAAACCTGAATTTCAACATGACATGGCTATTCACAGTCGACGCCCGGTTTAATTACCTCGTGAGGCTTCATTTTTGTGAAACTTTACCGGAAGTGAACGCATCGTGGCAACGCGTCTTCTCCATCTTCCTTGAAAATCAGATGGCTAAGAAAGACATGGACGTGATTTGGTTGAGCGGTGGTTCTCAGATTCCGATGTATTTAGATTTCAGCGTATATGTTGGTTTTGAAAGTGGGCCGAGACCTGATCTACGACTTGACTTGTATCCTTTAAAGGACATTAAGCCAAAATATTATGATGATATTCTGAATGGTGTAGAGATTGATATGTTTGGTAGAGTGTGGATGCCTCGAGATTACATCTGAAATACCAGTATGTTGTACTTAGGATCGAATCCACGGGGCAATGGTTTAACTATGATTATCTGAATGAAATCAATAAAGAAATATATTGTGATGTGGTTTGAATGTAACAAGCTATGGTTAAAGCGATTATAACTTATAGCTAAGCAGTGGGCATTAAGGATTATCGCGAATATGATGTGTCGAACTAGATAATTATTCGAGGGAACAAATAGAATCAATCATAACTCGAAACATAAATGTATAATCAATCCACTTTGTGGCATCAATCACTTTGTCAGCAATTTAGGGTTAAAACTTTCGTTTGAAACACAGAATTAAACAACTTCTTAACAGTTTGATTTGTTCGAGTTTGCAGCATCGCTTTTCGTTGAAGGACAAATTGCTCACAGTTATCAGCGACATAAGCTTTTGGAGAATAGATTATACCTCGTTCATAGACTAAATGATCAGTTTAGTTAGCGTTAAACTCTGACAGGTGAAGATAACAGGATAAAACCTATCATATCTATCGAACATCGTCGGTCTTTGATTACGCAACTGAAAGTACTCGACCATAGATCGAGAACAAACAAGGATCTGAAATATAGATTCATAATCATTAAACAAGATAACTTAAGAGTTAAGAAATCTTACCATAGATGATGAGCAAGTGTTCTTGGCTTTGATCATGAAGCTAGAGAGAATTCAAGTCCTTTTTGTGTCAAACCAGAGAGAGAGTGAAAACTCATCTCTCAAATGTGACGAAAAAGTATGTTAAATATCTTACAAAACGGGTCTTTAGAAACAAATATCTAAACAGGTCGGCGAACGATCGATCGATCGAGATCGATCGATCGCTATTCTTTATCGGGCGTTCCATTCTTCTCGGTCGATCAGTAACTACGGCGAAATGGCTGAGTGTAAAACAAAGTGGTGATACGATCGGTGGCATCGATCGATCGGTTGTATGTTGAGCGATCGGTTATCTTCTGCATCGTCGAAGTAACTCACGGCGAGACCATATCGATCGTCGATGATTGACACGATCGATCGATCGGGTCAAACCGCGGATCTTGTTCTTTGCCTCCGTTTAACCTCTTCGTGTTTAAGGCGTGATCAGGCGTAAAGAGCTACAAAAGCGTAGAAAATGCCTGAACTTACTAATACAAAGGATAAAAACTATTAAAACCGAAATATATCAGAGATTCTCAAGCTTAACAACCCAGATGGTAATCTCGCCGGACCTAATCCAAATCCTCCATTGATGAAAGATAAGTCACATGTTCCGGTGATAATCTTCATAGTCGTTGGTTCCACAATTGGGCTGGTGACTTTCATTTATGTTCTTATGTTGTCGATGCGTAATATGAAGAGGAACAGAGGGACGGAAAATAATATCTCCATGTTCAAGGTATTGCTGAAACATTACACTTATATAGAACTGAAGTTACAAAGTCTTTTTCGCACACCGTTGGAAAAGGAGGATTTGGAACTGTTTATGGAGGACACCTTTGTAATGGTCATAAGGTTGCAGTAAAGGTCTTGAAGAATTCGAATGGAAATGGTGAAGAATTCATCAATGAAGTAGCCAACATGAGCCAAACATCTCATGTAAACATTGTTTCTCTACTTCGTTTTTGTTATGAAGGGTCCAAAAGAGCGATTGTGTATGAATTTTTGGAGAATGGGTCTCTGGATCATGTTATGTCTAGAAAAGAGTCATTGATTCTAGATGTGACAACACTATATGGAATCGCACTAGGCATTGCTCGGGGATTGGAATACTTGCACTATGGCTGCAAAACAAGAATTGTGCATTTCGACATTAAACCTCAGAATATACTGTTAGATGAAAATCTTTGTCCTAAAGTCTCAGACTTTGGCCTTGCTAAACTTTGTGAGAAAAGAGAAAGCATTTTATCATTGATAGACGCAAGAGGAACTATCGGTTATATTGCACTTGAGGTGTTTTTAAGAATGTACGGCAATGTCTCCCATAAGTCTGATGTGTATAGCTATGGAATGTTGGTCCTCGAGATGATTGGAGCAAGGAACAAAAGTATCGTAGAAACCATTGATTCCGCTGCTAGTTCGACTTCCTTTCCAGATTGGATCTATAAGGATCTTGAAGAGGGAGAACAAACATGGATATTTGGTGATGAAATAACCATAGAGGAAAAAGAGATTGCAAGGAAGATGGTTTTGGTAGGTCTCTGGTGTATTCAACCATGCCCATCAGATCGTCGACCGATGAACAAAGTGTCGATGCTCTTGAAATCCCTCCTAAGCCTTCTATGCATATTTGTAGTGGACTTATTGCCGAATCTTCTGAACTTTCTGATTGCAGAGAAGCTGCATAAAAATTAAAACCGTTGATTCTATAAATACTTGGCGTGAAAGTTTTTTTGTTTTTTTGTTTTTTTTCTATTATTGGATAAGGAACATTGTACACAGTCTTTTCTGATTCTTTAATAATAAATCTCAAAAACTATATCAACAAAATAAAATCACAATTCTAACCAACGCATTTATAACAAAACTTAAAAACTTATAAGATATTTTTAAAACCTGATTACTTACGTCCCTCCAAAGGCACAAAATATTCAACCTCTCGAATCTTGCAGCGTACAACATAGATTAGTAAGCTATGTTTCACCCTAAACACGTATTATGCACTAAAGAAACATGTATCCCTAAATGTGTCCTCTTCATGAAGTTTGAAGTTTGTTTACTTAGAATCTCCATCCTCCAATTCTTAAGAATATTGTTGATGATATCTGGAGAAGTGAAGATATCTGATTGGTTTTAAGGCTGCAAATGTCTTTTCGCTGGGGAGTGAAAGGTGTTTCTTTCTTTGTCAGAAATTTCTTTGAAACATTCTTTCTTTTGCTTTGTCAGTCAACGGTTGACCCGTAAGACTCACTCACCACCCATGACTCTATCTACACTGTATCTCATAGAATGATTTGATGGTAAAAGCTTCCAAACGGGAGTTAAAGTATTTAATAATAGAATTTATCAATCCGGTTTACCAGACTCTGAATCTCACGTTCACGTTAACGGAATCGAGATTGTGTCCATGCCTGACCGGTTTTACTCAAAGAAAGGATGTGATTCAGTTGAGCGGTGGTTGAGGATTCCAATGTATCTAAATTTCAAGACATTTGTGGCTTCCCACGCCAGTGAAATGGGGGAGAGATCCGATCTACTACTTGATTTGAATCCTTTCAAAGATGACATGCCACATTATTACGACGGTATTCTGAATGGTATAGAGATTCTCAATTTTAATGACTTTGAGGTTAATCTCGCTAGAACTAATCCAAACCCAACAACGTTGGAAGGAAATTTACATGTTCCGTGATAACTCGAGGCAAGTCCCATATTACACATTTGCCACTAATGTGTAATATTTATACGATTTAGAATCATAATCCAGATGGTGAGGCAACAACAACAACACTAGAATAAATCACTAGGCTACAAATCTTGGTAGTCGAATCGAAGGTTTCAGATTCATCAAGGAGCTCGAACTGTTTTAAGCTGTGTGAGAGACCTTCTAAGCCAAATGGAGGGTTTGAGTTCAGAGTTTAAGTGAAACACATGATAGGCACGTGACGGGTTGTTACAAAGGCCGTTAAGCTAAGGGAGAAAATCGTAATTGGCTCTGTAAATCGTTAGCTCTGTTTCGAGTATAAAACCAGAGGTTCAATGATCCTTTTGCGTGTGTTAAATCTTCCATTGCTATGAAATAGTGAACTGTTGCGTGTGTGCCTTAACCACCGAGAACTAGATCACCGGAATTGGTGGCTAAACTCGTAAAAGTTGTTGTGTCTCGTTTCCTTCCAGTTTGGGATTCATGTTCATTCAAACAGAGAAATTCGAGAGAAAGTGAGTTCAATTGTTGAATAAATTGGATTGCAAACAATTCAGAATCATCAATTCTCAACAGACTGGTACCAGATTAAGGTTTCGTATGAAATTCTCTCTTAACTGAAGAATGACCCGAAGGAAGAATGAGTGGAAGACACTCACTGCACTCACCTTATAAACTCTAAAAGATGATTGTTTACCGTTTTAGAGATGATTGTAGGAGGAAAAGTATTCATAGGTAATGATACTTTCTCCATGGTTGAGGTAATAGGCAGTATAACATTCAGATTGACTGATAACAGTTATCAGTTTGCTCATTTTGATGTGAGATATAAACCCTATGATAGGAGGGGAATTTAATCTCTATGAAAACTCTTGTCATGAAGGGGTGTCACTCCAAAGAATGGGACTTTTCTAAAGCCAAAAGAAAAAGGTACTTATTGTTCCATCAAAGAAGCTTAAAGATTGCCTAAGCAATTTCAACCAATTACGCTTCAAAGCTATACATTTGAAAACCAGAAATCATTGCATCAGGTAAGAATCTAGTAGTCATTGTAAAACACTAAAAAAAAAAAAAAAACTTCAGAAGTGAAAATAATTATTTGGTTTTAAGGCAGCAAATGTCATATTCAAGTGACAGTCTGTGTTAGTAAGTATAAGTTCTATATGACAAACATAAATTTCTATATGATATAAGTTCGAGTGCCATGATATAAGAAGAACTTTCATGGCTCTTATACCAAATGATGCAGAAACTTGATAGAAATCTCGAACCGTTGGTGAAATTTTTTTTTTTTTTTTTATATAAATTTTTATTAAATAATCTCCAGAACTATAACAATTGAATAAAACCATCTTTCTTCATAAAAGCAATATGACAAAGATTTTGAGACTTACAATTTATTATTTTTATTTTTTCAAAAAACAGAGGATGATTGGTTAGAGCCGGGGACTTGTCTAAATTCATCTTTAGCATTGTGCCAAAAGAGAAAAGATATCTATTGTTCCATAACATAAGCTCAAAGTTTGTATAGCAATTTCAACCACGTATACGTGACGGCTATAGAAAATATATATGAATAACTCGTCAAAATACCAAATATATGGTTCCAATAGAAACTTTTCAATTTTTATTTTTCTTTGGTTATTTTCTTTGTTAGATATTTCTTCGAAACGTTATTAGTTTTGCTTTGTCAGTGAACGGTTGACCCATAGACTCACTCACTACCGAGGACTTCAATTATACACTTATCTCTTATCTTCTTCTCCCTCCATTCACTTAAAAAAAAATTCCGATGATCTGTTTCGTTTTGTTTGTTTTCTCTATTCTCGTTTCCGTCTGCGGCGGGAAAGAAGAAGCAACGGCGCCATACAAACCCGCCGATGTTATTCTCATCAACTGCGGTGCAACCTCTGTCACCATCGACACAGACGGACGAACTTGGATGCCGGAGCAGGAGAAAATTCTTCCGTCGAATTCAGTCAATGCGTCGTTCACTTACCATGAATCACGCAAATCAGGGATTCCTCAAGTTCCGTACATGACCGCTCGGGTTTTCCGATCTGATTTCACGTACAGTTTTCCTGTTTCTCCCGGCTCGAAATTCATCCGTTTATATTTTTATCCAGCCCGATACGGACCCGATTTCGACTCCATCAATTCTTTCTTCTCCGTCAGCGTAAACAGTTACACTCTCTTGACGAACTTCAGCGCAGCTTCCAAAGCAGAGTCAACTCTAATCAAAGAGTTTATCGTTCCGGTTAACCAGACTTTGGATCTCACGTTCACGCCGTGGTCAGTAACTTCGTTTGCTTTCGTCAACGGAATCGTAATTGTCTCCATGCCTGACCGGTTTTACTCTAAGGGAGGATTTGACAACATGGTAAACAATGTGCATAGCGAGGTTGGCCTCGAGATAGACAATTGGACGGCTTTTGAGACCCTTTACCGATTAAACGTAGGTGGAAATATGGTCACCGAAGTCCATGATTCGGGAATGTTCCGGCGGTGGCTGTCCGACTATGATTATCTTCAAGGAGCGGAAGGAATTTTGAAACAAGTACCAAATGTAAAAATCACCTACACGGAGAAAACTCCGGCATATGTTGCGCCGGAAGATGTGTATGCCACCTGTCGTACCATGGGGAACGTCGAACACCCCGAATTCAACCTGAATTTCAATCTAACGTGGCTATTTAAAGTCGACGCTGGATTTAACTACCTTGTCAGGCTTCACTTCTGTGAAATTCTGCCGGAAGTGAACGCATCGGTCCAACGCGTCTTCTCCATCTTCCTTGAAAATCAGATGGCTAAGATAGACGTGGACGTGATTTGGTTGAGCGGTGGTTCTCAGATTCCGATGTATCTAGATTTCAGCGTATATGTTGGTTTTGAAAGTGGGCCGAGACCTGATCTACGACTTGACTTGTATCCTTTCAAAGACATTGCTCCAAGGTATTATGACGCTATTCTGAATGGTGTAGAGATTCTCAAGCTTAACAACTCAGACGGTAATCTCGCCGAACCTAATCAAAATCCTCCATTATTATCGAACTTAACAACAAACCGTGTAACGCCGCATATCAAAGATAAGTCACATGTTCTAGTGATAATCTTCATAGCCATTGGTTCCACAATTGGGCTGGCGACTTTCATTGTTGTTCTTTTGTTGTCGATGCGTCAGATGAAGAGGAAGAGAGGCAAGGAAAATATCATCATGTTCAACGTATTGCTGAAACATTACACTTATGCAGAACTGAAGAAAATTACAAACTCATTTTCACACACTATTGGAAAAGGAGGATTTGGAACTGTTTATGAAGGACACCTTTGTAATGGTATTAAGGTTGCAGTAAAGGTCTTGAAGGATTCCAAAGCAAATGGTGAAGATTTCATCAATGAAGTCGCCAGCATGAGCCAAACATCTCATGTAAACATTATGTCTCTGCTCGGTTTCTGCTATGAAGGGTCCAAACGAGCAATTGTGTATGAATTTTTGGAGAATGGGTCTCTGGATCAGTTTATATCTAGAAAAGAGTCATTGACTCTAGATGTGACAACACTATATGGAATTGCGCTAGGCATTGCTCGAGGATTGGAATACTTGCACTATGGCTGCAAAACAAGAATTGTGCATTTCGACATTAAACCTCAGAATATCTTGTTAGATGAAAATCTTTGTCCTAAAGTCTCAGACTTTGGCCTTGCTAAACTTTGTGAGAAAAGAGAAAGCATTTTGTCATTGATAGACGCAAGAGGAACTATCGGTTATATTGCACCTGAGGTATTTTCAAGAATGTACGGCAGAGTCTCCCATAAGTCTGATGTGTATAGCTATGGAATGTTGGTCCTCGAGATGATTGGAGCAAGGAACAAAAAAATAGTAGAAACCATTGATTCCGCCGCTAGTTCGACTTACTTTCCAGATTGGATCTATAAGGATCTTGAAGAGGGAGAACAAACATGGATATTTGGTGATGAAATAACCACGGAGGAAAAAGAGATTGCAAGGAAGATGATTTTGGTAGGTCTCTGGTGTATTCAACCATGCCCATCAGATCGTCCACCGATGAATAGAGTCGTCGAGATGATAGAAGGAAGTGTCTATACTCTTGAAATCCCTCCTAAGCCTTCTATGCATATTTCTAGTGGACTTATTGCCAAATCTTCTTCGCTTTCTAATTGCGGAGAAGCTGAATAAAAACTGAAACCATTGATTCTGCAAATACTTAGCATGAAAGTTTTTTGTTTTCTATTATTGGATAAGGAACATTGTAAACACTCTTTTCTGATTCTTTAATAAGAAATCTCAAAAAATATATCAACAAAATAAAATCATAATTTTAAACAACACATTTATAACAAAACTTCAAAACTTGACCTCTCTGGTTCTCCCCTTTTACTTCCAGCGGAAGCAGAGTCCGTAAATGTTGGTCTGTCAATCTCCATATTAGTGTGTCATCTTCAAGTGAAGGCAAAGACATCTTGTTAAAGGTTAATGGACTTCCAACTCAAAACCAATTGGCAATGAGTGGATTGGCCCATATCCCTTATATACTACTCAAGGTCTTTCCATCTTTCCGACGTGGGATCTTTCTTCACACATCTTAAAAAAAACATAGATAAATCAATTGCATGTGGTTAATATTGCTATGAATAAAAAATAGGGCCTACAGGCTGGACGTTCTTCCGCTAGTAATAATAATGGACCGATATCGTCATGATTCACAAAAAAAACAAGACCGATCTTAAAAACAAAAAAACCAGACCGCCATATTGTTTGTACTCTGTAAAAGTCTTCAACATGACAAACAGAAATTTCCACATGATATAAGTAGTTAAGTCTTTTAACTGCGATGATATGGGAATAACTTTCATGGAATATGATACCAAATAATGACGCATAAGCTATCTCGAAACGTTGATATTCTGAATATTAGCACAAAACCTTTTATTGGTTTTGGTAGTTCGATAGAATGAAAGCCAAAATACAAGGGACATTGTGAAACTCTTTTTATATATTGTTTTAAAATCAATCTCCAGACCTATAACAATTGAATAAAACCATCTTTCAACATAAAAGTAATATGAAAAAATTAGACTTATCAAAATTTGTTAAGAAAAAAGCGAAGCTGGAGACATTTCTATAAAGCGAAGGAGCATTGTGCCAAATGATAAAGGTACTTATTGTTTCATCACATAAGGCATAAGCTCAGAGTTTGTCTAGTAATTTCAACCACTTAAGCGTCACGGCTATATATACTATTGAAAATCAGCAATTATTGCATCAGACAAGAATGGATAATTATATTCTAACCCGTCAAGATACCAAAATATACGGCCACGCCAGGCTTAACAAAAAGTGAATAATGGTCCCAATGAACTAGTTGATGTATTTCCTTTGCTGATTATCTAAGTGGTTTAAGTAAACTTTTAATACAGAGAAGTGTTAAAATATCAATATGGTTTTTTAAGGCAGCAATATCATTTTCACACACCGATGGGAAGGGAGGATTTAGAACTGTATATGGAGGAAACCTTTGTAATGGCCTTAAGGTTGGAGTAATGGTTTTGAAGGATTCAAATGGAAACAGTGAAGATTTCATCAACGAAGTCGCTAGCATGAGCCAGATCTCTCATGTAAACATTGTTCTTTGCTTGATTTCTACTATGAAGGGTCTAAAAGAGCGATTGTGTATGAGTTTATAATAATTGCTTATGTATAAATATTCTTTCTGTGAGTACATATAATTTTTAGCTTAATTAATATGTTTGTAGAGTGATTGTGTTGATATTGAAGATGTATGTAGATGTTGAAAAAAAACAGTATAAAATATAAATTTAAAGATTTTCTCCATAAATTTTTTTTCCAACCAACAGTATACAATATACAAACCAGCCCTGCAATATTAACCCAGCCATGTGTAATGTAATATTTTAGATGAAGATAATATCATAATAACTAAAGGAATCGATAATAACTGTTTTAATTATTATTTTTCTTAAAACAATGGTATTGATAACATCTCATCAATATCCTTCTAAAACATATAAAATATATATTTAATAGCCTCCTGAAAAGAGAAGAAAAAGAAATGGTACACCCTAACATCGAGATCAATATAGTCTATATATCCTCTTGCTATTATTTGAAAAGTACAAATAAGAAAATAACCTTAATATTTTGTAATATTTTTTTTCTTATGTCATTGATATTAAAACCATTTGCTAATTTCTTATTAAAGTTATAATTGTAAATTTAATTAGTACCTTAAAAATAGAATTAAATTGTGATCTTTCCAGATATCAATTTTTCGATTAAGAAATATCCAAAGGTTCATAATATCTTTTGGAGAATATATTTTTAGAAATAACATATAATTTGTTGAATGACAAATAATAACATAACTCAAAATTATTATTTAAATATTAAAATCATTGCAATATTATAATGAAAACTTTTGAAAAAAAACTTAAATCTAAAAAATTCAATATGCGCTTTTGATAGATTCTAGTTTTAAAAAAAGGAGAAAAACGCCTTCATATTTTTCCTTTTGAAAAAAAGAAATACTAATTACAAAATAAAAAGGAAATACTAATTATCAAAAACCAAAAACGAAACAGATCTTGATGATATTACTTTTATATCTAAAAATTTCAAACCCTAGGACTCATATTACTTTTTCTTGATGATAAACTTGGAGAAAGAAACGGAAAAGAAACAGATCTTGGTTCGTGAAGGAATAAGAAAAATTGATCATGATGTAGATACGGAGTTGATCGTGGAGATCTTTCGAGCATTCACAATCGATGACAGAGATCTTTTGAAACCTTACTATGGCCCTAACTACTATTTTATCAAGGCATGGATAGACGATGATACCAAACCATACGGAACAAAAGTGGTAAAGGGTTTCAGAGGCGATTACTTTATGGTTAATCAAAAAATGGTGATTCCTTTAGATTTTCCTACACAATATCTTTACATAGAATTGCTTAGAGGATTCTCGTATAGAGATCCTGGTACATCCAACGGAACTGTTGTGATGGGTCGTGCGAAGATTCGGTTGCCTTCTCCAACCAGGCATGGCGAGACCTCGGGTGTCATTGATCTCGTCGGTTTTAACAGTGATCGATGTGTCGTGAAAAAGGGAGCCCTAAAATATTCTATGAGACTTCATAGGTATGTGGTATTACGAAAATAACCATCAAATTTTTCTTCGATAGGAGAATCAGGGTTTCTGTTTTTAAATCTTTTTGCGGGTTATTCTAAAGATTATTGATCTTAATCATTAAGAGTTTTATAAGTTGTGGTTGATTTGATATAAGTTATCTTTCTATCCCATCTATTCGTGTTATATATCTATCTATATGTATACTTCTTTTTGGTCAGATCTATTCGTTACGTACTTATATGTAGAGATGTTTATGAAGCATAATATGCATTATATCTAATTGAATTTTGTATACTGTCTGATGTAGAGAATCTAAAATTTGGTAAAAAAAAAAGTGATGGTTAGAGCCGTAGACATTTCTATATTCATCTTAAGCATTGTGCCAAAAGGTATTGTCTCCGGACTTTCCGGTTTACCAGACTCTGAATCTCACCTTCACGCCGTCTCCAAATTAGTTAGCTTTCGTTAACCTAGTTGAGATTGTCTCCATGCCTGACCAGTTTTACTCTAAGGGAGCATTTGTCGACGTGATAACAAAACGTCGTTAGCAACTTTGAAATGGAGATAGACAACACAACGGGTTTCGAGACTGTTTATCGGCTCTCGAGAACGTTGAAAACCCCAAACGCAACCTTGATTTCAATCTGATGTGGCTATTCACAGTCGACGATGGGTTTATCTACTTTGTTAATTAGGCTTCACTTCTGTGAGATTCTGCCAGAAGTGACCAAATGGGGACAACGCGTCTTCTCCATCTTCCTTGAAAATCAATGCTCGAATGAAACGGAGATAGACCACCGCGCATAACATCATCATGAACGGTCATTGTGATATATCACCATGGGTGCCGCAAGAAGAAACCAGTGTGAACATGTGTTGAAATAGTTGATGTTGCAACGAGTCCACCATCTCGTTAGAGATAAACACAATCATCGAATATTTTGCTACAGATTGTAGATCGAACACTCAAAAACAGAATTGAACCAAAGGACGAAAAGAAGAATAGAAATAGAAAATGACATGAGTATGTACTAGTACACTCACCAAAGAGTCGCATGATTTCACTATGAGAATCAACTATTCGAGTAACAAGGGGAAGAAATCATAATTTTACCTTAATGTCCCACTTTACGCAAGAAAACACGAGCACCGTACTAAATTATTGACATCGACGACGACCCCACCGGGGAAACTTCATCGAAATCTTCTTCTTGACTTGAAAAGTCAGTTAATGGTTGACCCATATAGACTCACTCACAACCACCCATGGCTTAATATCTTATCTTCTTCTCCGTCTTTCTCAATCTCTCAATAATTCTCATTTTTTAAATTTCGATGATCTGTCACGCTTTGTTAATTTTCTCTATTTTAGTTTCCGCCGCCGTCGTAGGCAAAGGAGGAACGGCGGCGTACGATGTCTTTCTCTTCAACTGCGGCGATACTTCCAACCAAACCGACAACATTGGCCCGAATTGGACGGCGGATAATCGGAAAATTCTCACGTCGAATTCAGTCAACGCTGATGCGTTGCACCAAGAATCAGGGGTTCCTCAGGTTCCGTACATGAAAGCTAGGATTTCCCGATCTAATTTCACCTACAGTTTCCCAATCTCTCCCGGCTGGAAATTCATCCGTTTATACTTTTATTCGACCAGATATGTATCCGGTTTCGATGCCGTTGATTCTTTCTTCGCCGTCACTGTCAACGGTTTCACTCTCTTACGAAACTTCAGCGCCGATCTAACGGTAAAAGCTTCCAAAGGAGAGTCAACTCTAATCAAAGAGTTTATCGTTCCGGTTAACCAGACTTTGAATCTCACGTTCACGCCGTCTTCAGTAACTTCGTTTGCTTTCGTCAATGGAATCGAAATTGTCTCCATGCCTGACCGGTTTTACTCTAAGGGAGGATTTGACGACGATATAAACAAAGTCGGTAGCTACGTTGGTCTCCAGATAGACAACTGGACGGCTTTTGAGACCGTTTCCTGAGTAAACGTAGGTGGAAATATGGTCGACGAAGTCCACGATTCGGGAATGTTCCGGCGGTGGCTGTCCGATAATGATTATTTTCTCGGAGTAGGTGGAATCAATCCGTACGTACCAAATATAATGATCAACTACACGGCAAAAAATCCGGCGTATGTTGCGCCGGTAGATGTGTACGCCACGTGTCGCGCAATGGGGAACTCACTAAAACCATATCTCAACTTGAATTTTAACTTGACGTGGCTATTCACAGTCGACGCTGGGTTTACCTACCTCGTTAGGCTTCATTTCTGTGAGATTCAACCGGAAGTGGATAAAGAGGGACAACGCGTCTTCTCCATCTTCATCGAAAATCATATGGCTACCCTTGAGATGGACGTGTTTCGGTTGAGCGGTGGTCCTCGGATTCCGATGTATCTAGATTTCAGTGTATATGTTGGTAATCAAAGTGGGTCGAGACCTAATCTACGACTTGACATGCATCCTCTTAAAGATATTGAACCAAAGTACTACGACGGTATTTTGAATGGTGTAGAGATTCTCAAGCTTAACAACTCAGACGGTAATCTCGCCGGACCTAATCCAAATCCTCCATTATTACCGAACTTAACACCAAACCGTGTAACACCGCCGATGTTAACACCAAACCGTGTAACGCCGCCGATGTTAACACCAAACCGTGGAACGCCGCAGATGAATGATAAGTCGCATGTTCTGGTGATAATCTTCATAGCCGTTGGTTCCACAATTGGGCTGGCGACTTTCATTGTTGTTCTTATGTTGTCGATGCGTCAGATGAAGAGGAAGAGAGGGAAGGAAAATAGTATAATCATGTTCAAGGTATTGCTGAAACATTACACTTATACAGAACTGAAGAAAATTACAAAGTCATTTTCGCACACTGTTGGAAAAGGAGGATTTGGAACTATTTATGGAGGACACCTTTATAATGGTCATAAGGTTGCAGTAAAGGTCTTGAAGGATTCGAAAGGAAATGGTGAAGATTTCATCAATGAAGTCGCCAGCATGAGCCAAACATCTCATGTAAACATTGTTTCTCTTCTCGGTTTCTGCTATGAAGGGTCCAAAAGAGCGATTGTGTATGAATTTTTGGAAAATGGGTCTCTCGATCAGTTTATGTCTAGAAAAGAGTCATTGATTCTAGATGTGACAACACTATATGGAATCACACTAGGTATTGCTCGGGGATTGGAATACTTGCATTATGGCTGCAAAACAAGAATTGTGCATTTCGACATTAAACCTCAGAATATTCTGTTAGATGAAAATCTCTGTCCTAAAGTCTCAGACTTTGGCCTTGCTAAGCTTTGTGAGAAAAGAGAAAGCATTTTTTCATTGATAGACGCAAGAGGAACTATCGGTTATATCGCACCTGAGGTGTTTTCAAGAATGTACGGTAGAGTCTCCCATAAGTCTGATGTGTATAGCTATGGAATGTTGGTCCTCGAGATGATTGGAGCAAGGAACAAAAAGATAGTAGAAACCATTGATTCCGCCGCTAGTTCGACTTACTTTCCAGATTGGATCTATAAGGATCTTGGAGAGGGAGAACAAACATGGATATTTGGTGATGAAATAACCATAGAGGAAAAAGAGATTGCAAGGAAAATGATTTTGGTAGGTCTCTGGTGTATTCAACCATGCCCATCAGATCGTCCGCCGATGAACAGAGTCGTCGAGATGATAGAAGGAAGTGTCGATGCTCTTGAAATCCTTCCTAAGCCTTCTATGCATATTTCTAGTGGACTTATTGCCGAATCTTCTTCGCTTTTTGATTGCGGAGAAGCTGAATAAAAATTAAAAACGTTGATTCTGAAAGTACTAACGTAAAATATTTTTTTTGTTTTTTATTATTGGATAAGGAACATTGTAAACACTTTTTCTGATTCTTTGATAATAAATCTCAAAAAATATATCAACAAAATAAAATCAAAATTCTAAACAACACATTTATAACAAAAATTGACCTCTCTGGTTCTGCCCTTTTACTTCCAGCGGAAGCAGAGTCCGTAAATGTTGGTTAATTACAGTTTCTAAGTTTCCTAAATTGTTTGTTTACTACAAAGACCTTCAATTGACTTGACTTGACTTATAACTTATGACGTAGT
The DNA here is from genome assembly GCA_018361395.1 of Boechera stricta. Classification (NCBI taxonomy): domain Eukaryota; kingdom Viridiplantae; phylum Streptophyta; class Magnoliopsida; order Brassicales; family Brassicaceae; genus Boechera; species Boechera stricta. The sequence continues at coordinate 5,882,049 of CM031544.1, read as the reverse complement.
GGATCCTCCAACACACATATATCATACGATGATGAGCGTTATTTGCAAATTCAAAGACCTTGACTTATCCAATCATACAATTCAAAGTAAAAGATTATGGTTTCATCAACGGAGACTTCTATTTTTTTTTTTCTTAATTTACAATCATTTCTCGTTGTAGCTTTATAACCGTTGATAGTCACTTTACCTTTAGATTTTCTTTCATTTGCTGTTTCTCTAATCATAATATACTATGGAGAGGAAAGTGTTCTTGGTATGGGTGATTTTACTGTTGGGACAGCGACATGGCTACAAAAGCTGTATTGAGAAAGAAAGGAATGCTTTGCTGGATTAGCCAAGAAGGTTTTCCGGCACAAAGCTGCGAGATTCTTATAGAAGCGAATCATGCAACATCCGTATCAAATGATTCGCTTGTAATAAAAGTTATTACATTTCTTTGCGGTCAATATTATTGGGATGTCGTAAAGAAGTCTAGTGTTGCGTTCTTGAGAGGATAAGAATAATGGGGAGCTCGAATTATAATTTCTGACGGAGTTCTTTGGTTTGATTAATCGGAAGATGTCGTTTGAGACAATTCGGGTTGAATTGTTGAGAATAGTATTTGAGGAATGAATAGTGTTTTGGCGGAAATGTGGGATGAAATGTGATATGGATAATATCGAGGCTGATTAGAATGGGCGGTGGCGGGTTGATTGATCGAAAGTTGATCGTCGAATGTCTAGAGTGGTTTGGTTTTGCGAATTAAGCGGAAATGGGAATTTTAAGGAGAGAGAAATATTTTTGTGAGGCGGAGAAATGTCCGGGTGATTTGGGAATTTGGCGGAATTCTTGCAGGTGAGAAGGAATTAATGATGTCGTTGGTTTAGTAATTTCAGTTTGTTTAATTTTAATTCCAAAAAGAATATATATCTGAATATATCTCTCTATATTATTCTGGAGCTTCTCTTCTCTTCATTTTGGGCAGAAAAATGAGAGAGAGAGAGAGAGGAGAAAGAGAGGAAAGAAGGGAAGAAGAAGGAGAGGAGGAGAAGTAAACTTGGTGCAAAAACAGAGTTTTTGGGTGAACTTGTGAGCTCGGGTCGGGGTATCAAACGAGCAAGGATTGAGCTGAAATTTTGTGGGTAAGTTCTTCAATCTCTTGCCTAGTTATCTACCAAATTTCGTGGGATTATATTGAGTGGTTTGGGAGATATGAGTTTTCTCCCTAGAATGCCCTGTTTTCGGTCTGTAGCGACGGACTGAGTTTGATGGAGTGTTTGGACACTCTAATCTTGTTAGTTTTGGCTGAAATTTGGTAGATAGGTTGTTGAAAGGCTTATCTTGAGTTCCACCGAAGGAAATTGCGAGATATGATCTAGGGCAAGAGATATGGTTGAGTGATTAAAGCTCTGGTTTTGGAGAAAGGAATCCGATTTGGGGGTTTGGATAATCCGAGTTTGAGAGATTGTTATCACCTCTTAAGAAGTGTTTTGGTGACTTTGTGTTTTGGTGATACCTTGGTGGTTGGTGGAGTAGAAGCCAAAGAGAATCAAGCTTAAGCGCTGAAAGGTATCAGGGAAGTGTATTCTTCGTTCGTCGAGCAGGTGAGTGCGTGACCGTGGTTGTACCACATGATCATAGAATTATCGTGATTGTTTTGTGTGTTAGGACTTGACCATATGGGTGCGAATTATGACTTGTCCAAGTTGTGTGTGTTGTGTGTTTGATGGAGCTCTATCATCCCTTGTTTGATTGTTGCTTGCGTTGCTTTCAATTCGGTAAGTCKTTGATTGTGTGCATGTATAGTGGGGCGGGAGGGCCTCATAAGCATTATCAATGCTGCTGCACTGAGGTAAAGAGAGTCTTAGGAGGCTCGTGGAACCAAGGCCGAAGGAAGAAGATGATCTAGGCGGTTTAACGGGTTCTTGTAACTTGTGTTTTGATTGTTCATACATGTGAGTGCTAATGTTTTGGACCCTTGTAGATGTCTTTTGGCTCTGTATAATAGGATGCTTATGCATGGGTTAAGTTATGGTGTTGTTTGGTTGAGTTTAACTCGTGTTATGGCTCGTTTTGTGTTGTTCCCGGGATGCAGGACAAGGGAAGGATCGATCGATCCAGATAGGATCGATCGATCCAGGTAGGATCGATCGATCATGGGGTCTCGTTCTGGGTCAGAGATTTTTGGGGAAAGCAAGATCGATCGATCGGGGTAGGATCGATCGATCCTATGGGGTCGTTTTTGTCCAGAGAGTCTGCAAGTCGTTTTTAGAATTTAGGATCGATCGATCACGCAAGATTGACCGATCCTGGKGGGGTCATTTTTGGCCAGAGAGTTCATGGGGTAATTCGGGGGATCGAGATCGACCGATCCTGCGATCGATCGGAGTATGCATGAATCGATCGTTCTTGGGAGGCTCGATCGATCACGGGTCATTTTGGGCGAGGCCTGCAGTGCATTTTGGTCGGGATCGATCGATCTGGTGAGACCGATCGATCAGGTTGAATCGATTGATCAGGGGTAAGATCGATCGATCCTCATCGTATTACAGTTTACGACCGTTTAAGAAAAGGTTTTTAAAAATCCCGTTTTTATGATTTACGCGCGTTTTTCTGTTTTTGTACTCGGGATGGGGCGTTTCAATTTGGTAACAGAGCGTTAGCGGTTCTAGGACTTGTTGGAGTCATGCTTGCTTGCTTGTGATTGTTTGACTTGATGCCATGATTCAATGATGTTATTCATGATTGTATATGTGATTGTTGATTTGTGGCTATGTGATTGCTTTGGGGTTGGGTTAGAGATCATCCTCTTCGGCCACGTAAAAGGTTCCACGGTAAGACTTCTTTCTTGTTCTGTTTTGTTAAGTTTTGGGGTATTGAATGTTTGATTGCTTGTGAAGATGTCAAGAAGTGGAAATGATAGAGGAGGAGTGGCGCGGGGAGCGGCTGAGCCAATAGAACAAGCGGACGGGTGAAGGCAGTGTTGAGTCGAGGATGTTCTTTGAGGCAGGAGATGGTGGAGCTGCAAGGATGCGGCTCAGCGGCTGAAGGAGAGCCGCAGTCAGGTCAGCAAGAGGTCCAAATCAAATGGAGCAGGTGTTGGGCTTGTTGGCTCAGATTCTCGATAGCTACCAGGCCGGTAGCCTAGCTCGGGCGCACTCGGCGAGTGAGCCATCGAGTGGAGAACCCGAGTATAGGGTGGCTAACTCAAGACTCGAGCCAGAAGTCTCTTAGCCGGAGAAGAGTGGCGGTGGGAAGGGTGAGGAAGTGCACTTCCAAGAATGCTTGTGGGAAATCCGGATGTTATGGGTGTGGAAGTAAAGTCATCGGATTGCTAACTTGCCGAAGAGCGACACAGATGTGTTATCTGTAAAGAGGTGGGGCACATTAAGATTTCGTGTCTAAGTTACAGCAGGTGGAAGAGGATCAAAGCACCACCAGCGGGCTGCGGTGACTCCCGAGCTTCTCTTGAACATCGAATCGGGAGGCGGCGATTCCAAACCGACCAATGGTTAGAATTTTCCTGATCTGGTTGAGTTATGTTGATGTGTTTATAATTATATTGAGTGTTTTAAGTGAATTACGCCATTGGATTTGCATGGGGTTGCATGGGTTTAAATTGATGCGTGGAGGTCGAGGTGAGAAACACTCACGTAAAATGTTCGGAGGAGTATGAGTTGATCTCATGGTGCATTACTTAGAGGAGATGCACTGTGGTGGAAGTAGTGTATTGGCTAGGAAAAATGGTGTAGATATTTGGGGAGTTTTAGAGGTGAGGAATAAGTTTGATGCTAGAGTGCTTCCTTCAGATATCATGAGACATGGGTTAAATGGTATTTGGGAAGCGTTGTTGATGAGAAGGCTGGTTGAGTTGTTTAGTGATTTGGGAGTGAGAATTACTCAAGTTCGGTGAACTCTGTTTTCAGAACAGGGGAGGATCGATCGATCCACAGGACAGATCGATCGATCCCTTATGTCGGTTATGTGATCACGGATATTTCGGGAAGAGGATCGACCGATCTCAAGAGGAGATCGATCGATCGAGTGTACCAGAGAGTTTAAGATCGATCGATCTGGAAGGGTGTGGTGTTACGGTTAGTTATTTAGTATCCGAGATCGATCGATCAGGGGACGTGATCGATCGATCCTATCTTGGAAAATGGATTTTTGAGTAGTATGCAGGCGAAGGTTGATGTAATTGTCAGTGGAACTTGGGACATATGGGTTTGGATTAATAGATCGCCTGACCTCGGTTGAGTATTGATGAGATTGTCATAGAGAGTGAGGGGGTATGATAGTTGAATATCGATGCGATCTCAGGGGATAATAATGAGTCGGTGAATCTCATTCAGTGGTTGACAGAATTGATGGGATGAGCGTGTTGTTAAAACGGGTAGCTGGTGTTGTGGATGATACATGTTGTAGCATTGCATGTATCAGGGATGTCGAGTACATGGTATAATGTTTCATGTATCGACGGGTTTGACTATGATGTGGTATGTCATGTGTTGAGGCTGAGGCGTGTTTGTTCCATCTTGGTTCGGGATTTTTGGGTTATGTCGTCAGATCTTTACGTGGTTGGGGTCGATAGGATTGTATGATAATTGATCTTGACATCGATGGGGTTGTGTAATACCTAGCTTGATGAGGTCGTAGAGTTATATGACATGTGGCTCAATGATGCTGGTTAGGATTATCGATAATCTAACGGGGTGAATCTTATGATCTCAGGGGTGGGTTTACTGATTAGGGTATGCGTACCTAGATCGAGCCAGGTGAAGTCTACGATATTGGATCTCGGGGGGTTTTGCGATTGAGGGTATGCGGTACTAGATCGGTAGCCAGGGGTGAGTCTGCGATGTGGATCTCGGGGGGTTTTGGATTAGGGTATGCGGTACCCAGATCGGTAGCACGGGGTGAGTCTACGATGTGGATCTCGGGGGGTTTTAGATTAGGATATTATGCGGTATCGATCGGTGGCCAGGTGAGATCTGATCTCGAGGATGGGTTTCTTGATTAGGATATGCTCTAGATCGGTAGCCGGGGTGGGATGATGTGGACCTCATTAGTATATTAGAGTCGATGTTATTGGATTCAATGTCTTGGAGGTTGGCAACTTGTTAGAATCAGGGGTTTCGACTTGTTCGAATCAGGGGATATCGGATTTCGACGAGTTAGGGTGATCACGTAGGATCTTGTGATGACAAGCAGGGGTGTTATGAAGCCGGTATGGAGCAATACTGAGTGTGATTGATAGCTTTAGGGGCATTGGCGAGTAGAACAACGCTGTGTTGAAAAAGTGGAGTCCGAGGCGGTTGGTAGATTATATGGGTGTATTTGCTGATCCTTCTTTGAGTTGTGTGTAAGTACAGTTATGGCTAGAGTGAGTCATAGCGGAGTCTTGATATACTTAGTGATGAGTTTTGGTTGTTGAGTTGTGACCGGTTTGATATTATAATTGTGGTACCACGCGTAAGAGGTAAATTTGTCTACGGTTGCCGTTAAGGGTAGTAAGTGCACTTGGGAACGGATCTAAGTGGACGATCCGAACCTTGAGTTTTGCTGAGGTTGTATGTGCTGTTGAGGGTGGCAGGTGCACTTAGAATCGGATTTTTGGGGCTCGTGATCTCAGAAGCGTGACGGGAGCTTCTTGAGACTTGAGGGAATGTTGGTAGCTCGGTGTTGGCTTAACGGACTTTAAGGGCCATATGTGATTGATCTGCCTCGAGGCTAGGTTTGGGTTGTCTCTAATGCAGCATGGGAGCGGGTAGCTTCAGCAAGAGAGATGTTATGGGCTTGGTGAGTACGATTAGTACTTGTTGCTATGTGTTGTTTCCGATAAGTTAGAACCGTTGGGGTTTAAAGCGGTTAGCCAGGCTGATATTTTGAGTAGAACGCGAGATGCTCAAAGGAAAGATGAGACTTGATAAGGGACTTGGACGAAGTCAGTATTGGAGTTGAATAATGAAACCATTCTTGGGAATGAGTCGGGTTGGAGTGTGATGGGGAGTTGAGGAGAGTCGATTCTTTATTATTCGTCAGGCGGCTAAGATGTACGAGACTTGGAGCAGTATTATCTTTGGGTTGGGATGAAGAGAGGTGTAGCCAAGTGGGTGGCTAGTTGTGAAAATGGCCAGTTAGTAAAGTTGAGCATCAAGTCCCGAGCGGGTATTACAGAGTTTACCCATTCCTGAGTGGAAATGGGACATGGTTACGATAGATTTCGTAGTAGGGTTGCAGTTCTCGGGAAGAGATGCTATATGGGTAATTGTCGATCGTTGAGTACACTTCACTTCACAGCCATAAGGAAGGCAGATGGGGCTCGTTTTGGGGAGGTACATGCGAGATTATGAGGCATACGGTGCACTCGTGAGCATTGTATCAGATCGTGATAGCAAGTTTACATCGATATTCTGGCGAGGATTCTAGAAGGAGATGGGGACTAAGGTACTCATGAGTGCAGCGTATCATCCTCGGACTCTCGAGGATCTATGGAAGATGTGTGTGTTAGATCGGGATGGCCATTGGGCCGATTACCTGAGCTTGGTGGAGTTACGTATAACTACAGTTACCAAGTGAGTATAAGGGAGAGCACCATACGAGGCTGCATGGTAGCATGATGCCATTATGAACTTCAGTGGGGAGCAACGCATATTGGCAAGAGGGTAGTGCAGGAGAACTCCGGAAGAGAACGGAGTTTGGAAGTTAAACAGGAGGAAGGAAACTCCTGAGAATAAAATCATGAGAGCATAAGTTGGGGTTGATAAGGAAACTTGGGTATCCGAGGTAAGGATGGAAGTACGATTCTCCCAAGTGGGTTTTAAGGTAGATTCTCTGGTCGGGAGATCTTATTAAGTGGGGAGAGGTAAACATCCGTATCCCAAGTCGTTCCTTGTAATAAAAGTTATTACATTTCTTGTGGTACAAGCTATTATTGGGATGTCGTAAAAGTCTTGTACCGTGTTGCATTCTTGAGAGGATAAGAATAATGGGGAGCTCGAATTATAATTTACGGAGTTGCTATTGGTTTGATTAATCGTTTCGGAACCAATTCGGGTTGAATTGGTTCAGAATAGTATTTTTGAGGAATGAATAGTGTTTTGCGGGATGAATAGTGTTTTGACGGAAATGTGGGATGAAATGTGATATGGATAATATCGAGGCTCGTTAGCAATGGAAATGGTGATTCGATCGAAAGATTGATAAATCGAAGTAATAAGTGGTTYGGTTTTACGGAATTAAGCGGAAATTCCGGGAATTTTAAGGAGAGAAGAAATATTTTTGTGAGACGGAGAAATGTCTCGGGTGATTTGGGGAATTTGACGGAATTACTAAACCGTGTGAGAAGGAATTAATTAGAGAATTAATCGTTACGGTTTAGTAATTTCCGGTTTGGTTTGGTTTAATTTTAATTAAACCAACAAAGATATATATACAAATATATATATCTCCCTCTCCTTCTATATTATTCTGGAAGCTTCTCTTCTCTTCATTTTGGGCAAGAAAAATCTAAACTGAGAGAGAGAGAGAAGAGAGAAAGGGAGAGGAAAAGAGAGACAAAGAAAGAAGGGGAAGAAGAAGGAGAGGAGGAGAAGTAAACTTGGTGCAAAAACAGAGTTTTTGGGTGAACTTGTGAGCTCGGGTCGGGGTAACAAACGAGCAAGGATTGAGCTGAAATTTTGTGGGTAAGTTCTTCAATCTCTTGCCTAGTTATCTACCAAATTTCGTGGGATTATATTGAGTGGTTTGGGAGATATGAGTTTTCTCCCTAGAATGCCCTGTTTTCGGTCTGTAGCGACGGACTGAGTTTGATGGAGTGTTTGGACACTCTAATCTTGTTATTTTTGGCTGAAATTTGGTAGATAGGTTGTGGAAAGGCTTATCTTGAGTTACACCGAAGGAAATTGCGAGATATGATCTAGGGCAAGAGATATGGTTGAGTGATTAAAGCTCTGTTTTTGGAGAAAGGAATCCGATTTGGGGGTTTGGATAATCCGAGTTTGAGAGATTGTTATCACCTCTTGAGAAGTGTTTTGGTGACTTCTTGTTAGGTGTTTTGGTGATACCTTGGTGGTTGGTGAAGTAGAGAATGAAAGAGCTTGGCTATCAAGTGTATTCTTAACAAGACAGGTGAGTGCGTGGTAGTGGTTGTCAATCATAAATTATCGTGATTGTTTGTGTGTTAGGACTTGTGGAGTGAGATGACTTGTCGAATTGTGTGTGTGTTTGTGTTTGATGAATTTCTATTGTCGTACTTGTTTGATTGATACAGTTTGCGTTTAGCACCTTGATTAGTGCAGTAAAGTCTTAGGAAGCGAGCTCGTGGAACCAAGGCGAAGAAAGAAAGAAATGATCGGCGGTTTAACGGGTTGCTTAACTGTTTTGATTGTTAAATACATGTGAGTCTAATGTTTTGGACCCTTGTAGATGTTTTTGGCTCTGTATAATAGGATGCTTATGCATGGGTTAGTTATGGTGTTGTTTGGTTGAGTTTAACTCGTGTTATGGCTCGTTTTGTGTTGTTCGGGATGCGGGACAGGGAAGGATCGATCGATCAGAATAGGATCGTCGATCATGAAGTCTATGCAGGTCGGAGATTTTTGGGGAAAGCAAGATCGATCGATGGGGTAGGATCGATCGATCACATGATGTTTTTTCAGAGAGTGCCGTCGTTTTTAGAATTTAGGATCGATCGATCTGCTTGAATCGTCGCAGGGGGTCATTTTGGCGAGAGTTCATGTAAATGCGGGGGGGATCATTTTGGGCGAGGCGCAGTGAGTGCATTTTGGGTCGAGGATCGGATCTAGGTGAAGCTCGATCGGGTTGAATCGTCGATCGGGGTAAGATCGATCGATCCTCATCGTATTACAGTTTACGACCGTTTAAGAAAAGTTTTTTAAAAATCCCGTTTTATGATTTCCGCGCGTTTTTCTGTTTTTGTACTCGGGATGGGGCGTTTCAGAATCTCCACAGAGAATAAAAGTCAAGAATAAAAGTCTTCTTTCTTGTTTTTTTGGACGGTAAATTAAACTCCACGGAGAATCTTGGAACTCTTAACTACCGAAAAAACAAAATGCTACATAACTGATGTGTTCTGACTATATTATGTACTAGTATTATAGCCCGGTGCTATAAGATAATATTATATTATATTTGATCTATACTTATATGAATATATATATTTTATAAGTAGATTGATCGCCAAATTTTTGAAGAAAAAAATGGTGCACAAAACCTTGATTTGTATTTTTCAGTGAATAACCATATAAATTTGAAATTAAGTAAATATTTTTAAATAATATTTTTCACAAAAATCAAGTAACTTAAATACTAAACACTAATAAAAATACTCTTAACAAACCATATAAAATACATTAAACACTAATAGAAAAAATCTTCTAAAAATATAATAAGATTTGCTAAAACAAATTATTATCTTTTCATCAACTAATAATAACGTTCTTCCCATGGTTTTTACCATGAGTATATTATTTGCTTTGATATTTCTTGCTTTCCATTTTCGAACCAAACATACTATAGTACGACGATAAGCACGATTTTTGTCTAATTGATTTAGGGTAAGATGAACTCATGAATTCATTTTTCTAATTTAATATTATGAATAACAAAAGTTAAAAAATGAATGAGAAGATGATTTGTTAAGAATCTATATTTTGGTATTTATAACCAAACTATTACCATAATAATTTATAAAATTAACATAATTGTTATTTAAAATATTAAATATTAAACATTTTACTAAAACTGACAATTGTCTTTTCTGGGTATACATTAACAGTAAGTTGTCTTTTCTATTATTTTCTTTTATTCTGTTATTTACATTTTTACTTAAACTGACAAAAATCTTAATTGATTATCTATTTTACATTTTTATATAGAAAATTACCATTACTAGAAAGTTAAAAATTACCAAATTTTCTACTATTGACATTTTTGCTTAAACTTACAAATTTTTTAATTAATTCTTTATTATACATTTTATATAGAAAATTACCATTACCAGAAATAGACACGTGTCACAATCTAAATTAGCGATGACATGTGTCAAAATCTAGTGAGTTATTACTTTGACATGTGTCATGCTCACGTTAAACGCGTTCAGCTTTATATAATAAGATTTATATTGGGTTATGTATTTTACTCATGAAAGTGAAACCCATGCAGTACGTTAATTTTTTGAGTATTTTTGTTTAAGTTTCATGATTTTTTACTCAAAATTAATTGGCAGTAAATACATTAGTCGATATCTTTTATATACTATTCATGATTTTTTCCATCTCCACACATCTCCTCAAGATAATAGCTCTAATAGCTATTAATCTCGACATAATTTCATCACGCACCCTCGAGATAATGTTTTTCTAGTTATTAATTTTTGACTTAATCGAGCCTTCATTCATGCTATCAATTCCAGGTGATCGGACATGATTCGAGCATCATGTTTTCGGTTTCTGATATCATGTTAAATTTAATGAATTTTCAGTTCAAAATCATTTAGCAATGAATGACTTACGTCATGTCCCTTATATATTATTTAAGTCTCTTCCTATATTTCCGATATAAGATTTTCGCAATTTATAATCTTTAAGAAAAAGAAAAAACATATTCTACCACACGACAAACTACTCAACAAATTTTCATAAAGGTGGACCAAACTTTTCGAAATAAAGCCGCCTCTCTTCGAGCTAGAAACCTGAGCCTCTCATCTTACATTGTTACAAATCTGGTTCGGCGCATCAATCTAATCTGGGAACCTGCATCAAATATTGATCATAACACAACTCCTCATTATTCACTGGCTGAAAGCAATCATCTAAGAGTTCTAAACGTTTCTTAAATTCTGAAATTTATTTAAATTATGACTTTAACAACACTGATTCCAAAATCTCCAGAGTCGTGTGCATTAGGTGATTATCGACTTATAATCTGCTGCAACTTAGTGTATAAAATAATATCCAAGATTATTGCCAACTAGCTAAAACCCATTCTTCACAACACTGCATCTCTCCTAACCAAGCTGCTTTTCTTGAAGGGTGAAGCTTAGGGAAATGTTTTGTTGGCTTCAAAATTGATTAGGACATACAGCAAACCTTCATGCCCCAAGTGCTTCATGCTTAAAGTGGACATTCGGAAGGCTTTTGACACGGTCTGCTGGGATTTTGTTTTGAAACTGCTTAAAGCTCAAAACTTTCCACCTCTGTTCTGAGGATGGATCAAGGAATGCATTTCCACGCCTCGCTTCTCTGTTTCAATTAATGGGGAGAACTGGTTGGATTCTTTGAAGGTCAAGAAGGGTTACTTCAGGGAGATCCAATATCTCCCTACTTGTTCATCATTGTAATGGAGGCTCTATCCAAACTGCTGGAACAAGCGGCTGATCGGGGACATATTGAGTTCCATCCAAAGTGTTATTCGCCACAATTTACACACATTCTGTTTGTAAATGATCTTCTGATATTCTCTAATGGCTCACGCCGATCCTTCTATGGTATTGCTGAAGTTATGTACATGATTCTTTTGTGGCCTAGATATGAATGCTGCAAAAATCAGTGGTTTTCTTTGGTGGGTATTATGAGGTGGAGGCTGACAAACCGGGTGAATTCTCTAGCATCAAAGCGGGTGTTTTCATTCACCACAAGGTACTTGGGATGGCCTTTGAACCCTGCACGACTTAACTTCTCCAACTTGCAATCTTTCATAGAAATAATAATCACAAAAAAACTGCAAACTTGGACTTCGAAGGTCGTCAATACGATCTATTTCTCCATCAAAAGTTTCATATAGTAGCAGATGTACACATAACTAAGGTCTTGTTCCATTTCTCTTTAGAAACAAAGTTTCAAAACCTATTTACACCCAAATTGAAATTTCAAAACCTCAGAACACTTGATTACAACGCAAGGGAACTAATCATCCTTTGTAGTTTGGATTTTCTTTATTTCTAGCTTTCAAAAAACTATGACACTTGATGTACAGGCAGTTCTTTTTTGAGTAATATAGTTTAACATTAGTGGGGCAGTGTGAATTCAAGACTCTAAAACCATGTCAAGAATTGAAGATGTGAGTGAATTTGAAAGTCTGTGTTATTCATCTCATGAAAACAATCGCTCTCTTATATAGAGAGTTACAGTAAAGTCGATAAAAGCTAAAGATAAGAAGATAAACTAAAACAATCTTATCACTAACAAATATGATGTTATCACTAAATATTTCCTCCGAGATTCTCGCTCAACACAAATTAAGGTATGGTGTTTGTTTGTTGTCGAATTATCAAGTGTTGTTCATTTTATTTCTTCCTCAGAGGCATATATTTAGACTTGTTTGTAATTGTTAAGGTTCTTGGTATAGTTCCTGATAGAATCTTGTTATGAAACTCTTTTAATATGATATTTCTTTTCTTCAATTAAATGACGAAAGAGGATGTAAAATCCAACGAAGGTTCTCATGGTTGGAATCGAAGCAGAGACGAGGAGCAAGCATGGAGCGATGAATTACTACATCATCATTTGTAATTCGTAATGCCACCGATTGCTCCATGAGGGACATACTGCTTTCTTTTCCCGCAAGGAATGGTCACTCCTCTTCTCTCCTTGAATTTTATTTTGGATGTATTTCATTTTCCTTATAATTGTAAACTCTTCCAGCGTATGTGAATGCTGACCATTCTGTTGGAAATTTTACCATCTTTATGAGTTAGGGGCACTCCATTAAGAAAGCTAATGTTGTCTTCTGATGCTAGATCATTGAAGTCATGGCTTCCATCTTAGACATAAAAGATTTTAATCTTCTTCATGAAAAAACTGTTTATTGTAATCCCATGTACTCCTGGTAGTTAGATTTGATTGGTTGGTCGAAAAAAAGAGTCATAACTCTATATTTTTTTTAATTAAGAAATTTGGTTAAAATTCATAATCGTATTTTAATCACGTTAAAAATCGTTTTTTCAGTTATAAACCAAATAAAACACGAACAAGTTGGACGTAAAACGACATGAATTAAATTATTGATATCGACGACCCCACTGGAGAAATTTCATCGAAAACTTCTTCTTTTTGCTTGACCTGGAAAGTCAATGGTTGAGCCACAGAGTCACACACCACCAGTGGCTTAAATCATACATTCAAATCTCTTATCTTCTTCTCCAGTCTTTCCCAATCCTTCAATTCTCTCTTTTTTTTATAAAAAAATTGAATTCTGATGATCTGTCACGCTTTCTTAATTTTCTCTATTCTAATTTCCGCCGCCATCGTAGGGAAAGGAGAAACGGCGGCGTACGAACCCACCGAAGTCTTTCTCTTCAAGTGCGGCGATACTTCCGACGACGTCAACTACAATGGCCGGACTTGGACGGCGGAGCAACGGAAAATTCTTCCGTCGAATTCAGTCAACGCGTCGTTTTCTTTAGAAGCGCCATACCAAGAACCAGGGGTTTCTCTAGTTCCGTACAAAAAAGCTCGAATATTCCAATCTGAGTTCACCTACAGTTTTCCAGTCTCTCCCGGCTGGAAATTCATCCGGTTATACTTTTACCCGACCCGATACGGATCCGAATCCGAATTCGACGCCGTGAATTCTTTCTTCTCCGTCACCGTCAATGGTTTCACTCTCTTGAAGAATTTCAGCGCTGATTTAACGGTAAAAGCTTCCATACCGAAATTGTATTATCTAATCAAAGAGTTTATCGTTCCGGTTGATGACCGGATTCTCAATCTCACGTTCACGCCGTCTCCACGTTCGTTAGCTTTCGTTAACGGCGTTGAGATTTTCTCCATGCCGGATCGGTTTTACTCAAAGAGAAGATTTGACGACGTTATAACAAACGCCGGTAGTAACGTTGACTTCTCGATAGACAACACGACGGCTTTCGAGACCGTTCATCGGTTAAACGTAGGTGGACAAATGATCGATGACGTAGGCGATTCAGGAATGTTCCGGCGGTGGCTTTCCGATGATGATTTACAATATGTAACTTCAGGAGTCAAGCCGAATCTAATGGACGTAAAGATCAACTACACGGCGAAAACTCCAGCGTATGTTGCGCCAGTAGATGTGTACGCCACGTGTCGCTCAATGGGGAACCCACAAAACCCATATCCCAACTTGAATTTTAACTTGACGTGGCTCTTCACAGTCGACGCTGGGTTTACCTACCTCGTTAGGCTTCATTTCTGTGAGATTCAACCGGAAGTGACCAAAAGGGGACAACGCATCTTCTCCATCTTCATCGAAAATCAAACGGCTAAGCTTGACATGGATGTGATTCAGTCAAGCGGTGGTCCACGGATTCCGATGTATCTAGATTTCAGTGTATATGTTGGTAATATAAGGGAGCCGAGACCTAATCTACGACTTGACTTGCATCCTTTTAAAGATATTAAACCAAAATACTACGACGCTATTCTGAATGGTGTAGAGATTCTCAAGCTTAACAACTCAGACAGTAATCTCGCCGGACCTAATCCAGATCCTCCAGTGTTAACAGACTCAACACCAAATCTTGTAACCCCGCAGATGAAAGATAAATCACATGTTCCGGTGATAATCTTCATAGCCATTGGTTCCACAATTGGCCTTGCGACTTTCATTGTTGTTCTTATGCTGTCGATGCGTCAGATGAAGAGGAAGAGAGGGAAGGAAAATAGTATCATCATGTTCAAGGTATTGCTGAAACATTACACATATACAGAACTGAAGAAAATTACAAAGTCATTTTCGCACACCGTTGGAAAAGGAGGATTTGGAACTGTTTATGGAGGACACCTTTGTAATGGTCATAATTAAGGTTGCAGTAAAGGTCTTGAAGGATTTGAAAGGAAATGGTGAAGATTTCATCAATGAAGTCGCCAGCATAAGCCAAACATCTCATGTAAACATTGTTTCTCTGCTCGGTTTTTGCTATGAAGGGTCCAAAAGAGCGATTGTGTATGAATTTTTGGAGAATGGGTCTCTGGATCAATTTATGTATAGAAAAGATTCATTGACTCTAGATGTGACAACACTATATGGAATCGTGCTAGGCATTGCTCGGGGATTGGAATACTTGCATTATGGCTGCAAAACAAGAATTGTGCATTTCGACATTAAACCTCAGAATATTCTGTTAGATGAAAATCTTTGTCCTAAAGTCTCAGACTTTGGCCTTGCTAAACTTTGTGAGAAAAGAGAAAGCATTTTGTCATTGATAGACGCAAGAGGAACTATCGGTTATATTGCACCTGAGGTGTTTTCAAGAATGTACGGAAAAGTCTCCCATAAGTCTAATGTGTATAGCTATGGAATGTTGGTCCTCGAGATGATTGGAGCAAGGAACAAAAAGATAGTAGAAACCACTGATTCCGCCGCTAGTTCGACTTACTTTCCAGATTGGATCTATAAGGATCTTGAAGAGGGAGAACAAACATGGATATTTGGTGATGAAATAACCATAGAGGAAAAAGAGATTGCAAGGAAGATGATTTTGGTAGGTCTCTGGTGTATTCAACCATGCCCATTAGATCGTCCACCGATGAACAGAGTCGTCGAGATGATAGAAGGAACTGTCGATGCCATTGAAATCCCTCCTAAGCCTTCTATGCATATGTCTAGTGGACTTATTGCCGAATCTTCTTCGCTTTCTAATTGCGGAGAAGCTGAATAAAAATTAAAACTGTTGATTCTGAAAATAGTTAGCGTGAATTTTTTTTTTTCTTGGATAAGGAACATTGTAAACACTCTTTTCTTATTCTTTAACTAGTAGATACAATATGTCCGAAATTATATAAATACTAGTAAAACAAACTCAAATCAATCTTTAGTATTTCAAATCTTATAATATTCATTTTCATCAAACATTCATTATCGTTGTTTGTATTGACATTTTTATTATTATTTGCTTATAATTTTCTTATGTTTTACTCATTATTTATTTATATATTTTTTAATGTTTTACTTATTATTTGTTTAGTATTTTAATTTTAAAATGTACAATAATTATAAGGTATTGATATAATTGTTGTCAGAGTCAAATCCTTGCATTATCCGATGTTTATATTAATTATTTTAAAAAGTTTAAAATCTTGTATTATCACAATATACATTTTTTTGAAATTTTGGAAAACTAACTATTTTAAAGTAAAATAAGTGTTTTCCTAAGTTAATCTCTAAATTCAAGGGATTATAAGTGTTTCAAAGAAGTACAAGGACTTTAAAATCAATGAACCAATAACACATCATTTTGCTTTGGATTTCTAAATCAGTTAAAATCCATGAACCAATAAACCCCAAATTATTGTATTTATAACCAAAGTACTACAATATTAAATAAAAAAATTAACATAATCGAAAATTATATTTTCTCTTATTGGCATATTTGTTAAAAGTGGAAACTATCAATTTTTACATTTTTATATAGAAAATTATTTCTTTTCTACTATTTTGACATTTTAGTTTAAAGTGAAAATTGTTAACTTTTTATTTTTCTATTATTTTTCTTTTTGTTTAAACTAACAATTGTCTATTAAAAAAAGAAATTTGTATTTTCTGCTATTGACATTTTTGTTCTATTCTGATAAAACAATTATATTTTTATTTTTCTTTAAATTTCTACAGTACAATTAACACATGTCACAATCTAAATTAGCATAACACTTGTCGAAATTTAATGAGTTATCCGACACATGTCACATTTACATTAAACTCGTTCAACTTTATATAATAAGATAATATATCTCACAAAATATATCAACAAAATAAAATCACAATGCTAAACAACACATTTATAACAAAACTTCAAAACTTGACTTTCAATGCTAAACAGAGTCCGTAAATGTTGGTTGATTACGGTTTCCTAAGTTTCCTAAATTGTTTGTTTACTACAAAAACCTTCAATTGACTTGACTTGACTTATAACTTATGACGTAGTACTGAACACGGATCTTCCAACACACATATATCATACGATGATGAGCGTTACTACAAATTCAAAGACCTTGACTTGTCCAATCATACAATTCAAAGCAAAAGATATTGTTTTCATCAACGAAGACTTCTATTTTTTTTTCTTAATTTACAATCACTTTACGTTTGCATTTTCTCTAATCATAATATACTATGGAGGGGAAAGTGTTGTTGACTTGTTGGTATGGGTGATTTTACTGTTGGGACAGCTACATGGCTACAAAAGTTGTATTGAGAAAGAAAGGAAGGCTTTGTTGGAGCTCAAGACATACCTGATCCCATTGACTGAAGTATGGAAGCAAGACTCTGCTCGTACTTGGACAAATGTCACAAAGAGTGATTGCTGCCAGTGGAAGGGGGTTGTGTGCAATCGTAAAAGCGGGCAGATTAAGAAGATTGCCTTTGGTATAGGATACCTTAAAAAGAATCCTATTCCTAAATCTTTCTTTGTTGCATCCCTTTTGTTGAATCCTATCCTCTTATGCGTACGGAGACATGGGATTCAGTGGCTTGTTTGATGACGTTGAAGGATTTTCCTAGTGTTTAGGTTTTAACATTTTGTTTTACAGTGGTACTTTGATCTTTTCTCTGCGTTAGGGGTCTACTTCTCTAAAGAACCTATATGGACTGAATCTTACTTAATTGTGTCTAATTCTTGAAAGTTAATATCTTATGGTACTCGGATTTTTTATTTGTTTCTGCATTAAATTTTTGATGTCTCTGTGTCGTGTTGCAGGTTGCAATCACATCAGACGGTCACTTACATAGTTACATTCCCTTCCCACTTGCGTAGAGTTCATCTATTTGTTGATCTCCATCTACTTGCACATTTATAATTATATGCTTAGCAAGATTCTCGTTTGCATTGATTCAAAAGAAAAGTTTGTCGTTTTCAGGTTATAAAAGTCTAATGAGATTAAGAAACCTGGAGATTCATCACTTACAACTCTTTTTGTTCAGGATAACAACATGGATGGCCCTCTTGTTGTTAAAGGTGTGTTTCTCCATTTTTAACTAACTCATAACTAGCGAGACCTATTTACTTATGATCGATGTATTTTTTTTTTTGGTATGAATGTTAAATTTTATTCAAAACATCCTTTTTACAATAAATGTAAGGTGAATCTGAAGAAATAAAATTCAACCCATTTTTTGTAAATGAATAGTAGCCTCGTTAAAACTAAATGATAGAAACCCCGATTTGGGACAAAACCATCTATTGGGAAAAATAGTACTGACTATTCATTTAAGGGTGGAGCAGAAAAAAAACAGAACATAGCAGAGATATAATCGATAATCATCAGAAAAATAGATTAAAAAGTGATCAGAGTGAGCCTCGAAGAGCCAACCAAGTAGTGAAGTAACCACGTAATCGTGGCTCAACCATGGTATCAATGGTGCTTAGACGATTTCTAACGTCTTTCTCGATTGCCATGTCTTCGAGCATTGCGCTCCCACCAAATATGATATAGCGCAGATTGAAAAGCTTATCCAAGGAGAAATCACATGTTGTATGACATCCCTGGTGAAGTAAGCGCAGCTGTGTTCATGGTTCAAGTGATTGAAAACGATGCTCCCATTAGACCCTTCGGTAGTCCTTCCCAAATCGATGATGTGCAAACACATTGAAAGAAAAGATGCTCTCGCATTTCCTCGTGTTGGCCACAGAAAAGACACATTGCGTTATAACCAGAATTCCACATCTTAATTTTATCTCCCGTTGTTAGCGGTTAATAAAAGCAAGCTAAACCTAAAAAGAGTATTTCGGAATAGAATGTTTGAACCAAACATTAACGTACCAGCTCAATAAAGGTCGAGGTGTGCGAATCAGATTTGTGGTGTCCTTCGTTGAGAAAAAGTCTCTATAAATGTCTGTTTTCAAATGGATGTCCGGCCCATACTTATCAAGACAATTTTGCCGTTTTTGAATCTCCTCTTCAATTTGATTCCAAGCTGATATGCAATGATGTCTCCGACGGCGAGAAGATGGAAGATCGGATATCATTACAATTTCCAAAATCTATCGAGCCTCGAAGACCAGTTTGATCAATCAATTTATCCATCGAAGACCAATCATCATACCAGAATGATGTTAAGGTACCATTTACAACTTTTACCTTATAAAATTGCTTAGCCATATCTCGAAATTTAAGTAACTTATGCCACATCCAAGACCCCTTTGTTGTATTTGACTTGATAGTCGAAATGTTGTTGTTGTTAATCAGATTTGTCCACATCCAGCGAGCCCATAACGTCGGTTGACGCAAAATTAAGCGCCATAAGAGCTTCAAACAATACACTTGGTTAACTTCAGAAAGAGGTTTGATACTGAGACCACCTTCAAAAAGAGGTTTGATACCGAGACCACACATCATCCCATCATGGCTTTATCCTGTTCGAAATCAAAGTAGGGCTAGACTAAAGAATGCCGAGCAAAGACTATTTATCTCATCTATACAGCCCTTTGGTAAAAGTAAAGCAGTCATCCAAAAGTTTACCAAACTCATTATCACTGATTTAAGAAGAAGCAAGTGACCAACATATGAGAGAAAGCGAATCATCCAAGAGCAAAACTTTGATCTGATTTTTTCGATAAGAATCGAATAATCATCTTTCGCCATTCTTTTCGTCATAAGAGGGAGTCCCAAGTACCTTCCAGGGAGGACACCAGAAGCAAAAGGAAACCGTGATAAGATAGCTTCTTTTGAGTTAATTAACCTTTCACCCAAATGAATTGTTGATTTTTCCATACTTATTCGCAGTCCCGATTTTGTTACAAAGCTGTTGAAGATAGTAACAATACCTTCAATAGAACGGTCACTACCATCAACAAAAACCATAAGATCATTAGCAAAACATAAGTGGGTGTATATTTTTGCAGCGCGGATAATAACCCAAAATCTGATCAGCCGCTTTCTTATCGATTAAATGTGAAAGCACGTTCATACAAATCACAAATAAGTAGGGAGGCAAAGAACAGCCTTGATGTAGACCACATTTACTACCAAAGTAGTCAACGAGCTCTCCATTGACCTGAACAGAGAAGGAAGCTGTAGTTATACAAGGACGAATCCAATGTATGAAAATCTGAGATAAGTTTATTGCTTCAAGTGTATTAAGTAAGAAATTCCATTGGACTGAATGGAATGCCTTAGCAATATCAATCTTTAAGGCACAGCGTGGGGCTATTGAGTCCTTGTGATAATCTTTTACTATCTCCGAGGCAAGCAGGACATTATCCATTAGAAGCCTTTCACTAACAAATGCCGATTTATTTAAAGAGATAATACGAGGTAGTAATCTCTTTAATCAGTTTGCTAGGATCTTAGAAACCACTTTATATAAGACATTACAACAAGATATTGGCCTGTAATCCTTTATGTTTAAAGCCTCCTCCTTCTTAGGAATCAAAGCTAGGATGGTAGAATTAATACCCTTAGGAAAGAACCCTTTCATAAAGAAAGATTGAACATCAGCCACAAAACCATTCCTAACAAAATCCCAGGAGGATTTAAAAAACTCGAAGGTGTAACCATCAACCCCTGGTGATTTATTATTCGGCATCTTGAAGAGAGTATTCTGAATTTCCTCACGAGTGACCACCGAAGTTAACATTGCATTATCCTCATCTGTGTAACAAAATTGCAATAAGCGACAAAGATCTTCTATTTCCATTCCCACAAAATCTGATGGCTGGTGGTTAAGAAAATCCTCAAAAAAACGAAAAGCTTCCTTCTAAATATCTGATTTTTCTTTCAGCTAATTACCATCCATATCATGCACCTCCGTGATTGAGTTAAATGACCTCCTTTGCTGAATCAAGTGATGAAAAGAAGAATTATTTCTACACCCACCTTCAGCTAGTGAAGTTTGGATTTTTGTTTCAAATATCCCTCTTTTATCATTGTTGACTACGTTGGATCTAAAAGAGTAGCATTTTGCTTGGCACAAAGGTCTTCGTATGCTTCTTTTGTATGATTTGAAAGATCTCCCAACTTATCTTTTCCAAGTTTTCTCATCGGTTCCTTAAGAGATTTCAGCTTCTTTGAGAATCTGAACATAGCAGATGTTAAAACATAAAGAGGACTCGTCGGTTGCCAAAAACTAGCCACCGCTTCATGGTATCCTGATAACTTAATAAGGATCTTTGAAATTCCATTCATCATAAGCCATCCTCTCAAATAATCAGAGTAACCTCCTGGCTCAAAAACATAATAAAAGTTGACAAAGACCGCTGACCATCATCATTGATCAGAAACCGGTATAATTTCCTACAAATTAATCCTTTCCTTCTCTTATTACACCAAGTAAATCGAGGGCCTTGGAATCTTAGATCCGTGAAAGAGCAAAACCGAACCAGGTCTTGAAACTCCCTCATACCTGGAAGAACTCCACTATGAAAGTTAGAATGATCCTCAACTTCTAACGTTTCATTAAAGTCTCCACAAACCACCCAAGGTTTATTTTTGAACATAGGAGAAGTGTGATGGTTGCGCAGATCCTCCCATAAACTTCGTCTAACTTCCATGAAATTAGAACCACAAATAAATGAACAAAAAATCTCCTCCTCATTCCCATCAATTAAAACTGAACACGTGATAAGTTGATCACTTTTGAAAACCGGATTGATTCTGACCTTGTCACTCCAAACCACCCATAATCTTCCTAACCGATGATGCTCATAATTAGTAAGATAAAACCAGTCCCTACAGATTGAAGAAAGAATTAAAGAGGCGCGAGACTCCTTTACTCTTGTTTCCATAAAACAGCCGAATTCCAACTTATTCTGAGAAAGTCAATGCCGAATAATATTATGTTTCCCCTTCTTATTAAGACCTCGAACATTCTAGAAGAAACCCACAATTCAGTTTTTTTACGAGAATTCTTCTTTCTCACCACACTAGAAGTTCCAATGTGTTGAGATACCTTGTTACCCAGATTTCCAGATTGCAATCTAGTTGCATGTCGAATAGTTGGGTGAACAACATCAAATTCTGTATTTTTTATAACCGTTTCATCTGCTTGAGTACTAAGGGAACCTTCTTCAGCCTGATCAACCTCAACATTTATATCTCCAGTTGTATCTGAAGCAAGAATCTCATAACGAGAAAGAGATAATCTAATATCCTCATTACTCTCTTGGAAAGTGACCTTTTTACCAACCTTAGTAGGAGAAATCCATAAATCTTCTTCATTAGGAAGATGTTCTACAACTTGCCTATCTGCTGACTTACGTTTCGGACTTGATGAAAGTGGAATTAATGTTTCCCCACGCCGAATCAACCTGACAGGAGATCCATTAACAAAAACCATTGATTTTTTTCTTGAACCATTTACGGGAGATCCATTATGGCTTATCTGATTTTTTCCTGCATTTGCATTACTAAGAACAACTTCGTTATCTATAGGATGCACTTTAGAGGAAGTTATCACTGGACCTGTCGTATCCACAACAACGGATCGAATAGGTGACGCTTGAGCAGGATTAATCACTTATTTGTTTGCTAAAATCTCTAACGAAGTTTCAACAACTACAACGGTTGTGAGAGCTTCCGCCGTAGCTTGGCTATTAACACAAGTCAGAGCCAGAGCATGCCTACAAACATCATGAAGATGCTCCCATTTTCTGCAATTATTATATCTTGGAGGTACCCAAGGGTATTCGTACTCCACTTCAACATCTAACCCCAACTTTGATTTGAATCTGAACTTTCTTGGCAAATCACCTGCGAGATTCACCTCAACAAAAACTTTAGTTTCGTCAAATACCGTGCATAGTTCCGTTTCGGGATGTAGTTTTCTTGGCTTACTAACTTTGCTTGATAAAAAGCTAATTTCGTCCCACGAGAACAAACTGTAAGGGATATTCTACACCTTAATCCATAGGCATGGACTTTAACTCGGGTAAAGGATCCTCACTCACCGGACCATACTTCGAAACCATCATAGGATTGTCTGTAATGTTCCACATTCCCCTCCTTAACACCTTCTCCCTAATAAGCTGGTATCGAATACGAAATTTTATGGTTTTGTCATCCACCTCAAAAGCATTAATACGTGAAGATTGATCACCGTACTTCCAAATTTTATTCACAATTATGTGAACCTACGCAATATGAGGAGCCTTTGCTGGAAATTGTCCAATTATAAAATCTTCCCATAAAAGAACTGAATCCAAAATAAGATCATCCGAAATTTTTCCATATTCAATACCATCAACCACATTGATTTCGATATCATGTGTGGTTAGAGAAGGGGTTTCTTTTGAACCACCTTAGCATAGGATCGAGTATTTTGTTGTGAACCCTTTGACGAGTCCGAAGACACAATCGACAAAGGACCCTTACTAGGTTTTACTTGTGCCAAAACATAGCCAGCTGACAAAACTTTTCCAGATTGTAAAATTTTCACATTTCGATCCTTCAACGGAGCCTCAGTCAGAGACATTGAAAACTTTGATGTCCCTTTCACCGCCAGTGAACACTAGAAACTAGTGGTTGACGGTTCATGGTCAATTCCTCTAGATGAAGCAAGCTTATCACCCATCGATATCTTATGTAACACGCCTTCACTAATCTCACCGTCTTCCAGACCTTCTAGTGCGACTTCAACAACGAATCAGAAACCGAATCAACTCGATCGAAACAAGATCATCAAAAACCTGCAACTCTTTAATAGAAACATTTTGCTTAATCGGGCTCGAAACAGAGATGCCCAAAACACTTGCACCAACAACCATATCCTCTGCGGCAAGCAAGACACGATTTCCCGAGACCACCGGATCACCGTCGGATGGCGACGAGGCCATCGGCCATGATGACGCTACTTTGAAAAACAAAAACCCTGATCGTCTTCAAAATCCCCCTGCCACGTCAGCAGAGAAAATATTTATTTATTTATTTTTTATTTTGTTTATTTTTTTGCTGGATCGATTCAGTTTATAATGTTGTAACTTTATATTTCTTGAATTCAGTTTGTACCAATTCTATATATTTTGAACTTCGTTTCAGAACTCAAAGATTTAACAAATTTGGAATATTTATACTTGAGTTGAAACAGAGTTAAGGGCTCCATACCAATACAAGGTAAGTTGTTCATAAATGCTTTCTTTTCTTTTCTAAATCTAGTCGATTCAATGTCGTCCTTGAGATGAACATGTTCGTATTTAAAGCTCTTTACCTTTGTGGATTATCATTCATTGCTTAGCAATATTCTCATTTGCAGATTATGAAAGCCTAAGTAGATTAAGAAAGCTGGAGATTCTGCATCTCTCTGAATATTCATTAAATAGCTACATCACTTAAAAATATGTTTCTTGGAGATAACAACATGGGTGCCCCGTGGCCCTTTTCTTACTAACGGTGTGTGTTTTCTAGAACGGCCTATGTGTTGATGATATATGTTTTGCTAGATCGATTCAATCTATTGTTATTCAAGCATTTAAATGTAGTTTGCGTCATCCTTATATTTGTTGGACTTCCATTTCAGAACTTAGAGATTTGACAAACTTGGAACTGTTGGAACTGAGTGGTAATAGATTTAATGGCTCCATTCCGGTTCAAGGTCAATTTGTGTCCATAAATGCTTGCCTTCCTTTTTAATCTATCTAACATTTTTCATTTGATTCGTGTCATCCTTGAGATCCTTTTCAATCTATATTCTTAGGTAATGGTGTTTACCTTTTGTGGCTTTGTTTTGTGGCAGAGTTATCTTCCATGAGGAAGCTGAAAGCTCTAGATCTAAGCGGTAATGAATTTTTAAGCTCAATGGAACTGCAAGGCAAGTTTGCTAAGAAAAACCACTTTCTGGTCTTTCTGGTAAAGAATTCAGATTTATGTGCTAAAGCTTTAGTCAAAACAAACTCGTTGGCCGGTTCCCCTCACGTTTAACTAGCTTCACTGGACTTCGAGTTCTTGATCTCTCATCGAACCAATTGACTGGGAACGTACCATCTGCACATCACACATTCATAATTGGAATTTTGCATTTTAGTACGCCAAACTCTTTTTATTTAACACACTTTTTGCTTTTGAGGCATTTTTACACAGTTCATTTTCTTAAATAACAATTTGCTCCTAACTAAATTTTAGGGGCTTTTATTGGCTCATGCATTTTAATTGATTTATAAATCTATATGCTATTTAATGTTTTTCACTAACATGTGAATTTTGAAATAATATGGTGAATTTTGAGCCTTTGAATATTTCATATCTAAATACATTAAAATCCAATGTTGATTTTGAAATTTAACAATAAATCACTAAATGAATAATAAAGGGTTTTAAAAAATATTTATAAAATCATAATACTAATAACAAATGATTTTGATAAGAATTTTAAAATCAATAGATTATTTGTTTGGATTTCCAAATACATCAAAATTCATGAACCAATAAACCTTTTTAAAATCAAACCGGTGTTTTTACCAGTTTTCAACTGTACTTCAAACTCCCTAATCTTTTGACTTCCTAAATCATCTTTTCTTTTAACGAAGGTTGTGTTTTGGATTCAAGAGGAGATATTCATCGGCTCTCTTTTTCATCTTCTTCCTCCCTCATTCCTCATTCCACCATTTGTCTCTTACATTCCCTCTTCCTATGCTTCTCTGCCGTGTCTTCTAGCGCCAGTTTCGAGTTCGCTCAGGAGGTGAAATCAAGTGTTCGATTGTTGCATCGAAATGTCCTTAAATTATTTCAGAAGCTTTAGGAGCTTGGCGTCATTGATTTTGATATGCTTCAGACCGTCGTTTGGTTCAGAATCTTGGCATCATAGGTGTTAGTCAAAAAGGGTGTTCTTCTAGAAGTGCAATGCTTGTCAAAGGAGGTGCAGCAAATGTTGACATTATGTAACGTCATTTGTCATACATTGTGAGCTCACCAACCCCCTCCAACCTTCTATAAAAAGAGGTAGGACGTACCTCATAAATCATCCCAAAAACAATTAAGAGAAAGAAGTGTAAGAGAGAGGTGAGTGAGAAAAGAGAGAGAGAAAAAAAAAAAAAATTTTGTGAGAAAATTATTTTTTTCGGGTTTTATTATTTTGGGATCGGGTGTTATAAACACGTTGTAATCTCTCTTAATAAAAGAACGAGTCTTGCAGCGGCTCCGGAGACGTAGGCATTTTGCCGAACTCCGTTATCAATTTTCCGGTGTCGCCTTATTCCGCTTTTATTTTCACTTCCGACAAGTCTGGTCCGAGGGAAATACCGGGGTTTATTTCCCAACAATAGGTTGACGGTTTGATACACAACCTTGAGGAGGAAATTAATGATGTGGTCTTGAATTTTTTTTTAAATGCAATTTCAATTGTTTTTGGTCAAAAAGTTCTGAAGTTAGATAAAATATATGTTAGGTATGTAATAGACGGATGAGAAAGAGTCATGGAAAATATATGTTAGATATGTAATGGATGGATGAGAAAGAGTTATGAAAGTGTTTCACTTCGTAGAATGTAAAATAATCAAATAAATGCATTAGATTTTATGATAGGAATTGGCAGATGAGAACAAATTTGAAAACGGAATACATTTTGATGATCTTGAGCTTGAGATGATGAGTGTAGTGAAGAAGAAAAGTTCGTGTAAGCAATGTACATATGAGAAAAGCACATGTGGATGGTGAAACTACAGAACATACATGAATGGTTACTTGTGGATGATGAAACTACATAACAAATATGGATGGTAACTTATAGATATCGTACATATTAGATATTGAGATGTTAAGAGCTAAGCTTTATATATTTATTTTCTGCAATTTACTGTGTTTTTTATTTTTTAATGATTAGTATGTTGGTTATTATTAACACCTTGCTTGTGTGTTATTTTGAAATCAGATGAACGCATGCCATCATGCACGCCCAGGAGAAGAAGCCACAATTCAGGTCCCTACATGACCAT
Organism: Boechera stricta; assembly: GCA_018361395.1. NCBI lineage: Eukaryota > Viridiplantae > Streptophyta > Magnoliopsida > Brassicales > Brassicaceae > Boechera > Boechera stricta. The sequence continues at coordinate 5,855,216 of CM031544.1, read as the reverse complement.
GTGTTAATGTCACAAGAAGCTGACTGTATGGTTAGTTGCTCGTGGACCGTGAGCGAGCGCTTGGTGCAGATTGTGTTGAACCGTTTGATGAAATGCATTATAAATTTAGTCACCGCATACCGATTGAGCACAATCCAGTGCATTAGATCGTTTTATGCCCTGGTAGCGCAAAAGAGGCTGGCCTTTGAGTAATTTATTCGAGTTCCTTTGAAAGTTTTACTCAAGTTCTGAGTTAGATAATATTATCTAGACTGTAGATTGTTACATAAGTGTAATTTGTAACAAATGTTACTATTACTGGTGGTTTCTGTGTTATTTAGTTACAACTTTCATCAAGTCTATGTCGAGGGAACATCAAAAGAAATTACGAGATTCAAGTCATGATTCATAATAATGTTTTAACATCGTATCTGCATTTGCGTGTATTTTAACTCATTAGTGACCAAGAAAGCAATCTTTGAAGGAGATTTTGAGCTCCAACAGCTCCTCCGTATTTTCAAACTAGCTAAATTTTCGAGAAAACAAAAGACATTGTGAGCTTGATGATGAGTGTAGTGAAGAAGAAGAAATGTCAGGGTCACTTGTGGATGGTCACCAAATTTACGCACGCCGTCCATTTTCCTTTGAACATTTGGTTGCTTGTAATGGACACCCATTTTTTATATAACTTTTCGTCATTTTTAAATATTCAAAATGTAATAGTCAATACGAAATCGATGGACAATGTCTATGATAAGTTGTCCATTTGTCCATGCATAAGTTTTTTAGTGATGGTGGCTTTCAAAATTTCTTTGTACCTAATTCAGAAGTAAAAGTACCATTTTATAATTTGATAGATCTTTAAAATACTAACACCATAAAGTTTTCTACATATCGAGAAGAGCAAGAAAAAATACATGATAATTTGTGAATAAGTAGTTATTAATAGTTTGTGTCCATATTAATTTGTCCACTTAGACTTGACCATGCAAAATTTATAAAACAATATTTGTTGATTTTTGAATACTTGTCGTCAATAAGCTTCATCTGGGTACGTTCCTCACGCCAAACCTCAACCACGTGCATCATTCTTCTTTCATCATCTACTTCCTCTCTGAGATTCATGAATTCACTCTTGAGAGCCTAAGTTGCTTCCTCGAATGGATTCTGCATTTGTCCTCAACCAAAAGGACTTGAACACAGTCGCACAATCAACATCAAACATTTTAGCATAAAATTAACTCATCGAGAAATATAGTTCATATTTTAAACAAAGTTATCACACTAATCCATTGATTTGTAATCCAAAATTTTTACATATACTCTTCAACAATTGTCAGATATCCGCTTATTGGCTTATATAAGCCATAGATACATCTAGATTTCTTCTCTATCATTCAATGTGTTATTTTCATTAAAATTTCACTCTCCTATAGGAAGCAAAAAAAAAAAAAAAAAAAGGTATTAAATCTGCTGCTTAGGGATAGAAATCCATTAGTATCACTATATGTGTTAATATGATAACAGTGCAATACAAAAAAAAAACATGTGTAAGAGTTGTCAGACCAGAGATGGAAGTGGATTCTGTAGTAAAATCACATCAACTTAACTAAAAGTTCCATGGTGAAAGAAAACAAATTTGACAAAATCACGTTTACCACCAACAATCCCACATATCAAAGATCCAATTTAAAACCTATGAGAACTTCAAGTATTGTCCACTGTTTCGCAATAACTAATCAAATATTGCAACTAGAAGAACGAATTAGATGCAAATTTCGGAAAATAACCTGAGCAAGGACATTTTCATGAAAATTCATGCCCTAGAAGAAAGCAACAATCCCAGCTCCTCTGATATGACCATCTCCATTAAAACCATTGTCTCACTTTCCGCCGCTTCTCCTGTAGGAGTTATCTCCACTGGTTCCAAATTCAAAGATTCGGTGGGGTCTCTTCGATATTTTAATTTTTGTCATCAGAAAAATTGAGAGAAGAGAAGACTAGATGGATGTATATTTTGAGGATAGTTAGAGGTTAAAAATGTAAAACACTAGAACATAAATATTTTAAAATTCGAAAAGTGTCTTAGAGTGTAATTCATTTTTTAAGTGTGATAAAGTGCAAATATCTTTTCAAAATTTTTATAGAACTTAGAAAAAATTGTAATTCTCAGATATTATTTTAAATATCTGGAAATCACAAAATTGGATAAAATGCTGACACATAGGATCAACGAAACACGCTATATTATATTTAGGACATGATATATGAATTTCATCATTTTATTTATGTTAAATATTTGATATAAAAGTTTGAGCGAGTCTTAAAGTTTTAATATACTAAATGTGAAAAATGGAATTAAGTAAATCAAGATCTTTTCTTTTTAACCACACTTTAATTTGAAATTTACTCCGTGATTGGTAACCCAATCAACACAATATGTGTCTAAAAAAAAGAAAAAATCAGAGAGAAGAGTCTTAAGAAGACATGGCTAAATTAAGATCCTTTTGAATCGAAATTTAAGAAAGAATTAGGTTAAGGTACATTTGTTTATGTGTGGAATGCATCTAACTTCTTCTATATATAAGTTAGCTTTCTTACTTTTTTTTTTATTAACTTTTCAAACACCATCAATTCAATTCTACTATGAGTATGAAGAAGCCCTTTCAACGGTCATTTATCATTCTTACCATCGTCATTATTCTTGTGCTAGGTTCGTATACATATTTTCGTCATTATTTCTTGTGCTAGGTTCATATACATGTTTAGAATCATCTTAATATATTACATATAATCGTTCTACAAGAAACTGATTTTGAATATCATACTATTTCTTGAAAATACTAGTTCAAGTACGTTATAAAAATGGTTCAAAATTAGTTTTCTCTAAAGAATTCCATAATATCAACTTTAAGTTTTTTTTTTTAAGAGATTGAGTTGCTAGACCTAGGAAACAAATCGCAAAAGATTTAAAATCTTATGCTATTTAATTTTATGAATAGTCTTGTTTTATTATAATGTATATACATTTTCTTATCTTACAAAGAATTTTCATTAGGTTTAAAAAGTACATAGTGATTATTTTTGGTTTTATAATATATTTTAAACACAACTCGGAAATCAAACCGAACTATTGTTTAGTATTATAACATGTTTTAAACACAACTCGAAAATCAAAGAGGACTATATCTTCCAAGTCGCTGGGTCGAATTGGTGTGACTATATGTCAATGACTTAATATTATTTTTATTAAAAGTTATATAAATATATTTACACACATATATATAAAGTATATATAATTTTTTATATAAGTAATATATATAATATAGGCATATGTAGATAAGTTTCTTACCTAAAAAAGTATATATATAAGTTATGTTAACTTTTTTTTCCAAAGAAAAATTATTTTTGTTGAAAATTCTAAGAACTAAAGTTGGTGTTTGTTATAAAAAATTAGAATGAATTAAATAAAAAAAGGTCAAAGTTTATATAGTTTAATCCCCATATGTCAAAACCAAATTTTGTACGTGCATTAAAATATTTTAATTTGAAAATAACGCTATACCAATACCATGCTATAACACAATCTTTTAGTTTATAAATAAACTTTTAAATATTTAAATAATTTATATTATACAAATAAGTTAAGGCATATACATTTGCGGTTGTAATTTAAACTTTCATAATATATTAAATTGTTAAATTTTCTAAATGAAAAGCACAATGCATTTAATATAATTAAATTTTTTTATATAGAATCATATTATTTGAAAATTCGGATATTTAATTTTGGGAAGTTTAGTTAATAATTATATATATTTGGCAATTATTGTTTGGATAATAAGAATAAGTAGTATATGAATAAAAGTGTTTGACAAGAAGGATAATAAAATTAATTAAAGATGAGAATATTTGTGGGTTTGACACATAAACACCAATGCCTCTCTTTTAATATGTAGAAGATTATGAAAAATTATTTTGATATACATTGATTCAGCATATTATTTTTTCATCATCATCAATTTGTTTTCCTTCATGCATAAATAAATAAGTCAAGTTATATTTTTTTTTTCATAAATATAGATGCTCCATAATTCTTAATGTGAATCTATTTAGCAATTTAAAATTACCTTTGTTTAATGTGTTTCTATTTACAGAATTATGCCTTTCTCAAAAATTATCAATATATTTTTATAGTAGATCTTTTGTTAATATCAAAAAACTATTACGAAAATACTATTTTCCATTTCTGTTACCGAAACTAAGATTTTATATTTTAAATACATGAGTGATAGAAATTATTGCACAAAATCCACGCAGAACATGTAAACGATTTCCATGGGACATCAAAAAAGGGTTTTGTGTTGACAAAGATTGTTTCGCTATGTGTAGTACTAAAAAAGGTAAAAGTCTCAATGGTGTATGCATGGGGTATAATTGCGAAGGAAAAAACCCTTCCATATGTGCTTGTTGTGGTATATGGCCTTAGCATTTTGCCTCCTAATTACTGAAGTCGTTACTTAATTACTAACAATAAAATCCATATCATATTTGTAGTAAGAGCTTTACAATAAAGTAATAAAATAAAAAATGTCTAGTGGTGAAAAATCCTGATATGTTTTACTGGATTTCATTTTTATGTAATCGCGTTATCCCGCATAATAAGGACTTGGCCATGGGTCGAGCCTTGTCGAGCCACATGATATAAAAAATGAGTAATAAAACTTTGTCCAAGGTTTGTGACATATTAGTGTGTATTAGTATTTACACAAATTAAAAACGCAGCAGATGTCAAAAAATCTGATTACACAAATTATTAAAGATTGGCATGGGCCTAAGGGTATATGTTTCGGTCCAGAATCTCTTATTTATAAATATATATATATATATATCAAATAAGAATTAAATGATTTTAATAATTTAAAATAAGAAGAAAAAATGAGTTCTCCCCCCCCCCTTTCCTAAAACTATTGGAGGTTTTTTTCTTTGTGTCATAGTATAAGATCATCAAAATTAATCCATCAAAGGGTACACAGACCTATCAAAAGGTACACCAACCAATGAAAAATATATATAAATCCATTGAGGATAAATCGGCCTCACACATGAGACAAACATACATTCTTAGATTTCAAATGGAAAAAACGGGTCAAGTAGTGCATATCAAGTGGATCATTCTATTCAAATGTAAATCAAACGCATTAAGCTGAAAAAATGTGTATCAAACGGATCAACCGGTTCAAATATAGCTTTGAATGGAAAAAAAAATTAAAACAGTTTTGATTAGTAAAAAGTTAATATATACATAAATTATAGATTAAATATCTTGTAGAATAATACACATTTGGAATAGATTATACTTAAATCCCTATATTTTGTTTTTCCTAAAATGAATTTTTATAGTTTAGTGTATACATATTTATCTATTTTCATTGAAGTAACACTATTTATTTTTTGTGTTGAAATTAATAAAATAAATTTAAATAAAGTAACAATTTATAATTTTTAACTAAATAACTACATAATTTTATTGTTATATATATATATATATATCATTAAATTATTTTTATTTATTTTTCAGTTAATTTATAAACACAGTAGCAATAGTTATGATATATATATATATATATATGTGTATATATAAACATTCTACACAAATTAAATAATTTTCAGAAAAAAGTGAGCGGTAGTTAAAACAAATCATAATGTTATACGATTATCAACGACGAGTTGGCCTGGTGGTTAAACCCCTGAATTACCGAAAACGTAGGGACCTTGGAGGTTTTGAGTTCAAACCGCGTTGAAATGGGCATGCTTTCCAAATGAGAATTAAATTACATAGTCTAAACCCCTCCTCGATGATGTATGGACACACAGATCCTAATTACCGAAAAGAAAAAAAGGCTACACAATCGATGCATTCCGACTATATAATGTATGCATAATGGATTATGTATTTTATTCATGAAAGTGAAACCCATGAAGTACATTTTTTTCAAATTAATTTATAATATAAAAACGCACAACAACTCAATTAAAATATTGAGTGGAAGATTATTAGCGGTCTGGATCCAAACCTTCACCTAGTATCCATTCAAAGACTTAATAGAAGTATCTTGTAACTCGGAATAACGAAGTTTGATGTCGAAGAAACAATTAGATTTGGAGAAACCCACTAAATTCTAGTTGTTCGATATACTTTAAACATTTTATAGCCGCTGGGAAAAAATTAAAAATTAACCCCTTAACATATCAAAAATTATTTTAAAAAATCATTTATTGCGATAAAAAAAAGGTTTTCTACAAAAAAAATCTTCCACCTCGCCGACTTTTGCAATTTTACCCTTCACCTCCAAAAAATGCAATTTTACCCTTCACCTCAAAGATAATACGCTATATAACCCTTATACGTATCTTCTAAACATTTTCACGGTCATATAAATTAGTTTTTTCAAATTCTAAATATAGATTTGGACTCTTCGTCGTGAGGGTTTCGATTTGATATATTATTTATCAATATTTTACAAACTTGACGGTACCGTATAAGAGTTATATTGCGTATTATCTTTGAGGTGAAGAGTAAAATTGCATTTTTTGGAGGTGAAGGGTAAAATTGCAAAAGTCGGCAAGGTGGAGGATTTTTTGCAGAAAACCCTAAAAAAAACTAGTATTGTTTGATCAAAAACAAGTAAAACACATGTTAAACAAAGATTTCGTTTGCAATATTTGTTGTAAAAATGTAAACAACAACCATAAATAATCAAGGTCTTTGTTGAGCTCCTCCTTCTTTTCGCGCTCTTCTTGCAATTTTTGTTCACTAACTTTCAAACCGTAACATATATTCTCTTGAATCTAGAAAAAAAAAATAGAAGCCACTAGTATCTCCAGAAGAATTTAACGATCATATGGAACAGTTTTTTTCAATTTTTACTCGATGAAAAATCAATCACGAAAAACTTGATTGGGTCCATTGGATCCGTAATATCGGCCTTTGATAAGCTTGGCAAAAATTGATTCATGAGAATCTATTAATTGCTAAAGTTGTTTCACTAATATTTCTGAGTAAAATTCCCTCTTTTTAATTTCAATACATCTTTTTAAAACCAACCAATGTAATATTTTTTGTTGTCCATTCGAACTATTGAAATATTCTAGATAAAGTTTTAATAGATGATAACACTTGTAAGATTATGATTTTACATATCTTAGGTTTACATATCTTATAAAAGAATCTTTGTTCATTTTTGAATACTTGTCGTCAATAAGCTTAATCTGGATACGTTCTTCATGCCAAACATCAACCATCTGCATCATTATTCTTTCATCATCTACTTCCTCTCCCATATTCATGTATACACTCTTGAAAGCGTAAGTTGCTTCCTCGAATGGTTTCTACATTTATACTCGACCAAAGGTACTTGAACACAATCGTACAGTCAACATCAACATTTTGGCATAAAATTAAATTCATTGAGACAGATATTTCATATTTTAAACAAAGCCATCACACTAATCCATTGATTTTAGTAATCCAAAAAATTTCACATATCTGCTTCAACAAAAATGTCAGATATCGACTTCTTGGGTTATGCACAGAACAAGCTAGTAGAAACATCTAGATTTCTTCTCTATCATTCAATATGTTATTTTCATACAAATTTCACTCTGTAGAAAGCAAAACAAGAATAAAAGTATTCATTTCTGCTGCATAGGGATAGAATTCCATTCGTATCATTATGTGTCAATCTGATAAGAGTGCAATATAAAAAATAAAACATATGTAAGCGTTCTCAGACCCGAATATGTCGAGATGGAAGTGGATTCTGGAGTAGAATCACATTAACTTAACTACAAGTTCTATGGTTAAAAGAAAACAAATTTGACAAAATATGTCACGTTTACCACCAACAATCTCACATATCAAAGATCCAATTTAAAACTTATGAGAACTTCAATTTGTTGAAGTATAATCAAATCTTGTATAAGACAAAGTCTCATTCACATAAGTTAGTTATTAAGTGAAGAGTCACGATTCTTTATGATAGTCTTGTTTCATAAGAAGCATAACTCTTTGTGTTAGTGTCTACTTGTAAATATATATACTAATGTCGTGTAAGTGTAAAACATGTTGTTGGTCATTAATAAAAGAGTGTGTTCCACTTTTGTTGAAGAGACAGAGAAGTAACGTTCTCTATTCTCTACTTCTTCTATTTCTTGGGTGTAAAAACACACATAGAGGAAGCATAAAATATACAGAGCGTTACGATTTCTAACACAAGTATTGTCCACGGTTTTGCAATAAGTAAACAAATATTGCAATTTGAAGAACGAATTAGATGCAAATTTTGGAGAATTTTTTTGATTTTTGGAGTGGAGAGGTTTTCCAGAATCAGCCAACTTTACACTTATAGACGTTATTGTACTACGATGTTGCAACTTGGAAAAGGTTCTTCATTTTCTCCTGCACCAGAAAGATTTGCAGCTCGTTGATCTCTTTGACGATAAAATCCAAGGAAATTTTCCTTCTTGGCTGTTGGAGAACAATACGAAACTCGAGGTTTTGCTTCTACAGAATAATTCTTTTACAATATTTCAGCTACCGAAATCTATTCATTATCTGTATATCCTGGACGTGTCATTTAATAAATTCAATCATCTGCTTCCTAAGAATATTGTGTGGATACTTCCTATTTTAAGTTTAATGAATATCTCGAAGAACGGCTTTTAAGGAAATCTGCGATCTTCTATTGGTAACATAGGTGGGATTGAATATCTGGATATATCTCACAACAGTTTCCAAGGGAAGCTACCAGAAAGTGTTGGAAAGAGTTGTTCTTACTTGAAAGTTTTGAAGCTGTCACATAACAAACTAAGTGGAGAGATTTTTTTTTCTAAAATCAACCAACTTTAATGGTGTATCTATGCACTGTCTATGAAAAACAATCCGGTTACGGAAAAATTGGAATAGGTTTGCGGAGCTTGACTTCTAAATGGGGTCTGGTGATAGAAGAGACGCATCTCGAGATTCGTAGCATACCGTTTTGGTAAGCTTTAATGTTCACATGGAAAGCTTTTTGGTAAGTGTTGTTGATGAGCCAAAGCGTTTGCCTCCGGATATGGACTTGTGTAAAAATTTTGGTGAGGCAAAAGTCTTTGTGGATGTTGATTTATCGAAAGAGCTACCACAGTTTTTTCGATTCAAATTGGCACAAGGTATTGATGCATTGGTGGTGTTTAAGTATCCTTGGCTGCCACAAAGGTGTAGTAAGTGCAAAAAATGGGGGCATCTAGTAGAAACTTGTAGAAGGAAAGAAGTCATCTGTCGGGTTTTAGTTGGAGAAACTAAGAATTCGAGAAATGGTAATGTAGAAGTCATCTGTCGGTTTTAGTTTGCTACGTAGAGATGTTGTAGCACCTGAAGCTACGTAGAGATGTTGTAGCACCTGAAGTTCAAACTCAGAGACTAATTGTAGCAGTTGTCGGCTCTGTTTCAGATTTAATAGGTTCTGCTTTAATCGAAGTCTCTGTTCTGAAATACAGGTTGACGAAGAAGCAGGTGCTGCTTATAGAGCAACTTATGCAAGTAGAGAACCTGTTGATGGTGAAAATTATATGGTTTTGCTCAAAGTTTCGGCACATCCTGCATGTTTAGATGCAGATGTGGGTGTCCGAAAAGAGTTAGTTGATGTAGTGGAAAATTTGACTCATGCTTCGGCACATCCTGCAGGTTTTGATGCAGGTGTGAGTTTCTTTCTTGAGAGGGTAGGTTTGTTGGTTAAGGAAGCTCGGGCTGGTGATCAATTGGCAAAAGTTGTGATGGACAAAACAGAGGAAGTTCTGTCTCCGAACCTACAAGGTTTGGGCTCGGCCTCATCTCCTTTGCCAATAGATGCAGATATGTTGAAGAATGTATCCATGGCGAGACCTGGAAAGGGTTCTGAGAAGGTTTCAACTTCGATTTCAATCTGGGACGAAGATCTCTTAGAGCAGCATTCGCAGTAGCCAGCAGGGTGAGTTGTGGCACAAGGTTTCGCCGGGAAAAGCAGGTCGGCAAGGTAGTTTGCGGAAAGACTCGGAAGAAGGATTGCAAGATGAGAAAGAAATCCTCTATGATTATGTGGAAACCCTTTGCTTCTCTCTTTCACATTTCCACCAATGTTTGAATCCCGAAACTGAAAAGCAAAAACCTCGGTATGAATGGTAGTTGTAGATCCTTTGATGATAGACCAACTTACAGTGTCTTTTTGCTGATAAAATGTATCAACAATCTCTCTCTCATAGTTGATTCTATTGGCATTTCCATTACCTGCAACAAACACATAAAACAAGCTTGACGATCATATCAAAACCCAGTTACGCATTGAGAGAAACTAAAACCTATAAGGACCTGCTTAGTCAAACTTGAATTTATCACATTTGGTTGGAAACTTCATGGGCCTAAGGTTAAGAAAAGTCAAAATCTACCTAGAAGAAACCGGCCACAAGGGAAAAATTAAATCAAACCAAAAGATTCGGCAGATCAACACAAGTGAGAAAGAAAAATTAACAACCATAAAAGAGCTCTGAGAAAGAACATGCAAAAAGGAAAGTAAAAGACATGAATTAATAACAATTACATATGTGACCATATACAAGTCAACGACTACGAGACACGAACCATAGAGATCAGAAGAGAGTAATTTTAATTATTATGATTATTATTTACCTAAAGTAAGGCTCGAGAAAGATGAAAACAGTTCTCGTTTTTTTTTTTTTTGCTCTTTTTGGCTTTGAAACTTTCTTTTGTGGTGTGTTCCCCCTTTATTGATTTCCAAAGACCCTAACTTTTTGCTTCAATGATGTATTTGGAATAATTTGGAAAAGATGACTTTTAAAGCTTTCTTTTTTCCTTTCTCTATCTCCATCATCACAACAGTAACCACCATTAAAACCATAACGAGAATGACGCACCTTCCATATTTATATAACTCCATAATTTCAGCCTTTCTCTTTGTAGAAACTTATAAGCCGTTTCAGAATTTCAAAATCAGAACCCTCATGTTGGAACAGAGACAAATCTGGAAAAAAAAAAATTGAAAAACAGAGGCAAAAAGGAATAATATTCTGATCGATTGAAATTGAAAAAAAATCCAAATAACTCCCAATAACCCCGTAAACTCACCCATGAATCCAGTAGAAATTAAAAACCCAAAATTAAACCATGTAACTGACCTAAGGAATAGGAATCAACAACGTAATTTACTGCATTTATCTTTGAATCACATCTCAACACTCGCCCTTGATTCAAACTTGCATACTCCTAGCTTGCTTCTGAAATAATCGAACTTAGTTCTTAGATAATGCCTTTGTTAGAACATCTACATTCTGCTCATTTGTGTTGCAATATTTCAGAACAACTGATCTTTATTATTATATAGGAGCTTTATTATTTGAAAATTCAGAAAAATTAATTTTGGAAAGTTAGTTAATATATAAATATATCTGACAATTAGTGTTTGAATAATAAGAATAAGTAGTATATGGATAAAAGTGTTTAGCAAGAAAGATAATAAAATATAAAGATGAGAATAATTGTGGGCTTTACACGTAAACATCAATGACTCTCTTTTAATATATAGAAGATTATGAAAAATTATATTGATATGCATTGATTCAATATATTTCTGTTGTTTTTTCTTTTCTTTTTTCATCATCAATTTGTTTCTCTTCATGCATAAATAAATATGTTACATTTTTTTTTTCATAAACATAGATGCTCCATAATTTTAAATGTGAATCTATTTGGCAATTTAAAACTACCTTTGTTTAATCTGTTTCTATTTACAAAATTATGCCTTTCTCAAAAATTATCAAAATATTTTTATTGTAGATCTTTTGTTAATGTGAAAAAATCTCCTCACGACATCTTTTCACTATACGAAAATACTATTTTCTATTTTTGCTACCGAAACTAAGATTTTAAGCAATATAGTGTTATCCTCTCTCGTTATTGCAAATTTGCAGTACAGCATTGCCAATACTCCAAAGTTGTCGAAAAAACCACAAACATTCTTTCAATTCAAATCGCATTTCAATCTTTCTTCCATTATATTCTTCTTATTCTTCTTGCGTCAACTAAAATAAACTTTCCCCAATTTCTTAGTACATGAACATTTTTTTTATAGAAGAAAACTACATAACCTTTTTTTTTCTGCCCGAACAATACCTCGTTTAATAAATCATGTCGATTAATACTTCATTTTTGAAACGTTACCAGTTTCATATATACGACTTTGTCAAAAAAAAATTTGTTTATTAAAATCCTAAAAGTTCCATTAATCTATCTTTAATAAAAATTAAGGAAAAAAAACTAAAAAAATTCATCTCAACATCTAACGTGTTCCCACCCACTCTCTCCACGTTCATCTTCTCCCTCCTCGAATCTCAACGGAAAAACGATTTCTCGCAATTCTACTGTTTTGTCGGAAAACGTAATTCCGTAAATTTTGTGGTTTTGGCAGAAAAATATAATTTCACTATTTTTTTGTTGTTTTGGTGGAAAAATATAATTCTGCAATTTTGACGGAAAAACGTAATTCCGTGATTTTTTTCCAAATCGTAATTACGTTTTTTCACTAAAACTATGAAATTACTGAAAATTAGTTTTCCGGTGAGATTCCAAAGGAGGGAGTAGATGGGGATCCACGTGAGATGTTGAGAATGAATTTATTTATTTTTCTTAATTTTTTAAAGATATGTTAAGGGTATTTTGAGTTTTTAAGTTTTTTTTTGTTGTAAAGTCGCATGTTTGAAACTAATAACATTCGAGAAATAAAGTATTAATCAAGAAGAGTTATTAAACGATGTATTATTCGAACAACGAAAAATTCCTATAGTTTTCTTCCAAAAAAAAATTGGCGTATATTTTTAGAATTTTTTCAGTTTCCATGGCTAGAAAATATATATCCTTTTGGACACAACACTAGAATCCTAATGTTCTCTATAGAAACCGTAACATTCTTACACAATTAAAAAAAAGGTTATATTTTTCTGAAACCATCTATATTAGGTTATGTTTTACTCTTAATACTATTATCCATAAGTATAAAACCTAAAATGAAATCTAGATTGAACTACGTTAGTAATATACAATTATAAATTAAAAGTTTTCTAATTTATTTAATACCTTAAATAATAATATTTAATCCCATAGTAAACAAACACCTACCGACCTACGTAGTTTGGAAAGAAAAAAAGTCTTTAAGAATAGAAAAAGTAATGGCTTAAAAGTAGATTTCATTTAATCAAAAAATTTCTATCAAGAAATTATTCTGTATTCCCCAAATTACCAGGAAGAAGAAACCAAATTGTGGAGTGAACAAAAACATCAATTCGATTTCTCATGGCTAGAAAATAAGAATCCTTAAGTTCTCTCTGTCGAAACCCAAAACAAAAGTTTAGACTTTTTTTATCTTTCAGATGGGCAACAAGAAACTGTTGACTGGTGGGTCAAGCAAAACTTATGGTAGTGGTAGTGGCTACAGAGATCCTCTGTTACAGAATCAGGTCGGTTCCATTAAACTCTCTTGTTTCTCAATCTCATGTCTGATGATTTATGCTTTTTTAAAGTTTCATTATCGATGTAAAGTTTCGACCTTTCCTCACCCAGTTTCTGGAACTTAAGGCAATTTATCAGAAATTTCGTAATTCGTTCACTGTTATTAGAAAAAATGTGTTGACGAGTTCTATTTCCAGTGTCATGTCACTTAAACTTACAAGTTCAATTTGAAGAGTCTGGTTAGTATTTGAAGCATAGGGTTCTCACTTGATTGGAACTATTGGATTGTTACAACAGAAGAAATATCCTTAAAGTTTGATTCTTGATTTTGGTTTTTGACAAATTATGAGTTGCCATGTTTATGCTTGAAAACTAGGAAATGTGTTTCAGTGAAAACCTTGATTCAAAATTTGTTTACTTTCTTTAACGTATGCAGGATAAACCGAAAGCGAATGGAAGCGAAAATGATCCAAATGATCTCGAGCATGGTGTAGTTGAGGTATTTGTTTGTGCTGTTTTTACAGAAACTTTTCATGTATAGAAGTGATGTTATCTTAACTGGTTTTTTCAGGCAGCAAATGTCGGATTTGGCAGAGTCTTTGCGTTGGTGAGTGATTTTTTGTTATAAAAAGGTGTATAGCACTCTTATGTAAAGATACATCAATACTCAAATATCATGGTTGCAGGCAAAGCCCGATGCGGGAAAGCTAGTGATTGGTACCATTGCTTTGTTGATAGGTTCAACAACTAATCTCCTCGTTGTATGTTTCATTTCTTGATCTTCAATTCCCTATCTATTTTATTTTCTTTATCATCATTTTAGGAGTTAATCTCTGAAGTGGAATAGTCTTATTGTACCGTAGAGGAATTCATATTTCTTATAAGATCTAAGAAACCCGAACTTTCTATGTCATGCAGCCAAAGTTTGGTGGGATGATTATAGACATTGTATCCAGAGATGTCAAGATGCCTGAGCAGCAAACAGAATCCTTGATTGCTGTTAGAAACGCTGTAGTAATCATTTTGCTTATCGTTGTAATTGGGTAATTACATCATCAAAAAATTTCATTAGTCCTCACTTGATCTTTAGAGCTTTTGTTTGTCTAACTCATACTTCTTTTTCTATTTCGGGGGTTTCTTTAGATCGATATGCACGGCTTTGCGAGCGTGGCTATTTAACTCTGCCAGCGAAAGAGTTGTGGCTCGACTGAGAAAGGATTTGTTCAAACACCTAATGCATCAGGTAAAACATTTTTCAAGATTCTTATGATTTGCTTTATCCTTTGCCTTTATTCTTTTAGTTAGTCTTTCATGCATTGTTTGTGACTTTTAATGTCTAATGAACTAACTCTACAAGAACTTGATTGACTTTTCATCAGAGAAAGAAATTGACAAAAATGTTTTGTTGTTCAATGCTAACAGGAAATAGCGTTTTATGATGTCACAAAAACCGGAGAACTCTTAAGTAGATTATCCGAAGACACCCAAATCATAAAAAACGCTGCTACTACAAATCTTTCTGAAGCTCTTCGTAATGTAACAACAGCGCTTATTGGAGTTGGTTTCATGTTTACATCATCTTGGAAATTAACATGTAAGAAGCTTCTCTTATCTTTTTTCCGAATTTTGTACTAATAGATGGAATATACAAACTGACTTATCTTCATGTTCATCAATCATGCTTTTAGTGTTGGCACTAGTAGTAGTTCCAGTAATTTCAGTTGCTGTGAAACAGTTCGGTCGCTATCTGCGTGAACTTTCACACACAACTCAAGCTGCAGCTGCTGTTGCTGCATCAATTGCTGAGGTTATAACTCTGCTTTCTTCATACGGGGCTTATCGATGTTTGGTTTTTCAGTTCATTATATTAAATTGATTGGATATTTACTATTTAGGAATCTTTTGGTGCAATCCGAACTGTTAGATCTTTTGCAAAAGAAAGTTATATGGTATCACAATATTCCAAGAAAGTAGATGAGACTCTGAAGCTAGGACTCAAACAAGCTGTAAGTTTTTGTGGACTAAACCATCTCATAAATATAACTTTTTTGATTTTTGATGTGTCTTTGAGAGGATATATCTGACTTTGGGTGATTTAGGTACTTGTTGGGTTGTTCTTCGGTGGACTAAACGCAGCTTTCACATTATCTGTTATTACGGTTGTTAGTTATGGAGCATACTTAACAATATATGGTTCCATGACCGTTGGAGCGCTCACTTCCTTCATTCTTTATAGCCTCACAGGTTTCATTTGAATATGTGTTTCTTGATCTGGAATTTTGTAAAGAATTATTGAATTAAACTAAGATACTGTTTTGGCAGTTGGTTCATCGGTATCTTCTTTATCTAGTTTGTACACAACTGCAATGAAAGCTGCAGGTGCTAGTAGACGGGTTTTTCAGATCTTGGACCGTGTTTCTAGCATGCCAAGTTCAGGGGATAAGTGTCCAGTCGGGTGAGATTTCCTCTCATACTTCCTACTGATATTTTATATATCGTAAAAACAGTACTGTTTTATATCCCAGAAATATCATGGTTGCAGTAATCCTGATGGAGATGTTGAATTAAATGATGTCTGGTTTGCTTATCCTTCTCGGCCTAGTCACATGATACTCAAGGTAACACTAAATCTTTGTTTGTACTTTGTTTATATATCACGGGTTAGATCATAATATTATCAGAAGAAACATTTAGCATGACTGAAAGTTTGGTAGAACACATAAAGCTTTGGTTTTTTGTAAGTTTTTGACTCCAGAGTTACAAATATAGCAGATTCTTGAACCGTGTGACTATATATTGTTGAGGATGATAACTGGATTCGTAGAGCTGTTACAATTTTAACCATCGCTTAAACACCCAAAATTTTGCAGGGAATATCGTTGAGGTTGACACCAGGTTCAAAAGTTGCACTTGTTGGACCAAGTGGTGGAGGAAAAGTAAGTTCAGACCATACGGTTTTCGATTTGGATTTTTCGGTATATAAAGTATAGAAACTAAATGGAAACCAAATACCATTTGGTTTAATTCAATACCGATTCGGTTTGGGTTCGGGTTTCTTAGAAAAACATATGAAAGAATTTTGAAAGAAATTACAGTTTTAGTCGGTTTTTCCAATTCACGGTTTTGGTTACGGAATTAGAACTGAATCAGTTTATTTTTTCTTTAGTTCGGTTTTTGGATCTATTTTATCAATATATTTACAATTCGGTTTGGATCGGATGAGCCGGATTAGGCACCCTCCTAATGAGAGCAACTTCTCGCGAGGTCCATTGAATGTTTTTCATATCTTTCATTTGCTATATGCAGACGACCATAGCCAATTTGATTGAGAGATTCTATGATCCTCTCAAGGGAAAAATCTTGCTCAATGGAGTTTCTTTGATGGAAATATCCCATCAGTACCTTCACAAACAGGTAAATGTTCTTTTTCATGAATAATTCATGTTTATGCATATTTGGTAGAACCCAAATCTTGACTTTTTCTTATCCCGGATTGTATTCATTTCAGATCAGCATTGTAAGCCAGGAACCAATTCTTTTCAACTGTTCAGTGGAAGAGAACATTGCATATGGATTTGACGGTGAAGCTAGTCCTTCCGTTGTAGAAAATGCAGCGGTAAGCACATCAGAAGTCTCTTTCTTTCTCCATTTTTGTTGTGCTCTTTGGTGTGTATTCAATATGGATAAACCAAACCAATCCAAAAACCGAATTAGAGCAGAAAACCTAGACTTAATTTTCTCTGGAGAATGGATATGTTTGATTAAGAATCCAACCTGAACCGAAACCAAAACCGATCCATACTAGATTCAATTTGTTTAGGTTAGTATTTTTTCTATAACTTGAACCGAAACTCAGGGATTGAAAACGCATTCTGATTGGGATCAAAATGAAACGTTGTGACAGAAAATGGCAAATGCACACGAGTTCATTGAAGGGTTCCCTGATAAGTATAAAACTATTGTTGGAGAACGCGGATTACGGCTCTCTGGAGGACAGAAGCAAAGGATTGCAATCGCAAGGGCGCTTCTTACAAACCCAAGTGTTTTGCTCCTTGATGAAGCCACAAGTGCACTCGACGCAGAAAGCGAATATCTTGTTCAGGTAATAAACAGAAACTTTGAAATCAAAACTGAACATGACTAAAAAAATAAAAACAACCTATTCATATCCTAATGTTCTGAATCTGTTTGCAGGATGCGATGGACTCGTTAATGGCAGGAAGAACAGTGTTGGTGATAGCTCATAGGTTATCGACGGTTAAGACTGCAGACTGTGTGGCGGTTATATCAGATGGTGAGGTGGCTGAGAAAGGCACTCATGATGAGCTTCTCAGCCTTAATGGAATCTACACTAATCTTGTCAAGAGGCAGCTTCAGAGTTCTTCCTCTGTCACCAACTTGTAAGATAATATCATTCTTCTGACAACAGCAACAAAAAGAAGAAATCATAGATTCGATTCTAAGACGCCATTTGTATAATTTGACTCTGATTACAGCTTCAGAGTTCTTTTTATATTAAAACTGTAACCTTCAATTTGAGCTAGAGGGTTCTCTGACATAAAAATTGTAGTGATATATTCCATTCCAATTATCAAATAAAAATAGAAGTGAGACAATGGGACAGTAACGTTCGTCTAGTTTTAATTGTTGAACTTTCATTTTTCAAAGAAAACCACTACAGTAAAACTACTATAAATTAATAATTCTATATAATTTATAGAGATATAGTTTAAATAATTATATAATTATAATATATTTTGTTTTCTTATATATATATATATATATATATATATATATACTTATTGCATTGCACATTTTCTGGTGTGTTATTGTCGTGAATTCTTTAAAAATTTTGTTAATAAGTTTATACAGTACAATTAAGTTTATATGCTTTATCAGTTCTAAATATATTATACAATTATCTTCAATTTCATAATCTAAAGTTTAGATAGTAACCACAATTTCTTTTGATCTATGTAAAATCATTTCATTTGGATTTTCTAAAAGTGAATATTTTTTTTAATAATGATTGAAATTATTAATCTATAAACTTTGTAGTGTCGAATTGAAATTATTTTGTATTTTTCTTAACACTTTTTGTTCAAATTAAGATTGTAAGATTGATATCATGTAAGTTAGATTGTTCAAACTCGTATTTTTTTCAAATGTGGCTTTAAAATTTTTTGCCATAATAGATTTTTGAAAGTTCTTTTTTTTTAATATTAATTTATTAACTAATTAATGTGTTATAAATTAATAATTTTATAATTAATAAAATTTTACAGTTCTGACATAATTAATTTATAAAAAGTTTAATATATATATACACCCGACCCAAGCCAAATGACAAGAAAAGTGTCAGATGACAATTCCACAACCTTTTCTGGAAACGGCTATTATCTTGCTCAAAACCTCTATTTTTCTATTAAGGAAAAAGACAAAATTTTCAATCTACAAATTAAATCTTCGTCCAATATAAAGTCCAAATGGAAGACAGAAGAAACTAGCATTCCAATCCAAACGTTACACTTACTTTTCCTTTACTATTTTTTTTTTTTCAATCAACTTGTTCGCTAAAACATTCGCAGAAAAATTAAGGATTCTCTAAATAAACACTAAGGAAATGGAAACAAAAGATAGGGAGAGATCAAATATATCACAAAGAATTCCATGGATCTATCGGTGATTTGAATGGGCGTTGATCACATCAATGCACGTGAGAGTAGCCTAAAGATAAGTATAAAAATAGTACTTGTATTTGGTTTTATAATATGTTTTAAACACAAATTGAAAAACAAAGCGCATTATTTTCCAAAACTATGGATTATGACTCAAAGTTTTTTTTATTAAATATTATTTAAATATATTTACACACACACATATATATATATATATAATACATATAATTCTTTATAAATATACTTATATATAAGTTATACATATATATATAAATAAATATAGGCATATATATAAGTTTTTTACCTTAAAAGTATATATATATATGTTATGTTAACCTTTTTTCTAAAGGCAATTTATTTTGGTTGCAAATTCTAAGAATTAAAATTAGTGTTTGTTATGAAAAATTAAAACGATTAAAAGTTTTTATCATTTGATCCTGAAATGTCAAAACAAAATTTTATAGGTGCGTTAAATATTTTATATAGAAAATAATGCTATATAAATATGATGCAATAAAATAAACTTTTACTTTATAAATAAATTTACAAATTAAATTTTTAATATTTTAATGGTTTTATTACACAAATAAATTACCATTTACGTCATTCATAAATTTAGGCATATATATTTACAGTTTCAATTTAAATGTTATAATATGTATAAGAATTGTTTGGTGTTAAATGCATTTAATATAAATTAAATTTTTATATAAAAGCTATATTATTTGAGAATTTGAAATATTTAATTTTGGTAAGTTTAGTTAATATTTATATATATTTGGCCATTAGGTTTTGAATAATAAGAAAGTAGTATATAAAACTAAAAGTGTTTGGCAAGAAGGATAGTAAATTTAAATAAGTGAAAAATAAAACTGAAAATAATTGTGAGTTTGACATATAAGCACCAATGACTTTCTTTCAATATACCGAAGATTTTTTAATGGAAATAGATTTGTTTTATTTTGGAGAAAACCCAACGATTATTTTATCTTAATAGTGTTAGTTCGTATGTGTCTCTTTCAAGAAGAAAATATGAATGTAGAAGATTTAATTCGTCGAAGAATGAAACAGTCTTATACTAAGAAAATACATTTGATGCGGAAATTTTTTACATCATGAAATTGAAAGCATGCATTGCAAAGTTTTTTTTGTTATGATAGAAAATTTTGATTGATTTATAATTGGTCTTCTGTTTTGCTTCCGTCCCACTTCTTTATTTATACTAATAATATCTTCTCGGGAAAAAGAAAAGTCCAGTATCTGACGATAATGACAAATATAGTTATGACGGATCTAAAGTCCAATATCTGATAATAATGGCAAAACACCATAACAAAGACAGTCATAGTATCCAAATTTGTTAGGAACTCTACGTTCTTTCATGGATGACCCCTCTTTTACCATTTTGTCAAATTGCGTCATATCTTACGTCCGAACAAAATAGAAATCCGTATATATCTAACACAATATCTTAAGATTCCATATATTATACGAAAAGTGTGTATATACTGTACGAAAATATATATGACTAATCTACAGACTACAGCGATCCCAGGTGAATTATAGGTAATATCCATATGAGTTAGAACGAAATTTATGTAATAAACTAAACTGAAATAATTAACAGACTCAAATACTTTATTTGGGTAAATAGATACAAGAGGACTTTATAGAATTTAGGCGTTGAATTGTAATTCGTTGAAACTTAACTTATGTCCTTGAATTTTTCAAATGTGATATTATTTAGTCCAATATGAGTAAATTTGAAAATTTCCAACGTCAACTCATGAAAATGAATTCACAAATGCAAATAGATCTTAACTAAAATTTGTAGCCATAATCCATGCATGTATAACTTAGTATCGAACGCATGTTATGCATATATATATACCAAAGTTTGATTTGTCATTTTCACGTAATTGAACATGTCTCTTTCCAAAGTCCAAAATTTATTGAAACTTTCATAAGTCAATATCAAAAACTTTGGTAAGTTAATATCAAAAAACTTTATAAGTCGGCATGTTTCTTTTTCTTTTCACAGAACAAAAAATTAGGCGGGTGCTTTACGTAAGCTACTATGTAGAGAGAGAAAGAGGATGGTTTACGTACAAATTACGATTTTTCTTAGTAAAATCCATTAATGTGCTAAGACCACCTCCAATGCAAGACTCTTAATGAGGTTCTTAACTACTAATTGTAATTTTAATAAATGAAAAAAAATAATAAGTTAAGAGACAGGTTCTAAAATACCTAATTAAGAACCTCCTTACAGAAAAAATGCCTAATTAAGAACCCCTTAGAGAAGTAACAAATCCTTCTATCATTATTAGTCCACAATAAGACGACTCTAATGTATATCATCATTTGAGTGGTTAAGAAATGTGTGGTATTTGAATTGTCCACATGTTGGCTTTGTGCAATAACTATGTGCCGACTAAGTTTGGGCCAAACTTTGTGTGTAAATTCGTTATGCACTTAATTAGTCGCGTACTCCTCTTGGCAGACCCAATGCTGGTGAGTGGTGGCACCTTTCAACATCAATGCGGAGGACCATGTGTCGCATTATCATTATGTAGGTTGATATCTGAAACTTATTTTAGACATAAAAATTATACCTAACCAGTAAAATTTATCAACTTTTTTAAATAAATAATAGCAAACAAAAAAAACACATAAATGCAAATAAATAATTTTATTATTTGTACATTTAAAAAGTAAATCTGAATTCGAACCGAACTGTAAAATGAAAAATTAATTATAAAAACTAATTTATTTGAAAATTAAAGATATCTATTATTAAGAAAAAAAAAGAGAGATAAAGCTATATTTGACTAAAAAATAAAATAAATTTAATACTTATTTTGAAAATCGTTTACCATTGACCAGCTTGAATTCATACTTGAATATTTTCTAGATCTTTTTTGTTATCCTTTCTGTTCTTTTTCAAAAAAAGAATATCCTTCTATTGTTTTGTTAAAATATATTTATTATTGTTATTGTTATTATCTTCTTGTTTGAAACAAAATTGAATTCCTCCTATCCATCCTTTTTTTTTGTGTAAAAATTTCGTATCCATCGTTTCAATTCCAGATATATATATATCTCATATCACATCATGGTGACCAAAGAAATGGTTACATCACTTAATATCATCGAGGTTGCACGAGTCACGCCTTCAAACTCTGACTCGTCCGAGTCACTAACTCTCCCACTCACTTTCTTCGACCTTTTATGGTACAAACTCCACGCCGTTGAACGAGTCATCTTCTACAGACTCGCCAACGCAACTCGCCCTTTCTTCGACACAGTCATCGTCCCCAACCTCAAAACCTGTCTCTCCTCATCCCTCTCTCACTATCTCCCACTCGCCGGCAAACTCGTCTGGGAACCACATGATCCAAAACCAAGCATCGTCTACTCTCCAAACGATGCCGTTTCATTCACCGTCGCCGAGTCAAACGCCGATTTTTCCCGGTTAACCGGCAACGAACCATACCCCACCGCCGAGTTATACCCGTTAGTCCCCGAGTTACAAGTCTCCGACGAGTCAGCCTCCGCCGTGTCGTTTCAAGTCACGTTATTTCCGAACCAAGGGTTTTGCATCGGCGTAAACGCACACCATGCCGTGTTAGATGGAAAAACGGCAACAATGTTTCTCAAATCTTGGGCGCACACATGTAAAAATCAAGATTCTTCTCTACCAGAGGATCTAATCCCAACTTACGATCGTACGGTCATAAAAAGTCCGACGGATTTGGATACAGAGGTCTTAAACGCTTGGCACACAGTAGCCAAAATGTTCACCGGCGGTAAAGAACCAGAAAATCCCAAAAGTTTGAAGTTTTTGTGGTCACCGGAGATCGGTCCTGACGTCGTCCGATACACTCTTAATCTCACAAGAGAAGATATTCAAAAGCTTAGAGAACGACTCAAGAGAGAATCCTCTGTTTCCTCATCACCAAAGGAGCTTCGCTTATCGACGTTTGTAATTGTTTACTCATACGCTTTAACGTGTTTAATCAAAGCTCGAGGTGGTGATCCGAATAGACCAGTCGGGTACGGATTTGCGGTGGATTGTCGAAGCCTCATGGATCCACCGGTTCCATCGAGTTATTTCGGCAATTGTGTCTCTGCTTCTTTTAAAATGCCGTTTAAGGCTGAGACTTTTATGGGTGAAGAAGGGTTTTTGGCTGCTGCGAGATTGGTCAGTGATTCAGTTGAGGCATTGGATGAGAGTATAGCATGGAAAATCCCAGAGCTTTTGGGAGCATTTGTGACTCTTCCACCAGGAGCACAGCTTCTGTCTGTTGCGGGGTCGACCCGGTTTGGAGTATACGGGTTGGATTTCGGGTGGGGCAGACCGGAAAAAGTGGTGGTTGTGTCGATTGATCAAGGCGAAGCGATTTCCATGGCGGAGAGTAGAGATGGAAATGGCGGTGTGGAGGTTGGCTTCTCGCTCAAGAAACATGAAATGGATGTTCTCATTGATTTGCTTCATAACGGTCTAAAAAAATAAATCATTTTTCTTTCTCTACAAGAAATTGTAACTTTTTTAATTGTCACTAAAAGCTTTAGATCTATAAGATTACCCCTTTTTCTCCTCATCAGATCATCAGGTCTACTTTGTTGTTTGAAAGTCATGGTATTCTCACAGTCAACATGATCATCGGTGTTATTTTTTTTAAAAAAATGTTAAACTATATTTACTCAAAAAAAGGTTTTGAACAACTAGTGCAATGTTTTGGAAACAGAGAATTTGAAATAGAAGCTGATAATGCTATGAAAATCTAATCGACTTGTGTTAAAAACCACAATTGAAGTGCTCCTTCGTACTTCTAGTCCCTTTGTTCTCGTATCGAGGTTACGTTTCGAACTTGGTTGTCGATCTGCTTGATTAAAATTGTTGATGTTGTTGGAGGGTATCCATGCATTCTTGAATTTCTCTCTCGCCACAGGTAATAGATTGTGGATTGAAATACACACCTTAGGAGAAAGAGCTTTTAAGCGTGGCACTGTTGAATTGTTTAGGACTGAAAGAGTTGAGTAAGCCTGTGTTTCAACCTTCCATAATTTTGTTGTCAAGTTTCTCTGTTCGCCCATGTTATTCTTGTTTCGGAGTGCATCGCTTCTTAAGTTTGGGCTTCCTCATCGTTAAATGGTTTTGCGGTTTCTTTTGGTTCGTTTGTATATTGTCTTTTACCAATGATGTCTCTCTTTTGGGCATTCGTCTCAGAAGAATTAGATTATGCGGCCTTTGTCTCTCGTATGAGTCTATGACTTTCGGGTTAAACTTCCGATTTATCCGGCTTTGTAACATGTTTTGAATATTATTATATAACTTCAGAGGAAAAAAGAATGAGGTGTTGTCTTTTTTGTTTAACTTTAAATTGATTACACCAACTTATATAATCTATTTCTTTTTAGTAATACAATTTGTGAGATAGCCATATTTGTGTTTATGATTAAGAAAAATAACCAAAAAGTATTATAATTTTGGTGAATAATATAAACAAAAATGTGTTGTATCCATCTTACAACTTCTCTTGCTTTGAAGAGTCTCTTATCATCTGTTTTTGGATACCTTTGTATAAATTGACTTAATATTATTATTATTTTACTATAATTTTGTTTTAAACATAAATTACTCAAAAATTAAAGATACGATTTTAATCGAAAACACTTCATACTATACATTAAACATGTTATAAACTTTTATTTTGTCATACTTCCTATAATGTTTATGTAACACGCAATGACATTCTATTATAGACATGTTCGTTTGGCAGTCGTCAGTGACAACGACCAAATGTTGTTCGTTTGGCAGTGACCAATCGCAGGGACCAGCTATCAAAATTTTCAGTCGTTAGATTTTTCATTGATCTCCAACGACGCAAAACGAACAACAGAGCGATAAAAAAACTTAAACAAAATAAAACTAAAATAAATTAAATATAATCAAAACTAAATTAAATTAAATATAATAAATAAAATAAAGTTTAAAAAAATTGAGTTACATATAATCAAAAGTAAAATTGAACTAAACTAAATTAAATCTTATTAAATTACAATAAACAAAATATAATAAACTAATCATAATATTAAATTAATTTAATTAAAATTAATTAGTATTCTTAATGATGTATGATACATATATAATTTATATTTTTATTTGAAAATATAAATTCGTATAAATTAATACTTTCAAAATTAAAAATTATAGCGACCAATTGCAGTGACAGTCGAACGAACAACACAACAATTAGTCGCCAGCGACAGAGCTAAGATATGGCCGTTGTGAGCAAACTGCTGTGTTGGATAGTTCATCAACAAAGAAATAGGGCCGGATACATATGCATCTAGAGAGTCAATCACAAAGAAATTTTATTATGAATATGGAATGTTATTGAGAACTTTAAAAAGTCTAAAAATGGTGCAACATATGCAAACCCGGTCTTATGTGTGAAATAAGTTTTCTAAACTGTAGTTATGCTTCCTATTTCAAATTATTTTTTCATAATTTTAAAAATTCCATCCTAGATTCATACAAGCTGCATACGTAATTGCTAGATAAATATATATATGACAATCAATTGTTAAAAGGCATGGGAAAAAGAACATTTTTGAAAAATGTTACTGTTAATGTTTAAGATTTTCTCACCAACCAGTAAATCAATATGGATGCCTAACAATAAATTAAAGTCAGATTTTTTAAAATATTAAAAGCTTAAATAAATACAATGCATTCCATAAATTTGGTCTATATTTCACTCGAATATTCGAGCTTTATTCATCCCACTAAACTCATTTTCGATATAAAAATGTATGACATTCTAAACTCCTATTTCTATTTCGTGAAGTTTCATTCGATTCTCCATAGTAGCTTTTTTTATAACTTAAATTCACACTTGGCAGTGTTTATTACTAGAATTTGACATATACTAGGAATACTTACATACAAGTTGCTCAAAGCCGATTCCATGTTGAATTTTTGTTGCTTCAGCTTGGGTTATTGGAAACTTCAGTTCAACTTCGTTAAGCCTAATTGGCGCCATCGATTGTCAAGTTACTTGTGTATTTATGTACGAAATAAGCCTCGAAATCCGGTGTAAAATATATGAATGTATGATTTACACGAATTTATAATACCAAATAAGTTTATTTTGCTTATTCTCCCTATAATATATATAATTCCAAACACGTTTTAAGAAATACGAAAAATAAAATTGAAATTGCCAACATTATTTCCACTAGTCACTTTTTCAATTTGCAAAAGGTATGACACTCTAAACTTCTACTTCTAGCTAGCGATTTTTGAAAAAAAAAAATGACAAAAAAGGTTCCATTCGATTCTCATTAGTAGCTTGTTCTTAGCTTGAATTCACACTTGATAGTGTTTATTGCTGGAATTTGATATATACTAGGAATACATACATACACATTGCCTACAGCCAATTCCATATCGAATTTCTGTTGCTTCACGTTGGGTTATCAGAAGCCTCAGTTCCACTTCGTTAAGCCTAGTTGGCCCCCTCGGTTGTCAAGTCACTCGTATATTTTATGTACGAATTAAGCCTCGAAATCTGGTGTCAAATATATGAATGTACTTTACACGAATTTATAATCAAATAAATGTATTTATCTTATTCTCATTATTAGAGTTTAGCGATGCGTAAACGTTTAAACCAAAAACGTACCTTATGATGGTTTATATCAGTAGATATAATTTGGATGTAATCTTGGATTGGAAAAATTCAGGAAAGATATCATAAAGCGGATATCAACCACTTATCACAAGTCAAATGTCTCTCCAAGTTGTGCTCTATTTTGTTATTTGTTTTGTCTTTCTTTGTTAGAATTCTTACGAACTCAATTTATGTCCTTATCTGTCTCCAATGTCAATCTTATATATTGCACATAGAGACATGTCCAAGAGACACAAATAATAGAAAGACGCGATTGTTCATTTAATAGAAATAACTTCCATAATTATCGGTTAACGAAACCGATTCGTTATTATTTCTTAATCATGATTGTAACCAGTTTTTAAACCAACATCTCCCACTCACACATAATAATGGAAACAAGACTAGAACAATGATTGTAGGAAAAATAATCTTGAGGACCATGACATGGAAATCATACGGCAAATGATCCTTGTGACCCCTTTCGAGCATACCTGCATTTTGGGAGCTAAAATGTGTACTTGTTAAAGATACACATTTGCTACTACCCTAAGATGAAACATTCATATGTCATTATGTATCTATGTTCTCCAAATCCATTTGTCTTTTATATCGGTCTTAATATACCTTATCCGTCAAACTTATATTAGACTTTCCCATGCATCATGTGTTCACTATATTTAATTTCGTTTAAGTAATATAGTGGCTGGCCAGCAAACACATATGCTAAGATATAAGCAAAAGATTTTTCCTTCCATCATCATGTCCATATGTTCTGAATTAACTGCTTTCTTAACATGTCTCATAAGGCTAATTATTTCATCGCCATCGAAAAAACCATGTTAAAATAGCAAACATTAACACATCCTTTTAAGTACATAATGGAAAAGTTCAAGGGTAATATTTAACCAAAATTTGGTTTTCTAGGAACTCACATTGCGAGAGATAGGAAAATATAAATCACTCGCTTCCTATATGGTCATTTTAGCATATGTAGTATGACTTACATGCCATAGTTATTATCTTGCGCATATAGATTGTGTTCGATTTAATAAATCAAACATAACTATGTGGGTCAAAATAGAACTCCGTATATTTCTAACACAATATTTTAAGATTTCATATATTATACGAAAAGTGTATATACTGTACACAAACATATATGACAGATCTTCAGATTACAGCGATCTCATGTGAATTATATAGGTAATCCATATGAGTTAGAACGAAATTTATGTAATAAACTAAACTAAAATAATTAACAGACTCAAATATCACTCCCTAAACTTTATTTGGGTAGATATAAGAGGATTTTATAGAATCTAGGCGTTGAATTGTAATTCGTTGAAACTTAACTTATGTCCTTGAATTTTTCAAATATGATAATTATTTACTCCAACATCAACACTGCAAGAAAACAACACGTATTCCGAAGGTTCCCATGCACGCGAAATCATCGGTTTGAAGTCGTCAGAAATCAATTTTCGTCGGAAACCCGTAGCAAAAACCGATGGATTTCCGACCGACTACCAATGAAAACCTCCATCGGATATACAGTTCCGACGGTGTTCTGAGAGAGTGAACGGTCAAAAAAGTTTCAAATTTTTCGACAACAATGCGTGTTAGAAACATGTCGGAAATTATATGATCGACGGCCAACCGACGATAGATATTCCGACGGCCAACCGACGGGTTGATATTCCGACGGACAACCGGCAGAGTCATATTACAACGGCCAACCGACGGATAGATATTCCGACGGCCAACCGACGGATGTATATTATGACGGCCAACCGACCGTATTACTAAATTAAAAAAAAACAAATATTATTTATTTTTTTTGTAATTCAAAATTTTTATTATAAATAAAAATTAAATTAAAAATGGATAAATAAAAAACTCTAAATTTAATTATACATTAAATAAAAGTTTAACATTGTTCGAATACGATTATAAAAAACCTAAAAATACTACTGCTGGCCTGGAGGACGGAAATCCGAGAAATGCTGGCTCATAAAAGTCGAGAAGTAATCCTAAGAGGAACGCAACTCCTAAATTGTTGCATTCTTTTCAGCAATTTTGTCTTGAGCTTCTCAATCTCTTTAACGAGCACATGATCTGTTTGTGTAAACGAAGACGTTGCAGTGTCAGCTTCTGGAAGGCGTCTTAATCCAAAAACACGTCCTCGGCTTACAGGAGTTTCTTAAAAAATTATAAAAAATATATTAAAATACTGAAAATTAATAAAAATACTACAACTTATATAAATTTATTTACCTCTAGGACCAATTCGTTCATGACTTCTCGCGGTAATTCATTAGAACCCGAAGCTGATCCTCCTTCTTGAGATAGCTGGGTAAGCTTATCCTACTTCTTCTTCTCGATGTTGTTCATGATTCTGAACGCCTTCTTGTCTTGTACCTCCCCGGTTTTTTTATTGGTGTGCGTGTCAACAAAAATGTCAAACAAATCTGGTCGCACACCACCGATCTTGGCAGTCTACTTAAACAAATAAATTGTTACTAAATAAAAAAGTTAAGGAAATTAATAATTAGTAAAAGATTATATTCATACCAGCTCGTCAGCACGACTCTCGAACGTCATTGCACTTGCATTAAGTGTCGCGATTCCCAGTCCATCCCGTGGGCTCATGCGGTTCGCCTTGTTTCGTGTGGAGATCTTGTCGGTCTCTTTTGAACTCCAGTATCGAATGTACGCCTGCCAAACATCAGGGTTGAGATCCCTTGGCTTATCTTTCTCTTCTTCCACTTTTGCTTCCAACTGTAGACATGCTCGCTGAATTGCGAACTAGCTTGCTTATCGAAAGCTTTACGAACAAGAAGCGTATGTTGGGGGTCCCAATTGAATTTTTGCCACAAAAATGAAATAAATATAGAATTAGTTACACCACAATTAAATGTTCAAAAAACCATAATAAAGTAATAAAATTTCATACCGCGAAAGAATTGAACCAGCTATCTCGTAGATGGAGTTGGCATATGTTGGCGGAGAAAACGGTTGTTTGTGGCAGAAACAGACATAGTCCTGTAGATGGAGTTGGCGTATACCATAACTGGCATAAAAAGAGTATCTTTTGGGATCTGCCATACTGGAAGGACCATCTATTGAGGCATAATCTAGATATCATGCACATTGAGAAGAATGTTTTTGAAAACTTGATTAATACTGTTCTTAATGTCCAAGGAAAAACAAAAAATAATCTGAAGTCTAGATTGGATTTGCCAGATATATGTTCTCGTAAAGATCTTCATGTTGTGGGGAATAACAACAAAGGTCCTATACCCCAATTCCGTTTACCTTCAGCTGCAAAACATGAGTTTTTTGATTGGATTGCCAACAATGTTAGATTCCCGGATGGATATGTGTCGAACCTACGTAACTGCATTGATTATGGTGAAGAGAAGTTTTCTGGGTTAAAAAGTCACGATTGTCATGTCATAATGCAGCGTCTTCTTCCGTTTGCTTTTGCTTACCTTCTTCCACAAAACGTTCACAAGTCAATTGCAGGTAATTTTATCTGCATAAAGATTACATATTAATACTAGATCAAGTACTGTTTTAATTGGTTTATGTTTTTTCCTCAGGTATAACTGCTTTTTTCGGGATTTATGTACGAGATCTCTGACTGTTGACGGTATTCGTAATTTGGAGACTCCGATACCAATTATCCTCTGTAATTTGGAGAAGATTTCCCCCTTCATTTTTTGATGTTATGGAGCATCTCCCAATTCATCTTCCTCGCGAAGCAGCATTAGATTGCCCTGTTCAATATCGGTGGATGTACCCGTTCGAGAGGTATATGTATCATCTCAAGAAAAAGATTAAAAATTTGAGTAAAGTAGAGGGATCTATTGTTGCTCAATGCATTAATGAGGAGGCGGCACATTTCTCTGAATATTATTTTCCAAAACAAGTGCAAACAAAGAGTCGTAGACACGCTCGGCACGATGACGGAGGTGAAAAAACATTTTATCCAATCTATGTTCCTAGTCTCTTCCGACAGGTAAGGCGCATTTGAATTTTTATTTAAAAATTTAAAAATTCAATAATATTATTAATTATAACATAATTCTATTTAAATAGGTTGGACGCTAAGTGAAAAAAGAAAAAAACGAAGATTAATTGAGGAGGAGCAAAATCATTTGCATATGTATATTCTCACAAATTGCGAAGATCTTCTTGAGTACGAAAGGTATTTCATTTTAAAAAAATCTGAATATTTATAATAATATATAATTTAAGATATGTATTCATATTTGTATTTACAGGATTTATATGGCTCAAGTACGCTTTCATTACCCAACTTACACAGAGGAAAAGCACTTAATGCGATCAAAGAGAGCGAGTTCTCACAATGGCTCACATTTTATGTAAGTTTATTTGATTCACTTACGTTTTTTTTAATATTACTATATATATCATTTTTTTAATTTATGAATATACATTTTTTTAATTAATTTAGGTAAAGACAAGTGCAAGTAGAGGTCAGTCTTTTCCAACTTGGTTAGAAGAGTTGATCAATGGTCCATTGTTTGTTGCCCACGCCTATCCTATGTATTGTACACGTAGATATGCTTTTAAGATTTTACGTGAAGGAAGGATCCGACCAACAAGTGATTATGGTATTTCTTCGGAATCGGGTGACATTGTCTACTATGGCATTCTAAGGGAAATACTAGAAGTGCATTACCTTGGTTTGCTCGACTTGCGATGCTTTGTTTTTTATTGCGATTGGTATGATCTGTTCCTAGGAACATGTGTTCGCCAAGATGAATTTGGGGTTATATCCATACATTCCGGAAAACGGCTGCAAAAGTACTATCCATTCATCCTTGCATCACAAGCAAACCAAGTTTGTTACATTCCCTACCCTCGTGTGACGAACAAACATGATCCTTGGATCACTGTTTCATTGATTACACCAAGAGGTAGGGTGGATGGTATTTCAGATAACAATGCTATGCAACAATGCGTCACTGCATGTTTTCTAGGTCCGATCGCACAACCGCAACAAGTTGATCTTGTTGTTGATTTTACTGAGGAAGGTGATAACGAGATTTTTGATTATTCCGAAGAGGAAGTTGGAGAATTTGATTCACAATTAGATTCATCACCATCAGAGTATTCAGATAGTACATCGGATGATAATTAGTTGAAATGTATTTCACTCTTGTACTATTTTTATTTTCATTTGGTTTTAATTATATTTTTAGTTGTTATATGTTATATATTTTCCTAATATATTTTTAGAAATTTTAGTTGCAATTTTTAATTTAATTTCTATATTTATTTTATATCAACTATATTATACGTTAGTGTGACATTAAAGAAAAATCTATATCCGACAGAATACCTACTAAAATCGTGTCCATCGGAAATCTGTCGTAACTCTCATCGGAAATGTGTCGAACAACCGTTGGTAAGCCATCATAATAATGTCTGTTTTTCCGACATTATTGATTAGCCGTCGGAAATCCGTCGGAATTTTCCGACGGCGTTTCGACAACCAAAATGGGAAAGCTTTTTTATCGGAAATATCCGATGAAACTTTGCCCGTCGAAAATCGTAATATTTTCTTGTAATGCAATAGAACTAGAGTAAATGTGAAATCTTCCGCCGTCAAGCCGTCAAGTCATGAAAACGAACTTCTTAACTCAATGTGAAATCTTAACTAAAATTTATAGCCATAATCCATGCATGTATAACTTCGTATGGATCGCATGTTGATGCATATATATGTCACTGGAAATCAAAATAAGCAGACACGTTCTACCCAAAAACTTTTTCTTAGTCTAATTACACATAGAAATTAAAAAAAAGGTCCCAAGATACCTATAAATTTTTTAATGGTTTACATATATACAACGTGTTCTGGACGTTTGAATCCACGAACTGTAGCGTTTAAAAATCTGATTTACTAAAACTAAACCGATGAATCGAAACCATGCTTTATACCGAGAACTAAAAGCAAACAAGATCTAATTAATTAACCAAAAGGAAAATACAGTATTAGAAATAGTTATAACTACAGTAGCCACAAAAAAAAAAAGAACATATATGGTCAGAAAACATAGACATATCCTATCAGTGGCTCCTACAGGCGAACCCACTTTATGTGAGGTGTTTCTGTCAGCTGAGAGTTAATTTTTTTTTTGGAAAATAGTAGTTCGATTCGTCCGTATTCATTATCACACTTGTTCATCTTGAGGCTCCAGTAATGTGCTAATGCATAATGTGCACTTCCACAAACAGGGTCCTGCAAAAAGGCTACAAATTTCAGAT
Source organism: Boechera stricta (assembly GCA_018361395.1). NCBI lineage: Eukaryota > Viridiplantae > Streptophyta > Magnoliopsida > Brassicales > Brassicaceae > Boechera > Boechera stricta. The sequence continues at coordinate 5,822,037 of CM031544.1, read as the reverse complement.
TTTTAAACAAATGCATATGCACTAAAATAGTACTAAACAATAGTTATAATGCATGATATTAGTCTATATATAATACGTAAAAACATATAAATATGAGCTCTATCAGATTTTTCGGTATTTTTTTGTTTTCCTCTGTTTTTCTGTTTTTTGTTTTTGTGTTTTAATTTTCAGGTTTCTTTCACCATTAAAAAACAAATAAAGCACTTGCAAACGTGGGAGCTGCCAACTCACAAACCCGATAAGAGAATTACGGTATGAATTCTCTTGTTTTTTACCCTTTTACAGTTTTATGTCACAACGTGAACGTTGTGAACTAAGTGTGGGGGGGAGTATTGCGATCAGCTAAGTTATTTCTTTTTCCTTAACATGTTTGATGGGAGATTTACTGTAGGTTTATTGCATTTTGAGAGATTGTTACACTTTTTTTCTCGTTCATAATTTCAATAACATATGAAAAAGTTTTTAATAAGGTAGCGATATAACTTGTTAATTGTGTTTATGTTTGGACGCTTTGTTGGATAGTGTTTGATCTTTACTATGAAACGTGGAAAATCCATGAGTGGATCAGCAAACTCCAAAAGGATCATTCTTCCGGACGCTTAGACAAATCGGAGTTGACTTCTCACCTTAATGAATTTAATTTCTCTCGATTTAGGGCTTGAGATACATCGGACGTGATACTTCTATGAGACCCTGCAAGACTCATCTAAGTAAGTATGCTTCCCCTCTTCATTCCCTTCGTTTAGAAAAGAAAATAAAAGAAAATAAAAGGAAGAAAAGAAAAGATTAGGATATAGGTTGTAAAGAAGTGAACTGGGCATTGGAAACTACCACTTTCATTGTTTGAATCTCATGGAAATCTGTCCTAGAAAAAGAAAAGAGTTTAAGACAAAAGACGATCGATAGAAAAAATAAAATGATACCCTAGAAAAGTAGGGAGAAATCGATCGACCTTGAAGTGAGAAAATGGAGAGGAAAGGAATTGTGCTTACTAAGACGGTCTTGAGCTTACAAAAATCCGAAAGAGTAAGTGTTTTTGTCCTTTGATCGATATTCCCAAGTTGAGAACTCGCGCTTAGAATGAAAAGAGAAGTCAACGATGAGGAGTCTAGGTTCGAAGGAGGAGCGGTTTGAACTAAGGTGTGTTGTTATGCTTATGGCGAAGTACATGGAGTACGTTAGAGAGCATTCAGCTTCCACAAAGAAGAAAAGCACTAAACACAACAATGTCACAAGGTACAAGTTCACTCTCCTTATCTTTATCGTTTTTCAATAAAATAACTTCACTATGCTTAGTTTTTGTTTGTTTGAGGACAAGCAAAGGATAAGTGTGGGGGAGTTGATAACATCATATTTTACATGTTTTCTTGCATGCATTTAGCTTAGTTTTATATGTTCTAACTAGCATTTAGGATAGTTTTAGTGTATTTGTGTGTGTTTATGTATTTACAGGTACTTGGAGAAAAACCATAGTGTTTAGGGTGTTCTGAGAGCTTACTAAAGCCTAAGGGAAAGATGGAGCCATCACTAGGATCAAGTACATTCATGGAAGGATTTCATAAAGACCGACAAGCTGAGCATCGACGCTACCATCGACCAGGAGGGGTCGATGTGATCCAGAGCCAAAGTCCCGACGTATTCATTGACCAGGAGTGGTCGATGCTCTCCCTGGAGCCTCACATCGACCAAGTGCATCGACCGTGGGTGGTCGATGCTGACGTTCCGAGTAGAAAAGGAAACTTTCTTTTCTACGTAATTCAAGTTATGAAAGCTTGGTAAACGCGAATTTAGGTATTCTAGAATCTTCTAAAGCACGACCTGGTTTGTTCCAAGGGCCTTAGTATTATATGTACACATGTAATCCCTCTAGGGAAGAGTTCCACATTTTTGTGCCACATTTCTCATATCAAATAAAAAGTACTTCTTATAGATTTACTTTTTTCTCTTGTTTATGTTTCAGTTTACTCTTATGTTTTGATTTACTTTACTGTTCTTAGTTCTTAGTTTTATTATTTATTGTTTTATGACTCCTAATCCCTATCTCACCGGAACCCAACGGTAGAAAAGGGAGTAGATCTTTTAGGCCACGAAGGGTGGTGGTCGATGATGGGATCTACTTCATAGGATTTTAATATGTTTGTTTGTTCTTAATCGATCTAGCTACTCTATTATGCAATCTTAATGCTAAGCTATGTCCTATGGGAGATGCTTAAGGTTATAACCGAATCCAGTAGGTGTGGTTATATGAATAGAAGCTCTTAGCACCACGAGAGTGGTTTAAAAATTCAGATTTGCATATTAGAGAGTATTAGCTATAGTCGAGTTTGTTGTTTGATAGATTAATCATTGATCTAACTCAGGCCAAGTTAGATTCAGAGCTTAGAAATGCATCACCACGAGAATAGATTGTGTTTTGGAAATAGATCTATCACTCACTTCGTATTACCGAAAATACAAAGCCGTTTGGTTTGACAGTCCAAACGAAAATTTAGGAATACTTAGTATTCGATGATGGGATTTTATGAAATGCGTGAAAGTCACCACGAGAGTGGATCTAACATAGTGACTAGCATACTACGAGAGTGGACTAGTCTATAATCGATATCCCTAGAATGACAAACACACACACACTTAAAGGTAGAACATAAATCCTATAATTTAGATTCCCTGTACATTGACTATCACCTAATTCTCTGTAAATATTTATTTATGCTAGTTTATTTATGTTATTTATTTACGTTTATTTATTTATGTTATTTTATTTATGTTATCATTTTAGGCAACTTAATTTATGCAATTTAATTCAGGTTATTTATTTTATGCAATTTAATTTATGTTATTTATTTATGCAATTTATTTTAGTTATTTAATTTATATAATTTAATTATGCTTTAGTATTTTAGTTTATTTATTTGCTTTATTTAATTTATGTTATTTACAGTTTTGTTTTATGTTATTTATTTTCATGCATATTAGTTTAGGACACACCCTTGTTTTATTTTCACGTCTATATTAGATTTGCATTTGCATTCTTTGTGTGTTATTCTATTATCTCAATGGATCGATCCCGTATTACTACAATTGCATGATTGTGCACTTGCGGTCTTATGGATTAAACTATTGAGACTACTCTACAGGTAGAACTCGAGTGAAACCTGAGAGAGAGGAAAGTGTAACAACAATCCTCCCTGCACCACTTGTGCATAATCGTGAATTAGATTTTCATCTAAATATTTTTTCAGGAACATTACAGACTTTGCTTTCTCATCAAGAGGCGAAGTGCTTTGTACTTGTATTGCATCGGTCAATTTTTCTGACCCAAAATATAGCTCCATATCAGTGGTCGATGGTATGTAGTTTGTACCAGTTATTTTGAGAACGGAGAAACGAAGCTTCTCAATATTGGCCATTTGAGTTTTATCTAAAAACATAAACCGGATATAATTTTATTAGAACGATTATTAAACCGATTACACATTAATAAACAAAACGATTACAAAGATAAATATCGCATAAAAAACTAAAACCATTCATAAGGCAAACTCTCTGTGGGTAAATTCCCCAACGAATAGGCCACAAATACAAGCAATGATTAAAACTAAACAAAATATTAGAAATATGCGAATCATTTTACAAATAAAATATAAGCAAATTTCTTATATGAATAAGATCTATGTGAATGAATGGGTGAATGAGAGTGTATTTATATATTGGAAAACACTGTTTCTGACCGTTGGAAAACGTATATGATCGTTGGTGATTTATAAAAACCAATCCAAAATTTTCTAACATGCGATCAATTAATTTTATCGGATCAGATAAACGGTTTATGATTAACTTAATAATATTAACAATAATATTATGATGGCATGAATAAATTAAAATGCAAATCATAAGGTGGCTCATCCATCCAATGATATTAATCAGTAATATAGAAACATAAAATAAAATACAGAATATAAGGTGGCTCAACCATCATTCGGAATAAATAATGGTGCGTTCAGCACCCATTTTTCCAAATTCATTTAAACGGGCGCCAGTTCGCCTACTATATAATCGTTCGATAATATTAATTAGAGTGTAAGGCGTCTTAGACATCTTTCGGAATAAATAGTAGTGCGTAAAACAACCATTTGTCAGTATTATATTTAAGAGACGCTAGTTCGCCTACAATATATTTTATTTTATTGAAAAAATAACTTATCTCCGGTATTAACCGGATATCTTACCATTTGATTTTATAGAATTGTATAAACAGTAACTTTTAACGAGAACAGTAACACCGATGTGAACAGTATTCTACGTGAACGGTAATATATCGATCAAAGGTGCTCAAATCGTGTTATAAGGAAAATCATTTTACTAGAATATTTTATTATGAAAGGAGGAGAATACTAGAATATTTTATTAGGAAAGAAGTAGAATCTTTTATGCTTTTATTTTCTCGTTCCTTTTTGTGTAGTTACAAATGCGCACTAACCCCCACTATATATAGGGGTTTTGAGTCGGTCGATTAATTATGATCAATCTACTTGGCTGCTGCTTTTATAATATTCTTTGGCTGCTCCGACCTACTATAATAATAAATAATTATATACTTTCTTAGACTATTATAACGAATACTCATTTTGAAAATCTTTTACCATTCATATATTTTTTTTTTTTGTGAAAAAAAAATTCCTATCCACCGTTCAGTTCCACATATTATATGTATTATATGTATCATCATCGCATGAGTAATCTCACAACACATCATGGTGACCAAGAAATGGTTTCATCACTTAATATCATCGAGGTTGCACGAGTCACGCCTTCAAACTCTGACTCGTCCGAGTCACTAACTCTCCCACTCACTTTCTTCGACCTTCTCTGGTACAAACTCCACACCGTTGAACGAGTCATCTTCTACAGACTAACCAACGCAACTCGCCCTTTCTTCGACTCAGTCATCGTCCCCAACCTCAAAAACTCTCTCTCCTCATCCCTCTCTCACTATCTCCCACTCGCCGGCAAACTCGTCTGGGAACCACATGATCCAAAACCAAGCATCGTCTACTCCCCAAACGAGGACGTTTCATTCACCGTCGCCGAGTCAAACGCCGATTTTTCCCGGTTCACCGGCAACGAACCATACCCCACTGCCGAGTTACACCAGTTAGTCCCCGAGTTACATGTCTCCGACGACTCAGCCGCCGCCGTGTCGTTTCAAGTCACGTTATTTCCAAAACCAAGGGTTTTGCATCGGCGTAAACGCACACCATTCCGTTTTAGATGGAAAAACGGCAACCATGTTTCTCAAATCTTGGGCGCACACATGTAAAAATCAAGATTCTTCTCTACCGGAGGATCTAATCCCAACTTACGATCGTACGGTCATAAAAAGTCCGACGGATTTGGATACAGAGGTCTTAAACGCTTGGCACACATTAGCCAAAATGTTCACCGGTGGTAAAGAACCAGAAAACCCCAAAAGTTTGAAGATTTTTTGGTCAGCGGAGATCGCTCCTGACGTCGTCCGATACACTCTCAATCTCACAAGAGAAGATATTCAAAAGCTTAGAGAACGGATCAAGAGAGAATCCTCTGTTTCCTCATCACCAAAGGAGCTCCGCTTATCGACGTTTGTAATTGTTTACTCATACGCTTTAACGTGTTTAATCAAAGCTCGAGGCGGTGATCCAAATAGACCAGTCGGGTACGGATTCGGGGTGGATTGTCGAAGCCTCATGGATCCACCGGTTCCATCAAGTTATTTCGGCAATTGTGTCTCTACTTATTTTAAAATGCCGATAAAGGCAGAGACTTTTATGGGTGAAGAAGGGTTTTTGGCAGCTGCAAGATTGGTCAGTGATTCAGTTGAGGCATTGGATGAGAGTATAGCATGGAAGATTCCAGAGGTTTTGGGAGCATTTGTGACTCTTCCACCAGGAGCACAGGCTCTGTTTGTTGCGGGGTCGACCCGGTTTGGAGTATACGGGTTGGATTTCGGGTGGGGCAGACCGGAAAAAGTGGTGGTTGTGTCGATTGATACAGGCGAAGCGATTTCCATGGCGGAGAGTAGAGATGGAAATGGCGGTGTGGAGGTTGGCTTCTCGCTCAAGAAACATGAAATGGATGTTCTCATTGATTTGCTTCATAACGGCCTAAACAAATAAATCATTATTTCTTTCTCCACAAGAAATTGTAACTTTTTTATATTGTCACTAAAAGCTTTTATATGAGGTGTGGCCTTCCTCTTCTTTTGTCTTCAGTTTTTATATTTCTCGTTTTGGTGGATTTCATTAGCTTTAGTTTTTTAAAAGCTCCATGGTTGAAGCGCTCCAGCTTTCGGGATAGACACACCAGGAGGCTCTCTACCTCGATCTCGATGTGTTCTTTTCTTCGATGGAGGTTTGCCTTCCTTTACTATGTGTTTTCCCAATATGTCCTTCTCTTGTGCCTTTGAAACGAGTGTTGGAACAATCTACTTCCCTTTCGAAAACCGGAAATCTCTCATCACCCATTTGTTTGGTCAGTTTCGTTTTTTTTTTCTGTTTAAAGGGTTAATGGTATTAAACAAAAAGAGGTTACAAAGTAACGAAATATAGTGGAAAATAGAGTTTGAAGATGAACAAATAAGATACGATAAAATGTGAGACGTAACTTTGTAGAGTCATCGTTGGTTCATTGATGAGGATTTGAGAAATTAGACTAGAACCCATGAGAGTAAAGACGACTGGTGGGAAGCTTGGCGATCATCTTGATGCCTCAGCAGCTTTGAGAGCGGCTAATCGATCCATCTTTCGTTTCTGTGCGGAGGCGATCAGTTTCTCTTCTTCTTCGAATTGGCTTCGAGAAAGTTCTTTAATCTTGTGTATGATGGTTAATAGAATTTTGTCATTAGCTTCCGGTTTCCGTTAGGGGGTTTGAAAGTAATGGTATTCTAACGGTCAACATGATCCTCGGTGTTATTGGACTGAAAGAGTTGAGTAAGCCCGTGTTTCAACCTTCCATAAATTTGTTGTCAAGTTTCGCTGTTCGCCCATGTTATTCTCGTTTCGGTATGCATCACTTCTTAAGTTTGGGCTTCCTCGGCGTTAAATGGTTTGGGTTTTTTTTTTGGGTCATCGTTTGTATTTTGTCTTTTACCTATGATGTCTTTCTTTTGGGCATTCGGCTCATAAGAATTAGATTATGCCGCCTTTGTCTCTCGTATGACTTTCGGATTAAACTTCCGATTTTTTCGGCTTTGTAACATGTTTTGAATATTATTATAACTTCAGAGGAAAAAAGAAAGAGGTGTGGTCTTTTTTGTTTAACTTTAAATTGATTACGCCGTCGGAATTTTTAGTTGTTAGATTTTTCAGTGATCTGCAGCAATCAGTCGTCACTGCGATTGGTAGCTGAATCTAGCAACTGCAAAACGAACAACATAGCGATTAAAAAAAAAGGTTTAAACTAAAATAAATTAAACATAATCGAAACTAAATGAAATTAAAGTAAATTAATTATAATAAATAAGATGATGTATTATAATTAATTATAATTAATATTTTTAAAATTGAATTAGCATTCTTAATGATGTATGGTACATATATAACATATATTTTTATTTGAAAATATAAATTTTTACAAATTAATATTTTCAAAATAAAAAAAAATGTAGCGATCAATCGCAGCGACATGCAAACAAACAACACAACAATCAGTCGCTAGCGACTAAGCTAAGATCTGGCCGTTGTGAGCAAACTGATGTGTTGGATAGTTCATCAGCAAAGAAATAGGTGCGGATACATATGCATGTAGAGAGTCAATCACATAGAAATTTGATTATGAATATGGAATGTTATTGAGAACTTTAAAAAGTCTAAAAATGGTGCAACATCTGCAAACACGGTCTTATGTGTGAAATAAGTTTTCTAAACTGTAGTTATGCTTCCTAATTCAAATTATTTTTCATAGTTTGAAAAGATCCATCCTAGATTCATACCAGCTGCATACGCTAATTGCTAGATATATAGATATGACAAACAATTGTTAAAAGGCATGGGAAAAAGAACATTTTTGAAAAATGTTACTGTTAATGTTTAAGATTTTCTCACCAACCAGTAAATCAATATGGATGCCTAACAATAAATTAAAGTCAGATTTTTTTTTTAATATTAAAAGCTTAAATAAATACAATGCATTCCATAAATTTGGTGTATATTTCAGTCGAATATTCGAGCTTTATCCATTCCACTAGTCTCATCTTCGATATGGAAATGTATGACACTCTAAACTCCTATTTCTATTTCGTCAAGTTTCAGTCGATTCTCCATAGTAGCTTTTTTTATAACTTAAATTCACACTTGGCAGTGTTTATTACTAGAATTTGACATATACTAGGAATACTTACATACAAGTTGCCCAAAGTCGATTCCATGTTGAATTTTTGTTGCTTCAGCTTGGGTTATTGGAAACCTCAGTTCAACTTCGTTAAGCCTAACTGGCGCCATCGATTGTCAAGTCACTCGTGTATTTTATGTACGAAATAAGCCTCGAAATCGGGTCTAAAATATATGAATGTATGATTTACACGAATTTATAATACCAAATAAGTGTATTTTGCTTATTCTCCCTATAATATATAGAATTCCAAACACGTTTTAAGAAATACGAAAAATAAAATTGAAATTGCCAACATTATTTCCACTAGTCTCTTCTTCAATTTGCAAAAGGTATGACACGCTAAACTCCTACTTCTAGCTAGCGATTTTTGAAAAAAAAAAAAAAGAAAAAAAAAGAGTTTCATTCGATTCTCATTAGTAGCTTGTTCTTAGCTTGAATTCACAATTGATAGTGTTTATTGCTGGAATTTGACATATACTAGGAATACATACATACAGATTGCCTATAGCCAATTCCATATCGAATAGACTATGATATTTATGTAATTTTGTAGCAAATTAATGCTATTTATATGATATAGTTTTTTATCTGATGGCTTGTGTTCCTAACCTTTTTTTTTTATCCTTAGAACAACTCTTAATGACTTGATTAAACATCCAAGAAAATTTTAATACCCTGACAACAAAAAAATGTAAGACTGAATCAAATCTAGGAAAAGTAAACTTAATATTAAATATCAATTAGGTGAACATTGAACAACACGTTTTTTATTTTATAGAGCATAAACCTTTAATTCGTGTTACATCATATTACTTAAGTGTTGTAACGATAAACACTCTTGTCGTAATGACATGATTTAGTTTTTAAACTTGGCCTCCAGCTCTTCGACAACTTTGACATCTAACTTAAACGCCTGAGCCAAAATCTCTGCGATCGTGATAACTCCAGCATTCTGACAACTCAGTCCAGCAAAAGCCACTGCAGGGGTCTTCCCCATATTCACTTGAAAATGGATCATTTCTATGGGGAAAACGAACACGTCGCCCGGGTGAAGCATTTTGGCGAATAGACGGTTGTTGTCTTGATTGGAAGAGACAAACCCGACATATAATGTTCCCTCAAGAAGAACAAGGATCTCAGTGGCACGAGGGTGTGTGTGAGGCGGGTTTTGTCCATATGGTGCATAGTCTATGCGGACAAGGGATATTCCCATGGTGTTTAGCCCTGGAATCTGATCGACATTGACCGTTGTCACGTTGGATTTGACATCATTATTAGTGTCTCCTGCCTGGTTGAGGCCTGAGTAGAGGAAATCTTCTGCCTTCGCTTGCTTCGGATCCTTGCAGAACTTACCATTCACAAAAACTGCAGTAGAAATATTGATTCAAAAAGCATATATTACAAATGCAAATTTAATTATAATAAAGGAGAATAAAAATCAGCAGAATTTTATACGCACCACCATTTTTGGGATCATCAATGGCTACACAGAAGTCTTGGAGTGGACTTGGATCGTAAGCTTTGGCAAAGGAAATAACCAAAGCAGATAAGGTAATCAGGATATGAGACTTGGCACTACAAGAAAACATTACGATTTCTAACGGATTTTCCGTCGGGCAAAGTTCCGTCGGACATTTCCGATGGATTCCGATAAAAAAGCTTCCTCATTTTGGTTGTCGGAACGCCGTCGGATTTCCGACGGCTAATCATAAATCGACGATTTTCCGACCGTTTTATACCGTCGGAAAAACGGACATTATTACGATGGATTACCGACGGTCGTTCGACACATTTCCGATGACAGTTACAACGGATTTCCGACGGACATGATTTTCGTAGGTATTCGGTCGGATATAGATTTTTTTTTAATGTCACACTAACGTATAATATTTGATATAAAATGAAAATAGAAATTAAATTAAAAATTGCAACTTAAAATTCTAAAAATTTATTAGGAAAAAATATAACATATAACAACTAAAAATATAATTAAAACCAAATGAAAATAAAAATATTACAAGAGTGAAATAAAATACATTTCAACTAATAAGGGATATATCAGTCAGTCACCAAACACTTATACCCGATAAACTTCTTTTCTTCCGCAGTTCTTCTCTTTTCCGAATCTTCTTCCGATCCGGCGATCTTTTCTCTTCCCCGGCGCGCGTCGAATCTCCGGCGAGCCTTCTTCCCCGGCGAGCTTCTCTTCCCTAGCAGCGAGCTTCTCTTCTCCGCCGTTCCTCTTTTCTCCGGCGTTTCTCTTTCCTCGGACGAACCTCCTCTTCTCCGACGACGTCCTCTTCTCCGGCGAGCTCCTCTTCATCGGCGAGCTCCTCTTCATCGGCAATATGTAAGATTTTTTGAGTTTAGAATTTATGATTTTTGTGGTTTTGTGATTTTGAAATTTTGATTTTGAAATTAGGATTTTGTGATTTAGGTTAGAAATTAGTATTATGAATTTAGGATATCAATTTAGTAATTTTGTGATTTAGGTTTTATGATTTAGAATTTGTGATTAATAATTAGTGATTTAGGTTTTATGATTTTGATTTTGTGATTTAGGTTAGAAATTAGTATTATGAATTTAGGATATCAATATAGTAATTTTGTGATTTAGGTTTTATGGTTTAGAATTTGTGATTAATAATTAGTGATTTAGGTTTTATGATTTTGATTTTGTGATTTAGGTTAGAAATTAGTATTATGAATTTAGAAAATTTGTGACTAATAATTAGTGATTTAGGTTTTTTGATTTTGATTTTGTGATTTAGGTTAGAAATTAGTATTATGAATTTAGGATATCAATTTAGTAATTTTGAGATTTAGGTTTTATGATTTAGAATTTGTGATTAATAATTACTGATTTAGGTTTAATGATTTTGATATTGTGATTTAGGTTAGAAATTAGTATTATGAATTTAGGATATCAATTTAGTAATTCTGTGATCTAGGTTTTATGGTTTAGAATTTGTGATTTAGGTTTTATGATTTTGATTTTGTGATTTAGGTTAGAAATTAGTATTATGAATTTAGGAATTTGTGATTAATAATTAGTGATTTAGGTTTTATGATTTTGATTTTGTGATTTAGGTTAGAAATTAGTATTATGAATTTAGGAATTTTTGATTAATAATTAGTGATTTATGTTTTATAATTTTGATTTTGTGATTTAGGTTAGAAATCAGTATTATGAATTTAGGATATCAATTTAGTAATTTTGTGATTTAGGTTTTATGATTTAGAATTTGTGATTAATAATTAGTGATTTAGGTTTTATGATTTTGATTTTGTGATTTAGGTTAGAAATTAGTATTATGAATTTAGGAATTTGTGATTAATAATTAGTGATTTATGTTTTATGATTTAGAATTTGTGATTAATAATTAGTGATTTAGGTTTTATGATTTTTGATTTTGTAATTTAGGTTAGAAATTAGTATTATGAATTTAGGATATCAATTTAGTAATTCTTTGATCTAGGTTTTATGGTTTAGAATTTGTGATTAATAATTAGTGATTTAGGTTTTATGATTTTGATTTGGTGGTTTAGGTTAGAAATTAGTATTATGAATTTAGGAATTTGTGATTAATAATTAGTGATTTAGGTTTTATGATTTTTGATTTTATGATTTAGGTTAGAAATTAGTATTATGAATTTAGGAATTTGTGATTAATAATTAGTGATTTATGTTTTATAATTTTGATTTTGTGGTTTAGATTAGAAATTAGTATTATGAATTTAGGATATCAATTTAGTAATTTTGTGATTTAGGTTTTATGATTTAGAATTTGTGATTAATAATTAGTGATTTAATTTTTATGATTTTGATTTTGTGATTTAGGTTAGAAATTAGTATTATGAATTTAGGAATTTGTGATTAATAATTAGTGATTTATGTTTAATAATTTTGATTTTGTGATTTAGGTTAGAAATTAGTATTATGAATTTAGGATATCAATTTAGTAATTTTGTGATTTAGGTTTTACGATTTAGAAATTGTGATTAATAATTAGTGATTTAGGTTTTATGATTTTGATTTTGTGATTTAGGTTAGAAATTAGTATTATGAATTTAGGAATTTGTGATTAATAATTAGTGATTTATGTTTTATAATTTTGATTTTGTAATTTAGGTTAGAAATTAGTATTATGAATTTAGGATACAATTTAGTAATTTTGTGATTTAGGTTTTAGGATTTAGAAATTGTGATTAATAATTAGTGATTTAGGTTTTATGATTTTGATTTTGTGATTTAGGTTAGAAATTAGTATTATGAATTTAGGAATTTGTGATTAATAATTAGTGATTTATGTTTTATAATTTTGATTTTGTGATTTACGTTAGAAATTAGTATTATGAATTTAGGATATCAATTTAGTAATTTTTTGATTTAGGTTTTATGATTTAGAATTTGTGATTAATAATTAGTGATTTAGGTTTTATGATTTTGATTTTGTGATTTATGTTAGAAATTAGTATTATGAATTTAGGAATTTGTGATTAATAATTAGTGATTTATGTTTTATAATTTTGATTTTGTGATTTAGGTTAGAAATTAGTATTATGAATTTAGGATATCAATTTAGTAATTTATGAATAAGATTTTGTTATTTCTTATTTTCAAATTGGATTTTTTTGTTTTGGATTTAATATTTTGATTTCGAATTATGGCATTTACCATGATTTATGATTTAGGATTTAGAATTTGTAATTTAGATTTAGGATTTTGGAATTTGTGATTTTGGATTGAATATTTTGATTTTGTGATTTAGGTTAAAAATTTGGATTATGAATTTAGGATCTTATTTTAGTAATTTAGGAATAAGATTTTGTTATTTAGGATTTGCAAATTGGATTTTGTGGTTTTGTGATTGAGAAATTTTTAGGATTTTGTAGGATTTCGATATAATAATTTATAAATAATATTTTTTGATGTAGGATTCTAATTATGTTATTTCTTACTAATCATCTTCTCGTTTTAGGAGTTATGAGGATTTTCGTATGACTCAGGGAGCTCTGATCACTCCTTCTATGAAACAGAGGAGTAGTTCCGCCACTCCTTCTAATATTCCAGGTTCTGAAAATTCCGAAGCCCGCACCAGAATCACCATAGATGAGGTTCTGCTTCAACCGGGACGAGAATATTTACAGATGCTTTACCCACAGTGTCTGAATGGAGCCACTTGGTATGAAATTTTAGTATTTTATAATGTTTTTATAACTAATTATTTAATGGTGTTTTTTATTTTAATTGTAAGTTTCGCTATAAAAATAGGATCAACAAGGCGATTTTGAATATGCTCCATAACCAACTCCTAGACATGTATCCCACCTACAGAGATATGCTAAAAGATCGGCGAGACACCTGGTTCAATTCTTTCGTGGTATGAAATTTTATTACTTTATTATGGTTTTTTGACCATTTAATTGTGGTGTAACTAATTCTATATTTATTTTATTTTTTTAGCAAGAATTCAATTGGGCACCCCAACATACGCGCCTTGTTTGTAAAGCTTTTGATAAGCAAACTAGTACGCAATTCAGCGAGCATGTCTACAGTTGGAAGCAAAAGTGGAAGAAGAGAAAAGACAAGCCAAGGGATCTCAACCCTGATGTTTGGCAAGCGTACATTCAATATTGGAGTTCAGAAGAGGCCAATAAGATCTTCACACGAAACACGGCGAACAGCATGAGTCCACGGGATGGACTGGGAATCGCGACACATAATGCGGGTGTAATGAATATAATATTTTACTCATTATTAATTTCCTTAACTTTTTTTATTTAGTAACAATTATTTGTTTAACTAGACTGCCAAGGCCGGTGGTGTGCGACGAGATTTGTTTGACATTTTTGTTGACACGCACACCAATAAAAAAATTGGGGTGGTACAAGATAAGAAGGCGTTCAGAATCATGAACAACATCGAGAAGAAGAAAGTAGGAGAAGCTTATCCAGCTATCTCAAGAAGGAGGATCAGCTTCAGGTTCTAATGAATTGCCGCGAGAAGTCATGAACCAATTGGTCCTAGAGGTAAATAAATTTCTATAAGTTGTATTATTTTTTATTAATTTTCAGTATTTTAATATTTGTTTATAATTTCTTAGGAAACTCCTCTAAGTCGAGGACGTGTTTTTGGATTAGGACGCTTTGCAGAAGCTGACACTGCAATGTCTTCGTTTACACAAAGAGATCTTGCGCTCGTTGAAGAGATTGAGAAGCTGAAGATAGAATTGGCGGAAAAGAATGCAACAATTAACGAGTTGCATTCCTCTCAGGATTACTTCTCGACTTTTATGAGCTAACATTTCTCGGATTTTCATCCTCTAGGCTAGCAGTAGTGTTTTAGATTTTTTATAATAACGTATTCGAACAATGTAAAACTTTTATTTAACGTATAATTAAATTTAGAGTTTTTTTATTTATCCATTTTTAATTTAATTTTTATTTATAATTAAATTTTTGAATTACAAAAAATAAATAATATTTGTTTTTGTTAATTTAGTAATACGGTCGGAATTCTGTCGGTTGACCGTCGGAACTCCGTCGGTTGACCGTCGGAACTCCGTCGGTTGACCGTCGGAACTCCGTCGGTTGACCGTCGGAATATGAATCCATCGATTGGCCGTCAGAATATCTATCTGTCGGTTGACCGTCGGAAAATCTATCCGTCAGTTGGCCGTCGGAATATTTATCCATCGGTTGGTCATCGGAATATCAACCCATCGGTTCACTGTCGGTAATATAATTTCCAACACGTTTGACCGTTTACTCCCTCGGAACACCGTCGAAATGGTATATCCGATGGCGTTTTTCATCGGTAGTCCGTCGGAAAGGTTCCATCGGAATTCCATAGGTTTTTCCTATGGATTTCCGACAGAAGTTGATTTCCGACGATTTCAAACCGACGACTTCGCGTGAGTGGGAAACCTGTCGGAAAGCCTTGTTTCCGACGGGTTACCGACGGGTATAACTGTCGGAATACGTGCTGTTTTCTTGTAGTGTGGAAACCCTCATTTTTAAACCAAAATGTTCTGCTAATGCTTTTTAAAGACTATCTATATAGGGTCGTTTACTTAAATAGCACACAAACAGGATATAATGACCCAGATAGTACATATCTTTTTTTAATYACTGTAATGTTTTCCATTTCTCAGAATACCCAGAATATCCTTATAATCATTTGCTAACAAAAACGTAATAACAAAAATGCCATTACTTTTTTTTTCCACATCAGCGAAAAATCCTACGTGGCATCATAACGCTATGTGTGCTTCGACAGACTTTTTTGTTGTAGTTAAGACTGATTTATAAGACGAATGACCGATTTATGTTAACGGCTGACTTATTAGTTAAATCAGCCGGAAGTTATGGGTGACTTTAACTCCGACGACCGATTTATGAAATATCGGCTGATTTAATTGCATGCGACATGGCTGACTTYAACTCCGACGACTGATTTATGAAAACTTTGGCTGACTTATTGCTATGACGTGGCTGACTTAAATTTCGGACGACTGATTAATCGAAACCCAGCTGCTTTATGTGGCTGATTTATTGTGTAGCGACTCACTTATGCGAGCTTATGGTGGCTGACTTGTCATAAGTTAGCTGTAACAAGGCTGATTAACTGATAAGTCTGATTAGTTACGGCTGATTAAGTAATTAACTAGTAATTACTGTAGTAGTATTCTTGGACGGCTGGTTTATGCACTATAACAGCTGACTTAAGTTTTTCACCTGATTTAATTGTTTTGATGGCCGATTTCATAAACTTTTATAATTAATTAAATAGTTTTCCTGTTACGACTAAGTTATCAATTCGTTTAGTGACTCATTTCCTATGGCTGATTTATGAGTTCCTTTGGTGGCATGGTTCCATGTCAGCAAAAACGAAAACCTCATCAGCTCTGAATGCATCGCATAATTAGGTTAAGTCGCCGACAAAATCAGTCCGCCGTCTTCAACCTTGTTCATCTTCTTCGTCATCGTCATTCATATCTCTTTCTTTCCTTCCATTCACAAGATCTGAACACCTTCGATTCAATGGATCCCGTAATAATTGTTTCCGGAAACTGGGTTAAAAAAGATCGATATACGTTTAATCCTGACAAGAGAGGTTGCAGAGTTCTTTAAGTACAGGAACAAACATCATACGACAATCTTGAGGAGATGATAATGGAGGACTATGGGCTAGAGTCGCGAAGGTGTAAAATTCAGCTGAGCTACATGTTCTCTTCTAAAACTTTGACAAAAATATCTCAGGATACGCCTCCGGTTTATGTCTGCAATACTCGGCAGATCAGTGTGGAACGGGTTTGGAKGTTTTTGCGATCGTATCCTCAGGAGTYTCATGAAAGCAGATATGTGCTGAAATAAAAAGGTTAAGTCTAAATAAGTCAGCCGTAGAGTAAAATAAATCAGCCGTGTAATATGATAAATCAGCCGTCAAGTATGATAAATCAGCCGTGTAATATGATAAATCAGCTCACTACAATTTCACTTACATCGTCACCTAACCATCCATACTGATTTCCTAGTGGTTGATTTCCTATGGCTGATTTATGATTTCATTTGGTAGCATAGTTCCATGTCAGTAAAAACAAAAACCACATCAGATCTGAATGCATCGCCGACAAAAATCAGTCCGCCGTCTTCAACCTTGTTCATCTTCTTCGTCATCGTCATTCATCTCTTTCTTTCGATTGAATGGATCCCGTAATAATTGTTTCCGGCAACTGGGTTAAAAAAGATCGATATACGTTTAATCCTGACAAGAGAGGTTGCAGAGTTCTTCAAGTATAGGAACAAACATCATACGACAATCTTGAGCAGATGATAATGGAGGACTATGGGCTAGAGTCGCGAAGGTGTAAAATTCAGCTGAGCTACATGTTCTCTTATAAAATTTTGAAAAAATTGTCTCAGGATACGCCTCCGGTTTATGTCTGCAATACTCGACAGTTGCAAAATTTTTTGAGCTTGATCAAAATCGACCAGCTACGTCTTTGTATGTAGGTTACAGAGATTAACGATGATGATGTTATGTAGAAGGGTAAGTCGAAACAGACGTTCAGTCATGTCTCAAAAGATGAATGTAACGAAGTCTTTAACAGTAGTGATTTAGATGATGATATTGGGTATACTCATTATAGAGCAGAGTCGCCGGCAGAATTTAGCGAATACAAAGATATGGAGAGTAAATCTGTAAGCTACGAAGGAGGAGACGAATCTGAAGATGAAGAAGATGACGAATTTGACACCAAATTTGACATCATTGATGACCCTGATGGCGCGTCATCTGATGATGATAATTTTTGTCTATTAGGAAAGCCTGTTGAAGAAGATGAAAATTCACCTAATTTGCCTCCTAAGAAGAGACCCCATAATATTGCGAAGCACGATTTGAAAGGATTTGATGAGTTTCTCAAGTTGGAGATGTCTTCGCTAAATATTTATGTCGGACAGCGATATGCCCGGAAAAAGGATCTGGAACTTCGCCTAAAACTTCTTACGGTGAGGGATCGATTCGATTTTGATGTGCCGGTATCCACTAAAGAAATGTTTATTGACAAGTGTTGGGTAAACGGATGTAGCTGGAGAGTTCGTGCTTCTACCCAAGGAAAATCCCCAGAATTCTATATTCGTGTCTACGATGAAGAACACACATGTTTTGTAACAGAGCGTTCTAATCGATCCCGTCAAGCAACACCGGATATTTTATGAGTATCAGGAGATTTCCTTGGCGACATTGATCATCGGTCAAACCCGTGACATGTCGAAACCATTACCAAGCAATTTGGAATCAAGGTAAATTTATGGTTGGCTGATTTATTAGTATGACGCCGATTTATTCGATGATCCGGATTTATTTATGACTTTCGGATGATATTTATAATTTCTCATTTATTTATATTTATTACTCGACTGATTTATTTATATGACACTTCGGCTGATTTATTTATATGACACTGGCTGATTTATTATATATTTAATTCTACTGATTTATTAATTTGACATGGCTGATTTATTAGTATGATCCGGCTGATTTTTTTATATTATTTATATGACTAGGCTAATTTATTAATATGATTTGGCTGATTTATTAGTATGAACCGGCTGACTTATTTTTAGTATGGCTGAGTTATTAAATCTTCACTGACTAATTTTGATCGCTAATTTGTCAACATGGATTTTGGAAGGCGCATAAGATGTTACGCTTTGCAAGACGGATCGATATGGAAAGTCTTGAGCAGGGGTATGAAGATTTGCCGTCTTATCTATATATGATAAGAAGGGAAAATCTGGGTACAATTACGTGTTTCCAACTTGATGTAGAAGGGAGATTCAAGTATTTGTTCATCGATTCGCATGAAGGCACGGGTTATCGAAAGTAGTTGTTGTCGATGGTACATTTCTTCATGGAAAATATAAGGGAACACTTCTTACAGCACTAGCTCAAGATGATAATTTTCAGATTTTTCCAATTGCTTTCGGTGTGGTCAACACCGAAAATGATGATTCTTGACAATGGTTTTTTTCACAACTGAAACTTGTGGTTCCGGATGAGAAAGGTCTCGCGATTATCTCTGATAGACATAACTCAATTGGGAAAGCAATTGGGACTGTTTATCCGCAATTGCGGAATCGCACGCATTTTAGTAAGAACATATGGTACGGTTTAAAGGTGGAAACTTGTTTCGCTGGTGAAAGCTGCAAATGTTACAGGACGGATGAATTCAATGCCATTTTCATGAGATTGAACACTAAATCCTGATCTTCATGGCTACCTCCAGAGAGTCGATGTACGAATGTGGACACGTGTTCATTTTCCGGGTGATAGATATAACATAACGACAACAAATATAGCGGAGTCGATGAACAAGGTGCTTTCAAAGCTATAAGTTTGCCAATTGTTCGTCTCTTAGAAACGATAAGGTCAATGATGACGAGGTGGTTTGCCGAGCGAAGGGAAGATGCAAGGTCGATGAAAATGACGCTACACGCTGTGTAATTATCGGTAAGTCAGCCATTACAATAAGATAAGTCAGCTATTAAGTATTATAAATCAGCCTTATAATTCCATAAGTCAGCCGTCATTAATTTTATATTCGACCGTGTCGTGGTGCTAGACTGCAGGTACAAAATATTGATCATGCTATAGTTATCATGTTACCGCAGGACATGTTAATTTGAATGCCGAGAGCACGCGCCGCTGGTTTAACATTGTGCCACGCGCATACGTAACGCATCGCCGAGCATAGAACGCTCGTATATCACCGTGTGACCCGTACTGTCGGAGGGATTATTTAGCTAATGCGTATGCTGGCACAATTATGCCTATGGATACGGCACTATCCGTACCTGAACGTGTAGCTAAAGAAGTGAGCTTGCCACCAATTCCTCGTCAACAACGAGGAAGACCTAAGATGTCATGATTTAAATCTTCTTTAAAAGTGGCGTTGGCGAAGAAACGTCCTAGAAAGCAACACACGTGTTCTCTATGTAATCGGGTTGGACACAATGCAAAAACTTGTAAACCATATAAATGTTGGTTGTAAGTCAGCCGTAACCAAATTTCTGTCGCTAATAAGTCAACCTTACCCCAAATTCCAAGATTAATAAGTCAATACCCCAAATTAATCAAGTTTTATTTATTTACACTTTGTTTTTTACATTATAATCTCATTCTAATGTTTATATTTTGAATTGTTTACACTTTGTATGTTCAGATTATTGTAAGATTTACATTTTGTATTATTTACACTTTGTATGTTCTATTATTGTAAGGTCTACATTTTGTAATTTCGGAAAGAGTTAGAAAATGAGAAGTTTGTAATTTAGCTAATGATGTAACAAAGAATCTAAAACTTAAAGAAAAGAGAACCTCATAAGTCAGCCATAATGATTTCATAAATCAGCCATAATAAACACTAAGTCAGCCGCACAGAACCTAATAAGTCAGCCATAAACTAAATAATTACATAAATCAGCCATAATAAGTTAGCCATAATGATTTCATAAATCAGCCATAATAAATACTAAGTCAGCCGCACAGAACCTAATAAGTCAGCCATTAAGGTAAATAATTACATAAATCAGCCATAATAAGTCAGCCATAATGATTTCATAAATCAGCCATAATAAACATTAAGTCAGCCGCACAGAACCTAATAAGTCAGCCATTAAGGAAAATAATTACATAAATCAGCCATAATAAGTCAGCCATAATGATTTCATAAATCAGCCATTATAAACACTAAGTCAGCCGCACAGAACCTAATAAGTCAGCCATAAACTAAATAATTACATAAATCAACCATAATAAGTCAGCCATAATGATTTCATAAATCACCCATAATAAACACTAAGTCAGCTGCACAGAACCTAATAAGTCAGCCATAAACTAAATAATTGCATAAATCAGCCATAATGATTTCATAAATCAACCATAATTATAAACACTAAGTCAGCCGCTCATAAATCACTAAGTCAGCCATTAAGGTAAATCATTACATAAATCAGACAACTAAAGGCATAAATCAGCCAGGTTAAGCCCTAAGTCAGCCATTAAGGTAAATAATTACATAAATTAGTCGATAAACGGAGTTAAATAGTCTCGTGCCTCGGCAAGGATATCCGCTGCCATCTTTTCTCGTAAATGTTGAATATTTCGGTCACTTAGGCTTTCGAAAATAACGCCAAGAGCTAGACATTCAAAGAATTTCAGCGAATACACGCCACAATCACCTGAGTTTTTGTTTTGGGGGACGTTCTTTTTGACCCTTCTACAGGTGAACTGCTTCACGCTAATCTTACGAGTGTGGTACGATTTCGTTTACAGACAGTGTCAGCGCAGAATGGCCTGCACATATCTAGCAACCTTGTGCTTCGGGTTGCTTCTCCCATTACACGTCGTAAATATCAATTTTCTCTTTTTCAAATCGATGTCTGGGTTACCCGTGATCGCCACCGACGCCAAGGTAACGGTATGTCAACATTGTAATACCACCTCGTGAATGCGATCTTCGTGAGCCAATCCATTCCTTAATCCACCTATCGAATTTAAATTTCTTTGGATTGATTTTGAACTGCTCATAATCTTGTACCCAAAGAGAGACAGACTAGTTATCAATAAAAGCAATTCGATCAGTGTGGAACGGGATTAGAGGGATAGTCGATCATATCCTCAGGAGTCTCATGAAAGCAGTTATGTGCTGTAATAAAAAAGTAAAGTCAAAATAAGTCAGCCGTGAAGTATAATAAATCAGYAGTGTAATATGATAAATCAGCAGACACTACAATTTCACTTACATCGTCACCTAACCATCCATACTTATGTCAGGCCAAGCCGCTCTCGGGGTAATGAGAACCCCAGAAATAAACCTCGATGGCACACCTGGTATTTTGTATCAAGTGGAAATTGTCGACATAAAAATTATTAAACGAAACTAAAATCATACTAAATCATGAAATATTTCACTGTCACCTAATATATGAAATTAGTAACCTACTCATACGAACGCAAGTAGCTAGTAAGTCGCTCCATTCTCAATGGATCAACCGGTTTTAGTGGATCGTATATGCGGACGATCTTTCCTCATACAAGTCAATCCATTGTTTCCAATACCGGATACGATATCTTCACTAACACCAACGCATCTAATTTTTTAATAGTAAGCTAAGACGCTTAAATTAGAGATAGTTTTATGCTCCGTTCCTCCCCGTCTCCTCCGATCTTCGACAACAACTTTTTATCTTCATCCCGTACTTTCTCGATTATATCAACTAATTCAGATCCTTCTGCTTGTTACGGTTGCGGTTACGGTTGCTGGTCATCACCCTCAACATCACCCTCAATATCACTTGTTGTATCTATCAAGTGAGGAATCACAAAACCTTTGTTGCAATCATCTCTCGACTTAATCACAATCTTCTGCACTGCATCCACCTTCTTGACTTCTTTGTTGACATCCGTTTTCTTCTTCTTCTCTTGCTTTTTTTTTAATTAACTTTATCTGCCACCAACTCTTGATGAACAAAATCGGAGTCTATATCATCATGCTTCACAGAGGACGGACGCTGGTTCTGCTTCTGGATCTATAAGCAAGAAAAAAAAAGTTAGATAACTCAGCCATAATAAGATAGATAACTCAGCCGTAAGAAATTAATAACTCAGCCGAATATATTAATAAATCAGCCATAATAAGATAGATAACTCAGCCGCAACAAATTAATAACTCAGCCGTAATAAGCTAGATAACTCAGCCGAATATATTAATAAATCAGCCATAATAAGATAGATAACTCAGCCGTAATAAATTAATAACTCAGCAGTAATAAGCTAGATAACTCAGCCGAATATATTAATAAATCAGCCATAATAAGATAGATAACTCAGCCGTAACAAATTAATATCTCGTAATAATATATTAATAATAAACCAGCCATAATTAATAACCTAGATAACTCAGCCGAATAACAGTTGTACTAGCAATACTTAACATACCAAACTCGTATACTCTTGATTGGTGAGACTCTTCGCGTTGTCATCTTCAGGTGATGGCTGATAAGGTTTGCGTGTTTTCAACTCCTTCATCTCTGTTTCTAACAGAGAAACTATTTTTTCAATAGAAGATTTGAACTGCTCAAAATTCTCCCGAAATTTTGCCACCATCCTATCTTCTATGCCACCAACTAGGCTGTTAATGCTGGTCTCTATGGCATCAAATTTGTCGTAGAGTCTCACGATCAAACCAAGCTCTTCGGAGTCTTCTCTCAAACCATACAATAAAAAATAATGTAAACACTTAACACTTAAACCATAATAGAATTTGAGGTAAACAATAAAATATTCAGAAGTCAGCCTTACTACTGCTTTATCCCCACTGTCATCAACATTGTTTTTATTCCCAACTTCTTGACCGAAATCACCATCGCTACTGCCTTTCTTTCCCTTGTGCTTCTTCTTCGGGGGTTCGACATCATCGACTCTCTTAGCTTTATGCTCCTTAGATTGGACGGATACTTGAGCTTTTCTAACATCCCAAAAGTGTTCATCAAAAGTACCATCCAAAATATCGCATATTAACTGATGAAGTTCAGAGTCGTTATCTTGAGAACCCCAATCAGGATAAATTTCAGCAATAGGCTTGATAACCATCTTCCTGACTCGCACCTATAATCACAAATCAACCGGTTCGTCATAAAAACAGCAAAAAAGTCAGCCGGCAAGTAAGCTAAGTCAGCCCTAAAATAATATAAGTCAACCGTCAATTAAGCAAAGTCAGCCATGAAATATATAAGTCAGCCGTTAAGTAAGCTAAGTCAGCCATGAATTATATAATTTAAGTCAGCCGTCAAGTAAGATAAGTCAGCCGTAAAGTAAGAAAAGTCAGCCAACTAATATATAAGTTAGCCGCAAAGTAAGAAAAACAGTACCTGACCATGCGTGGCAATCTCTTCAGCAATAACACTTTTGATTATTCTACGAGTACGTTTTCCACCCCAACGAAGGAATGAAATTTCAGTAGGAGTTGTTAATCTCCCAAGAACCTCCCCAAAAACAGTAACTGATTCATACGCCCAAAATTGTAACGCGTGGACGCATCCATTCACCGTGTATGAATTTCCTTCATATCCGACCTTCTTAACTCCCTCCATTAGAGCCTCAAACGCCACTCTATCCCACGGGTAACTATCAATGTCTTCAATTCTGAAGACTCTTTTGGCACTTTCCATAGGCAGTCGAGAATTATGATGTAAGCCGTGTATACCCATGTGGAGAATACACAACAACCCAACCTGCATCCGTTGCGGTAATTCCCAACCACGACACTTTCCGAATACACCAGAAAGTTCATCATATTTCGGACCACCAATAGCACCTTTGGGAACACCCAACAATTCCCACATCGGACGGTAGTCAGCTTCACAGTTTTCGTCARGGTATGCAYCTGATTCTAAACCCGTAATTTCTGTAAACTCGTGAAGGCTGAATCTTATTGGTTGCCCCCCGACCAATGACCAAATCTCATGTACGCTTGATATCCTTAACTRTCGCGTAAGTAAATAATGTATAGTCTTTGCTGACCATACGTAGTCGGAATCGACCAGTTTGGGAATGATTTCAACTCTTGTTTCTTTTATTGCTTCCCACGCATCAACCCTGTTGCTTCTCTGACGCGTGCGAAATTGCCCATCTGACAATTATGATTCAAGCTTCTGGACATCAGAGGAGATTTCCCATCTTCGTAAAGCGGGGACGGATATTTCTTTGAACCTTCCATCTAATCATAACTCAGCCATTAAATAATTATAAGTCAGCCATCAAAAACACATAAGTCAGTCATTATAACTACTCAGCCATAAGAACTTATAAGTCAGCCATCGAAACTCATAACTCAGCCATCAAAACTCATAACTCAGCCATTAAAACTCATAACTCAGCCATCATTAATTTCATAACTCAGCCATCATTAATTTATGCCATCAAGTATTTGATAAATCAACCGTTTTAGTAACTTATCACTTAGCCTTAAACAAGCATCATTGTCAAATATAACAATGATCTAAACATATAAATCCATCATAAAGCAAGTTAACAGCCATTAAAAAACCATTTAATCAAGTAAACACATTTCATTTCGTAAATCAGCCATATGTCATTCATAAATCAGAAATCATAATCGAACTTCCGCGCCCACAATCCACCTATTTGAATACCAGAAACGTGGAGAACTTACCGTAGAAAGAGTAAATATCTTCGGAAGTTGAACCCTAAGTCTTCAACGAATGTGAGACGAAGGCGAGGCAATACGGCAAGACGACGAGCCGAACACAAGACGATGAGGCGGAAGGCGCGGTGGCTGCTACAATGCTAGAACTGATTGATTTTGAGAGATTTTACGTTTTTTTTTCTTTTACTAGAATATGATAAAGGAGACTGTTCGGTTTCCTCTAATAACTTTTTCAAGAATATGTTAAAAAAAAAAAAAACCTAATTTAAGGACATAATAGACATTTCATTAGGGTTAAATATTATACTAGTAATATTAGAAAGATGTGTGTTATTCTAGTAATATTTCAAGAAATGTTTGTTATTTAAGTTTTATCCTCATTTATATATGTGTGTGTTGTTTATGAATTGTGAAACATTTGAGCTCAGTATTTATAGGGCAAAAGCGCATGTCATATTTGACGTGGTCTAAAGATATTCTATACATTTTGTAATTCGCATGTTTCTAAGTGGCAGTTCAACAACGTTTAACAAGTCTATCGATGACTTAATCTATCTTTAATTAAAATTGGATTAGCATGACTATTATACAAAACCACAACCAGAGCTTATATTGATTTATACTAGTGTTATCCTTGAATCACCTTCTAGATTCAAGGAGCCTCTTAGCTGTTTTGGAGTTGGAACCATAGACAAGAGACATGACTATTTTCACTGCAACAAACGGTAGCTCAACAAGGCCATATATTGATTTATACTAGTTTTATCCTTGTATCACCTTCTAGATTCAAGTATTATAGTAGATGGGAGTGTTTACGTTCAAAAAAAAATATATATACACATCACCAACGTCGCCAACGACTCCCACAGAGAACCCTCTATCTCCATCCAATCTCCCAAATCAGTCCAAGGATGAAGAAAATCAATCTGATGTCGATGATTTATGTTCTGTTCATGTCATACACCATTCTAAGGTCGCAGTCGATGCAGATACTCCTATTTCTGATTTGGTCGTCGATGTGTCTACTTCAGCCCTTGCTGACCTCACTTCCGTTAAGCTACCTACTTCTCATGTCCTAGGTGTTGAAGTGCATGACAAAAATCCACCAACCATCAAACACATGATTAAAGAACTTTCTCAAAAACAATTCGAAGAAGAAGAGGAGCTGATCGCCTCCTCACAAAAGCTGAAGTGATAAGCTCTCCTACGCGATCAATGAAACTCTCTCTCCTTATCAGCAAAAAGGAAACAAAGGACGAAGAGACTAGCTGCTCTCAAAGCTGCTGAGGCGCTAAGGAGAGACTAGCTGCTCTCAAAGCTGCTGAGGCGCTAAGGAGAATGTAGCACTCTCTTCAAAATAATCTTCAAAATAGTCTTCTATGTAGACTTGCTTAATCTGCCTTGATAAGCATATTTACAACAAACACGAACAAGTCTTCTATGTAAACAAGTCCGCTATAGTTAGAATCATTTAAAGATTGTTTACGGGCACAGTGAACTGTGTTTGTTATTTTCAAAATTCATTGGTCTTTTGGAATAGTTTTCTCTTATAAAATGTAAAGACTAATTCAATGTAGGAAAATTAATATTAATACTAAAATACCAAATTAAGCCAATTCAGTTGGTAAATATCCCAGTCCGGAACCACTGCAACAAGGACAAAAGCAAAGACCAAATGTCAATTAAATCCCCAAATTAAATAGTTTGGGCGATTTAAATCCTCAACATAGTTTACAATAAAATATATAGTGTATTTTTGTGATTTTCTGATTTAATACCCAACTTTCATTGATTTTGCCATTTTGATCACATCAGAATCGATAATGCCATGATCAATGAGCCTTACATTTCAGAAACCCAAGTCGGAATTGAAATTCAACGGAAGGTGTATTTAGTAGGCATTTAAGAAGTGTTTTTTGAACCTTCTAGACCCATACGCTTTTATATTTCAAAATTCCGGATGCATGTCTAGTTCTTATATTTAATCATATGCACGAGATGATCACATTTACTTTAACAACGCAAACCAAGTGAGTTATTACTTCGCAAATTTGTTTTTGGGTTAGGACAAAAGTTTAGAAATATGGTTTTAACCTTCTAGACTCATACGACGTTTCTTTGGGTTTTCGAAACATAAGATTTTTTTTTGTCATGACATTATCAATTACTATGTGATCAAATTAGCAAAGCAACGAAAGTTGAGTATTAAATCGGAAAGTTAACAAAAGTATATTATATATTTCATTGCAGACTAAATTGGGGATTTAAATCACCCAAATAGAAAAGTTGGACATTAATAGATATTTTCCCTTTTATAAAACTCTCCATAAAAAATGATATTTTATTTATGTACCAAATTACCAATAGCATGATTTACGTGGTTTTTGGGTTCGTTGAGATTTAAGTTTGTTTGTTTATTTACCAGATATATTAAAGCTATGAAGTTAAATGTTTTTTCAATAGTGAAATTTTCCTTACAGTGTTCCCATGATTTTAGATGTGATTAAACTGCAAATTGATGCAAATCTATTAAAGTAAATATGTATATTTTATGGCTTGTTTTCGCTAACATTAATTGATTATTTTATTTGAGTAGTTGTATTTTTTGTAACAACTTTTAAGACTTGATTAGGTGTCCATGAAAAGCGACATCACAGAGATCTGCTTTATAGTGTTTTTTTTTTCTAATTTTAATCCTTGCACCTTTGTTTATTTGTTTTTAAAAACATAAATAATATGGATATAAATCCTGATTATACGATGTTAACAAAAAAAATAATCCTGATTATAATATATCGACATCACTAGTACAAACCAATAAAATAATAATTTGGGTTATTTATATATATATATATATATATATATAACTTTAATCAATCAGGTATTTTTAATTTTTGTGATAGAACACATCATCCAATAATCTATTTGACTTAAATAGATAAAACAAGATCATGTTTTCTTCAACGCTAGAGTGACGTATTACGTTTTTACCGGTTTTTAATTTTGATCTTTGTTTTGAGTTTTTTATTGAGTCAAAATATGTTTTTGTAATTTTTTATCAATTTGTTTGTAGGTTTTAAGTTGCTTTGGAGGAAACAAACCATTTTAAAATACAAACGCTCATTTGATCGATCGTGCAAAAGTATCAAAAGCTAGGCATTTGTTGTATGGCTTTATGATTTCTGTTTGAGCTGAAATTTGGGCACAATATTGTCACAAATTTGAAATTTCTTTATTTACTTGCTGTTTATTTCCGTTTAATTTAGAACAAAAAATCCACAAAAACTATATATTTATTTTAGCTCTATTTTGTTACGACAGATTCGTAATGTGATTTATTGATTCTCGTGAATTTGATGTTTGATATATTATTGTGATTTGTTGTTTTTAATTGATATTTACACAAAATAGTATTTTAAGTTATACACAAAAAAATTGTGTTTGTTGTTTTTAATTGATACTTACACATTGTTTGTTGCTTTGCTTTCTTTATTTTTACTTGCTTTTTATTTCCGTTTAATTTAGAACAAAAAACAACAAAAATTATATATATTTATTTAGCTCTATTTTATTCCCACAGATTCGTAATGTGATTGATCAAAACACACACAATTTCGCCGATCTACTGCATATCTTGGCCGAACTAGTTGCATCTTGTTTTTTTTATTTATTAAGGAAACTCTAAAACATTCTACCTCTTGTCTCATACTTAAATACTCTTATTTTCTTTTATATAAATTGAAGAGCTACGGTTGGGGTTAATTTATCAGATTTGGGGGTTGATAACGCTTTTGAGAAATAATGACAGTTGTGGAAAGTGAAAATTGAAAGCTTTTTTTTTTTTGTTGTTGTCAACATTGAAAGCTTTATGAAAGGTTTGATTTTTTTTTTTCAACTTCTTATAAAATGAAAAAGGTTGAGCTCCTAATCGGGATACAAAATTTATATAACTTACATTTTGAGCATATAATCTAGCACTACGCGCCACATTATAAGTTTTTATATTCAGAATACGAGAAATAAGATGAATGCAGAAAAACGCAAAATCTTCTTTGTTTTTCTTCATTTCTTCTAATAACACTTCGAAAGCTGATCATTCTTCTGGTGCTGCTACCATTTTCAATAATTTAGAACTCTTTGTATAAAAACTTACAGATATCTTTGATGTGATAACATAAACTGCATAATCCATATTAAAAAGTCTAACTTTAAATAAAGTGGTGACAATTGCTTTGGAATGTTTTTAGATCCATAAGGTTTGACTATTCTTTATTCTACATTTACTGTTTTTTCCCGTCAAACTTTATGACTTTTGGGATTTGGTTTTGTAATCTGTATTGTACTCTTTGTCTCTGTGTAACGAGACCCATTGATTTATTAGTATACACTTCCTTGTCTCATTTTAAGTACTGCTTAAAAATTTTGCACACAGATTAGGAAATCCCAAAAATTTCATTTAATTTGACCTTTCTACATAGAAAATTATTAACTACAACTAATTCAACCAATAAAAAACTATACACGATTGGCATACTTCCTTTTCGAAGATGCTGTTAAATCAAAGTGTCGTTTTCATTCAACAAACAACTAGTATACAAGATAGATAGGATATATCAACAATAAGAAACTATTTTTTACAGTCCTAATCCAAACATATTGTATTCAATAGTAATATGGTTCATTTGCTATATTTGTTTTTGCTAATTTTCTAAACGTTGACGTCTTTTATTTGAAAAATATGTAAAAATTCTAACGACAATTTTTGTAAAACTAATTTTTTTTCTCTATAATATACTATGACTATGTGTAATTTAGCAGCAAAAAGTGATGCTACTTTGTTATATATTGTTTTTATTTGGTGGGCTTGTACTGTTTTTATCCTTCTAACAACTCTTAAAGACTTGACTGAATATCCAAGAAAATTTTAATACCCTAACATTTAAAAAAATGTAAAAACTTTTTCTATAATATATAGGTAAAGTAAACTTAATATTAATATCAAATTAGGTGAACAACACCTTTTTATTTTATTAAGCTTAAACATTTAATTCGTATTACATCATAATACTTAAGTGTTATAACGATAACCACTCTTGTCGTAATGACAAGATTTAGTTTTTAAACTTGGCCTCCAGCTCTTCGACAACTTTGACATCTAACTTAAACGCCTGAGCCAAAATCTCTGGATTAATCGGAGGCGTTGACCCAAACACAGTATCTGCGATCGTGATAACTCCAGCATTCTGACTACTCAGTCCAGCAAAGGCCACTGCGGGTGTCTTCCCCATATTCACTTGAAAATGGATCATTCCAATGGGGAACACAAACACGTCGCCCGGGTGTAGCATTTTGGCGAATAGACGGTTATTGTCTTGATTGGAAGAGACAAACCCGACATATAATGTTCCCTCGAGAAGAACAAGAATCTCAGTGGCACGAGGGTGTGTGTGAGGCGGGTTCTGTCCATATGGTGCATAGTCTATGCGGACAAGGGATATTCCCATGGTGTTTAGCCCTGGAATCTGATCGACATTGACCGTTGTCACGTTGGATTTGACATCATTATTAGTGTCTCCTGCCTCGTTGAGGCCTGAGTAGAAGAAATCTTCTGCTTTCGCTTGCTTCGGATCCTTGCAGAACTTACCATTCACAAAAACTGCAAGTAGAAATATTGATTTGAAAAGCATATATTACAAATGCGAATTTACTCATAATAAAGGAGAACAAAAATCAGCAGAGTTTTATACGCACCACCATTTTTGGGATCATCAATGGCTACACAGAAGTCTTGGAGTGGACTTGGATCGTAAGCTTTGACAAAGGAAATAACCAAAGCAGATAATGTAATCAGGATGAGAGACTTGGAAACCTTCATTTTTAAACGAAAAATTCTTCTAATGCTTTTTAAAGACTTTTTATATATGTGTGTGTTGTTTGTGAAGTGTGAAACATTTGAGCTCAGTATTTATAGGACAGAAGCTCATGTCATATTTGACGTAGTCTAAATTTCTATACATTTGTATGCCGCATGTTTCAAAGTGGCAGCTCAACAACGTTTAACAAGTCTATCGATGACTTAATGTATCTTTAATTAAAATTGGATTAGCATGACTAATACACAAAACCACAACCAGAGGTTATACTGATTTATACTAGTGTTATCCTTGAATCACCTTCTAGATTCAAGGAGACTCCTAGCTGTTTTGCAGTTGGAACCATAGACAAGAGACACGGCTATTTCCACTGCAACAAACGGTAGCTTAACAAGGCCATTGATCAACTGAAGTGACTTGGAGATTACCATGACGCAAACTGAAGGGTACCAAAGAAGCCATATTTTCCCCAAATCAAAGTGCCCGGTTTTAGGGTTGTGCTATTTGTGAAGCGAAAATTATCTGTTGTGCTATTAGTGAGACATCTCAAACATTGTGAATTGTGAATGGTGACAAAGTACGATAATTGCAGTTATGCCATCCTAAGTGTTATAAACGTACCACATGGCTCTAGTGGTTTTTTATAGCGGAGAATCCTATTTCCAGTCTATTTGCGAAGAAGTGATTCTCGAAATGAATAAACTAAAGCATGATTCCGAACTTTATGGCAAAAAAAAAAAAAATTGCTTGTTTATCACTAAATTTTTAGTAACATTTTTATTTTGGCAAAAAAAAAAAATTATTATTATTTGTCAACTTGTCAGTAACTACAAAACTGCCATCCGAAATCACATAAAGCCAAAAAAAAAAATTTTATTTCCCGAAAAAATAAATTTAAGCTGATATATAAGATATTTTAGCAGATTTAGACAACTCAACCACACACACTGTAGACCATGCAAATCTGTTAAGATGAAAGCAGATTTGTGACAGAATTATATCTTCTAGATATATCTTAGATAGACTTACAACATAGTTTGCCAATCTGCTATGACTTAGGTAAGATTAGAGCATACTTTTTGTAAGTTATCTATGACTACTTCTTACAGGAAGACTTTCTTAATCTGCCTTGATAAGCATATTTACAACAAACACGAACAAGTCTTCTGTAACATCCGTGTCCCTAGGTCGTCCTCTCGAGTTGTAATTAATTATGTTGTTGTTGTGATGAACCCTCAGGATATTGTATTTTTGACGTTGATTAAAAATATGATGATGTTTATGGATAAATGGTGAGTTATAATACATGATGTGGTATTTCATGTATTGGGTTGTCGAGTACATGATGCGGGATTTCATGTATCGACGGGGCGACATATGACGTGGTATTTCATGTGTTGCGGGATTGAGCGAAGTATTCGTTCCGTCTTGGTTCGGGGATTTTTGGGTTTACGTCAATAGATCCTACTATGTGGTCGGGGTCGGTAGAATTATGTAATATTTAATTCTATCGACGGGGTCATTAGGATTATGTGGTATTTAATCCTAATGACGGGTCATTAGAGTTATGTGATATTTAACTCTAATGAGGTGGGTTAGGATTATGGGCGATTTAATCCTAACCGGGTGGTTTACCGATTAGGATTATGGGTGATTTAATCCTAATGGACGGTGAACCAGGGGTGGGATCCGGTATTATCGGATCTCACGGGGACTTAGTATATTAGGATCCGGGGCGATTGGATTCTAATGTACTAGGTCATTTGACGACTTAACTCGTTCGAATCCGGGGTTGATTGGATTTCGACGGGTTAGCCGTTGGGTGACCACATAGGATCTTGCGATGTTAGACTCGGGGTGTTATTGAACCAAGTATGGAACGGTACCGAGCTTGATTGGTGGCCCTAGGGGCGGGAAATTACGTGAGACGATCAAAGGAGTGATTGTTGTGGAGGAATCCTGAGCGGTTCGGTTTGAGCGGAATTAAGTGATAATTCCGGGATTTGGACGGGAATGGAAGAAATATTGTCGAGACGGAGTGATGTCTCGAATAGTTCGGGAAGTAACGGATTTACGAAATGAGAGGAGAGATTAATGGATTGTTGAGGATGGGCTTGACTAAGAAAAGAGGTTAGTGGGCTAATTACCACTTAAGGCCCAATTATCTCCTTCTCCTCTCCATAAACTTCTACATACTTCTATAATCTTCTCCATCTTCACCCTTATCATTTTTTTTCTGAGGAAGATATTTTGGAGAAAAAGAGAGAGAGAGAGAGAGAGAGCTAGAGAAGAAGAGGGAAGAAGGAGAAGAAGAGGAGAGAGAAAAGCTTGAGAAAACAGAGTTTTTGGGTGAACTTGTGAGGCTCGATCGGGGTATCATCCGAGCGCGGATTGAGCTGAATTTTGGAGGTAAGTTCTTCAATCTCTTGCCTAGTTGTCTACCAAATTTCGTGAGATTATGTTGAGTGGTTTGGAAGATATGATTTTTCTCCCTAGACTACTCTGTTTTGCGGACTGTAGCGCCGAGTTGAATTTGAGTAAGTGTTTGGACACTCAAATCTTGTTAGTTTTGGATGAAATTTGGTAGATGAGTTCTTGAGGGTGTTTTATTGAGGTTCACCGAAGGAATTGTAAAAATATGGCCTGGAGAATAAGTTATGCTCAACCAAAGTTGGTCCGTTTTTGAGGAGGGGAATCCGAGTTTATTGAGTTAGGGGTTTGAGTTGTGAGTTTGTGTTTAGTTGATTAAAGTGTTTGCTGGTCTCTTGCTAGGCAAGAGTGAGATTTTGGCAAGTGGGAGCCAAGAGATTCAAGGGAAGCAAGCTTAAAGCTTTGAAATCGTCAAAGTCGAATTGTCGAACCAAGGTGAGTGCGTGACCGTGGCCCGATTATATAATCATTGATTTTCGTGATTGTTGTGTGCTTAGGAACTAGACCATTGGGTGTGAGTCATGGTTGATTTATGTTGTTTGTTGTGTGTAATGGAGCTCTATTACGGTATGTGTTTTTGATTGTCCTTTAAGTACATTGCGGTTGCGTTAAATTTTTGGTTATATGTGTTCATGGCCGTGAGACGGGAGGACCGCCTCACTAAGCATTACCAATGCTTACGCGCCTCTTTTGGTGCATGTAAGGATAAAGAAAAGATTTAGATGGGGAGCGCGTGGAATCAAGGCCGAGGAGAATGGATGATCTCGGGTGGAAGGTTTTTGGGGTTTTGATTGTCTTGTGTTTTGTGTTCTTGTTGGAATCGCTTGTTAGTGTGCCATGTAGGCGAAGCAAGCTTGTGTAGAATTCAAGGAATGCTTAAGTAATGTAATGGTCTATTTTTAGAATTGAGTGCAAGTTGCTTGAATTGGATTGTGTTGGACGCAGGGCAAGGGGGATCGATCGATCTGGGGACGATCGATCGATCCGTTAAGTTGATTTAGGCGTCTAATTTGGTCGAAGGGGCTAGATCGATCGATCGTACGGAGGATCGATCGATCCAGTTTGCCGTGTGGTCTTAAGATCGATCTAGGGCGTTAAAATCGATCGATCATTAAGTCGAAAATTCGCCGCATGGGTTGTCGATCGACGAGGAGTCGAGGTGATCGACCGTTCAAGTTAGGGTCGATCGATCATGGGGTAGCGATCGACCGATCCGGAAACCTAAGTTCCGCCGCAAGATCGTTTGATCGACCAGGGTTCATGTAAACGATCGGGCAGGGTTCCGATGGATCGATCAAAAGGGGGATCGATCGATCGATCATGTGCAGTCGAGATCGATCGATCAAAAGGGGGATCGATCGATCCTCTCATTTTTCCTTACGCCTTTCGGTCAAGCTTAATTGTTAAGTTTAGGCTTGATTAGCAAGAAATGTTTAATTAATATCGTTAGAAACGTTTTTGGGGAAAAAGTTTAAAAAAAAAAAAAAAAATTTCGTCTTTTTCCGTGGGTTCCGTTTGGCTGTTTCGGGGTAGGGCGTTTCATCTTCTATGTAAACTTGTAAACTTGTCTATGTAAACTTCTATGTAAACCAAGTCTGTTTCTATTTTAGATCGAATGCTACAGTCAGAATAATTTAAAATTGTTTACGTGCACTGTGTTTTGGTTATTGTCAAAATTCATTGTTCTTTTAGAATAGTTCTCTCTCATAAAATGTAATTCAATGTTGGAATAGTAATGTTAATACTAAAATATCAAATTAAGCGAATTTAGTTGGTAAATATCCCAGTCTTGAACCACTGCAACAAGGACAAAAGCAAAGACCAAGTTTCTAACATGTATGTGAGAAGGTCTCATAAAAATCAACCATTACAATTTGTGTGTATCTTTTTCCAACAAGACACTCTTTATAAAACTCATGCTCAATCAAAATGATACTTTGATTATGTACATCCATTTCGTATCAATCGCATGATTTACATGGTTTTTGGCTTCGCTTTAAGAGATTAAAGTTTGTTTTTTTTTACCTAGATAGATTAAAGTTATGAAGGTATTTGTTTTCATGAAATTTTCCTTACAGTTTTCCTTTCATAAATCTCTATAGTTTATGATTTTAGATGTGATTTAGCAGCAAATTGATGAAAATTTATAATAGTAAATCTTTATATTTTATGGTTTGTTTTCGCTAACCTTATTTGATTGTTTTATTTGAGTAGTTTATCTTTTGTAACAACTTTTAAGACCTGAATAGTATCCATGAAAAACGACATCATAAAGATTTGATTTATTATATTAACTAGTGTGTTTTTTTTCTTTTCTAATCTTAATCCTAGCTTGTACCTTAAATTTTTTTTTTAACAACATGTGACGCATCGACAACACAAGCACAAGCCACTGAAATAGTGGTTCGGTTTATTCATATAACCTTTTAATTAAATACTTTAATTTCTCATACAATGCGTCATCCAATAATCTACTTTACTTGGATAGAGAAGAAAAAAAATATGCAATCTTCAACGCTAGAGCGATGTACTACATTTTTACTGGTCTTTAACTTTTTATCTTTGTTTTTACTCTTTTATTGCGTTAAAAATATTGTTTTGTTTTTTATTGAGTTTTTACAGATTTTAGGTTGCTCTGAAGAA
Source organism: Boechera stricta (assembly GCA_018361395.1). Lineage (NCBI taxonomy): Eukaryota > Viridiplantae > Streptophyta > Magnoliopsida > Brassicales > Brassicaceae > Boechera > Boechera stricta. The sequence continues at coordinate 5,785,982 of CM031544.1, read as the reverse complement.
AACAAATTAGGATGCAAACGCTCATTTGAATATATATAATCGTACAAAAGTATGAGAAGTTTCACATTTGTTGAATGGCTTTCTGATTTCTGCTTGAGCTAAAATTTGGACACAATATAATATTTTTAGGAAGTTTTCATCAAGCGGTGGTTTGGCCATTTTATATGGTTGTTCAAAAGTTATGTCTATTTTACTGAACAGAAGTCATTCTGACAGACAAAGTATGCAAGAAATTGTACCCAAAAGTTTTAGACCGACCGGTCCATGCTTAGAACCGATTCAGTATAAGGTTAATTTAACTTTTACGCTCGAATTTAAGAACAGTGCTTAATTTAATTTCTATTAAATAGTTTGACTTCTGCTATAATAAATCATTGAAAATTTCCTATGCATAATGTTTTTTTTTTTTGTCAAGCATTATGCATAATGTTTTCCTATGCATAATGCATAATGCTTTTAATTGATATTTACACATTGCTTCTTCTTTTGATTTCCTTATTGACTTGCTATTTATTACCGTTTAACTTAGAAAAATCTACAAAAGTTATATAAATTACTTTATTTCCGAAAATTCGTAGTGTAATTCATTGATTTTTGTGGATTTAACCTATAATATACAACTGTGATTTGTTGTGCAATTACAGTTATTTATTTGCGTTAAAATTTGAATTTATCACAAAGACAATTTTAAGAGCAATTGATCGCGTTTAATACACAATTTCACGAGAAAGAGGGTAAATAAAAATTTGGCAAGAAATCTCTAAAACTATTCAACCTCTTTCCATCTCATAACACTTAAATAAACTTTTACATCCATATAAAAAAAATAATATTCATCCTTTAAGAAGATGCTATTAATATTAAATATCAAGTAAGGTGAATAACACCTTTTTATTTTATCAAGCACAAACCTTTAATTCGTATTACATCATTACATAAGTGCTACAACAAGAAACACTCTGGTCGTAATGACAAGATTAGTTTTTAAACTTGGTCTCCAGCTCTTCGACAACTTTGACATCTAACTTAAACGCCTGAGCCAAAATCTCTGGATTAATCGGAGGCGTTGACCCAAACACAGTATCTGCGATCGTGATAACTCCAGCATTCTGACTACTCAGTCCAGCAAAGGCCACCGCAGGGGTCTTCCCCATATTCACTTGAAAATGGATCATTCCTATGGGGAACACGAACACGTCGCCCGGGTGCAGCATTTTGGCGAATAGACGGTTATTGTCTTGATTGGAAGAGACAAACCCGACATATAATGTTCCCTCGAGAAGAACAAGGATCTCAGTGGCACGAGGGTGTGTGTGAGGCGGGTTTTGTCCATATGGTGCATAGTCTATGCGGACCAAGGATATTCCCATGGTGTTTAGCCCTGGAATCTGATCGACATTGACCGTTGTCACGTTGGATTTGACATCATTATTAGTGTCTCCTGCTCGTTGAGGCCTGAGTAGAAGAAATCTTCTGCCTTCGCTTGCTTCGGATCCTTGCAGAACTTACCATTCACAAAAACTGCAAGTAGAGATATTGATTTGAAAAGCATATATTACAAATGCGAATTTACTCATAATAAAGGAGAACAAAAATCAGCAGAGTTTTATACGCACCACCATTTTTGGGATCATCAATGGCTACACAGAAGTCTTGGAGTGGACTTGGATCGTAAGCTTTGACAAAGGAAATAACCAAAGCAGATAAGGTAATCAGGATGAGAGACTTGGAAACCTTCATTTTTAAACAAAAAATTCTTCTAATGCTTTTTAAAGACTTTTTATATATGTGTCTGTTGTTTGTGAAATGTGAAACATTTGAGCTCAGTATTTATAGGACAGAAGCGCATGTCATATTTGACGTAGTCTAAATTTCTATACATTTGTATGCCGCATGTTTCAAAGTGGCAGTTCAACAACGTTTAACAAGTCTATTGATGACTTAATGTATCTTTAATTAAAATTGGATTTGCATGACTAATACACAAAACCACAACCAGAGCTTATATTGATTTATACTAGTGTTATCCTTGAATCACCTTCTAGATTCAAGGAGCCTCCTAGCTGTTTTGCAGTTGAAACCATACACAAGAGACACGGCTATTTCCAATGCAACAAACGGTAGCTTAACAAGTCAATTGAGACCAATCAAGTGACTTGGAGATTACCATGACGCGAACTGAAGGGTGCCAAAGAAGCCATATTTTCCCCAAATCAAAGTGCTCGGTTAAATTATAAACGAGTCAAAGTCTGTCATGGGTCTCAATAAGACCACCAAATATAGGCTTGTTAAGCTTATACGAATTTATATTAGTGTTATCGGTGTATCACCTTCTAGATTCAAGTATTATAGTAGATGGGTGTGTTTTCGTTCAAAAAAAGAAAAAAAGTGTATTCTCCAAGTTCGAGTGTATTTGCGAAGAAGTGTATTCTCCAAAGTAATAAACTAAAGCATGTTTTCGGATCCATGGAGCTAGGGTGCAGTCCCGAACTTTATGGCAACAAAAAAAAAAAAAGCAATTGCTTGTTTATCATTAATTTTTTAATAACGTTTTTATTTTGGCAATAAAAAATTATTATTATTTTTCAACTTGTTAGTAACTACAAAACCGCCATCCAAAATCACATAAAGCCAAAAAATTATTTAATTTCCCAAAATAATAAATTTATGTATAAGATATTTTAGCAGATTTAGATAAATCAACCACACACTAACTACAAGAAAATGTGCAAATATCGACGGAATTAGCGACAAAAAATTAGTCGTCGCAAATTTTCAACAAAATTTAGACGGAATAACGAGAAAAACTGATATCGTCGGATAGAGGTCGCTAAATTAACGACCACTTCCCGATTATCGCTTATTTCGACGAAATTTAGTCGGAATAGCGAGAAAAACAGATTTCGTCGGAAAGTGGTCGCTAAATTAATGACCACTTTTCGACAAAAGTTAGGATCGTCGCTATGTCGTTGCTCTGGTGTTAATACGAAAGAAAGTAAGCACCCTTGGCGGTAGGAGGTTCAAGTTCGGCGGTCGGATTTAAATCCGTTCACCGGCGGTACTATTCGATAAGTCCAGTAGACTGTCGAAAAGTCGTCGCATAAAATGTTGTCTAAGGTCGTCGCTAAACGGACATTTTCTTGTAGTTACTGTAGACCCTGCAAGTCTGTTAAGACGAAAGCAGATTTATGACAAATTTATATGATTTATGACAGATTTATATTTTCTAGATATATCTTAGATAGACTTACAACATATTTTGCAAATCTTCTATGACTTAGGTAGAATTAGAGCTTATTTTATGTAGGTTATCTATGACTACGTCAGATTTACCGGAAGACTTGCTTAATCTGCCTTGATAAGCATATTTACAACAAACACGAACAAGTCTTCTATGTAAATAAGTCTGCTATAGTTAGAATCATTTAAGATTGTTTACGTGCACAGTGCACTATGTTGGTTATTTTCAAAATTCATTGGTCTCTGGAATAGTTTTCTCTTATAAAATGTAAAGACTAATTCAATGTAGGAAAAGTAATGTTAATACTAAAATATCAAATTAAACGAATTCAGTTGGTAAATATCCCAGTCTTGAACCACTTCAACAAAGACAAAAGCAGAGACTAAATTTTATAAAACGTAACCAATACAATTTGTGTGTATCTTTTTCCAACAACACACGCTTTATAAATGAGAAAAATGTTTTTAAAACACCCAAATTTTAATTTGAGTGTTTTAAATCCTCAACTTAGTTTACAATTAAATATATAATGTATTTTTGGTTGATTTTCTGATTTAATACCTAACTGTCGTTGATTTGGCCATTTTGATCACGTCATAATCGATAATGCCACGATCAATGAGGCTTGCGTTTCGGAAACCTAATTCGGAATTAAAATTCAGTGGGAAGTGTATTTAATAGGTATTTTAGAAGTGTTTTTTAACCTTCTAGATCCATACGACTTTATATTTTAGAAATCCGGATGCATGTCTAGTTCTTATATTTAATCATATGCACGAGATCAACTACCCCAACGCAAACCAAGTGAGTTATTACTTCGCAAAAATATTTTTTGGGTGGGGACGAAAGTGTAGAAGTGTTTATTGAACCTTCTAGACTCATCGCAAACCTTTTTGTCATGACATTATCAATTACTACGTGATCAAAATAGCAAAATCAACGAACATTGAATATTAAATCAAAAAGTTAAGAAATATATGCTATATATTTCATTGCAGACTATGTTGAGGATTTAATCTTCCAAATTGAAAAGTTGGACATTAATAGATATTTTCCCCCTTGTAAAACCCTTCACAAAAAAAAAATGATACTTTGATTTATGTACCAATCACATGATTTATGTGGTTTTTGGCTTCGTTTTAAGATATTTAAGTTTATTTGTTTATCTAGATAGATTAAAGCTATGAAGTTAATTTTTTTTCAATAGTGAATTTTTCCTTTCATAAATATCAATAGTTTATGATTTTAGATGTGATTTAGCAGCAAATTGATGCAAATCTATTAAAGTAAATATGTATATTTTATGGTTTGTTTTCGCTAACACTATTTGATTGTTTTATTTGAGTAGTTGTACCTTTTGTAACAACTTTTAAGACCTGATTAGGTGTCCATGAAAAGCGACATCACAAAGATCTGCTTTATACTGTTTTTCCTTTCTTTTCTTTTTTCTAATCTTAATATTTTTACCTTTGTTTATTTGTTTTTTAAAACATAAATTATACGGAATTAAATCCACATTATAATATATCAACATCACTAGCACAAACCGTCACTAGCACAAACCACTGAAATAATAATTTGGATTATTTATATGTATAACCTTAATAAATCAAGATAGAGAAGAACAAGATCATGTGATCTTCAACGCTAAAGTGATGTATTACCGGTTTTTATTTTGATCTTTGAGGTTTTTATTGAGTCAAAATATGAATTTGTAATGTTTATCGAATTTTGAAGATTTTTAGTTGCTTTGGAGGAAACAAATCATTTGATCGATATTGCAAAAATATCAAAAATATCAGAGGTTAGACACAATATAGTCTTGTTAGTCAATTTTCATGTTGCGGTAGTTTGGCTATTCTGAATAACTGTTCAAAAATTATGTCTGTCTTACTGAAGGCAATTCATTCTAGCAAACTAACAAAATACATTTAAAAAAAAATGTGTTTGATGTTTTTACTTGATATTTACACATTGTTTGTTGCTTTTCTTTCTTTATTTACTTTCTTTTTATTTCCGTTTAATTTAGAACAAAAAAATCCACACAAAAAAAATATGTATCTTTTTAGTTCTATTTTATTCCCACATATTCATTATGTGATTATTGATTTTCGTGCATTTGATGTTTGATATATTATTGTGATTTCTTGTGCATTTGCAGTGAGTTATCACAGAAACAATTTTAAAAGCAATTAATCAAAACACACACAATTTCGCCGATCTAATGCATACCTTGTTTTTATTTTATTAAGGAAACTCTAAAACATTCTACCTCTTTCCATCTCATTGGCATAGTTCCTTTTCGAAGATGCTGTTAAACCAAAGTGTCGTTTTCCTTCAACAAACAACTAGTATAAAAGATAGCTAGGTTATATCAACAATAAGAAACTATTTTTTTACTGTCCTAATCCAAACAAATTGTATTCAATAGTAATATGGTTCATTTGCTATATTTGTTTTTGCTAGTTTTCTAAACGTTGAAGTCTTTTATTTGAAAATTATGTAAAAATTCTAACGACAATTTTTTTGTAAATTTTTTTTTTCTTTCTATAATATACTATCACTGTGTGTAATTTAGCAACAAATTGATGCTACTTTGTTATATATATATAACTTAAGCTTTTTTGCCAAAAAAAATACAAATTTTTTAGTGAGCCAAAAAATATATTAGTTTGTGTTGACTTGACCAATTTAGTTATAAAATTAGTCAACTTTAACTCTTGTCTTGTTTAATTAACGTTAAACACCGTTATTGTGTAGAATTAGAGAATTAAAACAAAATCCACAATTCTCCTTAAAACCCTATTCCCAGCTCGAGCATTTAGTCCTCCGTCCTTTGAATCACAAAGCTTCTATTTGAATAGTGGTTTCTCCTTCCCAAATCTCTAATTCTCAATTTTATTTCATCTTCTCCCTTCTCCAATTCTCTCCCTCTGATTTAATTCTCTTATCACCTCAGTTTCAAGATGCAAAGGAGTAAGCTACCAACACGTCGACGCAGAGAACGAGATGCCATTGAAGATGACGTAGAAGGAGTTACGGTTGAGACGATTCCCGAAAACGATTGTGAGGTTATCGAAGATGATGAGCATCAAGAAACTACTGGTGAAGAAATCGGCAGAGAGAACAATGTTGTACCTGTGGAAGAAAACGCGGCTCTAGTTTTAGCAAACAACTTCGGAGAGATTGTGAGCAATGATGTAGAGAGTGATGAGAGTGGAGATGACATATTTAACGAGGATACGATACCAGATCCGTTGTCATCAGAAGATGAGGAAGAGGAAGCACAAAGGCATCGTGAGGATTCAGAATCACAAGATGAAATTCTAGCATTGGGTAAGACGTTTGGTTCTTTTGTTGAGTTTAAGCAGGCGCTTCTCAGATATTCTCTGAAAACCCGATATGATATTAAGCTCTATATGTCGTCACAGAAGAAGATTGGTGCGATTTGCTCTGACATAGAGTATTCTTGTCCTTGGAGAGTTTATTACTCATATGAGAAGAGCAAACGTAAGATGCAAATTAAGGTTTTTGAGAATAAACACACATGTATCAGGTCTGGTTACTCGAAGATGCTAAAGAGTTCAACAATTGCCCAATTATTTGAGGAGAGATTGAGATTGAATCCTAAGCTTACAGCTGTAAAAATGGCTGCTGAGATAAAGAGAATCTACAATCTTATTGTTACTGATGAACAATGTCGAAAAGCGAAGACCAAACTTTCAAGGGCAAGAAGAGCTAGCCACGAAGCACATTTTGCTCGAATTTGGGATTATGAAGCAGAGATTCACAAGACAAATCAAGGCACCATTATGGAGATTCAAACCATTCCAGGGCCAAAACCAGGAAGCAAGCAAAGGTTTGATCGTATTTATGTTTGCTTTGAAGCAGAACGAGTGGCTTGGAAGTCTAAATGTAGACCTATCATAGGTGTAGATGGTGCTTTTCTGAAATGGGATGTCAAAGGGCAGCTGTTAGCTGCAGTTGGAAGAGATGCAGATAACAGAATTGTTCCCATTGCATGGGCTGTTGTGGAGATAGAAAATGATGTCAATTGGGATTGGTTTATAAATCATCTCAAAAGGGACTTAGGACTTGGTGACGGCAGAGACTTCACATTCATATCCGATAAGCAGAAAGTAAATTTGACTTTAGTTTCAATTAAACTTGTGTTATTTTACTATTTTCATCAATTTCATTTAAATTTGTTTTATTTTACTTTTGTTACCAGTTTTTAGTATGTGTAATCAGTATTTAGGTTATGATTACAAATACTTATACTTTCTCATTTTCTTTGAAGGGTTTAGTGAAAGCTGTCCATAATCAACTTCCAGAAGCCGAACATAGAATGTGTGCTAGACCAGAACCACCAATGTAGTTAACATCCTCTGCCTCATCTTCAATGTTCCCTACTTCCTCAGCAAAATGTACAGCCTTCTTCGTCTTTCCCACTAAGAGGTTGTGCATCGTGTCCAGCTTCGCCTGAACCTCAGCAATCTGCGAACCGTCAGCAACACTAGCGAGCCTTTTCCGCTCGAAATCAGCATTCTTGGTGCTATTGCTAGACGCCAAGTTCTCAATCAGCTTCACAGCATCGGTTGGAATCCTAGTGTTGAAGTTCCCATTGCTTGCAGAATCCAGTGCCATCTGATACCGCCAATCAATCCCTCTGTAAAAGATCCCGAGCAGCTGAACTTGACTGAAACCGTGGTGCGGACAGTCTCTCTGGTAGGATCTGAATCTCACCCAAGCAGCCTTGAGTGCTTCTGTTGGACCTTGAGAAAATTGAGAGAGCTTGTTCCTGAGCTCCTCCGACCTCGCATCGTCATAGAAATTGTTCAGGAATGCGTTCTTGGTGTCGTTCCAAGTAGCGAGAGATCCGGGAGGTAGCTGCTTCAGCCAGTAAGCTGCCTCTCCACCAAGAGAGTATGGAAAGAGCTTACAAAAGAGGTATTCATGTGGTACTCCATTGTACTTCATACTGGTGACCAAGTCCTCGAATTTCTCGATGTGATCCATAGGGTGCTCATGAGAGAGACCGGTGAAAGGGTGCTGTCCAACAAGAGTGAAGTAAGCAGGCTTCAGCTCAAAGTCATTCCTCTGGAAAGTTGGAATACGGATCGCTGCACGATTGGCATAGAATTGATCCGGTCGGTTGTAATCGCCAAGTGTCCGTTCAGCAACAGCTTGGGGTTGTTGTGGAGGAGGTATTTGTTCACCTTCCTCATCATGCACCAAACCTTGTGGAAGATCCATCTCAACTGTAGTCCTTTTCTTTGTCCGATTTGTGCGTTACTGCAGCTGTGAGGAGAGATTGATCGTGGTGTGTCCTTCTTTCTCCTGGTGGTACACTGATGCCACTGAAAATCAAAACGAGAAAATAAGTAACCAAAATTCAAAACAGGCGTTCTGTCGATCGATACCAATGGAGTATCGATCACGTCTGACAACGAGAAACAAAATCGACAACTAAAATTCTAAAGGTGAATTTTTAGAGTCCCCGGCAACGGCGCCAAATTTGATATGCTCAAATTAATACCCTATRATGATACTAAAGCAGTTGCTGCAGTAAAGTTAGGGGTCGAACACAAGAACTCAAGAAAACTCACGCAATAGATGAAAGATGCAGATTGTGCTAAGCAAACAAATGATTGATGAGAAAACAAATGATCGAATTAAACTTAGGTTGAATTTGTATAGAAGGAAACTAGGCTCAGGGAAATTCTCAGGAAATCAATGATAAACAACAATTAATCAATTAAGGTTCAATTCAATTAAGCGCCGTTCTTGAACTCAAACACGAAAGTATAGACCAACCTGCCGCGTAAAACTAACTAAGTCTAAAGTCTAAAATTCCAAATCTCTTTGCAAATCCTACACAGAAACCAGCAATCAATTCAAGTTTGATATGTTCACAATTCGATTAAACCAAATCTCTTTGCAGATAATCCAATCGCCACCTAGTTTTATCGATTACTCAATTGCACGCCGTGCTAATCGACATTCAGGTTCTATATTCTAAGTGATCGTTAGAAATAGCTTTGAGAACAACCTATGGTGAAGAACTATTCAGATTTTGAACCCTAACAAATCAATTATCATAAATCAGAGAAATCCATATGAGAAACCTCAAACCTAAAATGAGACTACTGACATGATAGATGAAACAAATAACATAACGAATAAATCATGAAATTAAAAAAGAATAAAAACAAGGTTCGGGATCTTCTATGATGAACAAAGTCTTGATCCGTCTCCTCACAAAAGCTTTCAAAGTAAAGTCTGCTCCCTAACCTAAAGACTAAGAGTTTGCTTAAATAGTCTAAAACACGAGCCGGGCTTTGTAAATAAGGAAAGTATGGGCTTTTGGTGAGAATTTCGCTTGACATCTATCTCGCTTGCGTATCGATCGATACCGATGGTGTCGACGATACTGGCTTCGAGATTGGTATCGACGATACCGGATGGTGTCGATCGACATCAGCTTGAAAACGGTACTTTCTTCTGTTTGCTCCAAAAGGCTCCAAATGTCTCCAAAATCTCCAATTTCGCCCAAACGTGCTAAAACCTGAAAAGACTCTAAAATGATAGAAAAGCACTAGAAAGACTCGATAAACGACTTATATCATGGCTAAAAACGGTAAAATCCATGATATATCAACTCCCCTTAGATTTGCTTGCCTCAAGCAAAACAAAACTAAGTGAGAGAAAGAGGTTTGAAAAACCTTAGAGATCCCGATCTGTACCGAAATCGCTGTAATGATCCCTCTTCCCAAGCGCCCACGTTGCCTCGATCAGCTTCAGATCTAACCTCCATGTACTTCTCCATCGAATTCCCAGCCACGCATTTCACTCATGACCCCGCTAAGTGTTCATCCAAGCTTATCATCGCCAGCTTCATCGCTAAAATCAATGTCCACGAACTTTCTAGATTCTTTGGTCATACAATACCATAGCCAAGAACAATTCATTCAACTTTTCTTGGTATTTAACTCCCTGCACTTATTTCACAACCAGTTCTTATTTTTTTTTTTTTTTTTTTTTTTTAACGCATATACAAATCAAGGTTCGAGACACGAGTATTGATAGTGTTAGCTACCAATTCCCTTCTTACCCTCTCAATGTATCCAGTTCTTATTGATTCATTTTTTTTTTAACTGCATATACAAATCAAGGTTCGAGACGCAGTATTGATAGTTAGCTACCGAATTCTCCCTCTTACCCTCTCAATGTATCCAAGACTTATCACGGGGAGATCTACCATTTCTTTCATACGCATAGTTCCTTAGCTAGGTAATGAATGATGAATCAACTCTTTGGACATTTACCTTATTGATGAAGTGCAAAATTTGGCTAAAACTTGTGATGAAAACTTGTTGAGACAATCCATGAATTCTGGCTGGTTTACCTCTGGATTTTTCATTAGTCGAACTGGATATTGACCCTGAACAATGACACTCAAAAGCAAAACCAGCACATCAAACCGAGCACAGAATCTCTAAGTTGTTTTGACACGAAAATCATTTTTTTTTTTTTTTTTCAAAATGAACACAATGTCAAGAACTACCTCCCCAGACTTAAACAACACTGTCCCCAGTGTTTATCAAGCCGAGAAGGTGAAAGAAATCAAAGGACAAAACGAAATAGGTCAAGAACAAGAGGTGTTACCATAGAGCGGGGTGTCGATCGATACAAGGTGGTGTGATCGACACGGAACAAAACACCATCCTTCTTCCGACCGATTAAGACACAACAAACACAAAAACAAAACTCATATTTATAGACTTACCAGTGGGTTGCCTCCCACTAAGCGCTTGTTTAATGTCACGAGCTTGACTTTGACTAAGATATCCAGACAAGGTGGAGGACTCACTCCGAGATAAGCTCCACAACCGACATCTCCAGCTTCAAAGTTTGCTCATCATATCCTTTCTTCTCTTTCATCTCGTAGAATGAGAACTCTAACCTTAGAGAAAGGTCTTGCCCTTGCACTTCACCTTATATTCGATCGAATCTCCATCACACTTCATAAGTGAAATTAGCAGACCGTTGAACTTCTTGCTCGTCGCCTTCCTCTTTGTTGCCTTGGTCTTTCCACAACTCTTGGGGTGTTGGGGGTTCATTTGAAATATCTGCGACTTTTGGTTCATCAGAATCAGATGATCATCGAGTCTCGCCGAGGCAATGGTGATGCACGAGACATGTCCGGGTGCTCCTAGGGAATGACATCGTAGAAGACGCCTCCGTCAATGCAAGAGAAAGAGATTTCTCTTATGCGTGTCCATGATCGCGCCAACAGTAGCTATAAATGGTCTTCCCAAAATCAAGGGCACCTGGATCCTTGGCTCATCTCCACAACCTGAAAATCAGTAGGAATCGACAATCTCCTATTTTAACAGTAAATCAATAATTGTAGCGTAAGGGAGTGAGCTAGAAGAATCGCTGCATGTGAGAAGCGTGTTAGGAGATCTCATATCAGCTTTCAATCTCTCGCAATCGCCTCGACATGACGTTGACACAGACCCTGAGTCAACGAGACTCAAGTTTACTCTAGAGATGGAGCATGGAACTGAAAATTTCCCTGGGTCTTCCCTCTTTGTCAACTGTCTCAGCGGTGGTGGTGTATCAGCAACGGGAGGTCCTGCAACCATTTTTTTTGMCAAAAACTTGCTTCTAGCAGCCTCCCACTCCTCTCTTGTCAGCTTGGGAATAATAATAGATAGGCAACTTGCTTGTATACCCTTTCTTTGACAGTTCAACATCCTCTTCATGTCCGCATCGATCGATACCGGATGGTGTCGATCGATACCGATTTTCAGCATCCCACTCGTCATCTCCAGCAARATCGACGGATTTTCAGCTATTGGAGTCTGCTTAACTCCTGAATTTACCACTTTTCCACTTCTTAGACTTATGGCGTTGATGTGAGCTCTTGGATCTTCAGTCTTCCCTGGAAGAAACCCTCTTGTCTTCTCAAGAGCTGCGGTCGAGCAATTTGAGTCTCGAGTTTCTTCTCATGATTCAATGCCTCGAGCTTTGGTTTGTATTGCCTCAACAATCTCTGTCCTTTTTCAGTTATTGATTCAGCTCGCGAAGGGTATCGACCGATACGATGAGTGTCGATCGATACGGAGTTTATCGCTCTCGAGTTGGTGTCGATCGACACGTAGGGGTGTCGATCGAATTTTATCTTCATCTTCAGAACCTTCGAATCTACAGGTCGGAGTATCGACGATACCAGTGATCGGTCGATACTAGTATTACATACAAACGCATCTCAGGCTCAAAATCCCTTCTCTAGCCGAGGTGATTGCATTGACATGTCCATGCTGTGGTTGAACTATCTTTCCTTGACACGATGTCTGATATTTGATTTTCCAGATCTTCTCGATGGATTTCGTTGATTCTCCCATTATCAGTATAAATTATCCAGCTTTCTATTAAAATCTCCAGTCATCTTTTCTTGTCCCTGCAGAATTTGTTCCAAGAGGATCTCCGTCTTACTCTCAGACCTGAGAATGCGGTTGGTAAGCGAATTACCGTATTGGCAGTAAAATCACCGCTTGAAGTGGTTTTTGGGCAATTGAGTGGCACCAAAACCAGATTGGTTACCTCACTGTAACCACCTTGTTGATTGTTGTTGAAGCTTCGGTTGTTGTTGTAACCAAATCGCTGACCCGAAAACCAGAACCACCAATGTAGTTAACATCCTCGCCTCATCTTCAATGTTCCCTACTTCCTCAGCAAAATGTACACCTTCTTCGCCTTTCCCACTAAGAGGTTGTGCATCGTGTCCAGCGCCTGAACCTCAACAAGCGAACCCAAGAACACTAGTGAGCCTTTTCCGCCGAAATCAGCATTCTTGGTGCTATTGCTGGACGCCAAGTTCTCAATCAGCTTCACAGCATCGGTTGGAATCCTAGTGTTGAAGTTCCCATTGCTTAATCCAGCCATCTGATACCGCCAATCAATCCTCTCGTAAAGATCCCGCAGCTGAACTTGACTGAAACCGTGACGGACAGCTCTGGTAGATCGAATCTCACCCAAGCAGCCTTGAGTGCTTCTGTTGACCTGAGAAAATTGAGAGAGCTTGTTCCTGAGCTCCTCCGATCTCGCATCGTCATAGAAATTGTTCAGAATGCGTTGGTGTCGCAAGTAGCAGAGATCCGAGGTAGTGCTTCAGCCAGTAAGCTGCTCTCCACCAAGAGAGTATGGAAAGAGCTTACAAAAGAGGTATTCATGTGGTACTCAGTACTTCATACGGTGACCAAGTCCTCGAATTTCTCGATGTGATCCATAGGGTGCTCATGAGAGACCGGTGAAAGGGTGCTGTCCAACAAGAGTGAAGCAGCTTCAGCTCAAAGTCATTCCTCCGAAAGTTGGAATACGGATCGCCGCACGATTGGCATAGAATTGATCCGGTCGGTTGTAATCGCTGTCCGTTCAGCAACAGCTTGGGTTGTTGTGAGGAGGTATTTGTTCACCTTCCTCATCATGCACCAAACCTTGTGGAAGATCCATCTCAACGTAGTCTTTTCTTTGTCCGATGTGCTCAAGCCTGCTAGCTCTGTGAGGAGAGATTGATCGGTGTGTCCTTTTTCTCCTGGTACACTGCATACACCTGAAAATCAAAAGACGAGAAAATAAGTAACCAAAATTAAAAAGACGCTCGTCGATCGATACCAATGGAGTATCGATCATCGACGACTAACTTAGACAAAATCGACAACTAAAATTCTAAGGTGAATTTTGAGTCCCCGAACGCGCCAAATTTGATATGCTCAAATTAATACCCTATGATGATAAAGCAGTTGCTGCAGTAAAGTTAGGGTCGAACACAAGAACTCAAGAAAACTCACGCAATAGATGAAAGATGCAGATTGTGCTAAGCAAACAAATGATGATGAGAAACAAATGATCGAATTAAACTTAGGTTGAATTTGTATAGAAGGAACTAGGCTCAGGAAATTCTCAGGAAATCAATGATAAACAACAATTAATCAATTAAGGTTCAATTCAATTGCCGTTCTGAATCAAACACGAAAGTATAGTTAACCAACCGTCGTCGCGAAACTAACTAAGTCTAAAGTCTAAAATTCCAAATCTCTTTGCAAATCCTCTACAAGAAACCAAAGAATCAATTCAAGTTTCGATATGTTCACAATTCGATTAAACCAAATCTCTTTGCAGATAATCCAATTGCTCACCCTAGTTTACCGATTACTCAATTGCACTGCGTGCCTAATCGAATCTAGGCTATATTCTAAGCGACTGTAGCTTTGAGAACAATCCTATGGTGAAGAATTATTCAGATTTTGAACCCTAACAAATCAATTCATCATAAAACTAGAAATCCATATGAGAAACCATGTCTGATCTCTCATGATGAAACAAAGTCTTAGATCCGCCTCCCTCACAAAAGCTTTCAAAGTAAAGTCTGCTCCCTAACCTAAAGACTAAGAGTTTGCTTAAATAGGTCTAAAAACACGAGCTGGGCTTCTTTGTAAAAAAGTGAAAATTGGGCTTTCGGTGAGAATTCTCGCCCTTGGACATCTATCTCCGTCTGCATCGATCGATACCGGTGTCGATCGATACTCAGAGCTTGAAAACGTATCATGATCGACACCGGATGGGTCGATACTCAGGCTTGAAAACGGGTACTTCTTCGGTTTGCAAAAGGGCTCCAAATATCTCTAAAATCTCCAATTTCGCCCCAAACGTGCTAAAACCTGAAAAGACTCTAAATGATGAAAAAAGACTAGAAAGACTCGAAAACGATTTAATCATGTAAAAACGGTAAAATCCATGATATATCAGATTGAGCCTGTAGGTATGAAGTTGTGGCCAGTTAGATTGCCTGTCTTGCCACCACCAAACCGATTAGGCAACCAGTGGCCAAATAACTATGCTAGACGTAAAAGACTTAATGAATCTTCCTCTAAGAATAACAAGACCAAGTTAAATCGAGAGCATCGTATCATGACATGCTCAAACTGTAAGGAAGAAGGGCACAATAAGTTATCATGTTCAAACCCGAGTGTTGAGCCTCAAGCTAAAAGACCAAGGGGTCGACGAAGGAAAGAACCGGTTAGCTCACTTTCATTTAAATGAGTTTCATTTTGAAATCAGTTTTTTGATTGTACATAAAGATTTGTTATGTTTTACATAGGAAGGAGAATCACAAGTTGGATCACAAGGAGGATCACAGGTTGGACCACAAGTTTAGACTCATAGGAAGGACAATGACAAGAACATTGCTCATGTTTTACTCGTTTAATTTCAAACGACTTTTTTTGCTTTTGTTATTTATGTTGGTAGCTTTTGTTGCTTGTGATGATGCCTTAGTTGCAGAATTTGCAGGTTTTGGCTAATGCGTCTATATTGGCTAATGCTTTTTTAGTTTCAAAACGACAGAACCTGTAACTTCCACACACACATATTAACCCAAACCATTTTTTGATAAGGTTCCACTTACATACACAAGCTCTTTATTGAACAATACTCTTTCATTGATGAAAAAATGTTTGGATACAAACACCAATATCTCTCAATCTCAAGATTTAAGATACAAACAATAAGATTTCACAATTCTTACCCAAGAACAATTAAGAAAATAAGAACATAAATAAATCAATGAGTCTCCCTCAAGTTTCCACTCACAGACACAAGCTCTTTACGTCATCTTCAATGGCAAATCGTTCTCCGATTACAGCGAGCCACTCGGCAATTACGGCGAGAAAGAAGACACTGATGAGACAGAGAGCGTACATGAATTTGAACTCATCTCCACTGAATTTGAATCTGAATTTTGGGCGGATTATGAGTGATAAAAGAGAGAACATACGGGTTTGTCGTCTTCATCGAATTGGGGATTTTCTTTTAATTCTCTAATTCTACACAATAACGGTATTTAACGTTAATTAAACAAGAGTTAAAGTTGACTAATTTTATAACTAAATTGGTCAAGTCAACACAAATTAATATGTTTTTTGGCTCACTAAAAAGTTTGTATTTGTTTTGGCAAAAAAGATTAAGTTGGTTATTTAAATGACCGTTTTCCCTATATATATATATATATATATTATTTTTGATAGCTTGTACGGTTTTTATCCTTCTAACAACTCTTAAAGACTTGACTGAATATCCAAGAAAATTTTAATACCCTCACATTTAAGAAAATAAAAAACTTTTTCTATAATATATAGGAATGGTAAACTTAATATTAAGTATCAAATTAGGTAAATAGCCCTTTTTATTTTATTAAGCATAAACCTTTAATTCGTGTTACATCATTACTTAAGTGTTACAACGATAAACACTTTTGTCGTCTTGACTAGATTTAGTTTTTAAACTTGGCCTCCAGCTCTTGGACAACTTTGACATCTAACTTAAACGCCTGAGCCAAAATCTCTGGATTAATCGGAGGTGTTGAGCCAAACACAGTATCTGCGATCGTGATAACTCCAGCATTCTGACTACTCAGTCCAGCAAAGGCCACCGCAGGGGTCTTCCCGATATTCGCTTGAAAATGGATCATTCCTATGGGGAACACAAACACGTCCCCGGGGTGCAGAACTTTGGCGAATAGACGGTTATTGTCTTGATTGGAAGAAACAAACCCGACATATAATATTCCCTCGAGAAGAACAAGGATCTCAGTGGCACGAGGGTGTGTGTGAGGCGGATTTTGTCCATATGGTGCGTAGTCTATGCGGACCAAGGATATTCCCATGGTGTTTAGCCCTGGAATCTGATCGACATTGACCGTTGTCACGTTGGATTTGACATCATTATTAGTGTCTCCTGCCTGGTTGAGGCCTGAGAAGAAGAAATCTTCTGCCTTCGCTTGCTTCGGATCCTTGCAGAACTTACCATTCACAAAAACTGCAAGTAGAAATATTGATTTGAAAAGCATATATTACAAATGCGAATTTACTCATAATAAAGGAGAACAAAAATCAGCAGAGTTTTATACGCACCACCATTTTTGGGATCATCAATGGCTACACAGAAGTCTTGGAGTGGACTTGGATCGTAAGCTTTGGCAAAGGAAATAACCAAAGCAGATAAGGTAACCAGGATGAGAGACTTGGAAACCTTCATTTTTAGACAAAAAATTCTGCTAATCTTTTTAAAGACTTTTTATATATGTGTGTGTTGTTTGTGAATTGTGAAACATTTGAGCTCAGTATTTATAGGACAGAGTCACAGAAGCGTATGTCATATTTGACGTAGTCTAAATATATATACATATGTAAGCCGCATATTTCAAAGTGGCAGTTCGGAAATGTTTAACAAGTCATTTATTATTATTATATGTTATATTATCATTATATATATTGTGATCTAATCCCATTACAAATTGATCAGTTCATCTATATGCAACACATGTGATTGTTATGAACAATTTCACGAATAATTGTATGATGTATAACTCTCTCCACAACAATTGGATTTCCTACCGGCGATTCTTATATGTGTTATACCAACGATGGATAGTCTTACATCTAACTTTTAAGACCACTACGAACAGCTCTGTCTGCAATACTTTAGAACGTCCGATTAGATGTGTACCATTAATCTGCAAGAAAGTGTACTTTCGGCAAATCAAACCCCGAATATAAAAAATTTTAAACTCTTAACCGCTGGACCAAAATGCTTCCACATCAAGTCTATCTATAACTTAATCTTTTTTAGTTAAAATTGGATCTGCACGACTATTTACACAGTACTTTTAACAATTAAAAAAAAATAGAGTAGTACATTTGGCAAATGACATCCTAAGTATGGTAAATGCACCTCACCATTCATAACATTTGGCATTTGCGATGAGTTGTGTATGACTAAATAAATCATTATTTACCAATGACAACAAATAATAACTTTATTTACTGTAAAAAACCAACCTTTAATTACAAAAATTTACTGTGTCTAACTAACAATAATCTCAAGCAGATAAATGAGATATTTTGGCATATTTCTGACATAGTTTAGACAAAGCAATCACAAGCAAGTATGCTCAATATATTTATGGTAGACCATGCAAGTTTGTTAAGACGAAAGCAGATATATTACAGATTTAGATAATGTTTTCTAGATAGACTTACAACATATTTTGCAAATTTGCTACGACTTACGTAAAGTTAGAGCATACTTTATGTAAGTTATCTCTGACTACGTCAAATTAACGAAAGACTTTGCTTAATCTGCCTATAAGCATATTTACAGCAAACACGAACAAGTCTTCTATGTAAATAAGTCTGCTTTTAGTTTAGATTGAATGCTATAGTTAGAATATTTTGGAAATATTGGTTGTTTGGGAAAGAAAATGTTTAGGTGCATTGATCTTGGTTATTTTCAAAATTCATTGATCTTTTCGGAATAGTATTCTCTCTTATAAAACGTAATGACTACTTAAAAGCAGGAAAAAATATGTTAATACTAATATATCAAATTAAGCAAAAAAAAAACATCATTAGTTGGTAAATATCACAGTCTTTAACAACTGCCACAAGGACAAAAGTAGTGACCAAATTTCCAACATGTATGTGCTAAGGTCTCATAAAAATCAGCCATTTCAATTTGTGTGTATCTTTTTCCAACAAGACACGCTTCATACAACTCTTAATCAAAATGATGCTTTGACATGGAAAAAAATGATACTTTGATTATGTCCATTAATTTCGTTCAATTGGATGATGATTCACTTGGGTTTAGGCTTTGTTTTGAAGGATTGAAGTTTATTTGTTTACCCAAATAGATTAGAGTAATTCAGGTGATTTTATTCAGTGATGAAAGGTTTTTCTTTTTTTTTTTTGGACAGGTGAAATTTTTTTCTTACAAATAGTCCTTCATAAATACTCATATTTAATTTTATGATTTTTGTAGTAAATTGATGCATTTATATGAAAGTTAATATTTCTGTTTTCTGGCTTGTTCACGGTAACCTTAATTACTAGTTTTGACTAGTTTTATCTATTGTAGCAACTTTAAAATAAAGACCCGATTAGTTACCATGATAAATAAATAAATAAAAATTAAAAGAACGAAAATGAAAGACCTGATTTTTAAATTGACTACTTTTGTCGCCTTGTAATTTTGTTTATATATTTTTAACATATATAAACTTGAGTGGCCACATAGCAACAATACTAATTTAATATATAACACAGACTACTATACTACATGTTTTAATCATTTTGTAAATTTATCCCATTGAGTAGTTTTCATCAACTTTATTTTTGGAAAGTGACGAACAACATACATGCAATCTTCAACGTTGGAGACAATTTTTTAGAGCAACTGATTGCAACTTTTATGATACAATATTTCGCAAGAAGGGTTTAAGACAAAATTCACCGATTCATTACAAATTTGGCTTCACAAGACTTGAGTAAATCCTGAGCGGAAGTTTGTTTTTTTTTTCTTGCCCCAGCTGTTTTCTAATAACATTCATCTCATACGTATGTATACATAATTCAGATCCATACACAAAAATATATATATATATATATATACTCCATTTGGCACATTCGTTCCGTATCATGCATAGTTTATTTGGGAAGATGCTGTTTAAATTGAAGCGTCGTTTTCCTTGAATATTTGTAACTTTGTATCGTTCTAACAACTCTTAAGATTTTATCAAGTATCCATTTCTTGATTATGCTGCCAATAGGAAAATTTAAGACAAAATCAATATAAGTAAAGTACAACGTTGTACTCTTTTAATTTTAAATATCAAATTAGGTGAACCAAATCATTTTTATTTTATTAAGCATAACATTTTCATAGTATTACATTTTTATTTGACTGTTACAATGAGAAACACTCTTAAAAGACAGAATCAATTCTTTGTGCAAACTTGGCCTCAAGGTCTTTGACGACACTGACATCTAACTTAAACGCCTGAGCCAGAACTTCCGGATAAATGGGAGGCGTCGATCCAAACACTGTGTTTGCTATTGTGATGACACCAACGTTCTGACTACTCAGTCCTGCAAAGGCAACCGCGGGGGTCTTCCCCATATTCACTTGAAAATGGATCATTCCTATTCGGAACACGAACACGTCGCCGGGGTGCAGAACTTTGGCGACAAACCCGACATATAATGTTCATGTTCCCTTGAGAAGAACAAGGATCTCAGTGGCACGAGGGTGCGTGTGAGGTGGATTTTGTCCATATGGTGCATAGTCTAGGCGGACCAAGGAATCTGATCGACATTGACCGTTCTCACGTTGGATTTGACATCATTATCAGTGTCTCCTGCCTGGTTGAGGCCTGAGAAGAAGACACTAAACCACAACCAGAGCTTAAATTGATTTATACTAGTGTTATCCTTGAATCACCTTCTAGATTCAAGGAGACTCCTAGCTGTTTTGCAGCTGGAACTATAGATAAGAGACACGGCTATTTCCACTGCAACAAACGGTAGCTTAACAAGGCAATTGATCAATTAACTGAAGTGACTTGGAGATTACCATGACGCGAACTGAAGGGTGCCAAAGAAACCATATTTTCCCCAAATCAAAGTGCCCGGTTTTTTGGTTGTGCCATTTGTGAAGCAAAAAATGATCTGTTGTGCTATTAGTAAGACATCTCAAACATTGTATATCTAGGGTGTTCGCCTAAACTAAAATATGTGAATTGTGAATGGTGACAAAGTACGATAATTGCAATTATGCCATCCGAAGTGTTGTAAACGTACCACATGGCTCTTGTTCTAGCTAGTGGTTTCCTTAAAACCGGAGAATCCTATTTCGAGTCTATTTGCGAAAAAGTATATTCTCAAAAAGAATAAACTAAAGCATGTTTTCGGATCCATGAAGACTAGTGTGCAGTCCCGAACTCCATGACAAAAAAAAAAAAAATTGCTTACTAACATTTTTATTTTGGCAGTAAAAAAATTATTATTATTTGTCAACTTGTCAGTAACTACAAAACTGCCATCCAAAATCACAAAGCCAAAAAATATCTAATTTCGGGAAAAAAGTAAATTTAAGCTGATATATAAGATATTGTAGCAGATTTAGACAAATCAACCTTACACTGTAGACCATGCAAGTATGTTAAGACGAAAGCAGATTTATGACAGATTTATATTTTCTAGATATATCTTAGATAGACTTACAACATATTTTGCAAATCTTCTATGACTGAGGTAGAATTAGAGCTTACTTTATGTCAGTTATATATGACTACGTCAGATTTACCGGAAGACTTGCTTGATCTGCCTTGATAAGCATATTTACAACAAACACGAACAAGTCTTCTATGTAAACAAGTCCGCTATAGTTAGAATCATTTAAGATTGTTTACGTGCACAGTGCACTGTGTTCGTCATTTTCAAAATTCATTAGTCTTTTGGAATAGTTTTCTCTTAAAAAATGTAAAGACTAATTCAATGTAGAAAAAGTATTGTTAATACTAAAATATCAAATTAAGCGAATTTAGTTGGTAAATATCCAGTCTTGAACCACTGCAACAAGGACAAAAGCAAAGACCAAATTTCCAACATGTATGTCAGAATATCTCATAAAAAGTAACCAATACAATTTGTGTGTATCTTTTTTTTTCCAACAACACACGCTTTATAAAACGGAAAAAAAAGTCTATTAAATGCCTAAGTTTTTAATTTGGGTTATTTAAATTCTCAGCTTAGTTTGCAATAAAATTTATAGTGTATTTTTGTTGATTTTCTGATTTAATATCCAATTTTTGTAGATTTTGGCATTTTGATAACGTCATAATCGATAATGCCACGATCAATGAAGCTTTCGTTTCGGAAACCTAAATCAAAGTTAAAATTCAATGGGAATTGTATTTAATAGGCATTTTATAAGTGTTTTTTGAACCTTCTAGACCAATACGATTTTATATTTTAGAAATCCGGTTTGCATGTCTAGTTCTTATATTTAATCATATGCAGGTCAACACATTTACCCTAACAACGGAAACCAAGTGAGTTATTACTTTGCAAAAATGTTTTTGGGTGGGGACGAAAAATTTATAAGTGTTTTTGAATCTTCTAGACTCATACGACTTTCCTTTGGGTTTCTGTAAAGCAAGTCTTTTTTGTAATGACATTATTAATCACTACGTGATCAAAATAGCAAAGTAACGAAAGTTGAGTATTAAATCGGAAAGCTAACAAAAGTATACTAGATATTTCATTGTAGACTAAGTTGTGGATTCAAATCATCCAAATTGAAAAGTTGAACACTAATAGATATTTTCCCCTTTATAAATCTCTCCATAAAAATGATACTTTGATTGCATAATTTACGTGGTTTTTGGCTTCGTAGATTTAAGTTTTTTTTTCTCAAAACCACAATCAACTTAACCAACAATATTGTTTACATCAAATTGAATCAAAACACTTAAACTAGAATGTGCCACGAAATCAATAGAAGCCACGTAGATCGAAATCTTACTCGACTCCCTTGCCAAAAGATCCATTACTTGATTGGCAGCTCTACCCACATGTTCAAACCAGATGAGATGAAATTCCGGTTGCCTAATAATCTCCAAGGTGAAGGTTTGTAGACGAGGCAAAGTTTTTGCATTCTTCACAGCGTCGATGACTGTCTTAGAGTCACTCTCAAATATCACCGATGTGTAGCCAAGGTTAATCACACACTTGACAGCCCAAGTCATTGCCGCAGCTTCAGCTTCTAATGGGGATTGTAATTTAGGGTAAGCCTTTGTTCCAAAACAAATTAACTTACCCTGATTATTCCTCAAAACCCATCCTGTACCACAAATCTCCATATTGGGGGACAAGCTAGCATCCGCGTTACACTTTAGAAAACTAGAGTTAGGAGGTTTCCATGTACCTCGGCCATTTGTAGTTTGTCTGGGGCATAAGTCTCTCTGGGGAGTTCCAGCTAGCCTTATCCACTCAGCAGCATCCATAGAGGAGTACTCAATGATTGAGTTAGCTTCCCTAGTTAGTCCCTGGAAAAGATGATCATGATTTACCTTCATCCTTCACTCTAATGCTTAGTGCATCCGATGGGTAGAGAAGTGAGCCCAGGTTAGAGTAGAAGGATGAGCTTGGTAATGGGTAGAAAAGATATCCAACAGGAGAAAGAGCCCATACCAGCCTTGCAAACCCACAACTGAATAAGATATGATTGATATCAAAGATATGATTGCAAACCCATCCTTCATTTCTTGATTTAAGTTTGTTTGTTTACCCAGATTGATATTTTAATAGTGAAATTTTCCTTACAGTTTTTCCTTCATAAATATCAATATGATTTTAGATGTGATTCCACAAATTGATGGAAATCTGTTAAAATAAATATGTATATTTTATGGTTTGTTAACATAATTTGATTGTTTTGTTCTAGTAGTTGTATCTTTTGTAACAAATGTTAAAACCTGATTAGGTATCCATGAAAAGCAACATTACAAAGATCTGCTTTATAGTGTTTTTTTTTTTCCTTTTTTTTCTAATCTTAATCCTTGCACCTTTGTTTATTTGTTCTTAAAAATATAAATTATGTGTATTTTGCTGAAGACAAGTCATTCTAGCAAACAAACAAAATATACAAAAAACATTGTGTTTAATGTTGAGACAATTGCATAAAACAACCTTCATCATATTTGATATTATTAGACCAACCTCTTCTTTTAAAGAGTTGGTAAAAAGACATTAAAACCATTTTTTTGATTTTTTTATTACAGAAATGTCATAGCTTTTTTTTCTTCTTAATCCAATTTCAATGGCGAAACCCTAATTGTATCACCATTTTCCTCTCTCTCTCCGACGACAGCAACATCGGTGGCAAGGCAAAGAAAGCTTCGAAGAAGAACATGAAGAAGATATCTATTTTGGTGAAACTCGATATAATTTATTAAAATAAATAAATATGTATATTTATGGTTTGTTAACATAATTTGATTGTTTTGTTCCAGTAGTTGTATCTTTTGTAACAAATGTTAAGACCTGATTAGGTATCCATGAAAAGCAACATCACAAAGATCTGCTTAATAGTGTTTTTTTTCCTTTTTTTTCTAATCTTAATCCTTGCACCTTTGTTTATTTGTTCTTAAAAATATAAATTATGTGTATTTTGCTGAAGACAAGTCATTCTAGCAAACAAACAAAATATACAAAAAAAATTGTGTTTAATGTTGAGACAATTGCATAAAACAACCTTCATCATATTTGATATTATTAGACCAACCTCTTCTTTTAAAGAGTTGGTAAAAAGACATTAAAACCATTCTTTTGATTTTTTTATTACAGAAATGTCATAGCTTTTTTTTCTTCTTAATCCAATTTCAATGGCGAAAACCTAATTGTATCACCATTTTCCTCTCTCTCTCCGACGACAGCAACATCGGTGGCAAGGCAAAGAAAGCTTCGAAGAAGAACATGAAGAAGATATCTGTTTTGGTGAAACTCGAAACCTTCGAAGCCGATGAGAAGGTACCATTTCTCCTCCTTCCCCTTTCAACCTTTTGTCTCCTCCGCCGTCGTCTCCTTCACCAAAAATTGGAGGAATCGATCTTCTCAAAACCCTAACCTCACCACTCCCCATACTCATGTTTCTTCTCATTCTCCAACCCCTCAACCTGGTACCTTGGAATTATCGTCACTGTCTCCGCCGCCTTGCTCTGCCTTGTCCTTTCTCAAGACTACGAACAGACCAAAACTCCATATGACATCTGAAAAGGCAAAACCCTAGTTAGCGATACTCTTTGACTCAGCCGTCCTTTTGCAGAAACCATTTGGATTTGGAGCTTAGGAGGATGAAAATGGTACATTTCCTTCGTTCGTTTCATTTTATCTCTTCTCTTGATTTCGTTTGATTTGGATCTATTAGTTGTTTGTTATATATTTTTTTTTTGTTCTCAGACATTCCGGATGCTAAACTTGTGGAGGAAACCAAACAAATTCAGTCAAAGCTCGAAGAAGCTAACACCACGGTGAAGCAAGAACAGAGGAAGGTAATCCTCTTCTCTTCAAATTACTTCCGTGAATTGAATTACCCACTAATCATTGGACTTATTCATGGAATTAGGTGTATTTAAAAGAAACTGTTTACTTATTTGATGTTTATACGCTTTGATTTGATTCATTATATATATATATATATACCGATGTGTTTTCTGTGATCTTTGATTCGTGTGAGTTCGAGAGTTTTAGTTATTAGGCATTTCAGTTTTTGGTGGTGAAGAAAACGCATAATTGGGCATTAAATCTCTAGAATGTTTAGCTTGGGCTGATTCCTACACTGATTTTGTGATCAGATTTGCTTCTTTTGTTCTTTTCATTAACAATTTGATGCATAGATACTATAACTGATTTCTTTTATCTTTTTAATTCTCATGCTAGTTATCTTGTGAAGAAGTTGATTTATCTCTTTACTTTTCTGTTGAGTTTATATGTATCTAGTTTATGATGGGTTATGGTCAATGTGTTGCTGAAATCTGTAGTGTGTGTTTTGAGTAGACAAGCATTGCTGTAACTATTATTGACTCGAGTTTTACACTTTTTGACAGAGATGTTGAAGCCCTGAAGGGTGTTTTTATTTTATTTCAAGAATATATTTCAGGCTGCAGTTGATATTCTCTTTTTGACTGTCTCTTTCTTTCGCTCGATTTCTAGATATGAATTTCGTTGGTAGATTAGTACTCTAAAAATATGGTAAAATTTACATGTATGTTATGGTAGACTTTACCTGTATATTATGGTAGACTTTACCTGTATGTTATAGTAAATTTTACTGTATGTTATAATAGACTTACAGGTTTGTCTTTTTGATAGGTTTTTCCGAAAATGAGAACTAAGCTTGTTTTTAGGATACTTCTGGTAGATCTGACAATGGTGGAACATATACTTGTGCTTGTATGTATTAGAAGCAATTACGTGTGTTGATTCATGTACCTCTATGGTGAGCCTTTTAAGATGTTTTTTTATAGTTGTTGTGTTTGTTTTCAAGATTCTTGTAAATGCGTATTAAGAAATCTCAAATTCAGGTCTTGTGCTAATAGACCAATATGTATGGTTTTCTCATTTTTTAGCTACACCAATGATGATCTCTGGTGATGAAGAAGAAGCTGATGGTGAAACAAATATGACCCCTACCAATGTTAAACGCGTGAAAAGGTAATAAAGTTACATCCTTTCTTGGATTTAAATATCCTCCGACAAGACAAAATATTGACTTGAACATGAACATGAACATTTGTTTGTTACAGGATGCTCTCTAATAGACAAAGCTCACTGAATGATGGTCTTTGAAGAAAAAAGTGAGACTAAAGAAGAAAATGACTCCATTCACTCAGCCACAACTTTTCTTTTCGTTTATTATGAATTTTGGAAGATATTTGAGTTAGTAACCCTTCTTTGTTGATTACCCTTTATTTATTTTAAAGTATGGATTTTGATGTTGAATTTTAAAGTATGGATTTTGATGACGAAGTCAAATGTCTACCATACTTTATAATAAAATCTACCCTATCATAAATATAAAAGTCTACCAACATTTAGAAATCTATCAACTTAAGTCTACCACAATATGACCTAATTCATAGAGTCTTGTTGGACTTAACCACAATATGACCTAAGTCATAGAACCTTGTTGGACTTAACCACAATATGACCTAAGTTATAAAGCCTTGTTGCTGAATGCTGATATGATCTTCGTTTATATAATAAACCAAACGATCTACTACAGTTGAAATCCAAAATGAAAGTAACTTTTCTTAACTCATAAAGCGATGGTATATGTGTTATAAGAGTACTAAACATACAAAAAGTTCAAGTAAACACACTAATAGTAAACACACAAAAAGTTCTAGTAAACATGATAGTAAAACACACAAAATCGTTTGCTAAGGAGAGGCTTGGGAGGTAAAAAATTCTACCACCATAGGAGATATTTAAGTCTACCACCATAGGAGGTAAAAAAGTCTACCACCATAGGAGGTAAGAAAGTCTACCACCATGGGGAGGTATACAAGTCTACCGTAATTCAATTTAAAATCTACCAAATAGGAAATATAAAGTCTACCAAAATTCCGAAAATYTACCAAATTAAGTCTTCCACTATGTGAACAAAGTYTACCAAAACAGACTAAATCTACCGTGTGAGGCAAAAGTCTACCATAACCAACTCACCAGAAAGTCTACCATAAATAACGAGATAAATCTACCACRGGTTACAAAATCTACCATCGAAGTCACTTAAGTCTACCGGAAAACCTAAAGTCTACCAAAAAAAAGTCAACAAGTCAACGCTGGTTTAAAAATCTACCGTTAAACAACATATAAGTCTACCRTTACATAGAAAATAATATCTACYGTAACATGAAAATGTAAGTCTACTATGTCTTCCAATTAAACTCTACCGTAACTATGGTAGACTTATTCAYGTAAATCTACCATAACTGACCAAGCCAAAGTCTACCGTTACATTTCAACTAAAATCTACCGTTTCGTTTAATATAAGTCTACCGTCAAAGCTGGTAGACTTTTCCAAGTAAGTATACCACTTCATACAAAACAAAAGTCTACCGTCATTCTCTGATAGAGTTTACCGTCCGAGCTCTTAAGTCTACCGTCATAGCTTTGGTAGACTTAAGTTTTCGCGCGCTGACGTGGCAGAAATTTATTAATGGTATTTTTGTTATTACGTTTTTTGTCACCAAACGAATTGAGGGTAAAACGGCCATTTAAAACAGAATTAGGTCGTTTCAGTAATATCCAAATATTAAAGTAATTTTAATAATAAAGTTTAAAAATATAGGTTGTTTTAGCTAACCATCCTTTAATGTTTTTAATTGATATTTACACATTGTTTTTAACTTTGCTTTCTTTATTTACTTACTTTTTATTTCTGTTTAATTTAGAACAAAAAATCCACAAAAATTATATATTCATTTTAATAATAAAATTTAAAAATATAGGTTGTTTTAGCTAACCATCCTTTAATGTTTTTAATTGATATTTACGTTTTTAACTTTGCTTTCTTTATTTACTTACTTTTTATTTCTGTTTAATTTAGAACAAAATATCCACAAAAATTATATATTTATTTTAGCTCTATAGATTCTACGGCAGACACAGGGGAAGCTTCGACAAAGGATAATTCCGAGGGTTGGTCAGTGGTCACTAATGGTTCTAGAAGTTCTCCTAGCCGCTGTAAATCTCCAGTTCGTTCCACCGATGATTTCCAGAAAACAAGCTTCGAGGATAAATTAATATCTTCTCCTACACACTATGAGCCTCTCATGCTTATTAATGAGGAAGTCGAGAAAGAGGAGGGAGAATTAGAGGAAACAAAAGACTTGGATGCGGATGTTACGGAATAAGAAGAAGAAGAAGAAGAAGGAGTCACTAAATGGAGATCTAAGCCTAAGTCTAACGCAAGAAATAGGAAAGCTAAGCCAATTCCCACACGAAAGGTGCATGACTCCGGATCCAAGAAATCGAGTAACACCATCACAATCAAATATGCTTCCCGAAGGAAGCACTAATGATATGACGACTTTTTTTGCGTGGAACATTCGCGGCTTCAACAAAATGCGCAAACATTTACCTGTACGTCGTTGGCTTCGTTCATCTTCTCGTTCTCCATCCCCTCCGGTCTTTGGTTGTTTGCTAGAAACGCGTGTTCTTCAAGGCAACTTCAGTCCAATTTTTGAATTTGTTTTTGTTGGGTGGAAACATGTAACCAATTACGATCACCATCGGCTTGGCCGTATTTGGTTCGTGTATTCTCCACAAATTACAGTTACAATTTTATTCAAGTCGGCACAAATCATCACAGTTGGAATCTCAACTTCACAAGGTGACAATTTTTTGTGTTCATGCATTTATGCTTCGAATTTCCAGCGAGAAATATCACTGCTCTGGGACGATATTAGGACTTGTCAAAGTATTTATGGCCTTTCCAATCTCCCTTGGGTTCTAATGGGTGATTTTAATGAAGTTCTTTCATCTTCGGATCACTCTAATTATCGTCGAAGCATTCATTCAGGGATGAATCAGTTTTAGCAGTTGGTTCTAGATTGCGGGTTCATGGATCTTGCATATTCAGGACCGAAATTCACTTGGTCTAATCACCAGGAATCCGATCCCATTTGCAAGAAATTAGATCGCGTTTTAGTAAATGGTGTTTCAGCTTCAACTTTTCCTGATTCTTATATGGCCTTTGAAGCAAATGGTATATCGGATCATGCTAGATCAAAGGTCACTGCATCACGTTCAACTCCAATACCATCAAGGAAAAGAATGCCCTTCCCGTTTTATAATTTTGTCTCCAAACTCCCGGAATTCAAGTCAACCGTGGCTCTGTACTGGGACTCTACCGAACGATTATTCCACTCTCGCTCCGCCCTGTATTTATTTCACAAGAAGCTAAAATCGTTGAAGCCACTCTTAAGTGCTCTAAACCGTGACAAATATAGAGATATATCCCGGCTCACGAGAGAATCGTTTGAGAATCTATGCTGCTTGCAAGAAGTAGCCCTTCTTGATCCGACTAGTTCAAATTTTCAAGCGGTCACCGAAGGTACAAATTTATGGGATCATTACGCTTGAATTGAGGAGAAATTTTATAAACAGAAATCTCGGAACACTTGGTTGGATTGTGGGGACAGAAATACGGCTTTCTTTCACAATACAGTAAAGTCAAGAATCGCGGGAAATACAATTAAAAGTTTGTCTACTTCGGATGGGAAAATGCTGACAGAGCTCAGGGACATAAAAAAAGAGGTTGTGGATTTCTATCAGGATTTGTTTCAAGCACCGCCTAACCAGTCTCTTATTAATGGTGCTTTTCTTGAAGATCTTATTACTTTCAGATGTTCCCCATCAGATGCCGCTAAGCTTACTACAGAGATATCATCGGAAGAGATCAAGTGTGTAGTCATCTCTATGCCATCTAATAAATCTTCGGATCCCGATGGATACACTTCAGAATTCTTCCAAGCTTCATGGGACATTATTGGCCAAGATTTCGTCACCGCAATCCAATCGTTTTTCCTATATTGTTTTATGCCTCATGGTGTTAACTCAACGGCACTGTCTTTATTACCTAAGAAGGAGGATACTAAGTTTGTTCGTGATTACTTGCAACAGAGTTGGTGAAAGACTATCACAAGAGAAATATTCCTTCGAGAGCAAGTCTCAAATTGGACATCTCAAAAGCTTTTGATACAATTCGATGGGATTTTATTATCATGACTCTTCGAGCTATGGGGTTTCCAGACATTTTTATCCATTGGATTTATGGCTGCATTTCGACAGCCTCATTCTCAATATGTGTTAATGGCGAGCTTGAGGGATTTCTTCAGAGTTATAGAGGGATTCGTCAAGGTTGTGCAATGTCTCCTTATCTTTATGACATTGTCAATAACATGTTGTCCTTACTTCTCAACAGATCGGCTCTTGAAGGACAACTCGGTTACCACCCTCTTTGTCGGGAAGTCAATATCACGCACTAGAGCTTCGCCGATGACATTATGGTTTTCTTCGACGGAACAGAAAAATCGCTGAAAATTATTATGGATGTTCTGAAAACATTTTCCGACGCTTCAGGTTTATTCGTCAATATGTCGAAATCGGCGATCTATATGGCGGGGAAAACGCATCCTTCCATGACTTCATATGTAAATGCTTTGGGTTTTCGGGTGGAGCAGCTTCCTATTCGGTACTTGGGCCTTCCTTTGACAAGTAAGATAATATCACAGCAAGACTACGAGCCTCTTATTGATCGGATTCGTTCTCGTTTTCTATCTTGGAAAAATAAGACTTTGTCCTATGCTGGCCAGCTACAGCTTATCAAAGCGGTAATTGCAAGCATAACGAACTTCTGGTGTTCAGCTTTCAAATTACCACAAGGTTGTCTCGATCAAATCGAAAGCATGTGCTCCACATACTTGTGGTCCGGTTCTCCACTTATTACAACTAAGGCTAAAGTGGCTTGGGAGGAAGTTACAAAGCCAAAGTGGGAAGGTGGCTTGGGAATAAGAAAACTTAGAGATACATCCCTTATTTTCTCTCTTAGTTTAATTTAGAGACTTCTTATCAAATCGGGTTCGCTTTGGGTAGCTTGGATCCATCGTCATCTATTAAGTGGTAAATCTTTTTGGGAGGTCAAACACACCTAAAAGGGCTCTTGGATTTGGAGGAAACTTTTGCAACTTTGCGAAGTAGCTAGAAATTTCATTCGGATTGATATTCATGATGGTAAATCAACATACTTCTGGACTGATTCTTGGTCTGGATTAGGCTACTTAGGAGACATAATTGATGAAGCAGGAACACGTCAACTTGGTCTTGGACGTGGCGCTAAAGTAGCAGATGCAACAAGGTCTAATGAGTGGCACTTTCGAAGATGCCGCAATCCAGTTATTAGTGAAGTAATTGAACACATTCGGCAGCTCTCTCCGCCAGCTCCAGATTCGGGATCAGACATAATCACTTGGAAATGCAACGACACCGAATTCAAAACGATCTTCAAAGCTTCATCCTCTTGGAATCTTGTTCGTGAAAAGCATCCAAAAGTTCCTTGGGCTAAGCTTATATGGTTCCCATATGCAATTCCCAGGTACTCATTAATCTCTTGGTTGGCAATTCTTGATAAGCTCTCAACAGGTAGTCACACCGCAATGTGGGGAGCTCCTCAATCCTGTCCACTTTGTGGTGAATATAATGAGACAAGAGATCATTTTCCAAACAACCATCTACTCCACCTGGCGAGAAAGAAACAAGAGGATCCATTCCAACAAGCACCAGCCTTATAATAGCATTACCAATTTCATCACAAAAACGATTCAAGGAAGGATTGAATCTCGTCGTAAACATAATCGAATTGAAGTTGAGACTTTATTGGAACGGTGGCGACTAATGTCTCTTCCGTAAGCTTTCATAGATTATCATTCACTTCTCCAGTGTTCCTAGCTACCATCGTTTTTCTACTGCTCGTGTTTTTCATTTTATTCTTCGTGGTTATTATGTTACCCTGCTTCTTTTGCTATTATGCTTTGCTTTGTTTAGCAAGCTTTCTTTCTGTTGTCTGATGTTGTTTTTAGTTTTGTTTTCTTACTTTGGTTCTCAGTTGTAAATATTTTCTATAATCAATTAATTTAACATTTCATCAAAAAAAAAAAATTTCTAAACGTTGACGTCTTTTATTTGAAAAATATGTAAAATTTTAACGACAATTTCTGTAAAATTAAGTTTTTTTCTATAATATACTATGACTATGTGTAATTCAACAGCAAATTGATGCTACTTTGTTATATATAGTTTTATTTGATGGCTTGTACGGTTTTTATCCTTCTAACAAATTTTAAAGACTTGATTGAATATCCAAGAAAACTTTAATATAAAACATTTTTCAATATATAGGAACAATAAACTTAATATTAAATATCAAATTAGGTGAATAACACCTTTTTATTTTATTAAGCACAACCCTTTAATTCGTATTACATCATTACATAAGCGTTACAACAATAAACACTCTTGACGTAATGACATGATTTAGTTTTTAAACTTGGCCTCCAGCTCTTTGACAACATTGACATCTAACTTAAACGCCTGAGCCAAAATCTCTGGATTAATCGGAGGCGTTGAGCCAAACACAGTATCTGCGATCGTGATAACTCCAGCATTCTGACT
Source organism: Boechera stricta (assembly GCA_018361395.1). Classification (NCBI taxonomy): domain Eukaryota; kingdom Viridiplantae; phylum Streptophyta; class Magnoliopsida; order Brassicales; family Brassicaceae; genus Boechera; species Boechera stricta. The sequence goes on along the minus strand of CM031544.1, from coordinate 5,753,096 downwards.
ACTCAGTCCAGCAAAGGCCACCGCAGGGGTCTTCCCGATATTCGCTTGAAAATGAATCATTCCTATGGGGAACACGAACACGTCGCCGGGGTGCAAAACTTTGGCGAATAGACGGTTATTGTCTTGATTGGAAGAGACAAACCCGACATATAATGTTCCCTCGAGAAGAACAAGGATCTCAGTGGCACGAGGGTGGGTATGAGGCGGGTTTTGTCCATATGGTGCGTAGTCTATGCGGACCAAGGATATTCCCATGGTGTTTAGCCCTGGAATCTGATCGACATTGACCGTTGTCACGTTGGATTTGACATCATTATTAGTGTCTCCTGCCTGGTTGAGGCCTGAGTAGAAGAAATCTTCTGCCTTCGCTTGCTTCGGATCCTTGCAGAACTTACCATTCACAAAAACTGCAAGTAGAAATATTGATTTAAAAAGCATATATTACAAATGCGAATTTAATCATAATAAAGGAGAATAAAAATCTGCCGAGTTTTAAACGCACCACCATTTTTGGGATCATCAATGGCTACACAGAAGTCTTGGAGTGGACTTGGATCGTAAGCTTTGGCAAAGGAAATGACCAAAGCAGATAAGGTAATCAGGATGAGAGACTTGGAAACCTTCATTTTCAATCAAAATGTTATGCTAAAGCTTTTTCAAGACTTTTAAACTATCTGTGTTGTTTGTGAATTGTTAAGCAATTGAGCTCAGTATTTATAGGACAAAAGCGCATGTCATATTTGACGTGGTCCAAAGATATTCTATACATATTGTAATTCGCATGTTTCAAAGTGGCAGTTCAAAAACGTTTAACAAGTCTATCGATGACTTAATCTATCTTTAATTAAAATTGGATTAGCATGACTATTACACAAAACCACAACCAGAGCTTATATTGATTTATACTAGTGTTATCCTTGTATAATCTTCTAGATTCAAGTATTATAGTACTATAGTAGATAGGCACAATGTAAACTGAAAATAGTAGCAGTTAGATAGTCACCTCATTCCTCATAGGAATATATGAAACGAGCGGATTGAACAAATTAAATGCAGTAGAATTTTTGAGTGGTGAACAATATTTATTTGGTAAGTACTGTATAGAGAAAAAAAAATGTATAGATCAATAATAAAACTTGTCAATGCAATTGTTCTAAAACTTATCTGTTGTGCCATTCGTGAGACATTTCAAACATAGTAAATCTATGGTGTTCGCCTAAATTAAAATACGTGAATGGTGATAAAGTACGGTAATTGCGATTATGACATCCTAAATGTTATAAACGTACCAAATGACTCTTGGTCGAGTAGGTTTCTTAAGAGCGAAGAATCCTACTAGTTCGAGTCTATTTGCAAAGAAGTGTATAAACTAAAACATGTTTTCGGGTCCATGTCATGAACATTTTTATCATTAATTTCTTAATAACATTTTTATTTTGGCAATATAAAATTATTATTATTTGTCAACTTGTGAGTAACTACAAAACCGCCATCCAAAAGCCAAAAAATATTTAATTTCCCGAAAGAATAAATTTAAGGTGATATCTAAGATATTTTAGCAGATTTTGACAAATCAACAACACACTGTAGACCATGCAAATCTGTTAAAACGAAAGCAGATTTATGACAGAATTACATCTTCTAGATATATCTTAGATAGACTTACAACATATTTTGCCACCAATCTGATATGACTTCGGTAAGATTAGAGCATACTTTTTGTAAGTTATCTATGACTACGTCTTCCTGGAAGACTTTTTTAATCTGCCTTGATACACATATTTACAACAAACACGAACAAGTCTTCTATGTAAACAAGTCTGTTTTTTTTTTTTTTTTAAAAAACAAAAACCAATTCTGTTTCTATTTCAGATCGAATGCTACAGTCAGAATAATTTAAAACTGTCTACGTACACTGTGTTGGTTATTTCAAAACTCAATGTTTTTTTAGAATATTTTTCTCTCATAAAATATAGTTCAATGTAGGCAAAGTAATTTTAATACTAAAATATCAAATTAATCGAATTTAGTTGGTAAATATTCCAGTCTTCAACCACTGCAACAAGGACATAAACAAAGACCAAATTTCCGACATATATGTCAGAAGATCTCATAAAAAGTAACCAATACAATTTTTTTGTAGCTTTCTGGGAAAAAATATTAACAAATGCTCAACTTTTAAAATTGTCGAGATTAAATCACGATTTATCACGAACTCAATTTAAATTTTTAACATAACTATGTTCTCTCTTTAAATTCCCTATCGACGCTGACTTATTTCTTAAAAAAAGTCGCTAACTGAATTAACTGAGCCCTTAGACGCTGTTATCAGAAACTTCTCCTTTATTAAAAAAAAATAATTTCCCAATCAAAATATGATATTCGCACAAAGCTCAGTTAAGTCAGTTAGCGATGTCTATGAGCTCAGTTAAGTCAGTTAACGGCATGTCTAAAAAAGAAAAGTCAACGTCAAAAGGGAATTTAAAGGGAGATCAGAGGTAAATTAATGATTTAAATTGAGTTTGTGATAGGTCGTACTTTAATCCGGATATCTTTAAAAGTTGAACATTTGTTTGATATTTTCCCCGTATTTTTTTCCAACAATACACGCTTTATAAAATGGGAAAAATGTCTATTAAATGCCCAAATTTTTAGTTTGGGTTATTTAAATCCTCAACTTAGTTTGCAATTAAATATATAGTATATTTTTGTTGATTTTCTGATTTAATACCCAACTTTTATTGGTTTTGCCCTTTTGATAGCGCCATAATCGATAATACCACGATTAATAAGGCTTTCGTTTTGGAAACCCAAGTCGGAATTAAAATTCAATGGGAAGTGTATTTAATAGGTATTTTAGAAGTGTTTCTTGAACCTTCGAGACCCAGGCAACTTTCTATTTTAGAAATCTGGATGCATGTCTAGTTCTTATATTTAATCATATGCACGAGATCAACACATTTACCCAACGCAAACCAAGTGAGTTATTACTTCGTAAAAATGTTTTTGGGTGGAGACGAAAGTTTAAAAGTGTTTTTTGAACCTTCTAGACTCATCGCAAGCCTTTTTGTCATGACATTATCAATTACTAAGTGATTAAAATAGCTACGTCAACGAAAGTTGAGTATTACATCGGAATGTTAACAAAAGTATATTGAGGATTTAAATCATCCAAATTGAAAAGTTGGACATTAATAAAAAATTTCCCCTTTATAAAACTCTCCATAAAAAATGATACTTTGATTTATGTACCAATCACATGATTTACGTGGTTTTTGGCTTCGTTTTAAGAGATTTAAGTTTGTTTGTTTACCCATATACATTAAAGCTATGAAGTTATATTTTTCTGAATAGTGAAATTTTCCTTACAGTTTTCTCTTCATAAATATCAACTAGGATAAATCCCTTGTTATATCACATACAAATTGTAATTATAGAAAAATATCCAAAAATTATAAAATCAGGATATTAGAAAACTGTAATTCTTCCAAACTTTTATGAAAAATATACTATCAATTTTTATAATATCGAATCTTTATTAGCACATAAAAACAGAATTAAATTGGTTTAAATTTTTCATTAAACTCTTCACGGCAAAAAAATCGCAATCTACATCAAATCTCTTATTTTTGTAAAATTAAATCAACATTTAATTTTATTTTATTTGTGTATTTAATTAAATCAATAAAATCTTCACAAAATCTATTTTTAACTTCTTGTAAAAAAAAATTAAATAAATTACTTAAAACAAAAATTATAAATAATTAATTTAATATTTAATTAAATGATCACATAATAATTAATTGACTAAAATACTCTAAATGAGAGATTTTAATTTGTTCTTAGATGTAATAACAATGTGATGTAATTATTAATATTTTATAAAGTTTATTTATAAATGTACTCTCCAAGTAATATATAGGGTATTGTTTATGAAGATGTGATTTAGCGGAAATCTATTAAAGTAAATATGTATATTTATGGTTTGTTTTCGCTAACATTATTTGATTGTTTTACTTGAGTAGTTGATTTTTTTTTTTTTGGTCAACCTTGAGTAGTTGATTTTTTGTAACAACTTTTAAGACCTGATTAGGTGTCTATGAAAAGCGACATCACAAAGATATGCTTTATAGTGTTTTTTGATCTTTTCTTCTTTCTAATCTTAATCCTTGCACAACATAAATTATACGGATTTACATCACTAGCACCTACCACTGAAATAATAATTTGGGTTATTTATATATATAACCTTAATCAATCAAGTATTTTTAATTTTTGTCATACAACACATCATCCAATAATAACCTTTTTACTGGTTTTTAATTTTGATCTTTGTTTTGAGTTTTTATTGAGTCAAAATATGTTTTTGTAAATTTTTATCGAAGTTTTTAAGTTGCTTTGGAGGAAACAAATAATTTTGAAATACAAATGATCATTTGATCGATCGTGCAAAAATATCAGAAGCTAGGCATTCTTTGGATGACTTTATGATGTCTGTTAGAGCTGAAATTTGAACATAATATAGTCTGTTTAATCAGTTTTCATTTTGCGATAGTTTGGCTATTCCGAGTAACTGTTCAAAAATTATGCCTGTCTTAATGAAGGCAAGACATTCTAGCAAACAAACAAAATATATAAAAAAAAGTTATGCTTAATATTTTTAATTGATATTTACACATTTTTTGTTGCTTTGATTTCTTTATTTACTTGCTTTTTATTTGCTTTTAATTTAGAAAAAAAAATCCACAAAATTAGATATTTATTTAGCTTTATTTTATTCCCACAAATTCGTAATGATTCTCGTGGATTCGATGTTTGATATATTATTGTGATTTGTTGTGCATTTACATAGGTCTGGGCACGGGGCAGTTACCCGCCATTTTCGTCTTCCTTGGTACTTAACCGCTCCATATAGATAACACGCTCGTCCGCCTTGTACTTGTACCCGGCCACAAATGGTACCCGTTTGGCCGGATATCCGCCTCAAAAACCATTACTTTTGGGTTATTTGGCCCGCTAAAGGTGCCCGCAAGAAACGGATAATTTTGGCGGGTAACGATTTTTGACAGGTACCAGATATTTTTGGCAGGTAACGGGTTTTTAGCGGGTAACGAATATATTTTACGGATAAAGAATATATTTTGCGGATATCTTGTACTATTTACGGTAATAGGTATATTTTTGCGGATAACGGATATTTATTTCGTATAACGGGTACGGGGTAACGGGACGAGTAACAGAAAAAAAAAATTGACTTGTACTTGTACTTGCAGGTAATGGATATATCCGCCTTATTATTTGGCTTGGGGCGGGTATCCGGCTGGATCTGAGGCAGACGGCGAGGATGCGGATATGATACCCGTGTCCAGGGCTAATTTGCAGTGAGTTATCACATAAAGAATTTCAAAAGTAATTGATCAATATTAGGCATGTCGATAGTGACTCGCATTCGCGGGCCCCGCGGGTTTTGACACTGCAAGATAGGTTCGGATTTAAAAAATGAGACCACTAAATTGTGGATCTTGCGGGGCGGGTCAGAAATTTTGGCGGATTAGCGGGTCGACCTCCGTAGGTTATGTGGGTATCCGCAAAATATATTTTTTTTGCATTGTTTCCCATAAGTTAGAATTTACATAATTTACCCTTATTTAAAAATATTTATATAATTTTTTCTCCAAAATTTTGACATTGCATAATTTTCCCAAGTAGTTTTTTATATGCGGGTTGACCAATAGGGCGCATGGTTTTTGCGGGTGCAGATTAGAATTAAAAACTCACAAATTATGCGGAGCGGATGCGAAATGTAATATTTCTTGCGGATCATGCGAGTTCGGATCGCAAGTCAAGGGTCTGCTTGACAGCCCTAATCAAAACACACAATTTCGCCGATCTACTGCATATCTTGGCCAAAGTAGTTGCACCTTGTTTTTTATTTTATTGAGAAAACTCTAAAACATTCTACCTCTTTCCATCTCAAACTAAAATACACTTTCTTTTATCCATATTTAACAACAAAAAAAAAATTATACTCGATTTTGTACATTCGCTCCGTCTCATTGGCATACTTCCTTTTGGAAGATGCTGTTAACTCAAAGTGTCGTTTTCGTTCAACAATAAGAAACTATTTTTTTTACAGTCCTAATCCAAACAAATTGTATTCAATAGTAATATGGTTCATTTTCTATATTTGTTTTTGCTAATTTTCTAAACGTTGAAGTCTTTTATTTGAAAAATATGTAAAAATTCTAACGACAATTTTTGTAAAATTAATTTTTTTTTTTTATATATAATATACTCTGACAGTGTGTAATTTAGCAGCAAATTGATGCTACTTTGTTATATATTGTTTTTATTTGATGGATTGTACGTTTTTTATCCTTCTAACAACTCTTAAAGACTTGACTGAATATCCAAGAAAATTTTAATACCCTAACATTAAAAAAATTAAAAAAAAATTTCTATAATATATAGAAATGATAAACGTAATATTAAGTATCAAATTAGGTGAATAACCCTTTTTATTTTATTAAGCATAAACCTTGAATTCGTGTTACATCATTACTTAAGTGTTAAAACGATAAACACTTATGTCGTAATGACTAGATTTAGTTTTTAAACTTGGCCTCCAGCTCTTGGACAACTTTGACATCTAACTTAAACGCTTGAGCCAAAATCTCTGGATTAATAGGAGGCGTTGAGCCAAACACAGTATCTGCGATCGTGATAACTCCAGCATTCTGACTACTCAGTCCAGCAAAGGCCACCGCAGGGGTCTTCCCGATATTCGTTTGAAAATGGATCATTCCTATCGGGAACACGAACACGTCGCCGGGGTGCAGAACTTTAGCGAATAGACGGTTATTGTCTTGATTGGAAGAAACAAACCCGACATATAATATTCCCTCGAGAAGAACAAGGATCTCAGTGGCACGAGGGTGTGTGTGAGGCGGATTTTGTCCATATGGTGCGTAGTCTATGCGGACCAAGGATATTCCCATGGTGTTTAGCCCTGGAATCTGATCGACATTGACCGTTGTCACGTTCGATTTGACATCATTATTAGTGTCTCCTGCCTGGTTGAGGCCTGAGAAGAAGAAATCTTCTGCCTTCGCTTGCTTCGGATCCTTGCAGAACTTACCATTCACAAAAACTGCAAGTAGAAATATTGATTTGAAAAGCATATATTACAAATGCGAATTTACTCATAATAAAGGAGAACAAAAATCAGCAGAGTTTTATACGCACCACCATTTTTGGGATCATCAATGGCTACACAGAAGTCTTGGAGTGGACTTGGATCGTAAGCTTTGGCAAAGGATAACCAAAGCAGATAAGGTAAGCAGGATGAGAGACTTGGAAACCCTCATTTTTAAACAAATAATTCTGCTAATGCGGTTTAAAGACTTTTTATATGTGTGTGTTGTTTGTGAATTGTGAAACATTTGAGCTCGGTATTTATAAGGCGAAAGCATGTCATATTTGACGTAGTCCAAATTTCTATACATTTGTAAGCCGCATGTTTCAAATGATGATTAAAGCGGCAGTTCAGAAATGTTTAACAAGTCTTATCTTTTTTTTTTTCATATGGTACATTTCATCATAGATATTGTGATCTAATTCTTATAAATGATGATTAATATATCAGAATTACCTATATGCGACACTACCGATTATCAAGAACGACTCCACGAACAATTTCATGACGCGCAGCTCTCTCCACAACACTCGAATTTTTTATTCACGACTTTTATATGTGTCATACAAACGATGAGCAGTCTTACCCCTAACTTTCAAGATCACTACGAACGGCTATGCTTGCAACACTCTAGAACTTCCGATTAGTCGTGCACCATCAAAAAGTGTATTTTCTGCGAATTGAACCTTAAACCTGATATAAGAGTTTTTAAACCTAGAATCACTGGAACAAAGGGCTTCCATAACAAGTCTATCTATAACTTAATCTATTTTTAGTTAAAATTGGATTTACACGACTATTACGTGTATAAAATATTGGCCAAATATATATATATATATATATATATATATGTACATAATTTAGAGTAGTACCTTTAACAAAAAAAAAATCGAGTTGTACATTTGGCAAATGCCATCCGAAGTGTGGTAAATGCACCTCTCCATTCATAACATTTGGCATTTGCGATGAGTTGTGTATGACTAAATAAATCATTATTTACCAATGACAACAAATAATAACTTTATTTATTGTGAAAAACCAACCTTTAATCACAAAAATTTCATGTTTCTAACTAACAATAAACTCAAGCAGATATATGAGATATTTTGGCATATTTCTGACAGATTTAGACAAAGCAATCACAAGCAAGTATGTTCAATATATTTACGGTAGACCATGCAAGTTTGTTAAGACGAAAGCAGATATATTACAGATTTAGATAATGTTTTCTAGATACACTTACAACATATTTTGCAAATCTGCTAGGCTTACGTAAAGTTAGAGCATACTTTATGTAAGTTATCTATGACTACGTCAAATTTAATAAAGACTTTGCTTAATCTGCCTATAAGCATGTTTACAGCAAACACGAACACGTCTTCTATGTAAATAAGTCTGCACTTAGTTTAGATTGAATGTTATAGTTAGAATACTTTGAAAATATTGGTTGTTTGGGAAAGAAAATGTTTAGGTGCATTGATCTTGGTTATTTTCAAAATTCACTGATCTTTTTGGAATAGTATTCTCTCTTATAAAACGTACGTAATGACTACTTCAAAGCAGGAAAAAATAAGTTAATACTAATATATCAAATTAAGCAAAAACATCATTAGTTGGTAACTATCACAGTCTTTAACAACTGCTACAAGGACAAAAGTAGTGACCAAATTTCCAACATGTATGTGCTAAGGTCTCATAAAAATCCAACCATTTCAATTTGTGTGTATCTTTTTCCAACAAGACACGCTTCATACAACTCTTAATCAAAATGATGCTTTGACTTGGAAAAGAAATGATACTTTGATTATGTCCATTAATTTCGTTTCAATCGGATGATGATTCACTTGGGTTTTGGCTTTGTTTTGAAGGATTGAAGTTTATTTGTTAACCCAAATAGATTAGAGTAATTCAGTTGATTTAATACAGTGATGAAAGTTTTTCTTTTTCATTTTTTTTTGACAGGTGAAATTTTTTCTTACAAATATCCCTTCATAAATACTCATATTTTATGATTTTAGATGTTATTTTAGTAGTAAATTGATGCATTTATATGAAAGTTAATATTTCTGTGTTATGCCTTGTTTACGCTAACCTTATTTGATTTGATTAGTTTTATCTTTTGTAGCAACTTTAAAATAAAGACCTGATTAGGTACCATGATTAAAATAAAATAAAAAATTAAAGAACAATGAAAGACCAAAGACCTGATTTTTAAATTGACTAGTTTTTTTAGCCTAGTAATTTTGTTTATATATTTTTAACATATATAAACTTGAGTAGCCACATAGCAACAATACTAACACAGACTAATATACTACATGTTTCAATCATTTTGTAAATTTATCCAATTGAGTAATTTTCGCTTTTCTTAGAAAACTTGTCATACAATTTTTCATCAACTTTATTTTTGGAAAGTGAGGAACAAAATACATGCAATCTTCAAAGTAGGAGACAATTTTTTTAGAGCACCTGATTGCAACTTTTTTTTTTTTTTGGTCAACTCTGATTGCAACTTTTATGATACAATATTTCGCAAGATGGGGGTAAGACAAAACTTCACCGAGTCATTCCAAATTTGGCTTCACAAGACTTGAATAAATCTTGAGCGGAAGTTTGTTTTTCTTTCTTGCCCCAGCTGTTTCTAATAACATTCATCTCATACTTAATTCAGATCCACACACAATATATATATATATATATACTCCAGTTGGCACATTCGTTCCGTATCATGCATATGGCATAGTTTATTTGGGAAGATGCTGTTTAAATTGAAGCGTCGTTTTCCTTGAATATTTGTAACTTTGTATCGTTCTAACAACTCTTAAGATTTTATTAAGTATCCATCTCTTGATTATGCTGCCAATAGGAAAATTTTAGACAAAATCAATATAAGTAAAGTACAACGTTGTACTCTTTTAATTTTAAATATCAAATTAGGTGAACCAAATCATTTTTATTTTATTAAGCATAACATTTTCATAGTATTACATTTTTATTTGACTGTTACAATGAGAAACACTCTTAAAAGACAGAATCAATTCCTTGATGCAAACTTGGCCTCAAGGTCTTTGACGACACTGACATCTAACTTAAACGCCTGAGCCAGAACTTCCGGATAAATGGGAGGCCTCGATCCAAACACTGTTTTTGCTATTGTGATGACACCAGCGTTCTGACTACTCAGTCCTGCAAAGACAACCGCGGGGGTTTTCCCAATATTCACTTGAAAATGGATCATCCCAATGGGGAACACGAACACCTCGCCCGGGTGCAGAACTTTGGCGAATAGATGGTTATTGTCTTGATTGGAAGAGACAAACCCGACATATAACGTTCCCTCTGTAAGGACAAGGATTTTAGTGGCACGCGGGTGAGTGTGAGGCGGGTTTTGGCCATAAGGCGCATAGTCTATGCGGACCAAGGATATTCCCATAGTGTTTAACCCTGGAATCTGATCAACGTTGACTGTTGTAACGTTGGATTTGACATCATTATCAGTGTTTCCTGCCTGGTTGAGGCCTGATTAAAAGAAATCTTCTGCCTTTGCTTGCTTCGGATCCTTACAGAACTTACCATTCACAAAACTGCAAGTAGATATATTGATTCGAAAGCATATATTACTACTTCGATTTTAAAAATAGTAGAGGATAACAGTAAGTAGAGAATTAAAGAAACATCATTTTCTTTTTATTATTCATACCACCATTGTTGAGGTTACCAACGGCCACACAGAAGTCTTGGAGTGGACTTGGATCATAAGCATTGGAAAAGGGAATGACCAATGCCAAAGTAATAATAGAGATAAGAGACTGAGAAACCTTCATTTTATTTTTGGTAATGCGTTTTTATGATTTGCTATATATGTGAAACATGAGAGCTTTACTGTTTATAGGGCAAGAACGTAGGTCATGTTTGACGTGGTCCAAAGTCATTTGTATCTAGCATGTTTCAAAGTGGCAGCAGTTAGAAAGTCATTTGTATCTAGAATGTTTAACAAAGTCTATCATTAATTTATCTATTAATTAATTCGGATTATTTGCATGACACACCACCGCGTGTTATAGGAAAAAAAATTATGCTTGGAATTATATAAGTAGAATAAGCAGTAGGTAATGAACAGAATAAGTGGAATGTGACGAATAAATACTTAAATATTGATCTTAGCCTGTATAACTTTTTTTTTTCCTTTGATAAAGTTAATCTGTATAACTTCGCAAATATTTTTTTAACCTTTCAAGTTTCGATTGACTAAAATTATTGTTTTTTTTTTTTTGCAAGAACTGTTTGGATAGATAAAACTAATTTTTACAATTTTTCCAAGATTTTTCTTTAAAAAGCATTAAGATAAAATTATAGGTTATTGGGATAAGAAAATGTTTAAGTGGATCATTTTAGCTATTTAAAAGATTTTTTCTTATTTAAGATTTTTTTCTCTTACAAAAATGTAAGACTAAAACAATATAGGAAAAGTAAAGTTACTACTAAAATATCAAATTTACGTGGAAAACAATAACTAGTGTTAGATAGTCACCTCATTCCTCATAATAATGTATGAAACGAGTGGAACAAATGTAATTAGCATAGAACGATCGGAATGAACAAATTAAATGCAGTAGAATTTTTGTTGAATGTTGATTTTAATCTTAATAATGACTAACAAACATCTGCTATTGTCAACTTGTCAGTAACTACAAAACCGCCATCCAATAAATTTTTACATCCAAAAAAAAAAAAAAACTATACTCGATTTTGCACATTCGCTCCGTCTCATATCCTCTATATATTATTTGGAGAGTACACTTCTAAATAAACATTAAAAATTATTAATATTTACATCACATTGTCATTGTTTCAAAAAACAAATTTTAATCTCTCATTAAGGATATTTTAGCCAGTAGTTATTATGTGATTATTTAATGAAATCATTTAAATTATGGTTAACAAAAAATCTGATTTGTTAATATTCCAAAAATGATTTTTAACTATTTCCAAAAAATAGGATTTATTAATATTCCAAAAAAAAATTTACTATTCCAAAAAAATCGGATTTGTTAATAATCATATATTTTTATAGGATTTGTTAATATTCCAAAAAAGATTTGTTAATATTCCAAAATAATTGGATTTGTTAAAATCTTATTTAATTTTATTTGCACAATCGGATATTGATTTGCACAAAACAAATCGGATATTCTATTATTAATATTTTCTATTATTAAAAAAATTAAATTTGTTTAGATTCATTAACCCATGTTGTAACACGGGACAATTTCTAGTACCTTTTAAAATCTAAGTGTCGTTTTCCTCCAACGCTTGTATCAATTTTTTTTTAAGGTTTAAAGTGCGAATAAGTGTCATTTTGAAGTTTTTTATAAACTTTTTGCATAAATAAATATATGTTGAAAAGAAAACTATTCTCAACATTATAAACGTGAATCAATGAATCAAGAAATCACTTCCTCAAGTTGGAACTTGGAACATAAAGGTTACTATTCACAAACAATATATCTAAACAAATACTATGTATTCAATTCTGTTTGTACCTTTTTTTTTATCCTTCTAACAACTCTTAAAGACTATATATATTTTTTTTGATAGTAAACTCTTAAAGACTTGATCGATTATCATAGAAATTTTTAATACCCTCACATTTAAAAAAAGGTAAGACTGACTCGTATAAAGGAAAAGTAAGCTTAATATTAAATATCAAATTAGGTGAATAACACCTTTTTATTTTACTAAGCACAAACCTTTAATTCGTATGACATCATTACATAAGCGTTACAACAATAAACACTCTTGTCGTAATGACATGATTTAGTTTTTAAACTTGGCCTCCAGCTCTTTGACAACATTGACATCTAACTGAAACGCCTGAGCCAAAATCTCTGGATTAATCGGAGGCGTTGATCCAAACACAGTATCTGCGATCGTGATAACTCCAGCATTCTGACTACTCAGTCCAGCAAAGGCCACTGCGGGGGTCTTCCCCATATTCACTTGAAAATGGATCATTCCTATGGGGAACACGAACACGTCGCCCGGGTGCAGCATTTTGGCGAATAGACGGTTATTGTCTTGATTGGAAGAGACAAACCCGACATATAATGTTCCCTCGAGAAGAACAAGGATCTCAGTGGCACGAGGGTGTGTGTGAGGCGGGTTTTGTCCATATGGTGCATAGTCTATGCGGACCAAGGATATTCCCATAGTGTTTAGCCCTGGAATCTGATCGACATTGACCGTTGTCACGTTGGATTTGACATCATTATTAGTGTCTCCTGCCTGGTTGAGGCCTGAGTAGAAGAAATCTTCTGCCTTCGCTTGCTTCGGATCCTTGCAGAACTTACCATTCACAAAAACTGCAAGTAGAAATATTGATTTAAAAAGCATATATAAATGCGAATTTAATCATAATAAAGGAGAATAAAAATCTGCAGAGTTTTAAACGCACCACCATTTTTGGGATCATCAATGGCTACACAGAAGTCTTGGAGTGGACTTGGATCGTAAGCTTTGGCAAAGGAAATGACCAAAGCAGATAAGGTAATCAGGATGAGAGACTTGGAAACCTTCATTTTCAATCAAAATATTATGCTAAAGCTTTTTCAAGACTTTTAAACTATCTGTGTTGTTTGTGAATTGTTAAGCAATTGAGCTCAGTATTTATAGGACAAAAGCGCATGTCATATTTGACGTGGTCCAAAGATATTCTATACATTTGTAATTCGCATGTTTCAAAGTGGCAGTTCAAAAACGTTTAACAAGTCTATCGATGACTTAATCTATATTTAATTAAAATTGGATTAGCATGACTATTACACAAAACCAAAACCAGAGCTTATACTGATTTATACTAGTGTTATCCTTGAATCACCTTCTAGATTCAAGGAGCCTCCTAGCTGTTTTGAAGTTGGAAGTTGGAACCATAGATAAGAGACACGGCTATTTCCACTGCAACAAACAGTAGCTTAACAAGGAAATTGATCAACAGAAGTGACTTGGAGATTACCATGACGCGAATTGAAGGGTGCCAAAGAAGCCATATTTTCTTTAAATCAAAGAGCTCGGTTAAATTATATACGAGCCAAAGACTGACATGGATCACAATAAAACCACCAAATATAGGGTGTTCGCCTAAACTAAAATATGTGAATGGTGACAAAGTACGGTAATTGTAGTTATGTCATGCTAACTGTTATTAATGTACCAAATGTCTCTTGGTCTACTGGTTTCTTTAAGAGCGGAGAATTATAGTTCGAGTCTATTCCATGGAGACTAGGGTGCAGTCATGAACTTCATGGCCAAAAAAAATTATTGCTTGTTTATCAATAATTTTTTTATAACATTTTTATTTTGGCAATAAAAAATTTATTATTATTTATCAACTTGTCAGTAACTACAAAACCGCCATCCAAAATCACATAAAGCTGATATATAAGATATTTTACCAGATTTAGACAAATCAACCACACCTGTAGACCATGCAAGTCTGTTACGGCGTAAGCAGATTTATGACAGATTTATATCTTCTAGAAATATCTTAGATAGACTTACAACATATTTTGCAAATCTTCTATGACTTAGGTAGAATTAGAGCATACTTTATGTAATTTATCTATGACTACGTCAGATTTGCATGAAGACTTAATCTGCCTTGATAAGCATATTTACAACAAACACGAACAAGTCTTCTATGTAAACATGTCTGCTATAGTTAGAATCATTTAAGATTGTTTACGTGCACAGTACACTGTGTTGGTTATTTTCAAAATTCATTGGTCTTTTGGAATAGTTTTCTCTTATAAATGTAAAGACTAATTCAATGTATGAAGTTTTTTTTTTTTTTTTTGCAATAGTGAAATTTTCCTTTCAGTTTTCCCTTCATCAATATCAATAGTTTATGATTTTAGATGTGATTTAGCAGCATATTGATGCAAATCTATTAAAGTAAATATGTATTTTTTATGGTTTGTTTTCGCTAACCTTATTTTATTTTTGGTCGGCGAGTAGTTTTATCTTTTGTAATAACTTTTAAGACCTGATTAGGTATCCATGAAAAGCAACATCACAATGATCTCCTTTATAGTGTTTTTTTTTTCTTATTGGGGTTTCTGCAAAAAAAAAACTCTTCGTCTCGCCGACTTTTGCAATTTTATCCTTCACTTCCGAAAAATATAGGTTAATCCACGAACTCAAAAATAATACGCAATATAACCCTTATATATTACCGTAAAGTTTGTAAAATATCGATAAATAATATATCAAATCGAAACCTTCACGACGAGTAGTCCAAATCTACTTTTAGAATTTGAAAAATCTAATGTATATAACCGTGAAAATGTTTAGAAGATATGTATAAAGGTAATATTGCGTATTATCTTTGAATTCGCGGATTAACCTGCATTTTTTAGAGGTGAAGGGTAAAATTACAAAAGTAAGACGAGGTGGAGGGTTTTTTTTGCAAAAAAAAACCCTTTTTCTAATCTTAAACCTTGCACCTTTGTTTTTTTTAAAAAAACATATATTTTACGGATTTAAATCTAGATTATAATATATCGACATCACAAGCACAAACCACTGAAATAATAGTTTGGGTTATTTTATATAACCTTAATCAATCAAGTATTTTAATTTTTTTTATACAACACAATGAACCGATCATCCAATAATCTATTTACTTAGAGAGAGAAGAACAAGATCATGTAAATTTCAACGCTAGAGTGATGTATTACGTTTTTACCGGTTTTTAATTTCGATCTTTGTTTTGAGTTTTTTATTGAGTTAAAATATGTTTTTGTAATTTTTAGTCCATTATCGAATTTTTGATTGCTTTGGAGGAAACAAATCATTTTGAAATACAAACACTCATTTGATCGATCGTGCAAAAGTATCAGAAGTTAGGCATTCGTTGGACTTTATAATGTCTGTTGGAGCTGAAATTTGGACACAATATAGTCTTTTTAGTCAGTTTTTATTTTGCAGTAGTTTGTCTATTCCGAGTTACTGTTCAAAAATTATGTATGTCTTCCTGAAGGCGAGTCATTCTAGCAAACAAACAAAATATACAAAAAAAAATTGTGCTTAATGTTAATTGATATTTACATATTGTTTGTTGATTTGCTTTCTTTATTTACTTGCTTTTTATTTCTGTTTAATTTAGAACAAAAAATCCACAAAAATTATATATTTATTTAGCTCTATTTTATTCCCACATATTTGTAATATGGTTTATTGATTGTCGTGAATTTGATGTTTGATATATTATTGTGATTTGTTGTGCATTTGCAGTGAGTTATCACAGAAACAATTTTAAAAGCAGTTGATCAAAACACACACAATTTCGCCGATCTACTGCATATCTTGGCCAAACTAGTTGCATTGCACCTTGTTTTTATTTTATCAAGGAAACTCTAAAACATTCTACCTCTTTCCATCTCGTACTTAAATACACTTTCGATTTTGTACATTCGCTCCGTCTCATTGGCATACTTCCTTTTGGAAGATGCTGTTAAATCAAAGTGTCGTTTTATCAACAAACAACTAGTATACAAGATAGCTGGGTTATATCAACCATAAGAAACTATTTTTTTTACAGTCCTAATCCAAACAAATTGTATTTAATAGTAATATGGTTCATTTGCTATATTTGTTTTTGCTAATTTTCTAAACGTTGAAGTCTTTTATTTGAAAAATATGTAAAAATTCTGAAGATAATTTTTGTAAAATTATTTTTTTTTCTATAATATACAATGACTGTGTAATTTAGCATCAAATTGATGCTACTTTGTTATATATTGTTTTTATTTGATGGCTTGTACGGTTTTTATCCTTCTAACAACTCTTAAAGACTTGATTGAATATCCAAGAAAATTCTAATACCGACATTTTAAAAATAAAAAACATTTTTCTATAATATATAGGAATGGTAAACTTAATATTAAGTATCAAATTAGGTAAATAACCCTTTTTATTATTATGCATAAACCTTTACTTCGTGTTACATCAATTACTTAATTTTTAAAACGATAAACACTTATGTCATAATGACTAGATTTAGTTTTTAAACTTTGCCTCCAGCTCTTCGACAACTTTGACATCTAACTTAAACGCCTGAGCCAAAATCTCTGGATTAATCGGAGGCGTTGAGCCAAACACAGTATCTGCGATCGTGATAACTCCAGCATTCTGACTACTCAGTCCAGCAAAGGCCACCGCAGGGGTCTTCCCGATATTCGCTTGAAAATGGATCATTCCTATGGGGAACACGAACACGTCGCCGGGGTGCAGAACTTTGGCGAATAGACGGTTATTATCTTGATTGGAAGAGACGAACCCGACATATAATGTTCCCTCGAGGAGAACAAGGATCTCAGTGGCACGAGGGTGTGTGTGAGGCGGGTTTTGTCCATATGGTGCGTAGTCTATGCGGACCAAGGATATTCCCATGGTGTTTAGCCCTGGAATCTGATCGACATTGACAGTTGTCACGTTGGATTTGACATCATTATTAGTGTCTCCTGCCTGGTTGAGGCCTGAGTAGAAGAAATCTTCTGCCTTCGCTTGCTTCGGATCCTTGCAGAACTTACCATTCACAAAAACTGCAAGTAGAAATATTGATTTGAAAGGCATATATTACAAATGCGAATATAATCATAATATTGGAGAATAAAAATCAGCAGAGTTTTATACGCACCACCATTTTTGGGATCATCAATGGCTACACAGAAGTCTTGGAGTGGACTTGGATCGTAAGCTTTGGCAAAGGAAATAACCAAAGCAGATAAGATAATCAGGATGAGAGACTTGGAAACCCTCATTTTTAAACAAAAAATTCTGCTAATGCTTTTAAAGACTTTTTATATGTGTATGTGTTTTTTTGTGAATTGTGAAACATTTGAGCTCGGTATTTATAAGGCGAAAGCATGTCATATTTGACGTAGTCCAAATTTCTATACATTTGTAAGCCGCATGTTTCAAAGTGGCAGTTCAGAAATGTTTAACAAGTCTTATCTTTCTTTCTTTCCTTTTTTCTTTTTTTTTTTCATTTTTTTTTTTCATATGTTACATTATCATCACAGATATTATGATCTAATTCTATTACAAAAGATAATTAATCTATCAGATTTACCTATAAACACATGCGATTATCATGAACGACTCCACGAACAATTCCACGACGTATAGCTCTCCCCACAACACTCGAATTTTCTACTCACGATTTTTGTGTGTCATACCCACGATGAACAACCTTACCCTTAACTTTTAAGATCACTACGAACGGCTCTTCCTGCAACACTCTAGAACTTCCGATTAGTCATGTACCATTACTTTGCAAAAAGCATATTTTCAGCGAATCGAACCCCAAACCTAAAAAAAAGTTTTAAAACCCAAAACCACTGGAACAAAAGGCTTCCACAACAAGTCTATCTATAACTTAATCTATTTTTAGTTAAAATTGGATTTGCACGACTATTTACATAGTCCCACGACCGGAGCTTTTTAATTGATTTGCAATATTGTTTTCTTTGTATCACACTACTAGAAAAAGCGCTATACCCACGAAATATCCACGAATAATTTTGTGGGTATGGCAAAAATGTCACGTTTAGTCACGAAATGCCAAGCGTGAGAAATTTGCCACGAAATTTAAAAATCGTGGGAAGACGTGGCAAATACGTGGGTAAAGTTTTCCACGAAATCCCACAAATTCAGTCGTGGATAATATTTACCACCGTTTCCTATGTATAATTTTGTGGGTCATGCATTGAAATGATGGTATACTACGAAATACCACGAAAAATGTGTGGATACCTGGACCCACGAAGATATTAGTGGCAGTTCGTGGATATTTTTTCATACCCACAATATAAACTGTGGTAAATCGTGGGAAGTAAATGGTTTTTAAAAATATATTTATTATGTCTTTAACTGTAGGATAGCTTATAAGATAACTATAAGATAACTAATAAATAAGTATAAGATAGTTTTATAACTATAAAATTATAATAGACTATTAGTAATATATTTATTATTCAGCGAAATACATACAATAAAACATATTTTATTACAAAAAAAATTTCAAATAAGATAGAAAAACGATACATTACAAGATATAATATATTGTTCGGAGATATATTATAATAAATTCCATAAGTTCTTTCTTTCTCTTATTACTTCCGATATCGAAACTTTTAATTTTGAAAACAAAAATAATATAACAATATTATTATAATTACAAAATTTTGATTAAAATTATACACTTATATTTGTTTAATATATACTATTTAACTTTTGATTTAATTTTTAACTATTATTTTATATTAAGTTATTTTTAATTTTACATATAACTTACGCTTTCGATTTTGTCCTAACTTTTAAATCATTTTTTTATAGGCACCGGATATTTATTACTCTGCGAGCTAATTAACATAACACAATAGTAGATTATTTTAAAAAATTATAAAATACAATTTGTAAAAGCTATAATTAGTACAATACATTGCTATAACACATATAGAATTATACTAAAAGACACACATTTATTCAATATAACAACCCACATTATTCTTTATAAATTATTTAATAAAAACTTAAAATTACTTATAAGTAATTGAAAATTAGATATACCCACATTATAAATTATTTAATAAAAACTTAAAACAATTTAAATATATACTTTATATAAAATTAAAACTATTTACTTTTAATTTTTTTAATCTAGTAATTTTTTTAACCGTGAATCTAAAACCCGGAAAATTTTAGTTACATATATATATTTGATGTGTAGAGAGTTAACTAAATGTTCATGTAGTGTAGTGGTTATCATATGATGTTGAAGTTTTAGGGTTTGAATCCTACTAGATGAAAATTTTCGTAAATTAATTCAGATCGCTGCTTGCCGCCGCCACCAGCCACCGCCGCCACCCGCCCGCTGGTCTCCTCCGCCACTGCTATCGTCGACTATGAGACAGATTTTTTTTAAAATTTATTCGGATTACCCACAAAATCCCACGAATATTTTCGTGGGCACTGCCACGAATAGAAACGTAACAATTCGTGGCAAACTTTTCTACACTTTTTCTCGTGGTTTTTCGTGGATACTTTTGTCATATTTTGCCACGAAAAATATTACCCACAACGCTATACCCACGAAATAAAAATCGTGGTAAATCGTGGCATTTACCACGAAAACCCATGAATGTTGTGAACATATACCCACGAATTTTTCGTGGGTATAATATTTTATTCTACTAGTGTCACCTTCTAGATGCAAGTCTGGTAGAATATGTGTACGTGTATAAAAAATTGGCCAAATATATATATGTACATAATTTAGAGTAGTACCTTTAACAAACCAAAACAAAAAAAAAATCGAGTAGTACATTTGGCAAATGCCATACTAAGTGTGGTAAATGCACCTCACCATTCATAACATTTGGCATTTGCGATGAGTTGTGTATGACTAAATAAATCATTATTTACCAATGACAACAAATAATAACTTTATTTATTGTGAAAAACCAACCTTTAATCACAAAAAAATCATGTTTCTAACTAACAATAAACTCAAACATATATATGAGATATTTTGGCATATTTCTGACAGATTTAGACAAAGCAATCACAAGCAAGTATGCTCAATATATTTACGGTAGACCATGCAAGTTTGCTAAGACGAAAGCAGATATATTACAGATTTAGATAATGTTTTCTAGATAGACTTACAACATATTTTGCAAATCTAATATGGCTTACGTAAAGTTAGAGCATATGCTTTACATAAAGTATGCATACTTTATGTAAGTTATCTATGACTACGTCAAATTTACTAAAGACTTTGCTTAATCTGCCTATAAGCATGTTTACAGCAAACACGAACAAGTCTTCTATGTAAA
This sequence comes from Boechera stricta, assembly GCA_018361395.1. Lineage (NCBI taxonomy): Eukaryota > Viridiplantae > Streptophyta > Magnoliopsida > Brassicales > Brassicaceae > Boechera > Boechera stricta. The sequence goes on along the minus strand of CM031544.1, from coordinate 5,732,003 downwards.
TAAGTCTGCTTTTAGTTTAGATTGAAAGCTATAGTTAGGATATTTTGAAAATATTGGTTGTTTGGGAAAGAAAATGTTTAGGTGCATTGATCTTGGTTATTTTCAAAATTCACTGATCTTTTTGGAATAGTATTCTCTCTTAGAAAACGTAATATGACTACTTCAAAGAAAGGAAAAATATGTTAATACTAATATATCAAATTAAGCCAAAAAAACATCATTAGTTGGTAAATATCACAGTCTTTAACAACTGCCACAAGGACAAAAGTAGTGACCAAATTTCCAACATGTATGTGCTAAGGTCTCATAAAAATCAACCATTTCAATTTGTGTGTATCTTTTTCCAACAAGACACGCTTCATACAACTCTTAATCAAAATGATGCTTTGACTTGGAAAAAAATGATACTTTGATTATGTCCATTAATTTCGTTTCAGTCGGATGATGATTCACTTGGGTTTTGGCTTTGTTTTGAAGGATTGAAGTTTATTTGTTTACCCATAGATTAGAGTAATTCAGGTGATTTTATTCAGTGATGAAAGTTTTTCTTTTTTTTTTAGACAGGTGAAATTGTTTTCTTACAAATAGCCCTTCATAAATACTCATATTTAATTTTATGATTTTTGTAGTAAATTGATGCATTTATATGAAAGTTAATATTTCTGTTTTCTGGCTTGTTTACGCTAACCTTAACTACTAGTTTTGAGTAGTTTTATCTATTGTAGCAACTTTAAAATAAAGACCTGATTAGGTACCATGATAAATATGGCACATTCGTTCCGTATCATGCATATGGCATACTTTATTTGGGAAGATGCTGTTTAAATTGAAGCGTCGTTTTCCTTGAATATTTGTAACTTTGTATCGTTCTAACAACTCTTAAGATTTTATCAAGTATCCATCTCTTGATTATGCTGCCAATAGGAAAATTTTAGACAAAATCAATATAAGAAAAGTACAACTCTTTTAATTTTAAATATCAAATTAGGTGAACCAAATCATTTTTATTTTATGAAGCATAACATTTTCATAGTATTAAATTTTTATTTGACTGTTACAATGAGAAACACTCTTAAAAGACATAGAATCAATTCTTTGATGCAAACTTGGCCTCAAGGTCTTTGACGACACTGACATCTAACTGAAATGCCTGAGCCAGAACTTCCGGATAAATGGGAGGCTTCGATCCAAACACTGTGTTTGCTATTGTGATGACACCAGCGTTCTGACTACTCAGTCCCGCAAAGGCAACCGCGGGGGTCTTCCCGACATTCACTTGAAAATGGATCATCCCTATGGGGAATACGAACACGTCGCCCGGGTGCAAAATTTTGGCGAATAGACGGTTATTGTCTTGATTGGAAGAGACAAACCCGACATATAACGTTCCCTCGATAAGGACAAGGATCTCAGTGGCACGAGGATGCGTGTGAGGCGGGTTTTGGCCATATGGTGCATAGTCTATGCGGACCAAGGATATTCCCATAGTGTTTAGCCCTGGAATCTGATCGACATTGACCGTTGTCACGTTGGATTTGACATCATTATTAGTGTTTCCTGCCTGGTTGAGGCCTGAGAAGAAGAAATCTTCTGCCTTCGCTTGCTTCGGATCCTTACAGAACTTACCATTCACAAAAACTGCAAGTAGAAATATTGATTCGAAAGCATATTTTACTACTTCGATTTTAATCATAATAAAGGATAACAGTAAGTAGAGAATTAAAGAAACATAATTTTTTTTTTTGTTATTCATACCACCATTGTTGAGGTTACCAACGGCCACACAGAAGTCTTGGAGTGGACTTGGATCATAAGCATTGGAAAAGGGAATGACCAATGCTAAAGTAATAATAGAGATAAGAGACTGAGAAACCTTCATTTTATTTTTGGTAATGCGTTTTTATGATTTGCTATGTATGTGAAACATGAGAGCTTTACTATTTATAGGGCAAGAACGTAGGTCATGTTTGACGTGGTCAAAGTCATTTGTATCTAGCATGTTTCAAAGTGGCAGCAGTTAGAATGTTTAACAAATTCTATCATTAATTTATCTATTAATTAATTCGGATTATTTGCATGACACATCACCGGGTGTTATAGGAAAAAAAATTATGCTTGGAATTATATAAGTAGAATAAGCAGTAGGTAATGAACAGATTAAGTGGAATGTGACGAAAAAAAACTTAAATACTTAAATAACCTGTATAACTTTTTTTTTTTTAAATAAAGTGAACCTGTATAACTTCGCAAATATTTTTTTAACCTTTCAAGTTTCGAATGACTAAAATGATTGTTGTTTTGCAAAATCTGTTTGGATATATAAAACTGATTATTACAATTTTTCCAATCTTTTTCTTTAAAAAGCATTAAGATAAATTCATAAATGGTGCATCAAATTATACACTTCAGGCACAGAAAATTCACCTAAACAAAAAAAAAAATTTCCTTTTCAAATAGAGACTTTTTCTTAGCAGCTTCAATATTCATAACCTCTTGTAAAATTTGTCAATGGATTTACGTTATTTCAATTAACATTTTAATTTTGAAAACGAATAAAAGATTCAGAAGTTTTCATTAATTACAGAGAACATTACATCCGTTATTACAGGAAAAAAACCATTAATTACAAAAACTTCAAGTACGAATTGGTAGGATTGCATAATATTTTGGTAGACTTGCATAAATCTAGCAAGTTCACAGCAAACACATGCAAACTTACTAATCTATAACTAAGGCAGACACTTCTATTGTAGATCGAAAGATAAACTTAGAATACTTCAACAATATTGGCTATGTTCTTAGAAAAAAAAGGTTATTGGGATAAGAAAATGTTTAAGTGGATCATTTTAGCTATTTAAAAGTTTTTTTTTTCCTATTTAGGATTATTTTCTCGTACAAAAATGTAACTTACAAAAATGTAAGACTAAATCAATATAGGAAAAGTAAAGTTACTACTAGAATATCAAATTTACGTGGAAAACAATAACTAGTTGGTGAATATCCCACTTTTGAACTACTGCAAGTTTGCAACCCTAAATTTCGTATCAATCGCATAGATTCACTTGTTCTTTTTTTTTTCTTCTTTTCAAGATTGAAAGGTTTATGCTTTTAATTTGAATACCGGTACCCTTTAACAAACAAAAAAAAAAAGATTTCAAGATTGAAAGGTTTATGCTTTTAAATTGAATACCGGTACCCTTTAACCAAAAAAAAAAAAAGATTGAAGGTTTTTTAAAATCGAAAAACCATATATCAAAAGTTAACTAGGTGGTATTTTCAACTATGAAACTATGAAGGTTTTTTTTTTTACAGATTTTATAGCCAAAACCATATATTAGAAGTTAACGAGGTATTTTTTCAACTTTGACATAATTTTTCTTGCAGTTCTTAACCCCACCCCAAAAAAAAAAAAAAAAAAAAAACTCTTAATTAAAGACCTGGTATCCATGTAATATGTCCGACAATACTAAAATGTAAGCTTAGATTTATATGTGAAAACAAAAAGTGGTATTAGAAAATAGAAATTAGGTAAACATCATTTTTTACTTTATAAGACATGATTATTTCTTAGTATTAATGCATTTGTAAATGAGTGTTACAATGATAAACACTCTAAAACAACTTAGATTCATTTCATGTGGACCCAAACTTGGTCTGAATTTCTTTAACGACACTTACATCCAACTGGAAAGCCCTGGCCAGAAGCTCTGGATAAATCGGAGGGTTTGACCCGAACACAGCGTTTGCAATCGTGATGACACCAGCGTTCTGACTACTCAATCCCGCAAAAGCAACTGCTGGAACTTTCCCGATATTTACCTGAAAATGGATCATTCCTATGGGAAACACATAAACATCACCCGGCTGCAATACTTTGGCGAATAACCGGTTGTCGTTTTGATTGGAAGAGATAAAACCGACGTATAATGTTCCTTGGACAAGAACAAGTATCTCTGAGCCGCGAGGGTGTGTGTGAGGCGGATTTTGGCCATATGGCGCGTAGTCTATGCGAACCAATGATATTCCCATGGTGTTTAGCCCTGGGATCTGATCAACATTAACAGTCGTCACATTGGATCCAACTTGATTATCAGTGTTTCCAGGCATGTTGAGGCCTGAGAAGAAAAAATCTTTTGCAATGACTCGCCTTGGATCTTTACAGAACCTACCATTCACAAAAACTGCATGTAGAAATATAGTTTCAAAGAGTATATATTATTACAACGTCAAACTTAAACAAGACTTCTTATAAGAAGAAAAGTAGAGAAATAGATAAACCGAGGTTTCTTTTCGTACCGCCATTTAGGTCATCAGTGGCGACACAGAAGTCTTGTAGTGGACTTGGATCATAAGCATTGACAAAGGAGATGACTAAAGCAATTATGGAAATAGGGATGAGAGATTGAGAAACCCTCATTTTTTCAAACAGAAGGTTTATGTTAATGTTCTTGGTGAATCGTCAGAACTTATAAAATTTAATGAAATTACACAGAGTTTGGTGAACTTTTAGTTAGAAAGAGCATTTAACAGAGAAGACCGGTAGTTGGAATTATTTTAGGAAGATTGGCCAAATGTTGATGAGTAGATGTCAAAGAACGTAAAGCCATAACGTTAGGAGAGAGTCCAACGATTACTTAATTGATCTATTAGATGAAATTGGATTTGTATTATTATGTAACACACGACGACCAAAAGTGTCATAGGGAGAATATAGGTTGCAAATAGAATTATATAAACTTTTATCATTTCTATGCAGTTTTCCAACTGGTAAGTCAAATATAAATTCTACATTATATAAGTATTAAACACTTGAAATTTTGACCGACTAAAACAAGTGCATGTTCAGTTATATAAATAGCTTACAGAATTTTAAATATTTCGCGTCTCTTGGACAGCTACGGCCTAAATAATTGACTTTACAAAAATATATAATCTCAATTTTTCAGAGAAAAACAGGAAAAACAAGAAAGCCAACCACCACCACTGCCCGGTTTCGAATCATCCAGGTACAAAGCAGGCTTCGAGTCGGGTCTTGATATTTCTGTTTTACCACTTTCACTCTTCACGATTAGTGATTTCTTTCGGTCTTGTTGGTACTCTGGTAATCTACAGAAACAGAAAGAAAATGTTTTAAAACTAAACCAACAGAACTCATTCAAAACAGAGTTTTCGGTCCAACAAATCTGGTTTTGACTGAGTAAACCGGTTTGGAAGATTGGACAACAACTTACGTGGGAAATGCGAAAGAAGCTGCGCTGTTATTACTGGTGTCGGACCGATAAGATTTGGCCGGAGAAAACGGAATTTGTTGTGGTGGATCTGGTTTATGTGCGGTTTTTGGTAAGATTTCTCTTGTTCCAGCGTCTGTCGAAGTGATTTTGTTATCGATATTGTTGTTGTTGTTGTTGTTGTTATTGGTATTGTTGTTGTTGTTGATATACGAAGCAGTATATTCGAAATTGGTGAGTTCTCCAGATTTATACATTTTGGAGAAACTATGGTCTCCCATGTGAATACTGAACAAAGATTCATTCGATTGAATACTCCATTCTTGTTTAGGAGTTATCGTAGATGCGAAAACCGAAGGTGGAATCCGATCCGGTTCATATCCTGGTTTTGTTTCCTGGTCCATTTTTGTATCTGTCTCCAAAGAAAAATACTAGATATCAATGAATTTGATTAGATTTCTTCAACAAATGAGATATTTGTAACCAAAGAAAGAACTCGCATCACCTTTGATCAAGTTCAAGCTGAGAGTTCTTCCAGAACCAAAAGGCTAAAAAGAACAAATTCTTTCTTTTAAAAAAGTTGTGTGGAAAATTAAATCAAAGGTTTGTCCTCATTAATAATGTCTATTTTTTCGTTGGATAACAAACGTAATTAAACTAACTAATCTCCATTAGAGAGTTGGTTATCATTTTTAAAGCCAAAAAGGTCTAAACTTCTGGTATAAGTTAGAACCAAATCTGTATCGTCATTAATTATGACTACTTTTTTTTTGTTAGATTACAAAACCTAACTAATCTCCATCACAGTGTTAATTATAATTTAAGAAAAACAATTTTGACTACAGTTATAATTTATAACAAAAAAAAATGTTTGTAAGAAATTTGGACAAATTCAAAGGCTGAGAGCCTAATTCGGCGCTGTTATTATAAAAAATGCATCGGAAAGTGTTCCTGCTATTTTAATCTTATCACAGGGGAACTCAAATCCTCTATTCATAGAATTCGTTATACTCTCATTGAGTATCTCTTAAAGTTCGATATAAACTGTTAGTGTTATTTAACTTATTTTGACGTTTGTCCTTCCCTTTGGAAGTTGAACTTTGTTCTTCTAGTTCGAGATCCTTAAGAATTTATAGTATTAGTAACGGTCGATTCCAAACCTACAAAACCTACGACTACGAATTTAAGTTTGAAAAATCTACCTACATATGCATATATACATATGTATTTAACTATTTTTCCTTTTATGTATGCATAGATATATTTTTGATATGAAAATAATTATGTATAAGATATATTATATACGGACAAATAAAGATGACAGAGTAAGTTTTTCTAGAAAGAAAAAGAAGTTTTGAATTAATTTCATTTGTTTTTCTTCGTAGGTTTACTGTTCCATTACTTGTACATTTTTGGGAATTCACATGATCAGACTTTCATTTGCTTCTCTTCGGTGAAAGCTGATTGTTTCATAGTAGATTCTAATTTCGTGCATAGGATCTTCTTGTGGTAACCATTCAACCTACAAAACAAATTTTGTATGACTAAATATATAATACGTAGGGAAAAGTTGGAAATAATATTATTGAGCTTGTCTACAATAATACAACTTTGTTTGTGTGTCTTAATTGTTTAGTCCACACATATCAACTAATAATAACAAAATTTGAGCAGTATGGGACTGTAGTTTGCATGTCGGTATGGACGAAATAATTAAGACACGAAGAAAAGAATGTGAGATACGTCAGATTCGTCTCGTGCGACACAGAAATATTAGTAATCAATTGTGGTCCAATTATTGGGCCCAGGAACATCAATTCAAAGTTTGTACAAGCCCATGTCAGACTTGCAGGCCAATTCGCAATTTTTAATATATTTTTAATAAGAATAAAAAATTAAGGCTGGCAAAAAAAAAAAAAAATTTATAACTTATATTATATTTTATAATAAGTGTAAGTATATTTTATAAGATTTCAATGTATTAACTATGTTAGCAGATATATTTATTGCAATTATACAAATAACTACATCTTATTACATAGTAACAAATCTATTCCTAATCTGAAGTTACTCTTTTTACCAAATTTTGCCCTTAAATTTCTTACATTTTCACATCTATAGGTTACTCTTTAGCTTCTGGGGTTTGTTTTTTGGTGTTTAATATATAAAATTTTACATAAGAAGTTAAGTATTTGTTGATTTCAATGTGACTCATTAAATATGGAGATGGAGATTATGGATAACTCAAATCGTTCTATTTGATTTACATATATTGATCCATGTGGAGAATTAATATCTCTTTACAAGTTGTTGAAGCGTCGGACGATGTTGCAGATGGGGCTGCACTCTCAGTTTTCCGATACTTTGAAAACATCAGGAACTTTTTAGTAGCCATAGAGGAAATGGGTTTGCCATCATTTGAAGCTTCAGATATGGAGAAGGAAGAAAAACTGAAGATTTAAGAAGATTAAGATGTGTAGATTTGCCATAAATGATTTGTTGAACATATTTTTTTGCAGGGAGGCAAGTCTGAAAGGATAACGAACTGCATTCTTGCCCTTAAATCTTACAGCAAGTGGAAACTGAAAGGTGGAAATGGTCCATTTTATCTCACCTCTCATTTAACAAATAAGATATATATTTTAATAATAAAATTATTTGTAAAATTTATATTTTACCTTGATAAAAAATTATAAAATTATAAATTCTAATTTGATAAAATAATTAAAATATTTTAAAGTAAAAAAAAAAATTAAGAGCTCGTGGAGGCATGTTGGAAATGGTATTAATCTGATGTATGATGAGTTAAATGGAATTGTTAATCTTCTTTGAAACCTCTAAATGTGTAATTGCAATACTAAATTACTAAATTACACATGTACCACGGGTTAAATCTATAAAACACTAAAAATATTTTGTGATATAATTTTCATTCTAAATTTAAAAACTATAATAATCAAGCATGTAAAAATAAAAAATTGTCGTACGGTGTACTGCAGTTTATATTTTAGTTTTTCTATTTAAAAATATAGTACAAGATCGATCAATCAATGAGTAGATTTTTTTTTTTTTTTTGTCAAACAAAACAATTCATAGATTTAAAACCAAGAATATGTCCTTCATATCAATTAATAATTCGGGGATCCAAACGCACCTCAAAGATGGACATATTAAGCAATACTAAAATGTTTAACTTTAAATATTGACTTTGATTGGTAGCCTAATTAAGAGCGGTTGAAAGTTTAAAGATATTAGGCCATATCTTTTATTACTGTTGTTGGAATCCTATATATATATAATTGTTCATTTCTCTATGTCTAAACCGATTCAACCAAACTCAAATCGACCTGAAAAATATAACCAGAAAGAAAAGAAAAGAAAAAAAAAACACATTTAATTATGATTGAACTAACGTTTTTCTTTTAATTTAAAAATTGCAACCGACACTAAATCAACAACTGAATAAAAAAAGAAAAAAAAACAAATTGAACTTTTAAATAATTTTTCGAAACAAGAGTATAATTTGATAAAAATTGAATTTTACTCCAAACATATACTGTACAAAGCTGATGAGAATTAGTAATTATTTTAATTTGATACTTATAGCTTAAGCTAAATATATAATGAACTGCATTACATATGCTGTTAAAAAAAAACAAAACAAGAGGCTATTCGGGCCAACTATAACTGGCCCTATTTAGGTAATCAATGGCCCATTAAAGATATATGAGTTACTTTCGTAAATTGTAAGGAAAAAAAAATAGTTGGTGTATGCTGCTCGTAATATCTTCTTATCTACAACTACAAGAAGCTTACATTGCTGCTACTAAATTACAAAACTTTTGAAGTAACTTTTTCAAGATATCAAAAATGGAGTGTTCGCTGCAGAAGCAGTTTTTCAACAACGGAGATAAGCTCTTTAGTTGTAAGCTCTAACACTTTCTTATTCCCCTAAACTTTTGTTTTCTTACAATTTCTCCCCTCGTAGTCACCTCTATTAGTGCAAATCAAGAATTACTTAAACCGATCGATCTTAGTTCCTCAATTTTTCTTTGCTTTCAGCTCGACAAAACCGATGGGTTTCAATAGAACAATTCCAAGTGACAGATTCTCTTCTAGCAAACTCAATAAACATGTTTCATAATCCTATAAGTTGTCCAATATTTTCCCTCAGCACTACAAGAAAGAGCAAAAACCATTCGAGAGTAAGTGTCAGTTAATTGCAGTTTTGTAGATAATTATGTTAATTGAAAATTTCAAAAAAAAAAGGGAAAAACAAATTGCGTTTTGATTGGTGACCATGGAATAATTGAATGGTTTCACTTGTACGCAAAACTTTACCGACATAATATTCGAAATTGTGATTTGATTACAGTCATCTTACATTGAATAAAACGAGTGTGATGATATAATTTAGGTTTGTGCAACAAGGAGAAGAAGGGTGCATTCGAACTCGGAGACGTACGTACTGTTAGAGGCAGGACAAGATGAGCAGTTCGTGTCGGAAGACGAACTCAAGGCTAAGCTCAGAGGGTGGCTCGAGAATTGGCCGGTGAAGTCTTTGCCACCAGACCTGGCTAGGTTCGATGACCTTGATGAAGCCGTCGATTTCTTGGTTAAAGCTGTATGTGAACTTGAAATTCATGGAGAAGTAGGTTCTGTTCAATGGTACCAAGTTCGTCTTGAGTAATTAAACAAAAGTATTATATTTTCTTTTTACGTAATAACACATTTCTTTGAACTAGTAGTTTTTTTGTTTTGTTCTTTAATATATAATTGTTATATTTTTTTGTTAAAGACATAATTGTTATTGTTGTGGATGTTAAATCCGGTGTGGTGATTATAATAGTCGTAAGCTGTCAAAAAAAAAAAAATTATAATAGTCGTAAAAAGAAATTAGGGTCAATGCTTTCGTAAGAAAAGACATAGTCAAGCTAAATAATACGCAAGTTTAATTACAAAAGAAAACATAGGGGAAAGATAATGATCCTAAGAAAATGAGTGGTGAAAGTTGTCTTTCTTATGTTGTACCCCTCCCCTTTTATAGTCTCCACCCTTCATAGTCGGTCCGAATCAAAATGTTTTAGGTCGTTTAATTTCACCATTAATTTCGAGCTTGGCTGGTGTGAACTGTGAACTGCATAGCTCATCGTAAAGAAGATCACTGATGGTGAAGAAGATGATGGAAACGGTGATTACATTTACATCCGTGAATTTAGAGAAAGAAAAAAAAAAGCTTCTTTAAAAAGAGAAAAAAGGTTGGTTCTAGAAGTCATCGGTGGTCTTATAATCCTAATTGGTTTACGTTTTGCTTTTCACGGGTTTGGCTAATATTTTCTGTTTAATTTATTTTATGATAGAAAAGTTCATTTATGGTTTAACTATTACGGGAGAATTCTCTATTAAAACTGGAAAAGCTCATTTTTAAAAAATAACGACGATTAGTTGTGAATCTGCCAGATTTTGCGCTCACATGATTGTATTATCTCTGTTATCAAGATCGAAGACGAGATTAAGTTTATATCAAAGATGTTTCAAGATTGAAGTAATTGTTTTGTCGAAGAGTCATCTCCACTCATTACCCCAACTATTTGTTTGGTTATTGCCTAATTTATCCGAAGTAACATGTTGACTTGTTTTGTCAGTCTTCGACATAATATCTACCAAACATTTGGTGACTGCATGCAAAATCTGTGTTTAATATCTTACGTTTATCGTGCGAGAGATTATTAAAAGTAAGTTTCAGGAAATACCGAAATAATGTGTATCTTGCGAACTAACTATTATGAACCGTCAAACCCCGATTATAAATTGAAGCCTATGAAACCCGAACCAAAGAGTATTCTAGGAACCCTATTCTGATAAAGATGCGGTGATTTGGATATAGATAGAAAGATTACAATAAGTTCTAGTTAGTTAGGATAAGTTTAGTCTCATGAGAGCTAACTGCTAAGACCGTTAGTCTTATATAGTAGATACATATGTATAATTCACGTTTGATACGAAGAAAAGAGTTTTCCCAATATTACTTTCTCTTACATAATCATATTTCTGTATTTTAAAAGTGTTAGTTTACATAACATATATAATTGTCAAAAAAATGATGGAAATGTGTTAGTTTGGACTATATAATAATTGTTTTTGACAAAATGCTTTCTACGGTTACGTCTTTACGGTTACGTTTTTATACAAAGTTGCATCTATTCATTTATTATGTATTGTCATCATGTTTTATTCGTGTTTTTCATCAAAACTCTGTTTTAATTGTTGTGTCTTTTACAATCATTTGTCCTGTTTAAACATCTCGTCATCTCATATCATCAGATAAAATGACTATTAATTTAAGTCAGTCAGAATTTGCGACCCTTACTACTAATCTTGGTAGATGGCAAAGAATCAGCTATGGAATTCCAATGTCTCTTTAACTCTATACTTTTTTTTTCCAAAAAAATTGATGTTTAGAAAATTTCACACAAATTAAAAAACAATGATTACTAGTTAGAAATATATTATTTTCTCTCACCAAAAAAATATTATTTAATTATGAACCAATAACAATTCATAAGTTCAAATATTTTCATTGATTACTTCTTAAAATTTATAAATTATTAACATTAATTAATTCAATGTGCATAGAAAATCAATTTTTGTGGAACAAAATAAGAAGTAGTATATTTTTTCCTCTTCATTATCACCAAATTTTTGTTATTTGAAACGGATATTTCATATTATTATTGAATTCAAATAATTTAACTTCAGTAACCAATGTTATTATATCTCTCTAAACTATTTCATGACAGACATCATTTCAAGTATAAAGAAATTCTTATAATTCTTGATTTAACTAAAGATTTCTAGAATATTATAATAATGTAGAAATTTTAATCAATTCTAAATATGCATTCTACTCTACGGTAGCGTCTATTTTTTTGTAATATATATATATATATTAATAAATAGTTTTATTTTTAAAAAGTTTTGTCTTTTTATTATAACTATTCGTTGGTATATTTTCATTCAGAATTACATATATTTTCAATTTATAATTGTTCAAGAAATTAGGAAGATGTGTATACTCATTATAACCTTTCGTTTGATATCTTTCACATAGAATCAGGTATTTTTACCATAATAATTTTTTATTAATAATATGAATTTCAATAAATACTTCCAAGGATTGGTCTCTTTATCATAACTATTTGTAATATATATCTTATATTTATAATTGTTAAAAAAATATTTTCTGCAAGATTATCTCAATTCATTATGATCTTTCGATACTCTTTTATTTAGAGTCGTGTTTCTTTGCCATAATTATTTTAAATTATATTTTTTTTATCGTAACTTTTTTTTTTATGGTTGTTGTTTTTTTACTAACAGTTGTATATATTTGACATTTTATGTTTTTTTAACTTCATTAACTTTTCTCTTTTATTATATTATTTTTATTTTATTGTTAACGTATACTTTCAAACTATTTCATAATATATAACATAAAAACATAAACTTTCATTACTTTTTGACAATTAAAAAAAAAAAAATCCCTATTGAAACTTTCTTTTTCCTACATGAAAAAACAAAAACGTTAAATGAGTTCGTGTCGTCTTTACATAATGTTGTCGTAAATTTCTGAGACTTAACAGTCGAGGGTTAATGCATCTCAGACGTTTTGACAGGTGTACTTGATCTTATTTGGAATTTATTTGCTAAAGACTCGTCTTGTAGCAAACTCAATTATTGGACACTGAGATTTTTTTTTAAAAAAATATGTAAGTAATGCACAAATAAATAAATGTAGTAATTGTTTTGTATCCCATGAAAATTGTGTCGAAACGTTACCAATAAAATTTGAATTAGTTTGATTTTTATTTTATTTAATTGTGTTTTTAATGCATATAATTATGTTTTTCTATGTAAAAAAATCTTACAAAAGGTTTATTTGCTACATTAAAAATTCTTAAATTGTGTTTTCTTTTGTTGACTTATATAGAATGTAATAATTAAATACAAAATGTATACAAATTTCAGTTCAGATTTTTTAATTTATCTTAATTTAATCACATATGATTCCTTATATAATATTTTAAATAACAAACTAATTTAATTTGCATATTCATAAGTATTGTCATTGATTTTTCATTGATTAAATCATAATATATAAATTTGAATTGGAGTAGATTTTATTTTATTTATATTTTTTTTGTTTATAATTTGATTACTTGGTATATTGTATATTTGTATATAATGCTTCCTTATATCTGCATTTGTTTGTTTTCTTGGAATTTGTATTTTTGTCTTTCGACTTTGTATTTTTGTCTCATCACTTTGATAACCAATTTTGATCATTTATTAAAATAATTTGAGCAGATACATAAGCGAAGTGGAAGAAAAATTTGCAGCCTGGTCGTTTCTAACGCCTCTAACCTCTAGACTCTAATACATTTTTCATACAATTTTTTTTTTTAAAAAAAAAAAGACAAATCAGCAACTACTTAATTAATTCGGTTGTTATTACTTAAAGGTTTGTATGGTACATGGAGTAATATTTGCTTATAATAATAATAATTTCTAATTTGCTTAAAATGAAACCCTAAAATGGAACTTAACTTTTCTAATTTTCAAATCTTATAATAAAGAAACTTCAATTAAAAAAATAATGAGCTGATTGTATAGTTTATTTTGTAGTTAAGATAATTGGAACTAGGTTGAATTAATTTTATCTTTATTTAATTGTTTTGTTAATGCATATAATTATGTTTTATGTAAAATAAAATCTTAGAAAGATTAATTGGCTCATTAAAAGTTCTCTAAAAAAAATTGTTGGCTAAAGTTTTAAAAAAACTTACTTTATAATCATTAAATAATATATAGAAAATGTATTCAAATCTAATTCATATAATCACCTAGATTCCTTGTATAATTTAAAATAATAAATTATTTAATGCTGCCAAATTTTTTAAATTTGCATAATTTTTTTTAACTTTCATATTCATAAATACTAAAAGTCACTGACTGAATAATAATATGTAAATTTGAATTGGTTTGGATGTAATTTAATTTATATTTTGTTGTTAAGGATTTATTTGTGTTTTTATAAAAAAGTATCAGAGAGATCAATGCACTATTTAATATTATTTGATCAATATTAAATATTAAATTGATACTGATAATTTCATTTTAACTATAGAATTAGCCTCCATTTTGGGGAAGATCTGAATATTGATCAATTTCAGATTCCACCAATAGGGTGAGAGCAAAACTCAACTTTGATATATTGTGATTTGATCAATGACTTTTAATACTTATAAATATGCAGTTAAATTATTATATAAGGAATCACGCTTGGTTAAATTAAAGATCTGAATACATTTGTATTTATTATTTAATAATTAATTAATATATAAAGTAATTTTAAAAAAATGTAAACAAGTGGAAGAAGTACAATGCGGCAAATGGGGCAACTTCTCATAACTCATTTAGAATAAACTTTACAATATTATATAGGATTAAGTAACAATGTCCCATGTATATGTAATATTGTAATGTTATAGTGATTAAGTAACATTGCACTACACAAGTTGGGGTAACGCTAACAGGTTTGTCCGTGAATTATATTAAACTTCTTCTGTTGGCACGTAAATGTAAAGTTGGCCGTTCTTACTTATCAACGTAAAAAAGCTTTTTTATTTTATTTTTTTACATAAAAACAAGAAGAAACCTTATTTAACACTCGTTAATTACCATTTGGAACTTGGAACATATTATGTACTGCGAGAAAACAAAAAAAAAATTGTTACTTGTTGTGGACCTTGTGGTTCTACTTTTTTGTCTTTAAGCCTTCAAAAATAGAAAGCGTGTAAATTGTCAGAAAAACTTGTGTGGTCATTTCATAAAGAAAATAACAAGACATAGTATATTAAAATAACAAGATTGTACTTACTGTGAAACAAGAAAAAAGTATAACGAAGTGGGTAGTTGCATTGCATTTTGGTTCTAGTCCAAACATAACACTCTTTTCTATTTATAGGTACTCTCTTCAATGTCACAAAAAATGGAATAACCACAGACTTAAACACAACTTTCTTGGAGTAAAGATTCAAGAAGTCTTCCACACACTGAAGCTCTCAAGAAAGAGAGAGTAATGATGGGTAGCTTGAAAATAGTCTCTCCACCACCTCCGGCTACGAGATTCCGGCAACGGGTAACGGCGAACGGAGATGGGTTTCCGGCGTTTCTTCCGAAGGAGGTACAGAACATAAGAGACCCATTTGCAAGAGCTTTAGCTCAAAGGATTGTACGAGTTCCTGTTCCTCTTCAGGTTCTTCTTCTTCTCTCTCTCTCTCTATTGCATTGGCTCAAACACCAAAATTTTGCTCTTAATTTCTTGAAATTTTAAAGTTTTTGTAAAAGAAAATGAAAACATGTGTTGCAGATGGGAAACTTTAGAGGCAATGTAATGACTAGCTGCATCAAACCACTTGTTCAATTACATGACAAAAGTCCCGTTGTTCTTCTCCATTGTTTCGACAGGTTTATATTTTCTATTTTATTTACCGACAATATAAATTTTTATGAACTCATTGTGTCTGAATTTTACTGAGATTTTAATCTTTTTTTTGTTGGGATTTTTTTGTTTGTGTACTTAGTTCGTGTTTAGAATGGAGAAGGACTTATCCTCTGCTTGAACAAGCTTGTCTTGAGACTTGGGCTGTTGATGTTCTTGGTTGGGGCTTCTCAGATCTTCGTAAGATTTACATTTTACACATATTAAACAAGATTCTAGAGAAATCGATTTTTTTAGAAGATATGACTGTGTGATTGATTCTTTTTAGAATTCAAGAACTCACTAATTTAATGGCATTGTAGAGAAACTTCCACCATGTGATGCAGCATCTAAGCGACATCATTTATTCGAGGTCAGTATTACTTATTAATTACTACAAAAAAAGAAAAAACTCTGTTACTAAATGAATGAAATCAGTCGCTAAATCATTTATATTTTTGGGACAACTAAACTATACACTAAATTGACTATTACCGACGAATACAAATTTTTGTCGTCACTAAATAACAACGGATATAAAGTTGTGGCAAATATAGCATGCACGTTGGGATTGTCTATACTCTATAGTCCTTGTTGAATTTCCCGATGATGTTGCGATAGATTTTGTTGGTTGGTAATTACTAATTAGTAACTGAGACAGTGCCAAATTAGCGACTATACACTTGGTCGAAACCAACAAATTATTTTAAGATTTTTCGAAGCATAGCTTATCCATTGAAATGCGACGTCGCTATATAAGCCTATTTCGTGTAAGTGTTGTTTTATGTGGTATGGATTTTGCCGGTGGTTGATTCTGTTCTTTGGTTTGAATTTCAGCTTTGGAAAACATATATCAAACGACCAATGATTTTAGTTGGACCAAGCTTAGGAGCAACCGTAGCTGTTGATTTCACTGCTACTTACCCCGAAGCTGTAAAGTTCAAGTTTATCACAATCAAACTCTTTTGGACTAAACCCATCTCAACAGCACACTCACTAAATCTGAATAATTCCACGCTTTTCAGGTTGATAAATTGGTTCTCATTAATGCCAATGCGTATTCAGAAGGAACCGGTCGGCTCAAAGAGCTACCAAAATCCATTGCTTATGCTGGGGTTTGTCCGAAAACTGATCTTATTACACTCAATAGTTAATGTTTGTATTAATATAGTTGTTGTTCTTTCAGGTTAAGTTGTTGAAGTCATTCCCTCTTCGCCTTTTGGCCAACGTATTAGCCTTTTGTTCCTCACCCTTATCCGAGAACATAGATTGGACTAATGTAAGATCAAATCTCCCTTCATTTTTTTCTATTCTTTTTTTCATTTATCAAAGTGATTTAGAAATGAATCTGCTATTATGTAGATTGGCCGGTTACATTGTCAAATGCCATGGTGGGAGGATGCTATGGTCGATTTTATGATTAGCGGAGGCTATAACGTTGCGTCATATATCAAACTCGTAATAAAAATACGTCACATAGTTTATTCTACGTAACAAAAAGCCGAATCAGCTTTATATATGTTCTGACTTTATTTACGTTTTGGATGTAAATCGTGCACAGATAGACCATAAGACGCTCGTTGTATGCAGTGAGAACGATCAGATTGTCAGCAACCAGCTCTCAGTTGTAAGTTTCCTTCAACTGAAACGTCGAAAAATTAGTTAAAAGTTTCTTAATGTTATCAACAAAATGCAGAAACTGTTGTGTGAGCTAGCAAATGCGGTTTTCCGGGAAGTACCTGATTCCGGTCATCTTCCACATGTTGAGAACCCTAAACACATTGTGAAGCTGATATCAGATTTCGCCAGTGGAAAGCTCAATTGACTCCAAATATTGTAACTATGGTTCAAGCTCATCGAGTGGGCTACAGAGGAAGGAGTTTTAGCTTACGTATTATGAATAAAATATATATAGATTATAGAAACATATAATTTCATCATTGATTTAATTTCAAGATTTAATGAGAAAAATTGGGGTCAAAATATTTGTACGAAACCAAACTCAAAGAGATGATTTTAATTAATATAATTGTAATGAACTGAAGACAATTGTTTGATCTCTAAATTGCTCTAGTCGAAAAAAGATTTATTTTCTGATGCTTCTCCTCTATCCATAAGTGTCCTTATTGTTACGCGAGCTGCGCTATCCTCAGGAATAACACTTCCTGATTCCCACAAGCTCGATTTCAAACGTTTTTTTTTTCTTTTGTCATCTGATTTTTATTAATACTACTATGGAGGAGTATTTTGTGAAATACAACAATTTTTTTTTGAATGAATGTTAAATTGTATTCAATCAAAAACTTTTGTACAAAGACATGTTTTTAGAAAGAGAAATTAAAACTGATAATTGTTCTCTTTAAGAACTAAAAGAACGAGTAGAAAACCATGATTGTAATCCGCCTTTTGTCTCCTATTCTCCTTTCCCGTAAGGAGCTTACCTTGTTTTGAACGTCCTTATCAATGATCTTTGATAATCTCCACGAGATTCTTTGATAGAACATATCGAAGATGTCCACGACCAATCATCGATAATCAAATCCTCCTCTAAAGATGTCAGACTGCCTAAAAGTAACAGAAATTCTATACTAAGCTTTCATAATCCGACAAGACAGAATGCTCGATTTCAAACGTTTAGACAGGGGGTATTTGAAATTGAATCTAATTGGGAATTATTTGGTAAAGACTCTTCAAGTAGCGAACTCAATTATTGGACCGTGATTGGGCCTTAGAAACTGAGGTTACTGTTTGGAAACTTACGGGCTTCGTGTGGGCTGGGCTCATCGTGAGATTTGATACCAACATAAGAGATGATAACTTTAGGCTTAAAGCAATTTAGGTTAAGTTTGCGTTTTTTATGGTTGGTGTCTGTTTAATTTTTCTGAATGAAAACACATTTTAAGTTGTTAGTTATACACGCAAACGGAAAGAAACATTTTTTTTTTTTTTTTTCTGTTTACGTTGTGATTGCCAGTTCTAGGGTAAGGTAGAAACTGCTTCATGAATCACCTCTCACATTTATTGAAACTTCTGGTAGATATTAAAAAGTACTATGTACTTAGTATTGTATATGGATTTTAAAACCAGTTCCTGGATAATATTAAAGACAAACCATTGCCTTTTTCACACTTGATTTGGAGATACATTAATTGGAAACTTTTAGGCTTACTAATAGTCAAATCTTTAAAAATGTAAAGATTTTTAATATTTAAAAATAAATACATAGAGGAACTAAAGCAAACCAAATCTTATTATGAACATCTAATTGGCAACTTTAGACTAATTAATAGTCAAATCTTAAAACAAAACTTAGTTTTAATATATCAAACTAAAACTACATTAGAGAAGGAAAAAAAAAGGATAAAACCAAATCCTATCAGGAAAAGAAAATTTTCAACTTTCCCACAAAACCCATCGTACCTCGCCATAGGGTATTTGTACAATTCACAATGGAGGTAATCACTTGCTTGGACTGCAAGAAACGAACCGATACAGTGATCGACTATCAATCTGGGGATACAATCTGCACAGAATTTGGTATCATCCTCGACTTTCACTACATTTTCGACTCTTTTGACCGAAATATCTCAGATAGGACTCCTCCCATCAGGACCAAACTCAAGGTCGACACAAACGTTCTCAGGAACCCTAACCCTGATCCCATTGACAAAGCCCCCTCCACAAGCTCCAGATTCTCATCACCGCCTGCTCCAGTCGTAAAGCTCTGCTAAAAGGCCATCAGACGAGGTTGGTCGAGGAGCTAAGTTTCGAAAAATAAGAAGGCCAATTTGATTGCCAGTTAATTAGTCGTTTCTTAATTATTATTATATATTCATTATTGTTTGTATATATTTAATTTAGATTTGTTTAGTCAAGTGCTCGTGAGATTTGATTGCCTTGCAGTTTACTTGAGAATGATGTCTGATTACAAGAGCAGCATCTCCCAAATTTCGGGTTTTCAATGATCTACCCTGTCTTTGAAGCCGATATTGAAGGTGACTCAGAAATTTCAACTATCTAAGAATTAAACAGTTTGTGAGCTGTGTTAAATTTGATTTTTTTTAAACTGCAAATTGGGGCTTACAGTTCGTAACGTTCAATATATTGTTCTGCAGACATCTCAGTGGCTGCGGAAGTCGCGGGCCTGAGGATCGCAAAACCGGGTTAGCGAAAACTTACCTTGCATCCTAAAGTGAGAACTAATTTCCTATGTTCATATAGTTAGTGATTTTCTTACATCATATATAAAAATTGATGTGTTTCATAAGAATATAACAAATTAGATGATGTAAAAAAAATGAAATTTATTGTATAATTAATAAAAATTATCTAACTTAAAAAAAATTATGACATGTATCAATCAATTTATAAAAGTAAGAAACCCTTTAACAAAAAAAAATAAAAATAATGCCAAAACTAGAATTAAATCATAAAAATAGTCACACATATATAATAATAATAATAATAATAATAATAATAATAATAATAATAATAAAAATTAGATTTTTCAAAATCGTTTAACTAATTTCGGAGTGAACAGATCATCAATAAAAATTTACTATGGATGAGCAGAAATTCAAATGACCAAGTGGAGCATACAGATCGTTTGCACACAGAAAAATTAATCAAACTTGGAATTGTAAGTTTGTAACTAAATTACATTTTTCACCCTAAACTCTTCATGCTTGGGTTTAGAAAATTTCAATGCATGTGTTGCTTCTTACTTTAATTTCTTTCTAACAAGAAAAAATAAAGACAGACACATAAAAGAGGAAAAAGCACCATGCGCATTGTAGTATAATAGGAATGACCTATGGATTTCAAAATTTATTTTCAAAACATTTTAAATTAAAATAAAAGTTTTAAAGAGAGAGATCACATGGTGGAGTTAAGCAAAGGGACTAACAAGTCACAATCATTGTGACCATGTAATACATACATGATACCTATATGTATACATAACATACACATACATATTATCGTTATGTACATGGGTGTGACGAAATAAAATGCAGTTGTAGTCAGTAGTCACATTCGTATATCAATATGTAAATGTATGAGTCTGTGACATACTAAAGGGACAAAAGACACATGACATATACTGATGTACCGTGTACGTATCTCTTCCTTCTTTACTTTTCTGTCCACTGTCCATCTTTAGTTTTGTACACTTCTATTATAGAAGTTCTATAGAATTGAATACCTTTTGTTATTTTTCATTTTTAAGGTTCTTTTTTTGGTTTTTTTTTCCGGTTGCTAGAATTTTTATAAAAGAAAGACTTAAATTCAATTCAAAAAAGGACATAAAAAGGAATGATGTTCTAGACAACATGATTTAAAATTCAAACTTATTAAACTATTATAAAAAGAACGAAACTTATTAAACTATCAATCAATAAAAAGTTTCCACCTAAAGAAAACAAGAATCCTCTATTTTATGAGGAAACCCATAACACATAATCATATCAATTGACATGTTCTAATCCGAAACTCTGTTGACATTCCAATATATTATTTTAAAATTTATAATTTATAAATCATATGTATATTTGTTTTAGCAAGAATTTTGTGTTCTTACAATTTAAATCTTGTTCGTTTTGTTATCGTAAACAGTCAAATCATATTTGTTTTGGTTCAACGATAAATATCAAAAATAGATCACTGAACAATTGAAACCCTGAATTTTAGTTTATAGAAATATATTCATTAATTGTTAAAACATATTTGGTGTAATTGGTGATCTCCAATCGTCTCGTTTGCAAACAAACAGTTTGAAAATTATCAGTCGACATAACGATTGGAAAAAACGATTGAAAAATATGGTTAGAAAAGATAATTGAAAAGAGTGGTTGGAAGGAAAAAGTTAGGCAATTGCCAACCACCCAAAAAACAAGGTGGTTTTGACAATACCTGGTGGATGAAATATTTTTTTATTTATTTTGTTTTTTTTAAAAACTTTAATATTCATATTATTCTCTAAAGAAAGATTTCTAATTATTTTTTAAGTATTATTTATATTTAAATTTCTTTTATGTTATTTTTTATTATTCCAACCGCTTGTTATACAATATAACCAGTGTTTAACCGCTTATATTAGTTTAACTTCCTTCACTTTTCTGAGTTATTTTATCCATCTTTTCTACAACCGCTAAAAAATAAAATCTAGCTGTCTTATTTAAACTAGATCAACAACGATAAAACGAACATAATTTGGTCGTTTGTTGATCGATCATAACTAAAGACAACAAAACGAACAATAAATTTGTCGGTATTCAGTAATAATATAAGCTAGCGACAACGAAACAAACAGTGTTTTCATATGTCGTAGAACAAAAAGAAAATATACGCATTATGGTGACCGATGTCATTTCTTCTTTCGTCAATATCAAAAATTATACATCATCGACTACCTAAAACCATATAGGTTCAAAATACGTAATACAAAAAAAAAAGCTGGATTATAGAAAACAAAATCATAATTAGAATATGAACATTATGAAACAAAATTATCTTCGGTTTGATCAGATGATCCATAGATCTCTATTAGCTTTTGCAACACCACGACTTGTGTCCTCAGCCTGACAATGTAATCGGCAGTTTCTTGAAACAACTGTTCCGTCTCTACACTGCCGGAATCTTCCACCACGTCAGCATCTTCAGGATTCTGCTCTGTCGTAGTCGACGGTGGAGGAAGAAGACTCTTAAGCGCCTGAAGCTTCTCCGTGAACATTTCTCCGCTACGTGATGAAACATTCGGTCTTCTGTTTACGAGTTTCTTGCTTCTTCGTCTTCCTCCTCCTCTGGATCTTTGATGAGTCTTTAAGATTCTCATCGCGAAGAAGAAGAAGAACAAGAGGATTAGATTTTTGTTTCTTTTTGTTTTGAAGGGGAAACTAAAGAAAGAGAGGGTCAGGGTTTATGTACGATTGGTCTTTCGTTTATGACCCTGAAGTTAGTATTATATTACGATTGTACCACTCGTGGTGGTTTCATTCTTCCGTTTGTCGTTTTATACCTTTTCTTGGGCCCTTATGTAAAATAAAATATCTCATATAATATCTTACTATCACGTGCTCCTTGTTCTCATGGGAATAATCGTTAAAACTATCTCTTCCATTGCGAATTTTCAATAAACAGATTTGATTGAAGGAACATATTTAATCAACCATATCCAAATTATATGAATGTTTGAGACATTACGAATATTTACATATTGTTCTTTTGACATTCGGAGCAATTACAAAACGATCAAACATAATATGCGGCTAATCGCAATCGTTGGTTGTAGACTTGTAGTCACCAGCAACGTTCTCTACAAATATTACAGGCCTTAACATCTGAAAAAAGGGGATGTCAAAAAAAAAATTAAACATATGAATTTCTGAAGATGTGAGCAGCCGATTATGTAGCAAAGAGAGAGTAAAGTGGGCGAAGAGTGCGCATTTGCCATATGACAGTAAAAGCCTGAGCCTTCTGTGACGGCACATGATCATATAAATATGTTTGGGCAATATCATTTTCTTTATTCTTCAATTTTGCCCCTCCACATTTTTATTCATAATCCATTTATTAATATATTTTACGTTGATATGATACGTACGAAAGAGATTTACAAATTTTCTAATCAAATGTTTTCCTTTCATTTTGACCAAATAAATGTTTTCTTTTGATTTCTTTGTTGGATTCCTTTGTCACGGCTGGACCCTTGATTGCTTTATAACTTTGTTTTTTTTTCTCTCATTAATTTAACATATGGGTAAAAAATCTTGTCGTTTTCATGATATTGAATGACATAATATCTTAAGACAATAAAATATCTTAATACAATGATCCAAAATAATATTTAAATTTGATATATTTATATTAATTTATAATAAGCATGTACATATTTTATCTTTTCGTATTACTTATTGTACATAAATATAATTCAAGTGAAAATTTACATTTCAAATGACAGAAATCACTTAAAATTACATGTAGCATTGAGAAGGGCATGTGAAGGCACATGGAAGAAGGAGACAGAGAAAGAAGGCATGGAACTTGAACAGAGAGCATGTTCTGTATATTCCCTGCATGCACATAACTTCCTTTTTGATATATAATCCTAAAATATATATATATATATAACTAACATGATTTTTAGATTTGATTAATTTAATAACCATAAGGGAGAGGACTCTCTTTTTATAATTTCTATTTGGTGCACATGGTTTACTATCTAGATTTCAGGTTAATAGCATGTGTTTAGCTGTTCCTCCACGTGAATGATTTGTGTAATTGCGTACACTGATTAACACAAGTTCAACTTTTAGAATTATTATTATAAGGAGTAATGCATGTTTCTAATATTAGTCTTCTTGTCACATAATATATGTAGATGATTTAGTTGATCATTATATAACCAAAAATGTCCTTTCTCAACGTGCTCGGTACATGGTTTACATCTGTATTTAAATTACAATGTCGAATATTCGGTAATGAACTGACAAAAAAATTAAAAACCAACTTGAATTTATATTATTTGATTTTATTCTTTACATACACAAAAATATACTAACAAAACTTATTTTGTTCTTAAAGTAGATATGTTTTGTTAAATAAAAAAACTACTGAACTATATTAGCTAGAATGTTTTTTTTTTTAATTTAGTTCTTTATATCTTCAACCAAAATATAGATGTATCATGTATATATATGTGTTTATAAGGAGGTGAGAGAACAAAAGGTTTTAGGTTTTGTTTTGTTCGTTTGATGAAAGTGGCAGTGAAGGCCGGGACAATATGATATAGGGAAGGGACAATCTATCTATTTATTTTCTTTCAAATAAGCAAAAAAATTGCAAAGTAATTTAGATGTTGACGAGACATCTTTTCGTCACCTTTGTGTTTCCTTCATTACTCACGATTTTGTAATTCAAATCAAAATTAAAAAGCATTCGATTATGGGACTAGGAAGTGCCTATAATTTTTGAGTGACTTCAAACACTAACACGTTGTTTCACTTTTAACCAATGAAATAAGACACAAAAAAAGAAATATATATATATATATATATATATATCATAGACCCACGTGAAAATACATATAAATAAACATCACACTAGTCGACCAAATATATGTTATGTATGAGGTATACATGATTTTTTAAAGTAATAATAGGTTGTCTTAAACTATCATGTAATGCAATATGTAAATAACTATAATTAGTAAAACCTTTTAACATCAAGTAATAACACCAAATTAATAGCAATGGTTATTTATTTATTTATTTTTGTTAAGGCTGGCAATGGTTATTTCATTAATAAAGTCAATAAGAAAAGACCAACCTATTCATTCGATTTTTTGTGTTTAAAAAGCACGAACAAAATATGATGAATATATACAACTATAAATGAATAAATACAACTTTTTAAAAGACACAACTGTAAAAGATATTTTTTCAAATGATTAAAAAATAAAAATATATTTTACGAAATTGCTTTTCCAGATTATTTTTCCAAGTTGTTATTATTATATATATTTTTATTACACATTTTTTTGAGGTTGATGAGCCGCAATAGATTTGTTTTTATAAAATAAAAAGTAACACTTCTGTAAAAAAATTATTGCAACTTGTACTATGTAAAAATAATTATTAAAATTTGCATATTTTTCTATTCGTAAATTTAAATCACTGATACAAAAGTTATAATTTATATCTATGTGATTTCGTGAGTGAACAAGTAGTTTTTTAAATGAATTTCAAACTGACAATCACCATAATTCTTAGTGAATAAAAATCTCATTTTTGGATATTTTAAGTATGCAAGCATAAAGACAGGTTATTATCTAAACTGCAACTAGACAACAGACAAACCCCATTTGTTTTCTAATCCTACATATAGTTAATTACGTGTAACCGATGTCTAGCTATATAATCATTTTCTATTGTATTAACACTTCGGATAAACTCAAGTTACATATGAAGAAAAAGGCTCAAATTCACGTCAAATCATCCGCTTTTATTTCCTGAAAATATCTACTTTTCCATGTGATGTATTTTTCTTGTTCGTTTCACTTTATTCCCTATGTTTTCTTAAAAAATTACAAGGAGAAGGAAAAAAGAATATAGAGGTTTTGGTGGGGAAATAAGGTATCCTGATACTAAAACACAAGTCAGTGAAGTGTGACTACTGATCCCACAATCTGACCTCTTTGCTCTTGTCTCCCATGCTCTTCACTTATTTGTCCTCTTTTACGTTTATCAGTTGGTTTTTTCAAATCAATATACAGTAAAATCGCTATACAATAACATTCGATAAATTAATAATTACTATAAATTAATAAAATTTTCAAACCCCAAATAAGGGTAGCATAATATTTAACAATAAGATAACAAAATAATTTTTTTTTTTGAAAACTCTATGTAAATATATGGTCCCATCAATATCATAAATTAATAATTGTATAATGTTATCAATATATATGTATGGTAAAGTCTTACTAGATTTTTTGATACGTCATAATTTAAAAAACGAAGAGATTTTTCTAAATTTTTTTTTATAAAACAGAAATCAAATTTTTTTAATATATATATTATATTTAAAAATTAGTTAAATATGACTATAGTGTTGTTTGTTTTTCTTGACTTTGCATTAATTCTCGTTATAATTTATTTCTAATATTTTGACTGCATCAGAAACTTTTGATGTGCAAAATTGATTTTTTTTAAGAAATTATAAAATTAGGAAAATCTCTTCATAAATCAATAATTATTAATTTATTGATAAATTAACACTTCTATAAATTAATAAAATATCTTAATTATTAATTTATAGAGGTTTTAATGTATGTCTTCATAAATTATTATACTCCAAACAAAATATGCGGCATAAGCAATAATATTTTGAGTTCTAAAGTTTAAGAAATTAATAATGTCATCCTTAGGTAAAGAATGTAAAAATATTAAAATCAGTTTTGAGGAAGATTAGGGTTAACTGTGATGAAAAATATTAGTGATCCAAGCTGCTGAATCAGAGCCGGCCTTAGTTTAGGGGCAAGCATGCAAAACATGAGTTTGCGGTCATTAATAATATATTTATTTTGGCCAATCTTAGAAAAACTTTTATGTGATCTAGTGGTTTAGATTCATTGGTTGCGTCACCTCTTCATGGGGTAAATGTTTTTTAACAAAATATTAATTAAATAAAATTATGCGGCCCATTTTTTTCTTTGCTTGTAGCCTTGTGAAAGTTAGGACCGATTTTGCTGCTGATTGTCAGTCTTGAGATTTGGAAAGAGTGCAATTTTAGTTTTCATTGTGACATCTCTAGCTAGAAGTGCACTACTCATAAGTTGTGAGATACAACAAACAATTTGAAGCAAATTAGCTTCTCTCGATTGTCACTCTACTTCACCTCGACCATCATCTTCACCCACAACAATCAGCTCAGCCACTTCCTACCTCTCCATTTGGTTTCGCTTCATTTAATTCTCCACTTCTCCTTCCCTTATCTAGATAATTTGGTATCTCTATTCTGCATCTCTAGTGTTGTTTATTGCTAGTCTTTCCTACTTCCTCTTTTATTTCGATTATTCTTTGCTAAAATGTAAAAAACAAAAGATGAAAGATAAACGTAAACAGTTATAAACAAAATATAAATATTTTAGTGGTGCCAAAAAAAAATTCTTTTATATAAATATCTTTAGTGGTGAATAATGATACCTCTATATAATTGAAAATCAAAAGCAATACATGGATTCACATTCTCATGCAAGGAGCTGAAGATCAAGTTGTGGTGATTGTGATTTGCGAACTCAAATGGTTAGAATGTTTGTTGATGTAAATGTAGATATGTTCTCCACATTTTGAACTTGGGCTTCTCTAATGGGCTTATTTCTATATTGGGCTAAAGCTTAAAGGCCTGTTTTCTACTATTTTTTTTCCTCATCAATTCTCGTAAGATCCTACCGAACACCGATGATCAGCTTCTTCTTCTCCTAATTTCCCAGGAAATAATTATCATCTGTGAAAATTTCTTCAATTTCCTTGTGAAATCCTACTTTATTCGATCCAGATTTCGTCTACAGATCATGTAAAAAAAAGGGTTAGTTCATTTTCGTATCTTTGATGGTGAATCTTCGTCGTTCTGATTTGTTTTGACGATTATCGTGTTATGTTATTAAATTTTGAAATTTCGTTACTTGTATTGTTTACAATTCAGATTTGATCGATTTTTACTATTCTGGTGTGTTCAAAATTGTTGTTTTTGTAATTTTCATCGTGAAAATTTCTAATGGATCTTACTCGTTCTTAGCAAAATTACTGGTTCTGATCATAAATTCGAAGTTTTTGTTGATGAAATTGATTGTTTCTTCTGAAATCTTTGAAGCATGTGTGATCTTTAGCATTGGGTTTTGAAATTGAAGTTAAAAAAAAAAAAGAAGAGATTTTTTGGTTATAAAAAGTTGCAATTCATAAGTCAAAATATCAATTAGGACTCTGTTCTGATTCAGTAACATATTGTGTTACTGTGTGTGCAGTTGTTGAAGATGCTCTGTGAAGAAGTATTGAAGAATGTGTTTCCATTGCTGGAAGGCGAAGATCTCGCGGCTTGTATGGGTGTATGCAAACAATGGAGAGATATAGCAAGTGATGATTTTTATTGGAAATGTCAATGTGCAAAGAAATGGCCTTCGGTTTGTAAACGGCATAGACCTCCTACTGAAACATACTACAAGATGTATCAATTGTTTAGTAAGCGGCGAGTGAACCGTGCTCTCCCTCCTCCAAGACTGTCGTTTGAAAACTTGGAGTTCTTTATCGACATTTGGTCAGAAGATAAACTGGTGTTCTCAGGGTTAATACCTGGCGTGGCGTTGGATAGCGGAATCAAAACGTTACCATCAGGGATCAGCAATGTTCTTAGAACTCACCTCGGGAGACCTGATTATAAGATGGTTGTTCCCGCTGAGCCTAGATTCACTATTCCGTTAAACCAGTCTGTTAGTGTCTCTTTGCTTGTGGCACGGAATGATTCGGATAAGGTTGCTCGGATAATCAACCGATCTGTCTTTGATTATATCGACCGTTCGTCATATCGAGCACTTGCCTTTGAGTATCTCGATTTATCTCCTTATTACCCTTTTATATCCGGTATTCGAGCATGGATCTCTTTGCTTTTCATGGATGTTGAGGATATAAACAACGGGCTACTTGACGTTTTCGGGATTCAATTGGATTTCAATGATGTTGCTGACACTAAAGAAGAGGTTTTGTGGCTTCTAGATATGCTTGATTGGAAGTGATAGCAAGCTCTCTCTCTCAGATTTGTAACTCTGTATACACAACATCATTTGTTCCAATAATAATCTTTTTACAAGATATGTTAACTTTCTTAAATACTAGTCTGTTTTTTTTTTTCCTCTTTGATTATTTAGTTTTGTTTGATCATTTGTTGTAATTCGAGAATTTGGGTTCTTACCGAACATTGGAAACACAAAAATGAATAGTTTCAACCAAACTAGAAATTGAAATACCCTGTCAAAAAATTTCAAAAACCAAATAAACATTTGCTAGGTTCTCTTGATGGTTTTGGGGTGGGCAATCCGGTATAGGGTTTAGATTCAGTTGGACCTTTTTTTTTTCTTTCGGTTTGGTAAAAAGGGATATCGTATAAACTATTTGTAATTCGGTTTGGTTTCAAATCAGGTTGATGCAATTTCGGTTTGTTTCGATTTTTGATGATAAAAGGAAACTTAAAAGAGAATCAAGAAGTGATTTATTTATGTATTTATTATAACGATTTAATATGGTTTACCTATTTTAAAAACATATAAATAATTCAAAAATATTTATTTAATGAATTTTGGTTTATTTGGTTTAATTTGATTAAAATATTGAAACCAAAGGGTTTATAAACAAATTTTGGTTCCATTTGGTTTAAATGTTTTGGTTTGGTTCATTTCTGGTTTCTTGTCCACCTCTAGCTCTCGTTAATTAAATCTTTAGTTTGAAACCGTATTAAGTAACATAAACAATATTTCATTTATTTTTAATTATTGTAACCGATACACCTCTTAGTCGTAACTCGTAAGCCACAACTAACAAAATTCATATCATTTCTTCTAAAAGTTAATCTTTCCATCAAAAGTTTGACCAAATCCCCAATTCGGTGGAATCACATTAGTAAAATCCTTTGTAATTCCATCACTGGTCGTAATCCTCAATGATAAACCCTGACCGGTTAATACAACACCAGTGGTCCAGTTTTGTCCCCAATTTTTGCTCATTGTTATCCACCCGGTCCTGGTTCCTTTAACTTGCATGGCTTTAATATCTCCGGCTCCTCCTACATTGTATGGCAAGATTGTTAGGAAATTAGGGTTTCCTTTGGTTTCAAACTTGACACCACCGGCTTTCGCACAAGGAACACGTCTGTATCTAACCGGGACAACCCCGGCTTTGTACTTAGCTATCTTGAGGAACATTGGCTGGGAGAGATCAAAGTGTTTTTGTGGTGGGTTACACCAAATGTCTCTAGTTTTGGTGTAATCTGGTGGACAGAAATTTGTTGCTGTGATCTTGATGGATCCGGGCAAACACCATTGTGGATCACGCGTACACATGATCTCGTAACAAGCCCCGCATGTGTACCCGTTGTTGAAGAGCGCCGTGCTCAATGCTGCTGTAGCTAGACCATAGCCTTGTTTCTTTAGATCACCGTATCCACAAGCTCCCTCTATCGAATGTATAATGAAGAAAAGTGAGTA
Source organism: Boechera stricta (assembly GCA_018361395.1). Lineage (NCBI taxonomy): Eukaryota > Viridiplantae > Streptophyta > Magnoliopsida > Brassicales > Brassicaceae > Boechera > Boechera stricta. The sequence goes on along the minus strand of CM031544.1, from coordinate 5,701,483 downwards.
TGTAATGATTATGGCTTTGATTGATTGTTACGTTTGTGTTTGTTTTTATTGTTAAATATTGGGTTATCATATAGTAAATTTTTTGGTATTCCAAATGAATTATATCTATATGACTATATGTATTTAAAAGGGAATTATTGTAACTTACGTTGAGTGCCTCCACCATGGATATCACCGTAAAATGTGGCTCGTGCGTCATACCAAGAAGTGTCGAATCCTTTGGTAGGTGAATGGCCTACATCACCAATCATGGGTGCTTCGGCTAGATCGGCTCCATGACCGTAACTAATGGGCACGACCCAAATTGCCATTACGATCATAAAACATTCAACATAAATCATTTTTTCTAAGTGTTTCATGGTTTACTGATATTTTTTATACTTTCACTTTAATTGAAGATGAATATTGATGGAAGCAATATGGGTGGGTATATATAAGAACTGATTCTAGCTAAATCTTTTAAAATCTTTCCAAATGTACAGAAGTTTATGTAGTCAATCTGCATACTGCGAAGTGAAAACATTGCCCTCTTTTTATTTTGAATAAAATGGTAAGTTGTTAATAAGTTGTAAAAAGTCATAAATTTTCATGTGGAGTGACTAAAATCTTTCCAAATGTATTTGAAGTTTATGTAGTCAATCTGCATCCTTAGAAGTGAAAACATTGCCCTCTTTGTATTTTGAATGAAATGGTAAGATGTTAGTAGGTTGTAAAAAGTCATTAAATGTGAGTATCTCTTTTGGGCTATAAAGTCTCTTATCTCATTTTTTTTTGAAAACTAATGTGAGTTTTGAAACAGTTTGTAAGGATTTGATTCAGCTGATTGGCACTCCAGATTAGTGACCATCTTTTGCATCGGAGTTAGAAGATTTCAGCCTTTTGAATCTCTTTTTGCCCTCTTTTTCTTTAATTTATTTTCCATCCTGTAATAATGTATATGACGATTGCTTTGCAAAAAAAAGCACGCCCACGAGGCTTTCTATTTTTCCATATAAACTCTGTCACTTCGGAATGGTTTTCCCATGCGGAAAACCTTCGTTTCTTAGCTTAAATAGATGAACTTGTTTTGCTGCCAAAAGAGAATGACAACATGAAGAGGGGAGAAGAGACTATAAATCGGAGATGGAGGTCACAATGGTAATAAATATTTTTCTATGAAAACCTATCAATACAAACCATCTGAAACAATCAATAAAACAAGCATTTTTTTTACTTCGTCTTATATCTAACATGAAAAAGAAAACAAATCAGTTGGACTTTTTTTTTTTTAATGAAATGTGATATTTATAAATGGAAATAAGATATGTACAAAGAGTTAATTAGCCGAGTGGCTGGATGTGGAACATAAAGGATTGGCCTAAGAAAGTTAATCTACAACAAATGCGCTAAGAATGTGCTACCTCGTTAAAATCTCGTTTGAAAAACCCAATGTGGAAAAAAGCAAACAAGGAAAAAGAGTACATTTCTTCAAAGCGGCTTTAGTAAGATCATGCAACGCACACAATCCAATATGACAATAGGGAGAGGTTAACAGAAATAGGATGATGCTCCAAAGAGAAGGCGCACCACAAAGCTCATGAGGGATAACAAAGAGAGGAGCGTAATTTGTCGACTCTTGATGAACATAAGTCGGGGTATTCTCCAAACGCATATGGAATTCCAAGAACAGCAACCAAAAAGAGCAGCTCAGTAGTGATAGATGTCGCCATGGGAGTTGCATCCGCATCGTTGATTCCTCAACTGCCGTAGTTTTGTCACGTTTCTGATCACGTCCAAGATTGGTCCGAGACATGGTAAAGTGTATGCCAGCCGTAGGAGCTGAAACTCTGACCTGCATCAGAGAACAAAACCGTGAATTAGAATAGTGTGTAAGAAGGCAAGGCTAACACTTAGAAGAAACGCAGATCAAAGAAGAAAAATCAGGAGAATATAAGGTAGAGATGAAGAAAAGATCAATCAGTGGTGTGTCAGTCGCTGCTGCCATCGATGGTGGATATCTGCAATCTTGCTGTCCATGGGGAGATTGAGCGAGCAGAATGTTGGTAATGATGTCTTCAATGCGCCGCTGGAGATAGGCTGCGGAGTAGTATGCATTTTGATGGATTCGCTTGTTTCGTTCCATCCACAGGTGGTAGATTATGACTTGATAAATGATCCTAAGGAGAATAGCTTCTGAGAGAACACGATATGGACCAATCATGGATTGCAGAGTTAAAGTCCAATCTGGATTCAATTTCTTGCATAAAAATGATGAAGTGATTTCTGACCAAATAGTGAAAGAATAAGGACAAGCAAAAAACAAATGGTCTCTAGTCTCGTCCTGCTCTCCACAGAGAACACAATGTTGGGTTTGACCCCAATTTCGCATTCTATCTCCCGTCGACAATTTTTTTAATGGGCAGCCAGAGAATAAAAGAGTATCTAGGAACTGCTTGAGGAAACCACACAACTCAAAACCACGAGACTCAAGCATGAGATGTCTTGATTTGACGCCAAGTCTTCTTAGAGCTGAAATGATCCTTGTAATCATCCACTGCATGCTTTCACAAAGCTACATCTGGACAGTTGAATGATTGAGGCGGAGGCATAGAAGAGAGCCGCTGGTACCATTCTTGGTGACAGGAGCGACCTGCTCTGATGGCCCACCGGTTCTGGGAAACAGCATCAGCTACAGAAGCACAACGATAAAGATCCAATCTTAAAGTCCCTGAATCACCAAAAACATCAATTAAACGCCCATCAAATAACCATTTATCAAACCAAAAGGAAGTGTTGCGCCCGTCTTTGATCTCTTTGCGAAGAAATTGAGATGCAAGAGACCGAAGCTTAAGAAGCTTCCTCCAAATCCAAGATCCCGAGGTTCCATCTCCAATATCCCAAACAAATAAAAATATGTTCATATAAATAGATTAAAACCCATAAAAATATGTTTAACACCAAGATTTCTCTAATGGATTTGGTTTATTTATCTTGAGTTAATGTGTAGAAAATGTGATTGTTGTTGAGTCTTCTTTTGCCTAGAAGAATATGACACATGTCAAATATTAGAAGTGCCAAATGTCAAAAAGTTAGAGAGTAAACCTTCTCATACTATATAAGATTTGATTACGGGTTAATAAAGAGTGTAGTCTCGACCGGACCATTATGTCAAAAAATGAATCTCAACATAGTCTTAAGATCCTGGAAAAGCTTAAATGGACAACTAAATAACTTCCTGAATGTTTCATATGGAAGAAAGATTCTTCAAAAGCATAAGTAACTTTTTCTCTGCTTTCTAGCAAATTGAATGTGGCTCGAACTGATTATTGTTGGTATATATATATATATATATAAGTAGAGAGATAGAACTGATTATTGTAATATTTTTAGAATCATTCCAAGTGTGTATACACTTACTAAATTAGTAATTGTATTAAAGTTTATGTAGTCAATCTGCATCCTAGAATATAACATTGCCATTATGTAATCTGCCAGAAAAAGAAAACATTTCCATATGTGCATTTTGAATAAAATATTCAAACGGTACGATCTATTAGGTTTGACTATTGACCAATCTTTGGGTTTGGTCGAGTATTAATATTGTTACACATATGTTATTTTTGTTTAATACTAGTTTGATTCTTTTTCCCCCTCTAATTTTATAGTTTTCGTTTGACGATTTGTTGTTCAACTCGAAAATTTAAGTTTTGACTAACATTAGAAAGAATGAAGATGTATTGAACATCGAGAGAGAAAAAGTAGGAATTGCAGAAGAAAGTTTTCCTTATCGTATTATTCACAGAGTAATGAGGTTATATACAAAATACACATAAGAGTTTGACTAAACCAATTAGTAAACCAAACATAACCGATTATACATCGATTATATCCAATTATTTCTACACCCCCTCAAGTTGGAGCATGTAAATTTACAATGCCCAACTTGGCGTTATGAACCTCGAGCTCCCGTAGTCCCAAAGGTTTCGATAGAATATCAGCTAACTGTTGAGTCGTAGGAACATGGAAGGCACTAATGTTTCCCGAGACAATTTCATCACGAATGAAGTGACAATCGACCCCGACGTGTTTGGTACGTTCGTGAAGTATTGGGTTCTTGGCAATATCAAGAGCGGATTTTTTGTCCGTATTAATCAGCATTGGCGAGTCATGTGAATAGCCTAAGTCGTGTAGAAGGTTCTTTACCCAAATCAATTCCTGCGTAAGAAAAGCCATGGAACGGTATTCCGCCTCAGCTGAAGATCTACTCACGGTTTCCTGTTTCTTAGTCTTCCAAGAGACAATAGAAGTGCCTAGCTGAACGAAATAACCTGTAACTGATCTGCGCGTCAAAGGACAAGTCGCCCAATCCGAGTCGCACTAGCCGGTCACTTGAAAATTATCCTCAGCTCGGAGTAATATCCCTTGGCCCGGAGTATTTTTGAGGTAGCGAACAACTCGTACAGCCGCATCCCAATGATCCTGGCGAGGCTCCTTCATAAATTGAGAAAGCGTGTGAACAGAAAAAGCAAGATCAGGCCGAGTATTAGCCAAATAAATGAGCTTGCCCACGAGTCTTCTATACGAGGTCGGATCAGTCACAAACTCAGAAGTGGAGAGAGCCAATCCGTGATTAACCGGTAAAGGAGTCGTAGCGGGTTTCGAACCCAACAGCCCTGTTTCCTGCAAAATGTCTAATGCATACTTTCGTTGACAAAGATAAAACCCATCAGAATTACGCGCAAACTCAATCCCCAAAAAATACTTCAAAGGTCCTAAATCCTTCATGTGAAACTGACTTGACAAAAAATCCTTGAATTTGCTAATTTCAGTTTCAGAACTACCCATCACAATCAAGTCATCCACATATATCAAAATGCGAATAGAGCAACCTAACGTGTCAAATAGGAACAACGAATAATCATAGCATGATTGACGAAAACCATAAGTTTTGAGAGCGGAAGAGAGCTTAGCAAACCAACAACGCGGAGACTGCTTTAGGCCGTAAAGGGATTTACGAAGACGACATACTTTATGAGATCCCCATGGAAAAACGCATTATGAACGTCCATTTGATGAACAACCCAATTCTTCAAGACAGCAAACTTGAGAAATAATCTCACTAAACCCATCTTAGCTACAGGTGCAAATGTTTCTCCGTAATCCTCTCCTGCACGCTGCTTATTTCTCAAAGCTATTAATCTAGCTTTATGACGCTCCAAAGAACCATCAGAATTATATTTGAATCGAAAATCCCATTTGCTACCTATAGTATGTTTACCTGGAGGAAGGTCGGTGATCTCCCAAGTCTGATTTAATTCCTGAGCTCGAATCTCCGAGGCCATAGCATCCCGCCACTCAGAGCAGCATACAGCCTCAACAAATGACGATGGTTCCTTAGCTGGGCAAATAGCAGTCTGAAACGCAACATGACTTACAGAAAAATGATGAGAAGAATCAAACAGAGATAGGGGATATACATAATGAGAATCTTCAAGCGAAATAGTGAAGGCAGCATTAGTTTCAAAATCACGAAGCCTAGATGATGGTAATTTTTGTCTGTAGCCACGTCCAAGTAGCTCCACGTCCGACGAATTTCCCGATGCTGAAATCGCTGCTACCGGCGATGACATTGTTACCTGCGCCGGCTGATACGAGGAAGAAACATCGACGGATTTAGAAGGAGGAACCACCAGTGAGGTTGAATCTGTAGGTAGTGTCGCATCTTGAGATTCACCAATGTGACTGGATTCAACAGGTTGTATCTGATCAATAATCGGAGGTCCAATTGGCCCATCATTACATTCATCATCGTTTGCACATGTTGTAGGCCCAAGAGAAGTCGTTTGATTATGCCCTTCATTTTGAAGGTGAACCTATATATTAGTGATTGCTTCAAAAGGGAATACGTTTTCAACAAATTTCACATCACGTGAAACGAAATTTTTTTTTGTTTTAAGGTCAAATAATCGCCATCCCCGCTGACCAGACGGGTAACCGACAAACACACAGCGACGAGACCGTGGCTGAAACTTGTCCCACGAGTTCGTTGATTGTGAGCATAACAAGAAGACCCGAAGACCCGAAGATGATCGAGACGAGGAGGTTGCTGATGGAGTATTTCATACGGAGTCTTTCCGTGAAGCAAAGGTGTAGGAAGACGATTAATCAAATATCCGGCGGTCAAAATACATTCGCCCCAAAATTCGATCGGTAAGGATGCATGAAATCGAAGAGCTCTAGCAATATTGAGGATGTGTCTATGTTTCCTCTCGACACGACCATTCTGATTAGGAGTCCCAACACATGATGTTTCATGAAGAATCCCATGCTCACGAAAGTAAGATCCTATACACATAAATTTTGTCCCATTATCACTTCTAACTACTTTAACCGCAAGTCCAAATTGACGAGTCACCATTGCAAAGAATTCTCTCAACCTCCACTGAGTCTCACTCTTATCTTTTATCAAGTAGATCCATACGCTTCTTGAGCAGTCATCAACTATAGTCAAGAAATACCGAGCTCCGGAAAAAGATGATGTACGATATGGTCTCCATACATCGCAATTAATAAGATCAAAAATGCTATCTGCTTTATTATTGCTAAGAGTGAACGAATCCCGAGTCTGTTTGGCTTGGAAGCAAGTTTTACAAGTGTGTAAAGGAGAAGAAGAATGAACAGCAACTACAGAAGTTTTCGACAACACATAATCTGAGGGATGTCCAAATCGACTATGCCACAGTTTGTAATCCTCTCTAGAACTGACGGAAACTGCTGCTGCCACGTCCAATCCAGCAAAGAAAAATGTCCCACCTTCGCGCCTACCAGCTCCAATCACCATCCTCGTAGTGCGGTCCTGAATTACAAAAAATTTTTCAGCTAATTGTACCACAGCGTTGTTTTCTACCAGAAGTTGTCTAACTGAAATCAAACTGGATTTTAATCCATCCACAAAGTATACTGATTTCATCACCAATCTAGCACCAAGATAGACTGTTCCTCTATACTAGCTAGGCGTTCACTACCATCAGCTAACACTATCAAGACTGGAGCGATAGACTGAGTATTCGACAAAGCGATAAAATCACATGTCATGTGGTGCGAAGCCCCTGTATCAATAATCCAATTAGAGTTATGTCGGGTACCTCTCTTACCAGTCAGATGTTCTGTAGCTGTAGTATTCTCGGCATTGATAAGCGTCACCACTTTCGCCCATTGGTCGTCGCTGAGACCCATCACGCTGTCTCTGTCAAGAGCTGAAAGTAGTTGCTGCGGTTGATGAGACGAAACATGTACTGTAGTGGCAACGTTTGCTGTTGCACAAGAAGACATTTCACTTGCTCCTTTCTCACTTAGTTTATCTCGTCTCGTTCCATTTTGCAGTTTGTTCCGGTTGCGTTCACCCCACCATTCGGGGTATCCAATGATACTGAAACAGTGACTTGAATCATGTCCGTTCCTTTTGCAGTGCGTACAATACAGTCTTGCCTTATCTTCTTTACCGTTTACGGTTGGTCTTGCATTTACTGCGAGAGCCATCATCTCAGTCCGGTCACTGTTCCTTCTACCTTGAGTTTGAATATCCTCTTCTTGACGCAAAAGATTATATGCTTCTTCGGACTAGGAAGAGGACGTCTTAACACCAAAGCTGACCTGATTGACTGATGATTATCATCGAGACCGTAAAGAAACTGCTGCACATAATCGTCTTCTTTATCCTTGTCAATCAAGTCAAAAACATCACAGATACATCTCCCACATGTGCATCTATGCTTTGGTTGAAGTACGACCAAAGAATCCCAGATTTTGCAGAGTTTGCCATAATAATTCTCCACCGATTGACCATTTTGTTTACACAGCGCTATGTCAGCTTTGAGTTATTGAAATCTTGGACCATTTGATATCGAGAATCTCTTCTTAAGGCTATCCCACAAATCTTTAGCAATTTCTCTATGGGAGATACTAGGTCTTAATGATTCATGTATTGTCATCTTAATCCAAGACACAAGCAAGACATTAATAGGAACCCAATCATCATAATCTGTTGTACCTTCATCTGGTTTCGGGATTGACCCATCAAGAAATCCAAATTTCTTCCTTGAACACAAAGCAGTCTTGAAACTCAGAGCCCATTCATCATAATTCTTTCCATCTAACAGCGGATATGCAATGATTGCCCCAGGATTATCTGAAACCGTTAAATCGTACGGTGAAATCGTTCGTCGCGTTTCACGTATTTCCGTTGTTACTGAGCGGCGAGTCTCCCTCTGTTCGTTGTGGACTTCGGGCGATCCCACATCGCCGCTTCGTTCTTCAGCCATCGGTGGCTTTCAATTTCAGATCTGTGCGATTACAAACAATCGAATCCCAATTTCAAGAAAGCCGGTGAATCGCAATGTTGGCAGATTCACACGGAAGAAAAAGAAAAACAGATTGTGAATTGCAAATGGCAGATTCACAATCAAATTACAGAGAGAAACGAGAATCAGAGAAAGATTTGATTAAAATCACAGAACAACATAGCTCTGATACCATGAAGATGTATTGAACATCGAGAGAGAAAAAGTAGGAATTGCAGAAGAAAGTTTTCCTTATCGTATTATTCACAGAATAATGAGGTTATATACAAAATACGCATAAGAGTTTGACTAAACCAATTAGTAAACCAAACATAACCGATTATACATCGATTATATCCAATTATTTCTACAAAGAAAAAAACCAAATAATTAAATCAAACTACAAACTCAAATGACATGTCATAAAGACTTAAAACATATGTCCGGTTCTATTAACGGTTCTAGTTAGGGGTGGGCCATCCGGTTTACGGCTTAGAATATGTTCGATTTCTTCTGCTTTTAATTTTACTGATTTAGTTTAAAGTAAACAATATTTAAAACTATTTGTAATCTAGTTTACTTCGGTTCGATTTGATGCAATTTTGGTTATGTTTTTCAGTTCCGTTTTTGAGAAATTAAAACTAGAAACAAATAATATATAATTAAAATATAATATTTAATGAATTTTAATTGATTTACTTTAATTTGGTTTGGTTACACAAAAAGGGTTTTTTGCTTTGTTTTGGTTACGGTGTTTCGGATTTGAAAATAATAAAATTAAAATTATTAAACAAATTCTGTTCGGTTTTTGTTTGGGTTTGGTTTAGATCAACATTTTGAGTTGCGGTTTTATTAATTTATATAAATTAACGTAAACAATATCTCCTTTATTTTAATCATTGCACGTAGTACATATATTGGTGGTAAGCCATAGCTAACAAAACTCAAATCATTCTCCTAAAAGTTAATCCTTCCATTAAAAGTCTGTCCAAATCCCCAGTTCTTTGGCATCACATTCATAAAATCTTTTGTAATCCCATTACTCGTCGTAACCCTGAACGATAAACCTTGGCCAGTCAATGAAACACCAGTGGTCCAATGTTGTCCCCAATTCTTTTTTTTTGTTATCCACCCTGTCTTGTTTCCCTTAACTTGCACGTACTTAATATCTCCAGCTCCTCCTACATTGTATGGCAAGATCATTAAGAAATATTGGTTGCCTTTGGTTTCAAACTTAACACCACCGGTTTTCCTACAACCTCAGCTTTGTACTTGGCGATCTTGAGGAAAATTGCTAGGGAGAGATCAAAATGTTTCTGTGGTGGGTTGCACCAAATGTCTTTGGTTTTGGTGTAATTTGATGGACAGAAATTTGTAACGGTGATCTTGATGGATCCGGGCAAACACCATTGTGGATCACGCGTGATCATGATCTCAAAACAAGCCCCGCATGTGTACCCGTCGTTGAAGAGTGCCGTGCTTAACGCTGGTGTGGCTAGACCATAGGCTTGTCTGAATAGATTACCGTATCCACAAGCTCCCTCTATTGAAAGTAAAATAATAAAAGTATGTAATAATTATTCAAAAGTAATTAAGTCTTTGATTGTTTGTTTACATATCTGTTGGTTTTATGTTTACATGTTATCTTTATTTTTTTGGGTCAAAATGTTTAAATGTTATCATATAGTGATTTTTTTGGTATTTCAAATAAATTATATCTTTATGTGTTTCTTTAAAATAAAATCTCTTTGGTGTATATGTAAACAAAGGAGAAGACTAGCTGGCAATTTGCATTATACTTATGAAAATGTGAAAACATTTTTTTATTTTGAAAAAAAGTATATTTAAATGCAAGCGCAAATGCAAAAATTATCATTAAAAACATTCAATTCAATAATTAATTAGATTCGTTTTAACCAAGAACCATATAATTTTTACAAAAAAATAGTAACTAGATTTTTAAAAAATTAGTATTTTAACTTACGTTGAGTGTCACCACCATGGATGTCACCGTAAAATGTGGCTCGTGCGTCATACCAAGCAGTGTCGAATGCCCTGGTTGGGTCACTAATCTCGGGTGCTTCAGCTGCATCACCAATGGGTGCCTCGGCTACATCGACACCATGACCGTAACTTATTGGCACGACCCATATCGCCATTATTATCATAAAAAATTCTACATATATCAAATTTTCTAAAAGTTTCATGATTATTATCCCTCTTCAATGATATTTTCTTACAAAGCTTTGCTTGATGATGAATTTTGATGGAATCCATTGGGGTGGGTATATATATAAGTAGAGAGATAGAACTGATTATTATTATGTTCTTAGAATCAGTCCAAGTATGAATTTACGTACTTAGAGCATGATTAATGGAAGAAACCCATTTTGAGTTTCTTAAATAATATTTAATTATAAATTTAAGAGAAGAGAGAAGAGAGAGAAAAAAAAGAAGAAAGAGAAGAAGAAAAATGTTAAGGATCGGTTCTTAATGATCTTAAATAAGAGTCGATTCTTACAAATTTTAATATTTTATTATTATTTTAATCTATTAAATATTTAAGAAACTCTTGTAAGAGCCTGCATTGATGATGGTCTTACTAAATCAGAATTTGTATTGAAGTTTATGTAGTCAATCTGCATCCTGAATATTCAATATGGCTATTATGTAATGAGCCAGATATAGAAAAAATTGCCATATATGTATTTTGAATAAAATGGTTTGAAAAAATGTTGAATGTTAACTATTGACCAAGCTTTGGGTTTGGTCCAGCTGTACTAATCTTGTTTCAACATATGTTATTTTTGTTTAATACTATTTTCACTAGATTCTGTCACGTGCTAAGTGCGGATTTTTTTTTTTGAAATAACTTAATAAATCAAACTAAAAATATGTTTCGAATAATAGATGTTGGGAATATGTTATAGTTTGGTTAGTGTATGAAAGTTAAGTTTCTAACTTTTGAATTGATTTAGATATATTTGGATAATTTAAAATTGGATTTTGAGACTTGTTTGGATATAAAGATAGATATTAGAAGATTTAGCATTTTTATCTTTAATGATTTTTTTTTGTTTTGTTCTTGGTTATAATGACAATTAATGTACTATTTTACACTTGCCATGTCAAAAGGATTTATATATATTTGCCTGGTTCTCTTAGTGGTTATAATTAGGGGTGGATAAAATCCGGTTTACGGCTTGGAATATGTTCAACTTATTTTGCTTTTATTTTTTCTGATTTGAAAAAAAAAAGTGAAACTATATGTAAAACCATTTATAATTCGTTTTAGTTTGGTTCGATTTTATGCAATTTTAGTTCGATTTTATGCAATTTTGGTTCGATTTTCCGTTTAGGTTTGGTTCAGATCATCATTTTGGGTTGCAGTTATGTTGCCAAATGAAGTGACACAAAATATCATTTATTTTTTAATCATTTCACCCAATACATATCTTATATGTAAGACACGGCTAACAAAACTCAAATCATTGTCCTAAAAGTTAATTCTACCATCAAAACTCTTTCCAAATCCCCAGTTTTTTGGCATAACATTAATAAAATCCTTTGTAATCCCATCACTCGTCGTAAACCTGATCGATAAACTCTGACCAGTCAACACAACACCAGTGGTCCAATTTTGTCCCCAATTCTTTCTCATTGTTATCCACCCAGTCTAGTTTCCCTTAACCTGCATGTACTTAATATCCCCAGCTCCTCCTACATTGTATGGCAAGATCATTAAAAAATGAGGGTTTCCTTTGGTTTCAAACTTGACACCACCAGATTTCGCACAAGGAACACGTCTGTATCTAACTGGGACAACCCCGGCTTTGTACTTGGCGATCTTGAGGAACATTGGTAGGGAGAGATCAAAGTGTCTTTGTGGTGGGTTGCACCAAACGCCTTTGGTTTTGGTGTAATTTGGTGGACAGAAATTTGTTGCTGTTATCTTGATAGATCCGGGCAAACACCATTGTGGATCGTGCGCACACGTGATCTCATAACAAGCCCCACATGTGTACCCATTGTTGAAGAGCGCCGTGCTCAACGCCGCTGTGGCTAGACTATAGCCTTGTTTGTTTAGATCACCGTATCCACAAGCTCCCTATATTGAATAAAAAAATAAGATAAAAAGTGCATTATTTAAGATTATCTATGATAACATGTTATCTTATAGACTAAATTATAGTACTGTTTTGGTATTCCAAATCAATTATATCTGTATGTATTTTCAAAAAAATTATCTTTGGTATAAAAATGAAAACGGAAGAAAAAACTCTTTGGCAATTTGCATTATATTTAGTAAATATATTTTATTAAAAAAAAAAAGAAACATAAATTCTTTTTTTTGACGTTTTGAATGCTATGTAAACTCCGCCCCTCTCCTCCCCTCCCGGTTTGGCTTACCAAACCGCTTTAATTTTATTATAAATTTGTTGAAAAAAATATAAAATAAATGTAAATAAAATCGCAAATGTAAAAATAAGCATTTAATTTTAAAAATCGCAGCCTATACAATATTTTGACAGTAAAACGTCAATTCAATAACTGGAGATTCATGAAAAATATTAGTTTTTTTTTTAACTTACTTTGAGTTCAATCGTGCGGGCGAGTTGACTCGGCGACTGGCGAGTTAACTCAGTGACTCGGTGAGTCAGGGCGAGTTGGGTCTAAACAGGGCTTGCAGCATACTGGGCCTAGTCTCCCTGTGGCCCGTCTGCAACTCCAAAGCGCCTGCGCTACTGGGCCGATTCTCTCTGTGGCCCGTCTGCAACTCCAAAGGGCCTGTAGTGCTACTGGGCCGATTCAAAACTTCATGGACCTGGGCGATTTTGGGCTGTCTCCAAGAAACAAGATAAGCCCAACTTCCTTTTTAGCCTAATTTAAAATTAGGCCCGTTTAGTTTTAAAACCCATCTTGACCAACTTCATCGGCGTTGACCCTTGGCTGCCGGCGTTGACCGTTGACTGCCGGCGTTGACTTTCCGGTGACTTGCCGGCGACTTTCCGGTGATTTGTCTGTCGATTCAAGTCAAGTTTCCGGTCACCTTCACTTACGACCACCCTTGTCCGCCGACCTTCACTTTTCCGCGTTGACCACCGCCGTCTCCGGCGACTTTTCAAAGCATCTTTCAAAAAAAAAATTTCTTCTCCAGAATGAAAGGTATGTTTATTTCAAAGTATCTTTCCTTCATGACTGACCTTTGAAACCCCAAAACTGACCTGTTTTGAATACTTTTTTCCTTCCATTTTCATGTACCTCGCACTCCACCTTGAGCTGAACTTCTATAACCCGCCTTAGCATCCAGGTAACCTTAAGGTCAATATTAAGAGCCCACTATCATAACCAGAAACATACTAATCTTGTATTCTCTGGTCTGCGAGGTACGATCCCAATAGTGGAGTTATCTGGAGCTGTTCCGTCGCCTATGCGATATTCACCAGATCACAGCAGAGATCAAACTTAGCCCCAGGTAAGGCTTTAGTTAGGAAATCTGTTGGATTCTTACTTGTATGGATTTTAGATAGGTGAACGGAACCATCTGCTACTATGTCTCTGATGAAATGGAACTTGGTTGCAATGTGTTTAGTTCTCTCGTGATAAACTGTATTCTTTGCTAGGGCTAGAGCACTCTGAGAATCACAGTGAATTGTAACTGACTGCTTGTTAAAACCCAATTCATCGCATAAACCCTTCAACCAAATTTTTTCCTTGACTGCTGTAGTAAGAGCCATATACTCTGCTTCAGTTGTTGAGAGCGCTACAACAGATTGCAAACCAGACTTCCAACAAACTGTATTTCCCCAAACTTTAAAAACATAGCATGTAACTGATCTTCTCCTATCAATGTCTGTAGCGTAATCTGAATCATAGAAACCTTCAACATAGAACTCAGAATTAGATTTCTCAAACTTTAGACTTCTTCTTGTAGCTCCTCTTAGGTATCTCAATACCCACTTCACTGCAGCCCAATGTGTTCTTCCTGGGTCAGCCATGAACCGGCTGATCAAACCAACTGCGAAACTCATATCAGGTCTTGTGCCTATCATAGCATACACTAGACTTCCAACAGCACTAGCATAGGGAATCTCATCCATGTATCTTGATTCTTCAACCTTCTGTTCCTGAGTTAGACTTTTAAGTCTATGATGAGTTGCGACTGGTGTTACAACAGGCTTTGCTTCAGCCATCCCAAAGTTCTTTAGCACCTTCTCCAAGTAGTGTCCTTGAGATAGAATTAGAGTTCCCTTCTTTCTGTCCCTCACAATGTCCATACCTAGAATTCTTGAAGCAGCTCCTAAGTCGTTCATTTCAAACTCAGAACTCAGTTTTTCCTTCACCTCTCTAACCTCTTCTTTATTCCTTGATGCAATCAGAATGTCATCCACATACAAGAGTAAGTAGATTGCTTTGTCAGACTCAATGTTCCTCATGTAAACACATGGATCCAAGTTACTTCTCTGAAAACTTTGATCTCTCATGAAATTATCAAACTTCATGTTCCATTGCCTTGGTGATTGCTTCAAACCATACAGTGATTTCTTAAGCAAGCAAACCTTGTTCTCATCGCCTTTTCTTATGTATCCTTCTAGCTGATTCATTAATATCCTTTCCTCCAACACCCCATGTAGGAAAGCTGTCTTCACATCCATTTGTTCTAACTCAAAATCCAAGTTAACCACAATAGATAGCATAACTCGAATTGAAACATGTTTAACCACTGGAGCGAAGATCTCATTGCAGTCTACTCCTTCTTTCTGTGAAAAACCCTTAGCAACCAGCCTTGCTTTGAACCTTTGCTTCTCAATCCCTGGTATTCTCGGCTTCAGCTTGAATACCCACTTGCAGCCAATAGGTTTAACATTATGTGGTTTGTCGATCAGAACCCATGTCCCATTCTTGTCCAATGAGTCCATTTCCTCATCTGTTGCACTCTTCCAAGACTTAGACTTGATCGATTTCATCGCCTCTTGAAAACATCTAGGTTCATCTAGATTATGTTCTTCTGCGGTTGATAAGGTATAAGCCACGAAATCACCATCCTCATCAAACCTAGAGGGCTTCTTGATTTGCCTTCTAACTCTGTCTCTGGACAAAACATAGTCATCTAGATCCAATTCTTCTTCTGAATTTGATTGTTTTTCCTCATCATCTGAATTAGCTGAATTCTCTGTGACTGATCCCGACGTTTCTCCACCTAAAACTCCACCTCCATCTTCAGTGGTTTCGATTGGTGGTGGTGAAGGTGTAGGACCTTGTATAAGGCTCTGCTTAAACGTCACTCTCCTCTGTTTACTTTTAGCTGTATCTGTTTCAGATTTAGAATCTTTATCAATGGTGTTCTTGTAGACTTCTTCTTCATTAAACACCAGATTTTTGCTGCTCGTGACTATTGATTCATCAGGCAACCAAACTCTATATCCTTTAACTCCAAAAGGATATCCCATGAAAAAAGCCTTAACTGCTCTCGGTTCTGTCTTTCCCTGCGTAGTGTGAACATATGCAGCACAACTGAATCTTCTTAAGTGTTCAAGAGTAGATTTCATTCTTGTCCAGACTTCTTCAGGCAGCTTATAATCTATAGATGAATTTGGTGATCTGTTGGTAATGTAGGCTGCAGTTGAAGTAGCTTCAGCTTAGAATTCTTCTCCTAATCTTGATTCAGCCAACATACACCTTACCTTCTCCATTAGAGTTCTGTTCATCCTCTCTACAACCCCGTTTTGCTGAGGTGTGTAAGTACATGTCTTGTGTCTTGTAATCTTAGACTCCTTACACAAAGCATCAAATTGTTTATTGCAGAATTCAAGTCCATTATCTGTTCTGAGAAACTTGATCTTCTTCCCAGTCATATTCTCAGCTGCTTCCTTCCAATACCTGAACTTGCTAAACGCTTCATCCTTAGTACTCAAGAAATAAACTCAAACCTTCTTTGAGTAGTCATCGATAAAGCTGATGAAGTATTTGCATCCTCCAAGCGATTTTGGGGTTGAAGGAAAACCCCATAAATCTGAGTGAATATACTCTAAAATGCTGCTGGTAGTGTGCTTTGCCTTGGGAAAACTATGCTTGTGAGACTTTCCAAACACACAATCTTCACAAAATTCCAATTTGTCAACATCTTTCCCTGAGAGATACCCTTCCTTGACAAGCACATTCAAGTTCTTCAAACTCATGTGACCCAACCTTGAATGCCAAATTATTGTCATATTTTTCTCAGCCTTAGTAACATTCACTTCTCCTCCACAAACTTTTCCTTCAAGAAAATACAATCCTTCCTTGTACCTTCGTGTGAGCACTTTCTGGCTATCTTTGTAGAAAGTAACAGCATAGTCTTTTCCTACATAGTTGCAGCCAGACTTCTCCAACATACCGTATGAAATCAGATTTCTGCTCAAACCCGGCATGTATCTAACATCACTAAGAGTGACTATGGTTCCATCGACATTCTCAATCTTGATGTTGCCAATTCCTTTTATCTTACTGTAGGTGTTATTCGCCATTAAAACCTTACCTCCATCGAACTCCTTAAAGTCATAAAGCACATCTTTGTTCGGTGTAATGTGAAACGAACAACCAGAATCCATCACCCATTCTGTCTTAGAATCGTGAATGCTCACAGTCAATGCAATCGGCTGTCTAGGCTCGGTAACAACATTAGCTGAATTTGTCGCTTTCTTTCTTTCCGGACAATCTCTTTTCCAATGCCCTTCCTTACCACAAACAAATCAGCCGTTTCTAGAAGTACTCTTGCCTCTAGACTTCGATCTTCCTTTCGATTTGCCTTTCCTCTGCTTCGAGCTACTTCCGTTATCTCTTCTCTCTGATCTGCCTCTGTTTTCCACATACAACCCTTCACCTGAAACTTTTCATTTACCTAGAAGACCTTTTTCTCTTAGCTCAATTTCCTTAGAGTAAGCAGAATTAACCACATCTTCAATTGTAAGAGTCTCCTTTTTGTTGCCATACTTCAGAGTATCAACAAGAGAGTCATATTCCTTAGGTAGAGTTGACAAAATCTGAATTGCCTGATCTTCATCACTGATATTGATATCTAGACTGGCCAAATTTGAAACCAATTTCAAGAAGTCATCCACATTCTCTTCAATTCCCTTGTGTTCATTCATCTTGAAGCTTGCAAATCTCTGTTTCAGATAAATCCTGTTTGGAAGAGATTTTTATTGGTAGTCACTTTCCAACGCCTTCCACACTCCTAGAGCTGTAGTCTCTTTCATCACCTTGCGAAGCACGCGTTTTCCAACACTTATGCAAATCAGATTCTTTGCACGTTTATCCATCTTGCGCCACTTCGGAGAACCCCTTTCAACAACATCAATATCTGATTCTGGATCCTCTTTAACTTCTTCAACCATAACTAGCTCCAAACCCTGAAGTTCCAACTGCATCAGCATCATAAACTTCCACATTCCAAAATCCCCCTTTCCATCAAATTTCTCAATATCGACCTTGCTTTGTGTAGCTTCGATATCAAACATGATTGAAAACTGATCCTTCACCCTCATTCTCGTTTGCAACCGAAAATAAAAAGGTGAATTAGCACGTGTTCCCTTGGTAAGTTAGATGCAAAATCTAGAGAAAAAACTTTAGTACCTGTAAAGCTTTTTTCTCTGTGAATCTGACTTCCTTCAAACACTATCCTGCCGCTCTGATACCACTTGTTAGGATTTTGGACTTTGAATTAGAGTTTTAGAAAATAAAAGACACCAAGATTGTTAACCCAGTTCGGATCCTCAATCCTACGTCTGGGGTGAGAACCGTCTCTCACAACTTCCACTAAAAACTTATAGTGAATACAAAAACACAACTCAAGCCTCAGATCTTTACAAGCAGAATTAGACCTAGGCTTTCTTGTATGTGTTAGATATAATTTTCGGATTAATTCCTTAACTCTAGGTTTACAACCTATTTATAAGAAAACTAATACCCTAGTTTTCCTTTTACTTTGCAGGTTACCAAAAGTTAATGGGCTGGAAGAAAATTGGGTCCGAAGACATCACACTTTATTTTCAAAATTCTAAGAGGTCACATTTATAGGTAGACACAAAACTTGGCCTAACCAACCATATTAGTTTAGTGGTCAAAGATTGAGTCTCATTTACTACGTCTTCATGTTGGTTATTGTATATGTCAAAAAAAATTATAACATTTTACCGGTCTCGATAATTATTGAATTATTAGTATATATTTAGCTTACGTTGAGTTTCTCCACCATTAATGTCACCGTAAAATGTGGCACGGCCATCATCCCAACCAGAATCGGGTGCGTCCGTTCCGTGGCCACCATTGGGGTGAGCGCCGGCCACATGACCATGGCCACCATGGGGGTGAGCGCCGGCCACATGACCGTGGCCACCATTGGAGTGAGCGCCGGCCACATGACCATGGCCATGGCCACCTTTGGGATGAGCGCCGGCCACATGACCATAAGTCATAGGCACAATCCATATCACCATTACTATCATCAAAACTTCTGCATATATAATTTTTTGTAAAAGTTTCATGATTTTATCCCTGTTTTATTAAATTTCTTAATTTTATTGATGATTAGTATTGATAAGAATGTAGGTATTTACAGCAAGGTAGAGAAAAATTTGGGTTTCTTGATGTTTTCAGGATTCAATTCAAATTCTACGATGTTGCTTATACCAAGGAGATGGTTTGTGGCTTCTAAACATGACTGGATTCTCTAAAATCTCAATAAAGCTTTACCGTCAGGTCTATAACTTTGGACACCCAACGTTTATGGTCCAGTGCTAATTTTACATGGTTGGCGGTAACAGTTGTGGGCAAGATTCGCAGTGATGGGGAAGGAAACACTTTGTGATAGATACATCTTGTGATAGATACATCTTGTGATAGATACATCAATTTGGCTTCTTAATTAAGAAATTTCCATGAATTTATGTGAGTTTGGGAGGACTTTTTCGACCAGTTTGGTCAACCAGTAGTTTTATTTCTTAGGAGTCCCTTCAAGAACGTAATCGAACTAACTTATGTGTTCTGGTTTTAGGTCTAAAGAATTATCATTGATTACATATAACAGTTCTTAAGAAGAAAAAAAGTTGTATGGTTTTGCTAATTACATAACAACTAAACTATTATAACTACCAATCCAACACTAAAATACTACTTGATACATGCATAAGCATCATTGTAACAAAATAAAATAAAATAAAAATAAAGGTGAGTTTTGAGGACAAAGCTAGACCGGCCGGCTCGTGAGTTCGTCGTGCATAGACAAGACTATGTGAAAAAACGTGGGCGACTTGCCACAGGGACATTATCGTCATTTTAACTAAACTTTCCAACAAATTCTCCGTTTTACCCTTTATGTTATAACTGAAACTCTTCTATAAACTGTAACATTTCTTTCTTTCTTCTTCTTCTTCTTGTTCCTCGTTCCTTCTCCTTGCTCAAGAGAAAAAACTTCTTCACTACGAATCTTTGGAGGTAAATGTCGATCCCTCTTTACGATTACTGTGTTACATTAGAGATTCTTCTCGCAAAACTGTAGCTTAATCTGATCTGATCTCTCTTTGAATCGTT
Source organism: Boechera stricta (assembly GCA_018361395.1). NCBI lineage: Eukaryota > Viridiplantae > Streptophyta > Magnoliopsida > Brassicales > Brassicaceae > Boechera > Boechera stricta. Next base: position 5,681,594 of record CM031544.1, on the reverse strand, counting down.
GATCAACACATCACTCGTTCTTAGAGATTCGGTTCTTTCTGTTTTTTTGATTTTTTCTATTGAGGATTCTCGAAATGTATATAGATCCTGTGTTAATTTTGATCATTCAGCCATCCTTCTTGGTTTATAGTTACCGATTTCTTCAGATTTTGTTTAGATCCGTGTGATTTGAGTATTTTTTTTGTGTTCTTTTTGGATCAGATCGAATCATGAGTAGTCTCTTGCTTGCACATTATGTGTTCGACGTTTTGATTAGTAGTATAGAATCCAGATCTGATCCTTTTTTGACTTTACGTCGATCTCTGTTGCTAATTTTGGAATGGAAACTGACCTTAATGGTGAAGATCTGTTTATAGTTGTTCCTAAATGTGATCTTAATTCGAGTTTTTGGTTTGCAGAGAGAGTTGATCAAAATGGTGAAGATCTGTTGTATTGGAGCTGGATATGTAGGTGGACCAACAATGGCAGTGATTGCACAGAAATGTCCAGACATTGAAGTAGCCGTTGTTGATATCTCTGTTCCTAGGATCAATGCTTGGAACAGTGATCAGCTTCCGATTTACGAGCCAGGTCTTGAAGATATCGTTAAGAAATGCAGAGGCAAGAACCTTTTCTTCAGTACTGATGTGGAGAAACATGTTAGAGAAGCTGATATTGTCTTTGTCTCTGTTAACACACCGACTAAGACAACTGGTCTTGGAGCTGGGAAAGCTGCAGATCTCACTTATTGGGAGAGTGCTGCTCGTATGATCGCGGATGTATCGGTTTCCGACAAGATTGTGGTTGAGAAATCGACTGTACCGGTCAAGACAGCTGAAGCTATTGAGAAGATTTTGATGCATAACAGTAAAGGAATCAAATTCCAGATTCTTTCGAATCCAGAGTTTCTTGCTGAAGGAACTGCAATTGATGATCTTTTTAACCCTGACCGTGTCTTGATCGGAGGCCGAGAAACACCTGAAGGATTCAAAGCTGTTCAGACACTTAAGGAGGTTTATGCCAATTGGGTTCCTGAAGACCAAATCATCACAACAAATCTGTGGTCTGCAGAGCTTTCTAAGCTAGCTGCAAACGCTTTCTTGGCTCAGAGGATTTCATCAGTCAATGCGATGTCTGCTCTTTGCGAATCCACCGGTGCTGATGTGACTCAAGTGTCCTACGCTGTTGGTACTGATTCAAGAATCGGTTCCAAATTCTTGAACGCTAGTGTTGGATTCGGTGGTTCTTGTTTCCAAAAGGACATTCTGAATCTCGTCTACATCTGTCAATGCAATGGTCTTCCAGAAGTTGCGGAATACTGGAAACAAGTGATCAAGATCAATGATTACCAAAAGAACCGGTTTGTGAACAGAGTCGTCTCCTCTATGTTCAACACTGTCTCCAACAAGAAGGTTGCCATCCTCGGATTCGCATTCAAGAAAGACACAGGTGACACAAGGGAAACACCTGCCATTGATGTGTGTAAAGGTCTGTTAGGAGACAAAGCACAAATCAGTATCTATGATCCTCAAGTCACAGAGGAACAGATTCAAAGAGACCTTTCGATGAAGAAGTTTGATTGGGATCATCCGCTTCACTTGCAGCCAATGAGTCCAACCACAGTGAAACAAGTGAGTGTGACTTGGGACGCATATGAAGCTACAAAAGACGCACATGCGGTCTGCGTTCTGACAGAGTGGGATGAGTTCAAGTCGTTAGATTACCAGAAGATCTTCGACAATATGCAGAAACCGGCTTTTATCTTCGATGGAAGAAACATTCTGAATGTTGACAAGTTAAGAGAGATTGGTTTCATCGTTTACTCCATTGGTAAGCCTCTTGACGCATGGCTCAAGGACATGCCTGCCTTTATCTAATAACGAGACAAAAACCTGATCTTGTTTCGTCCTTTAATGTTTGTGCTTTTTGCTTCATTTTCATATAATTTTAGTGTCAAGACTCCATTGTTGAAGTCCTGAAGAGTTGTTTTTACATTTTACAGTATGTGTTTCTTATGTAAGCTCTCTTAATTGTTTGTTTCACATTTTGTTAAGAAACGATTTGTATTCGATACGGTTGAAGCAATAAAGTTTAGTTTTTTAATTCAAAAACAAATAAATTAAATTATTTGTTAAAAGTCTAGGATTCAAATCCCAATTATTGGAGTTTGGTGTATAATAATCTCTTTAGATCGGATCTGAAAACACTGAAACAACATGTATCTGACTTCTTGAGTTATAAGTAACAGATTTTCGAAGCTTTTAATTGAACTACAAGTCATGGCTCCGAAAAGTAATCTTTTTCGTTTTTTTAAAAGTGTTATTTTTCTTACTTGTGGTAAATTCACAATTGTGATTTGTGAATAAGATCTAGTTCAGAGTGACGTTCAAGAAGAAATGTAGTGAGAGTGTAATGGCTGGAACATGGGACAGAACATGTGAGTCCGTGCAGGTCGCAGAGTGGTTGTTTGCACGAAATTATTGTAATCAATCATACAGTAAAACCTCAATAAATTAAAAGAATTTTTAAGAAATACCCCTTTTATAACCTCTTTTGGATCAAACTCTCATTTGTTCTTTTAGAGCAAATGTTAATTTAGTACGCCCCTCGATGATGTCCATGATGGCACCTAATGTGGTTGAACCTAGCTTATGATATGACGGCAACACAATCACCTTTATAAAACATTTTAAAATCTTTGTAAAATTTTAAAAAAATTTTAAAATCTTTATAAAATAAAACCTTTTAATAATTATTTTATTAAATCTTTTAAAATATTTTAAAACTTTGTAAATGAAAAGAATTTGTTCGATTTCATTTTTTTTCATCTTTTTGAGGATGTCAACGCCAACGTAATCAGAAGCGTAATTGTCGAATTTTCATTTTGTGTTTGTAGAATCATATATTGGGTTGATTTAGACGAGAGTAACAAAATCAAGTATTATTCTTCAATAATCGGCCAAAATCCAAGTTACAAAGCAAGTACACACAACCTTTTGAGTTTTAGGGTTTAGCTTTTTTTTTTAAAATCTGAAGTAGAAGAAGATATGAAGATAAAGACTGAAACGAGGGTGTTTATTTGTCTTTCTCTTTTTTTTTTTTATTTTAAAAGTTAATTTAATAATGAGAGAAATCGTTTTTTTTTCATCTTGAAAAAAGGAATAATTGAAAATGGACAGTGTCTAGGATTAACTATAAACATGGCTACTTTAAAAAGGGTATTTCAGAAAATCGCCCATAAATTAATAAATTTATCCGATAAGATAATAAGATAATTTTTTTAAAAAAAAAATCCAATGTAAATTTATAATCTCATCTATATCATAAATTAATAATTATATTAATTTATCAATATATGTATATATATATATATATCTAAAATAATTTAGTGAAATAAACTCTAGTGTTGTTTTTTCTTGAATTTTCATTCTTTTTGGAGTTTATCTCTAATATTTCATATTGCATCAAAAACTTTTGGTGTTGTCATATTAAATTTCATTAAAAATTTGTGAAAATTTATAGATATAATAATTGGTTTCTTACGTGTAATTGATTCTAAGAGAATATAGATTATAATGAAAGTTTCTTATTTTTAAATAAAAAGTTTTTAAAAAATATATGAAATCAGGTAAATTTCTCTATAAATTACTTTATCAATAAATTAATATTTCAATAAATTAATAAAAGACCTACATTATTAATTTATAGAGGTTTTACTGCAGTTTTTTTATAGAAAAATAAATATATATATATATATATATTTTTTTTTAATAAAAATTGTATATGTGTTAAAACATCATATATTTTGAAAGAGAGAGGGAATTTATTGGAATGTGCCACCTATGTATAAACATAATACTTTATTGAAAAAAATAAAAATATCTAAAATGCCACATATTTGTAAGCCAAATCTAAAAATTTTTAAATTACCACATACACTACAATATATTTTGTGTATGTGGTATTTTAGATATTGTAGTGTATGTGGTATTTCAAATTGTAGTGTATGTGGTCTTTTAGATATTTTTAACCTTTTTCAATACAGTATTTAGATTTTTGTTTTATTAGCCATGAAGCCAAATTGAAAATATGAAATACTACATACACTACAATTTGAAAAAAAAAATCTTAAAATACCATATATATTTAATGGTCCATAAATGTTTAATATAAGACTTTGTAAATCACTTGATTTATTTTCTAATTTTTTAGTAAGCCTTCATAAACATATATTTTGTGATATATATGGATTATATGGGGTAATTTAGGAAACTAAGCAAAAATGGTATTTTTGAGATTTGCAGTAGATTAACCATATATCAAAAAGATTTCCTCATGAACTAAATAGAATTCTTTAATATATAAATGAATATAAAAATATAAACTATAATATTTGATAAAATAAATAAATATTCTTAGTTAAAAGAAAACTAATAGAAAATGTAATTTACCTTAAAAATTGCAAATCTAGATTTAGTACAAAGTTGATATAATTGGAAAAATTATGCAAAAAATTGTAACAACAAAATACACTTTCTTAACCAATACAAAATACATTTATATAAGGTAATAATATTTTCCACTCTTAATTATTTTATCAAATCTTCTTTGATTTTAAAATTTCTTACACTAATCAAAACTTTAAAGCATAACTTATTAGAGGTAAGGAATCAATACAAAATGCCAAAGAAAAAACGATATACACTTCTCAGATTTTTTTAAAAGAAAAAAACCTATTTGAAGCTGTATATTAAATATAATGTTAACATTGACAAGAAAACCTATTTTACACACACACACACACACACATATATATATATATATATATATATACACATTTCTTTCTATCTTTTTCTCTGCGTTACAAATTGAAAAATGAAGCATTATTTTCCAAACTCACCTCTGAATTGCGTCCGCTTACACTAAAAGAATATGTGCGGTTCCTCTCAATAGTGGTCGGCTGGTTATGTATAATCTTTATGATCATTGTTATTTTAACTGGAATTCATGAAAACCTAAAATCAGAAGACACTTATGTCCCAAGTATTACAATACCTTCTATGGATTTCACGGTGCTTAATAAAACCGAGACTCGTCTTAGCGTAAAATGGGATTTATTGATAAGGATCCCTAGCGACCTTCCTGGTTGGTATATGTGTCTCAAGGGAGATTTTCAGTTTTTCATGCTACACAAAGGTGTTACCATCGCTACTTCATCCATAGAGAGGTTACACTTTTTTTTTTTTTTTTCTATACTCTATTTCTTAAGAATTTTTTATAAATTGATTTAGCTTGTTTGTTCACAAATTTTTAATTATTTCCTTTTCATAATTGATCAGTTACAATCTGATACCACGGTGGTCTCAGCTGATTAGGATTTCATCGATTGCTTCCGAGGAAGATATGGACGGTGTGATTATGAAAGATATTATGGAGGATATTAAGGAAATCGGTGAAATACGGTTCGGATCGCGATTGCTTCTTCCGGATTGCAGATATGGGACGAGTGGAAAGATGAACTATGCGTGTGATGAAGCCATGTTACGTTTCGAGCCTGGCTCTCAGAGGAATAATGCAAATGCAACTTTGTTTCGAAACCTCCCTACTTGCCGCTATCTTCGCTAAAGTACTTTTCATCAATAGTTTCTTGTTTAGTTTGTCAAATGTGAAATCTTCTTCTTTTGCGTTTTGATATGGACTGCTCACTTAATTAAAAATCACATATATTTGCCTAATAATTTTAGTATGTTCCTTTGTTTAAAAATGTACTAAGCATTCGGCGACCTAGTGCTGCGACGACTTAGTGCTTAGTGTATAAATCAGAACATATACATGGTCTATGCGTTTACAAAAATTTTGAGATTTTAAAATTTGATTAAGAGTTTTGCAACATTAAAACCTCTATAAATGTAGGATTTCAAAATTTAATTATTTTAGAGAGATATTAATTAATCGATAAATTAATATCTACCAACTTAAAGAGATATCTTAGATGCACTACCGAGTAAGACTAATGCTTCGGTTGCTATAATTAACTTGACAGTCTTGGTTTGAAAGTGAAAATGTTTAGCAAGAGACAATAACAAAATTGTTTTCGACGATATAATATAGTTCGTTGAGGCGACGTCATATCAAATAATTTAGATAATTACATTTGTGAAAATGATATTCATGAACTTGAAGTTATGATTATTAATCTTGACTTATTGCGCAATATAATGGATGTTAATAGTTAATAACATATGGACCTTTGATAAGAAAATCTTAATTTTATTTCTTAATTGATTTCTGAGGATGTTTAGGTTTGGGCTTGTTATAATATTTTAATCTGGCTCGTATTATTAAAATTGCTCATTTACATTTAGAAACCCAAATAGATGAAATCATACGGTTTAACCCAAATGCCGAGGTTTAAATTCTCTTCTTTATTTCTTATACTTTATTTAGTAAAAGCCACCAATATTATTTTACACTTTGTTTTCTCAATCATTATATAATTTCTTAATCGTATATGAATCTTTCACCATCATTTTTTACTATCTATCTATCTATATATATATATGCCAAGGCAAATATTTACTAGATAAACCTTAAAATTTTGTTTGCCCAAGACGATTGTTTCATTTTGTTGGGCGGCCCTAGTCATATGGACACCTTCCAATTGGTGGCAGGAGGTATATAACGCCTCATATTGCTTTATCTTAGCAAAGTCATATAACATCTTCGGCCCTAGACTTGTGCACTCGTTCCCTAGTTTTAAGGCTGTGTAGTAAAAATCTGAATGCCCCTAAACGAAAGTTCTTTCTTTGGATGTCTACCTTGGATCGGTTACTGAATAAAACCCGACTCGCCTCCTTTGGCCTTACTATTTAGCCTGCTTGATGCCTCCACACAACTGCATTAGTTGATTCCAACAAATTGAAAACTAAAAACTACTCAAACCAAAGCAAAACTACTCAAATTTTTTTCATAGGTCAAGTTGATGAGTATGTGATTCTCTCTAAATCTCGGTCAAGAGAATCGAACCGATGTTCTTGAGTGTTGTGCACACGGTAAGATAGGGTCATAGGAACTTCTCTATTATCTCTTCTATAGAGAATCTTCCAGCGTGAGAGATTCTTGGTGTCAGTGGTTTGAAATCACCTAACGTTGAAAATGTAACTTAACGCAGAGAATGAATGAATGAATGCATCAATCATGTCATGAATGAGAGATTCCATTTTCATGGCCTAAATCAGTGTTTCTCACTTCTAAAGGTTGTCTTTTTGACAACTAATCATATTCTAATTCTCTCTGCCCTTTAAGGATAGGTTTTGCATTTCTTTATTTAATTCTGCTCAGATTTGATGATCTGTAAGAATCTCTCTTTATTGGGATTGCAATTTCAAAGTCCAAAAATTCAGCCAAAAGTTCTCCTTTTTTTCATAATCAAACTTCACATCTCCTTCTCTCTGCTTTTGCCTTCACGAGTAACCATGGACACTCTCATTGCTCAGTTACAGAGACAGTTTCATGATTACACCATGTCTCTCTATCACCAGGTAAATTTAGCATCTACCCTTAGAGATTCAGGATAAAAGTGATTACTTTTCTGGTGAAGCAAACTTAGACATTGTGGTTAAGTTTCAAAGGTGTCTCCTTTATAGGGATGACTCTCTACAGTTTTTTTAGGGTTCTTATTGAAGCTTTTAAATTGGAAAGTGGGGATTTTAATACTTGGATTTAGTGTTTGTGAAATTGATTATGGTCTCCTTCTTTAAAGCTCTCTCCTTTTTAGGGATGACTACTCTCTACTGTTTTTAGGGTTCTTATTGAAGATTGTATTTGGAAATTGGGGATTTTAAGAATTGGGTTTAGTGTTTATGAGATGGGTTTCTGAGATTCTTTGTTTTGGTTTGTGAAGGGATTTTTGGATGATCAATTCACTGAATTGAAAAAGCTGCAAGATGAATGTAGTCCTGATTTTGTGGCTGAGGTTGTCTCTCTTTTCTTCGAAGACTGTGAGAAGCTTATCAGTAATATGGCTAGAGCTTTGTAAGTGTATTCCTTACTTTTCTTTTACCAGTTTTATCATCAAAAGCTAGCATGTATGGTTTAATAATTGTTCATATGTATATACAGAGATCAGACGGGAAATGTAGATTTTAAGCTGGTAGGTTCTAGTGTTCATCAACTCAAAGGTAGTAGCTCAAGGTATGTTTCATTGATCCGTATAATCTCAGTCTTTTTGTCTAATCTTGGATCTAGTCTCAATGAAGGGATCCTTTCTTGTTTCTATGAAGTGTTGGTGCGAAGAGAGTCAAAGGTCTTTGTGTTACCTTCAAGGAGTGTTGCGACTCTCAGAACTTTGAAGGGTCAGCTTTTCTTTCGGAATCTTCTATAGGAGAATCTCATATTTCTTCTATGTTCATTTGATTGTTGAGACTAATTGGTCAAGTGTTACAGGTGTGTGAGATGTTTGCAGCAGGTGGATATCGAGTATAAGACATTGAAGGCAAAGCTTCAAGATCTGTTCAATGTGAGTGAAAAGCTATGTGAATTGTGTCGGTTTTTGCTTTCGGATTTCATAAATTATTCTTGCATTGTTTTGTTGCAGCTTGAGCAACAGATTGTCCAAGCTGGTGGCAGAATCCCTCAGGTGGATATATAAACTATAGACCTGTCGACAAACAGAACAGCATGATGATGATGATGATGATCCAGTTCAGGCGGTAATACTCGAATTTGTTGCTTAGGAAAATCTCTTTAGAATGTGTGGAAAAGAGAGGCGACTGTTGTTCATAGATCAGTACTATGCATCTTTTGATATCATCTCTTTGGACTTTTAAATCTTGATAGTGATCTTATCTGAATAGTATGAATTTACATCTCATAAGACCATATGAACAAGAGTGTATATACAAAGTTACAAATACAAAAATATGCCAGAAACAGAAACATCATAAGATTCAAGGAGAGCTACAAAAACCACATAAAGAATACAGCCTCTCTGAAAGCTACAAGACGAAAATGGCATAAAGAATACAGAAGGCCAAAGTAACAAACCAAGAAGAAACCCTCACAACTGTCCCCAGGGAAAGCTGAGATCTAAGTTAAACCCATCTGCTAATATTAAGAATTTCCACGAGACAGGATATCTTCTTTGGTTGAGTTAAGTCATAACTAATGGAAACCATCGTTTTCATGACCTAATCTCATCATGTATTCCATTTCCGCATGAAGCATATCGCACTCGAGTACTCGACTATCACTTCGGGCGCGGCAACATTCAATCTGGTGTACTCGGTGTCTCACACGTCTCCACCAAAGATCAGCTTGTAGATGCTCTTACCAAACCTCTGCTTCGCCCACGCTTTTGTCGAAATTAATAACAAGATTGGAGTCACCGAGGTGCCTCCATCTTGAGGGGGTGTGTGTAGAGTGTTAAGGAAAGAGTATACTCTTATTTCCTATGACACTGTCAACTCCCGGTAATTGCTCTCTTCATTACTGTCTCAATATTCTCTACAATTACTCTAGCTAAGCTTTGGCTCTCTATATAAGTTGTATTTCAGAATCAATTCAGTAACACTTCATAAGTATCTCCCATTTTAACCTGAATTGTAAATATGAAGGTGTATGAATTCATCTCTAAATTAAACTAGGATATTGACAAAACATACGAAGATACGAAGTGATCCATCACCATCCAAATCAAACATATAGTTTTGGAAAACATATAAGAACTTGTAGGATAGTTTTGTAAATCAAGGGTTTATTTTGCAAAACATAGATAGTTTGAGGGTTGTTTTGAAATAACGAAGAAAATACGTCACACAATTCTCATAATCAAAACGCGACCCAATTGATTCTTCACAATTGTCGTGTTTTTAAATGAGTGAGGTTTTGCGCAAAGCGAAACACGCACTTAGCGTCAAGCAGTACCAATCTCTCTTAAATCACTATGCAGCTACTCAGTCAATTTCCAAAACCAAGGCTTTACACTGCCACGTCATCACCGGCGGTCGATTCTCCGGCGACATTCTGTCGACTCTTTCTGTAACTTATGGTTTATGTGGTCACATAGCTTATGCACGGAAGCTGTTCGAGGAAATGCCTCAAAGCTCTTTGCTTTCATATAACATTGTTATCAGAATGTACGTGCGTGATGGATTGTATCACGATGCGATTAATGTGTTCATTAGGATGGTTAGTGAGGGGTTTAAGTGTTGTCCGGATGGTTATACATACCCTTTTGTTGCTAAAGCTGCTGGAGAGTTGAAATCGATGAAACTGGGGTTGGTTATTCATGGGAGGATCTTGAGAAGTTGGTTTGGTACGAATAAGTTTGTGCAGAATGCGTTGTTGGCGATGTATATGAACTTTGGGAGGATTGAAATGGCGAGGAATGTGTTTGATGTGATGAAGAACCGAGATGTGATCTCGTGGAACACTATGATTAGTGGGTATTATAGGAATGGATATATGAATGATGCTTTGATGACATTTGATTGGATGGTAAATGAAGGTGTTGATCCTGACCATGCTACAATTGTTTCTATGTTGCCTGTTTGTGGTCACTTGAAGGATTTGGAAATGGGAAGAAATGTTCATAAATTGGTGGAAGAGAAGCGGTTAGGGGATAAGATTGAGGTGAAGAATGCGTTGGTGAACATGTACTTGAAATGTGGTCGTATGGACGAGGCGAGATTTGTCTTTGACAGGATGGAACGCAGGGATGTGATCACATGGACTTGTATGATTAAAGAATATACAGAAGATGGGGATGTGAAAAACGCTTTAGAGTTGTGTAGATTAATGCAGTTTGAAGGCGTTCGACCTAATGCTGTGACTATAGCCTCTCTTGTTTCTGCATGTGGTGATGCTTTGAAGCTGAATGATGGTAAATGTTTACATGGTTGGGCGATAAGGCAAAAGATTTATTCTGATATCATCATAGAAACATCTTTGATAAGCATGTATGCTAAATGCCATCGCGTAGACCTCTGCTTCAAAGTCTTTTCAGGGGCTTCAAAAAACCATACCGGTCCTTGGAGTGCAATTATTGCTGGCTGTGTACAGAATAAACTTGTGAGGGACGCGTTGGATCTGTTCAAACGAATGCGACGGAAGGATGTAGAACCTAACATTGCTACACTAAACAGCCTCCTTCCAGCATATGCAGCTTTGGCAGATTTGCGCCAAGCAATGAATATCCATTGCTATCTAACTAAAACCGGGTTTATGTCAAGCCTCGATGCTGCTACGGGGCTGGTTCATGTTTACTCAAAGTGTGGAACTTTAGAATCTGCTCACAGGATAATCGATGGAATAGAAGAGAAACACAATAGCAAAGATGTAGTTCTATGGGGTGCGTTAATATCTGGCTATGGGATGCATGGAGATGGTCATAACGCGTTGCTAGTTTTCATGGAAATGGTTCGGTCTGGTGTGACGCCAAACGAGATCACGTTTACTTCTGCCTTAAACGCTTGTAGTCATTCCGGTTTGGTTGAAGAAGGCTTGACATTATTTAAGTTTATGCTTGAACATTATAAGACAGTAGCTCGATCAAACCATTACACTTGCATCGTTGATCTCCTTGGTCGCTCAGGTCGGTTAGACGAAGCTTACAGTCTCATTACAACAGCTCCATTTGAACCAACCTCAACCGTTTGGGGTGCATTGCTTGCTGCTTGTGTCACGCACGAGAATGTCCAGCTTGGAGAAATGGCAGCAAACAAGCTGTTTGAGCTTGAACCAGAGAACACGGGAAATTACGTGCTGTTGGCGAATATCTATGCAGCTTTAGGACGATGGAACGATAGGGAGAAGGTGAGAAACATGATGGAGGATGTTGGATTGAGAAAGAAACCAGGTCATAGCACAATCGAGATGAGAAGTAATTCAGGTTGATAAATTATGAGAGATTCAAAGTAGAGATTCCTAGATATTTGGGTCAAATGATCATAAATGTAGCAGGTATAATGTGTCTATTACAATTTGCAAGTGTTGTTCATACATATACATGCACGTAATCAACAAATGGTTTGTAGATGCACACCAATGGTAGATTGAGAATCGGAAATCGTTAACTCTCTTCATCGAACCTTGTACAACTTTCAGCTTATGACACACTACACAGTTTCACACCAACTCTGTGCAAAGTGATGATTCCCAAAGTTTAGCAACAACGATTCACCAGTAACATAAAAACAGAGAGATTACATCATAACTTTTAACCAGAGCTTCAAGCATTTCCTGCAAAGGAAAACGCAAGGTTGAAAATTTCTAATCACTGAAACTCGGTAGCCCCTTCAGAATCAGACAAGGGTAAGAGTGTACAAACTCCAAGCACATGTCCATTGAGGCAAACATAATACTCAATGCTATCTTCATAAGCCCCCAATCTACAGCTAGCACTCTGTGGTATCATTTTTGCCTGAAGCATACTCCACAGCTTCGCTTTGCAATATGGACAAACTTCTGTGGGATGAAATGGTGTCCCTTTCTTAATAAGCAACTTTCTCACCTTTGACATTGAAAATGATTTAAAAATCCCACGGAAGAATCCCAAATCACCATCTTCTCCTTGATCCAGATGTTCACAAGGATCAGAAACATAGAGAATATCATCAGTTCGACATTTTGGAGGAAGAAAGCTCCTTCCCGATGTTCTAGAGAAGCGGGTTCTGTGAACAAAATGACCGGGGATTTGAACATCGTTAAAGAGTCCACCTTTGCTCGAACCTGAACAGTAAATCAAAAGTTTCCCAAGCGCTCTCCAACTCCCATCAACACTGTGGCTACCACTAGATTGTAGGTCACACATCATCTTAGGTGCTCTTGCTCTGCAGAATTCTTTCCACAGTAACCGCTTAGCGAGATCATCAAACCATTTACAAACACAAGATAGAGTCGCAATTACATTAGGGTTCCAGTTTAGATGCTGAACCATAAGAAACAATACTTCTTCGCTAAGATGTCCTTTCGTGCAATGACAAGTCGCAGAGTGAAAGCAACGGTATTGCTTTGCTATAATCATTTCCTCAACCTAGCAAATTAACCAAATCGAGCAAAACCAATCTTTAGATAAGATGAATATCATACAGTATAACCACACAAGTTGCAGTTTTCATTGAACAAATGCATTAAGTAAAGCAAAAACACATTAACTAATTGTAAAGCTGACCAAATCATGACCTCAAATTCAACACCAGTGATTGTATAAACTAAACCCAAATCAAAGATGCATTCTTTATAGATATATAAACAGCTATGCAATCAAATATATTCATAGGTCAAACTAAATAAGTAACAATAGGACCTTTAAAGATGCCCACAAACCAACATCAAAATAAATCTATACAAATTTACATAAAGTCCGAGAAAACCAATGAAGACCCTAACCCAAAGATGACTAAAGAACCTTATCAATTACTTTTCCAGAACCATGATTCTTACAATGCGAAAAGATCTTCATGGAAACAGAATCTCTCACCTTAGTTTACACCCAATCTTTATCTTCCCCAAAGACCCAAGAGCTTATTAAAAAGTGCGAAATTTTTTGAGTAGAATTGAGAAATACAGTGAGATTAGGGTTTTGCTCTAAGGAGAACACAAAATTTGACCAAAAAAGAAAAAGGAAAAAAAGTAAGGGTTCAAAATTTCAGGTAATACAGCTATTTCCAGCAATACCCAGAAAGGAATTTTTTGATGAGTAATGCATGCAAATTGCAAAAGAACCGAGAAGAAGCAAATCTGCTTTGTTTCCTATTTTTTCTATGTAAATTTGTCTGGCGACTCTGAGCTATGTTCAGGTACAGTAAGGTGTACGGTGTAGCTACTCTGTTTTGATTGGATGAAGCTGATCTCACTTCAAGAAGAGTTGGTGACTACAGAAGTCCGTTATGTTTGCCCGTTAACGGTAACGGCGCGTTCGACGAGTGATTTTTTTATTTATTTTTAATTTCGTATTATTGCGGGTTTAATTAGTGGATAACTATGTCATCTACTTGTTTGTCTTCATTATAGCTGAATTGTCGATGAAATATTGAAATGCATTGAAAGATGTTGACTATAATAAAAAGAAGAGAAAATATGAAAATATCTAACCCAAGCTGACAATATAACAAGTCGGTTTCCTACTAAATCAAGCTCGAGTGAATATCAGACACGTGGAGTAGTGTCAGTATGTCATCTTACGTGGTTGATGGTTTCAATAAATAAAAAAAACTATTATTTAAAAAATTTGTTCGTTCTGCTAACGATCATCTTATACGGTGTTTAGGTGTTTGATGGGCGTTTAGCCGTTCACCATAGGCAATTACAGCTTAAGTATTGTAATGAGTTTTAATAGAGATTGAAAATTTTGCAGTTTACGGTTAGACGGTAACTGTTTAATCAGTCTTATCTTGCTAATGAAGAAGCTATTAATATCTATAAGATACCTAAATTTGATTCTAGAAAAAAAATCATGCTGATGAAAATTATTTCAAGCATGCTGACTTGGAACATTTGGCCAACTTATTTAGTTCTACGAACCACAGATTGTGATGATCGTAACTGGAGATGTGGATTTTGCATCCACAGTTGAAGAACCGACAAAGAAAAATGTAATTGAAAAATGTTTTATCAGCGCATAAAGATATGCGAGGAATTGAAAAATGTAACCACTAAAAATGTCTGTTGGTTAACACTGTATTTTCATTTTATCTCTTGCTGTTTTTAATTTTTGTATTGCCAAAAAACTATTTTTTTACCGTTTCTAGTTATATATTTATTTATTAACGCTAAATTTTGTTTTACTAGTTTATTTCACTGATTAGATATACTTTGATATAATATTAACAAAATAAAAGGATTATATACGGTAAAGGATAAATAATAAATGTTGTTCTTTTTATAATGATTTTCTCTTCTTGTTTTTATGAATGATAACATATAATAGTAAATAGTAAGTGATAATGTAGTAAGTCATTGTAACACCTGTGTTCCAGAATTAATTTTTGAATCAAATCGCCTAAATTAAAAAGTGTGAATTAAGCTATGAAATAGTTATTCTGACGGTATCAGAGAGTAAACCGAGCCATAAAAAATCATTAGAGGACATTATGATTTAGTTCTGGTTTGGTTAATGTTTTAGTTGGTTTAATCTTTAAATCAATTTGATGAAGTGGAAGCTTGTGATTGGTCAAGGATTAATAAAAAATTTGGAGGATTTTGATTGGTGGATAATTAATTGCCGAGGTGACTAGTAATGAGTGGTTCAAAGTTATTTTGTAATTAAAAGAGAAAACCTGGATTTCAAAGAATTGACAATTCCGGACGAACCACTCATCGTTTTTTGATGATTTTGGTATTGGATTAAAGATGAAAGGAACATGGTTCCAACCCAAGTCGAATCGCGCTAAAAGGACAAACCAAACTCGAGTTATAACCAAATTAAGTTGGTATAATTCTGCAGAATTCCTAGATCAATTAGGAATCAGTTTAATTTAAGTGTACCTAATTTAAACCAAGCCCTACCCTATATAAGCTGATAAAAATCGACCCTAACCTCCATTCTCTCTTATTTTGGTCGAGCGTTGGGGCTGTGAAAGAGGGAAAAGGAGAGAAGCTTCGAATTGAGAAAGAAAAACAAGTTTTCATATGAAGAGGTTAGAAACAGACTCGATATGTCGTGGGAGAAAAGGGATTCGACCTAGCATAATGTTTCCAAAGATAATGAAACTTTCTGGAGTTATAGTAAAGATATTTATATAGATTCACCAAGTTATAGATCTTGATTTGGATTAATATTCTAAGAGTTATTCATGTTCTTGTGAGGTTCTTGGAATCTACCGCGAATTTGAACCAGTGGACGTTGAAATGATGATCGGACGTTATCCGTTAATGTCGTTTATATTTTTTTTATCATGTCTTCTATCTCATATAATGTCGTTACCCTCGGAGTTATGAGTAAGTAGATCCTTTAGATCTCTAGGGTGGAGATCGATGATGGGATATATTGATTAGAGATTGATGTTTTGTGTTCTTAACCGATTAGCTACCTTGTATGTGTTCCTAAAGCTAGACTCACTCCCTTGAGAGTTGTCTAAGAGCTCGGCCAAAAATAACATATGTGGCTGAGTGTTTCGGGAATTCCCTACGCCGCGAGAGTGGGTAGAGGGGTTTCAGACATACATACTTGGAATTCTAGTTAATCGATAAATCTATTTTCGACTTGTGAGCTTATCTAAATTAGCTTTGATCAAGTTAGTTTAGCACCTTAGGATCTTGATGCCACGAGAGTGGATTAAGATCTTGGAACTAAACATATTGAACGCTTGACTACGCTGTAGATATGCAGTGGATAGTTAGGCCGGTCGATGACGAGATCGTTCTCAATGCTTGTAAAGGCACCACGAGAGTGGACTTTTACAAAGAGATTATCATACCACAAGAGTGGACTAATCTATATACGAAATCTCTAGACCGATAGATATCAACAAAGAAAAGGTTAAAGAACATCAATTCTCATATTAGAAGATTTCCGGATTCGTTTCCAATCTCCCTTGGGATCGTTTTCCTTATTATTGTTTAATCGTTATTTAATTTAAAGTTATTTAATTTTTGCACTTTATTTTATGCACTTTTATTTATGCAATTTAATTTAAGTAATTTATATTATGTTATTTAATTTATGCAATTTAGTTTTTGTTATTTATTTTATGCCCTTTTATTTATGCAATTTTATTTAAGTACTTTTATTTACGCAATTTAGTTTACGCACTTAATTTTTCGCTATTTACCTTACACAATTTTTTTTCAGTATTTTAATTATTAATTGTTTATTTTATGCACTTTAGATAATTAAAACTAAAACCCAAAAATTTATAATTCACTTAGATTAGATTTATTTCTGCAATCCCTGTGTTGTTATTCTCAGTCTCTGTGGATCGATCCTGCACGTACTACAACTGCATTACTGTGCACTTACGGTATAATCGGGTTAAACTCCCGAGACTACTTTCTAGTAGAGCTCGAGTGAAACCTGGTGAGAGGTAGAAATAACCTCGCATCAAGTTTTTGGCGCCATTGCCGGGGACTGTAGTAATAGGCATAGAGATTTGTTCTAAATCTGAGACTAGGTTTCTTTTTATTTTCCTAATTAGTTTACTTTTTGTTTTTGATTTTTCAGGTTAACAATAAAAATATATATATATATATATATATATATATATATATATATATATATAATGAACGAGTTGCTGAACTGGATGGACAAAATGTGGATGTGTAGGCCGATCGCTACTCGAACTATAGGAATGGTCGACGAGCCAACAAGCCAAAGCCACCGCTTTGGCATATAACAGCCACCAGTGGAAGATGCAGAGTTCGAAATCAAAGTCGATTTGGTTAACTTGATCCGGCAAGAAAGGTTCCAAGGTTTGGCGACGGAGAGCCCTATAGAACATCTTAATAACTTCGACCAAGTGTGTGGAATGGTGCACATAAAAGGTCTCTCTGAAGATGCCCTGAAACTGCGTTTATTCCCATTCTCACTCGAAGGTGAATCCCGTCATTGGGAGAAGAGCATTCCATCGGATACCGTGGCGACGTGGAGTCAATGCTGGAAAGCATTCCTAAAGAGATTCTACTCAAGCGGCTGGACAGCTTACTGGAGGAACAACATATCAAACTTCACTCAACGAAACACTGAAAGTTTCGGAGAAGCATGGAGAAGGATTGAAGAGTACACAAGGCAATGCCCTCATCACGGGTTTGTCGACGAGTTCCTACTAAGCATGTTTTATAGAGGAGTCACTCCTAAGTATTGAATGCTACTTGATGTGGGAAATTACGAAATTTTTTTAGGAGAAGATGCACATCGAGGGAAAACACTAGTGGAGAACCTAGCCAGGAGTGACGCAAATAATAAAGAAGACTATGATTTAATAAACGAACAATCCATTGACCGTGAAGACGAGGAGAAGCGGAGTATACAAGCGCTGCACGAGAAAATGGACATGTTTCTAAGTCTAACACATCCTTTTACCTTTTCAAATCAACATGAAAGACAGCAGCATCGACCCCACTCGGTCGATGCTAGGACCCCCAAATTTCCAGCCGACGGACAACATCGACCATCCACCATCGACGCTTTTGGTGAAGGAACCATCGAGCAATACCATCAACCAGGAGTGGCTGATGGTTTCTCTCTGGCCATCGAAGAGAGAGTACACTAGACAAAGCATCGACCTTACACCATCGATGCCACGTCAGGGGAAGCCATCGGTTAAGGCCATCGACCCAGAGCGGTCGACTCTCTTCTTGGGGGCGACAAGGAGACATGTCCCTTAATGACCGAGACAAATGAAATCGAGAAGGCGATTCAGGACATTCTAGATAGAAAATCAAGCAGAGTTATGGGAGTCGGTAAAGAATTTACAATCATGGGTCAGCGATGGAACAAGCTAGATGAGAAATTCGAAGACCTAGCCTCTAAGGTCCATAATATAAAAACGTGAACGAAGGAAGAGCCACCGTCAGTCAAAGCAATAACCTTAAAGAGTGGGAAGGAGCTCAGACCGATTCCACCTAAGCAACCAGTAAACAAGAAAAGCGAAGAGGTTAACATTGAAAAAGAAAACAGCCCTATCATGATCGAGAAGGAAGAACCAATAGTCGAGAAAGGAGACCCCAAGATATTCGAGGAGGAACCAGAAGTTGAGGAAGTTATCACGGAAAAGCCTGACAAGGATAGTGAGCCCGACATTCGTACCACAGAAAAAAATTCACACAAAGGAACCCGAGACTCGCATAAGAAAACAAGTGACACACGATTTCCCAAAGTATCAACCTAAAATCCCTTTTCCGGGAAAAATTAAGGGGAGGATAGCGAAAAGAATGAGGAATGCATTTGAAGAGCAAATGAAAGGTGTGATCATCACTATGCCGATACTAGAAGCATTGATGATGATTCCTAATGCTAGCAAGTTCCTCAAGGATCTCGTGACTAAGAAGAAGAAGGAGCTAACTGAGGTGGCATTCTTGACACACGAGTGCAGTCCCGTCATCCTCGACAAGAAGATCCCAAGAAAGCTAGATGACCTAGGTGGTTTTACTCTCTCTTGCATTCTCGGTCATATAACATTCAGGAGATCTTTATGCGGTCTTGGAGCTAGTGTGACTCTAATGCCTCTATCCATCGCACAAAATTTGGGACTTACTCGATTCAAGGAGTGTAAGATGTCGCTAGTTCTCGCTGATCGCTTAGTAAAAACGCCGGTGGGACTACTTGAAGACATTCCAGTGATGATCTCGCTGATCGCTTAGTAAAAACGAGACCGTATTTCTACCTAGATGATCTCGATTTGCTGGCTAATGGAGAATGGGATGAAGCTGAGCTCAAACACGAAGAATTAACTGAAGATTCCCAAACACTACTTATTGAAGATATGACTGACATGACTCCTTATGAGATGGCATATGCAAGTCTAATCGAGAGGGACGGAGAAGAAGAAAACAAAATAGAAGGAAGCAGCGACGAGACTTACGAAGAAGACGATTGGAGCGAGCTCAAAGTACCAAAAGTGGAGCTAAAACCACTTCCAAAAGGGCTAAGGTACGCATTTCTTGGACAGAATTCAACATATCCTGTCATAATTAGTGATGAGCTTAATGATGATGAGACCACAATGCTACTAAATGAATTAAAAAAATATAGGAAGGCTATAAGATATTCTCTAGATGATAAAAAGGGAATATCCCTATTCTTATGCATGCATATGATACATCTAGAAGATAAATCTAAAAATTCTATTGAACTTCAAAGATGTTTAAATCCAAATTTACGAGATGTAGTGCGTAAAGAAATTCTTAAACTTCTAGATGCAGGTGTTATTTATCTTATTTCAGATAGTACATGGGTTTCACCTGTTCATGTAGTCCCTAAAAAGGGTGGAATAACTGTAATAAAAAATGAAAATAATGAATTAATCCCTACTAGAACTATGACAGGACATAGAATGTGTATTGATTTTAGAAAATTAAATGCTGCCACTAGAAAGATCATTTTCCTCTTCCGTTTATTGATCAAATGTTAGAACGATTAGCAAATCCCTCTCAATATTGCTTTTAGATGGGTACTCGGGATTCTTTCAAATCCCGATACATCCTCAAGATAAAAAAAAAACAACATTTACATGTCTTCATGGTACCTTCATTTTGCCGAAGAATGCCGTTTGGATTATGTAATGCACCTGCAACTTTTCAACGGTGCATGATGTCAATATTTTCAGATTTAATTGAATCAGTAGTTGAGGTATTTATGGATGATTTCTCTGTGTATGGTTATTCGTTCGGTGGTTATTTGTCTAATTTATGCAAGGTACTTGAACGATGCGAAGAAACAAACCTAGTACTTAATTAGGAGAAGTGTCATTTCATGGTAAGAGAAGGAATCGTTCTCAAACATAAGATATTGGAAAGAGGGATTGAAATACACAAGGCCAAGATCCATGTGATGACAAGTCTAGGGCCTCCAAAAACGGTGAAAGACATACAAAGTTTCCTTGGTCATGCTAATTTTTATCGAAGATTCATCAAAGATTTTTCTAAAATAGCAAGACCACTCACCAGCCTGCTATGTAAGGATGTTGAGTTCAACTTCGATGACCCATGTTTCGAAGCATTCCGATCAATCAAGAAGGAGCTAGTTAGTGCACCGATAGTACAACCGCCAGATTGGGAGTTATCGTTCGAGATTATATGTGATGCTAGTGACTCTGTTGTAGGAGTTGTGCTTGGACAACGCAAGGACAGAAAGCTGAATGTCATCTATTATGCAAGTAGGACGCTAGACGAAACGCAAATGAATTACGCCACTACGGAGAAAGAGTTTCTAGCGATCGTCTTTGCTTTCGAGAAGTTTCGCCAATACTTAGTAGGTTCTAAATTCATTGTACACATGGATCATGCGGCGCTAAGATATCTACTCGCTAAGAAAGATGCAAAACCGAGGCTACTTTTCTGGATACTACTCCTCCAAGAGTTTGATTTGGAAATAAAAGACAAGAAAGGAATAGAGAACGGAGTGACGGACCACCTTTCTTGAATGAGAATCACTGACGAAATCCTTATCGACGATTCATTACCAGAGGAACAAGTCTATGCCATTAGAGTACTTATCGACGAACACAACTTCAATAAGGAGCTGAAAAACATCAACGCCATCAAGGACAAGTCACCATGGTATGCCGACATCGTCAATTATCTCGCTTGTGGAGAAAACCACCTGATCTCGTCGGATATCTCAAGAAAAAGTTTTTTAAGGAGATCAATCGGTATTATTGGGATGATCCAAACCTCTACACACTATGTAAGGATAAAATATACAGAACATGTGTTCCTGAGCACGAAGTTCCCGGAATCTTGACGGGATGCCATGGATCTACATACGGAGGACATTTCGCTACATTCAAGACAGTAGCTAAGGTGTTGTAAGCTGGATTTTGGTGGTCGACTTGTTTTGAGACACTCACTGATTCATCTTAGCTTGTGACGCATGTCAAAGAAG
Organism: Boechera stricta; assembly: GCA_018361395.1. Classification (NCBI taxonomy): domain Eukaryota; kingdom Viridiplantae; phylum Streptophyta; class Magnoliopsida; order Brassicales; family Brassicaceae; genus Boechera; species Boechera stricta. The sequence goes on along the minus strand of CM031544.1, from coordinate 5,660,074 downwards.
AGGGAACATAAGCAGGAGGAATGAGATGCCTCAGAATCCGATAATGGAAGTGGAAGTCTTCGATGTATGGAGAATCGATTTTATGGGACCCTTCCCAAATTCACATGGAAACAACTACATCCTAGTAGCAGTGGATTACGTATCTAAATGGGTAGTAGCTGTGTCGAGTCCAACAAACGACGCAAAGGTAGTTCTTAAACTTTTTAAGAGCATCATTTTCCCATGATTCGGGATCCCGCGAGTGGTGATTAGCGACGGAAGAACACACTTCATCAACTGAACTTTCGTTAAGCTCTTGCGAAAGCATGATGTTAGACAGAAAGTGGCAACACCATATCATCCTAACACAAGTGGACAAGTGGAAGTTTCCAACCGTGAATTCAAAGCAATCCTAAAGAAGACGGTAAACATCTCACGAAAAGATTGGTTACTCAAATAGACGATGCTTTATGGGCCTATCGCACTGCTTTCAAAACACATATAGGTACGACCCCTTTCAATCTTCTTTATGGGAAATCTTGTCATTTACCGGTGGAGCTCGAGTATAAAGCTATGTGGGCTGTCAAGATGCTGAACTACGACATCAAAACCGCTGCTGAAAAGCGTCTCATGCAATTAAATGAGCTAGACGAGATTCGCCTGCATGCCTATGAGAATGCCCGGATATACAAAGAAAGGACAAAAGCATTCCACGACAAACGAATACTTCAATGGGAATTTAAGGTAAACGATCACGTCCTACTCTTCAACTCTCGATTAAAGTTTTTTCCAGGAAAACTTCGATCTCGTTGGTATGGACCATTCAAGATAAAACAGTGATGCCTTACGGAGCTATAGAATTATGGAGAACTAACGAAGAAAGCTTCACGGTGAACGGTCAGCATCTTAAACATTACATAAATCCAGAAAACATCGGTAAACACGACTCAATCAACCTGGAAGATCCTCAGGAGCTTCCGGAGGAATCCGAATAATAACAAAACGGTAACACCGTCAAGCTTCGCGACGTTAAACAAGTGCACTTGAGAGGCATTCTCATGTTATCTTGATGTAAATAACACTTTGATGCATATCTTCAGTCGTAAACTCTTTAACAGGGTGTACGGGATTAAATCGAACAATTTTAGCAGAAAAACGGAAGGCATCGACGTGTCCATCGACCGTACACGGTCGATGACAACCCAAAGCGGACAACATCAACGCGACCATCGAGCATAACCGATCGATTTCATCCCAAAGCACCGAGCATCGACTATAGCATCGACCGTGTGCGGTCGATGCTGTCCGGTTTAAGGCAAAATTCGATTTTTCTCGGTTTCATCCGGTTTGAGGTAAGTGAACTTGGTCCGGTTTAGTGTTTTATAAGCACAAAAAATCGCCAAACCCTACTCTCTTCTTCTCTAAAATCGATTCGTAGCCCCCACTGAAGCTCTCTCAAGTTTCTTTTCGCTTTGATTTTCTCTCATTATTTAAGCTTATATTTGTGGAAATTAGATGTTTTAAGATCTAGATTACCCACACTCAACTCCATTAACTTACTCCTCTACAAAAGTATGTTCTGAAAATTCTCAATTTCTTCATTATTGCAAAAGCTTGATTATTGTTTGGATTGAAAAACAATTGGCTAGAAAGTCATTGGCTTTATTGGTTTATGATAGAGAATTTAGAACTAGAACTCAATTCAAGCATTAGGTTGAAGGGTTTTAGTTGATTGATAATAGGATTTTTAATTGGCTTAAGAGACCACTTTTGTTTAAACTAGAAACCTTGACAATATATTGAGTGTGGTATTATGTCATTGAGCAAATAATATTAGTCTATCGAAATAAACACTTAGCTTTAGAATTGTTCATTGACTTGGTTTACACATTGATGAATTGGATTATGAATTTGCTGATTTTGTAGGCACCAAAATAACAATGTCTAAACAAAGAGACGAACTGACTCACAAACGACACAAATTGCATTCGCTTCCATTCACACAAACTCGCTTCGCTGACCAGAGTATGATATGGGACTTGGGTATTGATAAGGATGTGTCACTGATCTTCCGTAACCTAGGGCTCGAGAATTTCTATGAGATGGAGAGTATTGCATTTTGGAAACCTACATGTGACCTTCTCGCCACAGCCATGATCGAGAGAAGTCGGCAGAACGGCGAAAAATCTTTCCCTCTCACATTCTTCGAGAGAGGTCTGCTCGTCACTTATGCCGATGACACATGCCCTAAGGGAATAGATGAACCACTCTACTTCGCTAGTATTCTGGCGCGGAGCCTGATCACTTTCGAAGAAGCTGCTTATTAGACAACAATGCTAGATTTTACAGTTAGCATTGGTGGAGTAATCACCCCTATTTTACTTCATTGTGGGATAGAGTTGGAGGACATGTATGACCTGACACATGAATGGACGCAAGTTACCTTTATGATAAGCAATTTCTGGCAGGTCGTGTTGGTAGTCAGTATGTCTACACTTTTGAACACACAGATATGCCGGGAGAGGAGCGAAGAATATTACTACCCAACCAAGACATCACTACGATGGAAGTCGAAGCAAACTTACGTTTCCAGCCGGGTACAGCGTGGGATTTCATTGAAGACAAACATAACCCGATACATACTTCACCCCGACGCTCTCTCGAGATCGTTTTTATACGTTATATCGGCGACTAATGACCCCAACCTTTAGAGTAAGATGTTTTTCTGTAACCCGTCCTTTTAATCATCACCTCACTTTCTTTTATATTTTATTTACGATGTTTTTCTTTTTGATTTATCTTCACCGAGACGGTGAAAAATAAGTCTGGGAGAGCCATCATAAACTTCTAACTTTTTCATATTTTCTTTCGATTTTATTTTGATGTATTTTTTTCTAATATTTTTTCTATGCATTTAGGAACTAAAAATTGTTGTACTCTTTTTCCCTTAGCCATGGTTCAATAACTCATGGCGAGGTTTTTAATGAGGCAACAATTTTGAACTTTATCACGATGTTATTTATACTAATATTCTTTATGCCTTTATGAAAGTTAGCAATTAGTTTCAAGCAAAAAAATTGGAAAACTCATAAGTGGATCAATAAACCCCAAAAGAACCATTCCCTCGGAGACTTAGACGACTCAAAAGTTGACTTCTCACCTTAATAAACTTTAATTTTCTCGATTTGGGGCTTGAGATATATTGGATGTGATACCTCTATGAGACACTGCAAGGCTCGTGTAAGTAAGTGCAATTCCCCTCTTCCTTCCCATCAATAATTAGAGAAAAGGATATAGGTATAAAGGAAGTGAACCGGGTGTTAGAAGATACCACTTTTAACATTCGCGTCTCATGGAAACATGTCCTAAGAGGAAGAAACGGAAGGGATATAGGTATTAAGGGAGTGAACCGGGTGTTGGAATCTACCACTTTTAACATTCGCGTCTCATGGAAACCTGTCCTAAGGGGAAGTAAAGAGCTGAAAAGAAAAAGGCGATCGATAGAAAAATAAAATGATGCCCTAGAAAAGTAGGAAAAAATCGATTGACCTTGAAGTGAGAAAAGGAAGACGAAAGGAATTGTACCAAGACGGTATTGAGCTTACAGAAATCCGAAAGAATAAGTGTTCACGTCCTTTGATCGACAGTTCCAAGTCGAGATATCACGCTTAAAATGAATTAGGGAAGTCAACAAAGAGGAGTCTAAGTTGAAAGATGGATGTGGCTCCGAATTATGGTAACTTGATATACTTATGGTGAAGTACATGTAGTACGTTTAGAACTATTTCTATCTCACTAAGTTAAAGGATATTAGTTCGATAAGATAATGTAAGGTATTGTTCAAAATAGATATTATGTAGCTTCTTCACTAGTTTAGCTTTGTTTGCTTGAGGACAAGCAAAAAGATAAATCTGGGGGAGTTGATAACACTAATTTTACATACTTTCATGCAAGCATATAGTTTAGTTTCATAGGTTTTAACTAGCATTCAGGACTATTTTAGTGCATTTGCATTTGTTTATGTGTTTATAGGTACTTGGAGGAAATAATGCACTTTTAGAATATTTTGGAGCCACATGGAGCCATAGGGACTTTGGAGCCATTTGCTTAAGCTAAGAACATCATGGAAAAACATACTCAAGAGCCTCACAAAGGAAGCAGCGGCCCTAGCATCGATCAGGAGCGGTCGATGCCCATCCCGAGCATACCATCGACAGGCAGCATCGACCACACACGGTCGATGCTCTGCCTCAGACCAAACATGAAGACGACGATGAAGCTCGTCGATGTAAGCATCGACCTGGAGTGGTCGATGCTGACCCTGGAGTGGTCGATGCTGACCCTGGAGTGGTCGATGCTGACCCTGGAGCTTGAGCATCGACCAAGAGCATCGACCCTGGCCGGTTGATGCTGACGTTTCAAACCGAAAAAGGAAAGTTTATGACTTGGCGATTCATGAGTGGACAACTTCATTTTCGTCCAGCACTCTCTAAAGACCTAAACGCACGACTTTGGCTCCCCAAAATAGACCTAGCACTATATAAACACATGTACCCTCATCATAAGTGGGTCTGCATATTTTGCACAATTTTGTAGCCACCACTTAGAGAGAAATCTCATATGTTCTTTTGTTCTTAAGTTTTATTATGCAAGTTCTTTAGTTCTTCTATTGCTTTATTTACAACTTTTGTTTATTGTTTATCATGTCTTCTATCTCATATACTGTCGTTACCCTCGGAGTTATGAGTTAGTAGATCCTTTAGATCTCTAGGGTGGAGATCGATGATGGGATCTATTGATTAGAGATTGATGTTTTGTGTTCTTAACCGATTAGCTACCTTTTATGTGTTTCTAAAGCTAGACTCACTCCCTTGAGAGTTGTCTAAGAGCTCGGCCGAAAATAACATATGTGGCTGAGTGTTTCGGGAATTTCCTACGCCGCGAGAGTGGGTAGAGGGGTTTCGGACATACATACTTCGAATTCTAGTAAATCGATAAATCTATTTTCGACTTGTGAGCTTATCTAAATTAGCTTTGATCAAGTTAGTTTAGCACCTTAAGATCTTGATGCCACGAGAGTGGATTAAGATCTCGGAACTAAACATGTTGAACGCTTGACTACGCTGTAGAATGCAGTGGATAGTTAGGCCGGTCGATGACGAGATCGTTCTCAATGCTTGTAAGGGCACCACGAGAGTGGGCTTTTACAGAGAGATTAGCATACCACGAGAGTAGACTAAACTATATACGAAATCTCTAGACCGATAGATATCAACAAAGAAAAGGTTAAAGAACATCAATTCTCATATTAGAAGATTTTCGGATTTGTTTCCAATCACCATTGAGATCGTTTTCCTTATTATTGTTTAATCGTTATTTAATTTAAAATTATTTAATTTTTGCACTTTATTTTATGCACTTTTATTTATGCTATTTAATTTATGCAATATTATTTAAGTACTTTATTTTATGTTATTTAATTTACGCAATTTAATTTTTGTTATTTATTTTATGCCCTTTTATTTATGCAATTTTATTTAAGTACTTTTATTTACGCAATTTAATTTACGCATTTAATTTTCAGCTATTTACTTTACGCAATTTATTTTCAGTATTTTAATTATTGTTTGTTTATTTTATGCACTTTAGATAATTAAAACTAAAACCCAAAAATCTAAAATTCACCTATATTAGATTTATTCCTGCAATTTAATTTATTAGATAAATTCACCTATAAAATCCAAAACTAAAACGCAATTTAATTTATTCCTGCAATCCCTGTGTTGTTTTCTCAGTCTCTGTAGATCTATCTCGCACGTATTACAACTGCATTAATGTGCACTTGCAGTATAATCGGGTTAAACTAGCGAGACTACTTTGTAGTAGAGCTCGGGTGAAACCTGGTGAGAGGTAGAAATAACCTCGCATCATTTGCCAAACATAACACTTCTTCTCCTTCATAGTTTGTTCATAGTCCGTGCAAAATAATGGTCTTCCATAATGAAAATCAAATTCATAGGAGTCATATCATCATATGTCCAACTCTACATGAATATGACTGTCATCAAGTTGTTTTCGGTGATACGTGGTCAGATCAGATCTAGCTCGACTAAGAGGCTAGAAGGTGCCTCGTCAAGGAGAAGGAGAATTTAGCCCAAACATCTGAGAATAACTTGGCTACAGAGAGAAAGAAACTTGAGGTAGTCTCTCAGCACATTAACGATCTGAACAACAACAAACAGAAATTCAGGATAAAAAAAAGAAACACTGAGAGTTGTTTCGGCACGCGAGATAGAAAAAATTCTCAAGGTTATGAGACGACGATATAGAGAGACGTGGTAGAATTAGCAAGAGAGAGTCTGATGGAAACCAAAGATGAGAAAAGAAAAACCGAGGAGAAGTTATCAGCGACAAAAGCAGAAAGAGACACTTTAGAAGCAACTTGTGTCTCTGGACTTGGAAGTTCCTCCTAAATTGATCAAAGGTTTCAACATTCTAGAGGGTTTGGTAGCAGAAAAGACGTAAAAAATGAATTCTAGGTACCCTTTAGACATGGATACAAGTACCTTTAGACATGGATACAAGTACTTTATCCATTGGTTCAACATATGCAGATACTAATAGTATGAGAACTTTCTTGGCTCTTAGGTTGAAAAACATGCAGAGTCAATTGAGTGATCTGTCACATCAAGTCAAAGAATTCAAGGGGAAAGCATCGACGTACAAGCGACGGCTGGAGAAGAAGTGTTGTGACCTCCAGAAGGCCGAGGCTGAGGTGAGTCATGATTGCACCTATCGCAACGATCCATCGAATGCGTCTTTTATCCTCTATAAGCTTGTTACATTAACATGCGGTAGATTGTCTGCAAATTGTGTTCAAACCCTTTTTAGTAGAAGAAGCGACTGTTATTGGACTAAAATTTTATGTTTGTATGGTTGTTGAATCACAGGTTGATCTTCTTGGAGATGAGGTTGAAACTCTCTTGGATCTTTTTGAGATAATATATATCGCTCTCGATCATTACTCTCTAATCCTAAAGCATTACCCTGGCGTAAGCGCTCTCTCTCTACACATAATTTCTCTTTTTTCGTTTAAGATTGATTTTTATGATCAGACTATACTTGTGACTGTGCAGATCATTGAGATCTTGAAGCTTGTCCGGAGAGAACTTAGTGGAGAATCAAAGAGACCATTGGATTGATAAGTTGGATCACTTCCACACTATTTTATTTCTGTTCCTTTCTGTACATATCTCTATGTTGTTGATGTTTAGTTTTTTTTTTCAATAGATAGGTTTTGATAATGTACTGTCATCAACTGAAAAATGTGATGTTCATTCACTGGATCTTTGGAACTTATAATACAGTTGGATTACATACGTGAGAAATAACATCTTATGATCAAACATATTGAACTTGCAAGAAATGGAATCTGATCTACCAAAGACAATGTTAAGACAATGCGAAATCTAAACCTTTTTGATCATAAAAAGTAATTGTATATATCTAATAGTGGAAACATATAAATACATTATTGTCTATATAATTAATTTGTGACTGTTTCTGTTTTTGTAAAAGAGGATAAGTTGTACCCTGATTATTTTGGTCTTGTTCAGTTATGTTTTGATTTATCAAATGTTGGTGTCGGTTTGTAAACCGAATTGCTCGCCCCAAAGTCTCCTAGACTCGGGTTACGGCCGCAGACATGTGGTGGCATATTAATTAGGAAGATGATATGGTCACATGATAGGAAGATGGTATGTATTTTTTTTATGATTGATAACACATGATAGTAAATAGTAAGTGTAGTTCAAAAAAAAGAAGTAAATAGTAAGTAATAATGTAGTAAGTCATTACCATTGTAATAAATAGTTACCAATCAAACATTATCATTGTAATAAATAGTTACCAATCAAACTAAGTATGTAAGATATAGAATTTTATCATACATAAACCTAAACCGTTAAAAATGTGTTAAATTTTATTATGACGTTTTAGAAGATTTGACATCTAGTACCTAACTTAACGTATAACACTTTTTTTGACACTTGTCGCAGCTCGAAAATAAAAAGAAAGAAAAATAAATTACATGTAGACAAAGTATATTATTGTTTGCCAAACATAACACTTCTTCTCCTTCATAGTTTGTTCATAGTCCGTGCAAAATTATGGTCTTCCATAATGAAAATCAAATTCCTAGGAGTCATATCATCATATGTCCAACTCTACATGACTTCCACAATATGATTGTCATCAAGTTGTTTTCGGGTGATACGTGGTTAGATCAAATCTAGCTCGACTAAGAGTATAGAAGGTGTGTGCTTTAAAAATCCAGGTTCTACCGTTTTCAACAATAGAGCGAATCTTGTATTTCCTTCAACCAAGTACAACATCAATATCTCAAACCAATTCGACATGACAATCCCGAGGGATGTAAGTTTCCTCAAAATTGCAAAATGTTTTGAAATGTATGCGGCTACTCTGATTTGCTAGGCTCAAAATTGGAAGAAGGTATTGCAAAGAGTTTCGGCAAAGGCAATCTTGATCCAACTACACTCGAACCATTCGAAGTGGAGGTAGTTACCACTGAAGAAAAAATGAGAGAAGTAGATTCTCCGCTATTCACAGCTAAGAATGAATTTGATTTTTTGATTAGTTTTCGCTTTTTTATCTAGTTTATCCGGTCATAATTTCTATTATGTCTCGTGTTAGAATAAATCCATATGTCATGTTAACTTGGGTGTGAATCAGAAAAGACAAGGAACATACTATGACCTTAGGATTTGTTTGAAAGCACATATGTTTTCCTTCCGTGGTGTAAACTTGTATTTCCTAGTTCTTGTTCTTTTTTGGATCATTAGTTAAAGTGAAGTCCGTTTCTCTAAATGTTTTGGAGAATGTCTTCACGCCTTGTGTGACGAAGATGCTCTACTTCACGCTTTTACTTGCATGAATCAGTAGACCATATGGTCGATTGGTCAACTTGGCTCTTTTACTATATTTGGTTTAGATGACGTGGCATTTTCAGGTTAGCCATCAATTAATTTGTTCAAAACCAGCAAGGACCGGTGTCATGCAAAACCAGAAATTACGCTTTACTATCCGGTTAGTGCAAAATGAAAACCTGTAGAAGTGCTTCTCGCAACAAGAAGACAAAAAGCAATAACTAATGTATGAAAAACAGACTAGAATTTTTCTCTACAAACTGAACCATAAACCGAAAACATCCAATGAAAACCAACAAACCGGTCTAGAAGAACCAAAACCAAACACAAACCCCAATCCATCAAGTATTATTCACAAAGCATTAATATCAATGTTTGGCTGAGACATATTTTTATGTCTTTAAGTTTGTATGAACTATGAAGCATCAATCTTCTTAAAGTTCAGCAAACCGAAACGATTCAAACCGGCTCAATCTATATTAGTTTCTGCAGACCAACACAAAACCAAAACCAAACCAACTACTCCTAGAAATAAAAATTCATTGTTTCAGCTGTGCTCATGCTCAATGCACATACCAGAGTTAGCAGGAAGTTTAAGATTCTTGAAGAGAAATGACAGTTTCGAAGGCACCAACCAAAGCTTTAACTTTGCTTTTTCGAGCTTCTACGAGTTTACTCGCTGTTTCTTCAATGACATTGTTGAATAGTCCCTGTGCATCTTTCTCCTGAACATCTTGATGCCTCAACACAACCTTTTCACCATTCTCATCAACTTCTTCTTCTTTGATATCTTCCCTCTTCTTAAAGCTTCTCCTTACTTGTGCATCTTGCGCTTTGTCTTCGCCGAGATCTCTTCCCCTTCTAAACTTGAGCTTCCTTGCACTCTCACCCACAGTATCAGCATCCACAACTTTTCCTCTTCGGAAACGTAACTTCTGAGCAGCTTCATCAGCAGAATCACCCTCCTTTCTCGTCGCTCTTGTTTTTTTCTCTCCATTGCATATTTCAATCTCTTCTTCTGCGCTCTCAGCCTCGTTGCTTCCTGAAGTGTATTCATACTCCTCTATTTCTGAAACAGTACACTCGTCATCTTTTGGAGTTGATTGGGTCGGTGGAAGAGGAGGAAGAAAAGGTTCAACAAAGCCCGGCTGATTCTGATCATTTTCAGAGACAACACTGTTAGTTGTTTCCAATTCAACAACGTGCAATGTTTTCTCCTCGACTGGATAATCATCTAACTGCTTATTAGATTCAACAGTGCGATTCACGGGTCTTGGTTTCTGATTTTGTCGAGAAGAAGAGGAAGATGCAGCCTTTAAGCTCTGACTTTTTCTCAAACTTGAATTTCCGGCTAGTCTTACTGATAATCTTGGAGAAAGCGAAGCTCTTGGAGTCACAGGAACCTTCTTAGAAACAACTCTGGAGGAGACTGTATCCTTCTTTATCTTTGTATCTTCGTCTTTCCCTCCACTTTTCGCCCCTACTTTGGATTTCATAACTGGTGAAGCAACAACTTTTTCATGGTTTACATTAGATTTCGACGTTGCTAGTGTTGAATAAGATTTCTTCAAGACTTTCGGCTTCAGGGCATCAACATTTCCAGATGAACGAGATCCCGAATCTGGTGAAGGTTTAAGTTTGGAACTTAATGTTGTTTTCTTCTTCATCTGCTGCACAGTAGTTTCATCACCAGATGATATTATCAATACCTCTGGCTTCTTCATTCCACTAGAGACACCACTCACTTGATACTTTACAACCTCTCTTTTAATTACCTCAGAAGAATCATCAGTAACCTTGTTTTTCTCGACTTCCATCACCTTCTTCTTCATTTTAGAAGAACCCGGCTTCAAATTTTCGTTCAAATCATCATCAAGAGCTTTCTTGAAGATCTTTTTATTAGTCGAACGCCATGGTTTCTCCACAGGTATCTGTCTCTTCCCGTACTTGCAAAAATCATGACACGAACCAGTTGATGCTCTGAGGTAACGAGGGATCTCTTTCTCTTTAGACTTTGAAGCCATTGCCTTCCCTGTAGAGTCTCCTTTCGGGTTATAACCGTCTTCCTTATTCATCATTTCAGGCGTTCCAAATGTTTTCACAGCATCTTCGTCCATCAAATAACACCAAAAAGAGACAACAACCTGTTCATAATTTAAGACATAGACACCATATTAAACAGAATCATTACTTCATATATATACAAACAAGAAAAAGGTTTAATTTTGCGTTTATTTGTGATTTAAAGAGTAGACAACTCAAAAAAACAGATCAGTGAAGAGATTAAACACAAGAACCCCTAACAGAAAACTAAATAAAAACTCAAACTTTGAGCCATAAAAAATCGACTAAAAATAGGAAATGTCATAAGATAAACGAGCAAGCAACAATATTTATCCAATCCACCACAAGATGCCAAAAACTAAACTCTTTTCTGTAACTTAAAACAAACATTTTAGAACTGAAAAGCAAAGAACATACCTATAGAAAGATCTCAAATTTAGTTCAGCAGACTTGGATATTGGTTAGCAATAGAACAAATCTGATAAACAAAAACAGAGAGAATAAGTAAACTTCAACAACATGAAAAACAGAGAAATTATTCGAAAATTCAAGCAAACAATGTCATAAATGCAACGTAGCTTGAAGGATTCTGTAATTAAAAAAAAACAAAATCGAATATAAATAACCTATAAAGCAAAGCTTCATCTTGAAGCATTCACTTTTCTCACAAACATCACCAAACCCAAAAAATAAGCACAAGACAAGACCCATATTTTACGTTTCTATTGAAAAATGAGATTTGTGTAAAATGCAACAAAACTAATTCGAAGCAAACCCATTTTCTAACTTAAACAAATCCCACTTCCGAAAACTAATAAAGCCTCAAAATTGTAAGAAAAATATTCACATTACCGATCAAAAATGGCTTGCACGAACAGAAAAATTCAAGGTGACAAAATCAATCAAAAAAATTTAAAAAGCCAAGAAATAATTTCACCTGTTTTGAGAACTGATTCAATAGAAGAAAAGAAAGAAAGTAAAAGACTTTTTCCAAGACAAAGACTTTATCAATGGCGGATTCGGAAAGAAAAAAAAAGGTGAATCCTTTTCTTCTGGGTCGGTGTTTTCTTCCTTCTCCGAGATCGTGCAAGCGACTCAAAAAGATGGGTTTCTTTATACGTTGGGTGGTGGGGGCTTTTCTTCTCCAAATTTCGCTTTCCGCGTTCGTCGCAGAATCAAAGATCGTATTTAATAATTTGTGCACCTCTCCTAGATTTTAGAGAGACAAAGGTCGTGGGGTTATTAAAACGCAGGTACGGAACTCTACTTTTTATCTCATGGTTCGGTTTAGCTCGGTTTTTGTATACTATAACCGGATCCAAACCGGAGTTGAGCAATAATAGCGTTTATGACTTTATTTGTATTATAAATATTTATTGAATTTGAAAGAATTGAAGTTTTCTATTATAAGGGTTATTGACTATTTATAGTGATTCTTCAAAATTAAGTGTTAGTATTCAATTTACTACTTTCCCAGTTTCAGTTAATGTTAGTGTTATCTAGTCTTACTTTAGTTTTTTTTTTTTTATGGCTATTGTCATTTGAAATAATTTTAAGAAAATTCCAATGTAAAGAACTAAATTAAACCTTTTAGCTGTCATTTTAATAGAATTTCAATGTAAAGAACTAAATATAAACCTTTTTTACAATACTTTTAAGTCAACGACTTATGGATTCATTTACATACTTTAAGATTCAAGATATATAGTAATAATTAGAAGAAAAATACTAGAATTATTAAATTAAACCATTTTGTTTAAGTTTTAAGATTGGTTTATGATTCTCCGGGATTTTGGATAGACATCGAGTCTGAAATTTTTTTAAAAATTCAAGTCTTTAATGATGTTCGACAAAATCTTACCTAACGAAACAAAGAAAATCATTTTTTTTCACTTTAATTTAAATCGTCAGAACTCAGGAGAGCCACTACTTTATGGAGTTTATAATCTAAAGTTTATAGTTTAAATTTTTACACGGCTTTGTTAATTTAGAAATATTAATATTGATATAAATTTTGTGATATATTTTATAACTCTCCTGCAAACGATAAAAATATCCTTAAAACTTGAAAGCTAAAGTAAATATAAAATGGTAAACCAGACACAACCCAGCTCATAAAAGCTTCGTTTTCATTTGAGTTTTCTCAACGCTAACAGAACCATCATTTGAATTAGCCATTCCGAGTCTCTTTACATTTTCATTGGAGGAATAAGAAAGTTACTTTTAAAAATATATATTCGCTCTCCGTATCACTTAATAATGATCAACGAGTGGTCGGTTTCTAAATTAATACTATATTCAACCTCAATCAAGCTTTTACCTTTTTCAAAGTTTTTCTGACATCTTCAAATTAAAAACATTAGAAGAAATTTAAGCAATAGTGTATTACAAGGTAGAGGAAGGTTCGTATACATAGTTTATAAGTTGACAGAAGTTGACAGAAAACAATGAAAAGAAACTTCTTTTCAGAAAAACAATTTTTAAAAAGGTAGAGTGATGCACACTCTCTCTAGACCAGAGATTCGAAATGTTTCATGGGTATATGCATTAGATATATAGTCAAAATTTTATTTTATTATTTATCGTATGTGTTAGTTTTGATAGCATAGATTTTATGCATGTTTTTAACAAATAACATGTTATTTTACTAGGTAATAGGTTATTTTACATGATATTACGTTATTAATTCAAATCACACACAAAAATATACTATTTATCTTTTTATTTTACTTTTTTCACTGCATCATTTTGGAAATTAAAAGGATATAATTTTGGTTACATAGGTAAAATAACCCTTATTTTATGTAAGGATCCCCAATATTAGCTTTTTTTTTTTGCCATTATAAATGTTTTAAATGATAGAAAACTTGATATTCTATAGATAATTTAGATTTATATTTGAAATTCCAAATGTTATAATAAACAAAGGGAAAAAAACAGAAAATCAGGGAAAAAAAAAGCTAACTAAAAATTTAAAATTAAATTAACCAGTTTGTGTAGAATTTCTTTATATATGTTTTTTTCTTTGAAATTTTTCTTAGGGTTTTTGTCTGAAAATCTAAAACAATTCAAAAGTTGTCCCTATTTTTTTTCTTAAATTATTTACCTTTTGCTTTCTAGCTTACTATTCATAACTTCGTTTATTTTAGTCAAAAACAAATTTGTTTTTTTTTTGTTCGAAAGGCCCAAATGGTTACGGCTTAGACGGAGAGAATAACAGATTTTGGTATAAAAGTGAATACATAAACATATATGAATGAATGCATGTAAAGTATATGAACTTGATATAAAACACAAAAGAGGCTTTTTCACTCTTAGCTTTCTTCTGTGGTGGGGCAAAAGGCTAAACTCTCCCCACTTTAATCATTTCATTTAAGTGGACAAATCATTGAAGCAATGTATTAATGCATAACCCATGAGACGACATAGATACACACACATTCTGGTATATAACAGAACCACTGCCTATGGTTTACACGTAAGAATCTCATTTGGGACCAAACTTGAAGCAATCACAAAACTATTTAAGCAATCACAAAACTTGAACTAGAAGAGTACTAGGAAATTTGACACATCCCTATTGTGCCCTAAAATATATATGAAAGTAGAAAAGCTCTTTCAAGACTTGACACCTGATAAATTAGCGCATGAAGACTTGTGACATGTTCTAATATTAACTATATACAAACATAAAAATTAATTAGGTAGCTACTGTCGATTGATTATGCACTTAAAATGAAATCACGTCCATATTTTAAAACGTTTGTGGATAGCTACTGTCAATTAATTATGCACTTGTTTTAAATGTTTGTTTTTGTGGTAATAATATTAATGCTGAAAAATTCATCCAAATGGTTATGTCTAGAGCACATTCTACATTGGCACGCACTTCAGATATGTGGACCATGTAATGTAGATAGTGTTCAAACACGTTGTATTAAGATAGAAACTTCAGTGGTTTCTTTTGAATATAATAATGATGTCAAAATAATAATACATATTGTAAAAAAAAAAATCATATGGATTGAGCAAAGACCAAGCTGCAAACTTGAAGCAACATGAGAGCATTGAAAGCAAATAAAAGAGACAGCTTCATGTCAATTATACAAAAGGAAAAAAAGGGTTCTGCTTCAACTTAAAATCCAAAAAATGAAAGGAAATTAAAGGTAAGAAGAAGCAAACTCAAACATAAAATCCAACCAAATTGCGTTCACTTATAAGATAAGTCGTTTCAATAATTTGACTTTTCATCAGTCAAACTTATGATCGTGTCAGCAAAAAAAAAAAAAAACAACACATTGACCAACACAAATCTCTTGTCATACATCTCCCTAAAATGCGTTCGGATATTTCGAGGGAAGATTTATGCAAAATTGGGTCAGTGCCAAGATCCAATTTTGCAAAAATCTTTGCTTCGAAATATGATACAAGTGACGTGCTGTCTGGTGTGTGACAGTGTGACAGTAAGAAAGTGTGGTGTTTATTATTGAATAAAACGGCAAGTGTTTCTTCATCGAAGGAGTAACAAAATTGTAAGAAAACACATGAGTATATTTGGATCATAAATAGTCTTGGGCTTTGACTCTTAATATATCCTTTACAACCAAAACATGTTCAAATATGTTTATCTTATATGATCCTCAAATTTATTAATAGAGTGACAGAAATCATACATGAACGAAGACGAAATAGACGTGAAAACATGTTAAGCCATACTCAATCAACACTTAATTGGAGATAATGAATAGATAGTTTCTAACAGTACTTAATTGGAGATAATGAATAAATAGTTTTAACTCCACGTACGCAATCGTCTTTAATGTGGAACATAGTGCAAGTTCCTAGTAACTTAGTATACTAGATTCGTTAGAATAGGATAAACAAGTATTCTTATGAAATTCTTCAACTGATCTCTTCACCTTGGCTACCTCTTTCAATTGATCTCCTCCATCACCTCAAAGTAGCACACTGACAAGGGGAAAAAAAGGAGCAAAAATCAGATGCCAATTGTATTTTCTTGTCAGACCACCAAGTTGAACAGAACCAGCAGACTTCAACATCTAGATGAGAATTGTATCTTCTTGCGAGGCCAACAAGTTGAACAGAACCAGCATACTTCACCATCTATTACCATTGCCACAATATATGAATTAACAATCAGAGTGGTCTAATACTTTTCTAATTAAAACTAGAAAGCACATTGTTAAATAAGAAGACACGACGAGAAGATATGTCACCAGTGCATCGGAACCATAGAATTATATAATATTAAATGTGGGGATACATATAATCAAAGTGAAAAAGGGTTTTTCCGCATACTGGTTTCTCTTTTCTAATCAGATACGTTACAAGAATGACAGAAAGATGTACATGAGCACGAAAAACTTGAGAGGAGATATAAAGCTAAAAAGTTAACGAAAAATAAACAAACATGCTGAACCATACACGTTGAAATATGTGAATAGGAGGAGAAAAATATATCACCTATTGGTGGAGAAGTGGGTCTGCAAAGGATGGGATAAGTCTTGCCTGCAGACCAACACTTTTTAGATTGATACTCCACTTGAGGTGTATAAGGAGAGTCATACTCTCTAGCAGCAAAGGTGATGTAGTACTTTGTCCTACCCCCTGGGTAGAAATTAGCCCTCAAGATATGTTCGAATTTCACATTCATTTTCTTTCTTTTGTTATATTTTGCAACACATTGAGATGCTAAATTTCAGGAGCTCCAAAAGTGGAAATGCATCGTTGTTCATTTTTTTTTCTATGACCTTTTTTCTCTCAAGAGGGCCTGGAAAAAGAGAAATCAACTCTCGAACTAACGAGGGTTCACATTTTGACTTACCTTGCCACAAGTTCTTCCCTACCTAGCTTGGTGTCCAAGAAACGAAGACAATTAATCATCAGTGGATATGATCTCGACGACTCGACATGTCTTACATCTCTGACAAATAGCTGGTAATGTCTTTTTCCCGCTGAACGAGTCAGAGCATGCAGTTTATGGAAACCCCACCAAAAGAAATAAAAAGAAATTGCGTGGACTTAAGAGAGGAGTCGATTCGATAACTTTACTTTTCAAACAGTCGAACTTATTACCGTGTTAGAAACACTTTGGCCGACACACAAACTCTTGTCATATCGATTGAAGTCTTTATAAAATCTTCAAAACATATGTATAACATTCTTTTTTTTTTTTGAATAAATGTTAAATTTTATTCAAAGAAAACAACCTTTTTACAAAACGTTTTTCGGAAGCTTATAGCTTTTTACAAAATAGATTTGAAATGAGTTACATAGGAAGCGATTATCTTGTGGCGAACCACTCACGAAGCCCTTCGTTGTATCGTTGGTCGCCCAACTCTCTGATAGAACTTAATCGGTTTCGCACGTTTTTGTCAATGAGCTTGATCAATAGTGCTGATGGTGAAGGAGCTTGTCCATGTCTTCTTGAGTTTATTTCTCGCCATATGTGGTAGACAGTTGCCTGGAATGCATAACGCAGTAGAAATGTTTTGATCCTAGCACCACCGGTTTTACTAAGTAGCTGAATGAGTCGATCCCAAAGAGGTGTGAAATCTGTCCTAAGGAGATTTAAAGCCGTGGCTTTCCAAATCTCTTCCGAGTACCTGCACTTGAAGAACAGGTGATTTCGTGTCTCCATAGTGTGTCCGCACAAGATGCATCCGGCGCTGTGCCCGACGTTCCAGGAACTGATTCGGTTGCCTGTTGTTAGCCTGTCGTGTACTGCAAGCCAAGAGAGGAAGCTGTATTTTGGAGTAGCGTAAGGAGACCAAAACACCGTTACTCCAATTCTGTCGTGGATGTGATCCCCGCAGGAGCTTCCATGTGAGCTTTGTTGAGAAAAATCTGTTGAACTTGTCAGGTGCGGAACGCCATTGATGGATATCTGGAGTATCAGCAAGGACGTCAATATGATCAGCTAAGGAGTTCAGCTCTGTTTCGATAGTGTTCAGTATATCTACTCGATGTCGTCTTCTTCTGCGGATCCGAATAGCTGTTTGTACTGACGCATCTAAAGGGATGCCTCAGTCAATTACCCCTCTGCTTCCCAATAGATCGAATAATCCTCCTTGTTTAGACCAGCAATCACACCAAAAGGATGTAGACTCACCACTGTTTACCTTCACCTTGTGAAATGATTTTGCTACTGTCCTCAATTTCAGAAGTTTTCTCCACATCCAAGATCCCGATGTTGTTGACTCTTTTTGCTCCCAAAAAGATTTTTTGTGAATAAGATAAGTCCAAACCCATGAAACCCATAACGAAGACTGAGAAGATATTATTCTCCAAATCAATTTCAAACAACTCACTTGGTTAGTTTCAATCAACGACTTCATATTTATAACATCCATCAAAACAAATGATACAAAGTTTTCATTCATTTAAATATTCCTTATCAATCTTGTAAAGTCTTCTATTTAACGACGACATTTCCAAGAACAAACATAAATAGCAAAATCTGCCTCGGAAATCTGGACAATGGAAGGGAGCTTGCAGCGATAGTTACAGATACTGCAAAGTGGTCTACAAATAGAGGTGTTGGATACCACTTCTACATTCGAGCTTATTACCGAACCTGGCATAATATATGAGAATTCTCCCACGACACAGGAGATATGCAATATGACCCCACAATCGATACATGTATAAAACCATTTCTTCGGATTCACTTTTGTTCTACATGCTTCACACCAATATTCTCCATCGACATTGTTTTCACCATAAGACAAGAAAAGAGGATGATCGTCGTACCTATGTCTAATTACCTTTTGCGGTAAAAGAGCACACTTATAATCCAAGCTAAAGTCACACTCATCACAACTAAACACATCTCTCTTATTCTGTCCCCCACATGCAGCGCAAGACTTAGACATAAATTTAGAGTAGTATAAGGGATGTGGATGGCTTTCATGCACAAATGGTTCTGAAACTGAACCACATCGCACATCTAGACTAATATCAGAATTACGAGACTTGTACCTGAAACCGGTGAAACTTTGAAGACAAAGATGACACATATACTCTTTGCATTCAGTATTCGTGTCTAGTGTGAATGGTTGGTTGTGGCACACATGTCGTTTCTTCCGAGGAAGGTTAGCACATTTTTGATGGAGAAAGAAATCACATTGTTCGCAACTGTAGAATGATTCTGAACAAATCTGGGAGACACATGCTTGACAAAGTGTGCTTTCATTTAGAATCCTCCCATCCATGGTTATTCGTAAGTTATGATCATGGCTAATATGTTTTATGGTGTTATCATTAATCACCACGAATGGATTTTCCTCGGGCTCCTCGGGCGTCCCCTCTAGTTCGATCATGTCCCACACATCTTTTCTCCTTGCACATCTTGAATGAACAACATATTTAGAACATTTGGAACAAGAATACCCACCGTGGAATACATCCACTTTCTTACGACAGACTCCGCATATCCAGTTTCCATGTCCAAGATAACGGGTGTAAGAGATGCGATGATCATGGCGGTTGATGTTTATAACACGGGGTAAATCGATACACTCTCGATGAATCATGAAATGCATTGAAGACAGAAATAAGGGCTTCGATCACCTTGTGTCCCACAAGCGTTGCACGTGAAATCGATACGTCTTGGAATAAGATGAAGTTGATGTTCATGGGTTGTCGGGCTTAAAACACCAAGAGGTGGTGGGTTTTTCATACACTCTCCGCATATGCTGAAGTTACAAACATCACAGTGGTGGTGACGTCGTCCAACAAACTCAATCCCGCATAGAAGACATTCCTTGTCGGTGTAATCTGGTGCTTCATTTGTAAGAAGTTTGAGTGGGTGTTGGGGGTGGGAAGTGTGGTTTGCTTCTGGGAAAAACTTTGCACATTCCTCATGAAAGACCAATTCGCACTTATAGCATTTATAAGATAATTGTTGGCTTAAAACTATCAAGTCGCACGTTTTATTGTCCGTGAAACTGTCAAACTTTGTTCGGCTCAAAAGCTCAAGTGGATGCTCGTGCACGCTGGAGTTTTCAAGAATAAGAAGTGGAGCTGGTCCATTGGCACAACGTAGATCCAACTTGAAGTCACAGCTTAAACAGAAATAACCATTGCTAAACATAGTTCCACACCGACTACAGGCAGATGATTCGAGACTTAGGCGAAGCTTGAGAGGATGGTCGGGATGAGAAGTGTGGTTGATTACTGGAAAAGACTCAGCACAGTCTTTATGAAACGCAAATTCACACTCATTGCGACGGTAGCCTCCGTATATGTAATAATTACCAAGCAAGCATGCGTCACACCAACTCAAATCAAAGCGAGTAACAGGCAACAAAGGATGTTTGTGAATTGGTACCTCTACTTTTTTCATGGTGATTCCAAAATCCAACTCAATATTCCCGAGCTCTTTGTTATGATGGTTTAGAGTGGTGTATTTTTTTTGTCTTTTTGTTTTTTGTTTTCTCCGATGTTAACTAGTCCATATGTATGGAATATGGATTAGTCCTTGCTATAACAACTAATATTATTATTATTAATGAATCAGTAATGCATAGAAATTAACGCCGCACCACGTGAAAAGTGAAAAATGTCGGTGAAGACCTGGAGATTGAAGAGCACTTGGAATCCTATGGTTCTCCAGAAAAATATTAAAATTAAGAAAAGGAAAAGACAATAATAAGTAATATGTTATAAAATAACGATGTTTATATATATTGTTATATTACCAAAATATAAAAGGGAAATAGATTTTATCAGAGAGATTGTAATGTATTGAATTGTATATGGAATGAATTTTTACATTAAGCGGAAGCTTCTAATTATAGGAAAATAAATTAAGTTACTATGCATGCATAGTGACAGTGGACTCCACACTAAAATTAATCGTCAAATTATTTGCCTAATTTTGCCAAACTTTCTTTGACTTTTACAACACTCCCCCTTGGAAACCAATGTCACTTGAGTTACGCTTGCTGTTTAGAGTCTTTGTTGTCTCGTTAAAAATCCTTATAAGAAAAACCCAGTGGGATAAAACCTCATAAGGTAAAAAGAATACAACACGCAAGCTCCCCCTCGAATGAAGGTTACGTCATCTCATATGTCTCGTTGATGACGCATTCCGATGTTATGAACATGTTTCTTGAACATCGAGGTGGACAATGACTTTGTGAAGAGATCTGCAGTGTTGTCGCATGATTTGACGTATCTTACTTCAATGTCTTTGTTTTTCTCAAGCTCCTGAGTGTATGCAAAGAACTTTGGAGGGATATGTTTGGTTCTATCGGTTTTGATATATCCTTCTTTTGTCTGAGTGACACATGCAGCGTTATCTTCATAAATAATCGTTGGTTCCGTGTTTACGTGAATTCCGCTGCTTGATTGAATGTGTTGTCTTATTGACCTTAGCCATACACATTCTCTACTTGCTTCATGGAGTGCGATGATTTCGGCATGGTTTGAAGAAGTAGCCACAAGCGTCTGTTTCTGCGAACGCCATGTTATTGCAGTGCCTCCGATCGTAAATACATATCCTGTCTGTGATCGGGCTTTGTGAGGATCCGATAGATATCCTGCATCTGCAAAACCAATCATTTGACTATTTGAATTGTTAGGATAAAATAATCCTATTCCAATGTCTTCGAGTAGGGGATGAACTATATCTTGCTAAAAGATTAATGGCAAATGATATGTCTGGTCTAGTACAATTAGCAAGATACATAAGAGCTCCAATCGCACTTAGATATGGCACTTCTGGGCCAAGTATCTCTTCATTTTCCTCAGGTGGTCGGAATGGATCATTATGAACATTCAGTGTTCTCACGACCATAGGGGTGCTGAGAGGAGTTGCCTTATCCATGTTAAATCTTTTTAACACTCTTTTGGTATATGTGGATTGATGTACAAATATACCCTTTTGAGATCTCTCAATTTGTAGGCCAAGACAATACTTTGTCTGCCCGAGATCTTTCATCTCAAATTCTCCTTTCAAGTACTTTGATGCTTCCTGTATTTCCTTTTGAGTCCCGATCATATTCAGATCATCAACATATACCGCGATTAGTACAAATCCGGATGTTGTTTTCTTGATGAAAACACATGGGCATATAGGATTGTTCACATATCCTTCTTTCATCAAGTGCTCACTTAGGCGATTATACCACATACGTCCAGACTGTTTCAGTCCATATAATGATCTTTGCAATTTTATTGCACATAATTCTCTGGGTTTAGAACTTAATGGTTCTGGCATTTTGAACCCATCGAGAATTTTCATATAGATATTAGTATCTAATGATCCATATAGGTAAGCTGTGACTACATCCATGAGACGCATTTCTAAATTCTCTTTAGCTGCTAGATTCATCAGGAATCTAAACGTTATTGCATCCATAACGGGAGAATATGTTTCCTCGTAATCAATTCCGGGTCTTTGAGAAAAACCTTGAGCCACGAGGGAAGATTTATATCTCATAATTTTATTTTTCTCATTTCGTTTTCGAACGAATACCCATTTATATCCGACCGGTCTCACATCTTCAAGTGTGAGTACAATAGGTCCGAATACTTTTCGCTTATTGAGCGAATCAAGTTCGACTTGTATAGCATCCTTCCATTTAGGCCAGTCATGTCTCTTTTGACATTCATATACAGACTTTGGCTCCAAATCATCGTTTTCATCACATATTTCATTTGCAATAAGGTATATGAAAATGTCATCGATGCTATCAACTTCATGTCGATTCCATGTTTTCCCATTAGAGGAATAATTGATGGAAATCTCATGATTATCTTTAGGATTATCATGATTATCTTCAGGATTATGAGTTTCCACGTTATGATCAGTCTCTTGGTTTGTTTCTTCCAAAATATTTTCTGCTATTTTGGGATCATTATGCTTTTCAACTTTCTTTCTTTTTCTAGGATTTTTATCCTTAGAACCAACAGGTCTACCACGCTTCAGGCGTACTCTAGACTCACGTGTATCATCTGCTTTTCCACCTTCATGTGGTATTTCAATTCGAGCAGGAGTATTTGCAGCTGGTATGTGTGATTTAGTTACCGTTTTGGTATCTGCAAATGCATCAGGTAACTGATTTGCAATGTTCTGCAGATTTATGATCCGTCGAACTTCCAGTTCTGACTGTTTGGTTGGTGGATCAAAGTGTAACAATGATGGTACACACCACTTGATATCCTTCTCTACTTGTTTATTCTCTCCCCTAGAACCGAAAATGTTTTCTCATCAAAATGACAATCGGCAAAACGTGCCGTAAAAACATCTCCAGTCTGTGGTTCTAGGTATCGTATGATTGATGGAGAATCATAACCAATATATATTCCCAACCTTCTTTGTGGTCCCATCTTTGTACGTTGTGGTGGTGATACAGGCACATATACCGCACAACCAAAAATTCTTAGATGAAAAATATTCGGTTCTCGACCGAACGTTAACTGTAATGGGGAATATTTATGGTATGCACTTGGTCTTATCCGAATTAGTGCTTCTGCATGCAAAATAGCATGTCCCCATACAGATGTTGGGAGTTTTGATCTCATTATCAATGGTCTTGCAATTAATTGCAACCGTTTAATCAACGATTCAGCCAACCCATTTTGAGTGTGAACATGTGCTACAGGATGTTCAATTTCAATCCCCGTTATCATACAGTAATCATTAAATGATTGGGATGTGAATTCACCAGCATTGTCTAGTCTAACTCTTTTAATGGGATAATCTGGGAACTGTGCCCTCAGTTTGATTATCTGAGTTAGAAATTTCGCAAATGCTATATTACGAGATGATAATAGACAAACATGTGACCATCTGCTGGATGCGTCAATCAGAACCATATAATATTGGAAAGGTCCACATGGTGGATGAATCGGTCCACATATATCACCTTGAATTCGTTCAAGGAATTTTGGTGATTCTTTATCAATCTTGAGTGGCGAATGCCTTATGATTAATTTTCCAAGAGAACATGCAACACATGTCATTTTATTTTCCATATCAATTTCCTGGATTTTTAGGGAATGACCATGTGAGTTTTCTATTATTCTTCGCATCATTGTGGTGCCTGAGTGACCTAGGCGATCATGCCATAATATGAAATCTTCTGGATTTCTTTTAACCACAAGATGTGATTCTATTGCATCTATATACGTTTGATGCAAACCAGAAGGAAGTTTTGGTAATTTTTCCTTAATAACCCTTTTTCCCGATTCATCGGAAAATATATACATATACTTCTTTCCATTCTCAGTTGCAGACTGAGTATCATAACCTTGAAGATATATGTCTTTAAAACTCAACAAATTCTTTTTTGAATTTGGAGCATATAAGGCGTTATCAATAGAAAATTTCGTTCCATTTGGCAACGAAAATCTGGCTTTACCAGTTTCTTCTATCACGTCTGCAGGACCTGATATCGTGTTGACAATGATATTTTTGGATTTTAAATCAGAGAAGTATCTTTTGTTTCTCAGAATAGTGTGCGTTGTTCCACTATCTGGTATGCAAATTTCTCTTACCATTTTATTGGGTATTGTTTCCTCTGTATTATGATCCATTTCGTGTAATTTGATGAGATCGGATGAAAAATAATTTCCAGCGATGAACAGTGTTTCCGGCAGTGAATAGTACTTGTGGAAATTTTTCAGTTTCGATCGGAGCGATCGTGCTGATAACGTGTTATAAAATAACAGTGTTTATATATATTGTTATATTACCGAAATATAAAAGGGAAAGAGATTTTATCAGAGAGATCGTAATGTATTAAATTGTATATGGAATGAATTTTTACATTAAGCGGAAACCTCTATTTATATGAAAATAAATTGAGTTACTATACATGCATAGTGACAGTGGACTCCACACTAAAATTAATCGTCAAATTATTGCCTAATTTTGCCAAACTTTAACTTTTACAACATAATAATACTTTTTAACAAAGGAAGAATAGAAGATAATATTAATAATACATGTCTTCTTAGTGACGATTTAGTGCTATATGCTCTTTAAATGGGTGATTCGTGGAGCTGTAGTTATAAGACTTTTGCTGTAAATTTTTTTTTCGTAGCATTTTAGTATTGAAGACTAATTAGTAAAGTTAGTTCAATATTATGCATTTAAATTTTAAGTGTATGAATTTTAAAATTTTACAATATATTAAATAACAGCAAAATATTTTGGTTTGTCTAATTTTATAGAATTTATTGAATAGTCCAAAAATATGAGGTAAATATTGTAAATAGGAAAAAAAAATAAGGAGATTCATAAGATTTGCAAAACCATACGAAGATTGCTAATCTGTCGCGATGTTTACGACGAATTAGCAACGAAATGTTTGGACACGAAAGGTAGACACAAATTTGTCAGTTAGTTGCAAAGTTAACGACGAATTAGCGGCGTTTTCCTATTGTTATATTGTCACTAACTTTGTGACGATTTTACGACAACTCTGTATTTTTGTGACAAATTTGCGACGAATTTTAATATATTTATATTTGTGACAAATTTGTGACGTCATTAAAGAACGTACAAGGATCTAAATTTAATTATCAACTTCTTAATTCGACATTTTATATAAAAAAAGGTGACGAATTTGTGACGATTGTTATATATTTATATTTAATTTTTTAATAGTACAATAAAAATTAATATTATATAAATTTAAATTTTTTTTTCAAAATTACAAAAATAACTAATCCCGTAAGCTAATATCTGGGGATCCGCGTTTGCCGCCTTTGCTGAGAGCCTATTCTCGGTTAGAATAGTGGTTTAAAATAAAACTAAGATATATCTCGTGCTATAGCACGAACAAATTGCAATTATAGAAAATATCCAAAAATTATAAAATTAGGATATTAGAAAATTGTAATTTTTCCAAAACTTTATGAAAATTATAATATCAATTTTTATAATATCAAATCTTTGTTAGCACCTAATAACAGAATTAAATCGGTTTAAATTCTTTCTTAAAATCTTCCAAAAAATTGTAATCTACGTGAAATCTTTTATTTTTAGAAAATTAAATCAGCATTTAATTTAATTTAATTAGTGTGTTTAACTAAATCAACAAAAATTTCACAAAATCTATTTTTAACTTCTTTTTGAAAATTAAAATAAATAAATTATTTAGAACGAACATTATAAATAATTAATTTAATATTTAATTAAATGATCACATAATAATTAATTGACTAAAATATCCTTAATGAGAGATTTTAATTTGTTTTTAGATATAATGACAATATGATGTAATTATTAACATTTTGTAAAGTTTATTTCTAAGTGTACTCTCTTAATAATATATAGGGGATTAAGTAATCTAGTTTTTCAAAACTCTTACCCATATTTAGAGAAAAACCAAAAACCCCAATAATTGAGTTTTTCCATAACATTTGTCAATACCTTTTTTCTTATTCTTATTTTTATATATACATTTTGATTTTGAAAATATTGTTATTAGCTAGATACTATTTTCTCTATATAAGAGAACTAAATTATATGATTTTTGGGTCTTGCCTTGGAGAATGTACAGGTCCACGGGACGTAAACCTCCAAATAAAAAAAAAAAAAACAAAAAACTTATCAGAAACCAGTTTAAGGTTTCACATGAGTATTTGACAATCTTGTGTGTAAGCGTGCGTGTTTTTCTTTTACTTTTTTTTTTCTTTACAAGATTCAATGCTATAAAATAAGGGTGATTTGCAGATATAGCACTTTTACACTATATAATTAAGAGTATTAACTAACTAACACAATAAATCAGTAAATGTAGTAATTAGGCTTTAGGGAGAGTAAAAAGAGACTGTCTCCGTGTTGCGCTTCATCCGCGAACGAGGAGAGTGATGACTGATGAGTAAGCTAACGTGGCTCAATCATGGGTGTTCAAGTGAGAAGAAAGACTAAGGTGGAAGGAGAGCGAAATTCTCTTTTATTTTTTTATTTTTTCTTTATTTTTTTTTAATTGTAACTTAAATTTTTTTGTTTTATAAAAAATTATCCAAGTTCATGATTTTTTATTTAAAAGAACTGTATATTTTCCTTCATTTACATAATTTGAGTTTTTGAAAACAGACAAAAAAAAATTCAGATGAGAATAGTATTGTCAGTGAAGAACATGACGTTCTATATAGATACTCATCTAACAGACTAGCATACTCTATAATATTTACCAATGTTTTCAGCTATAAATACAAAATTAGTAAATCCTGAATCAAATATTTAAGTCCTGAATCAAATATTTAAGTCTCAAACGCCATAAAAATAAATTTCAGTTTTTGTGGTGTTTGACACTTGAATATTTATTGGTTATACTTATACATCCTAATTTTTCATAAAATAATATGATTACATTGTCTTCTTTTATTAGTCATGTTGAAATAAAAGCTAGAGAGATAGAATTTAAAAGAGTCCTAAATTTAAAGGGGAAGCTTGGCTAAATTTCAGGAGCTCCAAAAATGGAATTGCATCGTTGTTTAACTTTTCTCTATTCAGGTAACCCAAAAAAACCAAAACCCATTTTTATCCAAAACTCTTCAAGTTTTGTTTTCATTTCACCTTGCGACGTCTTCATCTTTCTCGGGTTCCCAATTCCCTCAACTTGGGAACCTGAAAATTTCTTCCTTAACTTCATGATCAATTCTTCAGGTATAAACCCTTTTGACAATCTCAAATCTACATATTTTTTCTTCTTTTTCTTGCAGCTTACGGTACCTAACCTAATTATATATATTTCTCCTTCAGAATGGGTCTCAAGCTCTCAAGAGGGCCTGGAAAAGAGAAATCAACTCTAGAACTAACGAGGGTTCACATTCTGACTTATCTTACCACAAGTTATTACCTACGTAGTTTGGTGTCCAAGAAACGAAGACGGTTAATCATCGGCGGATATGATCTCGACATGTCTTACATCTCTGACAAATTGTTGGCTATGTCTTTTCCCGCTGAACGAATGAGAGCAGTTTATAGAAACCCTCTTTGGCAAGTCAAGTCTGTGCTCGATATGCGACATCCTGATCATTACAAGGTTAATAAGACAATTGATCAATCAAAACATCAAATCAACAAATTAACCAATCTTTTAAAACATTTTTGGGTCCTGCAGGTCTATAATCTATGCATAGAGGAATCTTATGATCCAGACAACTTTTATGGCCGCGTGGAACGATTTCCATTTGATGATAATCATGTTCCATCTCTCAAAATGATCCAACTTTTCTGCGAAAGCGTTCATTCTTGGCTTGCACTATATCCCAAGAACATCGCGGTTGTTCATTGCATGGTATTTTCTTAAAACCAAAACCTGGTTTCTTCCACATTTTGTACATTATCAGATTCTAATGTACTTTTTGCAGGCAGGAAAAGGCAGAACAGGGTTAATGGTATCGGCGTACCTTGTTTATGGTGGAATGTCATCTGAGGAAGCTCTTGAGATGTATGCAAGCAGAAGAACAACAAACAATAATGGAGTAAGTCCTTAATTTTAGCTACGGTTTAATAGATAATTAAGCTATTAAACAAAACCGGTATATTTCTTGATTAATTACCATGACAGGTCTCAATACCAAGCCAACGTCGTTATGTGAAATATTGGTCAGATTTACTTTCGTTTCGTAAAAAGGGACCTCCGGAGGTTAAATTACCTCAAGAACATAGCAGAGAGTTGTTGAGAATTAGGCTTTATGATACAGCTAACGTTGATGCTGTCTTCTTTGTGGTCTCAGAACTTCAGGAGGTAATGATATATACACTTTTTTATGCATTGCAGACTCTGTTTCTGCTTGATTGATACACTTTGATGCATTTGCAGATTCTGTTTCTGCTTTGATAATATAAACATTGATGCAAAGCACACTCTGTTTCTGATGTTAGGTTCCAAATGAGATGTATCGACCATCTGTAGAACTTGCAAGAGGTTGCTGTAGACAATTCAAGAAAGGGTATTGTAGAAGCTCGAGTCCACGGTATTATATATCTCATGTGAACTGTGATTCAGAAGAGGATGAGGAAGTAACAGATGGAGAAACGCCACGTCTTGTTGTTCAAATGGATACAGAGAGTTCCATCATCGACGAGAAAACATGTCTTGATTTTTACTTTGACAAACCTGTGAGAGTAAGTCACAAAACAAATCAATCTTCAGACAATGTTTTTGTCAAGATGTTGATAAGTTGTAATATAATTCTTGGACAGGTGAGTGGAGACATACGCATCACATTCTACCAGAAAATGATCGGACGCCGCCTTTTTTATACTTGCTTCAACACAGCTTTTATAACCAATGGCTTGCTTCAGGTAAATTCTCCAAATCCCTCGAGCCAATGTTCTCTCTTGACATTCTTAACAATGCCCATTTCTTGATACTGCAGTTTTCCATAGGAGAGCTAGATAAAGTTGGTGGTAACGGAAGATCGATATCTGGTCCTGATTTTAGCTTGGAGTTACTCTTTGGCCCAGCTAGTTCAAAATTCGGAAAGTTTCTTTCCCGCGATGACCTTTCTCTCTCTTAAGCCTCATTTTCAGCTCTTTTGAAATCGAATCGTTGAAGCTCATTGGATTCAACACTTATGAGTTTTTAAACAGTTCTGTTTCATCAGTCAGCCACTAAAGAGGCCTAAATAGCTCAGCTGATACCTGCAAAACACTTCAATGGCTGAAAACAGAGTTTCCATGTACAAAT
Organism: Boechera stricta; assembly: GCA_018361395.1. Classification (NCBI taxonomy): domain Eukaryota; kingdom Viridiplantae; phylum Streptophyta; class Magnoliopsida; order Brassicales; family Brassicaceae; genus Boechera; species Boechera stricta. The sequence goes on along the minus strand of CM031544.1, from coordinate 5,630,403 downwards.
GCAGAGGCAAATGGGAAATTATCAAACATATCAGCAAACGAACCACTTTCTTAACAATGTTTTTTTTTGTAGCAGGGACTGCAATTTTGGTAAATGATAAGACAGTAATATGATTTACGGGATTCTCTTACCATCCATTTTTTCACTAGGATGGTCTGTTTACAGTTTAAGAACCAGGCACTATGTTTTGAGTACATATCTCCATAGCAAAAGTAAAGGAAACGGTTTTTATTATTATTGGAATACAACTTACCATCAAACTGTCTTCACTGTGACTATGAAGCTCGAACATAACAACTAAAAACAGGATAAAAAAGCAGGAGAAGAGATCTCTGTTATGCTTGAGTCTTGATCTTTGAAATCACTTCAAAAGATATGCCATTCTCTTCAAGTCGCTGTTGGATATTGGTTGAACCAAACACAATGCCGGGTGTGTAGACTCCTCCCTTAACTAGGCTTTCGCGCTGGCCCAAGACTATCAAACCGCATTGAACAAGTGTTATCGGTGTGGTTATATATCCAATCTCAGGTCCTGAAATTCTTGTAATAATTTCTGTGTCGGGCTTTGTATTTTCTTGTGAAGCGAGACTCTCTTCACTGTACCCACGACCTATGAACCACATCTTAAATGTAGCGCTTTCTACCTCTTCTTCACTTGGACCCTTCTTTTGGAACCAACCAAGGCTAAAAACCGAAGGGAATTTCAAAAGAAGCCATCTTCCAAAGGAGAACTTGGAAAGTAGACCAAGGGACACTCCAAGTGTAACATATCGGAATATCCCAAAGAGAGATTTGGATGTTATCTTTACACCGAAATGAGCTGGCTTGATCGACGACCAGAATGCTTCTCTCTTTTGTATCTGCTCAGGACTTTCGTTAAGCCCAGGAAGTCCCTGTGGTTTCTCTGTTAGAGTTGTGAGAGTTCTACGAACAACTACCGCATCAGCAGAAGGTAGCTTTAAAGCCCAAAGACCAATCTTCTTCTGATTTTCTAGTGTTGGTCCTTTAGCAGGAGGACCACAAATCTGCAAATACATTCCAGAGTTCAATATAAGCCAAAGCCTACCAATGAAGAATGTACGAAATAAACTGAATCAACCCTAGCTAAAGAAACATTTACACTTGCCTTACCCTATCTCAATCTCAAGTAGAATTGATTCAATGTCACATTACGTTATATGAATTACTTACCGATGGTCTTGGCCTTCTTGGTCTTGAACGTCTCAGTTCTTTAAGCTTTTCCGCATTAGCTACACCTAAAACCGCAGACTCATAAGTCCCAAAGTTTCCAGCAATTTTTTTATCAGACTCCAAGCTAAGGTATGCTTCGATCTGGTTAGGAACTGATGGAGGTACCCATTGTTTGGCATTGAACAGAAGACCCAATTCAGCAGGTATCGAATCGAAACCACAAGCAGAAACGATTAACGAGCCAGTTTCTTCTGCTCTTTCATGGTAGTTAGCTTCCATTCTCTCCATGAACTCAGGTTCACCACTTATATCCAAATAATCACACCTATAAACAAGCAAACCATGTAGCAAGCAAATAAAACTTAACAAGATTACACTTTTTTCATCAAGCTACAATTTTGATTATTCATTAAATCTAATCAGAGATAAAACTTAAACAAAAAGCTTATCATTTGTCAAGAACTCAAGATCACAAAACCTAAAGATTTGATCAAATCTTTAGTTACCACTGAAGCAAAACTTCATAAAAGCATCAAACATTCCAGTTTTTAGTTCAAACTGTAAACTAAACACAGTTGAGAAAACAGAGTAAAAGACAATTATACCCTGAATCAGCACAAGCAGAGACGACGGGATCGCCATGGATACGGAAAGGTCCAACACAGTTGAGGATGAGTTTGGTTTGGGTACAGAGACGACGAAGTGAATCCCGGTCAGATGTATCAGCAGTGAGGATAGCGACAGAGGAAGGAGGCGGGTTTGGGCGGGTGGCCCATTCGAGTGATTGGGTTAACCGGGTCGGGTTACGACCCGCTAAAGCTAGGGACTTTAACGGAGAAGACGGTGTTTGAAGGAACTTGAGAGCTTCTCTGACGACGTATTTACCGGTAAATCCAGATGCTCCGAGTATGACGATATCGTAAACCGGGTCGGGTTGTTGGGTTGGGTTCATTGTGATCGGATTTGGATTCGGAGACGATGAAAGTTTTTGGCTTTGAGAGAGATATTTTTGTACGATAATAATAGTCTTATGGAGCTTTGTGTCTACCGACAACGACGACGTTACACGTCATTTTGAGTAGATATTTACTTTGAGTAATAAATCATCTTTTTTATTCTAAAATCATTTTTGTACCGATTGGAGTTAGATTTGATTTGATTGGCATATGTCATGTTTGACGCAATTCATTATTTTTAGCAAATTTGAAAGGAGATGATAAAAGCTGAACTTCATGCCGTTGCTACAGATATTACTAGAACTACACGCTGTCTCACATTTAGCACAAGAAAAATAAACCTACGCAGTGCGACTATGGAAATGAAAACTTGTTGAACCAAGTTCTCTGTCACTGGAAGCTTCAAGTGTTTGCTTTCCCTCCATAGCTGTGTTTCTTCGATCATTTGCTCACTTCCACAAACTAGTTTCTTGAACACGATTGAAGGACTATAGATTCCGAGTAAAGTAACACCGGCTCTACTCTTTCGGAAGATGTATTGGTTTGTTTCGTTTCGTGTTTGAGAAACCCTAACTTCGATATCATTATGGATGTACGTGATGTATATTTGTTGATTAATTAATCAGCTACGTGCTATAAACTTTTTCTTTGGGCAAACGTTTTGAGAATTTATGCTTTAATTTGTGTTGTAGAGATCTGATGGTAACGGGAATTTGTTGCATAAGATCGATATGAAAATTTGTTATGGTTATCCAACTGCTGGAATGTTACAGACGTTGTTAAAGCAAGGTGTGCTGGGGGGAATATGGCATTAGATGCTAAACATGAGTGTAAATTTGATAAGCCTTGTGTTATGATGAAAGAGCATTGGAATTACCCTAGGTGGTTCGTAGCTGAGATGGCAGCTCAACAACTATAGTTCAAGGGAAAAGTAGACCAAGTAAACAATTTTTAGTAGTTGCTCATTTCAGATGACAATTTTTTAGCTTCTTTTTTTATTTATTTTGAATGATCTTCTATGCTTAATTTCAATTCAGGATATTTCTCCAACATCAAATGTGAGAGACATTACAACCAATGTGCTCAAGGTGGGCAAAAAGTTTCAATCAGGTATGTTCTTGTATTCATTTTGATTTCTCGATACAAACTATAAAAGCTTTTGGTCTAACATAGTGAATGTTAGATATACCAAAGTGTAAAAAAAGCTAATGAAACAATGAAAATGCATAAACATACATTTCTTTTTCTGCTGCTGAATTTGTATAAAATTTAAGTTTTCTTTTTGACTGAAGAAGACCCTTTAAAGCAATGCACCTGACCAACAATTATCATTGTACAGCTTTAAGAAGCTTTAGTATTAAACCCCACCTTCTGGTAAATATACTTTTTGAGAACTCTGTTGTTTTGTACATAGAAGATATTATTAGGTCTGTATGAGAACTCTGATATTGTTAAGACATCTGAACAACTTGGGATTAGATTAACTAACTAATCACCTTAATTGTTTCTTAGCTTTTTAACCTGTCGGTTAGGTCTTCTCTCTCTCTGTCAGACAGGTGACAAAGCTAAATATGTCTTTTCTCTCTATCTCTCTCTCTTTTGAAAACACAAGAAAAAAAAAGATTATTACCCAATTTTGGTCCCATAATTCTCTCTCTTGCTGTTTATGCGGTTGTGTTTTGCAGCTTCCCTTACCTCTCTTTCACAAGAAGATTCAACAACAAAAAAAAAAGAAAAAAAATGTTTCCTTTTACTTTTAATAATTTTGTCATGTGATTTTTTGTGCCTCTTTCCCTCCTTTTTCATCATCGTCTTCTTTGTGTCTTTTGTCTGCAATCCCATTTAATCTTTTGGCCTAATGTGGGGTTAATTCCCCCATATTAGACCCGTTTCCATATTCGGAAACAAATTTTTTCTATAACAAATGGGTTGCATCAGCTCCAAGAATGTTTCATGTCTAACGGACCAGAGTGCCTCACCGGTCCCTGAACCCTGCTTGATCTCTACGAGCCAGCAACATCGAGTTCTTATTGATCATTCGTTGGAGGCGAGTCACAATAGCAAGCGTTCAAGAAAATCAAGGAGATTGGGCGGTTCTGATTTGAGGATTGGTGTGAGCCTCGGATTGTCTCATAGGAATGTAGAGGCTGAGCAAGCGGCTGCTGGTTGGCCGGCTTGGCTTTGTTCCGCTGCGTCTGAGGCTGTCCATGGTTGGGTTCCTCTAAAGGCTGAGGCGTTCCAGAAGTTGGAGAAGGTAGACATATGGTTTCTTGTCAAGAAAGTTAGCCAAATGACATTATTTTTTTTGTTTTGTTTTGTTTTTGATAGATTTTGTTTGGTGTTAGATTGGACAAGGAACATATAGTAGTGTGTTTCGAGCACGGGAAGTAGAAACTGGGAAAATGGTGGCTTTGAAGAAGGTAAAGTTTGATAATCTTCAACCAGAGAGCATTAGGTTTATGGCAAGAGAGATTCTGATTTTACGGAAACTCAACCATCCAAACATCATGAAACTTGAGGGCATAGTCACGTCTCGAGCATCTAGCAGTATTTACCTTGTTTTTGAGTATATGGAACATGATCTTGCCGGCTTATCCTCGAATCCCGACATCAAATTCACCGAGCCACAGGTACAACAAAATCGGAGATTTGTGTATTTTTCTTGATATTGGAATAAACCTTTTGAGTTTCTTTTTTATTATTATTCTTGTATATATACAAGATCAAATGTTACATGAAGCAATTACTTTGGGGACTAGAGCATTGTCATATGCGTGGCGTAATCCATAGAGACATTAAGGCATCAAACATTTTGGTGAACAACAAAGGAGTTCTAAAGCTTGGAGACTTTGGGCTAGCAAATGTCGTGACACCTACGAACAAAAATCAATTGACGAGCCGTGTAGTGACTTTGTGGTATCGAGCTCCCGAGCTTCTTATGGGATCCAATAGTTATGGTGTATCAGTCGATTTATGGAGTGTGGGCTGTGTTTTTGCTGAGATTCTCATGGGAAAACCAATCCTAAAAGGCAGAACCGAGGTAAAGCAAATTTGCCTTAGGGGTGGGCTCGGAATTGAAATCTTTTTCTTTTGATATTATTTCATTAAAAAAATATTGGTGATTTGTTCCATTTTGTACAGATTGCTATGTTCTAATTAACCAGAGTTAGCGGAAATCTGACTTTTTCAAAACCATTTTTTAAGAAAAAAAAATTGCAATATTCATACTTCAGTTTTGTTTCTTAGTTTTTATTAAAGAGTTTTCTAATTGATTTTATATATAAATTTTGTTTAAAATTATAAGATATACATAATATATATGTGTCTATTTATCTATATAAATATACATATATGCATATAATTGTAATCCAATTTCAAAATGTAGTATGTATAATTTTCTTTACTACCAACGGATTTTAACTTTTAGTATTTACTTTGCTCTGTAAATTTGTGTTTATTTAGATACTTCGAATGATCAAATGAATAACGAATCAATTAATACATGAAAAATATTATTCCCAGCCTTACAACAAGACACAAGACAATGTCTTTGATTAAAGTTTATTTTCCATTTTTGTTTATTGCAGATTGAACAATTGCATAAGATCTACAAGCTTTGTGGATCTCCACCAGATAGCTTCTGGAAACGAACTAAGCTTCCTCACGCAACTTCCTTCAAACCTCAACATACTTATGAAGCCACTCTCAGAGAACGATGCAAAGAGTTATCAACAAGTGGCGTTTTTCTATTAGAAACTTTACTCTCAATGGAACCTGACAAGCGTGGCACTGCTTCATCTGCACTTAACTCCGAGGTGAAGCAAGATTTTCAATTTCCCATTTCTCCTTTTCTTTCATCTCTCTCAGTCTTTTCTGATTCGTCTTAGTATTTCTTGACGAGGCCTTATGCGTGTGATCCTTCTTCATTGCCTAAATATCCACCAAACAAAGAAATGGATGCTAAATATCGTGACGATATACGCAGGTCAGAACTCTTCTTTGTACTTTGTATCCATTTTGTTTTTTCAAGCTATAAATCTTGAAGCTTTCTTCCATTTTCCGAGTTCCTCTTCCTTGAGCTTTTGCATACATGAGAACTGGAATTACCAAAACTGTGTATGTCTCTGAAATGTTGATGCATATTCTTTTGCAGGAAAAGAGCTAACCTCAAGTTGCGAGATTCTGGAGTTGGCAGGAAACACAAAAGACCACATAGAACAGAATACGATCCAAAGAATTACGCTAAGTTACCAATAAGACAGGTACCTCTCTCTCTCTTTGTGAAAAGCCTCTTTCAGCTTGATATTTTGAGCCTCAAGTAAGTATTTTAACGTGCAGGACACGCTTGAGGTTAAAAACATACCAAATGAGGCTTCTCGAGCCACCACAACAACACAAGGAAATTACTACAAAGTCTCTGACCTCCCAATGACCACGGGACCAGCCAGCGGTTTTGCGTGGGCCGTGAAAAGACGGAAAGATCCTGATAATATCTCCACTCTTACCTACTATCAACCCAGCTCAAGAAGCCAATTGAGCGGAACAAGTGTTGCATTTGCCAAGAACACTTTTGGTTTGAATCTAAAACCAGATAATGACTCAGTTTGGGAGGTTCAAGGAGACAACTATGATGAAGTTATCGAGGAGGTTCCTAGTGAGAGTAAGCTTAGCCGTATTGGGGAACGGCACGGATCACTTGATGGTTCTGGTTTGGATTTCAGCCAAAGAGAGGAGGATTCTCCAAAGAAAAATTTAGTAAGTGCTCTTGTTTTTATTAAAATCTCTATTAATTTATGGTCCAAACCCAAGTCTGTTCAGCGAATGTTGGCGGTTTTTGGGGCAGGCCCACGAGTTATTTTAAAAATAAATTTGAAAATATTATTAAAATGACCACATGTTTTGACACCTCCAATTCAAGTGAATTGCTGACCATATATACACAATAGCAAATTGGTGTATGCATTTTTTTTATAAGATATTTGAAGTTGAATGTCTGTAATTGTTGGTGTTGCAGGAGCATCTACAATTTGGAAAACAAAGTATATCAGGACCGTTGATATTTAAATCTGGAAAGATTGATGAGATTTTGCAAAGGAATGAAAGTAATATTCGGCAAGCTGTCAGAAAATCCCACTTCCAAAGGGGTAACAATAAATAAACTAATAACCAGAGAATAATTAAACCAGAAATAATCAGATAAGTCTCCATTCACTAAACCAGCTTTGGTTTTTGTTTTTGTTTTGCAGAACAAGATGACAGATAAACCGGAAAGTCAAAGTACCAAGAAAACAAAAGTCCACTTTTCATCGTTTTTAGACAAAAGAGGGAAAAAAAAGAACATAAACATTACGGAAAATTAGTAAATCCGATATATATCCAAAAATGTTTCTGAGTCCTCTTCGTTTTATGATGTAATAGAGGATAAAAAATTACGTACATAACAAAAAGCTTGTCATTTTTAGAGGAATCTAAAAAAAAAGAAAAAGAGTATGACATTTTAAGTTGTTTTTTTGAAACTAATTCTCAAAATATTAAAGCCACCAGAGTTTTTAAACATGGATGAAATGAAGAAAAGCCTAGAAAATGAAGGAAAGATAAAAAAAATAAAAAAAAAATAAAAAAAAAATCTGAACAACAACTGAGAAACACCATATTCAAATACTGAGTGGAGATTGGAAAAAAGAGACTTGTAAGTTTTCAACACATTTTGCAAATAAACACGAGAAAAAAACTGAGTTATAGAGAGTGTACAAGCTCAATAGAGAGATGCCTTTCAGGTGTTCTAATCTATGATTATAAATAGAATCATATATTATTATTACAACATTGGCAGAATACACAAATCTTCGAAATGTCTAAGCAGCAACAAGTATTCCAAGCCCCGCAAACCTTGTCCAATCTTTCCTGTAAACTGATTATCATCCCTAGACAGTGCAGTTATATCACTAAAGTGTACCTACAAGGTAATTAAGCATAAAGGAAACTGATCTACAAGTTTGTTTACACTGAGATCGAGCTCTTGCAGATTCTACAATTCACAAATCCCTACAATGATAAAATAATGCTGAAGTTTTAGTCACTTAACTAAAGTAAGTTCAGACCAAGTTATCAAAAAGTTATATATATATAAGCAAACTTGCCTTGCAATTCCATTGAGCCAGAAAACTCATTACCACTTAGATCCAAAACTTTCAGCTTCCTTAGGGAAGATAATTCTGACACAAGAAAAAGCCATACAATGTAAACTCTATTACCTAAGAATATGATGATCCCAAGGATGACACAAACCAAATAAATAATGATATAGAGCTGTTAAATATATTAAAAAAGGAAGGCAAGCATTTATGGGTACAAACTGAATATATAAAGAAAAGGTTTTGAACTACCTTGTCCTGGTATGGAGCCATTAAATCTGTTACTACTCAGGTCCACTAGTTCCAAGTTTGTCAAATCTTTTAAGTTCTGAAAGAAAATCCATGAGAAGATAAGAATGATACAAACTAAATGTGAGACATATATAAAGAAATAGACTGAAAAACTATAAATGGAATCTAACAAAAGATACATCATATAATTGCATGTAATGCTACAACTAGAAAGACATACTCTTACCAGGTAAAGGGCCATCCATGTTGTTATTGCGAAGATAAAGAGTTAGCGGCATTAAAAAAATGAAAAATGCTGTTGTTCATTTAATGTGAAATCTAGATTCTCCAGGTTTTTTAATCTACTTAGGCCTTTATAATCTGCAAACAAGAATCTTGGTAAGCATAGAGTGATAACATAACTCACTTCTGTCATTTATTGTAATATTAATGTGCGTGCAAAATGAGATTATGAGAGAGGAACTCTATGCAAGTGGAAAGAGCATGTAAGTGAAGGGATGATGTCATTGCAACATGAAACATAGCACACCAAACATCAGCAAGTAAATACAGAAACAGAGAGAAGCTAAGCATTGTAATATCAGAAGATATTAACTTTCTTGAATCAAAAACAATCTCCACACAAGGAAAAGATCAAATATAGACTTAAGAAAAGCTTACTTTCCTTTGCAAATAAGATAAAAGAAAAGCAAATGAAACAAACTCCACAAAGCAATTTGGGATTGTTATGCTCGTTTATAAGAATTTCAAATTTCCGTGGAAAATGAAATAACTGTATTTTTAGAAAGTGGAAGTCCAGCTTGGTGATAATGTTGACATGAGTGATCACTATCGTTTACTTTTGGCATACAAAGTCAAGGTCTTTGTAGAAAATGTGTGGTTTATATCGACCAAGGTTTATACCAGATCATGGTTGTGACATGTTAACCAAATAGTGGAAATGAAGTGGGAAAATATTTTCCTCTCACCAGTTTATGGATATTGCCTCTTATCACTTTCTATTGTTCAGTTCTTCTATGTTCTTCTTGTTAATTACTTCTATTGCAAACAATTCACATCCCATATGAAATGAAAATTGCAGTTTAAGAAATCAAATAAATAAAATAAATTAAGAAAAGCAGAATTGAAAAGATTTTTGTTGAAATGAAAACAATTTCATTATTATAGTTTTCTTGGCAATTGTCTCTCTTATTTCAGGTGAAAGAAAAAACTTTCCTAGCGTCCCTCTGTGAGACCAAGTATGTCTTGCGCTCCCACAAAGCTTTTGTATCCATGGAATCTGTTCTAACACTAACATCAGTCGTATACAGATTTTGAGCCATGATAATCTTTCCTTCCATTGGATTGAGCAAAAAAAAAACGTAAGAAATCGGTAAAGATTAAGTTCAAGATTATTCATATAAAAATAAAGAGAACTAATGAGAACTTGTCTGTATTTAGTTTTATTTTTGGGTCTGTGCTCTTTTCTACTTTTGAGATTATTTCAGTTCATGCAAGTTCTTGAATTTTAGTAGACTATTTATTGAACCAAACACTAATTCAGACTCATAGATATGTTTGAGGCATTACGTTTATTCAAAGACAAAAACAGTACAGAGGAACCAAACAGAAGTCATGTTCTGGTTTTATGAAACAAAGCAGAAGGTTTGAGATAAACAACAACAGATGGGGTACGACAATGAAACTAGCACATGAGAAGCATTTGGTACCTGCAGTGTTTTACCATAACAAACTCTTCGCCTTGTGGATGAAAACATCAACGATGTAGAACCAAGCTCTGCTCCAAGGAGAATCAAATGAGAGAGATACGAATATTCCAAGAAGTATGGTCGCATAAGCTGCAGCAAAACTCCAATAGAAAGACACCACGTTGATTAGGGATTCATCAGCTTCCACTTCAGTATATGGTTCTTGAAAGTTATCGCTCTCGCATCTTAGGTTAGTTGGTTTCCCACAGAGAAGAGGATTACCTATGTAGCTTTGTGTATCGAAGGTGTTAAACTGTCTTTCCTGTGGAATGATTCCTGATAAGTTGTTGTATGAGAGCTTGAACACAGCTAGGCTGCTTAGATCTGTTAGTTGTGGTGGGATCCGGCCTTGTAATCTGTTGAAAGAAAGATCAAGGCTTTCCACATTCTTCAGACCTGAAAAGCTTTCTGGTATCACTCCTGTCAAGTTGTTGTGAGAAAGATTGAGCGCTTGTAGTTCCAGAAGACCTCCAAGATCAGTTGGGATCTCACCACTCAGCTCATTTTCGGAGAGATCCACTCCAAACAATAACTTGAGATTTCTACCCATATAAGCATCATACCTGTGCTTTGTTGCAAATTCAATTTTCATCTGGGTATTGGTTTCATCGGCCATATCAGACATATCTAGCAGGAGTAGAGATTTAAAATATATAGGAGTATATGTGCCAAAATCATACTCGCTATCATATTCATAAGAATCATCCTCTTTCTTCAAACCAAATGATGTATTGCTAAGACATGGAGGTATCGATCCATTTAATTTGTTGTTGGCAAGATCCAGAAGTTGGATGTTACTTAGACCACAAAACTGGTGAGGAATATGGCCTGTAAAATTGTTCCCCCGCAAAAGAAGAATATTGATGTAGTGGGTGTTGATGAACTCCGGAAGAGTCCCAGACAGTTTGTTATTTCTCAGATCAAGTACTCTGACATTCCGTAGTAGTGTGTCTGGAATAACCCCTGATAAATTATTGTCTTGGAGGAGAAACACTGCCGCATTTAACATATTGATCTGTGGAGGTATATCCCCCGATAACATGTTTGAAGAGAGGTCCAGTAGCTGAAGATAGGATTGGTTGAACAAGGAAGTAGGTATTTCACCATCCAACAAGTTGTTTGAAAGCTGCAGTGCATATAATTCGTTAAATTCGCCAATCCAGCTTGGAATAACACCTGTTAGATTGTTGTTCGAAATGTCAAGCATACTCAACGAAGTCAAACTCCGCAAACCTTTTCCAATTTTTCCTGTAAACAGATTGTTATCCATAGATATAACATTTACACCAGTAAAGTTGGCTGATTCTGGAAAAACCTCTCCACTTAGTTTGTTGTGTGATAGCTTCAACATCATCAAGTTATAACAACCCATTAAAAAACTTCTTGGTAGATTCCCGTAAAAACTGTTGTGAGACAGATCTAGATATTTAATACTCTTCATGTTACCCAGAGATGATGGTAGATTTCCTTGAAAACCATTATTGGCTAAATTCATATATACTAAACGAGGAAGTATCCACCCAAAGTTCTGAGGAAAGAGATGATTGAATTTGTTGACTGAAACATTCAGGAGCTGCAGGCTATGAGCAGATTTCGGTAGCTGAAAGATCGTAAAAGAATTCTTCTGTAGAAACAAAACGTCGAGTTTCGTATTGTTCTCCAACAGCCAAGAAGGAAAATTTCCATGAATTTTATTGCCAGAGAGATCAACGTGACGCAAATCCTTTTGATGTAGGAGAAAATGAGGAACCTTCTCCAAGTTGCAATATCGTAATACAATAACACTCAACTGGAATTTTGGCTTCCAAGAATTTTCAAACTCTACTTGAAGTGAGTTAGAATATGACTCAAGTTCAAACACCTTAAGCTGTGTGAGGTTGGCGAGCGAACCAAATGAGAAGAAGCCTTTAAAGTGTTGGGAAACAAACCCCGGTATTTCCCGCGGACCAGACTAATCGGAAGTGAAAATAAATGCGGAATAAATCGACACCGAAAATTGATAACGGAGTTCGGCAAAATGCCTACGTCTCCGGAGCCGCTGCAAGACTCGTTTTTATTAAAGAGAGATTATTACAACGTGTTTATAACACCCGTGTTTATAACACCCGATCCCAAATAATTAAACCCCAAAAAATATTTTTTCTCTCACAAATATTTTTTTTCTTCTCTCTCTCACCTGCCTTCTTTCTCTTACGTTCTTTGTTTTCAATTTGGGATATATGTTTAAGAGTGCATGCTTGGGTATTTATAGGAATAAGGGGTTTGGTGAAGCTTCACAAAATCAACAAAGGCGGCACCGAATGTTGAAGGATTTCACCACCTTTTTCATTTGTCAAAATTTGTTGGCACCTCCCTTTTTGACAAAGATTGCAGCTATTGTTGACTAACATAAAGTTGTTACCCAACAACGATAAGTTCTTAAGAGATTCAAGATTACCCAGAGCAGATGGTACGTTCCCAGTCAATTGGTTCCATGAGAGATCAAGAAATCGAAGTCCAGTGAAGCTAGTTAAACATGAGGGGAACCGACCAACGAGATTGTTTTGACTTAGATCGAGCTCTTGTATATTCTTCCATTTGCTGGTCCCTACGTTAATCAAGTGTTAAAGCTTTAGCACATAAATCTGAATTCTTTACCAGAAAGTGGTTTTTCTTAGCAAACTTGCCTTGCAGTTCCATTAAGCTTGAAAATTCATTATGGCTTAGATCTAGAGCTTTCAGCTTCCTCAGGGCAGATAACTCTGCCACAAGACAAAGCCACAAAAGGTAAACACCATTACCTAAGAATATAGACTAAAAAGGATCTCAAGGATGACACGAATCAAATGAAAAATGTTAGATAGACTAAAAAGGAAGGCAAGCATTTATGGACAAAAATTGACCTCGTAATGGTATGGAGCCATTAAATCTGTTACCACTCAGGTCCATCAGTTCCAAGTTTGTCAAATTTCTAAGTTCTGAAATGGAAGTCCAACAAATATAAGGATGACGCAAACTAAATCTAAGAAAAATTAATTTATAAGAATAACGATAGTTTGAATCGATCTAACAAAAGATATATCATCAACACATAGGCCGTTCTAGAAAACACACACCTTTAGCAAGAAAAGGGCCACCCATGTTGTTATATCCAAGGAACAGAGTTTTAAGTGATGTAGCAGCATTAAGGAAGTGAAATATGCTGCTACTGAATGAATTTTTAGACAGATCCAGAATCTCCAGCTTTCTTAATCTCCTTAGGCTTTCATAATCTGCAAATGAGAATATTGCTAAGCATAGAATGATAATTCACAAAGGTAAACAGCTTTAAATACGAACATGTTCATTTCAAGGACGACACAAACCAATCCAACAATTTTGTAGGTAGCCATTGAATCGAGTAGATTTAGAAAAGAAAAGAATGCATTTATGAACAACTTACCTTGTATGGAGACATTAAAACTGTTTCCACTCAAGTCTAGATGTTCCAAATTTGTTAAATCTTTGAGTTCTGAAAGGAAGTTCAACATATAAAAATTGATACAAACTGAATTTAAGAAATATGAAGTTATAGCATTATAAACTGAATCGATCCAACAAAAGATACATCGATCATCAGTAAATAGGTCACGCTAATTATGACTTAGTTAAAAATGGAGAAACACACCTTTAACAAGAAAAGGGCCATCCATGTTGTTATACCCAAGAAAAAGAGTTTTAAGTGATGTAGCAGCATTAAGGAAGGGAAATGTGCTGCTATTGAATGAATTTCCAGTGAGATCCAGAATCTCCAGCTTTCTTAATCTCCTTAGGCTTTTATAACCTGCAAACGACAAGCTTTTCTTTTGAATAAATGCAAACGAGAATCTTGCTAAGCATATAATGATAAATATGCAAGTAGATGGAGATCATGAGAGATGAACTCTACGCAAGTGGGAAGGGAATATAAGTGACCGTCTGATCTGATTGCAACATGCAACACGGCACACAGACATCAACAAGTTAATGCAGAAACAAAAAAAAATCCATGTAGGTTCTTTAGAGAAGTAGACCCCTAACGCAGGGAAAAGATCAAAGTACCACTGTAAAACAAAATGTTAAAACCTAACCACTAGGAAAATCCTGGTATACCTTTAACATCATCAAACAAGCCACTGAATCCCATGTTTACGAACCAAGAAGTGGATAAGTCCAGACTTTGAACTTCTTCAAAGGGATGCAACAAAGAAAGATTTAGGAGAGGATTATTTATAAGGTATCCTATACCAAAGGCAATCTTGGTAATCTGCCCGCTTTTACGATCGCACTCAATCCCCTTCCACTGGCAGCAATCACTCTTTGTGACATTTGTCCAAGTAAAAGCAGAGTCTTCCTTCCATTCTCTAGTCATTGGTATCAGGTATGTCTTGAGCTCCAACAAAGCCTTCCTTTCTTTCTCAATACAGCTTTTGTAGCCATGTAGCTGTCCCAACAGTAAAATCACCCATACCAAGAACATTTTCCCCTCCATAGTATATTATGATTAGAGAAACAGCAAATGAAAGAAAATCTAAAAGTAAAGTGACAATCCACGGTTACAAAGCTCCAACGAGAAATGATTGTAAATTAAGAAAAAAAAACACTATCGTTTACTTTGAAAACACTATCGTTTACTTTGAATTGTATGATATACTTGTGTTGGAGGATCCATATACATACTACGTCATAAGTTATAAGTCAAGTCAAGTCAATTGAAGGTCTTCGTAGTAAACAGACAATTTAGGAAACTTAGGAAACTGTAATCAACCATCTATTTTAAATGATTTGGATTTAATGAGTTTTTCCGATGATTTTAGATGAATTTAGGGATTTTTTTTTTGTGATTTGTTTTAAAATCCTCACAATCTACAATAAAGTTATAGATAGACAAAGGAAGAAAATATATTTTATTTCCAATTTCTCGTTTTTTTTCTTAAAGAGCAAACACGATCTTTATCAATGATTAGAGAATGCTAAAATCCGCAATTCTCAAGGGAGGTCTGAGAGAAAAAAGTAATGGAAATATATTTTTTCTATAAAAATCTATGGAAAAATCTATTAAAAAGATGTAGAGAAGAGTAGTTTAGTCGGACAAAGGGCTTTTTCATACCCAGACTATTTTCATATGTTGAATTTATACTGTAACTATATGTCAGTGCTAAAACATACACAACATATCGTAAATTTGAATCTCAACCTCCGACTATAAAATTTGTGCGATTTCATACACGAAACTTAACACCGTTATTATGCCGTTAACCGCATCCGATGTGTCATCCGACGTGGCCAAAACGAGAAATCCAGCAAGATAAACAAAACGACACCGTGTCATTATATACTGATATATCATGGATTTTACCCGTTTTTAGCCATGATATAAGTCGTTTTATCGAGTCTTTCTAGTGCTTTTTCTATCATTTTAGAGTCTTTTCAGGTTTTAGCACGTTTGAGGGTGGAGATTTTGGTTTGGAGCCTTTTTGAATTAGTAACCGTTTGAAGCATGAGTATCGATCGACACCAGGTATCGATCGATACACGAGATAATACGGAGATAGAATCTCAAAGGCAAACTCTTTCCCTTATTTACAAAGAAGCTCTCGTGTTTTTAGACTATTTAAGCAAACTCTTAATCTTTAGGTTAGGGGACTTTGACTTTGAGACTTGACTTTTGAGAGCTTTTGTAGGGAGCGGATCCAGACTTTGTTCATCATGAAGATCCCGAACCCTCTTTTTATTCTTTTGTTTAATTTCATGATTTATTCGGTTATGGTATTTGTTTCATCTATCATGCGAGTAGTTTCATTTTAGGTTTAGGGTTTTCTCATATGGATTTCTCGATTTATGATGATTGATTTGTTAGGGTTCAAAATCTGAATAGTTCTTAGGTTGTTCTCAAAGCTATTTAACCGATCACTTAGAATATAGAACCTAGATTAATCGATTAGGCACGACGGTCTGATTGAATGTACCTAGGGTGAGCAATTGGATTATCTGCAAAAGATTTGGTTTAATCGATGAACATATCAAACTTGAATTGATTGCTGGTTTACTGTGTAGGATTTGCAAAGAGATTTGGAATTTTAGACTTTAGACTTAGTTAGTTTTCGACGACAGGTTGTGTATACTTTTGTGTTTGAGTTGAAGCGGCTTTTGAACCTTAATTGATTAATTGTTATTTATCATTGATTTCCAGTTACACTGAGCTAGCTTCCATCCATATTCGACTAATCTTATTTCAATCATTTGTTTTCTCATTGATTATTGTTTGCTTGCATGCATCTGCATTCTTTCATTTGTGTGAATTTTCTTGAGTTCTTGTGTTCGACCCACATATTGCTTTGACTTTTAGGGTATTAATTTGAGCATATCATATACCTTCTTATCTTCTTCTTCCTTTCTTCTTCTTCGTTTAATTTTTTTTCTCTCAATATCTAAACCTAACACTCGGCGAAGCTTAGGATTTTGTTGAATCTTTTGGAGATCTTGTAATTAGCTTGAATGTGTTCATCAGCTAGTTAAGGTAAGTTATAATTGTATTAGATTATCAAAATTTTGTTAGGCATAAGCGATTGTGTGATGGTGTAAATCTGTAAATCTGTGATTATTGAAATCGAAATCGATGTAGGCATAAGCGATGGTGTTAGACGCATTGGGGCTGAAAAAGGAAGAGGAATACCGAGAGAATGTAGATGCGGTGCGAGGTCTAAAATTCTGACATCGGAGACAACGAAGAATCCTAGGAGGCTTTTCTATTGTTGCTCCTATGGCTCAAAGGAGGTAATGTCTGGATTATAGACTTTAAGTTGCATATATGGAAAATATTGATTGGTCTTGTTGTAGGATAATCGACATCTATTTAAGTGGACCGATGTAGCTATGGTTGAAGAGATGGAGGATGTTAAGAGTGTTGTTGAGAAGATAAAAGTTGACATTGGAAGCTTAGAGAAAGGTTTACAAAATATGGAAGCTGAGATGGAGACTCTAGCTATGGAGACACGCACATGCGAGGCCGTGACAAATAGCTATGGAAATGAGATTCAAGCTATTTCCTCCATTGCAAAAGGATGTGAGAAGGAGATAGGAAAGCTCAAAGCCATGGTTGCTTGCTGTGAGAAAGAGATACAATCGCTCCGTAGCTTCAAAAATTTGGTTGTATGTAGTTTAGTAATGGTTGTGACCTATGTTTTCATGTTTTAAGTTCTAAGTTTGAGTAGAGTTTGTGTAAGACTTTGTGTTGTTGTTTTAAGACTTTTATGACTTTAATTTATGTTTGAGAAACCATTAGTAATCGAGATTAGAAGGCAAAAACTAAAATTAGAGAAGCATAATACATCAACATATCCGATTAAAAAAACATCACTTAATGGTCTAGTTCACATATCCGATCCCAAAAACCATCACTTTACAAAAACCATCAATAACCCGATTACAAAAACCATCACTACCCCGATTTTAAAAAACCATCTCTAACCCCGAATTCAAAAACCATCACTAACCCGATCACACTTGCATTTATAAACCTGAAAGTTGGGATGATTCAGTGCCTTGACTTTGCTGGCTTGGACCTCCATCTGTTTGCTTCCTTGATGGCCTTTTCTGGCTTGAAATTTTAGTAAGCACCCCAACATTAGGACACTTCCTAGTGTTGTGTCCTCTTATACTACACCTTCCACAATGAAGAGTCATTCCTTCTCTTGTGATTTTTGTCTTTTGCTGAGAGGGTTCTTCCACTTCTGTCCCTTTCTTGGTCTTCTTTTTCTTTGGAGACTCATTCTTGCCTTTGATCCTTTTTTGTTTCTTTGTAGGTCCTTTAGATATCTCCCTAGGTGGTGGTTGAATCCTTGCTTCACCAGATTTCCTCCACAGACTCATACCATTCACTCCCAGTATAGACTCACTGTATTGATTAACCCATCTAGTTGTCAAGTACCAGTCGGATACAAAATCCTCAGGCTGTTGCTTCTTCAGAGCTATGACACGCAATACATGACGACAAGGAATACCAGTCATATTCCACCTTCTACAAGCACATGTTTTTGCATTCATATCAACCTTAAACCCGTGTATTCCACTTTCAACCACCTCATACTGCCTATTGCCATAAGGGATTGCCTGACAATACTTACAATGCAATGGTGTTGGCCACTTTCTCACTGTATTTTCCTTGATGCTTCATTGCCTTCCTCTTTCTCTTCTCATTACGGATCATACATTGCCGTCGGATGGTCTCCAACATAGCTACCAATGGCATCTCTCGGGCTTTGTTGATTGTGTTGTTGTAAGTCTCAGAGAAGTTGTTGGAGACATCTTCACAAACTGATGTGCAAGTGAAGAAAGCACGACTACAATTATGAGGATTCTTTTGCATCACTGCCTCATATACACCTTTATCAAAATTCTTCAAGTCTTCCATGGCTCTTTCATAGTCTCCAATGTTAAAACTTTTGGCAGCAGCCCAGAATAAGTCTTTTGGCAGTTCTTTGGCTGGATAAGCTCTCCTCAGGTTCCCATAGATGTGGCGTGCACACATACGGTGTTCCACTTTAGGCAGCTCTTGATCAACAGCAATCAACAAGCCCTATAATGTGAAAGTCAGAAAAGTCAAGAAATGCTGAGAATGATATTTAACAGGTGAAAGTCAGAAAATAACCTTCTGTCTATCTGAAATGCTGTTGTGACGCTCTTCAATTGCTTCTTGGATTAACTTTGGCTTGTACTTAGGATCTTTCCTAATGTCATTCAATAACAACTTAGATATTACCCCATCCTTCACCACCTTGCTATAGCCGTCTTTGATGCAAGAATGCTCAGCAATGAACGTCTTAACCAAATACTTGCCCACTGGTTTTTCTATAGAGCAATATATTCTGAATTTGCAACCACCACCAACTGCACATATCACCTCAGATTTCTCAGATCCCCATCTTGAGAACTTCACATTATAACCTTCCTTAACTGCATACTCAACCACAGCTTCTTTGAACTTAGGAATGCTGTCAAAAGCTTGCCCTAATCTAATCTGTCCACTGCCTTTTTTGTACACAACATAGCGTGTTCTCTCATCCTCACAATCAGAATTTGGAGGAGTTGCCTCAGAATTGCAATCATCATCATCTTCAAAAACTCCAATATAATCAGGAACATCATCATCGACTCTACCATCATCCCCATCATCATCCCCCTCACCATCATTTCCAGCGTCGTCATCACCTATACCCTCATTTTCAGCGTCGTCATCACCTATACAATCATCAGCTAAACCATCATTTTCTTCACCTCTACCATCAGTCTCAGAAATCTCTTCTTTCTCACAAAAAATATCAGCAGCTCTAGTCCAATTCGTAGTTAAACACATTCTCTGGAAATTGTCACCTTCATTGTAGAGAAGCTTCAACTTCGTGAATTCCTCGAAAGGGAGTTTATACCATATGCGCTGACCATACAACCCCACCGAGTCCTTCAAGCATGTAAACATTGAGTCCGATTTGCACTCAAGAGTGTGACTTTCGCCTCCATCATATGTAAGCACATTGCCTTCTGAAACCACAAATTTTCCACCGTGATAGACTTGGAATGTAATATCATCGGAGCTTCAAAAAAAAAACAAGAGTTCACTAAATAGTTTGGTAATTTTTAAATATAGAAGCAGCTTAAACAAAGTAAAAGTATTAGAACCCCCTGAATTTTTTAAAGAACCCCGATAGATTAAAAAAAGAATTTCCGGTGGGATGCTAAATTTTTAAATTTCAAATCCATATTAGGTTAGGATAATAATATTAAACAAACCCAGAAAGAGCCAATCCCCAATGCAAGTCTCTAGTTTTGTTGTTATAAAATATGAAAAGATATTGACAAACGAAGACTTTGAATATAACGACAAATCTGAATTGAAACTATCGAAAAATCCAAGCAAAGTAATGAAAAAACGATTAAATTAACTAATCTAAATTGAACAAAGCAAAACAAGAAGCTATCGACAAACTCAAATCATAAACCCGAATCAGGAAAAAGACAAATCAAATTACCTCATTTTTTAAACTCGAATCTGCTTCTCCAGTTCAGAAATCTTCTTCTTCTTCGATTTAAATTTTTCAGAAAGAAAACGAGAGGGACGGCAACGGAGAGGGAAAGCGACGGAGAGGGAAAGCGATTGAGAGAATTAGGTTAAGATTTGGGGATAAAATTAGGTTAACCCCTCGACAAAAAGAAGAAGCAACGACGTCGTTTTCTACAAAAAAAATGACACGGTGTCGTTTTGTTTATCTTGCTGGATTTCTCGTTTTGGCCACGTCGGATGACACATCGGATGCGGTTAACGGCATAATAACGGTGTTAAGTTTCGTGTATGAAATCGCACAAATTTTATAGTCGGAGGTTGAGATTCAAATTTACGATATGTTGTGTATGTTTTAGCACTGGCATATAGTCACGGTATAAATTCAACATATGGAAATAGTTTTGGTATGAAAAAGCCCTTTGTCCTAGTCCTAAATCATGACTAATGTAAAATAGACAAATTAGAAAGAAAAAAATTTATTTATTTCCTATATTTCTTAAAAAGATTTCTAGAAAAGATTATTGTTGAATTGTCCCCTAAGACTTATACGACGACATAATTGAATGAATAAAGTTGTAACCTTTGAATTCTGCTGAACAACCACTAGACTTGAGGAAAAGCCTAGTGGTAACAGAGTTGATGATGTAGCGAAGAACAGTTTTTGCAACAGAACAATTAATTAGTAATCATATGGTCTCAAATATATGTTTGAGATCTTACATTTCTTTGAAGACAAAGACAAATACAGACATATGAACCAAACAGAAGTTATGTTGAGGTTTTATTACACAAACCAGGAGGTGCAACGAGAATAAATAGATAGAGATGCAAATATTCCAACAAGTATTGTCACATAGGCAGCAGCAAAAATCCAGTAGAAAGATTCCATGTCGATTGTGGATTCATCAGCTTCCACTTCATCATCTGGTTCTTGAAATCTATAGGTTGGGTGGTTCTCCAAAGAGGTGACGATTACCTAAGATATATCAAAGGTGTTAAACTGCCTGTGGAATGACTCCTGATAAGTTGTCAGTGGCGGAGGTACGTGAGCCATAGTGGGGTCAATTGACCCCCACAAAATATTAAAATTTATTATATGTGGTTTATTAACAAATATAGTGACCTCAGTATGAAATAATTATTGACCCCTATGCAAAACCAACCAATCTACATAAGAAAAAAAAATATTCTACTTGTTTCTTGTTAAAAATTAAAACTAATTAAGAACTAATAGTAATATAGCTATTCAAGATTTATATGATTTAAGTTAAAAATTTACCAATATTATTTTTTTCTTTTTCACAAAACATTATTTTTTTTCTTATGAGTCTTCAACGACAAATCATAAACACTTAAAATTAGATTAATTTTGCATTGAATTTTGGGTAAATATATTTCTGATTTTATTAATTTATTTTATTTTGATATTCACAAATTTATATTTTAGATTTTTCATAAGTTAAAAAATTCACAGTTGAACTCATCAATCTTGTTTCATGAAATGTAAGATAAGTGGTTGATATGATCGGTGACACAAAACGGGAAAAAAAGTTAGCAAAAAAAAAATTTTAGTAAACAATATAAAAATAGTTAAAAGAATTAAAAATTAGCCGTAAAACCAGTAGTACAAAAACTTTTGGATATCTCTACATAACACACTATGACTTTTTTGAATCCATATTTATTTATTTATATTTAATTATTCTTATAATAAATAATTATTTTGACTCCGGTAACTAAATAACTAAATTTTCTAGTTCCCCCACTGTAAGTTGTGATGGGATTCGATTCGGCCTTGTAAACCATTGAAAGAAAGATCAAAGCTTTCCATTTTTTTCATACCTGAAAAGCTTTCTGGTATCATTCCTGATAAGTTGTTGTAACAAAGATTGAAAGCTCGTAGTTACTGGGATCTCACCACTCAGCTCATTTTCTGATATATCAATGCAAATCAATAATTTGAGATTTCCACCCATGTAGGCATCATATCTGTGTTTTGTTGCAAAATTTGATTTTCGTCTGGGTGTCTGCCTTGTTGTCCATACTAAACGGATCAAGCATGAGAAGAGATTTGAAATATATACTGCATTTTTTGTTGGAAGTAAACACATAGATTTTATTGTCAAAGAGATCAACGAGCTGCAAATCCTTCGGGTGCAGGAGAAAATGAGGAACCTTCTCCAAGTTGCAAGATCGTAGTACTTTTGGCTAGCTTCACGGAACTTTCAAAGTCTACTTGAAGTGATTTGGATTTTGAATCAAGTTTGAACACCTGAAGCTTTGAGCAGAAGATTATGAAAACAAACAATCCGATACTTATGTTAATATTCTAAACCAGTTGATGAAATCAATTGAGAGCAAACCAATTGATAACCGGATGTAACCCAAGACACTCTACTATATAAAGAGTGTTTCGTTCTTTTTTAACAGAATGAGAGAGATAACAAAAACATGGTAACAAACTTTTCTTGAATCAATGAAAAGTGTTCTCCTTCACTCTCTCTCAACACTTTCTCTGTGATTTTCCGAGAAAACTTTTATAGAAGTTAATATCTTCTTCTCTTCTTCTTAAGAAAAAATAAGAGAAGCCAAGTTAGATGGGTCGGGTCCGGGTAGGATCCTGGCACCATCGATGATAAGAAAAGATTCATCTTCTCTTTTGTTTCTGTCTAGTACTCCGTGTAAACGAAGATCAGAGACGTAATGAAGAGGGCAATTACTAAATCTTCTTACAAAATTGTTATACGATTAAACTTGTTTAGGATGGGTTTTTATACGATTGTTAACAGAGATAAAACAACACAATCTGCACAGCTTTCTGCACTATAGTTCTTGCACTGCTTACTGTTTAATAAATTTGCTTATAATTGTTGAATTGGTCAAAGATTGTAAACTTTTCAGTTGATCAATTTAACCCAAAAAGTCTCCTTCATGTTTTTAAGATATTAATTAAAATTATAATTTGGTAACAACACTAGTATAAACCGTTAGACCATAAGCATATGACAAAAAAAATTATTATTTATTATAAAAATGTTTTTATAAATATGATTTGAGTTTTGTTGTAACTAAAAAAAAATTTAACAACGATTATAAAGATACGTGAGGTCCTTAGGGGGCCTCTGTCCTGAGTGACTGAGTCCAGGTTACAGAGAATTTGAAAAATTACAATCTTCAAAAAATTACAGAATAAGGTTATGGGTTCATTAGGCCCAGAAGCTAAAACATGCATATTTCTTTTATGTTGGGTCTAAAAAATATTAAATTAAGTTTATTGGTCTTATGGCCCAAGCTGTAAAAAAATTGTAAAATTGTAAAATTTAGGAGAATCTAAGAGGCACATGAACGCATGGAGGCGGAAGCAAAAAGCAGTAGTATTTCGGAGATTGGTCCCACCTCAAACTAATTGGTCCCCACTTCACAACGATCCGTCCCCAGAAGGTTACCAGAGACGACTAGAAAAACATGGATCAATCGGTCCAGTTCTCAGACCGATCGGTCCCTCATCTGTTTCAAAAAACAATTTTATTTTATTTTATTTTAAACTGACTTTTAGAGATTTATTTTGTTTTTTAAGATAGAGATTCGATTTCCATAGACCTAATCTTTATTTTCTGCGACTTATTTAGCTATTGTAAGTTTAGACAGATAATTCTACTCTCAAAGTAGATTCTTAATTGAGTTTAGGGTTTCAAAGGGGTTTTTATGCTTGATTGATGTTAGGTTGCTAGATTGAAAATTGATCTTATTGTTCTTCATCTATTGTTAATCTTAATGCTGAATCTATATTGGCCATCTAGATTCTGAACTTACATTATTTTATTGAAGCACAGAAGATGTTGTTGAGTTGCATGAAAAGAACATATGTAACAAAATGTCCTTAGCTAAGGAAAATTGAAGAGGCATTTGTGAACAAATCAAACTTGAAATTTTAATGCTTGCTTAATTTACTAAATACAAACGAGAGTTTAGGGTTTAGAAAATTCATTGCATAAATAGTTAACGCTGCAAAAGCGGATTAATTTTACATACATGATTTGAGTTCAAGAACGATGTTTAACGCATTTCCATTTAATTACTTGTATTTGTTGTCATGATTACCTGATAGTTCCTTGTACCCAATGTTTTTTACTTAATGATTTACAGCCGATCACATTTATTTTCTGTTTTCGTTTAGTTTCATTAATTCACTATTTCATTTTATTTTACCTTTACTTTTTCTTCATAATATCATAAAATGATTTCGTGGTCTCTTTGTATTCGATTCCTTGCTATATATTACATGTTTCTGATAACACATTTTTTTTCCAAACTCTTACTGGCAATGGCTATCTCCTTTCCACTTATGCAAACATATATATATTTACATTCTTTGAAAGTACATGTCACTTTGAAAATGTCATCCAAATAGTTGCTGTTGACGCATTTCCTGATACTCCTATTACTATAGTGTAAAAAGTATAGAATCTTAATTTTTGCATTTAAAACATCGAGTAAAAAATATATTCTATCTTATACATTGATTATTCTTGAAAAAGATAATAACATTGTACCTAAACAAAAATAATTATGTAGAGGGATTTTGAAAATAGAATATAAAATTTTAGAACATCAATATTTATGGAATAAAACTAATTGTAGTTTAATTTGACACATTTATCTCTGCAATATAAGAAAAATAATGCAACACAAGGAAACAAATTTGAATTTGTTAGGTCTGGTATTGATTTGAAAATTAAAAAGTACAATAATCAATATTATTAACGTGATAAATACCATGAAACAGTAGCCCATCTCCCGCCAACCCGTCTCCATGAAGCAAAAAAAAAATGCTTCGAACTTGATTCTCTTTTTTTTTTGTGACAACAGTAATCTTCATTCATTAAAATACAGCATAATACAATAACCACATTCATAAATACAGCATAATACAACAAGTAAACAAGTCAAACGCACATAAAGCTCAAAACACCGACGACTTACCCAAATTCTTGTAATAGCCCCAGGTCTAAGGTGATTATGCCATATACCCTTACATCATTGACCCGAACATTCTTGTCCTCATATCGTAGCAATTACGCATTAGCAGTTCAAGGCAAAGCATTCGATCAACTAACCCTAAAAAAATAACAAAAACCCACCATTTTTCCGTTCCCTTAATGTTAAAGATATTCTTTTAGATTTTTTTGGGTGTTGTAATAATATTTGGTAAGATACGGTACTTTGTTAAAAATATTTTCAAAATAGAAAAATAAACTTCCTCTAAGAATATAAATCTAGTATTAAAAAAATTATTTCCCATCACAAAATTATAAAATCAAAATATCTAAAATTATTATCTAGTAAATTTACTTCAATTTAAAGATTATTACTTTTAGATATATTACCAATAAAGTAACATTAAAACTTAACATATCTAAATTTTACTATATTATCTCTCCGTAAGAAATTTTCTATACACACACACACATATATATATATATATATATTAAAATATATAAAGAAATATACACTGTATAGTTAGTCAAAGGCTCAAAGCACCCACTAACATTAATTGCAATTTGTTTTACAAGGAAATATATTTTTCTTTTAAAGAAATGTTGAATAAATAGATTCTAATAACCATATAAAACCTAACCATTTTACTAATATATTTTAATATTTATTGTTATATTTAGGTGATTACTCTACTGTTAAGGTAAAACAGAAACTGACCTTTTAGTGTTGTTGTGTGGAAATTAATTTATTCTTATCTGATGATTCATGAAAAAAGTGTGACACCATTTTTGTTTGGTCAACAATGTGACTCAGATTTACATCAGCAACGTAGATAAAAACAAAAGAAAGAAGTTAATATATGTGCTCATGGACTAAGGTTTACAATTACCCTTTTCTTGTATTTTTGCTCTTTTCTCTAGAGGTGCAATATTTTTGTGTATGTGTTCATATTTGTATCTTGTGTTTCAATTTTTCTCTATCAACCAGATGATATGCTGTTAAGAGTGATCTTCAGCGTTTGAATAATATTTCTAGAATTTTTTCTGTTCAATTTCAAGCTATCTGTTAGAAAACAAAACATGGATTTCATGGGAATATATTGATTTTTTTCATGGTTTATATAATCAGTCAAATCAAAAATTTCTTCCTTCAACTAGGAAACCAATTAATGTAGTGAACGAAATGAATTTCGTTGAAATATGATGTTGATTTTTCTACTTAGATTCATCATTGATAAGTTCCTATTGTTCATTTTATAGGTAATTTTTTTTCCAATGATCCGTCCATTTCATTGATATGTTATCATTTTTGTTATAGAGTTTTGCTTATAATTTTATATATATTTCAGATTTTTTATATATAGTAAAAATAGACGGATCATCGGAAAAAACTACCAGTAAAATCGTATCAGTTCTACCAAATTATAGGATTGGTAAAACTCTTGGACATGGATCCTTTGCAAAAGTGAAATTAGCAATACATGTAGCAACTGGACACAAAGTTGCTATCAAAATTCTTAATCGTTCGAAGATTAAGAACATGGGTATTGAGACTCTTTTTTACTTTGTTACCTTTTTGTCGTTTTGATTAAGTATGGAGAGGGATAATATGTGTATTTTTAGTTTTCTTTAAGAGATTTCATAGGTTTACAAGATTATGATCAACAATTGATGCTCTTGCTAATATAAATAGTTTGTTTTGTATGGATTGTATTCTAATATTTTTCATATTCAATACTAAGAAACCAGAAAATAGATTTATGTTAAATTTTTATAAATATACTTTCATCGAAACCTAGGTCTCGAAGCGGAAATACTATTTCGTTTTGTCGTTTGGATTAGTTTTGTGGCAGATGATACTATAATCGTTATTATTTATTACTAGTCTTAAGAAGTTATTGTTTTGTCTCTTGTAGTACAAAGGGAGATCAAAATTCTCAGATTGTTGATGCATCCTCATATCATCTGTCAATATGAAGTTATAGAGACGTGATGACATTTATGTTGTGATGGAATATGTCAATGCGGGAGAACTATTTGACTATATTGTAGAAAAAAGTAGATTACAAGAAGATGAAGCTCGTCATATTTTTCAACAGGTTTGGTATTATATGTTTTACATTGCATTCATATCTTCTTTGATTGGTATCATTTTTATAAAAATCACATATATCCAGATCATATCTGGTGTGGAGTATTGTCATCGCAATAGGATCGTTCATAGATATCTTAAGCCAGAGAATGTGCTTTTGGATAAGAAATGCAACATAAAGATTGCTGACTTTGGATTGAGTAGTGTCATGCATGATGGTCACTTTCTAAAGACTAGTTGTGGAAGCCCTAATTATGCTGCTCCGGAGGTATATTAATTTGGAAAAATCAACAAATTTGTCATTCTTATTTCATTAAATTGGGTATATATTTTAAATTTCAATTAATTACACCCCAAAATTGTTATACAGGTTATTTCAGGAAAACTATATTCTGGACCAGAAGTAGATATATGGAGTTGCGGGGTGATATTATATGCTCTATTGTGCGGTACCCTTCCTTTCGACAACGAAAATATTCCTAGTCTATTCGATAAAATAAAGGTATTAATAGAAGAGGATCTTTTTATATAATCATCTATTTTATACATGGTTTTGCAGTCAAAAGTTTATGGTTTTTGTTTTGTTTTTAGAAAGGAGAGTATACTCTTCCAGATCATTTATCATATGTTGCTAGAGATTTGATACCGAGAATGCTTATGGTTGATCCTATGATGAGAATTAGCATTTCTGAGATTCGTCAACATCCTTGGTTCAATAATAATCTTCCTCCTTATCTTGCTATTCCTCCATTAGATACTACAGATTGGGTTCACTATATTGTAGCAAAATTAACATCATTTGTATGAATTCATTAAATTCTGTATTAATTATTATTTCCAGATTGAGGAGGAGATAATTCAAAAAGTGGCCAACATAGGGTTTGATAGAAACCATGTTGTTGAATCTCTTGTCAATACTCAATAGAATCCAAAACGAGGTATGAGTGCTTTCATATAATAATTGTATTATACTTCATAGTTTTATAATTGATACTTACGTTGCATTTTATAATAATTTTAGGCTACAGTTGCATACTATCTAATACTGGACAACCGAAACCGAAAGTGTGTTCCTAGTGACTATTTCCGATCCAATTTTAAAGAGAAATCGGTACTTACTCTCTTTCTTTACAACATGAATTTTAAGAAATTTTTTTTTTTTGCTAAATGGGTTAATTGTATTAAGTAAAAAAAAAACCTACAAAGTAGCGAATTACAACCGAGAATTTAGCTAGGAAAATAAACTGACTTTTATAATAGTTTAGAAAATATTAGACTAAATCGGATTGGAATATAAGAATGACGATTCCGACAGTTGGAGAGCAGCTAAGCGTTCCATTCTCCGTTCCATTCGACGATTTTTCTTGTTTGCCTTGCGTGGGCTGAAAGAACGCGAGGGTCCGATAAAAGAGCTTGTCGCTTTAGCTTCTGAGCGGAGGCGATAAGCTCTTCTACTTCCTCGAATTGTTGTTGAGAAAGAGCCTTGACTTTATTAATTATGGTTGAAGGAACTTTGTTGTGGACTGGCGAATCTGAATTTGATGCGGGAGAATTGATGGTGTCGTCTTCAGTTGTTGCGGAAGAGTGTGATGGAGTGAGGCGGGGAGTGCCGGTGGGGACCCCAGCTGTGGCCGGAGGCGGCGGAGAAGAGGACGAGCACGTGACCGGAGAAGGAAGAAACGAGGGGGAGTTGATGGTCAGATGGGAAGATGCGGCGGAGCAATTGTCAATCGTAACTTCATCAACGAGATGTGTGTGTATAATAAATAAAAAGAAACCAAAATTCGGTTCTCTTTCAATATATAAACAACGTGTCTCTTGACAAACCTAACACATCAAGTCACGTCTTCCCTTTTCAAATTGTGTTCTTCTTTTCCTCTACAAATCACTTTAAAATCAAATTATATCTTGATAACGATCTAGACCACAATTCTTTCTTTGCGTTTGTTATCATTTATATCTAAATGTGTACTGGGGGAATGATTTCAAGATGGTGGGCTGGGTGCAGGAAGGACTGTGAAGGGCCTGGGCTGAGAGGTCAGAGGGAGTTTGAGGGCAAGTAATAGAAGAAGGCTGAAGGGGCTTTGTAAAGAAAGAATTGGGCTTAGAGAATTGGGCCTGAAGGGGAGGAAAAATGGCCTCGTAGGAATTAGGAATTAGGGTTTTGAAGAGAGGAGACATTCTTACTGTGTACGGAAACTTGGTCGTCGACTTGTACTGTAGCAGAAGGTGGAGATTGCGCCGGAGAGAGGTCTTGTGAGGCGGCGGGTGAGATTCCTAAGGCCGAGGCTTCAGTGATGGCGGTAGGAGGCAAAGAACCAGAGGACTCGGTTGAAAATGGTGGAGAAGAGCGGCGGAGATGCGAGGGACAACGGGAGCAAGATGAGCAGCGAGGAGGGAGACGACCAAACTCTGCTTCAATTCGAGCAGTGGTTCCTTCACTGTCCTGAACTATAATCGCGGACGGGAGTGATTTTTCGAGGTCCACTATCACCCGGATTCGAACTGTGCCGAGATGGGATGGAAGAAGATCTGGACGCTTTGGGAGGAGAGGTTTGCCGATGCCACTAGCTATTAACTGAAAACCTTCAGAAGACCATAGCTGTGGAGGGACATCGCGAAATGTTACCCAGATGGGAGCAGAAGAAAGATAAGGCTGTGGAGTTTGGCAGAAGGGTTCCCCTCGACGGCCGAGAAAGCAACCGTTCCGGCGGACCAGAATCCGACATCGCATACCCACTGTCTTGTGGAGAGAGACGGTATGAAAATGAGGCAGGAACCCTCGGTGAATTGCGAGACGGTGATTGCTCCATTTTTTCCCCAAATCGGATTAAGATCGTTGAAGATTTTAGCTGGAGATGAAGGTGTACCGAAAAAGGTACATAAGAGATAGCCTTTCCAAGTCTCGGATGATTTTAGAAGAAACTCCGGTGGTGCTCAAACGATTGGAGTGCCGTCGGCTAGAAAGGATGGTTCCGGGAACGATTTATGCAAAACGGAAGTAGACGCGAACAGATCTGACCAGGGTGAAGTGTTCGAGTTGTATGAGTCGCTGTTATTTTTTGACTTGAGATTTGGTGAGGAGGTTTGAAAAGTAGGTGAAGAGAGGTGGATTTGAGAGTCGGTGACAGTAAGAGGGACCGTGGAACAGGGAAGAGGGGAGTTGGGAGAGACCACCGTTGAAGGGAGGACGGTGGGGAGAGCTCCGGCCGACGGAGCGGCCATGGAGACGAAGTAAGAGAGAGGTTGATCCAATAAGTTTTTTTCTCAGATAAATTCAATTAATTTTTTTTTTAAGAAAATTAAGTCTAAAAAACATGCAATGTTAATGTTTTTAAAAATGTGATTCCTCTATTCTTTTTTATCATTAAAAACATCACTCAGGTTTTCACATTTTTTAATGTTACAAATATAGGATGGTATATTTAATTCGACATTTCCAGTTCAAGAGATTGCTTCACATGTTGGCCATTCGTTTCCGGCATTGACTGGACTAAGATCACGGGTCAAAGATGACAGGACCTGGACCCTTGGACTTCAGGTTAGTCTATAGTTGTTCTATCTTTTTTAGAATTCATTTTCTTCTCATTTTTCAATTCTTTCGATTTTATTTGGCAATCTAATAATTTTACCAGTCAAAACATGTTATCAATATAGATTAAATTATGTTCTTGATATTTTGACAGTCTCAAGGAAATCCTCGTGACATCATGACTGAAGTTTTTAAGGCTCTTCAAACTCTAAAAATGTGCTGGAAAAAGATCGGACTCTACAACATGAAATGCAGATGGGTTCAAAGCTTTGCTAACTACAAGAATCACACGACTGAGGATGAATGTGCCATGATCTTACCAACCATCATCAAATTTGAACTTCAGGTATATGAAACATATTTATCCAATATAAGATAACATACTAGAATTAATAGCTCATAGGGGACAAATTTACAGTAACAGCAGGAAAAAAACAATTTTATATGTGATGAGAACATAAACTTATCATAATTTACATTCTCATAATCAAATTAGAGCAATTTTGTTAAATGCAAACCTAATTGTATCATTTTTTTTTGTTGTTAGTGTTAAGGACCTGCTTGTATCTTCCCTAACTTTGTTGTATCACACGAATGTAAGCCGGAAATATACCTTTATTGAAATAGAAATGTTTTACAGAGGATTATTGAAAGGAAACTGAAGAAGAAACGAAACGTAACCTCAGTGAGATTCTCACGAACTCTCACTGCCCCTCTAACCCTAGGTTAGCCCACTTCCTACAATTTCTCTAAACTCTCACTTAGGTAATGCATCCACATAAATAGGCAACAGCTTTAGTTGTCTAACGTTCGACAACCTTTAACCAATTTTGTCCTCTTCCATTGACAGCTCACCCTTCTTTTTGCTGTCAATAGTTTTGTCCTCACTTGATTGATCCTTTTCTCTCTCTTTCAGCGCCATTTCTTCTGCTTTTTTGTCCTTATCCTTCTTCTTTCTTGAGTAATACACTTGCAGGGGCCTAACATATAGCTTTACAAAGTAGGTGAAAGCAAGTACTGGCTAGACATCCAGAGAGTTGATGGACCTCAATTTATCTTCTTTGATCTATGTGTTGCGTTTCTCACAGAGCTAGGTGTCCTCTAAAGCACAATCACCAATGGTTTTTAGTTGATTCTTGTGAGCTAGGCGTACTCTCAAGCTCATACCATTAATGATTTTTTTAGACGATTATTGCTTCAATTAATGTTTATAATTCAATTATATTTTCTATGGTTTCTGTATTTTTGGGTTAAGTTATCTGTAATAGTAAACAAACAAAAAGTTATTTTTGTTATGAATAATATTTAATTTATAGAATATTTTAATTTATGTTATAGTGATATTTTCTTCTTTGTATTATTGATCGAAGGAAGGAGAGATAAAGAAGCTTTTCTATTATTATGTTGTATATCAACATTTAACTGATCGACTCCCTTTTATAGTGGAGTTACGACCGCCTTAGTGACATATAAAATATACAAATATCTATCACATGTTATAACCGACTTAATGAATAACGTATTAAATAATTAAAATATCTATCATTAATTATTAAATAATTATTGTTCTAGAAACTTTTCTAACAATTTTGTATTTTTATTTGCATTAATTTTTGGAATTTTCAGTTACCTTTTATCAATAGTTTCTCGATATAGCACAAATTACAAAAGGGGAAAATGTCAATTAAATGTCCAACTTTCCGACTTGAGATTTTTAACGCACGTATTATCGCGAGGACCAAAAATACACCCATATTTTCCCGCGTTGCCGATTTAGACACGGTGTTAACAGCGGATAAGAGGCGTTAATTGGGAATTTAACATTTGTTAAAATCTTAAATGCAGTGTTTTATTTAGACGTTGTAACCCAGAAATCCCAAATCTAAAACTCTAAAATCGGAAAATCCCGAAATCAGAAATCGAAATCCCTAAAATTAAAATCCCCAAAATCGATCTTTCTCTCTTTCAATCCTTTCTCAAAAACACTAATCCGTTGTTGCATTTTCGGAAATCAATTTCACCAAAACTTTAACTACAAAAACCCCAAATTTAAAACATAAAACCCTAAATCAAAATATGTAGAAAACCCAAATTGAAATTGAAGCAACTGCGGTGATGACAACATCGATTCAGGAAAGAGAATCGATTTCAAAGGAGGAAATGATTGAAACAACTATAGAGATTTAAGAAAATGTGTCAAAATCAATTGAGTCTTTGGTGATGTTTGAATCGAGTGTCTGTAATCGAGTTGAAGAAGAAGATGGAGATTGAGCTGTCGTTATCAAAGGGCCATTGATGAACATAGTTAGGAAAGAAGATGAACAGAGTTATGTAAACATGTCAGCTTTTGTTGCAGTTGATTGGAGATTAATGACTTCGACCATTGAAATTACAGTTTCCATCTTCTGCAAGTTTTTATCAATTATGTTTCCTATCCCTAGTTAACAGTAGAACTTCTGCAAGTTAAAAGTCGAACAAGGTGTCAATAATCACTCAGCGAATGAAGAATTGAGGATGTGATCTTCTCGTATGATTTCTGATCTTCTTCGTTTCTCTATTGGGAATTTCTCTGCGCTTGTTGTGTTGATTGATTCAGGTGCATTCAGGTGCAGGTGTGAGATCGAGAAATTGATCTTTTGACTCTGGATTTGATGAATATTTCGTTGTAAAATTGAATGTTCGACGACCGAAGCTATAGGTTCTTATTGGAACTGTGATGTGAAGATTTGTAGAAGAGAGAGATTGAAGAAGAAGTGGGTTCACTTCTTGAAATCGATTCGGGGGTTCACTATTTTCAAAACCTAGAAATTGAAATTGATGATTCGCGGAAATATTTAAGTGTATTTTTTTATCCTCGCAATAGTACGTGTGTTAAATGCTCCAAATCGGAAAGTTGGACATTTAATTGACATTTTTTCCAATTACAAAATGATAACATAGTGTTTCAGAGACTGATTTTGAGAATATTAAAATGTCATGTATCCCTAACGCGTAATTATAAATTATTTTACAAAACTTTTAAAGTTTAAATACTTATTTTAAAATATGTTAAATATTATAGGGTAATTAACACCTCGATTCCAACTTATCAGACAAATAATATTAGAAGGCCCGGTCCAATAGTTAAATTGTCCTTGTGCAAGAAAATTTTTTGGCCATATTATCAATATATATTCAAAAATTTCAGTTTTTTTGGGCCATGTTTTATTTATTGTTTCAAAATAAGGGCCCTTATATTATATGTGAGTTTTTAAAAAATAAAAAAAATATTGACCTTATATTTGACATGGCTTATAACTACCCATATTTATGTTATCATATTTACATAAATCTATAGAAACATTTATTGAAATACACCAACTAGTTATTAAATTCCTTAAAAAAATTAAGAATACACAATTTTATAACTAAATATGTGTATATAACCTATTTAGTGACGGATGGAGACGAGATATTAAAAATAGCAGATAATAAGGCACATTTTCCAAAATCTGATCTGAAGACGAATCCACCTCTCCCTCCATCTTTGGGCCGCGGCCACCGCCATCGTCGCCCTAGGCTTCGTTCGGTGCTGCTCCCGCTCATGCTTCATTCGTTGCTGCTTGTCGATCGGCCATTCAACCCGGAAAGCCTCGGCCGAGGTTCTACTTCGTTTTCCGGGAAAGAACCCTTCTCTACAACTTCTCCTCTCCATCCAGCCGTTCGGGTGTTGCCGCTGGGTAGAGTCGTCGACCTTCCACTTTCACCACCTTTCGCGGTTATATGCCGCCGCCTTTTCCTCTTGCCATGTGCTGGACTGCTTGTCTCGGAGGCCCAGATCTCGGTCATTGACCGCTGATCTCGTCTCGCCGAGGCGCATCTCTCACAGGGTAAGAGTTATTTTAATCTTCTCTCAAATCGTTTCATCCTCGTTATGGGTTGATTTTCAAAGGAACTTTCCCGACGCCAAGTCGTCGGAGAACATTTGGAAGTTTCTACGTAGACTTGTTTCGCTTCAGATCTGTTATCGTCATTGACGACGAGCTTATCCCGAAGGTGTTTTCAAGTGCCGGCATTCTTCCTCCAATCTCTACCGCTCCCTGTGGAGCTGTTTCTCTCGGAGTTATTTCCGAGACCCCTAACGAGTTCTGCCTCCGCCTTGCCACCGATTTGTCACCAGGAGAGGACCCTGGTTGCTGCAGCCTCGGCGCCCTGGCTAGGGAAAACTCGGATCTTGTTGGGCCATGGGCCTTGTTTCCAATTGCTTCTGTAACCATTTTATCGAGTGGGCCTCTGTGGCCCGTCTCCAAAACTGGACTATCTTGGGCATGCGTGCCACCTTTATGTCTTCAAGGCCTCTGAGCCCTTTTGCTTCTAAGTCCATCTGCTCCTGGTTCTTAATTTGTATCTCATTGGGCATTTTATCTTAATTTATAAAATTAAAATGTTGAAAAGAAAAAAAAACCTATTTAGTGACGATTTATACACATTCTTGGATTTCCGCATATAGTGTACATGAATATATTCAGTTATTGACTCATGTCTAAACAAAATTTGATTCATTATAATCACAAAGATATTTGGTTTTACGGTGTTTTTTCTTTACCCTGGAGAATTATTTTGCTCTCTCAACCTCTCCATCAGCTTACTTCAGATCAACACTCTCTATCTTCTCTTGCCTTTCAAGTATCTAAAGACAATATCATAAATTTATAATGCATTTCCTCTCGCTCGCTCAATTGATTGATTCATCTTTAGGGTTTTTATAGGTGGGCTTCATTTACAACAAATTTTGATTCTCATTCTAAAGAGCTTGAAAAAATAGATCCCAACATGATGTATAGGTGAAGATTTTACAGTAGAAAAATAAGAACTAGGTAGGTTTGAACAATATTTTTCTTAAATCAATTCATAGACATAAACCTATAAACCTGAGGGATTTGAAGATATTCCTATTCTTCATGCTTAAAAAAAAAAATGTATACGGTTCCTCAAAAAAGAAAACAGAACATAAGATTAGTTGATGTTGAAGAATTATGTATCTTAAACAATTAAGCGAACAACTACTTAAAGAATGTAAACAAACGATTAAAAAATATATTTTAAATGATGTGAAATATAAACTTCTAAAGTCTAATATTTATATGAAACGCATAAGAATTAAGATTAGGGTTTTAGGGATTTTAGAGTTTTATTTTTCCTTTTACAAAGTTGGCGATTTCAAAGTTTCATCTTTTCCTTTTTTAAAATGGACGATAAATAGAAAAAGTTTTTTTTGCAGTCAATGGCTTTGAAACCGACCTTAGTAGGGTTTTTGATAGGGTTTAGTAAAAGTAACATAGAGATGTTGACAAATTAAAACAACAAAAATATTTATTTTAATAATACGGTCAAAATTAATATTTTGGATTAAATTTGGTGATCTTTCTTTTTCAAATTTTATATTTTCAAATTTTATATAAAAACGAAAAAATTAATAAATAATAAAAATTTACTTTTATTTTCCAATTCCCAATTTTTTTAAAACATGTGGAATAAATAATCAAATCAAAATGGGCATACTCTTTTGGTCAATAATTTTCAATCCGTTTATGACGTATGCTTTTTTTATATTCTTCAGGATAATGTTAAACCCAATGGTATTCTCTTATAATATAAATCACAAAAACAACTCGATCGGTATGTCAACTTTCATTCACCAATTAATTATACACTGGTTTGTCCACCATTACAAAATGTTTTACCCAATTTGGCATGATAGAGCACAACTTAAGATTGTAATTCACAAATGAAAGAGACTATTCGTTACTGGGTCGGCCACATCCATTACATCCTCTAGGTGAGTAGATAACTCTAACCTTTCTAAACTGAAGGAGGAGAAGCTTAATATCCTGTAGAATCAGAGTAAAAGCAGGCCAAACTTCATCAGATTCTGTCATATTAACTACCTCTATTGAATCTGATTCAAAGATGATCTTTTGGTAATTAAATCTTGGCATGGTAAGAATAGTCCATATCATTGCCTCCAACTCCACCTCCAAAACAGATCTTGTTCTTCTTAAGGCTCGTGCTCTCATCCACAATATTGAACCCTCGTGATTCCAGAGAACCTAGCCAGCTGCACTTTGCTTCCCATCTCCTTGCCAAGCTCCATCAGAGTTACATTTAACCCAATCTTCTAGAGGCCACTTTACAAATTTAGTTCTATGTCATGGGAGGTACTCCTCTGATCACATTTCTCTCTTCTGTTATTCCACTCATTCGCATCCTCCACACCTTTCCTTACCGTATCCTTGTTATTATAATCTTTCCAAAAATAAGATCATTCCTGGATTTCAAAAGTCTCCATAATAGACAGGGAACTGTTTTGACTATCTATGCTTGTTGATAATATAAAAGATGGATATTCATAACTCTATACATATTAGAGTTGAGAGAATCATCCCAGCAACCGTTTGGAGAAGCAAGAATAGGTGAAAGAGCCCAAAATTGCCTAACATAAGTACATTGGAATAGGAGATGGTTCAATGATTCCTCTATGTGTGGACATCTAGGGCAGTCAGCATCTTTGAATAGATGTCTATATATAAGTCATGTTCTTTGCCACTGAAATATAGTTGTTTAGACATCTCCACATAAAGTGTTACTGAAACACCCTACCCCGAAACAATAAAACGGAACCCGCGGAAAATACTAGATTTTTAAAACTTTTTCTGAAAACATTTCTAAATGATTCACAATCACTAAGGGATCGTCGATCTCACCCCTTGGATCGATCGATCTCGACCACAAAAGAGCACCACAAAGCAGTCTGCCGTCGATCGATCCTCTTTAGGATCGGTCATCCTGATCTGACCGAAAAATAACCCGAT
Source organism: Boechera stricta (assembly GCA_018361395.1). Lineage (NCBI taxonomy): Eukaryota > Viridiplantae > Streptophyta > Magnoliopsida > Brassicales > Brassicaceae > Boechera > Boechera stricta. Next base: position 5,592,596 of record CM031544.1, on the reverse strand, counting down.
CGTGGCCAATATACCCAGATCGATCGATCTTGCCTGGATCGGTCGATCCTAACCCATAAACCAGAAATTTTGCTTGGCGACTACGGGATCGATCGATCCTACTTGGATCGGTCGATCTCTTCCCCACAATTTTACGAACTTGACCGAAAATGACCCCTAAGGATCGATCGATCTCACCGGGGATCGATCGATCCTCACAGATTTTTCGGACCAAAATTTTCGGGATGGTCGATCCTACCATGGATCGATCGATCCTTGCCCGAACCGGCACAACAATACGAGCAAGTAATAGCATTTAACCACACATTAGCCCAATTTATAACAACTTCTTAACATCACAACCAAACTACCACAACAAAACATCCACCAGGCACAATATCTACATACAACAAAAGATACACAAAAGAAAACCCATGCACTCCCAAATCATCCTCCACCTCTAGCCTTCGGTTCCACGAGCTCCACAACCTATGAGACCTCTTTACCTGCACCAAAAAAGGTGCGTAAGCATTGATAATGCTTAGTGAGGCGGTCCTCCCGTCTCACGGTTATTCACACAAATGATAGAGCTCCATCAACATACAAACACACAAAACTTGGACAAGCCTTAAGTCACACCCATAGGGTCAAGCCCTAACACACAAAATCAAACACGGTAATTCAATAACCACGTGGTGCAAACCACGGTCACGCACTTACTTTTGCCTTGACGGAATGAAGAATACCCTTTCCACTTCTTGTTAGCTTCAAGCCTTAAGCTTGAACTCTCTCTCGGCACACCACTCAAACCTCAAGATATCACTAATCTCCTGACAAAGAAAACACCAATTACCATCTCAAGATGATTCACAAGCTCAACACTTGAATTACCTAGCCTTAAACTCGGATCCCTTCCTTCAAAAACAGAGTTTTAGAAACTCAATTATATCTCTTGCCCTAGATCGAATTTGGGAAATTCCTTCGGTGAAACTCAAGTTCAAACTCCCAACAACCTATCTACCAAATTTCAGCCCAAACAAACAAGATTCGAGTGTCCAAACACTCCATCAAACTCAACCCATCGCTACAGCTCGAAAACAGGGTAGTCTAGGGAGAAAAATCATATCTCCCAAATTACCCAACATTTCTCAACGAAATTTGGTAGATTACAAGTTAAGAGGTTAAAGAACATACTCACCAAGTTTCAGCTAAAACCGTGATCAATTGATGCCCCGACCGATTCCCACAACTGACAGCAAAAACAGAGTTTTTCTTAAGCTTCTTCTCTTTCTCTTCCTTCCCCTTCTTCTTCTCTTCTTCCTTTCTCCTCTTTCTTTTATTTTCTTTCTTTCCCTCATTTTATCTCTTCCTCCTCTCTCACGAACACTCTCCTCTCTCCTCTCACCCAAGAGAAGCTTGTAGAAGGTTTTAGAAGGGAGAAGGAGATATTTCTTATACACATATAGTAGTATGTATATGTTGGTTTAATTAAGAATTAAACCGAACCAACCCGGGAATTACTAAACCGCAACGATTAATTTTTTCAATTGACTTCTCCGCTTTAGTAACTCCAAATAATTTTCTGAAATAGTTGAGACATCTCTCTCCCAAATTATTTCTTTCACGCCAAGAAATTTTAAGCAATTCGCTTAAACCGAACCACTCGAGATTACTTCTCGACGATCAATCCTTTAATCGAATCAACCCGCTCACCGCCCATTTGGCTATTATTCGAGCTCGATATTATCCACACCGTATTTCATCTCATTTCCGTCAAAACACTATTCATTTTGCAAAAACATTATTCCTTCTGTAAAAACACTATTCCAAACCAATTAATCCAAATTGGTTGCGAGCGATTAATCTCGATCCATCAAACCAATCCTATCCGAATTATAAATCGAGCTCCACATTATTCCTATTCTCTCAGGAACACACAAATTTCTACTACGATCAATAGCAAAATGTAATAACTTTTATTACAAGGATACAACTTGGGATACGGATGTTACAGTTACACTTAGGGACTTCAAATTAGCTAATTAATATACTTCAAATTAAAATTTACTTTTAAAATATCTGAAAAAATAATAAACATAAATTAAAATTTATTTAAAAAGCTCTTAATTTTTTTATCTCCACAAGACTTATAACATATGTATGTATGTATATACTATATTAAACTATATTAAGAAATATAAATTGTATAGTTAGTCAAACGACCCACTAACATTAATTGCAATTTTCTTTTTAAAGAAAAATATTTTTGTAATAAAAGTGTTGAGTAAATAGATTCTAGTAACCATATATAACCTAACCATTATACTAATATTTAATATTTTATTATTATATTAGGTATTTTATACTATTAAGGTTAAACGGAAATTAACATTTTTGGTGTGGGGTGTGGAAATTAATTTACTGTTAGTAATGATTCATTATGATATTATTACACGAAAAAGGTGTGAGCTTTTCTTCTTTGGTCAACAGTGTGACTCAGATTGACTCAGCAAAACAAGAAGAAAACAAAACAACCAAGTTATATATGTGCCCATGGACAAAGGTATTCTTTTCTTATCTTTTTTTCATCTTTTCTCTATAGGCAAACAAAATTCGTGTAAGTGTTCAATTTTCAGTTTAATCAGTGAAATCTCAAATTTTCTTCCTATAGGACACTAATTAATATACAGAACGAACTAATTCACTTATATATGATTCTGATTTGGGAAATTCACGATTTGTTAGTTTTCTAGTTAGCTTCATTATTTGTTACTTTAGATTGTTCATTATAACCATGATATGTGACTTAACATATGTTTTTGCTACAAAGAGTTCTAACTAAGACTTTTTATATATTGCTGATTTTTCACCTACAATAAAATGGAGGGGTCATCGAGAAAAACTACCAGTAAAAAGGAATCGGTTCTACCAAATTATAGGATTGGTAAAACTCTTGGTCATGGATCCTTTGCGAAAGTGAAATTAGCAGTGCATATAGCTACTGGACACAACGTTGCTGTCAAAATCTTCGATCGTCTTAAGATTAAGAACATGGACGTAGACATCAAAGGTATATACGATTGTGACTATCGATGATACTCAATGATTTTATACTCAATCATTTATCATCTCTTGCTAGAGATTTGATACCGAGAATGCTTATGGTTGATCCTATGATGAGAATTAGCATTCCTGAGATTCGTCAACATCCTTGGTTCAATAATAATCTTCCTCCTTATCTTGCTATTCCTCCATTAGATACTACAGAACAAGCTAAAAAGGTTAGAACTCTTCAGTATTATCATATTATGTAGTAAAATAACATCATTTATATGAATTCGTTAAATTTCGTTTTAATAATTATTTCTTGATAGAAACCATATTCTTGCATCTCTTGTCAATAAAAAGTCCAAAACGAGGTATGAGTGTTTCATATGATAATTACATTTATACTGTAATAGTGTCAAAAATGAATGCTAAAGTTTCATTTTGACATTGTTTTAGGCTACAGTTGCATACCATCTAATACTCGACAACCAAAACCGAAAGTATGTGCCTAATGACCATTATCAACACATGTTTAAAGAGATATCGGTACTTATTCTCTTTCTCTAAAACACAAATTGTAGTTTTTTTTTAAATGCTAAAAAGACATGTGAATTTTGTTTTTGTTTACACATTGGTGATGAATAATATACTACTTATTCATAAGTTTAACATTTTGAAAACCTCATTATGCTAATTTTTTATCGATAAAAATCTCAAGTTTTCACGTATATAAAAATTAACTTCTCTATATAAACTACACTTAAAAATTATTAATCAACAAAAATTAGTTTATTAGCATTTCGTGATTATTCAACAGAAGTTTTATTCTAACGAAAATATTTCCACTAATTTATTATTTGGTTATTATGTCATTCCACGAGTTGAAGCCTTCAAGTCGTGTTTAGGGTTTCTACTTACATATTTCCTGGTTAATGTTATAAATATAGGATGGTGTTTGGGTGAGATTTCATCCACTCCCAGCAGATGGTATATTTAATTCGACATTTCCAATTCAAGAGATTGCTTCACGTGTTGGCCATTCGTTTCCTGCATTAACTGGACTAAGATCACAGGTCAAAGATGATAGAAGTTGGACTTCAGGTTGGTCCATGGTTATTGAATCTTTTTTAAAGATTCAATTTTCTTCTCATTTTTCTTTTCTTCCAATACCATTTTACTAGTCAAAACATCTTCTTTAAATAGATCATCTTGATATTTTTGACAGTCTCACGCGAAGCCTTGTGAAATTATGAGTGAAGTTTTTAAGGCTCTTCAAAATCTTAAAGTGTGCTGGAAAAAGATTGGACCCTACAATATGAAATACAGTAGAATAATATCGTCAAAGATAATTCTAACATGACTGAGGATGAAGGTGCTATGATCTTACCAACTGTCATCAAATTTGAACTTCAGGTATATAAAACTTTTTTTTTTTTGGTCTTTCTCACAGAGCTAGGCGTGCTCTAAACCTATTGTTTTTAGATGATTCATGCTTCGAATTTAACTACATTTGCTATTTTGGACTAAGTTATCTGTTTTTTAAGACGAATCTTGCTTCTGCGTTTTTTTTTTCCATCAAAAATCAAAAATAAGAAGTTAATTTGTATTGTCTATTTGCATTAGTTTTTGCAAAATGCATTTATTTTTAACAATAATTTCTCGATTTACAGCCCTAATTTCAAAACAAAAGGATAGAGTTTCAAAAACTCTCGATTTAGGGCGAACTCGTTCGCTTATGGGTCTTGGGCCTTGTCTCTATCTTCATTTGTTTTCTGGGCCATCGAGTTGGACCTATTTTGTTTTTGGTTTCGAGTTGTTACGGGCCTCGGCCATAGATGTTTCTTCTGCTACTGTTGAACCCTTATCTTTTTAGATGTTTCTTCTTCTGCTCGAGTTGTTTCGAGTTGTTATGGGTATTGCGCTTTAAACCCTTATCTTTTTAGTTGGAATTTAAGTAACTGTTGAAAAAAAAAAAAATTTCAGAAACTGATTTTGAGAATATTAAAATCACTGACTAGCAATTATGAACTTTTAAAAAGAAATTGGCTCCTATCACACACCTTATCTCAAACCAGTCCCTAAATGTATAATAATTAGTGAAAGAAGACTTTAACAGATGTAGTCAACTAAAAGTCTCAAACTTCAAACCAAAGACCAATATTTCTCGTTTTTTTCTTCTACAATCTGATTCCGATTGAGGTCTGCTTTGTGATCTTGTTTTATCTTCGATTTACTTTGATGGGTAGTTGAAAAGTTTGATTCTTTGTTGACTCTGATGCGTTTCGATCTTCAAAGTCTGAATCTGGTAAGGCCTTTGCTAGTTCGTGGAATCAAAATCTAGGTTTAGCTTTAATGGTTTTTGTTGCGAATTTAATGAGTAACGACGATTTGCCATCGGAATCATTTTGGCACTTGCTTGCTTTTGTTGCTTTCAGAAGATGTATTTGCTGTAATCTCTCGTTGTCTTTCTCCAAGCGACATTTGTAATCTAATCTTGTGCTGTAAGGGTCTCTGTGACCTTGTGGATTCAGAGAAGATATGGCTTGTACAATGTGAAGTAGTAAAGGTTCTTCCTTTGTTTGAAATAGTACAATGGCGAAGCGGGATCTCTTCTTACAGGGCGCTTTGTCGGTTTCTTGTTGAGGTGGTGAAGCCTCTTGTTGGGGTTTGAAATTCACCAAAACCCTAACCTTGGGAATGTGGTTAATGTGATGCCTGGTTTCTTATCTGTTGTTCGGTGCCAGATAATTCCACAAGATCAGGTTGGTCCTTTGGGGATTCATGAGGGTCCGGTTTTGTGGTCACCCGTGTTTTAGATAATATGTGGTCTTGATGGCTCCACCAAGTTTTTCCTCCATGGAAGAGAGAGAATGCAGTTTCTTGTACCCTGGTTTTGTTATGGGCATTGAGAAGAGTTGCAATGTTCTTTTACTCGAGGTTGAGCCGAGGCGAGAGAAGAAGTTGTGCAGTGCGATTGAGAGTGTGTTGTTGGGAAAGAAAGAGCTTCGGTTACCATTTTTGCAATCTAGACTTTAGTGCTCGAAGGAATTTACTTTTTATAGTGGCAAGCCATGTAGGTCTACGTTTACCTGATCTATGAAGTGAAAGGTTATTTCCGAGGTCGGAAGATGATGAAGCAGTGTTGTTAGAACGCAGAACCATGCTCCTTAAAATGCACAAGTTTGGTGGCGATTGGAATCACATGAACCTGGAGGATGATGAGTTGAGTAACATTCCAATTCAGGTAAATAAAAACGAGAAGAATATTGGTTAAAGTTGTGATTTTCGCAACATGGACGTTGCGAAACAGATTCAAGGTACACAAAGGAAGAGCTTTAGTAGGTATTTTAGAAGTGGCATTAAGCATATTCTAGGAAGGTCTAGTTCTTAAAAGAACATGTCTTCTTAGTCTCAAAACTTCCAAAACTATGTTTTCTTCCTACAATAGTTGGCCAAACATGCACGAAACCCATTTTGCCCTGTATAAGCTACCAATTTGAATCGATTCGACCTCTTTCCTTGTATATGTTCTTGTTTGGTGTTATGTTTTAATCCGATTAGCCTTTGATCTTAGTTAGGTTGTAATGCAGTTCCCCTCAGAACCGGAAAATGTACATCTCGTGTTCGTTTAGGAACCTTGTCCCACAAATATCCACTAAAAACTAAAATCAAATATATAGGCTTCATAACAAGCTCTCTTCTAACTCTATCTCACATTCTCTTTCTATATAGCTACCGATGGAAGAAGCTAGACAACCTGAAAGCACTACACCAGCAGCTCAAGCGTGATAATGATCAAACGGACAAGAAGATGAAAAATAAGAAACTTATGAAATCTAAAGCCATTTGAAGACAAAGACTCTCAAGAACATTTTTTTAACCCGGAAACTCCCTCTCTCGTTCTTTGCCTCTCTCTAACTTCTGTATGTTGTGATGATCTTTGTTTGAATCTCTGCACTTGTATTTATAGATCCAGCGTCTCTCTATTCCTTGTATAAAATCTAAATTTAAGTGTTTTTCCCAAAAGGAATGATGTTGCTTCTTTCACAAGTAACAGACATACACAAAATAACTTATGGGCTTTGGCCCAGCCCGCTCCAGCAATCACCCGGTTCGTTGACCCGAACCCGACCAGAAACAACAATAGACCCACATTTAGTTTGTTTTACACTTTTACTGTTTTGAAATTGGCGTTTTGAGTCTTTGACACATGTTTTCTTGTGTTTTATTTGTATGACCGATTTACTTAAGTGTGAAAAACTACTGATTCTATTTACTGATTAATCCGTTACGTTAACTCTATTAATGGAAATGTTGATTAGAACAAAACTCCATTGACTGAAATATAATAAAGTTATATTACATTTCGTTTTGTCAGTATGTCATTAGTTGGTGTTGGGTCTATCAATTTCTTTTACTGTGTTTAACTCAAAAACACATGAGTATCGTTTCGTCAAAAGTAACGTCAGTAAATCCCACAAGTAGAAAAAATGGTAATGGTTGGTTCTTTTTTTAGATCTTTGTGAATGGTAACGTACATAAATTCTTCTATTTTTGTTTTTTAAAATATAAAAGTTGGTTTCAAAATTAGTCATTAACATGATGTAACATGTGTCAAATCTATTGATAAAAAGTTGATACGTATTAAAAATTATTTTTTTTGCCTAAACAAACACAAAAACTAATTTAAAAAATATCATATTTAGATATACTAATTTAGATGTCTATTAGCTAAAACAAAATTAATTTATTTTCCTTAACCAATAAGGAAAACAAACAACTATTTTTAACCTATGATAATTTTACTTATGTTGATCAATTAGATTTTTATATGTATAAAAAAAATTAATTCATTTAGCATGAATATTAACCAATAAACAATGAATGTTGAAATTCAAAATAACAATATAAGTTATCTAACATTAATTTAATTGGATAAAATTATATTTATCATTGTAATATATTATTTTTATTTGTAAGTGAAAACAAAAAAATAACTTGAAAAAAAGTAATGAGCTTATAAGAATGAATTTCTGATTACTTGATGAGAATATTATTATTATAGTTACTTATGTATTATTTTATAAGTGAAAATACCAAAAACTTGAAGAAAAATAAAATAAAATAAGCTTATAGGTGAACATGGAATGGTGAATCCGGCTTTTGGGTGGTATAACAATCTCTTGGATGACTCTTTATATAAAAACCGGTTCAAACATACATATTAAAGTTACGGGCTCACATCAATATATATTCGTAAGGCCTATTGAAAACTTGACAACTTGCTCGGTAACTTCTTCACCATCGCATGATCTCCTCTTGAATGAAACCCGGTACCAGTAAACTACAGACTTTCGTTTCTGAGATGTGGGAGAGTTTTAGAGTCTTTTCGTTGGAACTAACCGTTGGCATCAACCCGCTCAAGTTTGATTTCAATGTTTTTTCTATTGCGGCGCGGTTTTGTTCCTTCAATCCTTTATAGCTTCCACAAGTATGGTCCAATAGTTTTTCTTGTTGTTTCCTGTGATAACAGACAAACCATTAAGATCTTTGTATAAACCTTCGCTAATAAATTTCTCGGTTTTAGTACCGCCATCAATCTTTAAGTAACTCTCATGGTATTTTTCGTAATTTCCCTTTCCATCAACAATGCATGAAGAAGCTTCAAACTGAACCACTTGACCATTTAATATATTACCCATTAAGCCACCCTCAAACCAAACATTATCAGCTGGATTTTATCAAATGCTCAATACCCAAATAAAAAAAAAGAACCAAAATATTTCATAATTAAATTGACATTTACTTTTATGTAGGCTGATAAAGTCATCATTTGAGTCAGAGAAAATACTTAGGGTATAAATCGGTATCTAGTTGTATCCAGCCCACAGGTATTTTCGGGTTTTCATTAAAATGAGGAGTATGAGAGAATTAATTTTTATTTTTAGGGACAAAGTAGAATAGTGAGGGGTAAAATAGAATGAGATTTAAGAAGAGTTAGGCAAACGAGCAATTGATCCCTTGCTCGTTTGTCTAAGTGTTCTTGAATGTGTTGCCTTAGGTACATGAGGAAGATGGGCAGTTTCCTAGGGCCCACAATATTTTTTTGTTTTTTAATGTATTAGGAGGGCCTAAAAAAGTTTTAAAAAAATTTATATTTAGGGGGCCCAAAAAAAAAAAAATTATTTTGCCCAAGGGCCTTCAAAATACTCGAGCCTGTCGAAGAGCAATGCACATCAGGTTTCTAAAAGAAATATAACACACATATGATACGCCAATGCTTTAAATCATATCTCCAATTTACAAATACGGTTTTTCCTCAAGAGATGTTGTTGAGAAATAAGATTTGTGAATAAGCTTGTCATATAATCATCTCTAGATACTAGAACATGACTTAATAGTTTACTTTTACATTGTATCAAGTCATTGACTGACTTTTTTCTTGAACATGTATAAATATCCAGCCTAAAGCATCAACTCTAAGACATGAAGATGAAGGTATGGATCCATTCAGACCGTTGTTAGCAAGATCAAGAAGGTGTATGCTTCGTAGTCCACACAACTGAAGCAGGATGCAGCCTGTTAAATTATTCCCCTGAAGAAGAAGAATACTGATGATTTGGGTGTTGATGAACTTCGGAATATTTCCAGACAATCTGTTATCTCTCAGATCAAGTATGGTGACATTTACTAACAAATAATTATTTTGAAGGAGTAACACTACTGGAGTTCTAGAATTGACATGTGGAGGTATGTCCCCAGATAAAAGGTTTGCAGAGAGGTCCAGTATATCCAAATGCTAGGCAGTTTAAGAAAACAAATAAATAAAATAAAATAAGAAAACCAGAATTAAAATGATTTTGTTGAAAAGAAAACTATTTCATTATTATATTTTTCGTGGCAGTTGTCTCTCTTATTTCGAGTGAAAGAAAAAACTTTCCTTTCGTCCCGCAAAGCTTTTGTATCCATGGAATCTGTTCCAACATTAACATCAGTCGTATTCAGATTTTGAGCCATGATTCCATAGTTAAAAGCATTAGCATTATTGTTTGACAAAGAGGAGTTGGAAGACGGTATAAGTTCAAGATTATTCATATAATAATAAAGAGAACGAATGAGAAATTGTCTGTATTTAGTTTCATTTTTGGGTCTGTGTGCTCTTTTCTACTTTTGAGATTATTATAGTTCATGCAAGTTCTTGTATTTTAATAGACTATTTATTGAACCAAACACTAAATCAGACTCGAAGATTTGTTTGAGGCATTACATTTATTCAAAGACAAAAACAGTACAGAGGAACCAGACAGAAGTCATGTTCTAGTTTTGTGAAACAAAGCATGAGGTTTGGGATAAACAACAACAGATGGGGGACGACAATGAAACTAGCACATAAGAAGCATTTCGTACCTGCAATGTTTTACCATAACAAAATCTTCGCCTTGTGGATGAAAACATCAACGATGTAGAACCAAGCTCTTCTCCAAGGAGAATCAAATGAGAGAGATACGAATATTCCAAGAAGTATGGTTGCATAAGCTGAATCTAAACTCCAATAGAAAGACACCATGTCGATTACAGATTCGTCAGCATCCACTTCAGTATCTGGTTCTTGAAAGTTATTCCTATCACAACTTAGGTAAGTTGGTTTCCCACAGAGAAGAAGATTACCTAAGTAGCTTTGTGTATCGAAGGTGTTAAATTGTCTTCCCTGTGGAATGATTCCTGATAAGTTGTTGTATGAGAGGTTGAACACAGCTAGGCTGCTTAGCTCTGTTAGTTATGGTGGGATCCGGCCTTGATCTGTTGAAAGAAAGATCAAGGCTTTCCACATTCTTCAGACCTGAAAAACTTTCTGGTATCGCTCCTGTCAAGTTGTTGTGAGAAAAATTGAGAGCTTGTAGTTCCAGAAGATCTCCAAGCTCAGTTGGGATCTCACCACTCAGCTCATTTTCTGAGAGATCCATTCCAAACAATAAGTTGAGATTTCTACCCATGTAGGCATCATACCTGTGCTTTATTGCAAATTTAATTTTCGTCTGGATGTTGATTTCATCGTCTATATCAATCGTGTCTTGCATGTCTAGAGATTCAAAATATATAGGAGTAATTATGCTAGGACTACTAGTAAGGAGATCATATCCATACGAATCATCCTTTTTCCTCAAACCAAATGATGTACTGCTAAGACATGAAGGTATCGATCCATTTAATTTGTTGTTTGCAAGATCCAAAAGTTGGATGTTACTTAGACCGCAAAACTGGTGAGGAATATGGCCTGTAAAATTGTTCCCCCATAGAAGAAGAATACTGATGTTTTGGATGTTGATTAACTCTGGAAGATTCCTAGATAGTCTGTTATTTCTCAGATCAAGTACTTTGACATTCTGTAGTAGTGTGTCTGGAATAACCCCTGATAAATTATTGTTTTGGAGGAGTAACACTATCCCATTGAACCCCTGATTCATATTGATGTTTTGGATGTTGATGAACTCCGGAAGTTTCCCAGACAGTTTGTTATTTCTCAGATCAAGTACTTTGACATTCCGTAGTAGTGTGTCTGGAATAACCCCTGATAAATTATTGTCTTGGAGGAGTAACACTGCCTCATCTATCATATTGTTGTGTGGTGGTATATCCCCCAATAACATGTTTGAAGAGAGGTCTAGTAGATGAAGACTTGATATGTTGAACAAGGAAGTAGGTATTTCACATTCCAACAAGTTGAACAGTGCTTGTAATCCATTAAGTTCGCCAATCCAGCTTGGAATAACACCTGTCAGATTGTTGTTCGAAATGTCAAGCATAAACAACGAAGTCAAGCTCCGCAAACCTTTTCCAATTTGTCCTGTAAACTGATTGTTATCCATAGACAGAAAGCTTATACGAGTAAAGTTGGCTGATTCTGGAGAAACCTCTCCACTTAGTTTGTTGTGTGACAACTTCAGGCTTGTCAAGTTATAACAACCCTTTAAAAATCTTCTTGGTAGCTTCCCGTGGAAACTGTTGTGAGACAGATCTAGTAATTCAATACTCTTCATGTTACCCAGAGATGATGGTAGATTTCCTTGAAAACCATTATAGGCTAAATTCATAGATAATAGATGAGGAAGTATCCACCCAATGTTCTGAGGAAAAAGATGATTGAATTTGTTGACTGAAACATTCAGGAAATGCAGGCTATGAGCAGATTTAGGTAGCTGAAAGCTCGTTAACGAATTATTCTGCAAAAGCAAAACATCGAGTTTCGTATTGTTCTCCAACACCCAAGAAGGAAAATTTCCATAAATTTTATTGTCAGAGAGATCAACGTGACGCAAATCCTTTTGATGTAGGAGAAAATGAGGAACCTTCTTCAAGTTGCAAGATTGTAGTACAATACGACTCAACTGAAATTTTGGCTTCCAAGAAGTTCCAAATTCTACTTGAATTGAGTTAGAATATGACTCAAGTTCAAACACCTTAAGCTGTGTGAGGTTGGCGAGTGAACCAAATGAGAAGAAGCCTTTAAAGTTGTTACCCAACAACGATAAGTACTTAAGAGATTCAAGATTACCCAGAGAAGATGGTACGTTCCCAGTCAATTGGTTCCATGAGAGACTAAGAACTCGAAGTCCAGTGAAGCTAGTTAAACATGAGGGGAACCGGCCAACGAGTTTGTTTCCACTGAGATCGAGCTCTTGGTATATTCTTCCATTTGCAAGTCCCTATGTTAATCAAATGCTAAAGCTTTAGCACATAAATCTGAATTCTTTACCAGAAAGTGGTTTTTCTTAGCAAACTTGCCTTGCAGTTCCATTAAGCTTGAAAATTCATTATCGCTTAGATCCAGAGCTTTCAGCTTCCTCAGGGCAGATAACTCTGCCACAAGATAAAGCCACAAAAGGTAAACACCATTACCTAAGAATATAGACTAAAAAGGATCTCAAGGATGACACGAATCAAACGAAAAATGTTAGATAGATTAAAGAGGAAGGCAAGCATTTATGAACACAAATTGACCTCGTATCGGTATGGAGCCATTAAATCTGTTACCACTCAGGTCCATCAGTTCCAAGTTTGTCAAATCTCTAAGTTCTGAAATGGAAGTCCAACAAATATAATTAAGGATGATGCAAACTAAATCTTAGAAAAATTAATTTATAAGAATAACAATAGATTGAATCGATCTAGCAAAGGATATATCATTAACACATAGACCGTTCTAGAAAACACACACCTTTAGCAACAAAAGGGCCACCCATGTTGTTATATGCAAGAAGCAGAGTTTTAAGTGATGTAGCAGCATTAAAGAAGGGAAATATGCTGCTATTGAATGAATTATAAGAGAGATCCGGAATCTCCAGCTTTCTTAATCTCCTTAGGCTTTCATAATCTGCAAATGAGAATATTTCTAAGCATAGAATGATAATTCACAAAGGTAAACAGCTTTAAATACGAACATTTCATCTCAAGGACGACACAACCAATCCAACAATGCTGTACGTAGTCACTGAATCGACTAGATTTAAAAAAGAAAAGAAAGCATTTATGAAAAAACATTTATGAACAACTTACCTTGTATGGAGCCATTAAATATATTTTGACTCAAGTCTAGATGTTCCAAATTTGTTAAATCTTTGAGTTCTGAAACGAAGTTCAACATATATAGAATTGATACAAATTGAATTCAAGAAATATAAAGTTATGGCGTTATAAACTGAATCGATCCAACAAAATATACATCGATCATCTGTAAATAGGTCTCCCTGTTTATGACTTAGTTAAAAATGGAGAAACACACCTTTAACAAGAAGAGGGCCATCCATGTTGTTACGCCGAAGATTAAGAGTTGTAAGTGATGAAGCAGCATTTAGAAAAGGAAAGATGCTGCTATTGAATGAATTATAAGAGAGATCCAGAATCTCCAGCTTTCTTAATCTCCTTAGGCTTTTATAACCTGAAAACGACAAACTTTTCTTTTGAATAAATGCAAACGAGAATCTTGCTAAGTATATAATGATAAATGTGCAAGGAGATGGAGATCATGAGAGATGAACTCTACGCAAGTGGGAAGGGAATGTAAATGACCGTCTGATGTGATTGCAACATGCAACTCGGCACACAGACATCAACAAAGAATGTAAGTTCAGAGTTTGAACTTCTTCAAAGGGATGCAACAAAGAAAGATTTAGGAGATGATTCTTTTTAAGGAATCTTATACCAAAGGTAATCTACCCGCTTTTACGATTGCACTCAACCCCCTTCCACTGGCAGCAATCACTCTTTGTGACATTTGTCCAAGTAAGAGCAGAGTCGTCCTCCCAATATTCAGTCATTGGGATAAGGTATGTCTTGAGCTCCAACAAAGCCTTCCTTTCTTTCTCAATACAGCTTTTGTAGCCATGTAGCTGTCCCAACAGTAAAATCACCCATACCAAGAACACTTTCCCCTCCATAGTATATTATGATTAGAGAAACTGCAAATGAAAGAAAATCTAAAAGTAAAGTGTTTATCCACGGTTATAAAGCTCCAACGATAAATTATTGTAAATTAAGAAAAAAGAAAAATAGAAGTCTCCGTTGATGAAAACACTATCGTTTACTTTGAATTGTATGATTGGACTAGTCAAGGTCTTTGTACAGTACTACGTCATAAGTTAAAAGTCAAGTCAATTGAAGCTTTTCGTAGTAACCAAACAATTTAGGAAACTTAGGAAACCGTAATCAACCATCTATTTTAAATGATTTGGATTTAATAAGTTTTAAGATGATTTTGGATGAATTTAAGGAATTTTTTGTGATTTTTTTTTTAAATCCTCACAAACTACACTAAAGGTATAAATAGACATAGGCAAAAAAAATGTATTTTATTTCCAATTTCCTTTTTTTTCTTAAAGAACTTTCTTTGTGGTACAGTAGACCAAAGCCGATCTCAGTCATCCGTTTGCTTGTACGAGTGCACTTCACGGACCCCCAAAGACAGCAATCGATATTTGTGTCATTGGTCCAAGAAGTGAGAAGGCATATTCTTCACTCCTTGAAATTATGTATTTCTTGAGCTCTAATAAAGCATTCCCTTCATTTTGAATACAGTTTTTGTATCCATGTAGCTGCCCCAACAGTATCATCACCCATATCAAGTACTTTCCCAACAACATCTTCCTTTTCATTGCAAAAATTAACATTTAAAAGAAAAAAAAAAGCAAATGAAAGAGACTCCAAAGGGAGTGTGAGTTCAATGCAAATATCTCCACGTCTATAAGAATTTCAAATTTCCAGTGGAAAACACTATGTTCAAGTCAAAGTCAAAGTCTCTGTAGAAAATGTGTGGTAAGCATCTATTAGTCCGACAACCAAGCTTTTTATCATATGATATTTTTGCTTATTGGTATCCGGATAAGTTCAGGAATAAAACCATTGTAACACAGAGAAATGGCTTATTTGTAAGCAAATAAAGCACATTGGAATAATAATTTGTTGAACTAACCCCTCAGATTTTTTACTTTTCTGGACCAAATACGGACCCGCAAAAAAAAATACCACCGCACATAATTGACCCAAACTGAAAATGGCCCAGTAACAGATAATAAGGTGGATATTTCCAAGTAACGGATACAAAATGTGGATTAGGCCTGGACACGGTACGGATATCTGCCGTTTTCGCTCGCCTTGTTATTTAATCCGTCATGTTCGAGTAATACGCTTGTCCGCCTTGTATTTGTACTCGGCCAAACTGTAACCCGCCCTACAAACCATTACTTACAGATTACTTGGTCCGCTATGTGTACCCGTAGGTAACGAGTATATTTTTTTAAAATGGATAACGAGTATTTTTTGGGGGTCACGGGTATTTTTTGGCTGGTAACGGGTATATTTTACAGGTAATATGTATATTTTGCGACTAACAGGTATTATTTGCGGATAACGGATATTTTTTTACGGATAACAGATATGTTTTTACAGGTAACTGATAGCATCGTATTTTACATGTTTTTATGCATTAGAATAAGTTAGTTTTAGCTTTTATAACTAATATTTAGTATAGTTTTAGTGTTTTTGCATGAGATTATATGTTTCTAGGTACTTGGAGCTAAATGTAACATCCGTGTTCCGTCGTTCTCTTGTATTATGTTTATTCGACTCTTGATGTTCATCGTAACCCTCGGGGTTGTTGTATTTTGACGAGGTTTGCTAATAAAAAGGTTATTAACAAAATAAGATGTTTATAATTGATACATGATACGGATTTCGTGTATCGGGTGTTATATAATACGTGATGTGGATTTCTCGTGTTATAGGTGGTTCGACAGATGATGGGGATTTCATGTGTGATGGTGATGTCGGGTGAGGTGTCGCTACGTTACTTGGTTCGGTGGAGTAGGGTTTAATATCGTTAGATCCTAATGAGGCATGTTTAGGATTATGTGGATTTGATCCTAAATAGATAAGGGTTATGTGGACTTAGCCCTTATCGGAGGATTATGCGGATTTAATCCGCGGGTGGTCGGGATTATGTAGATTTAATCCTGACGGGTGGGTTTGTCGATTAGGGCTATGTGGATTTAGTCCTAATATATCGATAAACCGAGTGAGGACTATGTGGATTTAGTTCTTGAGTGGACTTCGCCTATTAATCCGGGTATAGGACTCGATGGGCTTAGTCGTCATATGACCACGTGGGATCTACGGTATTGACTCCGAGGTTGTTATTAAACCAAGTACGGGATGATATGGAGCTCGAACAATGGCCCTAGGGGCGGTGGATGATTTAAATTGATCAATAGATTGGTTGTTGTTAAGAAATCCCGAGCGGTTCGGTTTAGCGGAATTAAACGGTAATTCCGGGGTTTTGACAGAAATAAAGAAGATATTTTGGGATGGAGAAAAGTCCCAAATATTTCGGGAAATTGGAAGGAGTCACTAAACCGAGCGGGAAAAATTAGTGGGAAGAGTTAATCGAGAATTAATGGTTCGGTTTAGTAATCCGGGATGGTTGGTTTAATTTTGATTAAACCGAGATATGATGATTATTGGGAATTGAGTGAGATGTGTTGCGGATGATGAGATGTCACAAATATTGTCGAAAAATCCTAGACCGAGTCGAGAATTAAGCGGAATCACGGGAATGGAATAATTAGATTTGGTTTAGCGGTTTGATTATGAGTTGGTTTAATTTAATTAAACCAAAGGAGAAAATATCTCCTTCTTCTACAACCTTCTTCCTTCTTCTATATATATCTCCTTCTCTTCTCTATATTCTTCTGGAAATTTTTGTTCACTTGGGAGAGAAAACTCTAGTGCTAGAGAGAGAGAAGAAGAGAGTAAGAGAGAGACAAAGAAGGAGAAGAGAAGGGAAGAAGAAGGAGAGAAAGGAGCTTCAAAAACAGAGTTCTTGGGGTCAGTTTGAAGGGACGATTGGGCGATCAAACGATCACGGATTGAGCTGAGATTTTGTGGGTAAGTTCTCCCATCTCTTGCCTAGTAATCTACCAAATTTCGTGGGATTATGTTGAGTGGTTTGAGAGTTATGAATTTTATACCGAAATCGCTCAAAACAGAGCAATCCGCGACGGGTCCGGATTGAGAGGGGATTAGGGCATTCAAAACTTGTTGGTTTGAGCTGAAATTGTTTGGGTATGTTCTTCAATCTCTTGAGTAATGATCTACCAAATTTTGTCTAGAATTGTTGAGTATTTTAGGAGTTATGATTTTTCTCCCTAGACTGCTCTGTTTTCGGGCTGTGGCGTCGAGCCGGGTTTGAGTGAGTGATTGAGCACTCAAATCTTGTTTTTTTTGGTCTGAAATTTGGTAGATAGGTTCTTAATAGTCTTATCTTGAGTTCCATCGAAGGAATTTTGCAAATTTGGTCTAAGGCAAGAGATATGCTCAATCTAGTAAAACTCTGTTTTTAGAGAAGGAATCCGGAATTGGGAGTTCTTGTTGATCCGAGATAGAGCCTGCGATTCCTTGATTGAGAGTGTGTTTGGTGTTAGCATTGACAGGAAATTGTAGTCATCTTGGTGATACCTTGGTGCTTGGTTAAGTAGAAGCCAAGGGAAACAAGCTAGAGATGTGAAGGAATCGTTGTTTCTAACCGTCAAGCAAAGGTGAGTGCGTGACCGTGGTTCGAACTGTATGATCATTGATTTTTCGTGATTGATGTGTGCTTAGGAACTAGACCATTGGGTGTGAAATGGGGATTGTCCATGTTGTGTGTTGTGTTTGTAATGGAGCTCTATTACGGTATGTGTTTGGTTGTTCGTTAAGTGCATTTCGATACGTTTAATCTTTGATCATATGGGTGTATAACCGGTGGGACGGGAGGACCGCCTCACTAAGCATTTCCAATGCTTACGCGCCTCTTTTGGTGCAGGTAAAGAGAAGTCATAGGTTGTGGAGCTGGTGGAACCAAGGCCGAGGAGAAGAGGATGATTAGGAGTTCCTTGTCGAGTTTCTTTTTGGGTATTGGATGGTTGTTCTCATGCCTTGGTGATTGTTGTTTTGGGACTCCTAAGTTGTGTTTTATAATGTTAAGAGGTGTGAATGAATTGTTGTTTTGATGGGTTATGAAAGTTGTTGGCTTGTTGTTTGTTGTGCGTTTGGCATTGTTTTATGATTTTCCGCGTTTTCTGTTTTTTGTACTCGGGATGGGGTGTGTCACTAAACATGAGTTTTTGAGATGTTTTTGGAGCCTACTAAAACCTACGGGAAGACTGGTGACATTGCTTTCATCATGCACACTTGGAGAAGGACTTCACAGAATCCGAAGAAGGCAGTATCGACCCCAATATCGACCTGTGGGGGTCGATATGCACTCTGAAAAATTTTCAGAAGACACTCTCGGAGGCAATATAGACCAGTCAAGAGGAGGAGCTCAATATCGATACCTATATCGACCAATCAGGGTCGATATTGGCCTCCGAAATTAAAGAAAATTTTCCTACGTGGCGAGAAACGATTCGGAGCAACATGTAATCTCGAGTTTTGAGCTTCCAACAACAATATCAGAACGAAATGGAGAGTTTTGAAGAACCCTAAAGCTATATAATCACTTGTAATCTCACTAGAGAGACACACTTCTCATACCTAAAAAAGGCACACTTTTGTAGCCACCACATTTTGCTATCTAATAAAGTTCTTTTTCTTTAAGGTCAATTCTTATTCTCATTCTTTTTGTTTATGCTTTGACTACTGTATTAGATTAGTTTACTTTTAGTTTTGTTTATTGTTTTATGAATCATATCTTGTCTCTGTAACCCTCAAAAGATAAGGGTCTAGATCCTTTGGACCACGAAGGGTGGTGGTCGATGATGGGATCTATGTTTTAGGATTCATTTATGTACTTAACCTATCTAGTTACTTTAGTGTGCACTTTAATGCTGAGTATTCTCTCATGGGAGATGCTCAAGAGTACAACCGAATCCAGTAAGCGTGGTTGTACGTTTAGAAGTGTTTGATACCACGAGAGTATGTTAAACCTCCAGATCTGCACACTAGAGAGTAATAACTAGTATCGAATTTGTTGTTTGATAGAATTAATTATAGATCTGGCTTTGGCCAAGTTAGATTAAAGATCTTAGGAGTATTTCACCACGAGAGTGGGTTGTACTCTAGAAACAGATCTATCATTCACTTTGTATTCTTGAGGTGAGAGTCTAAGGATATTTAGTATTCAATGATGGGATGCATGAAATGCGTATTCAGTTATCACGAGAGTGGATCTGGATAGAGAGTCTAGTATACCACGAGAGTGGACTAGCGAGATATGAAAATCCCTAGAATGACAAATACAAATTGATTAGATAAAATATGAATTCTAAACTTAGGTTTCCTGACTTAGACTATCACCTATAGCATGTATATAGTAGTTAGTTTATTTACTAATTTACTTTATTATATTTTTGCTTAGTTTAGATTTAATGTAGCGGATAACGGGTACAAGATGGGTAACGGAAAAAGTTCGACTTGTACTTGTACTTACGGATAATGGGTATATATACCTTGTTACTTGGCTTGCACGGGGCAGATACCCACTTATGCGGGCCATGTACGGGACAGGCCAGACGAGTAATGGGTACCGTGCCCATGCCTAAATTGTGAATATATTAAGACTATTTTAAATGTGAATACAAACTTATCATAAAAGTTTGAAGATAGTTAGAATAATTAATGAGATCTTCAAAGTTTTTCTCATCCTAGATGTTATAAATGAATTGAGGGTTGTATATATCTACTTCATTTACATTGCTCATTGGATACGTAAATGCCTTCGACTCTCGTTTTTTTTTCTCCATAATGTAAAACATTTTCACGATGAAAACGATTAAAAAAAAATCATTGAAAGTCTAATTTAGAACACACACACATATCATCGGAAAATCGAGACCCATAATCAGAAAAATAAAAAATTTTGTTTTCATAAAGCAGAAAATGTAATTTAGAAGGAAAAAAACTAAAATAGAAGTCTAAAGGAAAAAATATCTCATATATATTATTTGGGGAGTACATTTATAAATAAACATTTAAAAGTATTAATATTTACATCACATTGCCATTACTTCAAAGGACAAATTTTAATCTCTTATTAAGGATATGTTAGTCATTAGTTATTTTTTCTAGATTCTAATTTTTGTTTTAATAAATTAATTTATTTTAATTTTTTGAAAAGTAGTTAAAAATAGATTTTGTGAAGATTTTGTTGATTTAATTAAATTAAATTAAATATTGATCTAATTTTCTAAAAATAAGAGATTTGATATAGATTGCGATTTTTTAGAAGATTTTAAGAAAAAATTTAAACTGATTTAATTATATTTTTAGGTGTAATATTGTAAAAATTCGATATTATAAAATTAATATTATAATTTTCGTAAAGTTTTGGAAGAAATACAATTTCTTAATATCTTGATTTTATAATTTTTGGATATCTTTCTATAATTTTAATTTGTCCGTACTATAGCACGGGATATATCCTAGTTTATCTTGAAAATGGAAGTATATATTATTTGGTTATGGAATTTAATATGACGAATCTAGTGATAAGAATGAATGAATGGATGGTAAGATAAAAATCTACTTTAACTCGAATATTTTTTCCTATAGTTACGCAATTCTAGGTGATTAATGTGATAAATACCATTAAACAGTAACCCACCACCCGCCAACCCGTCTCCATGAAGCCAAAAAAAATGCTTCGAACTTGATTCTCAATAACCACATTCATAAATACAGCATAATACAACAAGTAAACAAGTCAAACGCACATAAAGCTCAAAACACCGACAACTTATGTAACGCCCCAACCGACTCCGTCTATGGTCCCATGCCCACTCTGGCCCATGGACCTCACGCTCATCCGACGGTCGGTTAGTGATTTTCAAAAGCTTTAAAGACTTGTTTACCGATCCTACAAATCACCACGTGATCTTTTCCCGTGTTTTGTCCTCACACGGTACCGGAAATCAATTCCTGATAAGTCACCCATCCTGAAATTGCTCCAGCTTAAGCACGCTTAACTCTGGAGTTCTCTCGGGATGGTCAACCGAAAAGATAAGTGCACTTTGATGACATAGGTAGCCAAATCAATTCTTTTAAACTCTTTTCATGCACCACCAAATTTCCATATTTCGGGGTGTTACAATCACCTCCACTAACAGATCGCAACATCCTCGTTGCGCACCAAAACCGTCACTTCCAACAGCGTGAGCCCTCTTTCCGATAGGCCATCCATCTTTAAATTGCTCTAGTTCAAGCATGCTTAACTCTGGAGTTCTCTCGGGATGGTCAACCAAAAAGATACGTGCATTTTGGTGACATAGGTAGACCAAATCAATTCTTTTAAACTCTCTTCATACACCACCAAATTTTCAGATTTCAGGGTGTTTCAACTTACCTAAATCCCTGTATTATCCCCAGATCTAAGGTGATTATGCCATATACCTTTACATAATCGACCCGAACATTCTTGCCCTCATATCGTAGCAATTACGCATCAGCTGTTCAAGGCAAAGCATTCGATCAACTAACCCTAAAAAAGAAAGAAAAAAGGAAAAAAAAACACCCTCGCAATTTTTCGTCCCCTTAATGTTAAAGATATTCTTTTAGATTTTTTTGGGTGTTATAATAATATATGGTAAAATACGGTTCTTTGTTAAAAATATTTTCTAATGGAAAAGTAAACATCCTTTAAGAATATAATCTAATATCTAAGGAAATGTAAAAAGAGGTGTTATATTGTTTTCAGTATTCAAAATTATTATTTCCCATCAAAAAATTATAAAATCACAATATCTAAAATTATTAGTTAGTAAATCTAATTCAATTTAAAGATTATTAGAGCCATTAATGGGGAGAAACCCATTTTGGGTTTTTTAACAATATTTAATTATAAGTTTTAAGAGAAAAAAGAAAAAAAGGAGAAGAAAGAAGAAAAAAAGAAAAAAAAAGTGTAGAATCGGTTTTTAAATAAGAGCTTTAAGAGCTGGCTCTTAAAAAAAATAATAAATTTAATCAATAAAATATTTAAAAAACTCACCTAAGAACCTGCATTAATCATGGTCTTAGATATATTACCAATAAAGTAACATTAAAACTTTACATATCTAAATTTTACTATATTATCTCTCCGTAAAAAAATTCTCAATACACACACATAGATATATATGTATATATATACACACACATATATATATATCCTATATTAAAGTATATAAATAAATATACATTGTATAGTTAGTCAAAGCACCCACTCACTGGCCACTAACATTAATTGCAATTTGTTTTTCAAGGAAATATTTAAAAAAAAAAATTTGAATAAATAGATCTAATAACCATATAAAACCTAACCATTTTACTAATATATTTTAATATTTATTGTTATATTTAGGTGATTACTCTACTATTAAGGTAAAACAGAAACTGACCTTTTAGTGTGGTTGTGTGGAAATTAATTTGTTCTTATCTGATGATTCATGAAAAAAATGTGACACCATTTTTTGTTTGGTCAACAATGTGACTCAGATTTACATCAGCAAAGTAGATAAAAAAAAAAAAAAAAAAAAAGAAGAGGTTAATATATGTGCTCATTGGACTAAGGTATACAATTAACTCTTTTCTTATATTTTTGCTGTTTTCTCTAGAGGTGCAATTTTTTTTGTGTATGTGTTCATAGTTGTATCTTGGGTTTCAGTTTTTCTCTATCAACCAGATGATATGCAACTATGTTAAGAGTGATCTTCAGCGTCTGAATAATATTTCTAGAACTTTTTCTGTTCAATTTCAAGATATCTGTTAGAAAACAAAACATGGATTTCATGGGAATATATTGATTTTTTTCTTGGTTAATATGATCAGTCAAATCACAAATTTCTTCCTTCAGCTAGGACACCTATTAATGTAGTGAACGAAATGAATTTCGCTGAAATATGATTTTGATTTTTCCAGTTAGATTCATCATTGATAATTTTCGATTGTTCATTTTATAGGTAGTTTTTTTGGATGGTCCGTCCATTTCACTGATATGTTATCATTAACTTAGTTTATATATATACTTATTATAAAGTTTTGATTATAAGTTTTATATGTATTTCAGATTTTCCATATACTGTAAAATGAACGCATCATCGGAAAAAAACTACCAGTAAAATCGTATCAGTTCTACCAAAATATAGGATTGGTAAAACTCTTGGACATGGATCCTTTGCAAAAGTAAAATTAGCAATACATGTAGCAACTGGACACAAAGTTGCTATCAAAATTTTTAATCGTTCTAAGATTAAGAACATGGTTATTGATACCAAAGGTATGTACATGTCTTTTTTATTTTCTTACTTTTTTGTCTTTTTGATTAAGTATGGAGAGGGATGATATATATATGTGTATTTTTAGTTTTCTTTAAGAGATTTCATAGATTTATAAGATGATGATCAACAGTTGATGCTCTTGCTAATATGAATAGTTTGTTTTGTATGGATTGTATTCAAATGTTTTTCATATTCACTGCTGAGAAACCAGCAAAATAGATTTATGTTAAATTTCGTGTCTTCTATAAAAATACTTTCATTGAAACCTAGGTCTCAAAGCGGAAATACTATATATTAATACCGTTCATTGACATGGACTATTTTTTTGTCGTTTGGATTAGTTTTGTGACAAAAAATATTACGCTTTTTGTCTAATGGACTAAATTTTGGAGAGAGTTAAATGATACTATAATCGTTATTATTTATTATTAGTCTTAAGAAGTTATTGCTTTGTCTCTTGTAGTACAAAGGGAGATCAAAATTCTCATATTGTTGATGCATCCTAATATCATCCGTCAATATGAAGTTATAGAGACGCCTGATGACATTTCTGTTGTGATGGAATATGTCAATTCGGGAGAACTATATGACTATATTGTAGAAAAAGGTAGATTACAAGAGGATCAAGCTCGTCATATTTTTCAACAGGTTTGGTATTATATGTTTTACATTGCATTTCATATATTTTTTGATAGGTAACATTTTTATAAAAATCATATATATCCAGATCATATCTGGTGTGGAGTATTGTCATCGCAATAGGATCGTTCATAGAGATCTTAAGCCAGAGAATGTGCTTTTGGATAAGAAGTGCAACATAAAGATTGCTGATTTTGGATTGAGTAGTGTCATGCATGATGGTCACTTTTTAAAGACTAGTTGTGGAAGCCCTAATTATGCTGCTCTGGAGGTACGTATATTAAGTGGGAAAAATCAACATATTTGTCATTCTTATTTCATTAAATTGGAAATATATATTTTAAGTTTCAATTAATCACACCCTAAAATTGTTATACAGGTTATTTCTGAAAAACCATATTCTGGACCAGAAGTAGATATATGGAGTTGCGGGGTGATATTATATGCTCTATTGTGCGGTACCCTTCCTTTCGACGACGAAAATATTCTTAGTTTATTCGATAAAATAAATGTATTAATAGAAGAGGATCTTTTTATATAATCATCTATTTTATACATGGTTTTGCAGTCAAAAGTTTATGGTTTTTGTTTTGTTTTTAGAAAGGAGAGTATACTCTTCCAAGTCATTTATTATATGTTGCCAGAGATTTGATACCGAGAATGCTTATGGTTGATCCTATGATGAGAATTAGCATTCTTGAGATTCGTCAACATCCCTGGTTCCATAATCATCTTCCTCGTTATCTTGCTATTCCTCCATTAGATACTACAGAACAAGCTAAAGAGGTTAGAACTTTTTCACTATATTGTAGCAAAAATAACATCATTTGTATGAATTCATTAAATTTTGTATTAATTACTATTTCCAGATTGACGAGGATATAATTCAAAAAGTGGCCAACATAGGGTTTGATAGAAACCATGTTGTTGAATCTCTTGTCAATAGAATCCAAAACGAGGTATGAGTGCTTTCATATAATAAGTATATTATACTTCAAATAGTTTTATAATTGATACTTAAGTTGCATTTTTAAATTTGTTTAGGCTTTTTTTTTTTAAAAACTTACAAAGATTGATTTGAATTTAAACTTTAAAACTTACAAAGATTGATTAAGAATACAACTTTAAAACTTAGAGAGTTTTTTAGAGAGAAGGCAGAGAGAATTTTTGAGAGAGAAGTGGAAAACGCTCGTGTCCTCTTCGTTTGGTAGAGTTGAATATTTATAGGGGAGGCTGAGTGTGGTCTTGCGTTAGTGTGCGGCTACGTGTCGTCTTCTTATGGTGCCAATAGTCTTGAGTACGTGTCGTCTTCTTGTGGTGCCGACAGTTTGCTTACGTCATTGATTACGTCATCTTGGTCCCACCTTGATTCTTGTTGTTTCGTAATTATTACATAAATACATATCAGAGATATACTCGAGATTATTTTCAAAATAAAATAAGCAGTAGTACAACAATAATATACGTAGTCTACTGAATATACAAAAAGCGCAAAAATATATGACATATAATTAAGTTTTTTTTTTTCGAGCGGTCTGGGAGAGAGGACCCCCTAAGGATCATCGTTTTGATAGATCTTCGCCATCGTAGGATTCCATTTTGATAAGAGCATCGAGGATTTTGTGGAGTTTGTCCTTCTTAGAGGACTGCTTGGATGTGAGGAGCGGAGCGTGTGGGCTTGATGTCGGAGGATGAGGAGTGTGGATGATGGAAGAAATTGATCGGGTGTGACTAATGGAGTGGATTTGGAGACGACTTTGATGGCATGCTAGAGTTGATGATGGACTTGGAAGAAGTTGGTAATGCTGGATAAGGAGCAACGATCAAGGTTGTACTTATCCCACCATTTGATACGAAATTCGCGGATGAGAGAGTACGGCATGTCTTGAAGATGTAGTGCGAGGTTAAAATGCCATGAACTGATCCAGGGAATACCCATGTCTATGTGGAAAGTAATTTTGGATAGTGGGCCAATAGGTTGTGGAGGTAGGTGTTTGAGRTAGTGAGGGTAAGARTTTTTGAGTATGTCGGATGGATAAATGGAGTCRGAAGGTCCGAACCAGTACCACCATTCATTGAACCATCCTGGGATTGACTTAGGACATTTGAGGTCGAAAGAGATAAACCAGGAGTGGTCGTAGGATCTAAGGTAGAAGGTACGAAAAGAAGCATTTTGGTAGTCAACGTAAGTATATCCAGGAATATGGTAACCTGGGGTGGAAAAGGGTTTTTGTGTATGGTGATGGATAAAGCCAAAGTCTTGTATAGAAGCGATTTTAAGTATTTTGCAGGTGGAGAAAGAAATGAGGTTAGGATTGGTTTTATCTGGATAATGGGTAATTTCTATGGATTTAGAGTCTACTAGAATATACTCATAAAAGGTACGATTTTTGGTAAGGTTATCTGTAAGGTAGAGGCTATCATCGTAGAAGATTCTTTGAGTAAATTGTTGGAGTTCTTTGAGGGTAATGGCTTTGATAAACTGGGTAGTGAGAAGGTGTTGTTTTTGTGGTTTGAGATGATAAGTAGATTTAATGGAGGATTGAGTGGAGGTTTGAGTAGTTGGAGCGGAGGCTTTGTTTTTTTTGGTGGCGGCTGCTTTTGAGTAAGATAATGGAGGAAATTCGGCGAGTGCCGAGAAAGGGTTTTGAATAGTAAGAAGTTTACCCTGGAGATGGGGCTGATTCTTGATATAGTCCAATGCTGTCATCGGTTTCTTGCTTTTTGATTCACTCATCTTGAATAGGTTGTTGAATATCACTTGTTTTACCCTGTAAATATTCTCGAGTCAGAAAATCGGGTAAAGAATTATTTTCTCCTTTAATATATTGAATATCGAAGTCAAAAACCGATAAAATAGCTTGCCATCTGGCGAAAATTTGTTTTGAAACCAAATTTTTGACATCCTTTTGTAAAATTTCTTTAGCTGACTTACAATCAACCTGTAGTAAAAAAATTTTGTTTATTAAATCATCTTGAAATTTTGAAATACAGTTAACAATAGAAAGAACTTCCTTTTTAACGGTAGAGTAGTTTTTCTGGGGTCCTAACCAGATACCAGAATGGAATCTAACTATAGACTCTTGGGTAGAGGGTGGCAGGATTTGTTTTAGTATATCCCCGTAACCTTGTTCAGAGGCATCGGTTTCTACGATCATATTAGCTTCTGGATTAGGTATAGATAAACAGGGTAAAGTTTTGACCTTTTGTTTAACTTGTTTGACTAAATTGGTATGGGTATTAGTCCAAGGTTTGGGATTTTTCTGTAGCCGCTGAAATAAAGGTTGAATGGTTTTCCTATGGTTCGGAAGAAAATCTGAAACATAGTTTAGACATCCCAAGAATCTTTGTAATTCAGATTTTTCTCGTAATTCATCGGGAAATTTATCAGCAAATTCAATGGATCTCGTTATCGGTGTAATTGTTCCTTGATATATGTTATGACCTAAGAATCTGATTTTTGTTTGAAATAAACTCATTTTTTTTGCAGATAATACTAATCCATGTTTCTTTATTATATTTAAAAAGGTATATAAATGACTAATATGTTGATCTATAGATTTTGAGTAGACTAAAACGTCATCAATGTAAACTATAGTGAATGTTGAATAATTATTGAATATATCATTCATTATATGTTGGAATTCTGAAGGGGCATTTTTAAGTCCAAATGGCATTACGTTCCATTCATAATGTCCAAATGGGACTGTGAATGCCGTTTTATATTTGTCTTGTTCATCTATTTGGATTTGCCAGAATCCACTTTTCATATCGAATTTTGAGTAGATTTTTGCATCGTAAAGTCTTTTTAATAAGTCTCTTTTATTAGGAATTGGATATCTAATCCATTGTAATACATCATTAAGTGGTTTATAGTTGATTACTAGTCTAGGTACTCCTCTTTCTTTTTCAGCTTGATTATTGACATAAAAAGCTGAACAGCTCCAAGGAGACTTGGAAGGTCTGATTAAATTTTTCTTTAATAAATCATTAATTTCTTGTTTACAATGTTTTAATAATTCTCTGTTCATTTGAATAGGTCGCGCTTTAGTTGGTATATGTTTTTCATTAAATTCTTTTATATATGGGAGTTGAACACGGTGTTGTTTTCTTTCCCAAAATGCATTTGGTAGATCTGAGCATACTTGATTTAGTAAATCTTTTTCTATTGTTTTTATTTATCTTGAATACTAGGTGTCTGAAGTTGTTCTTCAATTTTTTTATAGGTTATTTCATCTTGTAGATATTGAATATGCTGTTATTTACCATTTATCAAGTTAATTACCTTTTGTATTGTGTTTTGCTGGAGATATAAAATTTCTTTAGACTTCATTAGTGATAAGAAATTAAATGATAATTTCGTTCCTACTACTTCTGTTATTATACCTAATTCTGTTACTTTAAATGGGTATATTTGGGTAAGGAAAGGTGTACCTAGTATAACTTCTTGGGTCAGATTTTTTACTAGAATAAATTGATTTTTAAAACAATATCATTGATTACATATTTTTACATTAGGTAATTTATATTCTACTTTTAAATTACTTCCATTAGCGCCACTTAAACGTTCAGTGGTTTTTTCATAATATTTGGTTGGTATTAATCCTTCACGAATACAGTTATAATCTGCTCCGGAATCTATTAAAGCTATTGTATTTATTTGAAAATTATGTCCTATGTGTAAAGTAATATTAGTATACTATTTTTGATAGTTTATGTTATTAATATTTTGGATGTAATTATTTTCTTCTTCAATATTTTGATTACTTGTTGAAGCTTGAGATTTTGTTGTTTCTAGTAAATTTAAACGAGCATTGATTTGTAGTTGATTCAGATTTTGTTAATTAACAGCAAGTTGTAACTCTTTGATCTGGGTTTTTAATTGCTTAATTTCGTTTTGTAGTTCTCCTGTAGTTACTTGCTTAAATAAACTTTGGGATGGATATTTTTCAATTATTTTATTTAAACTAAAGGGTTGTGGATTTTGCAATTGATTTTCTTGATATACTATATCTCTTAGTTTTAATAAATATTCCTTTTTAACATCTAGATTATCTATTTTATCTATTATATCTAACAAAAATTGTTTATCATTATCTCTGGTTATAACATTAATTGTTTTACAATTACATAGATTATCAGATAATTCTTGAGGTTCCGTTGAAGAGTTACTAGAATTTTCTATATCATTTATTGAATAATTACTTTCAGTATCACTAGATAGCTCTGAATCTGATAATAATAATTTAGTTAATTTTTCTTGTATGTCAGGTTGATCTTGAAATATTTCATTGATTTTCCTTTTCATTTTACATTCTTTTGAAGTATGGCCGGGTCTTTTACAGTTCCAGCAGACTAATTTTTGTTTTGGTTTATAATTTTTCCTATTTTTTGAATAATTTTTTGTTTTAGAATAATAATTATTGTTTGGTTGTTGATTGTATTGTTTATGTTTTCTATGGTATTTATTGTTTCGTTGTTTATATTGTATACGTTTTACTCTAGAAGGTGGATTAAGTTTATTATAACCATATTGTTCACAGAATGAACCCATAGTTAAATTGAAATTAAAATTTTTACTTCGTTTTTTATCTTTATGTTCTTGGCATATTGATAATCCTTCTTTTTTAACAAATGCAAATAATTGCCCATATGTTATGGTATTCCAGGGGATTGGTTGTCCTCCAGAATAGTCTTTTAATTTATTGATTAATCTTTCTGCAAAGAAAGACGGTAATCCGGAGATAAACCGTTCTTTCCAGAAAGATTGATTACAATCATGTCTTTGAAATATGTTAGTTACAAATATATCTTTATACCATTTGAAATCTCCTAATGTTGGACATCTCAAGTTTGTTAATATAATTTTTTTACTTTCTAATTCTTCTGTCGGATTTCCTATAAAATGCATAGTTATAGTGTGGATTATTACTTCTACAGCATTTTGTTTTTCTTGTTCTTCATAGAATCCTTCTTCATTTTCTATTCTTACTGTTTCTATGTGATTTATAATTGAATCTTGCATAACTATATCTAATGAATTATCCCATGAGTATTTTAATGCCCCATTAAATCCTGTAACTAATAAAACACACGCTTGTTTATCAGTATTTCCTTTGGCTTTATAGGCTATTGCTGCCATTCCCATTTCTTGAATTAAATTCATTATTTCGTATTCTGAACGTCCATCTGTATTCCATTCATATATACCATCACCAGTATACATGTTATTGGAATAATTATGGTGTTCTTCAAATAACAAATCAGGTGGAGAATGTTTTTTATAATATGGTTTATTCGATTTCATCATTTTATTGTTTTTTATGCGATTTATTTCTTGAATTTCATTTTCTGATTGGGTAGATGATTGAATAGATTCGTTATCATTTTTGTCTATATTTTTTATTGATTTACCTTTATCTAATTTGTCTAGTTTTGATGCTATTGATCTTAAAATTTAGTTGTCTGGAAATTTTACTTGTCTAGTCATTGGTTTAAATATTGGTGTGGAAGTTGTTGAAAAAGGATGTTGAATATTTTTATCATATTGATTTATTTCTTTAAATTCGGTAAGATTTAATTTATTATCAATATGATCTACTTGTTTAGATATAGTATAGAGTAATTGGCTTTGAAAATTATTTTGTTGATATATAGGTTTGATATCGCTTACAACTACTGGTTTTTTATCTTCTCTGTTAGCTCCAGTTTTAAAGGGAGTGGCAATAATTTGCCGGTTTGTCGTATTTATTTTTAAATCTCTTAATGGTGGGTGGATTGCCTTTACTTTGTTACCATCGACCTGTTCCCATACTTGACTTAAAGTTGAACTAGTGTTTACTGATTTAAATGGGTAATCAATATTATTTTCAATTGCATAAGTTTCAAACCATATAAAAAATGGAATAGTTATTTCTTTTAATGACATAATTTCATACCAAATTCTTTAAACTTAGTTGAAATCATGGCGTTGTCTATTAAGAAATTTTTTAAATCAAAAATACAGCATCTGCATCTTCTAGTACAATTAATTCAAGAGAAATCATATCAAAAATAACCTCTATAAACAGTGAACTATCAAAAAATCAATTACCTCATATAAATCCAGATAATATATATCAAATCGGTACTTTTGACTTTAAAACAGCATTTGCTAT
Source organism: Boechera stricta (assembly GCA_018361395.1). Lineage (NCBI taxonomy): Eukaryota > Viridiplantae > Streptophyta > Magnoliopsida > Brassicales > Brassicaceae > Boechera > Boechera stricta. Next base: position 5,560,993 of record CM031544.1, on the reverse strand, counting down.
AAAAGAACATGAACAAACTTTATCTTTACAAAATGAATTTGAAGAAATAAAATTATTATCTTCAATTGCTTTAGATAAAGATAAACAAAAAGGATTTAATTACATTCACTTTGGATTAGTACAAATAGCTATCAAACCATTATCAAGAACTCGTATAGATTCACCTATATTAATGTTATTAAGAGACAAAATTTTACTAAAATTTGAAGACTCGCTCTTAGGAGCAGTACAATCAAATTTATGCAATGGAGCAATTTATTTTAACTGTGCACCAAATTTTCAAGTAAGCCTACACGATCCAACAATACTTAACACTTTAGTTTTAAATGTTCATTTACCAGAAATTAAATTTCAAAATGAACGACATGGATATTTATTATTGTATCGAATATATTTTAAACAATCAACATCCGAATTTAATCCTAGATGTTTATTACAAGATGATAAGGGAGAAACCACAATATTATCAGTTCATAGTAAAAACACACCAAGTGCTACTTATGCACCACAACAATTAAAATGGAACGAAATAACTATTCCAGAACAATGGAAAATTGAAATTACACAACCTCTCAGAAATTTCGAACAGAGAAACATTTCAAGAATTATTGAACAAAACGATGGAAAAATATTATTACAATTTGGCTCATTTAGAGATCCATTACCACCCGGAATAAGTTCTTATCACTCGAGAACTTCTTTCTCGAATATCTTGCGATCAGTCACATGAATCTGGCATAAATCAAAAAATTAAACAAGACAATTCAATTAAATTTAAAGCACCTATAGCTGAACCAAAACAAGATATGTATCCAACATCTCCTACACCATCAGATTTCAAATCAATAAATGTTATAAACAAAGAATTCGAAATCAATAAACAATATCTTAAAGAAGACTTTTATTCACTAAAAAATAAAGAAAAAAGAGAATGGTATTTCAGAACATTTTTTGAAAACCAAACAACTAATTTTAGAAGAATTTGGTATGAAATTATGTCATTAAAAGAAATAACTATTCCATTTTTTATATGGTTTGAAACCTATGCAATTGAAAATAAATATTGATTACCCATTTAAATCAATAAACACTAGTTCAACTTTAAGTCAAGTATGGGAACAGGTCGATGGTAACAAAGTAAAGGCAATCCACCCACCATTAAGAGATTTAAAAATAAATACGACAAACCGGCAAATTATTGCCACTCCCTTTAAAACTGGAGCTAACAGAGAAGATAAAGAACCAGTAGTTGTAAGCGATATTAAACCTATATATCAACAAAATAATTTTCAAAGCCAATTACTCTATACTATATCTAAACAAGTAGATCATATTGATAATAAATTAAATCTTACTGAATTTAAAGAAATAAATCAATATGATAAAAATATTCAACATCCTTTTTCAACAACTTCCACACCAATATTTAAATCAATGACTAGACAAGTAAAATTTCCAGACAACGAAATTTTAAGATCAATAGCATCAAAACTAGACAAATTAGATAAAGGTAAATCAATAAATAATATAGACGGAAATGATAACGAATCTATTCAATCATCTACACAATCAGAAAATGAAATTCAAGAAATAAATCGCATAAAAAACAATAAAATGATGAAATCTAATAAACCATATTATAAAAAACATTCTCCACCTGATTTGTTATTTGAAGAACACCATAATTATTCCAATAACATGTATACTGGTGATGGTATATATGAATGGAATACAGATGGACGTTCAGAATACGAAATAATGAATTTAATTCAAGAAATGGGAATAGCAGCAATAGCCTATAAAGTCAAAGGAAATACTGATAAACAAGCGTGTGTTTTATTAGTTACAGGATTTAATGGGGCATTAAAATACTCGTGGGATAATTCATTAGATATAGTTATGCAAGATTCAATTATAAATCACACAGAAACAGTAAGAATAGAAAATGAAGAAGGATTCTATGAAGAACAAGAAAAACAAAATGCTGTAGAAGTATTAATCCACACTATAACTATGCATTTTATAGGAAATCCGACTAAAGAATTAGAAAGTAAAAAAATTATATTAACAAACTTGAGATGTCCAACATTAGGAGATTTCAAATGGTATAAAGATATATTTGTAACTAACATATTTCAAAGACATGATTGTAATCAATCTTTCTGGAAATAACGGTTTATCTCCGGATTACCGTTTTTCTTTGCAGTAAGATTAATCAATAAATTAAAAGACTATTCTGGAGGACAATCAATCCCCTGGAATACCATAACATATGGGCAATTATTTGCATTTTTAAAAAAAGAAGGATTATCAATATGCCAAGAACATAAAGATAAAAACGAAGTAAAAATTTTAAGTTCAATTTAACTATGGGTTCTTTCTGTGAACAATATGGTTATAATAAACTTAATCCACCTTCTAGAGTAAAACGTATACAATATAAACAACGAAACAATAAATACCATAGAAAACATAAACAATACAATCAACAACCAAACAATAATTATTATTCTAAAACAAAAAATTATTCAAAAAATACGAAAAATTATAAACCAAAACAAAAATTAGTCTGCTGGAACTGTAAAAGACTCGGCCATACTTCAAAAGAATGTAAAATGAAAAGGAAAATCAATGAAATATTTCAAGATCAACCTGACATACAAGAAAAATTAACTAAATTATTATTATCAGATTCAGAGCTATCTAGTGATACTGAAAGTAATTATTCAATAAATGATATAGAAAATTCTAGTAACTCTTCAACGGAACCTCAAAAATTATCTGATAATCTATGTAATTGTAAAACAATTAATGTTATAACCAGAGATAATGATAAACAATTTTTGTTAGATATAATAGATAAAATAGATAATCCAGATGTTAAAAAGGAATATCTATTAAAACTAAAAGATATAGTATATAGCTAGGCCAGGAAGGGAATGGAAGACTCCTAGCTCCCTCCTACCACACTTAAGTATATCAAGAAAATCAATTGCAAAATCCACAACCCTTTAGTTTAAATAAAATAATTGAAAAATATCCATCCCAAAGTTTATTTAAGCAAGTAACTACAGGAGAAATACAAAACGAAATTAAGCAATTAAAAACCCAGATCAAAGAGTTACAACTTGCTGTTAATCAACAAAATCTGAATCAACTACAAATCAATGCTCGTTTAAATTTACTAGAAACAACAAAATCTCAAGCTTCAACAAGTAATCAAAATATTGAAGAAGAAAATAATTACATCCAAAATATTAATAATATAAACTATCAAAAATGGTATACTAATATTACTTTACACATAGGACATAATTTTCAAATAAATACAATAGCTTTAATAGATTCCGGAGCAGATTATAACTGTATTCGTGAAGGATTAATACCAACCAAATATTATGAAAAAACCACTGAACGTTTAAGTGGCGCTAATGGAAGTAATTTAAAAATACAATATAAATTACCTAATGTAAAAACATGTAATCAAGGATATTGTTTTAAAAATCAATTTATTCTAGTAAAAAATCTGACCCAAGAAGTTATACTAGGTACACCTTTCCTTACCCAAATTTTATGTCTCCAGCAAAACACAATACAAAAGGTAATTAACTTGATAAATGGTAAACAACAGCATATTCAATATCTCCAAGATGAAATAACCTATAAAAAAATTGAAGAACAACTTCAGACACCTAGTATTCAAGATAAAATAAAAACAATAGAAAAATATTTACTAAATCAAGTATGCTCACATCTACCAAATGCATTTTGGGAAAGAAAATAACACCGTGTTCAACTCCCATATATAAAAGAATTTAATGAAACACATATACCAACTAAAGCGCGACCTATTCAAATGAACAGAGAATTATTAGAACATTGTAAACAAGAAATTAATGATTTATTAAAGAAAAATTTAATCAGACCTTCCAAGTCTCCTTGGAGCTGTTCAGCTTTTTATGTCAATAATCAAGCTGAAAAAGAAAGAGGAGTACCTAGACTAGTAATCAACTATAAACCACTTAATGATGTATTACAATGGATTAGATATCCAATTCCTAATAAAAGAGACTTATTAAAAAGACTTTACGATGCAAAAATCTACTCAAAATTCGATATGAAAAGTGGATTCTGGCAAATCCAAATAGATGAACAAGACAAATATAAAACGGCATTCACAGTCCCATTTGGACATTATGAATGGAACGTAATGCCATTTGGACTTAAAAATGCCCCTTCAGAATTCCAACATATAATGAATGATATATTCAATAATTATTCAACATTCACTATAGTTTACATTGATGACGTTTTAGTCTACTCAAAATCTATAGATCAACATATTAGTCATTTATATACCTTTTTAAATATAATAAAGAAACATGGATTAGTATTATCTGCAAAAAAAATGAGTTTATTTCAAACAAAAATCAGATTCTTAGGTCATAACATATATCAAGGAACAATTACACCGATAACGAGATCCATTGAATTTGCTGATAAATTTCCCGATGAATTACGAGAAAAATCTCAATTACAAAGATTCTTGGGATGTCTAAACTATGTTTCAGATTTCCTTCCGAACCTTAGGAAAACCATTCAACCTTTATTTCAGCATCTACAGAAAAATCCCAAACCTTGGACTAATACCCATACCAATTTAGTCAAACAAGTTAAACAAAAGGTCAAAACTTTATCCTGTTTATCTATACCTAATCCAGAAGCTAATATGATCGTAGAAACCGATATCTCTGAACAAGGTTACGGAGGTATACTAAAACAAATCCTGCCACCCTCTACCCAAGAGTCTATAGTTAGATTCCATTCTGGTATCTGGTTAGGACCCCAGAAAAACTACTCTAACGTTAAAAAGGAAGTTCTTTCTATTGTTAATTGTATTTCAAAATTTCAAGATAATTTAATAAACAAAAAAAATTTACTACGGGTTGACTGTAAGTCAGCTAAAGAAATTTTACAAAAGGATGTCAAAAATTTGGTTTCAAAACAAATTTTCGCCAGATGGCAAGCTATTTTATCGGTTTTTGACTTCGATATTCAATATATTAAAGGAGAAAATAATTCTTTACCCGATTTTCTGACTCGAGAATATTTACAGGGTAAAACAAGTGATATTCAACAACCTATTCAAGATGAGTGAATCAAAAAGCAAGAAACCGATGACAGCATYGGACTATATCAAGAATCAGCCCYATCTCCAGGGTAAACCTCTTACTATTCAAAACCCTTTCTCGGCACTCGCCGAATTTCCTCCATTATCTTACTCAAAAGCAGCCGCCACCGAAAAAAACAAAGCCTCGGCTCCAACTACTCAAACCTCCACTCAATCCTCCATTAAATCTACTTATCATCTCAAACCACAAAAACAACACCTTCTCACTACCCAGTTTATCAAAGCCATTACCCTCAAAGAACTCCAACAATTTACTCAAAGAGTCTTCTACGATGATAGCCTCTACCTTACAGATAACCTTACCAAAAATCGTACCTTTTATGAGTATATTCTAGTAGACTCTAAATCCATAGAAATTACCCATTATCCAGATAAAACCAATCCTAACCTCATTTCTTACTCCACCTGCAAAATACTTAAAATCGCTTCTATACAAGATCTTGGCTTTATCCATCACCATACACAAAAACCCTTTTCAACCCCAGGTTACCATATTCGTGGATATACTTACGTTGACTACCAAAATGCTTTTTTTCGTACCTTCTACCTTAGATCCTACGACCACTCCTGGTTTATCTCTTTCGACCTCAAATGTCCTAAGTCAATCCCAGGATGGTTCAATGAATGGTGGTACTGGTTCGGACCTTCCGACTCCATTTATCCATCCGACATACTCAAAAATTCTTACCCTCACTAYCTCAAACACCTACCTCCACAACCTATTGGCCCACTATCCAAAATTACTTTCCACATAGACATGGGTATTCCCTGGATCTGTTCATGGCATTTTAACCTCGCACTACATCTTCAAGACATGCCGTACTCYCTCATCCGCGAATTTCGTATCAAATGGTGGGATAAGTACAACCTTGATCGTTGCTCCTTATCCAGCATTACCAACTTCTTCCAAGTCCATCATCAACTCCAGCATGCCATCAAAGTCGTCTCCAAATCCACTCCATTAGTCACACCCGATCAATTTCTTCCATCATCCACACTCCACAAACATCCTCCGACATCAAGCCCTACACACTCCACTAGCTCCTCCACATCCAAACAGTCCTCTAAGAAGGACAAACTCCACAAAATCCTCGATGCTCTTYGTCAACAAATGGAATCCTCCGATGACGAAGATCCTATGCAAGACGATGATCCTTACGGCGGTCCTCTCTCCCAAGACCCGCTCGAACAAAAAAAAAAAAAACTTAATTATATGTCTATATATTTTTGCGCYTTTTGTATATTCTAGTAGACTCTGTATATTATTGTTGTACTCTACTGCTTATTTTATTTTGAAAATAATCTACAGAGTATATCTCTGTATACTTCGTATTTATGTAATAATTACGAAACAACAAGAATCAAGGTGGGACCAAGATGACGTAATCAATGACGTAAGCAAACTGTCGGCACCATAAGAAGGCATCTCAAGACTATCGGCACCAAGACGACACACTAACACAAGACCACACTCAGCCTCCCCTATAAATATTCAACTCTACCAAACGAAGAGGACACGAGCGTTTTCCACTTCTCTCTCAAAAATTCTCTCTGCCTTCTCTTTAAAAAACTATCTAAATTTTAAAGTTGTATTCTTAATCAATCCTTGTAAGTTTTAAAGTTTAAATTCAAATCAATCTTTGTAAGTTTAAAAAAAGTTTTATAATTGATACTTAAGTTGCATTTTTAAATTTGTTTAGGCTACAGTTGCATACTATCTAATGCTGGACAACCGAAACCGAAAATATGTTCCTAGTGACTATTTCCAATCCAAGTTTAAAGAGAAATCGGTACTTACTCTCTTTCTTTACAACATGAATTTTAAGAGAATTAAAACTAAAAAATACATGCAATGTTTGTTTGACAAACACAGACCTGCAATGTCAATTTTTATTTTCATTACACATCAGTGCTGATGGTATAATGGTATAACACATATTCACAATTTTTATGTTTTAAAAAATGTGATTCCGCTATTCTTTTTTATCACTATTAACATTACTCAGGTTTTCACATTTTTTAAAATTGATTCTCTATATAAAATACACATGTTAAAAATTTATGTCCATGTTCAAGAGATTGCTTCACATGTTGGCCATTCGTTTCCGGCATTGACTAGACTAAGATCACGGGTCAAAGATGACAGAACCTGGACCCTTGGACTTCAGGTTAGTCCATAGTTTTTCTATCTTTTTTAGTATTCATTTTCTTCTCATTTTTCAATTCTTTCGATTTCATTTGTTAATCTAATAATTTTACCAGTCAAAACATGTTATCTGTATAGATCAAATTTTGTTCTTGATATTTTGACAGTCTCAACGAAATCCTCGTGAAATCATGACTGACGTTTTTAAGGCTCTTCAAACTCTAAAAGTGTGCTGGAAAAATATCGGACTCTACAACATGAAATGCAGATGGGTTCAAAGCTTTGCTAACTACAAGAATCACACGATTAAGGATGAATGTGCCATGATCTTACCAACCATCATCAAATTTGAACTTCAGGTATATGAAACATTATTTATCCAATTTAAAATAACATACTAGAATTAATAGCTCATAGGGGACAAATTTACAGTAACAAATAGGCTACACCAGGAAAAGAAAAAAAAAATTTTAAGGTGATGAACATAAACTTATCATATAGTTTACATTCTCATAATCAAATTAGAGCAATTTTTTAAATGCAAACCTAATTTGTAATATATTTTTTGTTGTTATTATAGCTATACAAAGTAGGTGAAAGCAAGTACTTGCTAGACATCCAGAGAGTTGATGGACCTCAGTTTATCTTCTTTGATCTATGTGTTGCGTTTCTCACGGAGCACAATCACCAATGGGTTTTTTTAGTTGATTCTTGTGAGCTTGGTGTCCTCTAAAGCACAATCACCAATGGGTTTTTAGTTGATTCTTGTGAGCTAGGTGTGCTCTCAAGCTCATACCATTACTGAATTTTTTTAGAAGATTATTGCTTCAATGTTTAGAATTCAATTCTTGTTTCTATGGTTTCTGTAGTTTTGGGTGAAGTTATCTTTAATAGTAAACAAAAAAAAAAAGTTAGTTTGTATTTTCATTTGCATTAATTTTATCAATAGTTTCTCGATATGGCACAAATTACAAACGAAAACATAGTGTTTCAGAGATTGACTTTGAGAATGTTAAAATGTCATGTATCCATAACGCGTAATTATAAAACATTTTACAAAAAAATTAAAGTTTAAAGACATTTTTTAAAAATAATATTAGAAGGCCCGGTCCAGTAGTTAAATTGTCCCTAGTGCAAGAAAATTATTTTGAACATGCTATCAATATATATTCAAAAATTTCAGTTTTTTTGGGCCATGTTTTATTTATTTTTATAAGATAAGGGCCCTTATATTATATGTGAGCTTAAAAAAAAAAAATCAAAATATTGACCTTATATGTTCTAATTTAGAAGACGAAATGAACAGGCCCATAAGTCGTCGCACTTCAATCCCCTCAACTTGGGTCGGGCCTGAACTTTAGCATAATAACTGCAGATTACTTGTGCAATGTGACATGGCTAATAAGTAGTAACTACCCATATTTATGTTATCATATTTGCATAAATCTATAGAAAAATTTATTGAAATACAACGACTAGTTATTAAATTCCATAAAAATACACAATTTATAACTATATATGTGTATATAACCTAGTTAGGACCTATTTAGTGACGATGTATACACATTCTTCCGGATATAGGGTACATGAATATATTCACTCATGTCTAAATCAAAATTTGGTTCATTATAATCACAAAGATATTTGGTTTTAAGGTGTTTGTTCTTTACCCTGCGGATTATTTTGCAGCTTACTTCAGATCAACACTCTCCTTCTTCTCTAGCATTTCAAGTGTCTAAAGACAATATCATAAAATTACAATGCCTTTCCTCTCGCTCGCTCAATTGATTGATTCATGTTTAGGGTTTTTATATGTGGGCTTCGTTACTTTAACATAAGTTCTGAGTAAAAATATATGATCGATATGTTTTCATTTAAATAAGTTGCTATGGTCATCTACTTTATGAGACAATGCATAAATATGACTAAAACTAGGTTAAATATTTTATCATTTTGATTTATTACTATATTTTTCTAAAATTTATTATTTAATTTGATTATGATTAGGATTTTTAGGTTCTTGAATTCTTATAAATAAACTTTTGAGATTGTACACAAGAGGAAGCTCACGACGTTCTAATGGGCTCCAGAAGTGTTTGCCAGGGTTTATCACCGCTTCATGTAGAGTTTGAGGCACTGATTTGGGCAATGGAGTGCTTGCTATCCCACCGAATACGAGATGTTCGTATCCATATGGACCGCTCAGAGTTAGTGAAGATGGTGCATGTTCCAACGGAGTTGCCAGCGTTCGAGATGTTTTTAGACGATTACAAGAAGCTCAAAGAAGGTTTCACAACTTTCTCGTTGTCTTTTATACCACGTCATTCTAATGTTCAAGCAGATAGCTTACCAGTAAATGCTAAAGTATTATCGTATGAGGTGAGCTATGAAAACATTGATTTCATGTTTGCTTTCCAAACCGTTTTAAATTAAATGCAAACTGTTGACAAAAAAAAACTTTTGTGTTTGCTATTTTTTAATTGATTATAGATTTTTTTTTATAACAATTTTCTTAATATGAGTTCTTAAAGAAAATATTTATCAAAAATATTTATATAATATTAGATCCCTTTAAGGAAATGTAATTTATTTTTTATATAAAAAAATTATAATATTTTTCAGTCTTTTTAAAAGTAAAAAAAAAATATTTTCTCACTAAAAATCTTAAATCATAATAATTTAGCTAATTCATATACTTCAAATTAAATTTACTTTTTAAATATATGAACAAATAATAGACATAAATTAAAATTTATAAAAAAAAAGCTCTTAATTTTTTATCTCCACAAGACTTATAAAGTATGTATGTATGTATGTATATATGTATGTATGTATGTAAATGTATGTATGCATGTATATACTATATTAAACTATATTAAGAAATATATTTTCTTTTTAAAGAATTTTTTTTTTTGTATTAAAAGTGTTGAGTAAATAGATTCTAATAACCATATATAACCTAACCATTATACTAATATATTTAATATTTTATTATTATATTAGGTATTTTATACTATTAAGGTTAAACGGAAATTAACATTTTTGGCGTGGGGTGTGGAAATTAATTTACTGTTAATAATGATTCATTATGATACACGAAAAATGTGTGAGCTTTTCTTCTTTGGTCAACAGTGTGACTCAGATTGACTCAGCAAAACAAGAAGAAAACAAAACAACCAAATTATATATGTGCCCATGGACAAAGGTATTCTTTTCTTATCTTTTTTCATCTTTTCTCTATAGGCAAAAAAAATTTCGTGTAAGTGTTCAATTTTCAGTTTAATCAGTGAAATCTCAAATTTTCTTCCTACAGGACACTAAGTAATATACAGAACGAAGTAATTCACTTATATATGATTCTGATTTGGGAAATTCACGATTTGTTAGTTTTTCTAGTTAGCTTCACTATTGGTTACTTTAGATTGTTCATTATAACCATGATATGTGACTTAACATATGTTTTTCCTACAAAGAGTTCTAACTAAGACTTTTTATATATTGCAGATTTTTCACCTACAATAAAATGGAGGGGTCATCGAAAAAACTACCTGTAAAAAGGAATCGGTTCTACCAAATTATAGGATTGGTAAAACTCTTGGTCATGGATCCTTTGCGAAAGTGAAATTAGCAGTGCATATAGCTACTGGACACAACGTTGCTGTCAAAATCTTCGATCGTCTTAAGATTAAGAACATGGACGTAGCCATCAAAGGTATATTCGATTGTGACTATCAATGATACTCAATGATTTTATGCTTTTGTAATTTTTTTTTTTTTGAATGGATAGTATGCTAATATTTTTCATATAAAATCTTGAAAAGTCAACACAAAAGATTTATGTTAAATTTCTTATAGATATATATATATATATATATATATATATTTTTAAACTCCATTATATATGTAGGTTATAAAGTGGAAATATTACTCTATTGTAGGTCCTAAATGACAAAAGAATATATTTTTTGTCGTATTAAAAAACGTTACTCATGGCAATGATCGGGTATTATTTTTTTTTAGTACGAAAAAAAAGTCCGATCATTGCCATGAGTAATATTTGTTTAGTACGACAAGAAAGATACATTTGGACTAAGTTTGGGGAAGAGATAATATATATATATATATATATATATATTGTATATTTTATAACATTTTGGCTTTTTCATATTCAATCTTATTAAAACCCGACAAATTATATAATTTATATAATTATACTAAGTTTGGGGAAGCCCTAATTATGTTGCTCCGGAGGTATATTAATTTGAAAAAATCTGACATAATTATCACAGTGGCTATATGCAACTAACGGTATAGTAGCGAAAACGTCGCAAAATAGGGAATTGCTACGGACTTGCGACTAACAAGCGAAGTCGCATATCGCGCGTCGCAAAAATGCCGTAGTCTCAACTCAGTATTAAATAAGCGACTGTATTAAGACCGGACGTATATGTCGCAAAAGTGCGACGACATTGTGACAATAAATGGTGCTACTAATTTGAGTCTTATTAACGACACAATGTTAGAGTAGCAGATAAGTGGCAGAGTTTTGCGACTAAAATAAGACTTCAGCCACAAAATTGAGGGACTAATTTGCGACTTCCCTTGATAAAATTGGTTTTTTTTAATAAAAAAAAATTAATGCTAATTTCAGAAATATTTTGGAATTTATGAAATTCATAATGAAAGTAGGTAATAAACATAACACTAATAAAGTCGAATTCTTAATCAACAAAAAAAAAAAAGAAATCCAAATCAAATTACAGCCCGGATTGAAGGAAAATGTATTCGGAAGAGATTGAGTTGGTGCTTAGGCCTGAGTACCTCCGGGTTGGTAAGGATGTTCTTGGGGCGTGTGAGATTGGTTAGCCACGGTTTGCTGAGAATAAGGAACACGGATTTGGATCCAGGTGTTGAAATTAAATAATTTTATTCAACTAAGATTAGACGAAACGTACCATTTCTCGATGAATACGCACATAAGACTTGTGCCCCGGTAAATCTTGCTTCATCGGCTCACCTATTCGTTGCATTGGCAAGAGAATTAGTTAAGCAGAGTAAGACACAAACAAGAGAGAGATCAGAGAAGAATGAGAGAGAGAGATCAGAAAAGAGTGAGAGAGAGACCATTTTCAAACTGAAGATAGGTGGGTTGCATGTACAAGTGTCGACACTGTATAAGGAATATTATAGTTGTTTATCCATGCATACTTGTATATGTGTCAACATCAAAATCTAACACTATGTGTAATTTCAAACAAAAGCGTGCATCATGAATGATCGCCAAACAACCAAGATATGCATTATATATTTAATTTTAAATAATATGAAGGATTCTAGTTGGAGAAGAACTATATGGAATGAATGCTAATGATCTACAAAATCATGAAGACCAGCTAGTAACCAATCTTAAAGGTGTTCGTCTTAAAAAGGGTATGTGTTAACTGAGTTTTCCGAGACCTGAAGTGAAGTTAAAGTCTATTAGAATACAAGTTATTAACACGAAACTTCTAGAGCTGGGATCAATTGCTTCTCACCTGAATTCCCCAAAAGCCTCTGTGATGGCTGAGGTTTCAATTCCACCTACCAAGCATTGTGAAACAATTAAACCATAACTCTTAAGTAGTGTGATCAAGAGGGCAAACATTTAAAGCAAGACTTAGTATACCTCCTAAGAGATCATCGAGAGCTTCGCACCTTGTAGTGATACGCACAACTCCTTTTCTCTATAAACAAAAACCAACTTGCAGGATTCAATATCTAATATGAAATGTTGAATAAACCATCAAAATTTCATGGTTTTTTTAGTGGGATCAAGCCACAGGATTTAGATTCAAGACAGACTTCTAGACCTAAGTAAAATCAAAGAGTCTAACCTTTAGAAGAGCATCACTTCCAGTCATATATCCAAAGTTCTGAAGGAGAAATGTTTTGACAGTTAAATTGAAGCAAAGGCAGAAAGTTACATATATATAGCAACAACAGATGGAAACGTTTAAACTAACCACAATTTTCTCAGCAGCTTCACAGATTTTTTCAACTTTGGCCTCTGATAAACTTTTGATTCCATAAGGTTCTGCGTCAATCAAAAGTTAAAACAATAGACTCGTGCAACCAGCATCTAGCTAGTGTAAGACCAATGAGTGATGCTGAACAAGCTGGTTTATACCTTCTTGGTATGCATCATAAGACCATTGCAGGTATGGATCTTGTATTTTTTTCACATCTCCAGCGTTTATACATTGAGCGACCAAATACAGAACTCGAACGACCAAATACATTGGAATCCACTCGAATTTCACACACAATACACGAAATAGATGTAGATTGAATACATGTTCAGAAACCGGCGAGAGGAGGAACCGTCGAGAGGAGGCAAACGAGTTTCCGATCTGGGCTGGCAGAGGAAAGGAAGAAACGGCGTGAGGAGGATGTAGATGCGCTTCAGATTTGGTGTATGGCGGCGGACACGAAGTGGGGAAGAAGAAGTAATTGGTCTTTTAAAAGTCAACAGTGCGACTAAACTGGGACTGCATTTGTTTTTTTCCAACGTAGTTAATCTTTAGTCGCAAAAAACAGAGACTATTATGCTACTATAGCAATTTTTTCAAAATGTAATCGCCTTTTAGTAGCAAAATCGTCGCAATATAGCTTCTAATTTGCTACTAACATTTTACCGGTACTAATTTGCTACTAATCTGTGACTGTTGTTTTGATCGTCGCATATCAGTAGTAAAATAATAGCACATTTTTGCTATTACATCAAACGTCGCAATTTTCAGTGGCACTTAGCGTCTATTCTTGTAGTGTATATATCATTCTTGTTCGTTAACTTGGGTAACTATTTTAAGTTTCAATTAATCATATCCTAAAATTGTTATCTAGGTTGTTTCAGAAAAACTATATTCTGGATCCGAAGTAGATATATGGAGTTGTGGAGTGATATTGTATGCTCTCTTATGTGGTACTCTTTTTTTTAGCGACGAAAATATTCCTAATCTATGAAATAAAGGTATTAATTGACAATGATTTGTTAACACAATCATCTATTATATATACATGCTTTGTAGTCAGATAATTATGTTTTTTTTTTCTGTGTTTAGAGAGGAATATATATTCTTCCAGATCATTTATCATATGTTGCTAGAGATTTGATACCGAGAATGCTTATGGTTGATCCTATGATGAGAATTAGCATTCCGAGATTCAATGATATATCATGTTTTACCGTTTTAACCATATATAAGTTGTTTTATCGAGTCTTTCTAGTGTTTTTGTATCGTTCTAGTCTTTTCGGTCTTAGACGCTTGACGAAATTGAGATTTTGGAACCATTTGAGCCTTTTGGAGCAAACCAAGAAAGTACGCTTTCGAGTATCGAGACACCATCCCGTATCGATCACGACGAATCGATGCGGAGATGAGAGATATCCAAGGAAGAGAATTTTCACCAAGAAGCCCAATACTTTCCTTATTTACAAAGAGATCATCGTGTTTTTAGACCTATTTAAGTAAGTTTTTCACAGTCAAGGGGCAGACTTTACTTTGAACTATTATTCTGAGCCACCATTGAGATTTGAGAGCTTTTGTGAGGAGACGGATCCAAGACTGTTCATCATGGAAGATCCCGAACCCTTGTTTTATTCTTTGTTTAATTTCATGATTTATTCAGTTATGTTATTTGTTTCATCTATCATGTCTGAGAAGTCTCATTTTAGTTTAGGGATTTCTCATTTCTCCGATTTATGATAATTGATTTGTTAGGGTTCAAAATCTGAATAGTTCTTCACCATAGGTTGTTCTCAAAGATATTTCTAACCTGATCACTTAGAATATAGAACCTAGATTAATCGATTAGGCACGCACAATGCAAGAGTAACTGATAAAACCTAGGGTGAGCAATTGGATTATCTGCAAAGAGATTTGGTTTAATCGAATTGTGAACATATCAAACTTGAATTGATTGCTGGTTTACTGTGTAGGATTTGCAAAGAGATTTGGAATTTTAGACTTTAGACTTAGTTTTTTCGAACACGTTGGTTAACTATACTTTCGTGTTTGAGTTCAAGAACGGCGCTTAATTGAATTGAACCTTAATTGATTAATTGTTGTTTATCATTGATTTCCTGAGAATTTCCCTGAGTTTCTTCTTCTATACAAATTCAACCTAAGTTTAATTCGATCATTTGTTTTCTCATCAATCATTTGTTTGCTTAGCACAATCTGCATCTTTCATCTATTGCGTGAGTTTTCTTGAGTTCTTGTGTTCGACCCCTAACTTTACTGCAGCAACTGCTTTAGTATCATCATAGGGTATTAATTTGAGCATATCAGTCAACATCCTTGGTTCAATAATAATCTTCCTCCTTATCTTGCTATTCCTCCATTAGATACTACAGAACAAGCTAAAAAGGTTATAACTTAACGGTATTATGTAGTAAAATAACATCATTTATATGAATTCGTTAAATTTCGTATTAATAATTATTTCCAGATTGAGGAGAATATAATTTTAAAAAGTGGTCGACATAGG
The DNA here is from genome assembly GCA_018361395.1 of Boechera stricta. NCBI lineage: Eukaryota > Viridiplantae > Streptophyta > Magnoliopsida > Brassicales > Brassicaceae > Boechera > Boechera stricta. Next base: position 5,545,127 of record CM031544.1, on the reverse strand, counting down.
ATTTGATAGAAACCAAATTCTTGCATCTCTTGTCAATAAAGTCCAAAATGAGGTATGAGTGTTTCACTGTTTCATATGATAATTACATTTATACTCTAATAGTGCAAAAATGAATACTAAAGTTTCATTTTGACATTGTTTTAGGCTACAGTTGCATACCATCTAATACTCGACAACCAAAACCGAAAGTGTGTGCCTAATGACCATTCTCAATCCATGTTTACAGAGATCTCCGTACTTACTCTCTTTCTCTACAACATAAATTGTATTTTTTAAAATGCCAAAAAAACATGTGAATTTTGTTTTACTTTACACATTGGTGATGAATAATGTACTTCATAAGTTTAAAGTTTTGAAAACTTCATTATGCTAATTTTTTTATAGTTAAAAAATCTCAAAGTTTTCACGTGTATAAAAATTAACTTCTCTTATATAAAATACACGGGTTAAAAATTAAAAACAAAAATTAGTCTATTAGCATTTCGTGATTATATATTCAAAAAAGTTTTATTCTAACGAAAATATTTCCACTAATTTATTATTGGTATTATGTCATTCCACGAGTTGAAGCCTTCAAGTCTTGTTTAGGGTTTCTACTTACATATTTCCTGGTTAATGTTATAAATATAGGATGGTGTTTGGGTGAGATTTCATCCACTCCCAAAAGATGGTATATTTAATTCGACATTTCCAATTCAAGAGATTGCTTCATCTGTTGGCCATTCGTTTCCTGCATTAACTGGACTAAGATCACAGGTCAAAGATGATAGAAGTTGGACCCTTGGACTTCAGGTTGGTCCATTGTTGAATCTTTTTTAGTTCATATTATTTAAACATTCAATTTTCTTCTCACTTTTCTTTTCTCCAATACCATTTGTTACTCTAGTACTTTTTACTAGTCAAAACATGTTCTTAAAACGATTTTTTTGATATTTTTGACAGTCTCACGAGAGTCCTTGTGAAATTATGAGTGAGGTTTTTAAGGCTCTTCAAAATCTTAAAGTGTGGTGGAAAAAGATTGGAGCCTACAATATGAAATGCAGATGGGTTCGAAGCTTAGCTAATTACAAGAATCAAAGGAATAATATCGTCGAAGATAAATCTAACATGACTGAGGATGAAGGTGCTATGATCTTACCAACTGTCATCAAATTTGAACTTCAGGTATATGAAACTTTTTTTTTGTTGTTGTCTAGATTACGAACACACGGTGCATATATACCCCATGTATTTTCTTCTTATTATAACTAAATGCAAAAATAATTTATCGTTTTTTTTGTTTTATTTTGGTATAGCTATACAAAGTATATGAAGGCAAGTACTTGCTGGACATCCAGAGAGTTGATGGACCTCAGGTTATCTTCTTTGATCTATGCGTCGCCTTTCTTACAGAGCTAGGCGTGCTCTAAAGCTCAATCATCAATGGTTCTTAGATGATTCTTTATTGAGAAAACTAAATTAGAGTGTGGAGTTGGTGTGGTTGGTGGAGTTGGTGGTGTTGATGGAGTTGGTGGAGTTGGTGGTGTTGGTGGAGTTGGTGGTACTAGTGGAGTTGGTGGACAAAGTGGGTTGTTAGAGTGAGTATAGTTGATTTAATTATAAGTGTAAGCATATGTAGAAGTCTATATATAGAGTCTTTGGGCAATTGTAAAAATCATCACAAACACACAAGAAAAACATAATACACAAGTTTCTCTCTTATACTCATAATTTCATTCTCTAATTCTCTTCTTATACTTATATTTCTACATTCTTGCTTCGAATTTAACTGCATTTGCTATTTTTGACTAAATTATCTATTTTTTAAGATGAATCTTGCTTCAGTGTTTTTTTTTTTCATCATCAAAAATAAAATAAAAAAGAAGTTAATTTGTACTGTCTATTTGCATTAATTTTTGCAAAATGCATTTACTTTTAACAATATTTTCTCGATTTACAGCCCCAATTTCAAAACAAAAGGATAGAGTTTTAGAAATTGATTTTGAGAATATTAAAATCAATGACTAGCAATTATGAACTTTTTTTATAAAACTTTTTAAAAGAAATGGGCTCCTAGATTGTTTAATAATTAGTGAAAGAAGCACTAAGAAGACTTTAACAGATGTAGTCAACTCAGAGCATCCACATTAGAGACTATGTCTTTAACTATTTTTAAAAATTAAATTTAATATAATGACATTAAAATTATTTAAAAAAGAAAAAAAAAAACAATACACATGTTTTTTGGAGAGAGACATTGTCTTCCCCATTTCACACAATTTTAATATTTTAAAATTGAGAGACATAAGTTTTTATGTCTAATGTGGATGGTCTCAAAAGTCTCAAACTTCAAACCAAAGACCAATATTTCTCGTTTTTCTTCTACAATCTGATTCCGATTGAGGTCTGCTTTGTGATCTTGTTTAATGTTTGATTTTTTTTTTTTTTATGGGTAATTGAAAAGTTTGATTCCTTGTTGACACTCATGCGTTTCGATCTTCAAAGTCTGAATCCGGTAAGGCCTTTGCTAGTTCGTGGAATCAAAATCTGGGTTAAGCTTTAGTGGTTTTTGTTGCGGATTTAATGAGTAACGACGATTTGCCATCGGATTCATTTGGCACTTGCTTGCTTTTGTTGCTTTCACAAGATGTGTTTGCTGTTATCTCTCGTTGTCCTTCTCCAAGCGACATTTGCAATTTAATCTTGTGCTGTAAGGGTCTCTGTGACCTTGTGGATTCAGAGGAGATATGGCTTGTGCAATGTGAAGTAGTAAAGGTTCTTCCTTTGTTTGAAATAGTACAATGGCGAAGCGGGATCTCTTCTTACAAGTAGATTTGTCGGTTTCTTGTTGAGGTGGTGAAGCCTCTTGTTGGGGTTTGGTTAATGTGATGCCTGGTTTCAAATCTGTTGTTGGGTGCCGGATAATTCCACCAGAGGTTGATCCTTTGGGGATTCATGAGGGTCCAGTTTTGTGGTCACCCGTGTTTGTTGAGATAATCTGTGGTCTTGATGGCTCCACCAAGTTTTTTCCTCCATGGAAGAGATAGAGAATGCAATTTCTTGTACCTTGGTTTTGTTATGGGCATTGAGAAGAGTTGCAATGTTCTTTTACTCGAGGTTGAGCCGAGGGGAGAGAAGAAGTTGTGCAGTGAGATTGAGAGTGTGTTGTTGGGAAAGAAAGAGGTTCGGTTACCATTTTGCAGTCTAAACTTTAGGGCTCGAAGGAATTTACTTGAAATAGTGACAAGCCATATAGGTCTACATTTACCTGATCTATTAAGTGAAAGGTTATTTCCGAGGCAGAACGCAGAACCATGCTCCTTATAATGCACAAGTTTGGTGGCGATTGGAATCACATGAACCTGGAGGATGATGATTTGAGTAACATTCCAATTCAGGTAAATATATACGAGAAGAATATTGGTTATAGTTGTGATTTTCGCAACATGGATTGCATATTCTAGGAAGGTCTAGTTCTTCAAAGAACATGTCTTCTTTGACCAATGATTAGACCTTCGAATCTCCAAAGATTTCTTAGCTCTGGTGAATCCCTAGGTCTTAGTCTCAAAACTTCCAAAACTAAGTTGTTTTCCTACAATAGTTGGCCAAACATGCACGAGACCCATTTTGCCCTGTATAAGCTACCAAGAGTATGCCGGCTTGTGGGGAGGAACTTAATGGCTATCCACCAGAAAAATGTACTGAAGATAAACCCGACAAGGCTCTTTTCTTACTGATGCTCAGTTATAGAAAAATCGCAAGATGATGGTGAGAGACTTCTCATTGGGACGAAAACACTTGAAGGTACTGACTTTGGGATGCGTCCTAATGGATCTGCAATAGTTGTTATAGAGATTGATTTGCCTTCCTTTGAGCTTTTTGCTTATGAAACAAATGGAGAAGATTTTGAGCATTCAAATCGATTTGACCTCTTTCCTTCCTTGTATATATTCTTGTTTGGTGTTATGTTTTAATCCGATTAGCCGTTGATCTTAGTTAGGTTGTAATGCAATAAAGAACTAATTGACACATAGAATTAACGAGTTCCCCTCAGAACCGGAAGATACATCTCGTGTTCGTTTAGGAACCTTGTCCCACAAACATCCACTAAAAAAAAAAAAATCAGATATATAGATTTCATTACAAACTCTCTTCTAACTCTATCTCACATTCTCTTTCTATGTAGCTACCAATGGAAGAAGCTAGACAACCTGAAAGTACTAACTACAGCAACAGCTCAAGCGAGATCAAGAAGGTGTATGCTTCGTAGTCCACACAACTGACGTGTGTGAAGAAGAAGAATACTGCTGATTTGGGTGTTGATGAACTTGGAAATATTCCGAGACAATCTGTCGTTATTTCTCAGATCAAGTATGGTGACATTTCCTAACAAAGTGTCTGGAATAACTCCTGATTAATAATTATTTTGAAGGAGTAACACTATTGGAGTTCTAGAATTGACATGTGGAGGTATGTCCCCAGATAAAAGGTTTGCAGAGAGGTCTAGTATCCAAATACTAGACAGTTTAAGAAAACAAACAAATAAAATAAAATAAGAAAAGCAGAATTGAAAAGATAACATAACTCACTTCAGTCACTTATTGTAATATTGTGCGTGCAAATGCAGATTATGAAAAAGAAACTCTATGTAAGTGGAAAGAGCATGTAAGTGAAGGTCTGATGTCATTGCAAAATGAAACATGGCACAACAAGCATCAGCAAGTAAATGCAGAAACAGAGAGAAGCTAAGCATTGTAATATCAGAAGATATTAACTTTCTTGAATCAAAAACAATCTGCAGTTATGGGGTTACTTGCTGTTAACGAGAGATTGAAGAGAGGACTCTCTTTGAGAAACAGCCCACCAAAGGAAATCCTGATCACCCGTCCGGTAGCAGTCGTGTAACATCCGTATCCCAAGTTGTTCTTTAATATATAAGTTATGGGGTTACTTGCTGTTAGCTGTTAAAATCATTGACTTTCCTGTTGTAAAAGCTGTTGACTTAAGCCGTTGTATATTTTCGTACTTGTTTCCGGGATGGTAGGAACGAGGTGGAGCTGAATTAATAAACCTATGGGTTATGGTTGGTTGAATTAATCGGAAGATTAATTATTTCAGAAGGAATTAAGAGGTGATTTTAGATATTGACAGAAGTTGAATCAAATATTTTGGGGCAAAAAGTTGTCTCAAATATTTTGGGGCAAAAAGTTGTCTCAAATATTTCGGTGGATATATTAAATCAAGATGGAGAATTTAATTAAAATTATAGAAGTTGGTTTAAGTGAATTTTAGTTTAGTGATTTGGTTTAGTTTAATCAAATTAAACCAACTCCAAAAATATATATCTCTCTCCATAAGCTTAGAAGCTTCTACAAGCTTCTAAAGTCTTCATCCTTAGCCAGAAAAGAGAGATATTTCGTGCCTTGAAGCTAGAGAGAGAGAAAGGGAGAAAGAGTTTGAGAGCTTTGAAGGAAGAAGAAGAAGGAGGTGAAAAAGCTTCTTAAAAACAGAGTTTTGGAGTCAGTTTCAGAGGGCCTATCGGTGGATTAAACGAATCCGGTTTCATCTGAAACTTTTTGTGTCCGTTCATAAATCTCTTATCTAGCTATCTACGGAAGGGTTTCTCATTTCCTTGAGTAGTTTGGGAGATATGATTTTTCTCCCGAAACCGCTCTGCGCAGAGAAAAACTGCGCTCATTCCGATTTGAGGGAATGTTTGGGTACTCATATCTTATCTGATTGAGCTGAAATTTGGTAGATACCATCGTGAAAGTCTTATAGTAAGATTTACAAGAGGGATTGTGGTTTTAACGGCTAGATTAAAAGATATAACGAGATTTGTAAACTCTGTTTTGTGAAGGAAATTCCTGAAACTGCAGGTTAAGCTGTCCGAGTTTAAGGTTAGTTTGATCAATCTCTTGAGAACATTTTGTGCTGTAATTTGGCAGGTTGATATTAGACACCTTGGTTGGTGTATGTTCCAAGAGAGATCGAGTTTTGGGGATCAGAATCAGCGGGAAACAATTCGTAATTGTTACCGTTTCATCGCGTTATTCCAGGTGAATGCGTGACCGTAGCTTATCTGCATATATTTGTGTGTATAAGTTGCATTTGGGGTTGCATCAAGTTGGATTAAGTCACTAGATGACCATAATAATGCATTGTTTAATGAACATAAAGTGGACTTAAAATGGTGGGTTTAATGGAGTGTTTTGTGAAAACTAGAGAGAATGAAAACGTTTTTACAGAGAACTTTTTGTATATTACACAACACACTTCCGGACTTTTAGCATAATACATGTAGTTATATTCTAAAACATAAGATTAGAATAAGGTAATGAGGTGACGTGGCTATGTTAACATCACTCAATTATCATTTAGCCCGAGAATTGCAAAGCTATTGTAAGTGGGAACATCATCGTGAATGGAGACAGCATGCCTTGATTTCCATTGGTCTGTTTCTCCTTTATGCAAGGGAGGTATGGTCTTCTCTGTTTGCAGAGGTTGTTCTGTTATGCTTTTGCAGAGTGAGTGTGTGTGAGTCTTGGGAACTATGTTGAGCCTCTGCATGTCTTCATTAGTGACTTTCATGACGTGTTGAGCTTCAGTGGCTGTCTTTGTTTGATTGACGCCCTCAAACTTGTGTTGGGTGAGGAAACAACACCAAGTTTGTAGCGTAAGGCAGTGAACGAAGCTTGTGGGAGTGCTTTGGTGAAAACATCAGCTATTTGTGAAGCTGCAGGATATGTCGATGACAACTTGACCAAGAGAGACCCTTTCTCTAACATAGTGGTAGTCTACATCAAAATGCTTAGCGGAGCAGGATTGACAGTGAGGTATACTGCTGAGAGGTTATCACAATACATGATAGGAATGGAGGATTGTTTAATTCCGATCTCTTGCAGTAGTGAAGTTATCCACTTGAGTTCAGTAAGCAATTGAGAGTCCTACTCTGCCTCGTTGATGATCTTGAGACTGTGGGATGTCTTTTGCAGACCATGAGATGAGATTTGTGCCTAAGAATACACAGAAGCCTCCAGAACGTCTTGTTTCCTTGCATCCTGCCCAATCGCTATCACTATATGCTCGGAGGGTTAAGTCTGCATCTTTATTTAGATTGATTCCCATCTGCATTGTTCCTTATAGATATCTCAGTATTCTTTTCAAGAGGCTGTAGTCTGCAAGTGTTGGAGTGTGCATCTTCTGACATACAAAATTGACCCCAAATTGTATGTCTGGCCGAGTTAATGTCAAATATTGTAGCTTCCCGGCCAAGCTCCTAAAATGTGTAGGATCATCAAACTGTTGTTCTTGTCCTGTGACTTTGTCGAGTTGAGAAGGTAGTGGAGTAGGCATAGGAGCACAATCAGCCATGCCTGCACTAACAAGTAGATCCTTTATATATTTTTCTTGACTCAAGAACAATCCATCTTTGTGGAAATGAGCCTGTATTCCTAGAAGATAGTGTAAGGGACCAAGATCTTTCATCCTGAATTCTGTACTGAGCTTCTGCACAAGATCATGAAGTATTTCTTCATTGTATCCCAGGAAGACACAGTGTAGAGATTTGGGATCAAACTTGTTCTTAGCGTAAGGTCTCAGGTACGGATAACACGAGCACCCAAAGACTCTCAAAGAAGTGTAGTTTGGTGCTTTACCGTGTAACACCTCGTAGGGACTTTTGAAACTCGTAAGAACAGAGGATGGGAGGAGATTCACCAGGAAATTGGCCGTAAAGAAGGCTTCCACCCACAGTTGTTGAGGTACGTGACTCTGAAACATCATCGAGAGACCAAGTTCTGTAATGTGTTTATGTTTCCTTTCCGATATGCCATTCTGCTGTGGAGTGTAGGGGCATGAGATAAACTGTTTAATTCCACAATTTGTCAGATGTGAGATGAATTTTAAACTGGTAAATTCACCTCCTCCATCACATTGAAACTTCTTAATCTTGTGTTGAAGTTGATTCTCCACTTGTTTTTGAAACATGATAAAAACAGAATAAAAATCCGACTTCAACTTGAGAGGATAGAGCCAAGTAAATCTAGAGAAATGGTCTATAAAGATGACATAATATTTAAAACCCTGAGAGGAAACAACAGGTGATGGTCCCCATAGATCGCAGTGAATACGTTCTAGAGGCTTAGATGCTACATAATCCGAGGAAACAAAAGAGTGCCTTTGAAACTTTCCCAATTGACAAGCATCACACAAACGTGTGCTTGTCTTATTCATTACTATGGCTTTACTTCTTGACAGGCGCTGGAGAACATCTTGATGAGGGTGA